>OX459211.1:8118783-9408795 GCA_949775195.1 Diarsia dahlii | reverse complement strand
CAAATGCTGTAATTACGTAGTTCCATCTTCGAAAGTGGCCCTTTTTCAAATTTGTTTTTTTTATGATATAACTTTACAATAACTAAGAAGTTTTAATACCTTCATTTATGGAGTATTACATTGTCTATTAAATACAATTTATTGCATTAACCTATCATTTTTAGTTTCCGAGATTTTTAACATTCTTTAAGTGACCCGGATTCATTGCTCTCGAGTGTAATATCTCTCCAACACTTTTCAATTTCTCTTCTTGTTGCCTCAAAGAATTTGATTAAAAGTGCAATCGTTTTTTAATCCACTAGTTTGACCCTAGCAGTTGCTAACCCTTATGTTTAGCCTGCATCGTGTCTTCACGTATTGCTTCTACTGACAATATTGTCATAATGATAGTTGTTGTCTGCTACCTATGAAGAGATTTCACAATTGTAACATCATCATTTTATTTATCCTGTTTTCTCCTTCCCTTAGTATCCAGTGTTCTCTCGACACGGCTGATACCTTTCTTGTGATCATATTTTATTGGTTAGGGCCTCTATAGCTACATATTACATTATTTAGAGTCCCTGTAGACAGCAGACTTTCTATCAGCCGATAGATTAGGTTAGCTCTTAATCAATATCAACATGTATGCTAGTACGCGATACTGAAACATAATGTCTCATGTTCGTACTTATTAAGAGCCCGACTAAACTATCGGTCGATAGAAAGTCTCCTACGGGGGACTCTTAGTTCTCTCGTTATACCTCGTTTTTATCACCCGCCTTTCTTTTAGTTTCTAATGTGGTAACAGCGGATATTGAAGTTCCTGACATTGCATTAGATTAATTTTGATACCAGTTATTATCTAGCGTGTCTTTTATCTATCGGACATATTTACGATTACATAGTCCTTGAATGCGTACGAAAAAATGATAGTTTTAGTTGTGTTATTCATTTTTGCTGAAAGTTTTACTATTATAGAAACTAATGGATTTTAGGAGATTCAAATTGGTATTTTGAGTTATTTTAGAGTTTTGAGTAACATGGTTTAGAGATACATTAAGGTAAATGTTCTACCATGAATACATAATTATGTATGTCGGTATAGGTACCTACTTATCTGGCAGTAAATTGCGATAGTTTTTGAATAAACAAATAAGTAGCACGATTGTGTGCCTTCAGAATTTGGTTAAAACTTTTCCAGACACGAATGTGAGGGTGCTAATTGTTAGAAAAATACTTTATATCCTGTTCCGGCGGTAAATACATTTGCAAAGGCAGGCATCAATAGTTTCGTTCAAGTTAATTGAATCGATCAATCATTGTCACCATTACAAGTTAACAACTTTTAGAAAGTTACTAATTCAATTTTAACAGTTTCTAAATGAGCAATCAGTAAAACAAACAATTTCCATGCTAACAATTGACTCACTTATCGATGTTTATTTTAAAATTAAACTTATTTGCATAGTTATTATCCGACCTGAGTTTGTTTACGATAACCTGACTACCCAAGTTAGCACGGAATCAATGCATGATTGTTGTAGCGAACTACAGTAAACAAGAAACGTTATACCAAATACTAACACTAGGGTTTGAATCTAAGAGTAAACTGCTGATTAACCGCCATTACAGAACGAGCTATTTTTAGAATCCGCACAGAGATCACGTCTTTGTCTGCTGTAATGTAAATGACTATCAACCATTCCAAGTCTCACGGAATCTGTTTGCGCCGCTGATCAAAACAAAACGTTACATAACCTAAAACAAAAACTAGCACAACAAAATGTAACTCACCTAGTTCGTCTTTTAGAACCTTCGTCATTTTGCCAACCTTCATAATTGCACTAAAAAAAGTAATAAGATTCACAGTGAGGTTATAAACACGATTGTCTGTAAACGTCACGTCATGTTGACAGGTGACGCGCGCTGTGACCGCCAGCTCGCGCGGCTAGGGACGCACGGGAGAGTTCCCCGAGCGGTGGTGTATTCTGTTGTCGAATGACATAGTTTAGGGAGCGAAGCAGTCCGAGGAGCGTAACTCGTCTTAGCTTCTCGCGGCCAATGAACGGCACGGCCCGATGCGCCAAGGTCACTGGAGGCAAAACCGGCAGCTCGCAGCTCCGGCAGAGGGCAGCATGGGCGCGAGCGACGTACGCGAGCAGCTTGCTTGCTGCCCGTATGGCAACTAACAGAAACACTGTAACTCTGTAAGTACGGCCCGGCATGATGCGCCGATAAGCGGTATTATGGAATATATAAAAACGCAACGCGTTCTGAATATGAATGAATGTGCAGCCAACTTTACGTCATTTTATTCATTGTCTGTTTAATACCTACTTGTTGTAACATTGAGTAGGTACTTTCTATCTGCCACAAGCCACAATGGGCTATGACAACGGGTGAAAAAGTGAATTGCTAAATGCCTTCATTGAATCACAATTTGTTTTCAAACAATGGATGGACGAAAATAGCCCACAATGTTTGTCGATACGACTAATTACCTACCGATACTAGGTAGGTACCTACCTACTTGTTTTTAACTACTTCAAAGAAAATTTTCATGTGGGTACCTACTTTGCTTTCTTTGCTATTTTGCCGGTTAGCTCTGTTCTTCTCCTCGTCTCATACTCCATTCTCAAGCACAGAGCACTCCTCCTCAAATATAATGGAAAATTACTTCAACTTCTAATCAGTACCTAATTCTTTATTTAAGACGCAGATGAAAAAGATTCGAATCTTATCAAGGGACCATGGGTCTTATCTCTTTACTAACTGCCATATTTCTAAGGCCAACACTGAGTCGTCCTTTTATACATAGTTTTTTTGTTACAAAATAATGTTAACCTTTAATAAATTATTAAAACTGAATTTAACAAACAGCATAATAATCCTAAATTAGAACCTACTAATAATTAAATACCATTTTATATTTTCTCTAGTAAAGCATTTAATGGTTTCGCTACTCGACGCTAGATGGCAGTGGCAGAACATTCAAATATTAATCGTAAATTCGTAACTGTTCTACACAATCCATTCAGCATTGTAAAAAGGAAACTAAACTCAAAATAAAAAAAAAAAAAACAAAAAAAATGTGTATACGCACCTTCTATAAATCAGGATTGCAGTCGACATAAAAAGCTGACATGACATTGATGAGATGATGATTGAAGACTACCTACTTCAACTGAAAATATAATTACCCAGGTTTTTACTTAAAGCTACTACCTACAATCACCTACAATGTCAGAAGTCTCTAATATATTTCCAACTTTATCGCTAAGATGTTTCATGTAGCTTGATGTACTGGCGTCTGTACATGCCCACTATAAGAGATGAAACTACCTTCCAAGAACCATTTTGTTATTTGGCTTAGTTCGTAATCCGGTTTTGGATTACGAACATCATTCTCTTGCCCATAAATCCCAATTCATTTGAGGTCGGCGCAGCATGTAGGTATTCTTCTTCCATACTTTTCTCTCTTCAGTCCATAATAATTTATTTGGTCTTCCTCTACTCTTAAACCTCTCCACATTCATACTTTCCTCACGACATTTTCGTCATTCCTTCCTCACATATAATAAATATTAAAATAACCGAAGAAATATCGATCTTAATAAGACAGCAAAACAAGATAAAATTCAATAACAATATCACATAGTTCTTTACGTCCATCCACAATATAAAAAATTAGAAACAGTCCTTCTTGTCGGCGGAGTTAAAACGTGCGTAGGTGCGGTTTGAAAATAATCTAATAATAGCTAAACGGTATACTGTCTGACCAAAACAAGTTTATTGAAAGATTCTCAATTATCTCGTCTGTACCTACGTGGAATGCTGGTCGTGTTGTATTAATATGCTTTGGTGGCAAAGTAACATGTAACTAGGAAATTAACGATCAACTTAGTTTAGTTGCCAGGAACTATCAGTGTAGTGGTAGGTACATACTTAAACTATTCACTTTACTGGGTCGTATTTTTGACAGTAAAGTAGACACACCAACCTTTGTTTAAGTCAAACATCCTGGGTATAGATCATCTGCCTTGCCTTTTCCTATGTTACGGTCAGTCTCGAAGTCGACTTAAACATAGTTGGGAAAGGCAAGGATGGTCAGCCAGCAAGATCCACAGACACACTTCTTGTGTCTGTGGATTTCGCTGACTAAAAACAGTGGAAAACATAGGCATGAAGTCTTTGTCATGACGGTGTTTTCCACTACTCTTCTTAGTAGACTGCTAAATTAATCTAGATGAACTTTTCAGACGAATCTTCAGTATCAAGTTCTAGTACTAGCTGCCCTTGAGGGACTTAGGTCCCAATATTTTTATAAGCAATTAGAAGGTCCCCACTTACACTGGTCACTGGTGGGTACTTATTCTAGTATTTCATATACTGTTTAGAAGAAGGCTAGGCAGATGATGATGGCAGAAGCACCTACTAAAAATTCTTTTGAAATATTCAATACGCACGTGATTATTGTGAGTTTTCTCAGAATCAACACAGTGAGCAGTGACCTGTACTACTTACCCTATATTCCACGTGCAAAATCTCAAATTACAAATATGCAATGATACAGGAGCAGGCAGTTCCTATCTTCCGACTACTAAGGGTATATGCGTCGAACGGAGTACTTTATGTATTATGATACTCGTGCAATACTGTCAATCTAAACACGTGTCTGCCTCTGCACTGACTTTTTAACAGCCATAGTCCCACGCATTTACATCCACGTGGATCCTATATTAGAACCATCCGGTCAACCATAATTGGGAATATCAAGTTGGTGTGTTGAAACAGACAAACAAATTGTAGAACAATGTCAGTCTTCTTCTTATCGTATCGATGTTGCTTCCATAATTCCATTCCATAATACACGGTTTGGGCCACGTTAATTGCAGCGACAGAAGCGCTATTCAGGTCCTCAAGAGTGCAGGTAAACGGACACCCTGGGGCACTCCAGCAGGTAAGGCATTGTTTGATCTTGAGCACCGCACTCGCACGGTTCCGACCACAAATGTCGTCCCCGCATCCAGGATAAACCAGGTAAAATCCCAAGTAGATGCTAAATTTCTTCTGATTTACCTTGACGATCCTAGAATTGAGCTTTGTAGAATCCCAAGGACGAATATTCCTTGGATCAACTCGTATGTCTTCGAACTGGAACTTGGAGGTGCGTTTCTTGCAAATAGGAGGGTAGGTACGAAGTTATAAGGTATTGTGGATATCCAATCCCAAAAATTGTCTTGATCAAGTTAATATTTCTGGGAACATCTGAAGTCCGTTGTATAACGTTGTCTTATAACTTTCCCAAAAGTAAACCTTACTAAGCACACCTACTTTGTAACATCTCAAAAGACAATACAATACATCTTCTGCTATATAAGGTCCCATTAAAATAGGTGGACAAATTTTCAGAAATCATTCAGACCACCAAAATTAAGACGATGCATGGTAAAAAAAAAATAACAAAAAGCATTTAAGTACCTACTCATAAAGGATGAGTTTGTTCAAGAGTGCTGGCAATTTATTATTTTAAGTAAAAAAAAAATCACTTTATTTATGTTTTTTTTTGTTTAGATAACCTTGGTTAGACGTACTGAGCGCTGTGTCAAAATGTGTCCACCTATTTTAATGGGACCTTCTTAAATATACTTAATTAATAATCAGCGTATTTTATAGTTCATGGCAAACGTTACGGATTGCGTGAAGCACGAGATTGACATTCTACAGCCTGATCATTATAATAACCATTACTTAGGCTACGCTACGTTTTGTAGACGAAGACTTGCCAATTCATTTGAGCCATTTAGCACCATGGGAGCACCTATTCCAAGCCTGCATCAGTTACAACTTAAGATAACGTTAACTATTCCTGTTTCTCGTGATCGCCAGCACCACTACTGAGCATGTGGTATGATATCCGGGCGGGCAAAGTGTTACTGGGTTTTTTCTATTAGGATTTTTTTCTGTTGCAGCCACGGAGTTTGGATTTGTGCCTGGTTGTTGGCAATACGCTCGCTCCATATTACATGGGACTTCAAAAACATAATTGGCGAAATGTGGGTGTACTCTTAGGTACACCTCTGCTTAGCCCTTCGGGGAAAACAGGTGTGAGGTGCTGTGCAGTGTTGTGATGTGGCCTCCCTATATAGCAAAGCATCATGCTGAGTGGCAGAGCTTGTCGCAGTCACGAAGTTTATTTATTTGTTACAGCAGTTCATCGTAACACTCACTCACTTTCTCATTTAGTTTTTTCACTTGAAGTGGACTTCTTCGAATTCGTTATGTATCCGTCGTTTCACCTTGCTTTTCTTTAAATTAATAAATAAATTAGCATCGGCATTCGGTAAACCATTACTGCATGGTTCAAGATTCTTCCATAATTACAAAGGGATTCCGGCAATTTCTCCGAAATAAGTGACGTAACCGTGTTGCCTAACAGGACACCTTGATAAATTCAAAATTGCTTTAAAAACAGGTATTCTGAAGACACGTTTATCCTGTTGGTCGGAACCTGTTACTGTAAGTTTCCATGTGAAAGGGAAGAAGCTTTTTAAGACGTCAGGAGCATTTTGAATCCAGCCTGAGGTAATGATCGTGATATTATCATTTCTTTAATATTCTTTTCTCAAAAATGGTATGTAATGTTGCCATAACATCTCAAAAAAGTATCCAGAAAGTGAACTTTACCGGAGACTTATTCACAACTGTCCAGTAAGAAGCGAGATTTTAAACTTGGAATCTCCTACTGTCCAGTAAGTAAGCATGTAATTTACTTACTGGACACTAGGTCATCCTCTTTAGATCTGCTTAGAAAAAAAAACATAGTACCAGACACAGATTAGAGTTTAGCCATTATAACATGGTTATAGAAGGGAGGTTCCAAATATATATCTATCTCTCTTTTTGGTATGACATTTTATGAGATACATATATTTTTGGAACCTTAAACAGCCATTTTATACGTTGCGTTTTGTACTTAGTAATGTTGTAGAAGTATAGTGTGGGATTTTATGATTGTATTTAGTAATTTCAGTTTATTAAAAAGTTTTTTCTAAAGTTGTTTCCTAAACTGCCTCGTTGGTCTAGTGGTCGCAAGCTCGACTGCAGAGCGTGAGGTCCTGGGTTCGATTCCCAGGTCGGCCAAAAAGTGCTATTGTGTTTTTCACATATGAATGTAACCTTCAATATTAATTAAACGAATTTGTTGTTAAACTTTCTTTAATTTTTGAGAAAAGCATTATACAAACCTCAACCAGTAAGAAAGCCATCCTGGCCTCGTATATAACCAGACCTCACCTGCGGTTCGGTCCGGTTAACTCATACTTGGCCAGGAAGGCTTACTTACTGGATTCTGCAGTAATGTACTATTACTAAGTTTATAAATACGATAATCTATCCTTTGGAAATTGAACGTTTTGGGGCTTAACCTAGATTGACCATACTTAGACCACTTGTAGGTTACTATAACTGTATTGCACTTTACTGTGTCGTACCGTAGCTAAAGTCACTTTAAATGATTTTGCTGAGTAAATCTTCTGTGCGTGTACCTACTCATAAATAAAAGGGTGTAAAAGTACCCTTAACACAAACGAAGGGTACTTGTTCTCCCCACCACTGCGATCACTTTTTTGTTCTAGACCATACCTGGGAACCCCCTAGTTTCGGAGATATTGGGGATCAAAGTTCCAAATTTTTAACAGCTTTTTTTGTAATTATTAGTTTTTCAGTTAATATCTTTACTTATATTACCTCCATGACCCATTTACTATTCAAAGCAGCCACTAGCACAATGTTTTAAGAGTACTACATTGAGTTTTACCGTAAAATGAGATTTTTGACCCAAAAAAAAGTCATTTCCCAGCAAAAATTTTTGCGTAAGGGTACTTAGTTTGATGTACGGCTGTGTGATGGGTTACTTTACACCCTGTATGTTTGCTGTGCCTAGGTAGACCGAGGTGTGCACTATTTTTGTTCATCAATTGCCAGCAAGGTCTGTTAGTATTCTAATAATAAATCAAAGTAGCAGTTAATCCTATAACATCAAAGTAGTCAAAAGTCACCAGAGGGCGTGTCTTTGGTGACTTCACAAATTTAAATGTTGACAATATTAATTTAGGAATGCAATCACATAATTCCAATGCACTGTTGCAGTTACCAAATAGGATCGGTTAAGATAAGGCAGCATAAAATGAAATGAACAAATCAGCTAATTAATTACTGAAGATAACTATAAGATACAAGATCAAAACGGCATCATCTGAGTGAGAGTCAAGTGGAGACAAGTACAGCGTTGGTAAACGATTGATTACTTTACTATCCTCGTATTATTTTGTGGATACTAAGGCCCTTTCCTGATTTGTCGGCGAGGTAGATGAACAATAGATCAGAATATGAATTGCGTTAAAATTCGTAAATTGGTCACGGACGCAGTTACTGTTATGAAAGGTCCATTTTACGCTTTTACCACAATTATTCATATTATGATCTGCTAAAGTAGCCATTTTAGACCCCCTGTAATACCGAAACGATAATGCTTTTTTTCATTTATAATCCCACAATGCTGTGCTGTAAACTGCAAAATCAGAAAAGGGCTTAACATGACAACCGTGATTCCGAATGGAATAAAGAAGTGGACCTAATAGTGTTCACAATTTAAGCCAGCTAAGTTTAGGTCGCGTGTAATAGGGGCTTTAGGGGGAAAGTGTATTGGAATTCATCAGGTACTTAAATACAGATCCAGACTTCGTGAAAAATGTCTGATGGAAAAACCCAGTAGAAGTTCGTATTATTAAATACTTAGATTTAATAATACGTAAATCCTTATATTTAATAATACGTAAATCATTAGATTTAATAATACATAAAAGATTTTTTTTTTGCAAAAAGCTCGACTTCCGCCAAAGAACAGTAAAAAGTAAAATAACTTTACTGCGTCACCCACTTGATACTTGGGAATGCCAATGCGTCACCCACTTGATACTTAGTAATGCCACTGCTCGATAGATGGCGCTGTACGCTGACGTCACGTTTCTGAATCGCGGTGTTAAGATTCTCCGCGAGCGAATGACTACCCCTGTTTTACTTAGTTACGTTATCGCTTCTCGGCCTTTTGGCTAAGATCAAAGTGTAGTATCTGTTCTTTTCAGCTTAATATCTGAAAGTTCCCTCACTGAGGGACCAGTATATTAATCTGATTTTTGTAAGCTGACGGGATGTTCGGGGCTCGCTCCACTCCCGTCGCGGGTCGGCCCGGCATTGCAGTGCCGCCGGGATCGGCCCACATAATACCTTGAAACCCGTTTAGGGAATGGGCAACTTGTTTTCTTTCGTACATTTAAGTTCCTGGTGGGTCTCAGGGCATATAAAACTAAATAATCACATATGTCCTACTAGTCAGTAGGTCTTGGGAAACACATCAGTATTCGGAGACCCACCGGTGGGTCTGCTTGGTGGGTCCTTGAAGACGAAGTGGTTTTGTTTGTACCCAACAGTAGGTTCGATTCACGGGGGTCATATTATTGAGTTATGATTGACGTTTTGGCCACCTTCTTTTAGTCATAGTATACCATAACTTAATTGCCATAATTAATGAATTTTATATTGCATCGAAGATAATAAGGACGCATACGATCCAAACTCGAGATCAAATATAATTATCCTTTCACATAAAGAAATAATAATTTTCCAAATCGGTTTATAAATGAAAGAGTTTTGTTATGAGGTAACAATCATAAAAAAATGTGTTGAGAACCTCCTCCTTTGAAGTCAGTTAAAGAAAATAATAAGCGGAAAAGTGGGACACTAAAAAATAAACAAAGAAATCAGTTTTTGAAAATTTTATTTAAAAATAAATTATCGTAGTACAACTTGCACCAATAACAACAAAATTTTGGTTTGAACAACATGAAACCGTAACGTTCGCTCAAAGCATATCAACTTATTAATATTGCGCTCTAGAATTACAAAAAATTATACACTACACGGTGCGATAGTTTGACCTAGGATTAAGTAATTATTTTATACTATTCATCGTGTGAAACTCACTATCATTCACAACATAAACAGAGATTCATTCACTCCTCAGAGAATGTTGAAGATACTGATATGACAAAATACAATACCACCATAAGAAGCCATGTTTTGTCACTTAAATTCAGTGTAACCCCAACATGAAAGCAACTCTGCACACAAAAGTTAGACAAAAAATAAAAAAGAACTTAGCAAGTAACAGAAATAGCATCTCATAAGAGTAAACTCGGTCGAAGGCACGGTAAATATTATATTATTATATCCGACTGTACTGAAAAGAATATTGTCCTTACTAGGATATAAATATCATGTGATCATATATTGTCATTTATTTGGAATTCAGAAAAGCGAAATCTTGCTTAAAGATGTGGCGTATAAAGCTTATTTTCTTAAAACTTGCTTCGATTTCCTCGCTTTTCTGAATAGTTTAGTTATTAAAATATTTGTCTATAATTTCATATCAGACGTGCAATATAAAACAACAAATTCATTATTTCATATGCTAATCATGACCGTTTCTTCTAAGTTGTCTCAAATACCTACGATCTTGTGTCTAAGTACAATTGTAAACTAAATCATATTGCTTACAATTTTACCTAATTCTATTTATTGTTTACGATATTTCCTATAAAATTGCAATATCCCTGAAGTGATTACCGTAAAATGTTTGCTACGGGCAATTCCTTAGCAGGTAATACTTGAGGGCTTACCTTGGTGTTAAAATCCACTTTGGGAATTAAAATACTGGATAAATTAAACGTTATTGTTACGTGTACCAAATCATGGTCATCAGTAACATTGTCTGTTTCTGAGTATCGATTTTCAAAATCGTATACCGAATAATCGACAGCTAGCGCGTTTAGCGTAGTGTCGATTTCACTCGCAAATCACTTATCTAGAAATTAAAACATACAATTCGGTGACCCAATAGATTATTTCTGTTAATTGACTGCACCGGAAACTGACGTTTCCGTTAATTTTATTGCCATAATAATATCGCGCGTTTAAGAGGGGCTGGGGCAATCTGGAGGGGTACGATCCGAACTTTTCTTTTAAGTATAATATCTGCTTTAATCAGTATTTCCACAAAGCTTTATCGCTACCTCCCCAACCGCCCCTCCCCTTGCCTCTTCATCTATTAATCTAACTGCATTCAGCACAGAACTTTTCCCTACATACTATTCAATTTGATATACAATGTCAATTCTACAGTTAATAATTTAAAGAATTTTCAAAGAGTATTTTCATTATAAAATTGCTTGAAATCAAACAGTTTTTGAAATTTTAGCACAGTGTATATTTTAGCGTTTAGCGAAGTGAAATGACTAAAATTATAGCGAACACATTGTCCTGTGATACAGATGTTGCATTTTAAGAACGGGCGTTAATCATTCCAATTTATACCTTAATACAACGTTGCAAGAGTAACATACAAGAAGCGCGTTCATGAACTGCAATATCTGTAGAATGCTATATAAAAAGTTGTGACGTTGTAGGTACATCATCACAATTAGGAGTGATTTCATTGCTTCAATAAGTAGAACTGCTGTGACTAACATTGCCATTAATCTTCATGATGACGTGACAATTTTCTATTGATTTCTCATTGACGTCAATAGTAGATCTGGACTCACCACTTGAAAAACTTGAATTGACCATGGAAAATTATTTAAATGACAAACTCCATCAAGTTGTTGGAACTAACGTTCAAGCAGATGATCCATTTTTTGAATCTTAAACGTTCTAACAGCTTACAGCTATGAATTATAAACGAAACGGATTCTTTCTTGAGTCATTACAGTCAATAAAAATGAAATACTACGCATTAAACTTTGGGTTAAATTATGAAAACAAACAAGATAATAATGAATGACAAAAAGGTTTAACTGAAGATTTATGTAACACCGAATGTGTAGTAAAACTTTACTCGATTTGAAATCGATTCACGTCACACTGTATACAATCGAGAATCGAGTCCAAAAGTATTTGCGTATGGCGTCATCGATTGCGCTAATTGGCACGACCGCCGATGTATTGTTTGGACCTATACCAACTTCCTTCACCTCATAATTCATTGTGTGGTGTTTTTTGTTATTGAACTTGGCCGCTATCCAATTGGGAAGTAACAGCTAACTGCACGTTAGAAAACGAGTTAACATTGTTAGCAGTGCTCTAGTAGTCGTTAAAGATGGGTTTCGGCGAATTCAAAGAGAATTACGCGCTATGTTTATGCGTCAGACTTTTGCTTCTTGTTAGATCTGTCTAAAGTTTGTTAAAACCATGTATTTAGTCAACTCTCTAAGCCTCTATTTATCCTATTTGACAAACATTGAAGCGAACCCATGTTAATGGTTTTGTTCCATATCCACGATTCCCAATATATTACAAGTGGTAAAGTCAATTAACAGATATTTTTATAGGAAATGTTTTACTATCCATATAAAAACCTTACGATTCTATAGGCCAGTCATCATGAATCAGCCCATTGTTTATCACCCCATCAATCTTATAAAAGCAACAAAGTCCCTCAAGCCTCAATCACGTCATCGTCATCTCATACAGTCAGCCACAAAAGTTTCGTCCACCGTGTGAACGTATTCCCAACATTACAACGTTTGTCACTGTTATTCCAGGTGGTTGTACATGTCCTCTATCTGCGGTTTGAAGTAGCTCCTGATTTCTGGCCGTTTCGCCTTCAACGTTGGCGTCAGGAGACCGTTTTGTACTGAGAAGGGGTCCGGGTGTAGGTAGATGTCTTTGACCTGGGAAAGATAGAAAAGAAAGATAATATGTTGAATTCACACAATATCACGCCTTCAGTTTTGGAAGGGTTCCTATAGTTGGTTATGTAATTGAGAAGGAGCCAGCAAGCACACATGAATCCTGACTTAGAGTTACTGAAAAATCCCTAATGAACCCAAATAACACTTTTCGCGACCTACAAATTGAACCTAGGACCTAGGTCCTAATGGTCTTGATCATTATTCACCCACTGTTATCCCAAATGATTTGGTGTCAGCCGCAGTGTGGCCTACAGATAGTTGTTTCGGGTCTGGGCGTGTTTGTGTATGTGAGTTTCAATGTTTGTAAACGCACCCACGATACAGGAGAAATTCCTACTTAGTGTGGGGCAACGTCTTTTTTTTTTTTTGAAATAAAGTAAAGTGTGTCTTCATCTTCTATACTTCTCAATTACTCGTCATCTCATCATACACCTTCTTTCTTGCCCTATCATGCTTCACACAGTCCATCCATCGTTTCTTTTGTAGTGAAACATTGTTTCAATAGGGGATCGGACAAAAAAAAACTAATTAGTCCGTCAGATAGATTTCCAAAAATTATTGGACACGTATTTTTTTCTTTTTTCACGTAAACTTAAAATGAAGACGATACAGTGCTTCGAAAACTCGTGTGACGTCATATGATAGTACATTTTGACGACACAAGTGACGTTTCAAGCCCCACTCCAAGATCTTTGACGCGTTTTATCTTCGTCATTTTTTATTGATTTGATTAAACAAAAAACACGTATTCAATATTTTTCACACGTATTCACATCCTAATCTAACCGCATGTAAGTCGTAATAGCTCTTGAGTATCAAAAAATCCTTGAGGAGTACTTTATGACTAACATTTTAATCAATCTTTATTTTAAGAACTTAACGGCCGAATACTGGAACGACACTCAAATATTTAAGGGCTGCTTAAACGTTTGAGCAGCTCCTAAACTTTAATTTCGTATACACAAACGTCTTTTTTGAGTATCTGTTAAATATAAGTGCTTCTTAAATTAAGTGGTGCTCAAACACCACTCAGTTTAAAAATCGTATACAGGAACGCTACTCAACGTTATTTATCTGTCAAATCAACTGTCAAACTGATTTGAGCAGCCCCTATATCTGAGAGTGGTCGTGAGGTCCCTCAAATCAACTTAAACCTATTAAAACTAAATAAAAAAGTGATAAAAATGTCTTTATCGTCCTTGTCTTTACTTTCGAATCACGAAAGGCCAACTGGGAGCCGCAGAAATGAAGAAATGTTGAACGCTTTTGAAAAGTACAACGAGAGGGAGTTTGTTTCACGGTTCCACATCTCGAAAGAAACTGTTTTATATTTGGACTCTGTATTTATTTATTTAAATAAGTAAATAAAGAAATATTATGATAAAATAGAAGAAAAATCAAGTCTACATTTGCTTCGGCTATGTTTTTTTTAGACCTATGTTTGAGGTTTTCATAGAGGTGTCCGAGTTGCTGCCATGTCCTGATGCCGCTCACAGCAACAGCATTATACTGTTGGCACACTGTATCCCAAGCAGCTCGCTTCTTCAAAATTATATTGCCGTTTGTCTCTTTATTTTCTTATATGATTTTTTGATATCTGAAATATTTAACATATTATTTACAATATGAAACAGTTAGAAATTACACTTAGGATCTGTGAAATGATGAATGTAACACATTCATCATCATGTGCATTATCTGGCAGTATTTATACCTGTAGGAATCTAAAAGTAATTGTACTGTGGCGTAGCTACGTGTTTCAGATGGTACCTAAGTGGTCACAAGTTTCAATGGATAAGTAAGTGCTTGCAACAGATACAGGCAACAGTTGCCCTCAGCTCCTGACTATGTACGAGAATGTTAGAGGCATGGATACTAACAAAATATTACATGCACCAGGCTCTTGCGGCTAAACGAGTGTAAAGTACAGTATTTCATTGTTTATTTATGTACTTACTTTTTTATTAGTTCCAAGAGCATATCTTTCTCAGCAGGTGTATAATTGCATCCACGTTTCTTCATCTTCTCCATCGTGAATCAAATAATAAGTAATAACTTTACTTATACTTCGTAAAATCGCGCGTAAAATGTCAAGTGTGACGTTCCAATCTCGACAATTATGTCAAGAAATTTTCTTTTCTTATGACGTCTTCTTTCGATATCCATCCGTTTTTTATGTATATAAAAACATAATTTCAATCGTAATTCAAACCAAATGTATATTACCCTGTTTTATTTCAACTGATTAAATAATTATAGAAAATAATTGTTCAATGAAGACTGCGTAAAACGAATACGAGACGTAAACTAAATTATTTTGTAACTGAGAACGTGCTGAGATCAATTTTTTAGCAGGATGTTGCCATGATGTAAACATTTGAGGACTGCTTGGCTAATCACGGTTTCAAATTGCTTGAGTGGCGTTTGTGTATACCATTTAAATTTGAGGGATGCTTAAATTTAAGTAGCTTTTAGGTGATTGTGAGATTTGAGTGGCGTTCCAGTATTCGGGCGTGAGTCTCCGGATTATGGTTGAAATTACTTCCTAGTCTTAAAAATAAATTGATATTAATTCTGTTAGCGCCATTGTCATGGATGTTGCACAATAAAATATATACAACCATCGATTTCGGCTTATCGTGCTACTGAAATAGATTTCAGACAGTGCATTAATAATAAAATCAGCGACAGTAGTCTTTTTTTGTAGTTGATGACATATCACATTTATTTTGAATGTATTACTTACAAGATGATAACGAGAATACTTTCTCCAAAAATACTGCCGTTCTCAGAAAAATATTTTTAGCTCATAGGTACATAAATGTACTGAAAGTTATCTGTCCTGCTACAGCGTGGAAGCACAACGTCCACCATGAGGGCCCAATGAGAGTTGGACAACGTTTCAAAAATCTGCAAATTTATTTTTTTGTACTTGCTGCTTTCCTTACGACATTTTCCATCGCCGCACACTGGGGCCCTCTCATACAAAGTAATGCCCAAAACTCCAATAATAAATAAAATGCTATAAAATGTTTATTTTTAAAATTATTTTTGTTTGTATTCGAAAGAGTATGCTTCCGAGGTGGTCCCATTGTCACCAAGTCAGGACCTGATGATGGGATCCCAGGGAAATCGAGGGCAACCCTCAAATTATATAGGCACTTGTTACGTGTTTCGTACTTTTTCTAAAACTATTCAAGTATTTGCATCTAGCAGCCAACACTTCATGTTGATGAGCTGATGATGGAAGGTACAACTCCTTAACGGTTAGGAGTTGGAGGATAATTCTTTAATAAAATATTATGGGGCCGTATATATCGCAGTATTCTTTTAGGTTATCTAGGTGAGCTGATTAATTATGGAAGGTAGTACTCCTCAACAGTTAGGAGTTGAAAGCAATAATAAGGAAATCTTGAAGGTTAGGGTTAGGTTTCTTGGTTGAATGTTAAAAGCATAGTAAATATTGTTATAAAACATAACAATTGAAAATGGAAAAATAAAAAAATAGTTTTTTTGCAAAAAAAACCGACTTTAAAAAAAAGTAAAAAAAAAAATATAAATAAACATCAGAAGAAAAAGAGAAATCAGATTAGTTGGCAGTTTTTTTGTTTGATTTGGCTGTTTTTGCCACCGACTTCAGAAGCAGATTTTTCTTCTGAAGTTTTTTTTTTTTGTGTTGTTGATTTTTTTCACTTTTTTGTTGCTACTTTGGAATATACTCTCACATGGGTTTGCATTTTTCAAGGCGAAGTATGATGGTGAACTTTCTTCTGAAATGTCCTACTAATATTATAAATGTGAAAGTTTGTGAGGATGTTTGTTACTCTTTCACGCAAAAACTACTGAACGGATTTAGATAAAATTTGGTACACAGATAGTCTATAACTTAGATTAACACATAATATAGTTTTTACACCGGTTTTATCTTCCTTCTAGGGATAATTTTCGAGTTGTAGCGGATGAAGCCGCTGGTAACAACTAGTAATGAAATAAAGTTGTCCACAACAAAAAAATATCAGAATTAGGTGCGACAGACAAGATTTATAACTGTTTTCTTCAAAATATAACTTATTTATCAAAATTAATTGCTAGGGACTAAATACTTTGGTTTTATAGTAACATCATAACGCCTAACGAAAATTTGTGCGCAAAAAAACATTAATTATCTCGAAAATGCGCAAAGTGCTATTGCTAATCTCTTCAGTTCCTTACTAATCAACACCTAGTAGATATTAAAAAAAATATTTCAAAAATAGCACTTTGCGCGAAAACGAAAAAATATAAAATTTATATAAGAAGCCATACTATCACATATAATTAGTCATAAATCCAAAAGTACTAATTTTTATGGTTCATTAAAACAATATTAGAATAACCATACCTTGCCTAGTTGCAGCCATAATGCACTTCAATAAAATATAACGATTACTTGCAGAAATAAATGTTTAAAGATTCACTACAAACTCACGGATAATTGATGAAGTGGGTATAACGTAAACTTTGAGCTAATGTACTGGACAGCACATAGCAGTTACTGATTCCGTATTTTGCAGAAATGATGTGATACATTCTTAAGTCTACCCTGACATAGTTTATTTTTTGAAATACCCTCATTTTGAAAATCGAGTTTTGGGCATTACGTTGTATGAACGGGTCCCAGTGTGCGCCGTTTAGAAGCCTATATTGCTCCCACTGCTTGGGTACAGAGGAAGTGGGACATATTCCAACACGAAGGACTGTGTGGATTCATAAATATCATATCAATATGAGTTTTTAGGATTACCCTTTTTCTTCACTGTTGTAAGAAAAAAAATATTTGGTGTTTTTTTTATACATGATATCGGCCTACTCTTGACCTCAATATTATCCTGAGAACAGAGATGAGGTCGATCGAGGCGATTTCATTATGTTGACACTTACGGGGATACACAATAATAATAAGACAAATTTAAGCTGACCTGTTCAAAAGTCTTTAGTCCAGCATTCCGTCCCCACTGCAGCATATCGTCGAGTATGATCTTCTTGACGCGCTCGTCCTCGCACAGCGCGCTGAACGTGCCCTTGATGCCGTACTCCAGCGCCCAGCACTTTACCACGTCCACGTCCGGCACCACCACTGCTACTACACATGACTGGAACGAAATGGAAAATTAATTTAAAAAGGCTATATTTTAAAGGGTTTAAGCCATTGCAAAGAGTGAATGATGGTATTCGGCTTTCCAACTCCTTTGTTAATATAGAATGTGGCTGCCAAGTATATTGGTGGTATCGTTAATTTATCATCATAATCATTAGATAATACTGCCACAGGTGGATAATTGTCTTGATAGAATAGTAGTAGTATTCATCACACATCCTGACATCCTACATAATGAATTGATTCATTTCATGAGAACTACGTTAGCTACTGTAGTGATTGGATTGTCGTACCGAAATAAACGGGTATTGCTTTTAATTAAAAGGTTCTGATACTGTTGTTCGCTTTCTACTTCAATTACAAAAGAATTTGTTGAAACGTTACGGAGCATTGTTGGCACAACTGTGATGCCTATGAGCTATGGTATGTCAACACCATGTTGATTGACAGTTTTAAATTGATGGATGAGAATTTTATTCCTTCAAAACAGGAAGCTCATTTCCTGTTTTCGTATAACAAAATAACCCACTACTAATAACCTAATAATGAATGAATCGATTAAAAAAGTTTCGTTTACCTTAAGAGACTCGCCATGTACGAAAACTTGTTCAACGTACTGACTCCTAATGTAAATATTTTCAATTTTCTCAGGAACTATGTATTCGCCTTGTGACAGTTTGAAAATGTGTTTTCTTCTATCGATGATTTTAAGGGTGCCGTTCTGAAAATCACAATAAAAAGAAATTAGAAATAAGTATCAACTAAAACGGATCGAAAGAACAGTACGTGCTAGCCGTCCGGTAGCGAAATGGGTAGACGAATTGTTGCTATTGCGGAAATATCTTGGATGAAGCTGGCACAAGAACGTGAAGCTTAGCCTAAGCAAAGAGAGATCTATACCAAGCAGTGGTTAAAGTGGACGATGAAAACGGATCGCACCTGAGCGTAACTCCGAACATAAACTAATAGCAAACTCTCGACATTGAGAATATAATTGCTAAGAACATATTTTTACTAGTGTGACGACGCTTGTTTGTCCTAATACAAATATGGTTTTCTCAAATATTCTTTTTTTTTGGTCATTTTGTTAGCAAAGCCTATCAATCTTTGTTCTGCCTTATTATTCTGACCAATAGGTCAGAATTTCCACATTTACAACTACAATACAAAATAAGAAAACAAACATTAAAAAACAAGATTTTTCGATAAGATTATCATCATGTGCCTAGCCTTTCCCCAACGTTGTTTGGAAACATTTCGCCGATAAAATATTATAAAATTAAAAAAAAACTTCTTACCGGCAACCACTTGCCAACATCTCCCGTATGGTGCCATCCGTCCTGGTCGATGACCTCTCTGGTCTTCTCTGGCTCCTTGAAGTATCCCTTGAACACGTTAGCGCCTTGCACGCACACCTCGCCTTGGCCTTGCGACGCGTAGTACTCCATCTCAGGCACGTCCACTAACTGGAAAGAAAGCGAGAAGAAGAATTATAATTTGTCAACGCTAAATCTTTGTAAAAGCGCAGAATTACGAGTGCTGTTGTTCTACCTTGCTGAGGTCAAGGAGAAATTCTCGGAATTGATGGTCAACCTTCAATAATTGAAGAGGTATCAGAAGAAGATTAAGAACTCTGAAGAGCACTTACTATGGCGAGCAATGATATTATAAAAATATCATTGATGGCGAGGCCACAAAAGAAAAGACCGTGGATCGACAAATATACAACATTTCTTGAAGATTTAAAAAACGACTCGGAAAGGACTGATAATATGTTGCCTGATCTATTTCTAGTAGTTTCTCGAAATGTTTTTAGTTTATTGCTTGATTGAATGGCAAAGGATAATAAGCATTTACAATCATGAAAATCTGTACGAAGGAAGAGTAAATAACCGACTGAAGAAAAACTTTCGCAGTAAAAAGAAAACAAAAATGGCTACAAGAGGGCTAGGTAACGGTGCATCACCACCGGAAATAGCAGAATTACATCCTAATAAAGATAGGTTAATGGCAACTATAAAACGAAATAGCCCCATTACACATCAAAAGGGTGCCGCTAAAGATTTATTGTAACCCTGACCTATACTGATGTATGCAGTTAGGGGAGAATCAATTACTATCGAAGCAGATGGAGCTAATTGGAACATTTTCACTAGTTTTATGACTGTGTGTAAAAATCAAAACAACCCATAAAATTATGATGGATTACTTTCAGAGTGTTTGATGAAAAACATATTTAGGACCATCTAATGCGTAATAACACAACCCATGAAAAATGATTTTAAGAGAGCAGCAATAACTCAGTTGGCTGGAATAAAATACAGATTACTATCGAGCTATGAATAGATGTGGATGTCTTCACATTTCTCATAGAGTACGAAGGTCGATCAATGCGGCAGTAAATTTCCCAGATATTTTTGATATACACAGACGTACCTTGAATTATGCAAAGGTATATAAATAAGTCGAAACCATTGAGTAAACAGCTAAAATTTCCCGGGGCCACTTACTGAATCCTGAATTTAACGGTTGTTTGTCAAGCGTTTGACTCATGATGTTTTGGCAGGTGCCGATATCTGGGATAAGTGTTTAGTGTATCGATCGCTCGACCGCTGGGTGAATCAGCCAATCATACTGTTGTTATTCAATTCAGTGGAATCTGGTGTATTTCACTGATCCACGCTAGGTTACACTAGTCACATACTGTTCTTACCGTCAAAATCTCGCCATTGTATCATCGTCCCGCCTCTTTTGTTTCCATCACACCTCATTTGTTTCTCTTCAGAATCGATGAGCATTTAAATCAATTATTAAAATTATCCATTGAATTCCATTTACCTTCACTTTGCAACAAGCGACGGGAGGCCCGACATGTTCAGGCACGTGATCGCCCTGAACTGTGAGAGTAACTGGCGCAGTGCACTCCGTCTGACCGTAGCCTTCCACGATCTGAGGAACAAGGAGAATTATTATTATATTAAAACTAATAAAACAATCAAACTTGAAGCTAATTGCTGAATAAACAAAGATCAATGCGCTTAGTTTCCGTGGGTACTCGAATAAAAGAAGACAAACACTCGTCATAAGAACAATTCAAAGTGGATTAAGAATGTGGGTGGACATGAATGAGCAAAAACCACCGTTTTAAAGATTTTCTCAAACTGTATTTTTTTCATAATAACGGCTTTTTATAGTCACAATGAAAACAACAGCTTCTAGAATACTAACAAGCACTAAAATGTTTGTACTGTAAAGACCGTAGTTGATACAAAATCTTGACGTAAAATGTTCCGTTAAAAGTAATAAAGCCCGTTTGAATTAATTTCCTTAATTTAAAGAAACAAAAGATTTTGCAGCCACCTGAAACTTTACGGTCATTCACTTCGTAGTATAGGCGTGGTTATTAAACCAAATCAAGAAACGCCTCTCACTGTGACTCATGTGACAACAATAGATGTGAATGAAATTTTTAAAGAGACTCAGATGGTCTTGATAGATAAAGCTCAAACAGTTCTACGTCTAATATTAAATAGAAGCCAATGATGCTAACATAATATCGGTGAGAAGAAAACAAACAACACCGGCGCATAGTACGGCCGTCAAAATAATATATGAACACATTGATATAATATTATTTTGCTCTATGGCTATCAAAATGTTATGATATAAAATAACAGCAAAACCGCTCTCGAAATAGCTGAGAGGACTGTTGGCCGTATTCCATACGGCTGGATAGTATTTGAGATATGCGCAAAGATATAATGACTGTCGGAGACATTGTTAGAATGGTCTCCGAAACGCCCAGACAATAATGTAGTGCTCTAAAATTAAACCTTATTGTGTTCGTGACAAGTGTTTTCATTCTTGAACGTAAAACGTACAAATTCGTACAATCGAGAGTATTCTCCGATGATGTAAGCCGAGGAAGCGTTTACAGTATTCGTGAACCTTCTTCGTCCATGTTGCCGGCTCATTGCCAAGTAGTACTAGGTTTAATGGGGGCTATTAAATGCCCTCATTAGTAACCTGTCATACCATCTAGGTATGACGTCGCCAATGTCTAAAATTATGCGACACGAATACCGTCATTCCAATATTTTGAGAATGTTAATTGTGGTGATGCAAGTTGCTCGGAACTGGGCTCGGTGGCTCTTGAGGGGTGAAAAGTTTTAGAAACATGAGAGAAGTTGATCTAAGATATTATCCACTTAACCTTTTATAGACAAAGCCATGCTCTTTGCAGGATGCCAATAACCTAACGTTTGTAGAAGACGCTAATTTCACAAGTTTGTGTACGTAGTTACGTACCAAGCATCCTAGTGCGCATCGCGCAAAGGTGAGCACATTGCCGGCGAGCGGCGCTGAGCCTACGACCATGATGCGCAGACGACCGCCCATGCCTTCACGCACCTTGCGGAACACCAACTTGTCCCAGACGGAGTCACTGCGTATGATACCCCTGGAAAGATAAAAACCCATAATTAGTCCTTCAATTACAAACTCGAGGGGAAGTTCATGTTAAAGCAAAGTATAGGACACTATCTTTTCCTATCTTCGTATAAATTATATTACTAATAGCCGAGCACCAAGCTAGTTGTTCGAGGGCTAATTATGTTTGATGAATTGACTCTTAATAGGACCCTTCAATTCCGGTACATGACTAGGTACAATCCCATACGTAATTATCAGATGAATTGCATTTCTTGACGTCTTATTCGCAATGCAAAGTAATTTGTATATTTACCTCTTTAACTCAGACTCCTTCGCCGATAACGCCATATTGAACAGTAGCTTCTTTATCTTAGAGTTGGATATTTCAGATTGGGCTTTGTCGTACAGTCTGTTTAGTAGTCTGGGTACTGCCGGCATCATGGTGGGTTTCAGTGCAGTCAAATCGTCACCTAACCGTCGAATGTCACCGCTGTAGAAACCTACAGATCCTCCTACCATGTAGAGAGCGTTCTAGAAAGAGGGAAATAAAGTTGATTTAAAATTGATTCTGAAGCAAACCTGGCCTGCATTACTTGATCCCTCTTGCACATAATAAAAGGGGAAAGAAGGGTCAAGTAATACTGGGCCATGACTATACAGGATCTAAAGAAGAAGAATGTGCATGAGTGATCTCAGCAGCATCAATTGTACATGATATTATCATTGCACTTGGCAAGCACAATGATAATTTAATGCAGAATGATGACATCTTACGATTGCACAATTAGACCACTGTATGAAGGGCGGTATGTATTTGATGATACCGAAATAACTCTGAATTCACTTTCGTGTTCATAAGCAGTTAATGGAGATGTTGAGTAAAACATGTTCTGTTAAATAGCGTCATACTAAAGAAGGCATAGTAAAATGTTATAATTAAAAAAACTATAGAAACTAAGAGGGGTATTTAATTTCCCATCCATGTTCCGCGCAACAATATATAGTTTTATACCCTTCCAACTTAGCAATGTTTATAAGGTTCCAGGTTCGATTGAAGAGTTATTGAATGAGGGCCTGGTTCATAGCAAGAGGCTCACCCCTTATCACATAACTAGCGAAAACCGTTTCCGTTTTGCATTTGCCTAAGCCTTCAGAGTAAATATTCATCATTGAACGTACCTCGCAGCACCGCTCCAGCATATGCGCGAGGGGTAGGAAGGAGATCATGACGTCATGCTTGCTGGGTCTGTGTTCGCCAAGCTGCATGATGACGCTGCACATGGACGCGACCACGTTCTCGTGCGTCAACATAACGCCTTTCGGCATCCCTGTGGTTCCTGATGTATAGCATATTGTGCACATACTTTCTGGTCTCGGTGGCTGGAAGAATAAACAGAGGATTAGACAATGACAGCAGATAACTGAGAGAACAATGATCATTCACCAAAAGAATTTACTTCGAAATAAGAATTGAGCCATATCAAAATGTTAATAACACTCCGCATTCATGATTTAAGACTTGCGAAGGAAACTGTAGAAGGCATTGACTTAATGATGCGAACATCGGAACGTTAAAAAGTATCTGACACCAAACGGAAAACAATAGAATACTTACGTGACAAGGGTGGTCCTTCTGAGCTCCTTGAATTTCAACATCACTGAACTTAATAATTTCAACGCCTCGGCTTCTCGCTCTTTGATGCGTGGAAGGCGAGACCTCCTTAATGGTGATCAGTTTCCTTAAACATCTCGGCGACTGGTCCAAAAGCAAATTGGCTTTTTTGTCGTCTTCACAAATAACTACAGTCATTTCGGCTGAAACGAACAAAGGAAATAGTTTGATTCCAATCTAGGACATTTCTCGCATGCTTTGTCTTTTTATATTAGCTTTCTGAGAAACAGGGAGAGTAGGAATCTGAATCCATGTGTCTAGACATAAAGTAAAGGAATGTAAGAAGTTCCGTAGATGTTATAGGTTTATCTGAACTCATAATTATATACTAAAGTAAAGATATTTTCAGCTTTAATTATAGCTTTACTTAAACTGCCAATACCTACCGCAAAACAACATTGTAAGAAATTAATAAACGTCTGTTTAATTATAGGTTTATAAAAGCTACTTATACGTACTTTGATTTACAATGAAGGCACATGCATTTGCTCCAAGAGTATCATACAATGGAACAATGACCATGGAGTAACAGTAGGCGGCTTGTTCTGTCATTACCCATTCGGGGCAATTCTGTGAATATATACCTGGAAATACAAGATGTGATTGTGTTAATATAAGGAAAGTCGTTTGCGTCGTTCTCAGAAGTTGGAACTTTGGAAGGAAACTTACCCACAAATGTGCCCTGGCCAGGGACAAGCCCTTGGCATATAAGTCCTGAGCCGAAGTTTTTCGCTCGCAGTAGAGTCTCATTGTATGTCTGCCACACGTAAGGCTTGTTTGGTCCCTCGCGCCAACCGAGGCAGTTGCCATTATCTGCAATAAGATTAACGTATTGTCATTTAACATTCTAGGTATTTATTAAAGTCTTCATTTATCATGTCTTCAATCTCATAAAGCTGTCTCAACTCGACTAGTACTTAAGTGGCGGAATATTCCATACAATATAAACTCGCTTCAGTTTTCCCATGTTTTATTTTTATTGAGCCAATGAGTACAAAGCACCCGTGTGTTGTGGTATAAGACTAAAAAAAACCCACTGTCGCAGCTACTCTAGTGGCACAAATTACGTTTAACTGTATCCTGTAAACCAGTTCGTGAATGATGTTAACAATATTTTGTAATAGTGGGGTATTATCGTATTTATCGTTAACGAGCGGAAATGTTGGAGGGAAATGAGGTGGGGTCTTAGAATTGCGCCTTGGGGCACTCCCTACCTTTGCAATTGTATGCGCACCATTCTGTTACTTCGAGTGCAGGCAATTGGAATATGTAAACATCATATAGCCTACAGTATAATAAAACTAGCACAACTTGCAAGTTGCAACTATCTAACTAAATGGAATGAGAATCTTGGTTGGTTGAAAGGATTTCTATGAATACATTGAGCGTGAGGAAATTACATCAAAATTACTCGTTACTTACTTGATTCTTTGACGCCCCGTCGGAAAGTTTCGTAAAGCGTGCGTGTGTCTTCGTGTAAGTAGCGAAGGAAACGACCGTTTTTCGCTTCTTTGTAGAATTTTGATACACGAACCATTTCGGGCCCCTGCAATAAAAACACAGATTATGTATGATTACATTGCTAAACGTACAAAGATTTGTACATGACAACAACGATAATGATGAAATCGCGCATACAAAAGAAACTGTCAACAGTTAGGACCAAGTAATAAAAGAACGAAACAATGTACCGTTTATTGATTTCATAATACTCCAACATGAACAAGTTTAGTGTCATCGCACTGAATCCTTGCAATGTACGGGGAACTAATCAGCTGTAATCTTATTAACAAACTCGCAGTCATCGGATTATTACGACGACCCAGTAATGGCTAATGAGAAATACATATTTAAACATACAATTTAATATGACTTCACAGTTTAGGAATTTCTATTGCAACGTAGCTTGAAATTCTAATGGACAATAAAAGCTTTGCATTGTATGCTTATTCATCGTAGACAAGAATTCGTGGGATGTTATCTTCATCGTATTGTTTACTAGCTTTTGCCCGCGGCTTCGCTCGTCTTATGCTAACTATAGCCGAGACACTCACGAATAATGTAGCTTCATATTGTTGAAATAATCTATGAATTCGTACCATTAGTTACGAAGATTACCCTACATACAAACATTCAAACAAAATTTACGTATAAACTAAATATACGTTTTAGAGTTCTAAGTAGATAAGCCGCAGAAAAATACTGTGTCGAAGTTACTAAAATCATAAGCAAATGTTTCTCCGTTAACCTAATGACAAGTTGGCCCACTAACTCCAAATCTTGACTCTCAGCGTGAAGCACTCTTACGCGTTACGGTATATTATCATTACAGTTTGCACAATGATAAATGGAACGATGAACGGGTCAAAGACACTTGTGGGAAAAGAAATAAACAACAATTTGGCGATAGAATCGGCAAACCATAAAATGTTATGTCATTACGGTTATGAATGGTACCGTGCGAAATTTTGTAGGCTTTGCAGATAATAAGGCTGGTAAACGTAGTCAAAACAAATTTTAGGCTTCGTTCGTTAATCTTCTTAGCGTGTCGATGGCAAATCTTCATTCTTTAATGAAAAAAAAATTTTTTGCATGTGACACACAAACATCTGAACGTTGTAACTAAAAATTCAGAAAGTGCCAGGGTTAATGGATTTTATAGCAATGTTTAGATATTTAACAGTGTCATCATTACACACTGTTTACTGAACGACCTAAATACTAAAGCATGAATAAGTTGTAGACATAACATTGTTGTTATTCGAAAACAAAGTCATTGAAAGAGGCCTCGGTCAGGAAATCCTCGTTTAAATATTAAGCTTTTTAAAAACCAACGGCAAATAAATATTGGAGAAAATGATGATAATCTTCGGGAAGTTGAAAAAGCAATGACGGATGTCATCCCATTAAAATAAAATTATGAAAAACAAAATGTGCGAGAGATCAAGCAACCTGATCTTGAATTTAGTATGCAAGGTTAAAAGGAAATTGGTCACGCGACGCCACCTGAAAAATGTGCCGGTTTTGTGACCGAGTATTTTTAACAAAACTACGTGACACATAACATTATTGATCGAAGGACACATACGACTCTTGTCCACGCTATTCTCATTTCAGTCTCGTATGATGACAGTTTTAGAAAATTAAATAAGAAGTTGTCGTAATTCTAATTTGAAAACTCAATTGAACAGCGTGCAAAAATAATGGTGTTTTAAATAACGTAACGTCTTCTAAAACAAGATTATTGTTTTCAGTGTTGAATTCTGTTTTTTGAGATTCACACAATTTGTCATATTTATTTCGTCTTCTTTGATCAAGACCAACACAATTCATGCATTTCCTGCCAAAATGAATGAAAGCTCACAAGCTTTCAAATGTGAGTTTCTTTCTATTTCTACATCATCTCACTAGCTTTTTCCCAGCTATGTTGTGGTCGGTTTCCAGTCAAACCGGATGCAGCCGTAGAATTTGTGTCATCTTAGTTTCAACACGAACATTGACACGATGACTTCGCTATGGTTTAACTTGACGTTGACCAGCTTTGCATGCGAGAAAATTTATGTGACGCAATAAATTTCTATAAATACCGTAGGAAAGCCCTGAAGAGGGCGTGACGGGCCACTACCCGAGTTTTCTTGGCAAGTGGAATTATGATGTCTCCAAAATAGTTGACATTGTGGACGTGTTTAGCTGGCAGTCATTTCCGCATGAATTTGTTAGCAGTTGTATAGCTGTTAACACAATATTTAAGAGTTGTAAACGGGAGACCGGACTTTGGATAAAACAAGTACACTGAACGAATTCAGTGTACTTCATTGTGACAACAGATTCTAAGAGAGGTTTTAGAGGTTTGTTTGGTAATATCTACATCGATCAAGTCAGCTGCTCTTAATACAGATATTTATGATGGATGATCTCCAGTTAGAAAAAGCACTTAGCAAACTTCAGGTTGAATTTAGGTAACCATCTGTCTAAAGCAGGACCTTCAAATTCTCATATTTCTTTCATGACACGCTTGTGAAGCATAACAACTGGTTTTAATGTTTGTCTCAGTTATATTTGTCTTATAATTTACATTCAAATATTTCAAAGTATGCCATTAGGTGCAAAGTAGTAAGTGCTAAATGTTATTGTATGAAAGTAAGACTGTAACAGATTGACTATCTAGTTCATAGAATATTGAACACTTAGCGCTTCACCTACCTAATAATTCAGTACTAACTATGGAGGTTCGTCAAATAATCGATATGATGGATGTCATAAGCACACCGCAGTGCTTTGTGCTATGTTTTGTTTTTTAACGGATCAATAAGCAAACAGTTATATGGGGCGTACATATTTGGACTTTACTGCAAACACCGACATTATTTGTTTGCCTGGTGATAGCTATTGCGTGTTTTAACTGACATGTGAACACATCGATTTCTGTGCTTTATCTAAGCGATTTTTAGAAGTTTTAAACTCATTATTATTATTATTAAGCCTTTATTGCTGAATAACTAAACTACAATATAATAATATAACATAAAAAACTTAAATCTAACACATCGGGTTTTCTGGTTTAGTGATCAGCGTGTCCTGTGACACATAGGCCTCTATTCCAGCTTCTTCCACTCATTTCTGTCTCTAGCTTTCCTAGACCAGGTAGGGCCTCCAATTTTCCTTATATCATCTATCCATCTCTTTGCCTGTCTTCCCTTATTCCTTTTGCCATCGCGTGGTTGCCACTCTGTTATTGTTTTGGTCCATTTTGTCTTGCTATCTCTCGTCATGTGTCCGGTCCACCTCCATTTCAACTGTCTTACTTTCTTTATTATATCTTCTACTTTGGTTCTGGATCGTATCTCAGCTGCTCTTAACCGATCTTTCTTAGTGACACCTATCATGCTCCTCTCCATTCCCCGCTGACATGATCTCAGTTTCAAAAGATACTTTTGATTTAATGCCCACGTTTGGCTCCCATAAGTCAGGCAAGGTAAAACGCACAAGTTGAGGACTTTCCTCTTAGCTGCCATGGAAAAGTATTTGCTTTTAAATATCTCCTTGAGTGACCAATATCTTTTCCATGCACTAGCAACTCTTCTTTCGATTTCCATGTCCGTTTGGTCTCGGAATGAAATTAATTGTCCCAGGTATGTATAACTTTTCACGTAATCAAAGCTTTCGCCATCTACTGTTATTGGTATTTTTTCCCTGTTTGTCATTGCGTTGGCTTTAGACTTATTAATGGTGAGACCAACTATTCTGCTTTCTTCTGTTAATTGCTGCAGCATATGTTGCAGTGTACTAGCGCTGTCCGTAATCAATACTAAATCATCTGCGAATCTCAAATGGTTGAGTTGTTCCCCATTAATATTAATGCCTACTTTTTCCCACTCAATGTTCCTAAATACATTTTCTAGGATTGCAGAAAAAAGTTTTGGGGACAACGGGTCTCCTTGTCTTACACCTTTTGCTATAGGGAACTCTTCGCCGGTTGTTTCTAATTGTATTTGTGCTGTGCTCTTTTGGTATAAATTTTTGATTAAACGTATATATTTCTTGGGAATTCCTTGTTGGATTAAAGCTTTCCAGAGTGAGTCGTGCTTGATGGAATCGAACGCCTTACTGTAATCCACAAGTGCAATATACAGTGTTTTATTGTATTCCTTAGATTTCTCTATTAACTGTTTCAATACATGTATATGATCGATGGTTGAGAATCCCGCTCGGAAGCCAGCTTGTTCGATTGGCTGTTGTTCGTCCATAATCCCTGTCAGTCTATTTAAGATCAATTTTGAAAATACTTTATAAATATTTGACAACAAACTAATTGGTCTATAATTTTCAATGTTATCCCGATCGCCTTTCTTGTGTAGAAGTATAATTGTGCTCTTTGTCCACTGCGATGGTATATATTCATTTTTTAAGATGGTATTATATATTTCCGTGAGTTTTCTTAGGTTTCCAGGTGTAATGATTGAAGTTTTTATCATCTCGTTTTAAACTCATAAACCTTTCCAAATTAATGTTCGAAATGTTCATGATAATCGCATCAAAATCCATTGACTCCATAACACATAAAACATGAAAGGAGAGACTTAGCAATTTACAGGTGTGAATTTTTTACACAAGTCTTGTGATAATTGTCAATGAAAGAAAAGGGGAGTGGGTGATAGCGTGATATTTGGCAGCGGAGAATGGCAGAAGAAATCGTGTAGCGCCAGCATGGGCAGGAAGATGGTGATATTTTGCGATCATCGTCAAGTATTAGATAAAACTGTGTCTCAGTCTAGTGTAGTTTTATTTGTATTTATCTTTTTGCGATATGGACGCTAAAATCAGCTGATAATTATCGATCAACAAACCTGCCAGTCATTCATTAGCAACTTCAAGCGGTAGGAAAATTTGGCACACAATCAAACATGTCACGGGATAACACCTTTTTAGGTACATTTTAATACATTATAGTACGTTATAAATTATAATGTAATAAAACTAATGAACCAAAATATGAACGATCATAGACTAATACTTAAATAATTCCTTTAGAAAAAACTGGGACTGTAATGGGGTTTGTCGATAAACGGATAAGAAATAGTGAATAATATTCATTCTATTTCATTCACTTCAAGTATGCAGTCTGGGAATGTTACCAATGGCACGAAGAAGTTTAATTTATGGTCGTATTATCGTCCGTACATTGTGTGCCTCAAATAGTTTGTTTACATTTAATATTTACAAACAATAGCAATGACGTCGAGCCAAATGCTTCTAATAAATCAGTTAACCATGAAATCTTAACACTTTTGACAACTCAGTATACCTACTACCAACTTGAGTCATCAAGATCATACTGATTTTATAACAACAAACAGATTTTTACGAGAAACAGAGAAGTACGGAAGCGGAAGACATGCTGCGCCGAACCCAAATGAATTGGGATAAGGGCAAGATATGATGATAATGATGAAATAGATTTTTACTTCAGCTTTCTCCAGGACTTGAATGAAGCAAACAATAGACCCGTCCAGCAGGGCTATTGTGTATCTTTTAATGACAGTGGATAACTTAAAGTGTCTATCAAATAACTGTCAAATAGTGAGTTTTTAAAAATGTACCAAACCATAACCAATTTACAGTTAATCTATGGACATTTCTGATAGCCACTGACGTTGAAAAGATACGCAATAGGGGTCCTGGTTGCTACGTTTGGGTCGGACAAAAGCATAGTCATCGATTCGAGGAGAAGAAGAGGCCTACAGCTTTTATTCAGATGTTTATTTATATTTGCAAAGTAATTTCCGTATCTTTCCTTTCAGTTACAAAGCTTTTACAAAAGAAAAATCTCGCAGCAAAGCTTAATGAATAGCGGTCTCAAATAAACAAAATTCCTGAATATTGTTTTTCTTTGATTCAGAGATTTTCGTAAAAATAAATGGAAAAGTTAAATATAAAGACAGAAATGCTATTATTTTAGTATAAGTGTAGATTACATGTTCATTAGTGGTTCATGTTTTTCAGAACATTTATAACCGGAGATAATTTATAGTTCATTCAGTTTTGTGATCTCATAGAGAGGTTCTTACTCCTACGCACTGGAAATACCGAAATTCTCTGGAGATGATAATTCAGTAGTTAATAATATCGCCATTGATATTTTAGAAACTTGAATGGAATGTTTAGCTGTAGGTACTTTGCATTACTATGTTGTCGATGATTAATTGGCTGTTGATCTTGAATTGTTGTTTGTTATTGTTGGATCAAAAGATGATAGGCAAGCCACACTACAGCATATAAGAGCTTGGTATCCAAAAATGAAAAGATTGATCAAAGATTTTCACAAAGGTATAGACTGATACGGGGTGGGACCCGACTGGTGTAAAATTCAAAGAAAAAATTGAAATAATCTTGAGGTTATTTTTCTTTTCTTTGTGAATTCTTTTCACGTGATTTATCTCTTCTATCGACCACCTAAACATTTCATTGTAAAATATCACATAATACATTTTTACAAAATCCATGCTTTTCAAACCATATCTCACTGTCATTATGTCAGAGTACAAAACTGATTGCGTGCGGATAAACGTAACAATAGTCTCGTCTATATTCTCGATACTGTCCCGTGACTTCGTCTGGATCGGTTGCCAAAATTCTACACAAAATTGTAGTCAAACGTGGGTCGTGAGCAAACGACCCTTCATTAAAAATGTTTATGTTTTGTCACTAAGCGTAGGGAATAAAATATTTAGTTTTATTTTGACGCTCGTTTCTATTAATATTTGGCGACACTAAATTAAGTAGTTACGTAGCGCAATAAAAGACATTTATAATTAACCACAAAACGATGAACGCCTGTAGGTTACCTAGCAACAGATTTCTAACAGCTAAGACACCAATTCACCCGACTCAAAAAGAAGCAGATTAAGATAGAGATGAAAATTCTTGAAGCTTAGGGTTCGCTGTCTTGTAAAACTTAAGTTGTTGCTTAGGAATCTACAAAGGTGTGATTTTCGCTCATCATCATCATCATCATCAGCCTATAATATTCCCACTGCAGGGACTCAGGCCTCCTCTCTAGGAGAGGGATGGGCTATAATCCACCACGCGGGCCCAGTGCGGATTGGTAGATGTCGCATATCTTCGAATTTTTGGTTCTAAGATATGCCGGTTTCCTCACGATGTTTTCCTTCACCGTTTTGAGAGCGGTGGTGATGAAATAAATTACACAAAGTAATGCGCCTGCCTGGGTTCGAACCCACGACCAACTAAATAATAAATTAGATTATATTATTATTATTTAGATTATTATTTTTGATTTTCGCTAGATCCATTTAAATAATAAATTATATTGATTTACAAGGTAAGTATTTCATTCCAGGAAAACAGCCCACATCCCCATCTTTTTCATTGGTCCTTAACTGACCTTACCAAATTTTTTTTTTTCTTCAATCTTGCAATCAGTCCTTCTGACTATGAGCAGATGTGATATATGGATATTATTCTTGAGAAGATGTACCCCACTAGGAACATCCTCCATATTAAGGTGGATGTTCCAGGGTAGCCCGCGAAATTCAAATTTTCTTACGTTTTTAGCGATTTGCAGTGCTAGGTTGTATGTTAGTGAAAATATGATTCGCGGCTGTAAGACGTATGCAGTTACAGAATTATAATCATCAAAATCATCATTACAACCCTCCAAGTTCATGTAACTGTCAACTTGACAGTTACATGAACTTGGAGGGTACAAAGAATATCAGACAAGAATAATTATTTTCTTGTTTTCTACTTTTAAGACCGCGATTTTGTTAGTAGTCGGGTTTTAGATTTTTGAACTTAATTTTTTTATTTGAATTTTATTTTTGTGTGTACTTAAACTATAATATAATACATATTTGTAATGTGCTCGCCAAGACCTTTCATTTGATACCAAACTTGCTATGATTATCTCAATTTAATATTTTTTGTGGTAAGTTTTTGACATTTAAATTCCGTCATAAAAATAATTTATAGAATTTATATAGCCTATGACACCCGAGCTATTCTTACGAATCTATTGACACCTAATTTATTAAAATCCGTTCAGTAGTTTAGGCGCTACGGTGGAACATACATACATAGACTGCCAAAATCATTACTCTTCCTTTTGGCTTCGCCGTAGTCGGGTAAAAATACTACCCCTTCCTATCACCTTCCTACCTTTCAAGGCAGCGGGGTTAGATGGTATTTTTCCGGCTCTGCTCAGATGGAGTGGTGACTTGCTAGCCGATTACCTTGTTAAGGTTTTCCGTGCCTGCCTGGCCCACCGCTACATCCCTCTGAAATGGCGCGAAGTAAAAATAATCTTTATTCCTAAACCAGGTAGGAGTGATTACACCCAACCCAAGTCCTTCAGACCCATCAGCCTCACTTCGTTTTTCTTGAAGACACTAGAGAGGCTGGGAGACAGATGGATTAGAAACAAAATATCGCTATGTAAACCCCTACACCCCAACCAACACGCCTACTGCGAAGGTAAGTCAACTGAATCCGCACTCCACAGCGTGGTCACACGCATCGGAAACGCGCTCAAGATCAAAAATCCAACGCTGGGCGCCTTCATAGACATAGAGGGTGCTTTTGACAAAACGAACTTCGCCAGCATTAGCCAGGCACTAGTCGTGCACGGTGTGGCGCCAACCCTTATACAATGGATTCACAACATGCTAAAATACCGCGCTATTCAATTTACTGTGAACACCACCACACGAGGCATCGTTAGCAGAGGCTGCCCGCAGGGTGGGGTGCTGTCACCACTACTGTGGAACCTAGTTGTAAACGAGCTCATTACAGAGCTCAACGCTAGCGGCTTGTACTCGGTGGGTTACGCAGATGACATAGCTATTTTAATCACGGGGAAATTTGAGGGCGTCTTATGCGACCTCATGAGGAAAGCCTTCAAAATAATCGAGAATTGGTGTACCAAACACGAACTGTCGGTTAACCCCACTAAAACAGAATTAATAATGTTCACTAACAAAAGAGTCCTTGGACCACACAAACTTCCTAGTCTTTTCAACACCGAGCTAACACTCAAAGAAGAAGTTAAGTACCTAGGAGTGATTCTTGATAGCAAATTGCTCTGGAACAGGCATCTTGACTACAAGCTTAACAAAAGCACAATCGCCCTATACCAATGCAAAAAAATGCTAGGAAAAACATGGGGGCTATCTCCAAAGATCACGCGATGGCTTTACACAGCGGTGATCAGACCAATGCTGACCTATGGCGCCCTGGTTTGGTGGACGAGAACTGAATTCTCGACCACAGTCTCCAGGCTCCAACGTTTCCAAAGGATGGCATGTTCCGCTATCACAGGCTGCATGAGGACAACCCCAACTGCAGCAATGGAGATAGCCCTTCAACTAACCCCACTTGAGCTGTACATACAGCAGGAGGCAGCTTTAGCAGCCATCAGGCTCATGCACTTGGGCATATGGGGCAAGAATCACACAAGTCCCCACGCAGGCATCCTGGACCGGGTGATTGAGTATCAACCTCTCATCGCTGCCCCGTGTGATAGGACACCTAACAAACCTATGTTCAACAAGAGCTATAGCATACAAACAACAGAGGAATTAAGAGATCAGTCAGGAGTCAATGAAGTACGCATCTACACAGATGGCTCCAAAACTCAAAACGGCTCAGGGGCTGGCGTACACTCCCTAGACCTCAACATTAACTTTCACCTACCACTAGGCGAACACAGCTCGATATTCCAATGCGGGTGTGTCGCCCTAACACAAGCTGCAACAGCCGTAAAGCGTCTGAGGATTCACAGCCACGCTATCAGATTTGTAACTGATAGCCTGTCTGTGCTTAAAGCCCTAGAAAACAAACATACTAACAGTAAATTAATATTTGAATGTCACCTCGCCCTGGAGAGTATATCGCTGTCCAACAGTATTACCCTCCAGTGGATTAAGGGGCACAGTGGATCCCTGGGAAATGACGCCGCAGACGAACTTGCTAAGAGAGGGTCCGAGATGGCAGTGCTTGGCCCGTACCCACTCCTTCCCTTACCTTTCTCACAGTTCCGTACATGGGTTCGCCAGAGATCAACTGAACTCCATAACAGCAAATGGTCACGGTCTACAGATTGTAGACAGTCAAAAATGGCGATGCCAAGTCTACATCCGCGGCTAACAAAACGACTGCTTAGCCTAAGTAAAAATAACCTTAGAATAATAATAGGGTCAATAACGGGCCACTGCCCCCTAAATAAACATCTTTTTACCATAGGCGCCACGGGCAGCCCACTCTGCAGGGGCTGCTTTGATGCTGAAGAATCAGCCGCCCACGTCATCCTGGAATGCGAGGTCGTGGCTACTCAACGCAGACAAATCCTCGGAACGGTGAGGTCGCTCCGCGAAGCCTGTGAAGCTCCCAGGAAACTTCTGTGCTTCTGGGCGGAGCTAGGCTGGCTATCTTAGCCAGGACACCTACGCACAACGGACCGATCAAGAGTCTAAGTGCGGAAAACGGAGTCCCTACTCTACTCTACTCTACTACCCCTTCCTTCTTTCTTTATCGTGTGGTTAGTGGCTAATCGGGTGTCAAAGTTCTTATACCACCCAAAGATTTTTGATTTGGTTTTAGATACCGTCAAGAAATATCTCTCAGGCATGCTGCTTTCCTCACGATGTTTTCCTTTACCGAAGCAAGTGACAATTATACAATATGCACATTAATCTAAAAAATCAGAGGTGCGATGATTCTAAAAATAGTTTATTAGTCACCATCTAAATAATAATAAACATCTACACAATATAAGTTCCTTCGTGAATGAAAGGAAACGCCAAGCCATTATCCTAACGACTCGGATACGTTAGATCTTCGTACAATATTATAAATGGGCATTTATTCATAGTACCTATTTCTACATTCGCATTAATAACGATGATTTTACACAGACGCATGAAGTACTCGTAGGAATTATGTATGCACGTAAACAATGAGAGGGTCTGTCAAACAGTAGATCAGGATACGACTCTAGCAATTTACTCCTATAATTTGCTAAATACCGTCTTTGCAGCATGTGTTACGCTACATAATACACATAATATCACATCAGTAGTTCCTGGGAGTACCCATAATATAATATGGGCCGAGACTATTGCCATCAACCGGGCACAAATCGAGACTCTGGGGCTGCTACTGATATATTCCTGATGGAAAAACGCAATACAACTTTGTCTGACCTGGAAATCGAATCGAATGTTTACTTTAAAAATCACTATCTAATGAGACTATTTCTCACATTTGGTCAGCTGCTAGCCCACCAACATGCGGTAAATGTCAGTATTTGGCACAGTCGTCTCACCTCCCAGATAAACATTGAATATTTACTGTCATTTGCTACCACGCCCTACTGTGTATTAAATGTTAACATCTGGTTAATGGGAAACATCACATTTATTGTTTTACTAATAGACTAGTGGAGCGCATCACACACATGTTCTGCACATGGCAATAATGATGGTCACCAACGTGAAGATTTATAAAGTACAGAGAAAACTTCCGATGAGAATGTTGAGGTGAATGTGTGGTGTGACAAGAATGAATAAAGTAAGAATTGAGTATATTAGATGACCAACTGTCGTGGTAGGTATGGGCTTGTGATGAGGAGAGACGAATCAAATGTGACTAAAATAGTGATGAATATAAATATATGTATATAGTATGGAGAAGGAGAAGAAGACCAAAGATAAGACGGATTGATTGTGCGAGGTATGGTACGAAAAGAAAACGGCAGGAATGGAAAAAGATAACATGACGATTGACAGGGAAGAATAGGAGACAAAACGTGTTTTGAAAAAGGGCAGAAAACTTCCGGAATAAATTCCCATATTAACGGTGACGCGCGATCGCATCGAAAATCCACTGCAAATTTCAGAACCTCGCGGTCACACTTACTGAAATGAAAAGCAAGTTAACGAGAAAGGTAATCTAAAAGAAGGTTCTATTAGTAAAGATCATGAACCTGATAAACCGATATTTGTAAAGAGCTGCGGAAGTTGCAGTGTTAGGAAAGGTTTGCCGGCTGTCGGTAATAGCGATGAAGTACTTATTCACCAACGGATATCCTTTATAACACTTCTAAACGATGCTTCTAAAGTAATAAAAAAATCACGAGGAGCACCATACAATCCTAACATCAAAGATCTACGTCGCGACTTCCTCAAAATTTATTACATAGGTATTTAATTTAGAACATTAGTAAAACTATTTGTAACACCTAACGTCGCCTGTTTTATGTAAAGTCTCTACAAATTACTTCTATGTTTACTTCTAACGTTTTATAGCTGCCAATTACTTATATATATATTAAAGGATTTGCTCGTTAATCTGTCAATAACTATAAATAATTTGAGGTAAGTGTTGCTTTAATGCAAATTAACCTAATGCTTAATGAGTGCTTCCTACATCTATCTATCTATCTTCTATATATATAAAAATGTTATGTTGGTTTGTGTACGCTTCAAACACTCAAAAAGTTCTGCACCAATCGAGCTGAAATTTTAGAATGATATTTAATCCGCATCAGGGATCGTTTTTACAGTATCCACGCGGGCGAAGCCGCGGGCATCAGCTAGTATTTTATACTTCTTGAATTAGATAACTGAGGTATGTATATTGCTATAGAAGATAAGGTAGAGTAACGCGATATCGAACAAATTGCCAATCCTTTCATCTTAGATGCAAAATCTAAATGAATTCATGTTCTGAATAAGAGAAACGAAACATCATTAGCGTGTTTCATAAATTTCGAATTGAGATTTAAAAAAATCGTCAATCATTGTTTGTAGCAATAACAAGGAATGAGATATCCGTTCGAGACAACCATTTTGTTGTAACTTAACGTCTAAACAACAGTATCCATTAACTCGTTCTATTTCAGTATGCTGGTGGACAGTTTAACGATATTTTAAGTAGTTTACATTCTGTTATAATAAATTACTTCTGGTTATTAAAATCATGCGTTTGAAATAGACTTGAATGACTTAACTTTCAAGTAAAGACTCAGGAAATAGACACATTCTATTAAATTCCGAGATCATCAGTGCAACCAATTCTTTGAAAGAAGTAAGAAACATATATCTCTTAAAGCAGAATTCTGGCTTTTGATCAAAATATCAATAAAGCCAACTTATCGTCGACCAATGCTGATGGAATTCGATTGGCTTTAGTTATTTCATGAACATCTGAAATGAATAGAATTAAATGTTGCTTCTATTTCTAATCAGCAGCACCATGTATTAGCCGGTGGGACTTTTAAATGATCTGAATCTAAATGTTACGGAGCTTTGCCAACTGTCGGGGCGTGAGCAACGTCTAACAATGTTCCTACCTCTGCAATACATATCAATTTTACCGAACACTTCGCAAATATAACAATGTCAATCTCAACTGTCCTACAATTCACTTACAACTACCCATTTTGTTTCTACAATATATTGTTTTTTCTCGTAATGCAGATTTTTTATCACCATTAAGATGGACATTCTAAAAATTCGTCTTTCTAAATGTTTTAATTTCAATATAAATTAAATGCTGATACTTTCGTTACAACTCTAGATTCATTAAGAAATATCCATTAATTATGGTTTAATTACAAGTTCCATTATTACAAATACTTTGATAACATTGTTTCTTTTATTGCGTATTCGAAGGTTTCTACGTTTCTATCACTCACTCTAAGGGCATCTGATTGTTCGGCGACGCTTATCGGCGGTCGGATCGGAGTAACTCCGATGCAGCAATCACAGCACGCCATTTTTACAATTAAATGTAATCAACTTATCACACAACAAAATGCACCGTTTGTTTTTTGAATTAAACCGTTTTACATTGCGCAATCATCGCTGAATTTAACTGGTAGCGCGCGTTTCAACTTTTCATTAGGTTCACTACACTTTTCAGAGTTCACAATTGGTATCCCTGTGTGAAGGACCGTTCCGGTTAATCGTCTTGGCCGAGTTACTTTGGCGGAGTTTGCGAGTATCTCGTCACTTTCGCTAGAGACTTTTGGGAACTGACAGGAGAGCAGCGGGCTGGGCTGCTCGTGGTACAATGAGTTAAAAATATCGCTCGAAGATGCGCTCTGCCAACTCGAGATCGTCGGCAGTTGGTATTAGGACAACTCGAACTTTGATACCGCAATAAAGAGGAATACCCTGTCGTCATGATTTTATATGTATTTTTCCATCGGATTAAGAGAATCTTCTAAACGATATTTTTATCTATGCTGACATAAGATGTTTCCTACTTTATTATTATTTATGCGCTATCTCTAAATATATTGCGGCATATTTCATACTACTCGCAGGAAGATTGTTTTATTTTATCACCAATTTGTAGTAAGCCTTGTTTATCGATCAACGACCTCACTAATACACGCGTCGAAACAATAGTACCTACAAGTACATGTTTGTATGATAATAATATTTTCTAATCACCGTTGTTGTTACATAGCTACCAGATTAATTGACTTTCTTTATAGATACCTATTAAGTTTAAGTAATTAGTTGGTATTTTCAAATGGAACACGATTATTTTGACACGTGCCCTATACATACATACATATTATGCAAGATGTTTAACCTTTTCTACGTCATAGAATAACAGTGTATTATTACTGTAAGTTGCCGTTATCCAACAGCTGCACAAAGGCCATCTCCAATTACCCTTAAGGCCTACAGTTTACGAGAAATGTCTTTTGCAGTACATCCTTTCGTTCTTTTTTAGTTGTATTCTTCTATAGCATCTAGTTGTGTCGAAGCTTGGTTTCTGTCTCCACTAAGTAATTATTGGTTCATACTCACTGGCTCAAGCAGGCTCTGTTCATGGAGTGTGACGAGGGGCTTCTCTGGCTTCGGTCTCGTGCTGAGGTAGAAGGCCGAGGCAGCTGCCACGCCGGTGAGCGCCAGCGCACCAGCTGAACCGCCGACCATCCATAGGTACTGGTCGATCTCGCTTACTGCAACAAAAGAAAAGGTTGGTGATCAATTACAGTAGATGGTTGGGTTCTTCAGAGGTTTTGGAATTGCGTTAACTGAGGCTTGAGATCCTGAGATAATTTAGAAGTAACGTAAGCCTACCTACGCAATTCTTGAATGTGTAATCACTTGTGGGTTGTATTTCATGCAGGGTTTAGTCAAGTTCATGAGTTGCTAGGGTCCGCCTTTCATGTTACTTGAATCTAGTATAAAATAATAAAATAAATTATCATTATGAGGTAATGCTGAACCAACATTGGAAGAGTAGCTTTATTAGAATTGATAGTGCAAATGATCACGATATATCTTATGAAGATACCCCAGACAAAACTACAGGTGGAAGATTTTAACAGTAGGAAGGTTATTTTGATGTATTATATGATTTAAGTAGGTGCAGTTTTCCAATATAAATACAAACTAATCCTAATTACGCAAGATAACGAAAGCTGCTGGCTAATTCTTGGAAATCATTACCTTTAAAGCAGATGCGAATTGACATAACGAGGTGAAATACTGAGAAAAAGTAGCTCAAGAATAATAAAGTGATACTTGCTGATAAGTCATAAAAAATAAAATTTATAGACGTCGATACATGAGTAAACAATCCGTCAGGGCACCGATTAATAAATCGTTAAAGCCAAATATGGTGATATGATAATGACAACCCAATAAAACTTAACAAAAGAGCTATCCGAGCAACTGGTACTTTCGATAATGACCTGCCTGGAAACGACCTTCCCTGTCAATCTCGACGCCGCTAATGAAGATTGAAGAATTCTTTAAGAAAAACGCCTGCTTCAGGCGGAAAAAGTAGTAGTTGAAGGTCATCTTTAATTATTAAATAAAATAAAATAAATAAAATAACCGTTGGACATTGCAGAAATATTAATAACTTTATAAATTCCTGGGTTTAAGTAGGTAGGTAGGTAAGTTGTTCGTTCTTAGATGATTGTTGGTGCAGCGGCTTCTTAGCATACGCCTGCGCCGGCATTATGATCCTCCGCATAAGGAAATGTCAATAAAGCAACTTTCATGCGCCCGAGCGACTAGTAGTTCCTGAACCATAAAACGCGCGCGCAGTCTAGCCAGTTTAGAAAGTGGAAACTGGGGAGCGTGCACAGACGACGCATTAGCGCATAGATTTCTCGGGATTCTCTCGCGCTTTCCACTGACATACTTTTACGGCGATATTTACGACATTACTATAAATGGTACATGTCATTCATTACCTATAATAAGACTTTTAAACAATATTTTTGTCAACCATATCAAAATTGCAAATATTGATTATGTTATTTTCTACGATACTATTGCAACTATCTCCAAAGTAAAGCAAGACCAAATCCAAAAGTACAAAATTAGGGACAGGGTTATACAAATCGCAAAAGTCAATGTCGTAATCACCGTTTCAATCATTAGAAGGGCTCAAATTATTTGAAGGCAACGTTTAAGGTCACATGGTTGGCCTCGATACCTTGTCGCTTGTTCTGCTAAATGTACTCGTCGATTTCAAAAGTTAGAACCTTGCTGGTGATCTAATTTCCCCTCATTGAGCATTCAAAGGGCGTTACAAGCGACAAGCATGACGGCCCTTCAAGGGGCCCTTAATCTACCATTAATATAAACCGGCAATCACTGATTTCTATTGTTCTTTTATTATAGTTTTCTTTTGTTATATTTTTCAAATTATTACTACAATTATTTTTTGTTCTTGAGAACCGTTTACAATCAAAGTATTATCGCACAATTTACTTAATTGAATAAATATACACATGATTAACTCAATAATCGTGATAATTGTCAGTTAACATGTCTAGACGTATAGCGATTGAATTCGGTAAGAATTGAATGATAACAATAAAGGAAAAAAGTTAAAACATCAACTTCAACTTACAACTGTTACATTGGTTCCACCAGATAGTTTTTTCTCGTGTATTTTCTTCAGTCTTCTTATTTTCAGTCTTCTTAAGTTTTTTCTGTATTTTTTTACACTTTTCCTTAACACTAAACTCAGTCTTTGGGGCTCCCATGTCCACTTTGTCCTTTTTAACTTGAAAACCGAACTTTCCGCTTCCCATCTTGATCAGTTTAGCACATAACGTTCGATTCACAAGAGCACAGTGTGCACGTATTGGTACATTATCCTTCCCACTGTCGCCTAGGGCATGGTCTGTGTCGGCTGGATTGTTTAAAATGTTAAAATTATGACTGTACTATAGAAATACACGTTCGCCACTCGAGTGTCGTAAAGATATTCGATATCGAATTATTTTGTTGCGGAATGAAACGGAATCCATAAAACTAAAAGGTTTTATAGAGTTATCTCGAGGAGGCTTTGGCCTTGCAGGGTTCATTAACACTATTGAGTCGATAACTGAAATATAATCAAGCACCTGATTCCGTCGGGTGCTTATCTAGTTTGAGTCACTCCCGGTGAACCGATTAGGAGTGTTGTGAAATTGAAAATAGTTGCGAATGATAATCAGGTGCGTTTAACATATGTAGTATTTGTGCATCGGTGATTCTAGATATAGATGAGATAAAGAACCAATTACGAATCCAATAATGTAAATTGACGATATTTTCCACGTCAGTGAAGCGCGACCCTTGCACGACAGACGGACAGAGGTATTATTCAGTTGTAAATATCAATCTAGAGCTCGCCATTTAATTTTGTGATTGTTGCGACTTTGTGGTGAGTTGGTACCTACTACTAAATGCTTTGTTGTGGTCGTGATTGGATAGTTAGTGCTACTTCTGAGAACCAACTTAATAGGCACTCAGGCAAAAGTCGGTTTAAAACAGTGCAATATTAACTTCACTGTGGTAATAAACAATTAATGTTTATTTGCATTCACGAGTAATTGTCGGGTAATTCTGACACACGGAATACGGAAGAGACTACTAAAGACCCTAAGATAGTATCTTCGTTACAATAAATTCATTGGTGCAGTGTCGAGCAGAATAATTGATGAAGAATGAAGTTAAAACCAAGATAAAGCAAACGTCGTCTCGTATGGTAGTACGGGCTCAGGGGGCCAATTCTCGATTTTCGACATTTATCTCGAGTTCGAGTTCGTAAGTCTATCTCTATGTCTATCAAAAATATCTCTATCTCTACCAAAAAATTTCGAATTGAGCAGAATTCCGTATTCTCAGTCAAAGTAGAAATAAATGTCACGAAAATGTCGAATCGAGTGAAGCTAATGTTACCATTACGAAGAATCGCGCGTTCCGTTTTAGGTAGCTATGAGTGAATGAATGATTTTGTTTTAAAACGCTGACTAAACCTAATTATTTAAGTATAAAAGAAAGAAAGAAAGGAAGAAAAAGTATTTATTGGTTTCACAAACAAACAAGTAAACATAATTAGGAGAAACACTTAAAATTAGGACATAATAAAATTTATATATTAAATTTGAATAAGTCCCGTGCAAAGCCAAAGTAAAACGAAACGTTTAGTGTAAAAATAATCAGTTTGACAGCTGACTGTCTGTCAGTGACTAATAAAATTATGAAGCAAACAATTATTTACCTTCGTTTTCAGGTCTATTTTAGTGGTATCCTGAATTACAGGAGCCAATAGATCTAAGTATTAGAACCCTTATTAAATCTTTATTTAGTCTGAAGTTTCTAATGACTTCTGTTTCGCTCAAGTCGTAAATATCGACGGCGGGATAGCTGTTGTCGCCGTGTATTGGCCAGTTGCTCGCCACTTTCCAACAACTCCGAGATAAAAATGCTAATAAACTCGTCCATCTTTCAGTGGTTTCAAGTCCAATCGTAGGTACACAAATTACAGTCTGTCTGCGCGAACCTTGTCGTTGACTCTTGTTTTGCACAAATCAAAGAGTATAAATCAAATTTCCAGTATGAGATGCCAAGCCGTATTTTATTTAAAAACTAAAAAAAAGAAAACATAGTGTGCAATCCAAAACTCAACAAATTCACTCAGAAATGACGTATCTATATAATCGACATGACATCTCTACTGCTCAGAAGCACTCGACATGAACTCTAACGTTAGCCTTCGACAAATGTCGAATTCGACATCCCCAGAATAGCAACTTTTAAAATTTCTCGAAAAAATGACGTCATTAGAAATTTTTCTCGAGTTCGACACCATCTCTAAAACCGAGAATTGGCCCCCAGTGCGGTTATTAAACGCGGAAAAAATAATAACTCACATAATTAAACGTCATCTCAGTGAGTGCTGTTGGGATGAAACCATGAATACTCCCATGGACATTAATGGCTGACGGTTCAATTACACTTAAGGCCATTGCCTCATAAGCTCTCCGCTTTTAAAACTTTATGATCATTTAAATTAGCTAACCGATTACTTCGGAATAGTATAATTGCTTTGTTTAATCGCTACATCATTATGGTGTTCACTTTAATGTTTTTAAGTTGAAATGATTAACACAGACGGTGATGAAGAAAAATAAATGTCTGCCGGCTTAGTTTTAAAACCGTTAAAAATTATGTTAAAATTGTTGGGGAGTCAATAAAATCGATATTATTTGTTGTCAGTAACTTCCAATTTTATTATGATGATAACCCTAAAAGTGATTTAACGAGGCAGAAGATACAAGACATATTTAACAAGCTCATGGAACGATACTTTATTGGCGATCATAAACTGCATTTTTTCGTTAAAGCCTTTTTGCGCCTTGGTACTTATTATTTGCCAACAAAAAATCGATCACAATGAATACCGTAAGGTTTCCTTGAAGCTTTGATTATTGAGTGCTGCTATGTTTTATTCAGGTCACGAACCAAGAAAATTGTGCCTACAACAAATTCCTATGATTCAGTAGCCAATGTAGTAATAATCATTCTCCGGCCCTTATCAACATGCTTGTGCGGAGGTTTGCTCGCTGTACATGTGAAGTTAAAGTGACGCTTTTTAAAGCATATTATTATTGTCAAACGTTGTACACGAGTAGCCTCTGGACAAGCTGTACGCAGAAAGCCGCCAGTGCTCTCCGAGTCCAGTATAACAATGCATTCAGGATGCTGCTGGGGCTGCCACGCTTCTGCAGTGCGTCGGGAATGTTTGCTGATGCGCACACTGATGGCTTTGCAGTGATCAGACGTAAGCGTGCCGCGTCAAAAAAGCTCAGTACTTAATAGGCACCTATTTGTAACAGATCGTGCCTAATCCTCTGTCGGAGGTACCTATTTGGTTTCGCGTAGGACAACAAGCTCCTAATCCATGCATTGGATGCAAGGAGCATGCTGACCTAATAACGGCTTCCATACTCGTACAGACCTAACTATTACTGAAGTAATATTTGAATTCCTATATTTACGTAGCTATATAAATCTGATTCTATTGAATGTGCTTCTTCTTCTTTCGTTTTAACTGTGTATTTAGATGGTGAACTAAATCATAATTTTAAAGTAAACTATCTGTGTGATATAGTTACCATACACATTACACATTATGCAACATCTGCAGTTTTTATTGATGTCTTAGAGCGGTACTCAGAGATATTTGATGATTACTTAGGCCATCACTTAGTAAAGGTTTTGACAGACATTGTTCATTGGAAACTTCTAAAACCTAGGTAAACGAGTTCAGTGTTCAAATTCATTTCTGTGTGAGCTCGTTAATCTTTGATCTAGGTCCATTCAACACATCGGTCACGAGATTGGCCACGAGTTCGGTCAACAGTCACCACCGATAATACAGGAACAAAGCAGGCATTATAGTTATTAATTGGTCCGTTGTTACGTCCGCCTTTATGCCATATTTCATCTAACAACTGGCACTAACGAGTCGCACTTAACTAGAAATAGTGAACGTTTGGTTTATACGAACAATTTGTCGGTATTATTCTTCGGTTATGACTTGAATGTGACAAGAGTTTTGGTAACACAGTGGTTTGATAGTCTTCTTGGTAAATTATTAATTTATAGCGACCTGAATTTGTCATTTTGCTGTTTATTTTCTTTAAAAAACACACCGGATTCGTTGACAGGGAAATAATATAGATACCTCTTATACGGGATGACATTTTCTTATGGGACTTTAGGGTGACCAACCATCCTAAAAACTAGGGTGTCATTATATGAAAAAGGACATACCAAAATAAAGATTTTCTTCACAAAGGAATTGTTTGTTTCATCATAATTCAACATCTTTAAGTTAAGGCATTTCACCGAACCGTGTGAAAACTGAAATGCTGTAAAAAACATAACAGTACTTTTCACAAAATGGCTCATTGTATAATAATTTCAGTTGGGAAATTCGAATCTTCTATCTTTGTTATGGACAGTGATGCATCGGCCATGAATGCCAATAGTTCTCAGAATTGATATATGAAACACAGCAGATGTTAGTAGCTGTCATATGATATGAACAAATTAATTAAAAATAAGAGCACATTATTTATTATTTATTGAATTTAGTCTGTAGATAGACAACGTTCCCTTCGTAGAATTGATTTCAAAAGAGTTTCAAGTATCAATTTCCTCAATATCTGCACAGTCAGCGAGCTACCGTAAATACCTCATTATAGAAAACTATCAAGCCATTCAATAGGGTCTAATCAAACCATCAGGTATTTCCTCTATCGGCACATTCACACCTAACGGTGACTCTGACATTCTGATCTGGTTCACGAAACAATAAAATTATACGCCTGTCATCGAAACTTGTTATACCGTAGGCCTATTCAAGTGTCATCACCCTCATTTGTTTACAAGCTTTAATAATCTGCATCGTGGTCATACTAGTCATATACAGTAGTAGTCACTGAGGCCAATGAATCGGTGTGAGGAATAGCATTGTGAATTGTGATGTACACAATTGCAGTGTAAATTCAACGACAATAATACAAATACTTCGATAGGAATTCCAAAGTACTATTGTAGTATTAGATCGAGCAATAACAAAATGCGGGTTCAACGACCCGAGAGCGTAGCGTATTTTGATAAGGTCGTCAATTCGCCATCCGCGATTTTTTCCCGAGAGAATCGCAGTTACAGTTAAAAAAGCGCGAAGCGGTCAATCGTGGACCGTTTTAATTACTTCATAGTCACGTACTTGTAGTAAAATTTACCGTTATTGGAAAGTGATATGACAAACCGGACGCTGTTCGTTATTGGACCCACATTTTTTTGGAGATTGCGGTATATACCGTAGTAGCAATCAGATGCGCCAACATGCTTTAGAGGCACTTTTAATTTTGTACAGCGACAGGCAGGGGCAGCCAACCTAAAACAGTTTGGCGATGCATTTACCAAATCAAAACAAACACACCCTCGTGGTGAAATACGTAATTAAACCGATTTACATTTTTATTGCCATCCGTATACCTTAATGTGCCGATCGGCACTGTTTAAATGCAAATCGAACTATCGCCATTCTATTCGCAGCGGACGACGTACTTTCGAGCACAAAATGTTACAGGCAAAATATTTAGAAAAGAAAGACTTTTATTTTAAATAAAATTAATAAAAAAAACTGGTCAATAACCTATTAAGGAATATTAGTGGATAAATCAGCAATTCAAGTCACATTAATATACGGAAAAAATCAGAATGAAAATTACAGTTTCGAATGATCCAATCTATCAATCCGGAACCATTGAAAAGTCAATGACTGCATTTATTTTTTATGGTTGTCAATCAAGAATCGTGTTTGGTTAGATTTAGATACCTCTAGCTTAATTGAAATCAAATAAAACGCGAAACACTGAGTAAGCGCCATTTATAAATGTGCTCGGTCATTGAAACTTGAGATGTATAAATAATTTTGATGAAATCATGAATATATAAAATTTTAAACAATTTAATATCATCAAAAATGATTTCGCACAGAACATTACGCAAGCAAGTACCAGTGTACGAACACGAATGCACTTCCTAGGCGTTGCGCCCGCGCATACGAAATGAGACACCCACGGCAACTGAGTCACGTCCACACGCGCCTCCGGCCCTACTTTACTATTGTACATACATTATGTACAAGCAAAGACAATAATGTTGTTTATTGTACAGACTTCATCGTTCAAATGATGATATTCAATGTCTACAGGATGTCTTTACTGTTTCTTAGAACGTTTAGGGCTAATATTAGCGCGTCTAAAAATGTTGTTTCAACTTTGTATGGCATGGTTACTTATGATTCAACAGTCAGTACTCATCTTCACTTAGGTTTACGAGCGTGCAAGACTGTCAGAACTAAAGGCCAATTAATTACAGAGACAGCTTTAGTAAAAACGTTACCATATTTTGAAGGGTCCATCAAGAGATGAACGTAATTTAAAAAAGAAGAAAAAAAAAGGTTTTAAAAGTTTAAGGTCAAACGTTTCTGCCAGGGGCGAACTTAAACGACAAAAGGGTTTGAGTTTTTTTTTTGTTGTGCGCGCACATATTGTAGTAGTTCCCTTCAATTTGTATGAAGTAACCTTCGAATCTCGGACAGAGAACAAGGTAACTTGTGATCATTAATCTTCGTTGTACAGGAGACGTTGTGTTGACTGAAAACGTTGCAATTTCTTTGGCAGTGTTCACGGCCTATGACATGAATATAATTAATAATAATAAGAGCGGTTCGCCAAGCCGCGTTACCGATGGGAACGTATAACTCCAATGCTTGTGTATAGAGTCATCGCACCTTGCAGATTTTATTGGCAGAAAGTTGGGACTGATTTGTGACTAATAATAAAAAGGGGATTGCTTGCATTAATTGGCTTATTATCAGCCAAATTAGATAGATTGAGATGCAGCCAAATTCAGACATAGTTATTGGCGAAAATAGCATAAAAGCTAACTAGAAACAATATCTTTAAATATTACGAAGTACTCATAAGTCAATCACAAATAAATATCTAATTAATGTTATGCAAGAACAAACTATAAATTATGAAGAAAATGTAATCTTTCACTCTATTATAATAGAGTTTAAAGTAACGCAATAAGCTAACACAGAACATATATCAAGAACTCTCATTAGTAACGAGAATAGTGAGTCTTACTCAAAAGTCATCTTTAGACATGAAGACGTAGGTCAGTTGCATTATATTTAAGAATCCCTTTTCCTCAAATAGAGCTGGAGTGTGTTTTATTCCTCGTTTTCCTCGTTGAGAAAGCAGGTGTGCGCTAACGAGGCAACCAGTATAATTTGGCCCTAAAGTCGGATCCCGCGACCCCTTACCATCTCGCTCAGACTCACACCCATTTTATGGAGAAACGTCGACGATAGAAGTTTCGAGAATTCTAGATTAAAAAGGAATTCGATCAAGTTCAGTGTCATTGTCAAGTGATATAACTGAAGCATTTTATATCTTAACAACAATGCCACTCGAATCTTGAGTGCTTGCAATTAAGTTCAAGTGACATTTTATGTTATTATTCTTGATGTGTTCCTCGAAGAGATAAAAGTTATTCGCGCTACATTTCTAAGTGCATGTGGGTATAGTTTATAGCGAGACAGAACAAAGATTCTCTTCAGAGCGCTGGTGACCCACAAACGCACAATGGCTATCGAATTTCTACCATAGCTAGAGCAAGTCGTGAGTCGTGATCACCTCAAGCACGACTGCATTAGATCGCGTTTTGTGTATTAAAATTAAACGACAAAGCCTTAAAGGCTTTATGAGTATTTGAAGGGTTTGAATTGACTGTTTAAGTTAGTAAACCGAATATCATTTCAAGCTGTGAAACATTAATCTTGTGAAAATTCAAAACAATTATGGATCTATACAAATGATGTGGGTTTCTTAAGCATAGGGTAAAAATAATGTTATAAATGTTTTTTCAAACAAATACAAACGGTATGAAATATTAAAATTGGATTCCGTAATCAACATAACGCAACAAAAAAAGGTTACGGTAAATTAAAGCCTATCGCAGACGTAACGAACCGCATGACGTCCGTAGTTGCAGTTAAAAACAATGACAAAACTGAGGCAACATGCAAAAATAGAAAACACAAAACAGAAAATACGACAACAAACATTGCGACATTCGAGCGGCGACAACATACACTCTCCCGGCTAACTCGTACACTTTACCTATAAAATTTGTAAACACTCAGAGTTTCGGTTATCGCGAGTCGGTAATCGTCACTAGTATCGTATGCGTCGTCAAAGCTACCGGTGAGGCGGTATCGCGGTATGCGCGTGCGCAGGCTTGTACGCGCGGCCGTTGCGCCGGCCGTCCGTTGCGACAATGCGCTTCCATGTTGCCGTGTGCTGCCTCCCCCAGTCTCACCAATTGCCTAGCCACCTCTCTCTTTTGAGTTGTCACGGGTCAGGCCAACGGTAAGCATTCAGGCCCGCACTTTGCTATCTTTCATCAGTGTTGAAAGCGATTGTTGTATTTGCAAGAGTGTCATATAAATCTGAACCAGGCTTTGATTAATATCCTAAATTAATCATGAAATATGAAACTCTAGGTACGAAACACTTCACAAAGGCTTGTGAGGTCTTTGTTATAAAACAGCTATATTTCAAAATGGATCGACATAAAACTTTGATAAGCAATATTTCAGGCTTCCATTTGATCGCGTGTTTAGAACCATGTGAAATCAGAGGTGAAATAGAGCGGATATTGTGTGCATAATATTATTGAGATGGATCGATTGAAATGCTAATCGTCTTCAGAAATAAGGTCATTACTACTGTATGAAAAGTATGGAATTAAAATGAATGGCTTCATTGAAAAAAAAAACATATTTTTCCATTATATACTGACCCAAACTGATCTCATGAGTACCATCGACTCTAATAGAAGAAGAATACAGTTAGGCTATGGTTGATTTAAGGCAAACCAACCACATTCATTTCCTGTATATTCAACAATAAAACGTCTACGATACCATTCCGAATTTACCTAGTTATCCTACAATCAACAGCGAGTTGTACTATAAAGCCGCTTTAGAGCTTTGTTTGTTTAATTTAGGCTAGCCACAAATCTTTAATCACTATTCTATTAAACACACGACTATCTTTAGCTATACGTACAATGTTATGTGTTTATGAAAAACACTTAAAGATAAATTGAAGTGTAGTTTGCGGTATCCTTGTATTCCTGTATTTGATTGAATGTGAGTGGAAAAGATAACAAAATATCAAATTGCGTTGATAGGCAGATAAATACATTTTTGATAGTACCTTTAATGACATCAAACGTAGACCTAAATCATCCTATGGTTCCGAATACAGATCGCATTGAAGAATGTTGAAAGCCAAACTAGATGACTGAAACAAAATTTCTGTAAAGGTTCTCCTATGGTTGTTGCGATTATCTATTGTGACTGAAGTTTTAATCGTTGCATAAATACCACGTGATGATACTACAAAACATGCATCGCATGATGCATCTCGTGCAAAAAACAATTTAACAAGCAAGAACAAGGAAGCACCTACAATCAAACTTCATTCAATCATCATCATTGCAATCATAATCGTGACGTCATCAATTTGCCTTGTTATTATAATGATTTACAGGAATAGCCTATGTTCAGTAGAAAACAATGTAAGTATACAGAAAAGTCAGATTTTGCTTAACAAGAATGTCGTCATTTCAAAGTTAAACAGGACTCCAATAAGTATAAGGAAACCGTAGAGACCGCATAGTCCAGTGGCTCAGACTACAATAGGACATTAAAAATTATGGTCTTAGCCCTGCCACGCACTGTCACTCAGAATCATTAAATTGTTGCAGTTGAGAGATTGGATCTCTCTAAAGCTTTTTGGAGTTACGTATGATGCAGACAGTTTAAAAATTACTATCCAAAAATTAGTTATTATCTTTTACAAAAGGATGAGAGGAAAATCAGCACCTACATATCGTAAAGAAAAATGGCCATAAAGTAGGTTGTAGTCTTTTCCACTTTTGTGCTAACAACTTCTTTTGAATTAATATTTCATATTTATTTCTGTTCTTGACCTAACTACACGCTTTATAAACCTGAATAAAAAGAAAAGTCACAAATACAATAATGTGGAAACGACGTTTGGCTTTTGTTGCTAATCCGATAGTGTTTTTTTAATAAAATAGGGTGTATATTTTTATTATGCTGGTAATCTTATTTCACAGTCAATGTCAATTTGGTTGATATAAATGTATGTTGATATAATTTCAAGTGCCAGACATTCCGAAACTGAAATCTCTTTGTTTAAGCAAAGAGATTACAAACTTACTTTTTCGGGAGTGATCGTAGCAGAGCACAATTATTGGAAGAACAAAAGTCCGATTTATAAAAACTGCTATCGAATCAACTCATGATTTTTCATTTATACAAACCGGAACGACGACGACCGAGACGCAAGAACAGCCGAAGTCCCATACAAAATTTGGCATTGTCCTTTATAAAGGGCCCCTAAAATGAACCCTTCAATAGGTACCTACTTATAATGTTTGGGTTAGCACAATCTGACCCCACAATCTACCTAGCGACACGTCTTTGTCTGTTTAGGAACTCAAAACTAATATTAATCATTTTTATCGAACCCGGGATTATGATGACAGACATCAACATTGTAGCTAACCTATTTTGTTTTGATGTCTAGTATGATTTGCGCTTTTTATTTGTCCTTGATTAGAGTTGAATCAACGATAACAATGAAGTAGATAATCCTTCCCACATTTACAAAATCATATATTATCTAAAGACGTGCCTATTTCAGATATCAACATAAACATAATATCTTAGGACACCAAAGTTATTGACTGATACTTCCTTTGCGAACGTTAACATGTACACGCAACTCTTACGAAATCCGTAATATAAACATTGACATAGGCATTAACCGTGTCAATGCAGTAAAACAAACAGACGTACAGTTCGCAAGGGCGTCGAAATAGACCGAACATATTGGCAGAATCAGTGCTAATTTGTATTTGAAATACATGAAAATGTTTCATCGAATAAGTTAGGAACGTGATGTATGTCGCGTTCGGAGAGCAGCTAACATCATCGATGCAAAAGGACCGGCTTAGGTCGTTGACCCGCTTTTCTACCGTAGTCACTACAAGCCTTTACATTTCATTTCGGATAGGCCTATGTCCCGTAGTTCTGTAGAGTGAATAGGGGATCGGACAGGGTCAAAATAATATGATTCTGTTTAGTCCGTAAGTTAGATTATCGAAAAATATTGAATACGTGTTTTTTGTTTTATCAAATCAATAAAAAATGACGAAGATAAAACGTGTCAAAGATCTTGGAGTGGGGCTTGAAACGTCACTTGTGTCGTCAAAATGTACTATCATATGACGTCACACGAGTTTTCGAAGCACTGTATCGTCTTCATTTTAAGTTTACGTGAAAAAAGAAAAAATACGTGTCCAATAATTTTTGGAAATCTATCTGACGGACTAATTAGTTTTTTTTTGTCCGATCCCCTATTGTGTGCAAAGTTAAATTTAATTTTGTGATTTACTTTGCTGAATACGGAATAGAATCATTGAGCAATAAACTGTCTGAGGGCCAGAAACCTTTGCTGAAAGAAGATCAGTGGATGCACACAGTAGAATCCTAATGTCTTGCAGTAGACAGCGATGGATTACTCAAATAAATTACCAACTGAGGATGACAGATAAGTTACTACAACGATAATCTATTAAAGTAGTCATGATAAAAGATAATACAAACAGCAATAGAAGTGCTTGGCAATCTACAAGTAAACCTTATAAAGAAGAAACGAATAAAGCTGCAGTTAATTTTGAGATGAACCCTGATAAACAAACTCTAAATTCTTGCAGTACAAAACATACAAGCGATCAAGGTACCCAATAAAAACCTTATAAAGGTGAATTGCCTAATTACATGAAAGACACTCCACTCCATATCAAAACATATTGTCTTGGAACTGTATAGCGGAACTTCAGAGTTTTGCCAACCGACTGTTCTGTACACTTGGTAGGTGTAATTCGACGTGTAATTTCGTGGGCATAATAAAGTAAGGCAAACAGCCAATGATGTTGGCGAAAATAGAGAGACAGGCATCAGTCAGTTTTATTGACAAGGTTATATCTTAGTAGTACTAATTATCACGTAAAAAGTTAAGTTAGATTAAAATTGCTTATTAGTCTTGTAGGCTAGATTGTAATTAATTATTAAGAACCTGGTTCTTTTTAATAAAGGATAAAAAAAAAAAAAAAATATCTTGGTAGGGTGAGGGTCGTCCGGCTGCGAAATGGGAGACGACATATTTGCCACTGGGGGAAAAACCTGTATGAGGCTGGAAAGTGGAGATCGGCACCAGAAAAGAGAGGCCTATACCCAGCAATGGGTGAATTCGGGCTTAGGATGATGATGATGAGGGTGAACTTATCATAAAATCAAGTGTAATAGCTGAAATGGTTAAGAAAAGATAAAAATATAAAAAGCTTGATATCGTCTAGTCTTGAAAACAAAGAAGCAGTGAATTGCAGCAAAACTACATACAGAGAAGCATTTGATACAGATCAGAGGCAGTATAGTATGAAATAATAAGCATATGAAAACTGTAAAGATAACCCAGTAAAGGTCCTCCATCATCAGTCTACAGTAGTCCACTACTGGACATAGGCCTATTATAGGCCTCCTCAACGGAACGCCACTCATCTCGATTCCAAGCAAATCTCATTCAGATGGTATCAGCCACCCTGCGAAGATTGTCGCTTCCGATGAAGCCTGAGGGCTTCCCACTTTCCGATTTGCGGTCTCCACAAAGGCCCTATACGAGTCCGCATTAATTGCCAAAATTGTAACCCTGTAGCAATTTCTCACGAGTTTTCGGCATGAAAAACAATGTGTCTTCGTTTCTTCAAAGGGCAGCCCTATTCGGGGTCGTACAGAGTAAATTCTGCAAATCTCATGCTATGTGTAAACTGTTTGGCGCAACGCCTGGACGGTGTGACTATCTAAATCGCAAGGCAAGCGTGAGCGGCGATTTTCAAAGACTTCATGTAATTGTTGTCTCACGTTTTGTAAGTAAATAGAACTGTTTTACATTTAAATTGGACCTTAAACTACAGACTCTCGATTTGTTTTTATACCTTAGTCACGTATTATCGAAATTGATTATAAGAATTAGGTATTATCATCCCTAGTAAGTTGAGGAAAAAGCTTAACAAAATAGTATTGAGAATAAGGTCCTTTTTCAAAAGGAACAATAAATGTAGGTAGGTTCGTACGCCCCGTCTGTGTTCGTAGAAGAAGCAATTCAGGCTGAGATAAGAATAGGGACCGAGCCTTGCAATTTCTCAGCCACAAAGCCAAACTTCCGATACAGTGTTTCCTCAAAGAAAAACGTGCCGGAAATCACTGGGAAAAAATACTTATAAAACATCACACCTGTAATACTGAAGGGTTTGGCAGAGGTGTAACCATCAGTAGGTAAACCTACATTTCCCCATGTAATAGGGCTTGGTCCTATTGCCATCACACAAATCCAGACTCTGTGACTGCTACTGAGAAATTCCTGATGGAAAAACCCAATAACACTTTGCCCGTTCTAGGAATCGAACCCAGGATCTCGCGCACAGCACTCTCGCTGTCGACCACTAGACCAACAAGGCAGTCAGAAATTAATCATCAACAGTCTATTAATGTTCCCACTGCTGGGACACACACAGGCCTCCTCTCTTAAAGAGGGAATGGGCTATAATCTACCACGCGGGCCCAGTGCGGATTGGTAGATGTCACATGTCTTCGAATTGTTGGTTCTAAGACATGCCGGTTTCCTCACGATGTTTTCCTTCACCGTTTTGAGAGCAGCGGTGATGATATAAATTACACAAAGTAATGTGCCTACCTGGGTTCGAACCCACGACCTACTGTTCGTAAGTCGGGGCCGCCACCACTGGGCCACCGCTGCTCTCAAAAGCGGAAATCAAGAAATTATTAACTTACCTTTTTTGGTCACCTTTCAATCTAGATAGACAATATTCGAGACACATCGGTACGTTACATTCAAGTCACGTTTTTTTCTTTTCAAGTCCAACACGGACCTACCTCAACTACCTACTTCAAATAATGCAGAATATTATTAAACAGGAAGTCTATATGAACACCTAATTGATATGACGTCATAACATTTGCATACCCGAGAATATACTCCATCTATACTCGTAAAATTGAGAGCATCCTTTTAGCAAATAGTTTTACTGTAGTTTTTCAATATCTATAAAAACGAACCTGTAATTATACCTGTATTTAATTGAAAATACGATATAAATGAGAAAAGTATGTGAAAAATAATTAATAATTTCAAAGAGAACGATATAATTTTATAGAAATAATATCCGTTTAATTAAAACCATTAAAAGTCCTTTGAGAATACTTGAAATAGATTTCATGGAATGAAGCGTTTCTCCATTTAGACTTTTTTATTCTTTTTTTTTTCCAAAATGCAGGTTGATAAATAATAGGGGATCGGACAAAAAAAAACTAATTAGTCCGTCAGATAGATTTCCAAAAATTATTGGACACGTATCTTTTCTTTTTTCACGTAAACTTAAAATGAAGACGATACAGTGCTTCGAAAACTCGTGTGACGTCATATGATAGTACATTTTGACGACACAAGTGACGTTTCAAGCCCCACTCCAAGATCTTTGACACGTTTTATCTTCGTCATTTTTTATTGATTTGATAAAACAAAAAACACGTATTCAATATTTTTTGATAATCTAACTTACGGACTAAACAGAATCATATTATTTTGACCCTGTCCGATCCCCTATTCTATTACTCTTTGTTGTTACAACTGGCAGGGCGACCAGTCCTCAAGTTCACATACTTTTTCTAAACTCAGTAGGCTCACGACTAGTAGGTAATGTTAAGACTTAAAAAAAGCTCAATAAAAAAACAAACTACAAATCAGACTGCAATTTTCCTCAAGCCAATCTCACGATTTACTTGACGACAGGCGATAAATCGCAAGCTATACAGCCAGCCTTAAAGAAATGGTCAACATTAAATTGTATAGAATCGAATTTTATTGGCAGGCTACCCACACACTTAGTTACACTGAAATTACAGTTTAGCAATAAACCTATACCGCGGGAAATAAGCATACCCGCAGGTGGTAGCACAAAAATGAAAGACACGATTATAACTCCCCACAATAGTGTCATTAATCCTTTATGGGTTCCTCGACCCCAGTTCTCGAGTGATAGACAATGGTGGTAGTCGTGTTTGTGAGCTGAATTAATGCGTATGCACATGCAATGGGAAGCGGGACTCGACCAGCCTTGAACTTGTGCATGCACTTCTATGCAAGCAGTGAATGCGAAAGCAGTCGCCATTTCTAGTCGGCACGTCATGTAATGCGTACGTAAAACCCGACACGCGGCATTTTCCAACTAGCTCGACACAGAACGCACCTACGCGTCGTTCTCACTGTGTCGGACTGAATGCACTCCGCGCTTTCATCTGTGTTACACTGTGTCCACTAGCCGATAGCACTGAAATATGTTAATTAAGCGTTGACGACGCCGCGCGCCGTATCTAAGTGCACTCGTAGATAAATAATAATCCTCTACTATTTCAATAAAAGGTTGATCATAAGCATAACTGTAGAATACCTCATAAAAATTCATTTTAAATTCAAAAACGTGTATTTTCACATGCTTCTTTCATTATCTCATCAGATGAAATGATATAACCAGTTATAAGCGGCTTAGAGTTCACGATCGATGATATAATAGAATAAACACGAATTTAAAATGAGGAGGTATTAGCAGCTGAAAATCTCTAGGCATTAATAAAGTCAATGGCTTGAAGTGAAATGGCGATTTCACCTTGTTTATCCACAGTTACAAATGGTAGGAGCCAAGCAGTTGGTGTTAATAAAACTTCTACGTTTAAATAACCGTGTTTTATACTAATCTTTGCAAATACATAAATGTCGAAGTCATGGTAAGTTATAGTCGGTTTCAAAGATATTTTCACTAGTGCTTGAAAAGAAATGACATTTTGCGATTTATGTTATGCGTTAACATTTTTATATTCGTAAGCGATTCGCGGTTTAACTATAAATTGGCTATGCATATTTATTGGAAACACAGTATTTATTTACATCATCATTACCATCTAGATGGCTTTACAAATCCTCACTTGTTAACAATTTATTTTTCTATGAAACTGTGAATGTAACGTGCTTACTGCATTTACTCGGTAGCCATTAAATATACGGTATCGCGGTCTGAGAGTTAAGTAAAGGATAGTTTAGTAATTTTCCAGCGATCTTGCGAATTGTCGGGGTAAACAGCCAGTAGGTTGCGGGGTCAACGACCCGCCAACCGGTCGAGCTTTAAGCTTTGCCGAGCGGACATAGTGAGACAAACTTGGCCCACATTTCGAAGCTATTACAACCAGTATAAATGTGTAGGAGAACGCGAAAGATCCCGAATTAACCATTGTCTGATTTTGGTACATGCTAAGGCTGTACCTAGGCATTGTGCTACGATTTTTTAGCTCAAAGTCAAAGGTGAAAAATTCTAACAGCACCTCCACTTTGTATAAGATTAAAATTGGCCTGTAATTGCCTCATCATTACTTTTTCCTTATCCCGGAGCAAGATAGTTAAAAATCATTGATATTATTTGAAGACTGCTATAGCAGGGAAGTACGACTCCCGATATTTGAGCCTAATGTTCGTAGATGATGCATCTCAAAACAAGCTTGTTTAAATAAATAAATAATAATTTGTAACGAACATAGTTTATAAGTTTTCAATAACTAACCATGTATAAATGTTACTTGTCCGAAATAAAAGTTATTTTACTATAATAGTTTTAAGATTCATACCCCAATCTCTTTCTAGGTTATAACAATTTAATTCTGAGCATCATATAAAACGCCAATCATTTCGTATGCCTCAATGCAATCGAGAAGGATATTGCATCCAGTTTCTCCAGTACCGTCTACATCAAAAGTGACATTCAATTAAAATAGACCGCGAACATGAACCATAAAACAATTTTCTTACTACCACGCCTATCACATACATACTGCACTGACATGTGTCACAATTTGTACGATTTTGTTAGCTGACTTTAGATGAAACTAGCTGAGCCTTATTATAAAATTCTACAAAATTTTCTATAATCCTACTAATACAGGGAGTAAGGTTAAACGAGGGACATTTTGAAGGAGGGAATTCAGTATTCGATTCTCGTCCCAAATATGTAAAAAAAAAAACTATAACCTTAATTTGTGACGTAATTATTGTCCCATGCCCCCCCCCCGCACGCTCTCCAGATCTCAATTTATTAGACGTTTCTTTTTTGCCATTGTCCTACGCCAGTTTCAAAATATGAAGGGTAAATGGATTATACCTAAAAGTCATTGAATCGCGCACATTTTCTGTGATAAACGCAAGGGTTGCGAGACTCCCTGCGGACTCGCCGTCCGCATACCGGCCCATTGTGCTGCTCGACGAGGTGGGCAAGCTATTTGAAAGAGTAATTGCAAACCGCCTCGCCGAGCACCTTGAGGGAATGGATCCGGATCTTGCGGAACACCAGTTCGGTTTCCGCAAGAGGCGCTCGACGGTGGACGCCATCATGCGCGTGAGAGCCCTCACGACGGGGGATGCGGTCTCTCGGGGCGGTGTGGTCTTGGCGGCGGGCCTACCTTCGTCGTGTAGTCGGGGACTATCTGACAGACAGGGCTGTCATCTACCCTGGTCAAGACGGACAATGGAACCGGCGAGAGATGTCGTGCGGTGTTCCGCAGGGTTCGGTTCTGGGGCCGCCCCTGTGGAAGATCAGTTACGACTGGGTGCTGCGTGCCGACCTCCCTGACGGAGTCAGCGTCGTCTGCTACGCGGACGATACGCTGGTGCTGGCACGGGGGGAGTCGCACGAGGCGGCGGCCGCGAACATGACACGCGGGGTTGCGATAGTCGTTGAGAGGATCCGGCAGCTGGGTCTCGAGGTGGCACTTCACAAGTCGGAGGCCATAGGCTTCCATGGACGTGGGAATGTGCTACCGTCGGGATCCCAGCTAATGGTGGGAGGGGTTCCCATCGGTCGAGTGTACTTTGAAGTACCTAGGACTCGTCCTCGACAGCCGGTGGAACTTCGTGGAGCATTTCCGACGTTTGGCTCTCAGACTGGAGCGGGCCGCGGCTGCCTTTAGGTGGCTCTTGCCCAATCTGGGGGGGCCAAACGCCTCCTGCCGGAGGCTCTATGCCGGGGATCGTGCAGTCCATGGCCCTTTACGGGGCCCCGGTGTGGGCGCGTGCTTCGAAGCGGGCCGCCCACTACCTGAACGCGCCCCAAAAGGTGCTGGCCGTAAGGCTAGTCCGTAGGTACCGCACGATCTCCCGCGAGGTGGCGAACCTCCTTGCCGGATTGCCGCCATGGGATCTGGAGGCGATAATCCTCGCGCGTCTGCATGAATGGCGCGTGGAGGTGCTACACCGGGGGGTCACTCCGTTGCCGCGGCAAATTGCCGCTCTGCGGACGGACCTCCGGTGTGATCTCATGGCGGCATGGAGACGGCGACTGTCGCAACACAGCGCAGGGCACGCCACGATAGTGGCGGTAAGTCCCCCCTTTGAGGAGTGACGCGGGCCTGTGGACGGTGAACGGTGAGTAATGGGCTAGCTCGCCGTCCGGCCGTTTCATGACGGCAACCACAGAACAGCTTTTATCTATTCTGTGACGGCAACAGACCGTGTCGACGGCGCGTTCGTGTTCCACGCGCGCCTCAAAGTGATGTCAGATGTCAGCAACATGGAAGGGGCCGACACCCGTCGGGGCTGCGGATTATCGAAAGGCATAACGCGGCCTCGGCACAAGGGCGAAGAAGGAACATGGGTTGGTTTTTAGTCAGTAGAAGTCTGACACTCCTTTCCACCCTGCCCAAGAGCGGGGGGGGGGGGGTTATTTGATGATTTTCCACAGAACAAAAAAAAAGGGTTGCGAGACTATTCCGAAATGTTTGGTATGGTTCTTTTTTTTTTTTGGTATGGTTCTGTCTGTTATTTATCAGTGTTTCTTTTTGTTTATATTTTTATTAGTAACATGTAAGCATATCCCTATTACGGGTTTCAATATGTCCCTCGTTTAAAATTACATACTGTATTATAAATGCGAAAGTTTGTGAGTGGGTGACTGTGTGAGTGTATGAGTGTGTATGTTTGTTACTTCTTTACGCAAAAACTACTGAATGGATTTGGATAAAATTTGGTACACAGATAGTTTATAACCTGGATTAACACATAAGATAGTTTTCATCCCGATTTTGTCTTCCCGTGGGATAATTTTCGAGTTGTAGTGGGTGAAGCCGCTGGCAACAGCTAGTCATAATATAATTCAATCATGGTTCGAAAGACACTCGAGAACAGAACTTTTTTTCGGGTTGAAAGTTACGTTTTGTCCTTTTCTGTATACCTAACAATTTTAATGCAAAATTTCATGATGATCGGTTGAGTGGTTAAAGCGTGAAAAGGTAACAAACAAACTTTCCCATTTATAATATAAGTTAGGATATTCGATAAAATCTGGCGTAACACATCTCATAAGGAGGTTCTTTGTATCGTCCTCGACAAAAACAATAAATTATTATAATAGAGGCAGCACTTTCCTCATTATTTCCTTGTTCGCCTCGTCATCGACTTTTATTAATTTGCAACATTGAAAAGCTTCCAACCACACTCCATAAAGTATTTTAATGATATTATAACGGATTATAGTAGTCCCAACCTTTTACGTGCTTTTGGAGTATTATAAATTCTCTTGTTAATAACTTTGTTAAGGATATTAAATTGCGTAGTTTATTTTCGCAGAAATAATTCGTTGGGTGAAAAAATATGTAATTTTGTCGTAAGGAAGTAGGCAGGTTTGACTCACATCAAAAATAAGTTTGACTTCGGGGGATCTTAAATTAAGCAATGATAAAGATTTTAAAAGTATCTAGCCTATGACTAGGGCTCGCGGAACCGGGTTTCAGTCCTTTTGTAAAACCGGTTTTAGCTGAGTTTTACTATGGGATCGAAACAGGGTTTTAGGTGCCGCAGGGTGCCGTAGTAATGACGTACTCTATAATTGTTGTACTTGTAAGTACTGAAGTACACATAAATGCTTTAGGTGTAGGAGGTACAGAAGGTAATACAGTATGTAAGCTGTGCAGCGTTGCATTGCGTGTTACAATGTTCCACCCAACTTTAGAACATGTTTCAAGAGCAAATTAAAAAAAAAGTCAAAGTATACAAAACTCAAAAAGGAAAAAAAAACAAACTATTAAATATTTTTAAAACGGTACATAAATAGTTGTTTTTTATTATCATAATATCTATTCTGTGATCATAATATTATCTAATTATACTCTAATAGGCAATTAAGTTTGATTTAAAGCCCGATGAGGTGGTTTAGACGTTTGAAATTAATTTTATGAATCATTAAAGACACCTGTACGGGGTTGTGTAGGAGTCCTTAAATAAATAAAATAAGTTTGTTGAAGATTGGAAACTAGCGGAAAATGTCTTAGAACAAAAAATCGAAAACATGTGACATCTACCTATCCGCACTGGGCCCGTGTGGTGGATTCAGCTGCATCTGGTTAGATTGGAAATCGACGTCAACATAGTTGGGAAAAGGCTAGGCAGATGATGAGTTCTGAGTCACAGCAGTGGGAATATTATAGGTTGATTATGCTTATGTTATGCCGAAGATTGATCATTTCAATTCAAGGTAGGAACTTACTACTCCTATTTGTACAACGGTTTCCACTAATTAATTAAGTTCTATCGCATAAAGATAGCTACTAAATTTCCTCTTGTGGTTAAATTGTCGTTAAGGACTGTGTAATCAGCTTGGATCAACAACTTACTTATAACAATAAACACACCCAAGGACCGCCTATATCGTCAGTTTTACAGATAGGTAGGCGTTCCTAAAACCCTAATTTGTGTTACTAGAAATAGAAACCGCCTACCTAGTGCAAATGAGCTGTGTCATTTATCGTTTAAAGATTTATAGATTTATGATAGCACACTTTATGAAATCTGTCGTATAACACAGTATCACAAATAATCACAATGTCAATGTTGTGTATTCCATATACTTATTATGGGAACGTTGGGATTAAAATGGGAAGAATGGAATGAACAGGATGGAATCGGACTCTTCACAAAGCCGTCAACCAAGTAATCAAAAACTAACATCTAATATAAGAAATTTTACGTAGAAATTATTGCTAGGGAAACGATTGTTTTTTGCGGTAAAAAATCACTCACACCATTGTGAGTTGCTCTCAAAAACGTTGAAGGAAAACATCGTGAGGAAACCGGCATGACCTAGAACCAAAAATTCGAAGACATGTGACATCTACCAATCCGCACTGGGCCTGCATGTATAGCCCATTCACTCTCAAAAAGAGCGAAGGCCTGTGTTCCAGCAGTGGGAACATTAATAGGCTCATGATGATGAGACCATCGTGCTGATGAACGAATTGAATAGGCCAGGGGTTATAGCGGTATTTAAAGTAAAGTTCTAACGTTAAAAACTTGAATTCAAATAAAACTTGTGAAAAGTCAAAACTTAGACCTCAAATATTTCTAGAACTAGAAGGTTCGCAGGTTTGGTTCAGAACAAAAAAAAGATTTCGTAAATCGCAATGATGGGGTGAACAAGTAAATGCCTTTCGGCTTTGTTCTTTTACACCAATCATTTTTAGTAACGTAGCACATGCTACGTAAATCTCGTAGACCTACGTCGTAGTCTTTTAAATCGCCAAATTATTATTCCGCTACAAACTGTTTCGCTCAAACTAAATACCTACGTCGTCCAACGGTTAGAAAACTAGTCAAATGGTGTACAGTCGCTAGAGCATCAAATTACCATAAACTGACAGACTTTTTTTAACTTAACTGCCAACAATTTAAGGTTTAAATCATTTCGGGAAAATTTGACAGTTTGTCGTAACTTGATGCAGTGGTGACTGCACCTAACCTAAAGTTTCTCTTAAGTTGTAGTCGGCTTGATACTTTGATGCTTCAAGCATAGTTCGCCCGAATGACCAGATAATGTGCTAATTTCACGGGAAAGTGTTCGTATATCGTCGATTCGTCGTAAACACTTTTATTGTGATTGCATCAACCTGAAAGCTGGGGTCTGCGAAGTGGGAATACTAACTATTTTCTAATTTAAATGTAAAAGTAAGTATGAGGCCCACATTGGGTATAGGATGTGAAGCTTGGTTTCTTAGAAAATATATAAAAAAATACACCAGAGAGAGATCTTTAGATCTTCAGAGAAAATATACGTTTAAGTTCACATTTTTACCTACTTACATGGGCACTTATCAAACGTCGAGAAAAGGTGCAGATTCCAGTTGATCGTCTACTGTGGAGAAGAACTGGCATGAAACTCCATCTATACATACTCTTTTAAAATTATTTGTTTTTACTATGTTTACAGCGTAAGTAGGTACTTAAGTATAGGAGAACAGCGAAGGCCCGACAATAAGTGGATGCTACAGCCTACAGCGATGTTTTACTTCACAAAATCGTTAAACAAGATAGAAAAGGTAACAAAAGTTAACAAGTATCTAGTAATCTACAAAACTTCACCCAATCACAAACTGTCGGCAAAAAAGAATCTAGACTTACAACGAAACAGTGACACTAATGTATAGTACACAGAACTGTAACTAAGAAGTCTGAAACAGCAAACACTAACTTACTGCAAACTTATTTCGGCTTGGCAAAGGCATCGTGACTTTCAGTTCATCCAATCCAAAACCAACTAACGAGCCTCTTTATTTGCCGCAATGTTCCACTGCTCGCATCAACGATTCATACCTCAATACACAAAACGCGCATAACCATGCCCTTTGAAGCCTCTTTCGTTCGTTTCTTGATTACCAAAGACAAAGAAAGCCGTTGCATGATTACAATCATAGAGCTGCACATCTATGTTCGACCTATTTCGTGTCGGTATGGAACTATGAACCTTCGTGCCGCCCCCTATGCGCCGGAGCAGACTGGTTACATTAATCTCCCGGTTTGCGGTTAGTGTGTCGAGTAACGGTACTACAGCAGATGGAGGCAACGCGCCTACACCGAAACATAGATCATCAGCCTTTGTAGAGGCGATGTACTTCGAACAGGTGTTGGCAAGTATGGAAATGATTAGGCTTACTGTTATTGAATACACGAAATAGCAGGGGGCCTAAAATGGCCCCTTGAGGAGAATCATAATAGGATAATAATTACGTTACGAATTACGATATGAATTACGTTACAATTTGTAAAATGGTCACAAAGTGACAATTCTTAATAATTCATTTTAATAATGTTTATGTTCTTATTAAGACTCTACCACCAATTAAGACCCCCTGAATTTGAGCAAGAATTTCAACGAATGCCTTTGAGTTTACTATCAAATTCATTGGACTACTTTTAACTCTAGGCTTCGTCATAGCTTCCAAATTCAGAAATTTCAAAACATTTTCTGCTCAAACTGGCACACACACCAATTTAGTATGTTTGTCTGTTTGATTAACACTTCGGACCAAAATAGCTTTGTACCTAATTGCGTGTCTGCGCTGCGTTCATAAAAATCTGTGTGCATACGCATTCGCTGCCAAAGTGTTGAACTTGCGCCGGAGTGTTGTGTCATGAGCAGTTATGTGATGCCTGTGACCCACTTCAATGTAAATCACACAAAAAACCTTATTGGCCATTGTTCACACTGTCAGATTGAACGGACTTATAAATAGTACTGTCTGGTAATCTTTTTTTGTGACCGAACTTCGCTTTTATCTTTTATGCTATTAACTTTTACATGGCGTCATCAAACAGTATAGGAGGCGTGAAGTTAATGACCGTCCTAACACATTAACAAAGATAACATTAGAAAGAAACGGCTCGCTGACATGTCAGGATTTTAAGTTTCACAAATTGTAAATTAAGGAATTTAAATAAATTATAAAGCTTTCTACTGAAAACGGTTAAACATTATGTTACTTCCTTTCTTCTAGTGTTAAAACTATTATAGTAATTGCACCGATCCGTTAGATGCCATTTCTTTCATTATAATAGCGAAAAAGCGTTTTCGAAAATTTTAATAAAAAAATATTTAAATTCCCAACAATGTATTTTACGATGAAATTGCTCAAAACCTCTAGTAGGTATCCCATATTTTGCACCCAATTCTAAAGAATCACGTGTATATTTCTCATTACGCTACAAAAACGATCAGCTACAAAATTACAATGTTCGACGTCACATATCCAAACAGTTACAAAGTACAAGAGACTATTTACGAGCAAAAAAAAGATCACGAATCAAATGCATAACCTAGATTTGGCAGCAATAAAAAATATATACAGTTATCTATCGAATCATATCATCTGTGCGGTAGGACCGGAGAGGAGAGTTCGACGACCGCAGCATCTGATGTTTTCGGTTTGAAGCTTTGCTTTAAAGAATTAGATAAACTCGAAGTGGCAGAAAATAAATTTTGATGAGAAATGATAAATTGGTTTTGTAAGACCAAATTGAATGTGTTAACTTATAAAATGACAAAGAATAGAAGTCGCTATTATGTTTAGTTAGATGAAAAATTACGGTTCGCAGCATGACCGTGGGTAACATTTATCATGCGCTGACAAAACGTATTTGATTTATAAGATTAGAAAGTGGCATATTGTTTGATATGAGAAACGACTTCGCGAACAATTTTCTTGGCAAACAATATATTAGATTGAGCGATAGACAAATAGTGATTTATTGAGGTAAAGCTAAAGGTGAACGGTGGACGTAAGTAACCACAAGGTAGGTATATACTCAAACTGTAATTGTTCGAACATGATCACATTCGATTAATGGAAAAGTGATCTGATTAATTAAGTTTTTTTTTTATTATAAATGGGCTTGCTCTTGACTTCAATCTTGCCCTAGGGGCAGAGATGATGCGAGTTGTGTTAATGAATAAGGTTTTAAATAACCATTGCCCTGCATACAAGAACCTAGGCACAAACTGCTAAACTATACGTCTGTGGCAGTTATAGGGGAATACATGAGAGAGATCACGTACTCATCGGAACAAATCAATGAACTATCGAAACTTGTAAGGCTTTTCAGAAAGTGGATGTAACGGACCACGGTTGTAGAGTGCGCACTCATATTTCTATAGGACAGAAAATTTAAGAGATGGAATATCTATCTCCTGAATTGGTTCAATGATAACTAGGGAAAACACATGCACTTCAGCTAAATAGGAAAATTTAAGACATCTTTCCATACGTTAAGAGCAATCTTCAGAAATGATAGCTGTAGATCTTCGACCTCGCTCAGCAAAATTTACCGTACCCAATAAAATCACCTGCTACATCAATACACCGAGCTATTAACAATGATGTAGGTGGTAGGAGGCTGCCAACTGCAAGTCCGGTTGTGTTGACACAGAAACCTGGTGCACAGTCCGCGCTGACCGACAGCCGCTCTCACTATAATTGCAGCGAGTGCAGCGACCCGCAATCTTTGTCGACGATCGCGAAAACAAACATTAGTATACCCGAATTACTTCGTGCACGTTACGAAAGGGGAATTAGCGCGTGTTGAGTCAACTTTGAGCTGGGGTGTGCTACAAATGGCCGAAAAGCTGCACGGCTTTGCTCGAATGGCCAAGCAATGGTAGATGTCGAATGAAGTTTTCCGATAATCACTAGCCGCTTATGTGTACTGTGTAGGTGTAGTTTATCAAATAGGTACTACCAAATCGAATGTGCCGACCCGAATAAATTGCATAGTGAACTTCAAATGTATAGTTTTTTCTCTCCCTGTCTTACGATTACGGTGCTTTTCATGTTAATCCCCGAATTACTATGCTCCTGTTACAAAACTATAATTGGTGTGGAATGTAAATGATCATGGGGGGGGCCGCGTGGTTGCGTTTTATTGTTTTATCTTTTCTTTAGCTGTTTCACAAATATAGTACGTTTTAGTACGGTGCTTCTACTTAAATGCTTTAAATAAAAGTTTTTTTACTACAAATTAACTTTTTTAATACCTCCATGAACCCTATCTATTCTACGACTATTCATTCATAACCACAACAGTCAAGTGCGTTACATTGTGCCCTGTTGTAAACCGTAATTTTTGACCCCAAAAAAAGTTGTATTAGGTACCTACATCAATTATTTTTACGTAGGCTTACTTAGTTTGATGCACAGAATGCTTGGCTGACGGCTTCGTCGTCTTGTAGAGACGCGTAATACTTTACCATTTTACTCCATATAAGTATCTTATAGCCTTTACCGACACCAAGAATGCAAATAATATTATCTCTGGTTTGAATTTCATACGCTTGAAATGTGAGTATCAACAATTACCATCAAACAACGACATTTTTCTATAGGACACCTACGGGCCCAAGTTTTTATGCATAATTCTTTCTTATCTTCTCATATTCCTCTATAGTATGATAAAAACGTTATGTATGTATATTCCATTGTAACAAAATGGAAATACGTGTCATAGTTAGGTATCCTCATCCCAAATATTGAGAAGATATTTTGTTGATATTAGACAATAACTGTCAGTCAGCACAGCATAATATTAAGAAAGTCATCTCTGTTTATCTGGCTTTTTCTTGACAACATAACATAACATCACCCCTGCAATCCCCGAAGGGTTAAGGAAAGTCATTAGTAGGTAGTTAGGTACCTACCTAACCGCATTTCGCTAGATATGTTTAAGTTCCTTTTAATAGGGGGCGAGCCTATTGCCATCAACTGGGCACAAATCCAGACTCCGTAGCTGTTCCTGATAAATTCCTGATGGAAAAACCCAATAACACATTGCCCGAACTGGGAATTGAACCCAGAACCTCATGCACAGCAGTCACGATTGCGAACCATGACCGGTGAACCATGCGCGTTGTTGCGAACGGTTGTGCGTTTTATTTGTCATAAAGTGTACGATGCGCACAGCGATCCCCACTCTTCCGCCGAGCGCTCAAGAACCGTGCCGGTATCTGTACGTATTCTCTAAGGATTGGCCCACTATCGCACTAGATCGCGAAAAGTGGAAGGAGGGAAGGGAAGGCCTTTGCCCTGCAGTGGGACAATATAGGCTTTTTTTAAATGGGACAAGCCCGCCACACTATTCCCAAACCACTGTAACTCCTGTTAGCCAGAATCAACAGTGGCGACCACAAGAAAAGCGCCGAGACAATGAAGCTCGACGAAGTCCCAGAGAAGCGATTTAACTGTCTTGGATCCCGCAACGAAATTAATCAGAAAAGAATAGCGGAGGAGTAGGAAAAAAACATAATTTCCACTTCCCTCCATATCAGCAGGAGACAGAACAGAACAAGGCCAATAGGCACACAGGGACGTATACAACTGGGATAAGCCCAGTTGCCTAGCACCACGGATATTATTGTCATTAATATTACTGGGTCCTAAGTTGTGAGCTGTTATATTTGATTCCAATAATAGGTATGACAAAAATGCTTAAACGCACGGAAATTTGTTCTAGTTTCTACAAGGTCCGTATAGTAAATAACTCCGGATGTAACCTGTACACTATTTAACATAATATTACGTTCATTCTGCCAAAGACTACACTCCCATAAAATGTGATGTGCAGTTTGTTCAAATTCGCAGTCAGATGTAGAACATTGACAAAAAGGCGAGGCAACAAGCTTGAAGGAAAATAATTTACTCTTAAAGTTACCATGACCTGTGAGAAATTGGGCGACACAGTGATCCACCTCCAGCTATGTCCTGGCCAGCCGCTCACGAACGGATGGAAAGAACTGGTGGAGGTGTCGGCCTTTGATGGAATTATCCCACCTACATTGCCATTCAGACAAAAGTTCCTCCCAGACGTCAGTCTGTGGTTTAAGTAATCTAGCTATTTTAGCACGGTCACGTTGCGTTAAAAAGTCTGCGTCCGCGGTCTCTCGTGCGCAGTAGTACATTGAAGCACGGCGCTGTACTTCAAGATCAACTGGAAGTACCCCTGCCAGTACCGGTAAGGCTTCAGTACTAACCGTCCTGTATGCTTTACACAAGAAAATCAAAGCCAACCGCTGACTTTGAAGTAATTTACGTCGTACAGCTCCTATGGTGGCCCTATCGGCCCAAACTGGTGCCCCGTAGCACATACACCCCAAGTAAGTAGCCCCATAGATCGTCTTTAAAGTTAAAAATGATAAACCCCACGTAGATTTGGATATTCTCGTTAAAGCATAAAAGTTCTTTTTAGCTTTTTCACCGACGGTTTTTATGTGTTCAATGAATGAAAAATTCCTCTCTAAGACAAACCCAAGGTAGCATAAGGACTCCTTCTTTTTCACGGGAACGTTATTAAATTTAATACTAGGCCATGATTTAAGATTACCTTTTAAAAGAAGTTGATAAGTTTTATGTGGTGCAAAGGTCAGACGGTTACGATCACCCCACTGGGATATTAATTTTAGGCAAGCGTCAGCCAAATTTTCGAGTCCAGCCCGAGTACTTGACTGAATGAGCAGCAGGCCGTCGTCCGCGTAACCGGTTAATGAACAGCCGTATGGAAGTGGAATCGCGAGGAAGTCATCGAAGCCTACGTTCCATACATACGGACCCATAACCGAACCCTGAGGGCATCCCATGGTAAGGGACTTTGACATAGAATGAATATGTATATTTACAATATAGGCTTATAATAAAAATAATTCTCAACTTACGAACGTAGTATTTTTGTGACCTTTCTGCGGTTTAATTTTGGGGACGCCAGCTCATAATCCCTAAACCAACTCCTACCATAGCTGAACGAACGTTACTCTGTATAAACATTTGTTTCTGTAGCTTTAATAAGCTCGTTTTATAAACAAGAATCTCCATGGATTCTATTTACAAAACCGCGCCAACACAAACCCTAGGTTTGGTTACGGTTGAGCCACATAATATGTATGTGGAGCTAACGTACTGTAGGGCTATTGCGTATCTTTTTAATGTCAGTGGCTATCAGAAGTGTCCATAGATTAACTGTAAATTGGTTATGGTTTGGTACATTTTTTTCTTAAAAACTCACCATTTGACAGTTATTTGATAGACATTATAAGTTATCCACTGTCATTAAAAGATACGCAATAGCCCTGCTGGACCCAGTTGCTACCAACTTTGTCGATACCTTTTTTAACTATTCAGGAGAGCCAAATAACAAAATAGTTTACCGACAGAACGTTGTTGTGCTTATAGCTACGAAAAAGCAGACATAAGATGTTAGAACTTAGAATTTTGAGACAAGGAACATCGTAAAATAACATTTCAGGTGTTTTCATCTACGACCAAAGTTTAAAGAAATTTCATGTTTAATAATTCAGAAGTTATGGCGATATCCAACACATTTATACCAATAACTAATTTTTAAAATATACCAACCGCAAGACGACGAAAAACTAAGTATGACTGCATTAAAATCTCATTCTGGCCAAAATGGCGCTTACGCCCTTTGAGCCTAAAGGTATCGTTGTACCTATTTGTAATGATACCAACACAATAGCTGGAAGTCAACATTTCCCCTCTCTCCACAATTACCTGTGTCCCCCACTTTCCGCACCTAAACATTAACTAAGTGGGGAGGGCGATAAACCTCGGAGTGAACCAAATCATGACTCAACCCAGCCTTATTTTTTGTGCTTTGATTTTTTTGTGATTTCATTTTGGGGTGATCAGAAGTCAAAGTGATACATATTGAAGGTTGAATTTATTTGTAGCCGTTATGTCTAAATTAAACAGTATTTGGGACTGATCTATACGTTTTTGCCCTTGAATTGTACCAGTTTTTGAAACGCTATGGGCAGTGAACCTGTTAAAGTTCAGAAAGTAGATGAACATGACTTCTTCTGCACTTTTTGTAAAGTAAAAGAAGTTTGTTTCGCCACCATCGGAAGACCACGAACCTTCTTTTCCATGCATGGATTCGAGTCGTGTTTTTATGTCAATTCGGTGAGTTTATTAGTAGGTCCGTTTATTAAAAAAAAAAAAATCTATATTGAATAACTACATTTAGATTATCATAATATAAAATCAATTTCTTTTATCGATCTTTTATTGATAAGGATAACAAAAGATCGATAAAAGAAATTGATTTTCCATGCATTTTTCATGCTGTACGTTTAACCTATTTCTTATTGCGCGCCCGTCACTACTTAGAGGCTTTCGCAGGCAAATACCTGTGGATATAATGGTTATTTGTTTAGAAATATGTTTTACTAGCTGTTGCTCGCGGCTTCGTCCGTGTGGAATTGGATGTCGGTTATCGCGACCAAAAGTCCCTTTCAACCCCTTACAACCCCTTTTCGCGTTAATAAGTAGCCTATGCCCTTTGTCAGGCTCTAGAACTACCTGTGTACCAAATTTCATTTAAATCGGTTCAGTAGTTATGGCGTGAAAGCGCGACAGACAGACAGACAGGAAGGAGGAGACTTGCTGCGCCGACCCAAATAATTCGGGATTAAAGAGAATGATGAAGATGACGAATGACCAACAAACTAGAAACATGACCCCTATAAGTACTTAGGTTTGTTTTGCTACTGGAGTACTTAATTCTACACATACGAATGTATAGTTTACTTAGTTCAATAGTTAATTCTTTTAAACAGAAACAAAGTACTCAATCGAAGGCATAGTCGCAGAGTCAGCAAATAAAACACTGTTCCCTCTGTTCTGCCTCATATGAATGAAACCGATTGAAATCTCAATTCAAATCCGCAAATAGCCCAAGAGGTTGCCAACCTATCGTTTACGAATGCCATAATAACCCGTTTCTAGTAGTTGACTCTCGTAACTTGCGTAGGACAATGAACTACTAATTATGTTATTTTATTTAGAAAATATTGTTTATTTATGAGGTATTTATGTAAAACTTTCGACCTGATATAGGCAGCTTAATGTCCAAACAAAGATTTTATTAATAAATATGTGATTTTATTAACACGCCTGTCTTTTGGTTCGAGTAGCTGCTGTTTCACACCCAGTTTGCTATGATAACGGTAATAGAAACCAAGGTGGTGGTTACGACTTTATGTAAGAAGAGCATACGTGACCGATTCCTAACTTAAAAGTAAATAGTACAAAGAATTGGATTTACGACCTTTAGCTCGGCAGTGCGAGTTTGCCAGTTCGCGAGTTCGCGACCCTTCCAGTAACTTAGCAACATGAACTTGACCTTTTGCTATTATAAATAGTTCTTTGTTCGACATTTCGAGTAAGAGAACTTACGTACTTCTGGACTAAACTTGAGTAAAGACACAAGTAAAGTTAAAGTGAACTGTGGGAAGGCTGACTCACCCTCAAACTCTCAACTTAGCTACACGTACCCTAAAAAAACTGACTACATGCAAGGAGCAATTCTTTTTACAGAAGTTTTTTATTCTTTTTATTTGTACCCGGTTGATGGCAATAGGCTTCCGCCCTGGGACCTAAACGTAACAGGCAAACTGGGGGTGTACTAATTGAAACATCTCTTCCTAAGTCATCGAGCATTACAGGCGTGAGGTTATGTTATGTATTACTAGCTGATGCCCGCGGTTTCGCCCGCCTGGATTTTGGTCAAATTATATACCAAAACCTTCCTCGGAAACCAGTCTATCCATTGGTGAAAACAGCATGAAAATCCGTGCCGTAGTTATTGAGTTTATCGCGAACAGCCAGACCGACCGACAGACGGACGCGGCGGAGGACTTTGTTTTACAATATGTAGTGATATGATGATACAAAATCCTGCAATTTCAGGACAGCAAATACAACTATATTTAAACCAAATAATTATTATTACTTTACCAGAACGAATAACAACAAAATAATTATACACTGATGATATTTTTAAAGTCCGGTAATTTCATGCTTCATAAACGTTGACCGTGAAATAATTATTATAATAGTAGGGCAGCGGTAGACAGTTGGTATCGGACAATATCGACATTTTTGCCCCCAGTCCGTACTTAGCTCATTTATCATCGATCTGCTACCTGGCTATCCACTTTGTATCTACATTTGTTACGCCCGAGGTCATCCTTGACTAACGTAAAATAAAATATGGATGTTAAATTACAAACAGACTAGCCATCCGGCCTTACTTTGTATACTTAGGTGCTTTTCCGTGTGATTTAATAATAATACCAGCCTATTACTGTCCCACTGCGGGTAAAAAGCCTTTCCTAATACAGTGAAACTTGGTTAAGTGGGACCTGGATAAGTGAGAAACCTCCATAACTGGAACTCATGCTGAGGTCCCAACACTTTGGCCTGGATACCTGAGACACTGGTTAAGTGGAATACCTCTATGTGAGACAAATTTTCCAGGTTTCACTGTACTACCTAATACTGATCACCAAGTTTGCTCAATACGGATTGGCAATTTAGGGATATTATTTATACTAAATCTAGTTTCCTCACGATGTTCTCCTACATAGTAATAAATACTCTAAATGATGGTAAAAATCGCATTCAATATCCGTTGCAGAGATTATAAGATTGCTGCACTTTGTTTTAAACAATCATTATGATTATCCTGCCTTTATGCCAATTTATTTGGGGTCGGCGCAGCATATCAATTCTACCTTCCATACTTCTCCATTACCTACTCGTCATTTCAGCAATCACCTCCTTTCTAGCCTTATCATCCTTCACACAGGCCATGCATTGTTATTTGGTTTTAAACAATATATAGAACTAGCTAATGCCCGCGGCTTCGCCCGTGTGGAAACTGTAAAAACAATCCTTGATGCGGATTATATATCATTCTAAAATTTCAGCTCGATCGGTGCAGAAGTTTTTGAGTTTTTGAAGCGTACACAAACCAATAGAACATTTTTATATATATAAGATATATAGATATAGATAAGCAATTAAAAAGGTGCTATAGATGTGTTGTTGGTGTAATTTAAAGCTGTCAGTAACAGTTTGAGTTATTTGAATAATGATGGAGAAATGTTTAAAGCGATCATCGCTTTCAATCAGTGAGATGATTAACAGAGTTTTCAGCTGGTCTAACCTTTTAGTAATGGGTAATGTTGAGTGGAGAACATGACATTGTTTGGTGCTTATAAAACTATCATAATATGATACCAATTTACCCACTTGCGTAGAGCCTACTTGCAACCGGCGAGCGTGTATGCCTGCCTAGATATATTCAAACATGCATCCAACAAAGGAAAAGGCATAAATAGTTATAACGTGTTTGTGTATATTTGAGACTGCCTCGTTGGTCGAGTTGTCGCAAGTGTGACTCCTGAGCATGGTCCTGGGTCGGATTCTCAGGTCGGGTAGTGTTGTTGGATTTTTCAACTTCTCTGTAGCAGCCAGCCACGGAGCCCAGATTTATGTCTAGTTTATAGCAAAAGGCTACCCCTTTTACATCGCACTTTTACATAATTAGAATGTGGGTGTGATAATTACACCTTAAAATATTAGATTACAGGCATAATATCATTACCATTTAGCTGATAATGATATTTGCTCACTTATCATAATGTAGACACTTTTCAGGTGACCTAAGTACGGTGAGAGCACAGTTATTTTCTTCATATTCGGGGAAGGAGTAAGTGAGGTACGTAAAGATCGTAGCACGTGATGTTGTCCTACCAACAGTCATTGATATGTCATTGTTGCCATTTCTCTATTGAATAAACCTAAACATTCCATATTTACAACAACAACAACAACAACTCAACAACTCTCTATCGGCACATTAATTAAAACTACACACAAATGATAAGAAAAGCAAATATTTACTCTATCTATGTCCTCATTCCGCATTACCTATTTTAACAGATAGCTCGCTTTTATGAGCATAACTAGCGGACGTCACGCGGTTTCACCCGCGTAGTTCCCGTTCCCGTGGGAATACAGAGATAAAAAGTAGCCTATGTCACCCGGGATGAATGTAGCTTTCTAATGGTAAAAGAATTTATAAAATCGGTTCAGTAGATCCCGACTCCCGAGATTACCCCTTACAATTTAACAAATATACAAACACACAAACTTTACTTCTTTATAATATTATTATATATTATATAGTATAGAAGTATAGATAATTAATACTTAGTTCATTATCAATATAATGAGACTTATTTGTATACGTTGAAATATGTAGATGAATCTGTATGTCAAGTCGGTGTATTTCTACAATAATTTCATTTACAAGAGGCGGACCCTATTGCCGAATTATTTCGCAGGCACAGTCAGAAGAATTTTTAACAAATACTTCTGTTATCAAACTCAAGAATGTTTGGTACCTGAATTCCATATTAACCTAGAAAACTTCGGAAATTTTCACGAGTTCAGTATGTTTATCGCTTATAGAAAGGTTCGAATAGTCAACGAATAGTTTAGTATGAAACAAATTAATACGAATTAAAAAAAAAGGAAATCGCGGGATGTCCTAGACTCTTTCTCAAACGATTGGCCAACATTCTCTCTAGATCGCGAAAAGTGGAAAGAGGGAAGGGATGCCTTTGCTCTGTAGTGGGTCAAATTATACTTAAAATAATAATAAACACAAAACTCACCTTTAGACATCTTACCGGACTGGAATATAACTTTTTCAACAGGGAACCTGAAAATAAAAACACAAAATAAATAATAAAACACACTTATTTACATTTCATTTAATAATAGAACGCGTGTCTATTTCAACCAACTGACCTAGTACGTTTGATAATGTCAATTCGAGAATGTATGGCATGCAGTGAAAATTATATATTTGTATCTTGTTCAGTTCAGAATATGGGTAACTATTATGTAAACAGATTAACATAATAGTTTTGTTAACCACCACTGATATTGATCAACATAATTTAGAAACCGCCATATGGACCATTACCATTATGTGTTCTACAGGAATATAAACGACTAACATGAAAATGGTAGCAGACTGATGTTTATGGTGATTAAAATACATTTTAACACAGTTTCATGTGCTATTTTCCTTATCAGATTCTTATCATCATTTTATGATGCGAAAAAGGCATTGGTTTTGGTAATAAGCGTACCTTAATAGGCTCTTAAAGTGTATTATTCCAAAAGCAATGTTATTTACAATGATATTCTGTTATAACATCAGGACACGTGGGCAAGAATTATCATATAGTGGGTGCCTGAGGACAGTCGTCGTCACCGAGGCTACCCCAAAAATCGCAAGCGTGACTTGTTCCTGAGTTTTTGACTGAAGAAGGCAAAACAAAAACTTAAACAAGACTTGAAAAAGAATGGTTTGCACAGCTTTGGAACAAAACCCGATTAACAAAAAAAACAAGCATCTGTTATGTAGTTCCCCTTTTCTACGTAGTTTTATACCAAAACTGTCTTTATTTCGGATAAAATAGAATATTCGTTAATAAATTCACCATAAACGTAAAATTAATTATAGAAAACATTAGGATCTAACATCCGAGGTCTAAAAACGAGGCGTTTCTTTATATAAGTACTGTAACTACGGCTATAACACAAAAATACATGTAGGGGTGAGCTCTCTTTAGCCTCGAATATCATAGCGGCGCGGCGCGATGGTGAATCAAGGTCACGACATAAGGAAATATCTGCAGCGCCATAAAACGTTACGGACATTTAGACTACAACTGTACCAAATACGATATTCCAGACTGACATAATATTACGCCTGTTATCCCGGAGGGTAAGGCAAAAGTCTGCCTAATTAATAATTGACACACATTTCACCAGTTATGTTTACGTCCTATGTAATACGGGGCGAGCCTATTGCCATCAAACGGGCACGAATCTAGCTAGACTCTGTGGCTGCTACAGATAAATTCCTGAAGGAAAAACTCCAGCGAGGCGAGGGAGAGTGGTATTTTCCTTTTACTTTACATTTTCAATAATAATATTGTGTTCTCGAGAATATTCTATTTCTGTAATACTTGACAGTAGATAGACCCAAAAGGCCCCAGTTCAAAGGGTTTTGTTAGTCGAAGTTTCTATTCAAACTGTTCCCTCTGTTTGTAAACAATTCCTGTCTACCTTTGTCAAAGTTATCTTGTAAATGAACATTCTAGACGATACTTACACAAGTACAATACTGAAATACCTACTACTAAAATAGCACTGTACAAATACTGCCCGTATTTAACCCAGCAAAATGTATGGCCAGTTGGTATCCCGTAGGGAACAGTTTTGGCAATTTTTATTAAGTTTGGCCAAAACTGTCTGCCTTCATACATAGTTCTTAATACTGTGAAAATTGTAACGATACCCATTAAGACTTTTGCAATTTATCTATGATTATTTATAAATGCAATTATAATGCAAATTTCCGTCGCGGATATAAAAGTATGGTGTAATAAACCTAAAACTTAATAAAATAATTCAACTTTGTGCAACTTAATGTAATTTCATTACTTGTTTGCGCCTTCGTGAATAGACTAATGATGGCGAATTCAGCAGATATTTTCAGTTGTAAGTATTCCAAACCTTAACAAAAACCTACAGTCTACTTTTCTGTCCACAAATACAACAACTATGGAATAGGTTGAAAAACAACTTCACAATTTGCTGACAATATAAATGTTAGTTAGACAATACTTTTACTCTATCTTGAAATTTGAAACCTATGTAGCAACATTTACTGTGGAACTATTAAAATCTTTACAGTCGAAGTAGTACAATATACCTCAATGCAGTCGAAGACATAAATGTTCTCTTCAGAATTTTCACAAGTAACTATCACTTCATCCCGGTACTTCTCAATGGAATACAACTAACTCGAACCGTGTAAACAACTTCTTATTAACTACTAATTTATAACAAAATTCATGTTCAATTATTACCTGTCCATTTGGAAGAGAAACAATTATTTCACAAATTAAGTAAATTATCAGCAAACATCATGTGAATGCAGATATTTATTTTCATAATTTTGACATTACGGTACCGAGAATGATTGGTTGCATAATTTACATTGTTGTTTTTTATCTATTAAAACGAAAAGAGGTTTTAACTTTAGTGTAAATACTTTTTTTGGGGAAAACTTCATTCGTACTTTTCATGTCACTTTTCGACGTTTTCCTTTCTCGACTTGAATCCTTTAGGGACATTTATTTCCACAAAACTTACATTAATAATAATAATTAGTATTTCGATTAATATTTAGTTAAGATTTACGAAATCAAATAGCCATGCGGTCACCGCCAATCCATCATTTGTATCACAGTATTACACAAATTCATTGATAAGCGCATATATCGATCCGTCCGATTTTATTCAGTCCTGCGGAGTACCGAGATGTAGCACATGTTTAGTATAAAAATAACGGTTTTCATAATAAACAAAACTAAGAAGGTCAGACGTACCTATTCCAGCTTCGCACATAATCATGAACTGAGTACGGGTATGTGGTTATTATTAGGTGGCACAATATTCCTTCTGGCACTAAGAAAAAACAATAAAAGCCACTCAATACTCACCAAGTTTATACTTTGATCGTCTATTTTAGTCACACACTCCCATTCCGAATAAACAACTCAGATTAGATGCAATTTCAGCACAATTGATTTATATCACTAAATTGTAATAATTATTCTCACTATCCCTATAAATTTTAACTAGTTACGTACACTACGAGTAGTAAACTAATATTTGTTTACGATGTTCTAGTAAAATTTACAATATTGTACAATTTCGCTGCACTATTTTATACACACAGCATTTCGAGTGCTGTAAATCGCGGAAAACGAAAACGCGCTGTCTAGCCAACATATTTTTTATTCTAAAAGGCTTCTTCCCGCGCATGCGTGTATTCTTAGAGGTTATCTACTTTCTCTCTCACTGTCCTTATTACGGGAAAGAGATAGGCGTTTACTAGAGCAACATGCGCAGTGTTATTGATGAAAATTTTGGCGGGAAAACACGCCATCTGGGGTGATCCTTTGGCTTCACGTGATTGGTTGAATGTTTGTAAGCAATGCCGTGAGTATACTGCCGTCCTATCACTAGAAAGCAGTTAACCGACAAATGGTCAATTTATACTTTTTGATACAACTTGATAGAGTTCGAAATTCTCTATCTTTCTGTCTAAGAAACATTTTTATAATATGAATAGTTTCAGAGATACAAAAACTTTTCAGGCAGTTAAGTAACATAATTTATGATGATTCCTTCACTTGAAAGCGGCTAACCCGCACTTCTTCGCTAAATATACGTTAAAATACCTTAACTGCCGGATTTGTCTATAATTGTCTGGTCTTTTACTTAACTACAAACACGTTATCTCACTTTTCTTGACTATAAAGAAGCAAAAGGACTATAACTACTTTGTAGTTTAGTTTTTTCTTACGCATATGTTTTAAAAAGCTAGCTTAAATGCAGTTATCCGCCTTTAACGGCTGTTTAGCTAAGTATTTAATATTTTACTTGAAAATATTTCGTAGTTGTTTGATGAAAACGGTGGAAAAATATAAATTATGCTTAGCTACAAAGCAGTTAAGCCCCATTACTTAGCTAAAAGGCAGTTTGCCGACTCTCGCTTTTGATTCACAACGGGGTATTTCAAGTCTTATTCCAGGTCATGGTCTACCAATGTGTCACATTTCTATTAAATCGGATCAGATTTAGAGGCGTGACGGAAGAACAAATGCCCTCAATCAAAAATATCAAAGTTAAAGACAAATACAAACAAGCTATTCAGTTGATTTCACCCGCAACGACTGCATTTTATGTTTTTTGTAGGAGTTTAGGTGTACTACTTTTTCAAATGCTCTCATATTAGTAGCATTTCCAACTATGGACGAAAAATTTTGTTACAAAGTGGTCATGTCAGGACACCTTTGAAAATTCATAGTTAGGTTTTCTAGGTTTAAGGTCATCGCGTTTTAATCTACAGGTTTTCACCTGAGAGCTGGACTCAAAAAGTTACAAATGACAAAGTCGTAAAACGAATATTATAGGCTAAGACCTCAAGTGCATGCAGACCATCAAACAAAGAAAGGTTGCTTAGCTCGGACCCGTTATAAATAGTAGTGGCAGTTGAGATTTAATGCAACAAATTATAATGGCAAAGCACCTAGTGGGAAAACGCCATCGGTCGGAGGAAAACGTCTTGGCTGACAAACATTTTCGAATGAACCGTAATCAGGAGCGATGCTGAGCTGTTCCATCTCGCAAAAGAGAAGTGGAGTTATTCCTGGCTAACTTTGAGTAAAGGCAGCAAAATAAGTAGAATTCTGACCATCTTTGAAATGTAAAAACTGGCCGTTCAGTTCAAACACAAACTCACAGTTCCATTCAGAGTCAAAGATACGTTATGGAATCAGGCGTTACTTTGCGGAAATCCATGACATTAAATGCTATGAAATACATGTAGTTTTAATTCCGCGAGACATATATCCAGGTCTGAAAGCAGGACACAAAACCCACCGTCATGCATATGCACATGCACAAATGGGCCCACCCTTCCGCCCTCATGCATATGCACACATACAAAACAAGTGTGAAATAATTAGCATGCCATGCAATCAAACCTATACTCGACACGTGACAAGACAAAGATACGCTTAGTCTCTCATCGTGATTTGAGATTTGAGACGTCACACAATAACTTGAGATCATGAGAACGAAAAACTTTGAGTTATAGTTTTACAAATGCTACTGCTGAACCTCAACTCTCTGATTTATTGCGTCGAGATTCCCTTTGAATGTGATGCTGCTGCCTATTTCTGTTACGTTGTTGTTACTTTTAACTGGAGCTGATTAGAATATTAAGAGCTGGTTGTCTATGTTCATTGCCTTTATATGACGTCTAATAAAAGGTCAAACGTTTCCCTAGTTCATAGTGACCCCAACCTATTTAAGTTGCGAGTTAATACCTAAGCTTGTTCTGGGTTAGCACGTTCCAGCGTTAACCTCGTCTCAGTCCTCAGAGCAAGAGTAGGCCCATTTTTAACATTAGTGACATAAAAAAAATGACGTGCATCTTAAAACAAATCGTCTTCCATTAGACATTTCATCAATACCGATATTTGGCTAGTTGGCCAACAGAGAAGATCACTTCAAAAGTTCCACTCTCAGAACGACAACCTAATTATTTTGGGTTTCTGGAACCATTGATTCCGCAACAATTTTTGCAAATACTTTTTAGGGGTCAAGAGCAGCGACTTGCCACGATAAATAAGAGTTGCAGTCTGATAGGTCACATTTTGTTCTTATTATTTATAGTGCGTTCATTCAAGTACTTTAGAAGATTCCACCCACTGTCCCACTCTTCATTCATCACAAAGTGATTCTTGATGACTTCATGAATTCTCACACCCAGGTATGTCAATAAACACTACCCAGTTTAAAAAAAAAGTAGAGTTTAATGTTAAGGATCGTCTAGCCCAGTGGCTTCGGGTAGTGTAGGCAATGTGGGTATAAATGTAACTTTATATCATAATATTTTATTTAAAATATTGAAATATGTTTTAGGATTTTACAAGAACATGCCATTAAATCTCACATTTGCCTGATTATTGCTTAACTAAAAAGCAGTTAACCCACAAGCGAAATACTTTTAGCCACCTTTTAGTTAAGTAAGGTAGTTAACATTTTACAAAGTTTCCAATTATTATTGGCATAATTAGCTTAAAAGCATCTAAAACCCCATAACTGCTCTTATGGAAAGGTATTGTTACTTTAATCTTAGCGAATACCATGTCTATAAAGCAGTTACGTCACTTAACGACTTTTTAGTTAAGTATTTCTGCATAACTATCAACCAACATACTGAATGTCATAATTTTAAATAAATAACTTAACTAAAAAGCCGCTAAGGTATGGTTAACGGCCTTTTAGTAGAGCAATTAGATGAAAAATGTTAATTAAATGCTTCACTAAAGTATAAAAATCAATTTTTAAAATTATTGGTAAGAGTTTCAGAACAGAAAGAATTCTTGAAACAAGGCAGAATACCATACCAATTGATACGTTCAAGAATGATAATCCTAAGTATCATAGTTTTTAGAGACAACGATTCGCACCTTTTTTGCCATTATCTCGAAAACAACTTTTGTCACTTAACTGCTTTTTAGTGATAGGACGGCAGTATAGTCGCTGGCTTCGTTCGAGTGTGTTTTTGCTGAACGATATAAAACGAGCAATGGATAATGCTGTATTGTGTACTGTAGAGTACACGCTATCTACGTGTTGTATGGTTATTCGTTACCATGGTTTAAATCGATAACGCGCAGTAAATGAATTTTCTACTGTCTGTTTTCCAAATGAAATCGCTTATAAAGCAATTATCTACTGAACTTGTGCTTCGTTTTGTAGGAGTTAAACGAGAGTCTGCTATTTAATTATTATACCATATTGTGTTGCAGCTACCTATATATACCTAAGCATAGTTCATTGCTTAATATTAATGTATATGCACAAGGATATTTTGGCTCGTGGCCAGAATCAAAACCACCCTGTACACGTCATTCGTCATAGTGCGAACAATTCATCTTTTAAAGGGGATAGAACCGATGTGGCATCAACCTGTCCGCCATTTTGATTTTTTTTCGAAATAGCCTTTATACGTGTATAGGCGTTAAATTGTATCCAAATAATAGTTTCCAGGGCCTGCAGTCTCTACACTAATAACGACGCTGCGAATGTCGCTAAGTCGTAAAATCGTAAACTTTCTTTAATAGATTTTCAACCTTAAGCTGTTGAAATAAAGCTGAAAATCTATTACAGAAAGTTTACGATTTCTCGGCTTAACGACATTCGTAGCGTCGTTATTAGTGTAGAGACTGCAGGCCCAGGTTGATTATTATTATACGCACATTATAATCGCTTCGCACCGCAATGAAACGCTTTGTTATGTCAAAAAATAGTTTTCTCGTGCTTCTAGTAGTATGTAATGTATCTACTCTCTTTCAGGAACCAGTAATAATAATAATAAACGCCTATAAACACGTATTAGGTCTAATTTTTATGTGGTCATTGCACTCATATGTCCATCTTTACCTTCAAATATCTCGGTAACGTGACACTTTGGATACCGTGTTACTGGACATTTTTTGTTCGTCTATATATCCCCTATCCATACATACCACTTTCATCGTGGGCCGCGATTTCGAAAAAAAATCAAAATGGCGGTGGGTCGAAATGCCAGCTCCCATACAAAAAAGTTCAAACCCCTTTGTGACAGCATGGTTGACGCCAGTGGCGGCGGGATTCGATACCCGCCCCTGAGCCCGCCCCGATAATTTTTTTTTTCATTTTTTTTTTAACAGCTTGTAGTTTCTAATACTTCAGCATAGGTCTGGCATCTGGTAAGATCGGAATTCAACCCCAATAACACAACATTTATTTATTTCAGGGAACTGTGGCCCATAGTATACTCTAGAGACGAACATACAGTAAAGAAAAATACTTCCAAATCATCCAACCATTAACCTTGAAAACGGTTTTGTGGGACATAGCACAGTCAGTGCTCGGCATTATCTGACCGCTCTTCTCACACCACTTGCCCTCTTCTTAATGCCAGGGTCAGGTAATGCTGGGCACTGACTGTACTGTGTATACAGATTTTATAACATTGTTTTTACTAATAAATAAATAATCGAACAACCAAATTCATAGGTACCATACAACCAACCAACCAATATACGTAGTAACAAACCATAGATGTAATGAAACAAGCCGACCAATATAGTTGATAAATGATTAGATTGATGATGTCCCAGTCAAATCATCAAATCGAACCCAGACACCATCAAAACGGAGACGAGAGGAGCGTATAGAAATGCAGGAATCAACCAACCATGTTCGATTCGTTGAAATCCACATCGCGTCTCTTGGCTCTCTATGATTGGTCGCATCTTGCACGTCTCCAAACCGCTCCGTTCGTCTCCGTTTTGGTGAATTTCAGAACTATGAGGTTGTTCGAAAGAGATATCGCGGCCTCGGACACAAAGGACTAAGAAGGAACATGGGTGGTTTTTAGTCAGTAGAAGCCGGACGCATTTGTGGATATCCCACACTCCGAAAAAAAATGGACCGATGCAGCATGTCTTCTTGGTGATGAGAATCAAACTGTTTGAAGTAAAAATCCGCTTGTCGCTTCGTACTCCTTATAAAAAGCTTAGAAAAATACTTGGAAAGAGAGTCAATTGTCGTGACAAGTGTAACAAACTTTAGTGAACTTCATCAACAGTGACGGGACAGTTGGCGCAGCGGTTGAGCGATTGGTTGCTGCCATGCGTGTCACAGGTTCAATCTTCGCACGGAACAAACACATGCCCAACATGTAGTTAATCCGGGTCTGGCTGTTTGTGAATGTGACTTTAAGGCTACAAAAACTGGGTTGCGGGTTGGTCACAAACATACCGCGGCCTCGAGATAAAGGGCTAAGAAGGAACATCGGTGGTTTTAGACAGTAGAAATCTGACACTCCATTTTGCTCTGCCCAAGAGCGGGAGGGGTTATTTGATAATTTTCAGTGTCTGGTCGAACCAGACGAGGATCCTCTTCGGCGTCTCCCAAACCAACTTTGATGATTGAATGTTCATGTTGTATTGACTCAATGCCTGGAAGGTGTTTTACGTCGCGGATTGGTACTTTTTTCCTGTTGCGACCAGCAATTACATGGTCCCGAGTGATTGTAGCCATGACTCCGATCATGTTGTGTTTGATGACGTCTTGCTCGTAGTAAGTGGTTCTCTAGTGAGTGTGGCCGCCTGTAATATGATTTCTGGGTGGGGTTCAAAACATCAACAACCATATCATCTACTAAGTAAGTACTCTCCAACCACGACCCGTCCATCATACTTAAACTCAGTGCACGTTTACCTATGTGCGAGTTTGCGTTGACCTTTGACAAAATTCCAAAAGCTATTACAATAATATGATCCATGTTATGATTCATATAATGATCTACATTCTGATTCATATAATGATTCATATTCATCATCATCATTCTCTTGCCCTTATCCAAATTCATTTGGGGTCGGCGCAGCACGTCTTCCTCTTCCACACCTCTCTGTTTTTCGTCATCTCATGAGACACCTCCTTTCTTACCATATCGTTCTTAACACAGTCCATCCATCGTTTCTTTGGTCTTCCTCTACTCATATAACCTTCCACATTCATATTCAAAACCTTCCTCACGACATTTTTCTCATTTATTTATTTATTTAAACTTCTCGCACACAAAAAAAAGGTACAAAGGCGGACTTAATGCCTTAGGCATTCTCTACCAGTCAACCAAGGGTGGTGTAGAGATTAGATGGCAGGTGCTCTTTTTGAGAGGAACAATGATAAAAAAAATAATATTCAAATATAATTATCATACCTAATGATTTATAAATATAATATACAAATAGTTACATAAATAGATTATCAACATATAATACACATACATAAATATATACCTATCCTATATATATAAATATATATATATATGTATACAAAATCAAGATAGAGAGATGTTGAAATCACTCTACACTATTTATTTAGAAAATAACTCTGCAATTTCCGCTTAAATGCATACCGACTTGTGGCCGTCCTGATATCAAGAGGAAGCGCATTCCAAAGAAGAATAGACTGAATATAAAAGGACGAATGAACAAAGTCAGAAGTATGAGAAGGACAGAGTAGGAGTAGATTGTTAGAAGAACGCAGATTCTTCGCGTGTGTAGAACATAGATTTTGGAAGTGAGACTCAAGATAAGAAGGAGGATTGGGAGAGTTGAGAGGGGAGAAAAGCGTGGTCAAAGCGCGCAAACTTCTCCTTTGGCGAATGGACATCCATTTAAGCTCAGATCTATAGCTCGACACATGATCGTATTTCCTGAGGTTGAATATGAACCGGATACAATTGTTGAGCAGTCTGTCAAGCTTATCGAGCAAAACCGCATTCAAGTCAAAGTAGCACACGTCACCATAGTCGATTATAGGGAATATCAAAGTCTGCACAAGCATAGTTTTCGTCTTAGCAGGCAAAAAGTTTCTCAGTCGGTACAGAGATCGCAGAGTACCGTTGACTCTTTGACTAACACTAGAGACCTGACGGTGCCAGCTAAGAGTCGAGTCAAGATGCAAACCGAGATCTTGACGGTACCATTGAAAATAAGGGAGGGAAGAGAGTTAAGCGTCACCCTACCCATCATGCGCGAGCTCCCAATTAAAATAGCCTGACACTTTGAGGGGTTTCTATTTATCTATTTATCTTCGGGGACGCCGGCAGACACCAGACGGGCGATCAGTCCTTTCGTTGTGGATTATTTCGCCCAGTTCCCCATTTTGGTGGATCCCCTTCATGGGTTACTGGTGGTCGGCATCGCGAATCTTCCTGTTGCCTTGCAGAAGCTCACCAGTTGTTCGGTGGAGATTTCTGCGAGCTTCTCTTCATTAATCTCATCTGTTCCTAGGATTTCCCATCTGAGTGGCTCATACATTGTGCATTCCGCCACAAGGTGGAAACTTGTTTCTTCTGCTTCTCCACATGCTGGGCATATGGGATCTTCCTTTACTTTCATAATCGTCAGGTGTCTATTGAGTCCACAGTGTCCTGTTGCGATGCCTACTACTAGTCTTATGTTTCCCCTGCTCATTCTGAGTAGCTTGTGGGATTTCTTTTCATCATATGACTTTAAGAAGATTTTCGATTGTCGACAACCTTCTGTTGCATTCCATCTTTTATTTGACTCTCCTGTGGTTATTCTATGGATGATTCCTTTTGTTATATTATGTGGGATCGGTAGCCTGGGCTCTGGTCCCACAAAGGTTTCATCCGCTCCTTTTCTGGCTAATTCATCTGCTATCTCATTCCCTTCGTGTCCTTGATGACCAGGGACCCATGCGACTGTTACTTCTGCTTCTTCTTTAACCAGTGCAGATGTGACTTCCACTTTGTTCAGTGCTTTGCGTGCTGCTTGACTATCACTATATATAACTATTTTGGAAAGATCACCTGCAAGGGCGTTTCCAATTATTCTGGTACATTCCATAATGGCATGTATTTCTGTCTGGAACACACTAGCGCCTGTTCCTAGTGAGAATGATCTATTTATCTCCAGTCTTGGTATGTGTATCCCAGAGCCGGATAGCTTAGTTGACTCTTTCCTTGATCCGTCTGTATAGCAGACCGCCATAGAGGGATCACTCTCAATTGTCCATTCTTCTCTTGTGCCTATATGTATTCTATACTTTTTGTCGAAGATCTTCTCTTTTTTGATTAAGTCATTGTTGGCCATAATCATTGATAGATTGTCTTCGTACAGGTTTGCTATCTCCGAGTGACCTTTGTCCATAAAATTGCCTTTCCAGAGGTTCAAGCTTTTCAGTTTGAACCACTGCTCCAAGGCTCTTTTCTTTACTTGTAGACTAAGCGGTATCATTCCTAGTATGACATCCAGGGCCGCTGAGGGAGTCGTCCTCATTGCCCCAGAGATCATTAACCCGGCCATTCTTTGAACTTTGAGGGGTTTACTGACACCCCAAAACTGTCAGACCACTTCCTGATAGCTTCTAAGTCTCGGTTTACATCTGCTATAGCGTCCGGTAAACCTTCTACCCGCGCAGCTGTATACAACTGAAGATCATCAGCATAGAGATGATACGAACACTGAAGACAGTGAGTTATAAAATTAATGAAGATGGAAAATAACAATGGAGAAAGAATGCCACCCTGTGGAACACCAGCTTCCAGCTCACGCCAACTCGACGAGTTCTCATCAACACGAACCGACTGCTGACGTCCCCGAAGATAAGAAGAGAACCATTCCAGAGCCTCGGACGAAACCATAAGATGAGAGAGGATAGAAAGGAGAATCTCATGGCTGACGGCGTTAAAGGCATTGGAGAAATCAATTAATACCAAAACAGTAACCTTGGTATCCTCCATCGCTTCTCTAACGTCACCAGTCACTTTAAGGAGAGCGGAGGCTGTACTGTGCCCAGGCCTGAATCCAGACTGAAAAGAGCTAACAAGGTTGTACCGGTGAACAAACCCCGTAAACTGCTTATGTACGCAGGCCTCAAGTACTTTAGACAGGAATGGGAGAAAGGAAATGGGTCTGAGGGATTTGAAATTTTAGGGAGTGGGCGGACATAGGCCATACGCCACAGGGATGGGAATTGTCCAGAATCAAGAGAAAAGTTGATGATGTGGGTAATCGGAGGAAGAAGGATATCGAGGATCCAAACGACCATACTACGACTGATGCCGTCACAGCCCACAGCCTTGGATTTTATGGACAGGATGATCTTTTTAATATCATCCGAGGTGACTGGAGAGAAGTGAAATGGTTCAATGATGGGACTAGCTAGGCCAGTAATGAAATCAACCGTCTGGGACAACATTTGGGAATCCAAATGACAGGTGGTTGTGAAATGACGGTTGATATCATCTAGGCCAATTGTATTAGGAAAATCCACATGCCGTGGTCTGCCGACACCAAGAGTACCAAGGAACTTCCAAATGTCAGCAGGTGAAGAAGAAGATATGTTCTCGAGAACATGCATTCCTCCGCATCACATGCCCATACCACGACAGTCGATTTCCACACAACTTTTCAGTCACCGGCGCCACTTTCAGACTTCCTCTTATGTACTCATTTCTTATTTTATCCATTCGCGTAACACCGCACATCCCCCTAAGCATTCTCATTTCAGCCACATGTAAATGCCTTTCATTCATCCCTTTTGTGGCCCAACATTCTGATCCATACAGGACAGCAGGTCTAACCATTGTTTTATAAATCTTCCCCTTTAGTTTATGGGGAAAGCGGGAGTCGCAGATTGTTCCCGTGACCAGCCGCCATTTCATCCATCCCGTGTTAATTCTGTGCTTAACGCTACGGTCTATTTCGCCATTGCTTTGCACAAGTGAACCGAGATACCGAAAGTCAGAGCAGACCGGAAGAAACGCACCATCTAGCGCTATGACTCCAGGGCTGGAGAGACCGCCGAAATCGCAGAACTTGTATTCGGTTTGAGTTCTGCTTATTTGGAGTTTGAGTTTGATTCATATTACAATTCATATAACGATTCATATTACGATTCATGTTACGATTCACATTACGATTAATATAACAATTCATATTACGATTCATATTACAATTCATAATACGGTTCATATTACAATTAATATAACAATTCATATGATGATTCATATTACGATTCATATTATGATTCATATTACGATTAATATTACAAATTTACAATTCATATAACAATTCATATTATGATTCATATAACAATTCATATTATGATTCATTTCATGATTCATATTACAATTCATATTACAATTCATATTACTGTTCATATCATGATTCCTATTACAATTCATATAACCATTCATATTATGATTCATTTCATGATCCATTTCATGATTCATTTCATGATTCATATTACAATTCATATTACGATTCATAATTATAACGATTCATATAACAATTACATGATTCATTTCATGATTCATATTACAATTCATATTAAGATTCATAATTATAACGATTCATATTACAGTTCATATTACGATTCATGTTACTGTTCATATCATGATCCTATTACAATTCATATAACCATTCATGTTTTGATTCATATAACGGTTCATATTACGGTTCATATCATGATTCCTATTACAATTCATATAACAATTCATATTATGATTCATTTCATGATTCATATTACATTTCATATTACAATTCATATTTCAATTCACAATTACAATTCAATTTCAATTTACAATTCATATTACGATTAATATAACAATTCATATGATGATTCATATTACGATTCATATTATGATTCATATTACGATTAATATTACAAATTTACAATTCATATAACAATTCATGTTTTGATTCATATAACGGCTCATATTACGGTTCATATCATGATTCCTATTACAATTCATATAACAATTCATATTATGATTCATATAACAATTCATATTATGATTCATTTCATGATTCATATTACAATTCATATTACGATTAATATAACAATTCATATTACGATTCCTATTACAATTCATATAACAATTCATATTACAATTCATATTTCAATTCACAATTACAATTCAATTTCAATTTACAATTCATATTACGATTAATATAACAATTCATTTTACGATTCATATTACAATTCATAATATGGTTCATATTACAATTAATATAACAATTCATATGATGATTCATATTACGATTCATATTACGATTAATATTACAAATTTACAATTCATATAACAATTCATATTATGATTCATATAACAATTCATATTATGATTCACAACATGATTCATATTACAATACAAATAACGATTCATATTACGATTAATATAACAATTCATATTACGATTCATTCAGGATAACAATTCATATGATGATTCATATTACGATTAATATTACAAATTTACAATTCATATAACAATTCATATGATGATTCATATAACAATTCATATTATGATTCATTTCATGATTCATATTACAATTCATATTACAATTCATATTACAATTCATATTACGATTAATATAACAATTCATGTTTTGATTCATATAACGGTTCATATTACGGTTCATATCATGATTCCTATTACAATTCATATAACAATTTATATTATGATTCATTTCATGATTCATATTACAATTCATATTACGATTCATATTTCAATTCATATTACAATTCAAATTACGGTTCATATTACAATTAATATAACAATTCATATTATGATTCATATTCGGTTCGGTATATCTAAAACTTATTTATTTACTAGTCATAATAAGATTTAAAAATATATTAAAATCGATTAACGAAATCAAACCATTAAAAAATCTTTGAAACGCCTAAAAGTTAACAAACAAAACACAAAATTATGGCGAAAAAATTTTAATTTAATTCAAGAACTGAAAAAGTGTGACAGTGAATTACAATTATGTCGGACATTGTATGATACCGACACTCAGAACCTTCAGGATGAGCTGTTTGTAAGGGAATATGTAATTAAGGATATTTTTAGTAAATACATATGAGGCTTCTCAACAAGACCTGAGTAAGCGCATGCAGGAGGCCAATGAGCTGATGGACCTGGTCACGTACAATACGGAGAGATATGAGTCCCTGACAAATAACCTCTCTTGTAGCTGTGCCTGCATGGGTACACCACAGCCTCAGCACCATTGACCTACACCCTCAGCGGCTCAGCCAGCTGGTAATGATAATAATAATTTAACAAATACTAGTTACTTACTTTTTTTCTGATGGTTTAGGTAGAGGGCTAGGAAAATTAATTAGTAATAACCTGAGTTATTGCACACAAAATTATTGTATGCCTGGGTCAACCTTTAAACAGATTAAACATCAGCGTCAAAAACTGTTTGTGGTCCTGATACTACCATTATATGTGTCGGTAACAGTTCTAAAATTAAAAAGGAAGACCTCACTGACTGGGTATCAGAGTTGTTAAAGTTAGATTGTAGTAAAATTATATTGTGTGCTTTTCCATATTTTGAAAGATTTTGAGATAGGACAAACAATTATATACACATGTTATACAATCATTTGCATTTCTTAGTAGGTCACTATTGTGATAAGCTTGATATCAACACTTTTGTTGATAAGCTTAAGTCGACTCCAGGTAATGTGTATCTACCTGTTAGGTTTAGACACAAAATAGCTAGGGCTAGGCTATTAGCTTTTAATATTCACACAGACATAAGTAGTATGTCGAAGTTTGCTTATATTGTTGACACTGTGACTATTAGTCATGGTACTAATGTACAGGAGGTGACCTTTTTTTTTTTTTTTTTTTTTTGGTGGTTGGAAAATCATCGAATCAGAAGTGTCAGACTTCTACTGACTAAAAACCAAACCCATGTTCCTTCTTCGCCCATGTGTCGGAGCCGCGTTAACCTTTCGACAAACCACAGCCCCGACGGGACAGGAGGTGACCTTAGATAAATATAGCACTAGTGCTATAAATGTTTACAATCATTGTACGGAGGAGGTTCCTTATGTCACCGTGGAATACTCTCAATTAGAAGTTTTAAGTGATAGTATCTTGTTGTCTGGTGATGGCACAGGAGACTCTGGGCTCACTCCAGATATTAATATTAGTTTAAACTAGGAAGTAAGACAACAGAAAGTACCATTAACTATATTGTTAAACATATCAACAGAAAGGTATCTTCTTGCTCTAAATTAGTTAGTAAAAAAGGGCCTCAGCAGAACACTGAATTTATTCCACCAAAATATCCAAGGCATTTCTTCCAAATTATTAGAAATAGAATTGTTTTTTGAGAAAAGTATGTTTGACATTATTTGTTTTACTGAACATTGGCTTATGGATTACCAAATGCTTATTAATTATGAAAACTATACGGTGGGTAGCTGTTTTAACCGTAAATCAATGCTGCGAGGAGGTTCATTAATCTTAATTAAAAATTCAATTAAATTCAAAACTCGTGATGATATTGTTAAACTATCGATTGAACATAATATTGAGCTATCTTGTGTTGAGCTGGATAAGCATGTAATAGTGTGCGTTTAAGGCCACCAAATTATCAAAACTACTCTACATTTGAGTCAGTAATGGAAGATGTTTTAGCAAAACTTGTTACTGGTAATAAATCAGTGGTTATATGTGGCGACTTTAATGTTAATATGTTAGATAAAAATTCAAATAGCAGTAGATTTTTGCATCTTTTTAAATCATTTAATTTATTAAACGTGTTTTCGGATCCAACCCGAATTACTACAAATACTGCTACATGTCTGGATAATGTTTTTTGTTGCTGCGACTACTTGGATAAATTCTTTGCCTTCCTTCGGATCACAGCGGTCAAATCGTTGTGTTTGAATCCTACACACCAGTACAAAAAATCCAAATAAAATCTAGGCAAATAACACCCAGCAATTTAAATAAATTTAATGGTAATTTAATTAGTAATTTAGGCATTCCAAGCCAGATTATCGACAATGTAAAACTATTTTATGAGGAATTCTTTTCGGTGATTCACACGGAGTTCAATAATACAATAAAAACGAAAACTAAATCTATTTGCCCTAAGCTTATGTTCAGTGACTGGGCAACTAAGGGCATTAGGAAAAGGGTTATATTTAAATGCACATCTGTTTAATTTTTCAGCACACTAGGTAACTCCACTAATTAACTGAATGCATACCAAAAAAACCAATTGATTTCCTACAAAAAAGTCTAAAAAATCACACAAAACGAGATGACCTTTTTTATCGAATTCACACCAAAAATGTAGTTAGTACACACGGCTACACATCAAGCTATACAAAACCAGTATAATCTGATCGTTCATTGTGCGAAAAGATCTAGTAAAGTGAGGCCAAGATTAACTGGTTTTGTATAGCTTGATGTGTAGCCGTGTGTACATCGGATATATGATTTGTAAAACAAAAATACTAATTGCTTATCAAAAATACTAACTTGCACTCTAAATTTATTGTACAATCTTACTACGGAATTTCTAAAACTGATATCTAATACGACCGTCTCGCGACAGTGTCCTTTATGGGCGGCATGGGCACCGGGCCGTAGGCCGACGAAGGAGGCCGGCGGAGGCCCGGCGGCACTTCGGGGACAGAAGATATTAGTGTTATTTAATATGCGAGCGAAGCGAGCGCGCGTCATGGAGTAAATCAGGTGTAGGTTTTCCTTAAAAAAGTTTTAAAATGTTTGTTAGACTAAAGAATTATTAGATAATAATAATATTCCACAACTATCACACAACGCCATCTAGTCCCAAGCTAAGCAGAGCTTGTGTTATGGGTGGGCTAGACAACTGATAAACATACTTATATATTTCTAAATACATACATATTATAGATAAATTACACCCAGACACAGAACAAATGAATGATCGTGCTCATCACACAAACATTTGTCCTGGGTGGGAATCGAACCCACGACCTCCGGCATAGCAGTTAGGGTCACTAACCACTAGACCAACAGGCCAGTTATTAGATATACTATTTTGATAATAGTTATTCGTTCAGTAAAAGAGTTCTGCAAATGCTATTAACAAAGATACTAAATTTGGTTTCTTTAGTGTGCATAATTTGAGATAATTTGTGTGCAAGTCAGTATTTTTGGTGTAACTTTAAAATATTTTGTTCGAAAAAAGGGAATATACAGATAACGGTTTAAATACATGCCTTAGGAAAAGTAGGGAGCGATTGTTTGAGTTGTACGGTCTTAAAGCGAGGTTACCCTACTTTGTTTTTATGTACGCACGACCTCACCCCCCGCCCTGCCGCGCGAGCGATATAATGCCTAAATGTTGACTGTTTTTTCTCTCTTGGAGAAAAATGATAAAGAAATTATACATTATGTGACCCGAGATAATACACATTTTTTACGACCTTTATTATGATATAAGTTTTATTTTTCAAATATAACTCAAGTAAAACGATTATTTAGCCATCATTTGGACATGTCTTTGCGATTTAATTGGATGCAGTGAAGTGTAAGTAATCGTGTATCGCATGCCCGACATATCATGATCGAAGAGTCAACTATGTAATACATTTTTTTCAAAATTTAAATCCGTTCCATATACGAGTAAAACGCTATTGTTGACGACGTTTATCGGGGTAACCCCGCCTTAAGCCCTACATTAACTCAGAAACTTTCAATAAATATGTTGCAACTTACTCTAAAATCTTTAAAAACGCTAGCAAAGTAGCTAAAGCCTTATTCATTAGTAACAAGATTAAATCCGCCGATAATAAAATAAAGACGGTTTGGAAAATTATCAATAGTGAAACGAATAGAAATAAAAAATATAATAATGATATCACTCTAGAGGCCTTTTAAGTTCAAAAAACCAAGTTGCTCAAGAATTTGTAGATTTCTTCACTGGTATCCCACTTAAAACTACTGAAACCTTAAATTCGTCACCCTTGCTTTCTATTGAGTTATTAAGAGCGAACGTTTCAGCCTGTCCGGTTGAATCCATAGCAGTCATTAAAGCTTTTAAGGAAATTAAAGTCAAATTAACCGAAGATCTATGGGGACTGTCGATTAAAGTTTGTCAAGCTATTATTGAGACTGTAGCTCCGTACTTAGCCTTAATATTTAATTTGTGTGTGGACCAAGGAGTCTTCCCGGACCTTATGAAATACAGCAAGGTAATTCCACTTTTCAAATCCTATGACAGTAAAGACACCAATAATTAAAGATCCGTATCCGTTTTGCCAGTTTTCAGCAAGGTGTTTGAAAAGGTAATGCTTAATCAAATGCTCATCCACTTTAACACCAATAAAATCTTATATGATATGGTTTCACCAAAGGACGTTGTACGACTGACGCCGGTGTCACCTTATTAAAACATATATTTACTGCGTGGGAAGAGTCACAAGATGCCATAGGGATCTTCTGTGACCTCTCTAAAGCATTTGATTGCGTCAACCACGAAACCCTTCTCATAAAGCTCAAACTTAACGGTTTAGGGAATTTGGCGCTCAGTTTAATGAAATCGTATATAAGCGATAGACATCAGCAAATACAAATAAATGGTGTCAATTCAATGGGCTTAAAAGTAAGCATGGGTGTGCCACAAGGTTTGATATTAGGTCCCTTTCTCTTTTTAGTCTATATTAATGATCTACCCCATTTATTTAAAAACCAACCTGAAATGGTATTGTTTGCCGACGATACTTCTTTAATATTTAAGGTAAACAGACGTGCCACGAATCTTGAATAACGCCTTACTGCAGGTTCATAATTGGTTCTCCGTTAATAATTTAGTAGGTATTAAATGGGGAAAAAAACGAAGTGCATAAGATTTGCTCTACCAAATGTCAAAAGTACAGATTGTGACATAGTAATGAATCAAGAGAAACTAGAATTAGTCGATGAAACTGTTTTCTTGGGGATAACGATTGACTCAAGGCTACAGTGAGGGGTACATTTGCAGGACGGCTGAGTTTAGCAGCATATGCTGTTAGGAAAATCCGTCAATTTACTGACGTAGATACCGCGAGACTAGTCTATTTTATAGCTATTTTCATAGTGTTATGTCATACGGTATTTTACTATGGGGACGGGCTGCAGACATCGAGTCTATATATTTATTCTGCAGAAAAGAGCCATTAGAGCCATATATGGTTTACGAAGGCGCGATTCTCTGAGAGAGCTGTTTAAGGAAATTAACATCATGACAGTACCTTGTCAATACATCTACGAAAACATCATGTATGTACCTACGTCAGGAAAAATCTGCATTTATTTAGCAAAAGAGGTGATAGACACCACTATAATACGAGAAATAGGGACCAACTAGTTCAGCCAGGTTTCAGGCTAGCTAAAGTAGACTCATCTTTCATGGGGTACTGTTTAAAATGTTACCATAAAATACCCCCCCTCACATTCTTCAACTAAATGAGACAAAATTAAAATCTTGTATAAAACGCACACTATGTAGGCAAGCTTACTATAAGTTGGGGGATTACATTGATGATAAAAATGCTTGGCTCCATGCTGGTCCTGCTCCACAACCATAGGGGCAAATAAATCGATTATCATGTGAAGTTATTATGGAAGCTGCAGAAGATTGTAAAAATATCTTTGCAATAAATAGATTCAATATCTTAATATTTTCTAATTGCATAGCACATGTGTGAGTACTATGTACTATAAAGCCACTTTTACATTTAGTTATATTTTTATTGACGATGCCCTGGTGGCTGAGAGAATGTCATGCTCACTCAAATGTCTCGCTGATGGTGGTACACACGGCTACACATCAAGCTATACAAAACCAGTATAATCTGATCGTTCATTGTGCGAAAAGATCTAGTAAAGTGAGGCCAAGATTAACTGGTTTTGTATAGCTTGATGTGTAGCCGTGTGTACGTGTGTCGGATCATTTAGTTCCCTTCAAAATGGTTGAGTTGAATGGTACTGATCCATGCGTCATGTTCGTGAACGGGCGCTGTCAGTGGAGACGGGTCATCTCTTAGTTACCATGGTTTATTATATCTTTTTACTCTGGACGCTCTTAATTTGCACGTCTTGCTACATAGTTCTCACATAATATACCATCTCAACATGAATGATGTAATGTACCAAGATTTTGTAACAATATTCTGATTTAAAAGAGTGTCCATGGAGTTTCTTGTCCGTTCTTCTTCATGAGATCTACGTTAGAGAACTGGCAACTAGAGTACTTTCACAAGTTATTATGCCTTGTGATTGTGACTGTAGCTTAGGAGTGCAATGCGTCGTTTCGGGAGTTGCTGCGTCGGGCTGCGCGGCGCCGGATGTTACCGGCGGCGAGTGCTGTGGGTGCGGGGGCGTGCGGCGGCGCGTGCCTTGGCGGCGGGTGTGCGGGGCTCCGGGTCGCGGGGCGGCGGTTGCGCGTTGCGGCGTGTTTTCGTTGTTCCGTGATTCGGGGTCTCGTGCATTCGTTGTTGCGGTGTGCGTCGCTGCATGCTTTCGTGCTCGCAGTGTTCGTTGTTGCGGGCATTCGGTGGCGTGTGGTTCGGCGTGGTGGCTTTCGGAATGACGTATTGCACTCGTAGTTTCGTTCGTTTTTTTTTTTTCTGACATTCAAAAGTGCCTCTAATGGCTTAATTGAAATAAATGCTTTGAGTTTGAGTTTTGTTTTTTTTTCGAAATCGCGACCCACGATGAAAGTGGTATGTATGGATAGAGTCAAGTCTAATTTTTGTGTGGTCATTGTACGGTGGAAACAATTTAGTACGGTTGAAACAATTTAGCTTTTATCGTTTATAATTTTGTTGTTTATAAACCGAGTGACGATTATGATACATGAATCTCAAATCTGAAGTTTTGGCTACGATATGGCTGTATCATTATAGTTCCCGGGTTATTATTTTTAGAAATATATGAAATTTAAAAAAAAAACGAATTTGTTGCAACCGTCCCCATGCCAGGGGCGGTTGAAACAGCGATTGGGGTCAGTTGAAACACATACAAATAATACAATAAATACTAAGGAAGCATGTTTTATTTATCATTAAAACTAATTATGGCACCACATAACAACATTAGGTAATCAGTCTTCAAGATTTCATCAGCCTATAACGAGTAGTAAACAATTAAAGAATTTCTAATATCAAATAAAAACTTATAATAAAATTTCATAAAATTTTGAATAAACTAAATTAAAACTTTTTTTAAATCAAATGAACATTCAAAATAAACTAAGGAAAACACTTCTTAAATCAAATAAACATTGAGAAATAACTTAAAGAAAACAGAGCTTATAGAACAGTGGTTTATACCATGCTTGTCCGCCGCTTTCCGTAGTGAATCTCCAGCTTTTACCTCCTCTTATGCATTACTATAGCTCGACAAGTTAATTTCCCCTCTGGAAGTCTTCCTCACTCGAACTCTCGGCATCTACAAAAAATAAACATTTTGTTTCAACCGTACCCACAAAAAATGTTTCAACCGTCCCCAACACCACTTTTGGTAGAATATACTTTATAATTACGACAGTAATAATAACACATTAAAAATAGTCACTATCCCTTATTCTACAAGCTTCATAATAATCACAAACACACACTTATTACATTCACTTACAAAGAACAGATAATATAAGCGTTAATGTCAGAAGAAAAATACTTACTTTTGGGTAATAAAAAACATTATGGCGTCCTGCACACAACAACAACGTGCGGGGAGCGGCGCAGCACTAAATTCGTGACTTCGTGTTCGGATCTGTCGTCCGCTTCGTTTTCCCCTTGCCTTCCTCACTCCCCGCGTAACCGTTTACGAGATATTTGCTCTGTTTCAACCGTCCTTTGTTTCAACCGTACCCAGTCAACCCTACCTTCAAATATCTCGGTATCGTGACACTTTGGGTACCGTGTTATTAGACATTTTTTGTTCGTTTAAATGTCCTCTATCCATACATACCACTTTCATCGTGGGACGCGATTTCGAAAAAAAATCAAAATGGCGGTGGGTCGATATGCCAGCTCCCATACAAAAAAGTTCAAACCCCTTTGCTGGAAAATTACGAGACAAGCTAAAACGGGGATCCTTTATCATACGCGAGGTAGCATGCATTCCTTCTTCAGGTTTTCGAGGTGGCGTGCGTTCGTTGTTCAGTTTTTCGAGGTGGCGTGCATTCGTTGTTCAGTTTTTCGGTGTTTCGTATTCATAAACTTACGGGGACGTGATATTAGGTGTTACACTTTTCTAAGTCACGTAACGCACTCGCATTATGCACCGGGGCAGTCATTGCTTAATATGATGATGACTAAGTTCCATGTACTCCGATTTCGAGTATATCGAACCATCTCGTATATTGACCTGATTTAAAAAAAACACAGCTCATTCAAATGAAGTATTCTACGATCGAAGAAGTATATCTGCGGCGGAAAGGTTTTTCGAAGAGTTGAAAAAATCGGAGATAGAACTGCTGGAGCATAGATTGAATAAGTGCATTAAGACAAGGGGATAATGTAGTAAAGTTTAAGTTTATTACATTTGCTTTGTTTTCGAGGAAATGAACTTCTCTGAATTAATGATATAACGACGATGTGACGACGAACGATGGAATGACGTTAGGTCGAGTATCGGAAAACCGAAACAGTAACAAACTAAAAACAAATCTTATACAATTCATCTTTTTTTTCTGCCTATTATTATAGGTGTCAAAGTTTTTATGCCGCCCATGGCACTGTTTATTTTGGAAGTTGGGAAATCATCGAAATATGTGAATTATAATAATAATAATATTCCACAACTATCACACAACGCCATCTAGTCCCAAGCTAAGCAGAGCTTGTGTTATGGGTACTAGACAACTGATAAACATACTTATATATTTCTAAATACATACATATTATAGATAAATTACACCCAGATATTATAATATATAAAGCTCGATTACCACTGACTGACTGACAGAATTGTTCTCCCAGATGGTGGATGGGGAGGTGGGTATATTTTGACAGATTCGTAAACGAGTAACTCTCGTGAGTATGGAAAAAGTCCCAAACCCCCCCTTTTCCCCCCCCTTCACCCCCCTTCCTATCGTATCTCGGAAACAAAGAGACTTTACGTGTTTTTTTTTAGGGAATCGTATAGAGGAGGCTCGATAAAGTAAAAATCTTTTTTCAAAGTGGCCCCTCTTGCCCCCCTTTTCCCCCCCTTTCGGCGGATCTCGGAAATAAAGAGACTTTACGTGTTTTTTTTTAGGGATTCGTATAGAGGAGGCTCGGTGCAGTAAAAACCACTTTTCAAATTTGACCCCCTTGCCCCCCTTCACCCCCCCTTTAGGCGGATCTCGGAAGTTAAGAGACTTATAACATTTTTTTTTCAGATTCATTGAAAGGGGCATAGCGTTAGTCGAAATCATTTTTCATATCTCCCCCCTCTCCCCCCTTTCACCCCCCCCCCCCCTCTTCACCCCTTTTTTCTGTTTTGTTGACGGATTCGTATAGAGGAGGCTCGGGAGAGTAAAATGGTGCTACCGGTAAAGCGAAGGGGGGAGCGGGCGAGCGAAGCGAGCCGGCGACCCCCGTAGCGTAGGGATAATGTCATGATAGCTTTCCGGTGGTAGGTAGGTCCTGAGTGGAGCGAACCTGCGAGACCGAGTGGAGTGGGGGGAGGTGGCGAGCGAAGCGAGCCGGCGACCTCCTTAGCGTAACGAAGGTTGAGTGGGTGAAGCGTAACTCAGGGGCGACGACAAGCAATCTTTAGGGTAATGTTTTTTTAGTGGTAGTAGGAGGTAGTTAGGTGATAGGTAGGTAGTGGGTAGGTGTAGGTAGGTAGGTGTAGGTAGGTAGGTGTAGGTAGGTAGGTGTAGGTAGGTAGGTGTAGGTAGGTAGGTGTAGGTAGGTAGGTGTAGGTAGGTAGGTGTAGGTAGGTAGATGTAGGTAGGTAGGTGTAGGTAGGTAGGTGTAGGTAGGTAGGTGTAGGTAGGTAGGTGTAGGTAGGTAGGTGTAGGTAGGTAGGTGTAGGTAGGTAGGTGTAGGTAGGTAGGTGTAGGTAGGTAGGTGTAGGTAGGTAGGTGTAGGTAGGTAGGTGTAGGTAGGTAGGTGTAGGTAGGTAGGTGTAGGTAGGTAGGTGTAGGTAGGTAGGTAGGTAGGTGTAGGTAGGTAGGTGTAGGTAGGTAGGTGTAGGTAGGTAGGTGTAGGTAGGTAGGTGTAGGTAGGTAGGTGTAGGTAGGTAGGTGTAGGTAGGTAGGTGTAGGTAGGTAGGTGTAGGTAGGTAGGTGTAGGTAGGTAGGTGTAGGTAGGTAGGTGTAGGTAGGTAGGTGTAGGTAGGTAGGTGTAGGTAGGTAGGTGTAGGTAGGTAGGTGTAGGTAGGTAGGTGTAGGTAGGTAGGTGTAGGTAGGTAGGTGTAGGTAGGTAGGTGTAGGTAGGTAGGTGTAGGTAGGTAGGTGTAGGTAGGTAGGTGTAGGTAGGTAGGTGTAGGTAGGTAGGTGTAGGTAGGTAGGTGTAGGTAGGTAGGTGTAGGTAGGTAGGTGTAGGTAGGTAGGTGTAGGTAGGTAGGTGTAGGTAGGTAGGTGTAGGTAGGTAGGTGTAGGTAGGTAGGTGTAGGTAGGTAGGTGTAGGTAGGTAGGTGTAGGTAGGTAGGTGTAGGTAGGTAGGTGTAGGTAGGTAGGTGTAGGTAGGTAGGTGTAGGTAGGTAGGTGTAGGTAGGTAGGTGTAGGTAGGTAGGTGTAGGTAGGTAGGTGTAGGTAGGTAGGTAGGTGTAGGTAGGTAGGTGTAGGTAGGTAGGTGTAGGTAGGTAGGTGTAGGTAGGTAGGTGTAGGTAGGTAGGTGTAGGTAGGTAGGTGTAGGTAGGTAGGTGTAGGTAGGTAGGTGTAGGTAGGTAGGTGTAGGTAGGTAGGTGTAGGTAGGTAGGTGTAGGTAGGTAGGTGTAGGTAGGTAGGTGTAGGTAGGTAGGTGTAGGTAGGTAGGTGTAGGTAGGTAGGTGTAGGTAGGTAGGTGTAGGTAGGTAGGTGTAGGTAGGTAGGTGTAGGTAGGTAGGTGTAGGTAGGTAGGTGTAGGTAGGTAGGTGTAGGTAGGTAGGTGTAGGTAGGTAGGTGTAGGTAGGTAGGTGTAGGTAGGTAGGTGTAGGTAGGTAGGTGTAGGTAGGTAGGTGTAGGTAGGTAGGTGTAGGTAGGTAGGTAGGTGTAGGTAGGTAGGTAGGTAGGTGTAGGTAGGTAGGTAGTAGGTAGGTATAGGTAGGTGGTAGGTAGGTGTAGGTAGGTGGTGGCATACGTGAGATTCAAATAGAGGAGGCTCGGGGAAGTAAAATCCGTTTTTCAAATTTGAACCCCTTGCCCCCCTTCACCCCCCCCCCCCCCCCCATCCCTTTAGGCGGATCTCGGAAGTTAAGAGAATTGGAACATTTTTTTTTCAGATTCATTTAAAGGGGCAATGCGTTAGTCGAAATCATTTTTCAAAGCTCCCCCTCTCCCCTCTTCACGCCCCGCGAGCTGCGCGCAGCTCGCGCAGCCACGCAAATACTAGTTATACTATATAAAGCTAAATTACCACTCACTCACTGACTGACTTATTGACAGAATTGTTCTCCCAGATGGTGGATGGGGAGGTGGGTATATTTTGACAGATTCGTAAACAACTAACTCTCGTGAGTATGGGAAAAGTCCCAAACCCCCCCTTTCCCCCCCCCCTTCTCCCCCCTCCCTATCGTATCTCGGAATCAAAGAGACTTTACGTGTTTTTTTTTTAAGATTCGTATAGAGGGGGCTCGGTAAAGTAGAAATCATTTTTCAAAGTGGCCCCCCTTTTCCCCCTTCTCCCCCCCTTTAGGCGGATCTCGGAAATAAAGAAATTTTACGTGTTTTTTTATAGGTATTCGTATAGAGTAGGCTTGGGGAAGTAAAAACCATTTTTCAAATTTGACCCCCTTGCCCCCCTTCACCCCCCCTTTAGGCGGATCTCGGAAATAAAGAGAATCTACGTGTTTTTTTTTAGGGATTCGTATAGAGGAGGCTTGGGGAAGTGTGTTCAAATTTGACCCCCTTGCCCTCCTTCACCCCCCCCCCCTTTCGGATCTCGGAAGTTAAGAGACTTGGAACATTTTTTTTTCAGATTCATTAAAAGGGGCAATGCGTTAGTCGAAATCATTTTTCAAAGCTCCCCACTCTCCCTCCTTTCACCCCCCCTCTCCCCCCTTCAACGCCCCCCCTCTTCACCCCTTATTTTACTACTGAAAAAATTTTGATTCTTACCTAAAACTATAGAGGGGCGTTGAAATTTGTATACCCTCCCCTCCCCTCCCCAACCTCCCCTAAAATTAAAAGGGCTGTAACTTCGTTACGGTTAGAGATAGCCATTAGGTGTTTGAACAAATATTATAGTAGGCGTCGAAACCTGTCCGGTGGTGGTACAGCGGTAAAGCGAAGGGGGGAGCGGGCGAGCGAAGCGAGCCGGCGACCCGCGTAGCGTAGGGATAATGTCATGATAGCTTTGCGGTGGTAGGTAGGTCCTGAGTGGAGCGAAGGGGGGAGGTGGCGAGCGAAGCGAGCCGGCGACCTCCTTAGCGTAACGATGGTTGAGTGGGTGAAGCGTAACTCCAAGCAAACTTTAGGGTAATGTTTTTTTAGTGGTATAAGGAGGTAGTAGGTAGGTAGTAGGTAGGTGATAGGTAGGTAGTAGGTAGGTAGTAGGTAGGTGGTAGGTAGGTGGTAGGTAGGTGTAGGTAGGTGGTGTCATACGTGAGATTCATATAGAGGAGGCTCGGGGAAGTAAAATCCGTTTTTCAAATTTGAACCCCTTGCCTCCCTTCACCCCCCCCCCTTTAGGCGGATCTCGGAAGTTAAGAGACTTGGAACATTTTTTTTTTCAGATTCATTGAAAAGGGCAATGCGTTAGTCGAAATCATTTTTCAAAGCTACCCCTCTCCCCCCCTTCACTGCCCCCCCACCTCCCTCTTCACCCCTTTTTTTTAAATTCGTGTTCTGTTTTGTTTACGGATTCGTATAGAGGAGGCTCGGGGAAGTAAAATCCATTTTTTAAATTTGACCCCCTTGCCCCCCTTCACCCCCCCCCCCCCTTTAGGCGGATCTCGGAAGTTAAGAAACTTGGTACATTTTTTTTTTAAGAGTCATTGAAAGGGGCAATGCGTTAGTCGAAATCATTTTTCAAAGCGCCCCCTCTCCCCACCTTCACGCCCCGCGAGCTGCGCGCAGCTCGCGCAGCCACGCAAATACTAGTTATACTATATAAAGCTAAATTACCACTGACTGACTGACTGACTTATTGACAGAATTGTTCTCCCAGATGGTGGATGGGGAGGTGGGTATATTTTGACAGATTCGGAAACAAGTAACTCTCGTGAGTATGGGAAAAGTCCCAAACCCCCCCTTTCCCCCCCCCTTCTCCCCCCTCCCTATCGTATCTCGGAAACAAAGAGACCCGTATTTTTTTGTTTTTACTGATTCGTATAGAGGAGGCTTGGGAAAGTAAAAACCATTTTTTGAATTTGACCCCCTTGCCCCCCTTCACCCCCCCTTTAGGCAGATTTCGAAAATAAAGAGATTTTACGCGTTTTTTTTTAGGGATTCGTATAGAGGAGGCTTGGGGAAGTAAAAACCACTTTTAAAATTTGACCCCCTTGCCCCCCTTCACCCCCCCCTTTCGGATCTCAGAAGTTAAGAGACTTGGAACGAATTTTTTTTCAGATTCATATAGAGGGGCATTGCGTTAGTCGAAATCATTTTTAGAAACTCCCCCCTCTCCCCCCCCCCTCTTTACCTCTTTTTTTACTCCTGAAAAATTTTTTGATTCTTACCTAAATCTATTTGAGGGGCGTTGAAATTTGTATACCCTCCCCTCCCCAACCTCCCCTAAAATTAAAAGGGCTGTAACTTCACAACGGTTTGAGATAGCCATTAGGTGATTGAACCAATATTATAGTAGGCGTCGAAACCTGTCCGGTGGTGGTACAGCGGTAAAGCGAAGGGGGGAGCGGGCGAGCGAAGCGAGCCGGCGACCCCCGTAGCGTAGGGATAATGTCATGATAGCTTTCCGGTGGTAGGTAGGTCCTGAGTGGAGCGAACCTGCGAGACCGAGTGGAGCGAAGGGGGGAGGTGGCGAGCGAAGCGAGCCGGCGACCTCCTTAGCGTAACGAAGGTTGAGTGGGTGAAGCGTAACTCAGGGGCGACGACAAGCAAACTTTAGGGTAATGTTTTTTCTGTGGTAGTAGGAGGTAGTAGGTAGGTGGTAGGTAGGTAGTAGGTAGGTGTAGGTAGGTAGGTAGTAGGTAGTAGGTAGTAGGTAGGTGTAGGTAGGTAGTAGGTAGGTAGGTAGGTAGTAGGTAGGTGTAGGTAGGTGTAGGTAGGTGTAGGTAGGTAGTAGGTAGGTAGTAGGTAGGTGTAGGTAGGTAGTAGGTAGGTAGTAGGTAGGTAGTAGGTAGGTGTAGGTAGGTAGTAGGTAGGTAGTAGGTAGGTGTAGGTAGGTGTAGGTTGGTGTAGGTAGGTGTAGGTAGGTGTAGGTAGGTGTAGGTTGGTGTAGGTAGGTGTAGGTAGGTGTAGGTATTTTTCAAAGCTCCCCCTCCCCCCCTCTTCACGACCCGCGAGCTGCGCGCAGCTCGCGCAGCCACGCAAATACTAGTTATATTATATAAAGCTCGATTACCACTCACTCACTGACTGATTGACATAATTGTTCTCCCAGATGGTGGATGGGGAGGTGGGTATATTTTGACAGATTCGTAAACAAGTAACTCTCGTGAGTATGGAAAAAGTCTCAAACCCCCCCTTTTCCCCCCCCTTCTCCCCCCTCCCTATCGTATCTCGGAAACAAAGAGACCCGTATTTTTTTTTTTTTACGGATTCGTATAGAGGAGGCTCGGTAAAGTAAAAATCATTTTTCAAAGTGGCCCCCCTTGCCCCCCTTCTCCCCCCTTTTAGGCGGATCTCGAAAGTTAAGAGACTTGGAACGATTTTTTTTTCAGATTCATATAGAGGGGCATTGCGTTAGTCGAAATCATTTTTACAAACTCCACCTTCTCCCCCCCTTCACCCCCCCCCCTCTTCACCTCTTTTTTTACTCCTGAAAATTTTTTTGATTCTTACCTAAATCTATTTGAGGGCCGTTGAAATTTGTATACCCTCCCCTCCCCAACCTCCCCTAAAATTAAAAGAGCTGTAACTTCATAACGGTTAGAGATAGCCATTAGGTGTTTGAACAAATATTATAGTAGGCGTCGAAACCTGTCCGGTGGTGGTACAGCGGTAAAGCGAAGCCCTCCCCCGTAGCGTAGGGATAATGTCATGATAGCTTTCCGGTGGTAGGTAGGTCCTGAGTGGAGCGAAGGGGGGAGGTGGCGAGCGAAGCGAGCCGGCGACCTCCTTAGCGTAACGAAGGTTGAGTGGGTGAAGCGTAACTCAGGGGCGACGACAAGCAAACTTTAGAGTAATGTTTTTTTAGTGGTAGTAGGAGGTAGTAGGTAGGTAGTAGGTATGTGTAGGTAGGTAGTAGGTAGGTAGTAGGTAGGTAGTAGGTAGGTAGTAGGTAGGTAGTAGGTAGGTAGTAGGTAGGTAGTAGGTAGGTGTAGGTAGGTAGTAGGTAGGTGTAGGTAGGTAGTAGGTAGGTGTAGGTAGGTAGTAGGTAGGTGTAGGTAGGTAGTACCGCGAGCTGCATTGGAACATTTTTTTTTTCAGATTCATTGATAGGTGCAATGCGTTAGTTGAAATCATTTTTCAAACCTCCCCCTCTCCCCACCTTCACGCCCCGCGAGCTGCGCGCAGCTCGCGCAGCCACGCAAATACTAGTTATACTATATAAAGCTAAATTACCACTGACTGACTCACTGACTCACTGACAGAATTGTTCTCCCAGATGGTGGATGGGGAGGTGGGTATATTTTGACAGATTCGTAAAGAAGTACCTCTCGTGAGTATGGGAAAAGTGCCAAACCCCCCCTTTTTACCCCCCCTCCTCCCCCTCCCTATAGTATCTCCGAAACTAAGAGACCCGTATTTTTTTTTTTTTACGGATTCGTATAGAGGGGGCTCGGTAAAGTAAAAATCATTTTTCAAAGTGGCCCCCCTTTTCCCCCTTCTCCCCCCCTTTAGGGGGATCTCGGAAATAAAGAGATTTTACGTGTGTTTTTTTAGGGATTCGTATAGAAGAGGCTCGGGGAAAAAAATCCATTTTTTAAATTTGACCCCCTTGCCCCCCTTCACCCCCCCCCCCCCTTTAGGCGGATCTCGGAAGTTAAGAAACTTGGTACATTTTTTTTTTAAGAGTCATTGAAAGGGGCAATGCGTTAGTCGAAATCATTTTTCAAAGCGCCCCCTCTCCCCCACTTCACGCCCCGCGAGCTGCGCGCAGCTCGCGCAGCCACGCAAATACTAGTTATACTATATAAAGCTAAATTACCACTGACTGACTGACTGACTTATTGACAGAATTGTTCTCCCAGATGGTGGATGGGGAGGTGGGTATATTTTGACAGATTCGGAAACAAGTAACTCTCGTGAGTATGGGAAAAGTCCCAAACCCCCCCTTTCCCCCCCCCTTCTCCCCCCTCCCTATCGTATCTCGGAAACAAAGAGACCCGTATTTTTTTGTTTTTACTGATTCGTATAGAGGAGGCTTGGGAAAGTAAAAACCATTTTTTGAATTTGACCCCCTTGCCCCCCTTCACCCCCCCTTTAGGCAGATTTCGAAAATAAAGAGATTTTACGCGTTTTTTTTTAGGGATTCGTATAGAGGAGGCTTGGGGAAGTAAAAACCACTTTTAAAATTTGACCCCCTTGCCCCCCTTCACCCCCCCCTTTCGGATCTCAGAAGTTAAGAGACTTGGAACGAATTTTTTTTCAGATTCATATAGAGGGGCATTGCGTTAGTCGAAATCATTTTTAGAAACTCCCCCCTCTCCCCCCCCCCCTCTTTACCTCTTTTTTTACTCCTGAAAAATTTTTTGATTCTTACCTAAATCTATTTGAGGGGCGTTGAAATTTGTATACCCTCCCCTCCCCAACCTCCCCTAAAATTAAAAGGGCTGTAACTTCACAACGGTTTGAGATAGCCATTAGGTGATTGAACCAATATTATAGTAGGCGTCGAAACCTGTCCGGTGGTGGTACAGCGGTAAAGCGAAGGGGGGAGCGGGCGAGCGAAGCGAGCCGGCGACCCCCGTAGCGTAGGGATAATGTCATGATAGCTTTCCGGTGGTAGGTAGGTCCTGAGTGGAGCGAACCTGCGAGACCGAGTGGAGCGAAGGGGGGAGGTGGCGAGCGAAGCGAGCCGGCGACCTCCTTAGCGTAACGAAGGTTGAGTGGGTGAAGCGTAACTCAGGGGCGACGACAAGCAAACTTTAGGGTAATGTTTTTTCTGTGGTAGTAGGAGGTAGTAGGTAGGTGGTAGGTAGGTAGTAGGTAGGTGTAGGTAGGTAGGTAGTAGGTAGTAGGTAGTAGGTAGTAGGTAGGTGTAGGTAGGTAGGTAGGTAGTAGGTAGGTAGGTAGGTAGTAGGTAGGTGTAGGTAGGTGTAGGTAGGTGTAGGTAGGTAGTAGGTAGGTAGTAGGTAGGTGTAGGTAGGTAGTAGGTAGGTAGTAGGTAGGTAGTAGGTAGGTGTAGGTAGGTAGTAGGTAGGTAGTAGGTAGGTGTAGGTAGGTGTAGGTTGGTGTAGGTAGGTGTAGGTAGGTGTAGGTAGGTGTAGGTTGGTGTAGGTAGGTGTAGGTAGGTGTAGGTATTTTTCAAAGCTCCCCCTCCCCCCCTCTTCACGACCCGCGAGCTGCGCGCAGCTCGCGCAGCCACGCAAATACTAGTTATATTATATAAAGCTCGATTACCACTCACTCACTGACTGATTGACATAATTGTTCTCCCAGATGGTGGATGGGGAGGTGGGTATATTTTGACAGATTCGTAAACAAGTAACTCTCGTGAGTATGGGAAAAGTCTCAAACCCCCCCTTTTCCCCCCCCTTCTCCCCCCTCCCTATCGTATCTCGGAAACAAAGAGACCCGTATTTTTTTTTTTTTACGGATTCGTATAGAGGAGGCTCGGTAAAGTAAAAATCATTTTTCAAAGTGGCCCCCCTTGCCCCCCTTCTCCCCCCTTTTAGGCGGATCTCGAAAGTTAAGAGACTTGGAACGATTTTTTTTTCAGATTCATATAGAGGGGCATTGCGTTAGTCGAAATCATTTTTACAAACTCCACCTTCTCCCCCCCTTCACCCCCCCCCCTCTTCACCTCTTTTTTTACTCCTGAAAATTTTTTTGATTCTTACCTAAATCTATTTGAGGGCCGTTGAAATTTGTATACCCTCCCCTCCCCAACCTCCCCTAAAATTAAAAGAGCTGTAACTTCATAACGGTTAGAGATAGCCATTAGGTGTTTGAACAAATATTATAGTAGGCGTCGAAACCTGTCCGGTGGTGGTACAGCGGTAAAGCGAAGGGGGGAGCGGGCGAGCGAAGCGAGCCGACGACCCCCGTAGCGTAGGGATAATGTCATGATAGCTTTCCGGTGGTAGGTAGGTCCTGAGTGGAGCGAACCTGCGAGACCGAGTGGAGCGAAGCGACCTTAGCGTAACGAAGGTTGAGTGGGTGAAGCGTAACTCCAAGCAAACTTTAGGGTAATGTTTTTTTAGTGGTAGTAGGAGGTAGTAGGTAGGTAGTAGGTAGGTGATAGGTAGGTAGTAGGTAGGTGTAGGTTGGTGGTAGGTAGGTGTAGGTAGGTGGTGGTATACGTGAGATTCATATAGAGGAGGCTCGGGGAAGTAAAATCTGAACCACGCAAATACTAGTTATACTATATAAAGCTAAATTACCACTGACTGACTCACTGACTCACTGACAGAATTGTTCTCCCAGATGGTGGATGGGGAGGTGGGTATATTTTGACAGATTCGTAAAGAAGTACCTCTCGTGAGTATGGTATTCGTATAGAGGGGGCTCGGTAAAGTAAAAATCATTTTTCAAAGTGGCCCCCCTTTTCCCCCTTCTCCCCCCCTTTAGGGGGATCTCGGAAATAAAGAGATTTTACGTGTGTTTTTTTAGGGATTCGTATAGAAGAGGCTCGGGGAAAAAAAAACCATTTTTTAAATTTGACCCCCTTGCCCCCCTTTTCCCCCCCTTTAGGCGGATCTCGAAAGTTAAGAGACTTGGAACGAATTTTTTTTCAGATTCATATAGAGGGGCATTGCGTTAGTCGAAATCATTTTTAGAAACTCCCCCCTCTCCTCCCCCTTTACCCCCCCCCCTCTTCAACTCTTTTTTTACTCCTGAAAAAAATTTTGATTCTTACCTAAATCTATTTGAGGGGCGTTGAAATTTGTATACCCTCCCCTCCCCAACCTCCCCTAAAATTAAAAGGGCTGTAACCTCATAACGGTTAGAGATAGCCATTAGGTGTTTGAACAAATATTATAGTAGGCGTCGAAACCTGTCCGGTGGTGGCACAGCGGTAAAGCGAAGGGGGGAGCGGGCGAGCGAAGCGAGCCGACGACCCCCGTAGCGTAGGGATAATGTCATGATAGCTTTCCGGTGGTAGGTAGGTCCTGAGTGGAGCGAACCTGCGAGACCGAGTGGAGCGAAGCGACCTTAGCGTAACGAAGGTTGAGTGGGTGAAGCGTAACTCCAAGCAAACTTTAGGGTAATGTTTTTTTAGTGGTAGTAGGAGGTAGTAGGTAGGTAGTAGGTAGGTGATAGGTAGGTAGTAGGTAGGTGTAGGTTGGTGGTAGGTAGGTGTAGGTAGGTGGTGGTATACGTGAGATTCATATAGAGGAGGCTCGGGGAAGTAAAATCTGAACCCAATTTGAACCCCTTGCCCCCCTTCACTCCCCCCTTTAGGTGGATCTCGGAAGTTAAGAGACTTGGAACATTTTTTTTTTCAGATTCATTGAAGGGGCAATGCGTTAGTCGAAATCATTTTTCAAAGCTACCCCTCTCCCCCCTTCACTGCCCCCCCCCCCCCTCTTCACCCCTTTTTTTAAACTCGTGTTCTGTTTTGTTTACGGATTCGTATAGAGGAGGCTCGGGAAAGTAAAAACCATTTTTCAAAATTGACCTCCTTGCCCCCTTCTCCCCCCCTTTAGGCGGATCTCGGAAGTTAGGAGACTTGGAACATTTTATTTTCAGATTCATTGAAAGGGGCAATGCGTTAGTCGAAATCATTTTTCAAAGCTCCCCCTCTTCCCCACTTCACGCCCCGCGAGCTGCGCGCAGCTCGCGCAGCCACGCAAATACTAGTTATATTATATAAAGCTAAATTACCACTCACTGACTCACTGACAGAATTGTTCTCCCAGATGGTGGATGGGGAGGTGGGTATATTTTGACAGATTCGTAAACAACTAACTCTCGTGAGTATGGGAAAAGTCCCAAACCCCCCCTTTTCCCCCCCCTTCTCCCCCCTCCCTATCGTATCTCGGAAAGAAAGAAACTTTACGTGTTTTTTTTTTGGGATTCGTATAGAGGGGGCTCGGTAAAGTAAAAATCATTTTTCAAAGTGGCCCCCCTTTTCCCCCTTCTCCCCCCCTTTAGGCGGATCTCAGAAATAAAGAGATTTTACGTGTTTTTTTTTAAGGATTCGTATAGAAGAGGCTTGGGGAAGTATAAACCATTTTTCAAATTTGACCCCCTTGCCCCCCTTCACCCCCCCTTTAGGCGGATCTCGGAAATAAAGAGAATTTACGTGTTTTCTTTTAGGGATTCGTATAGAGGAGGCTTGGGGAAGTGTAAACAATTTTTCAAATTTGACCCCCTTGCCCCCCATCTTCCCCCTTTTAGGCGGATCTCAAAAGTTAAGAGACTTGGAACGAATTTTTATTCAGATTCATATAGAGGGGCATTGCGTTAGTCGAAATCATTTTTAGAAACTCCCCCCTCTCCCCCCCTTCACCCCCCCCCCCTCTTCACCTCTTTTTTACTCCTGAAAATTTTTTTGATTCTTACCTAAATCTATTTGAGGGGCGTTGAAATTTGTATACCCTCCCCCCCCATCCTCCCCTAAAATTAAAAGGGCTGTAACTTCATAACGGTTAGAGATAGCCATTAGGTGTTTGAACAAATATTATAGTAGGCGTCGAAACCTGTCCGGTGGTGGTACAGCGGCAAAGCGAAGGGGGTAGCGGGCGAGCGAAGCGAGCCGGCGCGGCGGCGACCCCCGTAGCGTAGGGATAATGTCATGATAGCTTTCCGGTGGTAGGTAGGTCCCTCCTTAGCGTAACGAAGGTTGAGTGGGTGAAGCGTAACTCAGGGGCGACGACAAGCAAACTTTAGGGTAATGTTTTTTTAGTGGTAGTAGGAGGTAGTAGGTAGGTAGTAGGTAGGTGGTAGGTAGTAGGTATGTGTAGGTAGGTGTAGGTAGGTAGGTATAGGTAGGTAGTAGGTAGGTAGGTAGTAGGTAGGTAGTAGGTAGGTGTAGGTAGGTAGTAGGTAGGTGTAGGTAGGTAGGTGTAGGTAGGTAGTAGGTAGGTGTAGGTGGGTAGGTGTAGGTAGGTAGGTGTAGGTAGGTAGTAGGTAGGTGTAGGTGGGTAGGTGTAGGTAGGTAGGTGTAGGTAGGTAGGTGTAGATAGGTAGGTGTAGGTAGGTAGTAGGTAGGTGTAGGTAGGTAGTAGGTAGGTGTAGGTAGGTAGGTGTAGGTAGGTAGTAGGTAGGTGTAGGTGGGTAGGTGTAGGTAGGTAGGTGTAGGTAGGTAGGTGTAGGTAGGTAGTACCGCGAGCTGCATTGGAACATATTTTTTTTCAGATTCATTGAGAGGTGCAATGCGTTAGTCGAAATCATTTTTCAAAGCTCCCCCTCTCCCCCTCTTCACGCCCCGCGAGCTGCGCGCAGCTCGCGCAGCCACGCAAATACTAGTTATATTATATAAAGCTAAATTACCACTCACTCACTCACTGACAGAATTGTTCTCCCAGATGGTGGATGGGGAGGTGGGTATATTTTGACAGATTCGTAAACAAGCAACTCTCGTGAGTATGGGAAAAGTCCCAAACCCCCCATTTTCCCCCCCCTTCTCCCCCCTCCCTATCGTATCTCGGAAACAAAGCGACTTGACGTGTTTTTTTTTTGGGATTCGTATAGAAGGAGCTCGGTAAAGTAAAAATCATTTTTCAAAGTGGCCCCCCTTTTCCCCCTTCTCCCCCCTTTAGGCGGATCTCGGAAATAAAGAGATCTTACGTGTTTTTTTTTAAGGATTCGTTTAAAAGAGGCTCGGTAAAGTAAAAATCATTTTTCAAAGTGGCCCCCCTTTTCCCCCTTCTCCCCCCCTTTAGGCGGATCTCGGAAATAAAGAGATCTTACGTGTTTTTTTTTAAGGATTCGTTTAAAAGAGGCTCGGTAAAGTAAAAATCATTTTTCAAAGTGGCCCCCCTTTTCCCCCTTCTCCCCCCCTTTAGGCGGATCTCGGAAATAAAGAGATCTTAAGTGTTTTTTTTTAAGGATTCGTATAGAAGAGGCTCGGTAAAGTAAAAATCATTTTTCAAAGTGGCCCCCCTTGCCCCCCTTCTCCCCCCTTTTAGGCGGATCTCGAAAGTTAAGAGACTTGGAGCTAATTTTTTTTCAGATACATATAGAGGGGCATTGCGTTAGTCGAAATCATTTTTAGAAACTCCCCCCTCTCCCCCCCTTCACCCCCCCCCCTCTTCACCTCTTTTTTTACTCCTGAAAAAATTTTTGATTCTTACCTAAATCTATTTGAGGGGCGTTGAAATTTGTATACCCTCCCCTCCCCAACCTCCCCTAAAATTAAAAGGGCTGTAACTTCATAACGGTTAGAGATAGCCATTAGGTGTTTGAACAAATATTATAGTAGGCGTCGAAACCTGTCCGGTGGTGGTACAGCGGTAAAGCGAAGGGGGGAGCAGGCGAGCAAAGCGAGCCGGCGACCCCCGTAGCGTAGGGATAATGTCATGATAGCTTTCCGGTGGTAGGTAGGTCCTGAGTGGAGCGAACCTGCGAGACCGAGTGGAGCGAAGGGGGGGGAGGTGGCGAGCGAAGCGAGCCGGCGACCTCCTTAGCGTAACGAAGGTTGAGTGGGTGAAGCGTAACTCAGGGGCGACGACAAGCAAACTTTAGGGTAATGTTTTTTTAGTGGTAGTAGGAGGTAGTAGGTAGGTAGTAGGTAGGTGGTAGGTAGTAGATATGTGTAGGTAGGTGTAGGTAGGTAGTAGGTAGGTGTAGGTAGGTGTAGGTAGGTGTAGGTAGGTGTAGGTAGGTGTAGGTAGGTGTAGGTAGGTGTAGGTAGGTAGGTGTAGGTAGGTAGGTGTAGGTAGGTAGTAGGTAGGTAGTAGGTAGGTGTAGGTAGGTGTAGGTAGGTGTAGGTAGGTGTAGGTAGGTGTAGGTAGGTGTAGGTAGGTGTAGGTAGGTGAAGGTAGGTGTAGGTAGGTGTAGGTAGGTGTAGGTAGGTGTAGGTAGGTGTAGGTAGGTGTAGGTAGGTGTAGGTAGGTGTAGGTAGGTGTAGGTAGGTGTAGGTAGGTGTAGGTAGGTGTAGGTAGGTGTAGGTAGGTGTAGGTAGGTGTAGGTAGGTGTAGGTAGGTGTAGGTAGGTGTAGGTAGGTGTAGGTAGGTGTAGGTAGGTGTAGGTAGGTGTAGGTAGGTGTAGGTAGGTGTAGGTAGGTGTAGGTAGGTGTAGGTAGGTGTAGGTAGGTGTAGGTAGGTGTAGGTAGGTGTAGGTAGGTGTAGGTAGGTGTAGGTAGGTGTAGGTAGGTGTAGGTAGGTGTAGGTAGGTGTAGGTAGGTGTAGGTAGGTGTAGGTAGGTGTAGGTAGGTGTAGGTAGGTGTAGGTAGGTGTAGGTAGGTGTAGGTAGGTGTAGGTAGGTGTAGGTAGGTGTAGGTAGGTGTAGGTAGGTGTAGGTAGGTGTAGGTAGGTGTAGGTAGGTGTAGGTAGGTGTAGGTAGGTGTAGGTAGGTGTAGGTAGGTGTAGGTAGGTGTAGGTAGGTGTAGGTAGGTGTAGGTAGGTGTAGGTAGGTGTAGGTAGGTGTAGGTAGGTGTAGGTAGGTGTAGGTAGGTGTAGGTAGGTGTAGGTAGGTGTAGGTAGGTGTAGGTAGGTGTAGGTAGGTGTAGGTAGGTGTAGGTAGGTGTAGGTAGGTGTAGGTAGGTGTAGGTAGGTGTAGGTAGGTGTAGGTAGGTGTAGGTAGGTGTAGGTAGGTGTAGGTAGGTGTAGGTAGGTGTAGGTAGGTGTAGGTAGGTGTAGGTAGGTGTAGGTAGGTGTAGGTAGGTAGTACCGCGAGCTGCATTGGAACATTTTTTTTTTCAGATTCATTGAGAGGTGCAATGCGTTAGTCGAAATCATTTTTCAAAGCTCCCCCTCTCCCCCTCTTCACGCCCCGCGAGCTGCGCGCAGCTCGCGCAGCCACGCAAATACTAGTTATACTATATAAAGCTAAATTACCACTGACTGACTCACTCACTGATTGACAGAATTGTTCTCCCAGATGGTGGATGGGGAGGTGGGTATATTTTGACAGATTCGTAAACAAGCAACTCTCGTGAGTATGGGAAAATTGCCAAAACCCCCCTTTCCCCCCCCCTTCTCCCCCCTCCCTATTGTATCTCGGAAACAAAGAGACTTTACGCGTTTTTTTTTTAGGGAATCGTATAGAGGAGGCTCGGAGAAGTAAAAACCATTTTTCAAATTTGACCCCCTTGCCCCCCTTCACCCCCCCTTTAGGCGGATCTCGGAAATAAAGAAACATTACGTGTGTTTTTTTAGGGATTCGTATAGAAGAGGCTCGGAGAAGTAAAAACCATTTTTCAAATTTGACCCCCTTGCCCCCCTTCACCCCCCCTTTAGGCGGATCTCGGAAATAAAGAAACATTACGTGTGTTTTTTTAGGGATTTGTATAGAGGAGGCTCGGGGAAGTAAAAACCATTTTTCAAATTTCCCCACTTGCCCCCCTTCTCCCCCCTTTTAGGCGGATCTCGAAAGTTAAGAGACTTGGAACGAATTATTTTTCAGATTCATATAGAGGGGCATTGCGTTAGTCGAAATCATTTTAGAAACTCCCCCCTCTCCCCCCCTTCACCCCCCCCTCCACTCTTCACCTCTTTTTTACTCCTGAAAAAATTTTTGATTCTTACCTAAATCTATTTGAGGGGCGTTGAAATTTGTATACCTTCCCCTCCCCAACCTCCCCTAAAATTAAAAGGGCTGTAACTTCATAACGGTTAGAGATAGCCATTAGGTGTTTGAACAAATATTATAATAGGCGTCGAAACCTGTCCGGTGGTGGTACAGCGGCAAAGCGAAGGGGGGAGCGGGCGAGCGAAGCGAGCCGGCGACCCCCGTAGCGTAGGGATAATGTCATGATAGCTTTCCGGTGGTAGGTAGGTACTGAGTGGAGCGAACCTGCGAGACCGAGCGTAACGAAGGTTGAGTGGGTGAAGCGTAACTCAGGGGCGACGACAAGCAAACTTTATGTTAATGTTTTTTTAGTGGTAGTAGGAGGTAGTTGGTAGGTAGGTAGTAGGTAGGTGTAGGTAGGTAGTAGGTAGGTGTAGGTAGGTAGTAGGTAGGTGTAAGTAGGTAGTAGGTAGGTGTAGGTAGATGTAGGTAGGTAGTAGGTAGGTGTAGGTAGGTGTAGGTAGGTGTAGGTAGGTGTAGGTAGGTGTAGGTAGGTGTAGGTAGGTGTAGGTAGGTGTAGGTAGGTGTAGGTAGGTGTAGGTAGGTGTAGGTAGGTGTAGGTAGGTGTAGGTAGGTGTAGGTAGGTGTAGGTAGGTGTAGGTAGGTGTAGGTAGGTGTAGGTAGGTGTAGGTAGGTGTAGGTAGGTGTAGGTAGGTGTAGGTAGGTAGTAGGTAGGTGTAGGTAGGTAGTAGGTAGGTGTAGGTAGGTAGTAGGTAGGTGTAGGTAGGTAGTAGGTGGGTGTAGGTAGGTAGGAGGTAGGTGTAGGTAGGTGTAGGTAGGTGTAGGTAGGTGAAGGTAGGTGTAGGTAGGTGTAGGTAGGTGTAGGTAGGTGTAGGTAGGTGTAGGTAGGTGTAGGTAGGTAGTAGGTAGGTGTAGGTAGGTGTATGTAGGTGTAGGTAGGTGTAGGTAGGTGTAGGTAGGTGTAGGTAGGTGTACCGCGAGCTGCATTGGAACATTTTTTTTTCAGATTCATTGAGAGGTGCAATGCGTTAGTCGAAATCATTTTTCAAAGCTCCCCCCCTCCCCCCTTCACGCCCCGCGAGCTGCGCGCAGCTCGCGCAGCCACGCAAATACTAGTATATATATATTATTCCTCGTAGATACACTTACCTCGTAGATACACTTACCTCGTAGATACACTTTTGAAAAAAACTCCCTTTGTTCTCATATTATTACATTCGCAAAATAGTATATTCGCAAAATATTATATTCTCAATTTATTTTATTCTCTAAATATTAGAAGTACAATCAAACACAGTGAAAAATGACTTCCGCTAACTAAATAAAAAAGGAGCAGTGCTGGCTCAGTGGTAGCGGCCCCGACTTACGAACAGAGTCGTGGGTGCGAACCCAGTCAGGCGTATTTCTTTGTGTAATTTATTTCATCAAACAGTGAAGGAAAACATCGTGAGGAAACCGGAAACCGTCTTAGAACCAAATAATTCGAAGACATGTGACATCTACCAATCCGCACTGGGCCCGCGTGGTGGATCATAGCCCATACCTCTCCTAGAGAGGAGGCCTGAGTCCCTGCAGTGAGAACATTATAGGCTGATGATGATGAAGCAAGTGAAAAGTAATACAAATAAATAAAAATAATTAGTTATTTCAAAATTTGTTTAATCATAAATAAATAACATTTTTGTTTGGAACAAAACAACCTCCATAATTATTCACACATCATACAACTCGTCATTTAGTGAATTACAATTATTAATTTTCTAATTACTTTCTAATAATACTTACAGCAATCTTAAAATTAATGTTGTACATAGTTTTATTACCACATTTAATTTGAGATTTTTTTCATGTAAATATCTAATGCTTATAGAGAGAATTATTCCAATTACAAAATATTTTTTTTTAACTTTCGTTATGGAGAATTTGGTCATAATAATGTATGAAAGAAGAAGTTTGATCCAAAATGTGAAGAAACAACTCGAAATTGTTTTGCTTCCAAATGTAAAAAGCGTACCTACATAGAGTTGAAAATTTTTTCTCAATCTTAAAAGTTGTACAACTTTGTACGTTAGAATGTTATCAATTTTATTTTAATTTGCAATATTTGAAAAACATTAAAGAGTACAAAAACGAATCCCGATTAAGACATGATCTTAGTCAAATTTAATACAAGACTAGAAGAACAACTACTAGCGAATGTCAATTTACAAAAAAAACATGCAAAATATTGCAGTTAAAAAAACTTGTGTCAAAAGTCACAAAGTTATTTATTATTTAGAAACAGATACATTATTTAATGTTATATTCTGTTAGCTTTTATAATTGACACTTTTGCTACAAAAACTTAATGGACAACACAAACAAAATCGATGCAAAAAATCTATTTTAAATCGAAAATAATATTGGAATGGATCAGCGGGTGCCGTAACTGTCTTGAAAATAATTAATGCGAGGCCACGGTTCCTATAAGCAAATATAGAACAAAAATATCCATGTATAATTAATAGAGAAAACCCGAATTTATAATAAGTACTTACCAAAATTACATCATGTTAGTATTAGGTACAGTATTTATATTTATAACATTGATTAATATTTACAAAAATTACGTTGTGCGACTAAAAATTATTAGTTGACATACACGTACTGTCGCTAGTGTACTACATATTTTTTTCGCACACACACATACTCTTAATCAGAGGTTTAATTAATGAATTTATAATAATTTAATTTTTTCCACATGAAATAGACATAAGTATGAAAAAATTAATGATAAATCCGAATAATAGAAAACAATAAGATTTTTAGTATAACAACTACATAAAAACTTTTTGGTATTTTGGTCATACAACTACGTCACGACAGTTAGGCCCTGTATTATTACACTTACTGCGGTTAGCGTGGGTTAGAGTATTTTAAAAGGTCGAAATATTTTTGTTTCTATGAGAAATTGAATATTTCATTAGCTGTAAAATGTATCTTAAATGATACCAAAACTATCGACACACACGAAACGACTTCATGTTATACGTAGTAGGAATAGACGAATGAGGTAAATTAAAACATTACATACCTACTTGTAAAATTTTCTCTTATTTACTTAAAAATGTAAAGCTACATAATGAAGTGTATAAAAATAGTGCGGCGATGTTCATGACAACTTATCGAATAATTACGCCTTGCGTTTAGATAAATTTCAAATTCGACTAAATCATCTATTTACTAAACGAATATCACACAGCTGTCAGTAGAAACTCGCGAACTGCATATATATGTATCCACGCAATCAGCCAACATTCCAACATTCCAAGCAGACCAATAGGAGAATGACGCGACATATAAACAAATGGACCGACACGCGATGACGAAATAAATTCATTTCCTAAAATGCAATACAACTTACGAATCACAATAATTAAAACTTAGTGAATTTTCATTGTTAGTTGTGCTAGATACTTAGAAACAAAGTATTCTAATCCTAACATCCTAAATGGACGATTTGGCTTCGCTATTGGCCTTTGAAACGTGCACTAACAAGCCGCTTATTCACTTTATCACAATGTCTTAGTCTATCCACCTTTTAAAAGTCATTGAGTTGACAGAACTTGTTGTTAGGATCCCGCAGTGTGAGGACGTTGTTGCAGAGGAGACCAACGACGGGGTTCTCAAGGTTCTCGTACTTGGAGTTGGTCTCTGAAGAGAGGCTGACAGCACCACTGCTGTCTCCCTCATACGTGTTCTCTGTGTCGTCAACGTTCTGTGAGCTGATGCTCGACTTGTCGTTTCGCTCTGGGAGCTCCTTGTCGAGCCCGTAGTCGAATTTCTCGCCACTATCGGAGAGGTCGATCCAGTGACCGCGGTTGCTCTTCACTCGGTCCAGCATAGGCTGAAGGGACGGTGACAAAACTGCGAATGCCTGTGAACATAACCAAATAATTTAGTGATGCGTTGCACACTAGGAATTTGTTCTGTATCGAGGTGCGTTTACAAACATTTGAACTCACATACACAAACCAAACACCCAGACCCGAAACAACTAACTGTAGGCCATACAAATATTTGTTCCGTGTGGGGATCGAACCACACGCAGCGCAGCAGTCCAATCGCCGCAAAAATAAAGTCACACTTTATTTTTTAAATAATAATTGATTGATTACCTCATAAATAGGCAGGCAGATAGTATCGATGAATTTGACTTGCATAGCCGGGAGCTCATCTTCCTTATCTCTATTCATTATATCCTGAAAGTAAACACAATCAACAATAAATAAATGTTTTTTTTTTACACACATAGATAAATATTGAGTCAGGGATACGATAACATGTCCCGATGATATTGGTATAGCCCATCGCCCATCAGTGGTAACAATTGTTTTAAATAGTGCGCGCGGAACTAGTTGGCCGCTCCTTAGGTGGCGACCAGGGGTGAGGGGGCGGGTTGCCTACAGCTCGCAATGCACAGGAAACTATAATTAGACAGTGATGACCAATCTCGAGATATCGTGAACAATAATTGTTCAATTTATTGAAAAGAATACTTAGATAAAAAACAAAAACTTGCCTAAGGCGCGGCCAACTAGTTCCGCGCGCCCTATAATGAAATTTCTTTTTATAATGGCTTACGGCTCTGTCATTGTGCAAGCAAACTTCCGTATGTATTGTTTATTCTATTTCCCATCCACCCTTGCTCAAGCTGGCCCGCGATGCTGAGCCAGCTAAGTTACCCACAGGATAATCTGGTTAAGCAGAAGCCAACTCCATAGGTTGACCTGCCATGCAGAAATAAAATTTACCAATTATAAAACAACTTACAATAGGCATCAAATTCAAGTTCTGCCTCTCCAGGTCTCCTTGTCTGAAGAACTCCCCGGCCACCAGCGCCGCTACCCGTCGCTCCACGGGCCAGGGTTTGGTGATGGCAGCCAGGTCACATGCCGTCATCAGCATGGCTCGCAGTAGACCGCGCCTGTCCTCGCACTCACCCCAGTTCGGGGTTACCTGACGTTCTTCGCTGACGAGCTCGATGAAGGCCTTGCGTTTGCTGGAATTCGAGGTGGGAATATTTTAAGTAATTTGAAGATAAGATAAGATAAGAATTTAATTTTTATTTCACAAGAAAATAGCTTTTTCACTCCTCTTGCTCAAAAAGAACGTCATAATAGCATACCAGAGCGGGCCTAAAATTGCATTTAATGCCCTAGGGCTAAAAGTAAATCTCGTACGACAACTTGTTCAGCCAGCTGGTGCGTGATGTAGTTTCAAGTAAAAAAAATGTTTTATTTTTAAAAATGGAACTAAACGCGCTGAATCGGAACTCTTTGGTAGAATGTGTGCGTTGCATTGCAGCTACAGAAGAAATAAAAAAAAGGCATTGGCCCGAAATTTTTGGAATTGTATTATTAAATTAAATTAAATTTTTAATAAAATAAACTCATATTGAACATGGTTATTTTATTTTCTCGCAATCGTAGTGAAAAGTACAGTGTAACACACGGCGCTAAAATCCCATTATAACTCGGTTCCTATTTACTACCTCGCTAAAGCTCGGTAGTAAAACTACCTCGTATATAATGGGTCATTTTAGGCCCTTGTATTACAATGTACTATTGTATTGTGGTAAGTGCTTACATAGACTGTATAATTATGCTAATGACTGTACCTACACCACAAGCTTACATCAGCTTGTTAACAGTATTTTTCTGTGATTTTAAAATTCAAAATGTAAGAATCATACAAGATGATATAACAAAATCTGGTAAACATGCGTTTTACATGTGAATTTTAAATTCTTCAACATAGGTAAGGTTAAAATTCCATAACGCGCACTGCAACTTTTTATCGATGTTCAAAAAACTCATTTCGTCATGTCACAAACAAGATCTACCTGAAATAAACAGCCAAATCGGTGGACAAGATAGCATCTTCGAGCACTTTGACGACTTTCTCGTAGTCGTCTGAGGACAGGTTGAGCAGGATCTGGTTCCCGGGCGAGTTGAGGATCATCAGGCACTGGTCGAAGTGGTGGTGTTCCATGGTTGAGGTGGAGTACAGCTGGGCCAGAGGTGATGATGCCCTGGAATCAGGTAGTGAGATGTGAGTATAATACAAGATATATATACTTTTGCATGCTATTGATATTGTGCTTTCATGGTTGTAGCGTCCATTAATTGCCATTTCCTTAAAACAATAAACTATGTATCGTTGATTGGTACTGTTAAGATTGACGTTGAACCACAATAAAGTCGAGAGTCATGACAGATGTCGCTTTAGAACTTCAAGAGATTTTTTGTACGTTTTAACCTTTTAACCGCCACAGTCAAGTATAGACGACAAGCCAAAAAGTACCCAGTACGCCACTGTCACGACTACACGACAGAATTTAGATATTTTTTGGTACTTTTTGGCTTGTCGTCTATACTTGACTGTGGCGGTCAAAAGGTTAAGTAATGCGAGTCAATAAATGTAGATGGATCAATGATCACTATTGCCAGTTACATAACTGGCGAAATGTGGGTCTTCCTAACCCTACCGGGCTTACCGGCGTTATGTTAAGTCTGGTTCCATAAGCAGGTCTTTCAATTACTCACTTGATTTGAAACGAGTTGTTGGTCCCCCGGTGGTCGAGGTCATGGCACAAGCAGCCAATGATGAGCGCGAGGCACTCCAGCTCACCGAAGATCTTCCACCACTGCGTCTCCTGGAGCAAGGCCAAATATTACTCGAGTTTGAGTCACCTTATTGATTACTTTATTTATAGTGTTTTGACTGAGTCTACGTGTAAAGATTACAGGCACAAAAGATTTACGATCTCAGCAGCAATGAAGCGTAATGGTCATGAGATCGCAGCGCAAGCTTTCTATGTTAATATGAAGGCTGCTATGTCGCCATCTGTGATCGCCTTTTTTTCGACTTGGCATCTCCCAGGTCAACTAGGGCGCCTTGAGTGTAAGGCCTCCAACAAGGGCAAAAAACTTAAAAACTAAGTGACAGCGCGCTAAGGGCACAAGCCTGCGGGGTACAAGCCTCAGCTAAGGGCGTCACTGGGGAGGGCCGCAAAGGGACCATCGCCGGATCTTAGGGGCTGATTTTAAAGTACTGGCTCAGTATCGCGATATAGCTCGAGCAAGGGTTGGGTTGTTCACGTCGGTTTGATTCGGCATTTTTTTTGGCAACCGAAAATGCCTTATCAGACGGACTTGCAAAACACAAATTTCATAAAAATAACTCACCGTCAAAATAGCGAACATCATCTGAGCGACATTGAACGCGTGCCTCCAATTGTGGTACGTTACATTGCGGTAGTTCTTCTTGACGCTGAGCAGCCACCGACAGAGGACGCTGTAATCTATGTGAAACCGCTCCACAAAGTCGAGGTCCAGGAACATACGGAGACAGGCTCGGAGGGTGTCATCGTCTGTCATTTCAATGTCGTCGAAAGCCAGTTCGTGGAGGCTGAAGTGGGCGGATGACGGTATCCTTAACGTCTGTGGAAGGTGAAAGGATTGGTTAGTAACAATCTCAAATATGCGTAACCCCCTAGTGATACATATTAAGTAATGTTACAATCAGCATCACCATACGCCATACTCCGACTGTATCATTAGGGGGTTCGTAGGTATTGTCCTTGCAGGTGCAAGTGTGCCCATCGACAGTCATGTTATCATTTCCATTAGGTTTAAATTAAAATGTTGGTAATCACTCGAAAAATGTAACAACTAAGTTCTCATCTGTACCTATTAACAGATGTGAGCACATCAAGCTACCTGCAACTGTCAATTTTTTCCAATCTACATTGAACCGTATGCTAAAACTACTAAGTTGAAAATCTATTAAAGAATGTGCTGGCGTCGGTATATCTAGAACTGATAAATATTCATGTTTCTTTTTTTAACCTATTAAAGAATTATTTTTCCCTACAAAGAGGTTAAATTTTCAAATTCCGCCTCAGCGAGTTTCAAAGCAAGTAATTTAATTCATTACAAACGTTGCCTATGTAAAAAAGAAACGTAATATTGCCATTGACAAAATAACCACATAAACGAACTCACAAACCAAAACCAGTAATTCATTTAAACGCGTTATTTATTAACACTAACACGTTAAATATAATGAACATTCAGCCATTCAGAAAATTAATACCCATTATATCAATGAACACTGAATCAATTAAATGCACATTGCAGTGCTATATTAAATACTCCACGTGAGATCGCGAGGAATTTCATTACTCGCATTTCAGTCTACAGATGATATGAAAATGGAAATGGCTGAAACAATGTGACTAAGGGTGAATTTCATAATACGAAACGCAAACCAGTGAATTCCGTTTTAGAACTTTTAGTCATCATCACACTATTATTTTCTCAACAATGTTGGGGTCGACTTCCAGTCTAATCGGATGCAGCTGAATACCAGTATTTAACATGGAGCGACTGCCTATCTGACCTCCATAACCCAATTAGTATTGGGTATTACTGCCTCGTTGGTCTAGTGGTCGCAAGCGCGACTGCTGTGCACGAGGTCTTTTTTTTTTTTTTTTTTTTTTTTTTTTGGTGGGTGGAAAATCATCGAATAACCCCCCCCGCTCTTGGGCAGAGCGCGGGCGCCGTGGCGCCTCTCCAGCCACTCCTCAAAGAGGGGACTTACCGCCACTATCGTGGCGTGCCCTGCGCTGGGTTGCGACAGTCGTTGTCTCCATGCCGCCATGAGATCGCACCGGAGGTCTGTCCGCCGCGCAGCAATGTGCCGCGGCAGCAGAGTGACCCCCCGGTGAAGCGCCTCCGCGCGCCACTCACGTAGGCGCGCGAGGACTATCGCCTCCAGATCCCACGGCGGCAATCCGGCAAGGAGAATCGCCGCCTCGCGGGAGATCGTGCGGTACCCGCGGACAAGCCTTACGGCCATGACCTTTTGGGGCGCGTTCAGGTAGTGGACGGCCCACACCGGGGCCCCGTAAAGGGCCATGGACCGCACGATCCTACAGCCTACGGCAGGAGGCGTTTGGCCCCCCCAGATTGGGCAAGAGCCACCTAAAGGCAGCCGCGGCCCGCTCCAGTCTGGGAGCCAAACGTCGGAAGTGCTCCACGAAGTTCCACCGGCTGTCGAGGACGAGTCCGAGGTACTTTAAAGTACACTCGACGCCGATGGAAACCCCTCCCACCGATAGCTGGGATCCCGACGGTGGCACGTTCCCACGCCCATAGAAACACATGGCCTCGGACTTGTGAAGTGCCACCTCGAGACCCAGCTGCCGGATCCTCTCAACGACTATAGCAACCCCGCGTGTCATGTTCGCGGCCGCCGCCTCGTGCGACTCCCCCCGTGCCAGCACCAGTGTGTCGTCCGCGTAGCAAACGACGCTGACGCCGTCAGGGAGGTCGGCACGCAGCACCCAGTCGTAACCGATGTTCCACAGGGGCGGCCCCAGAACCGAACCCTGCGGAACACCGCAGTGCACGAGGTCTTGGGTTCGATTCCCGGGTCGGACAAAAAGTGCTATTAGGAATTTTCATTAAAAATTTCCCAGTAGTAGCCCGGAGTTTGGAAGTTGGCGGTATAGTACACACGGCTACACATCAAGCTATACAAAACCAGTTAATCTTGGCCTCACTTTACTAGATCTTTTCACGCAATGAACGATCAGATTATACTGGTTTTGTATAGCTTGATGTGTAGCCGTGTGTACCCCCGTGCCTCGGAAAGCATGTTATGCCGTTGGTCCTGCGCCTGATCTCTCTCCTGTCGTGTGTCGGATTGCCGTCCCATCGGACTATGAGAGAAATAAGGAACAGAGAGTGCACCTGTGCCTGCGCACACACTTGTGCACTATAATATCTCCCGCGCAGATGGCTAATCTCCGCTGAGATTGGCCGCCGTGGCCGAAAAACGGTCAGGAGGACTATTAGTATTGGGTATTATGATACCCCTTTGTAAGACTGGTTGTCAGACTTTCAGGCCACCGCCACCGTGACCAACAGCTTAACGTGCTTTCAAGGCACGGAGGAAACTCAGTACGTAATGGGTGGTCACCCATCCACAGACCAACCTTGGCAAGCACAGCTTAACCTGAAGATTGAGGTCCTCGAAAATGGTGAAATTTGCCTTCGCCCTAAGTTAAATCACGAACTTCAAGCAATGCTAGGTTCCCTGTGGTTACCAAGCGATTATATCGTTAGTTTCAATATTTTTTACAAGAACATGGTCTTAGGAAACACTGTGTTACAAATGATTATTTTGGAGAATATTCTAGAAAAAAGGTAAAACATTTAATTTTGTACTCATGTTCGTAGAAACCTTCATTATAATAAAATTATTGTTTAAGACAAGAAAATAATTGTTCTAGTGAAATTTTAACGAAATAATGGGCCGGTAAGATTATTTAATTTTTGTGAAGATTTTTTGGGAGGCTTAATTAAATAATGAATTTATTTTCATGGTCACAAAGAAATCTTCATTTAAATTATACTGGCTATAAAATCTTATTATAATTTCCAATTATTCTCTTATCAAATAAATTATTATTCACATTTCTTACACCGCCACCGGGATCAAAACCCGGAGTACCAACATATCATGCCCCAAGTTTCGGAACAAACCTGTTAACGTAAACATGTTCATCTAATTACAGTTTGAGTTTGTTAATTATATGACTGGCTGAGGCGTTTCGCCCGGAGCTACCAACTTTACAAACTACATCATGCAAGAACGACCTGGCACATACATCGAACATCCTACAGTCATCTGTTTGCAACTATTAAACAGAACTCTAAGCTCTATTTGTATACTTATTAAGTTATAGTTCAGCATGAACGTGAAACAGATGACTGCATTCGTGGATTCGTGCCCATTTGTATTGTGAACTCACCCGTAACCGCTGAGCGTCGTCCAATGAAGCGGACGCGTGGTAACTTAGTACCTGTAATCATACAAACAACGTATTCAGTACAAACATTAGACGAAAATGGGGACTTAATTCAGGAGTTAAGTTCTCCTCAATAAAATTTTAGTAGGGCATTATAATAATGCTGTAAGTGAGGCTTGCATTTGGAATAGAGCCAGATACATGTAGGCGTTTCAGTATGGCACAATGGACAATTATATCTATTCGAAGGCTGTTGGCTTAAGTCCTATTTAGCTACTTGAAATAAAAGGCCACGACCTAGCTGAAATTAGAGCAAGTCTTAATTTTCACTGCATTTCGAAAGTAAAATGCATCACTTAAGTTATTAAAGATGGCACCAACTCAGGACTTATTTCAATTGGATAGTGCAGAAGACTTTTACAAATACTATTAGATTTCACATCGAACGTGATAAAATAAATAAATTACACAAGTCGTTGGTTGCCGGAAGACGTTGCGTTGGAAGGGCTCCCACTAGGTAGTCCGTTGACCTGGTGAAGGGTGCGGGGATCCGCTGGATCGGGACACTGACAACGGGATCGGTCAATGTGGTGACACTTGGAGGAGGCCTATGTCCAGCAGTGGACGTCTTCCGGCTGAAATGACGATGAAATAGTCTGTTTTTCAAATACTCACGTCTAATGTGACGCTCTGCTTCGCCATCGCAGTGATAGCCTTCTCGTACATGTGTGTATTGTGGATGCCCATGCCGCAGAATATCGCGAACGCCTCCACGAAGTTCTCGTCATTCTTTGTGAAGAGTAGCTCGTCGAATTTGTTGATTAACTGGAAAATAAGCATAACGTTAATGAAGAAAAATAGCTTTAGTCATTGCAGCTACATAAATATTTTGAATGGCGACATTGCTTTAGAGAAGCTTTCAAAACCAGAGAAGCGATTTTTTTAAACTACTTTCAGACTTATACTGCAACTGCCCGTTGATCTAGTTAGTATGAGGACAGGACCTCATACGGTTCGATTCTCGGATCTAGCAAACTGTTATTGGGGCCTTCAATCAGTAATTTCTCAGTAGATTTGGGCCCGGTTGATGGCAATGGGTTTGCTCCCTATTACATGCGACTTGAACATTACTGGCAGAATGTGAATGTACTATTAGGTACCTCTGCCTAACCCTTCCGGGATTACTGGATTAAGTTATGTTTCAGACCAAAATGTTAAGTAATTTTTCCGAATGGGGATGAAGAGAACATGTAAGGTTTTAACCCTTTAGTTTATAGGGTAATTCCATTAGTACCTATACTGTGGCAATCAGTTCTGTTTTTCATAAAATTAAAGCGTTGACAAAGAAAAGTCTAATGAGACCAGCTGTTCATTAACTAACTAAAATAAAGTAAGATAAGTATTTATAATAACGATACTCCACGCAGAAATAATTCGTTACATCAACAAACTTTTCATTAAGAACTGTTGTGTTAACAAAATTAAGAACACAACTAAGTTTGTGCGCCGACGACACCCGTGGGAGGTACGTCCTTCTTTGAGCTACTTAAACGCTTGATTTTAAGTGCAAGCTACTTTTCTTCATATTTTACTACCGCCTTTTTTAAAATTTATGTGTTTCGATATTTATTTCGATCAGATAATAAAATATGACTGCCTAGTTGGCCTAATGGTCGCCAGCTCGACTGCTGAGCATGATTTGATTCCTGGATTGGGAAAAGTGTAATTAAGTTTTCCCATCAGGAATTTCTCAGTACCTATCAGCCACGGGGCTTGGACTTGGCGCAAAATCTGAGTGTAGACCTACTATTAGGTACACCTTTGCAATCCTCCTTTCCATCTTTTCCTTTGCACCTTTTTAATCTTTCGGGGATTAAAGGAGTGATGTTGTGTTTTAAAATACATTAAAAATAGTCCTTCATTTTCTTAAGTCTTTATTTACTTCATTAGAACCGTCGCCATACGACCATCATCTGCCTAGCCTTTTCCCAACTATGTTGGGGCGGCTTCCAGTCTAACCGGATGCAGCTGAATACCAGTATTTTACATGGAGCGACTGCCTATCTGACCTCCACAACCCAGTTTATACTGGGTAATACGATACCCTTTGGTAAGACTGGTTGTCAGATTTCCAGGTCACTGACTACCTGTAACGACTGCCAAAGATCCTTGTAAGACAGCCGGGACCAACAGCTTAACGTGCTTTCCGAGGCACGGAGAAAACTCGGTATGAAATGGGCGGTCACCCATCCACAGACCAACCTAGGCAAGCGCCGCTTAACCTAAAGATTGACCCGAGTGGCAGTTATTATTACGCCACGAGCTCCTCCCACCAACAAAGTAAAAACAAAACTCGAAAAAAGGTGCAAACGTAAACATTGTCCAGTAAAGCACATACTCTTGTTAGGACATGAACATTTCCTGTTCACGAAACACAAATTAAAAAGTTTACATCAAGCACCGCTCATTATTACAGTCCGAGTGACAAACAAAAAGTAAACAGAATTAAAAAGAAAAATATTTGTCCCTGTTGTAAAGCTTTACACTACAGTTACTGTACTTGCTAAAAGTGAAGAGTACTCCTTTGTGATTAAATTAAAAACTTTTTAAATGGAATATTGTTTAATGAAACATTCAGGAATTGACGTGACTATGAGAGGAAAGCTCATAATAATTATTCTCTGTAAGTACGACAAAGATGTATTGTATTAAAAAGCCTTTTCAGTGTGGCATGAAAAAGTTTTCGTTTATAGTAAGTAACATGACAGATAAAATAAAATAAAAACGAATAGATAACCTCCTCCTTTTTTAGAAGTCGGTTAAAAACGAATTATTATAAAGATTTCTTGATTTTTTATTAGTTATAGAAATGAGCAGCAACATTTTCGCTAATTAGTATTTACGTTAACAACAGCATATTTAAAAAAAGCTCGAGTGCCTCTTTAGCCGATCGGTCGCAAGCGCGGTTGCTGTGCATGAGGTCATGGTTTCGATTCTCAAATCGGGCAAAGTGTTATTGAGTTTTTCTATCAGGAAATTCTCATTAGCAGCCACGGAGTCTGAATTTGTGCCCGGTGGGTGGCAATAGACTCGCCCCCTATTACATGGGACTTAAACATCACTGCCTCATCCTTCAGGGATTACAGGCGTGATGTTATGTTATTTAAGAAAAGCAGCTGCAGTTTATACCTCATTTGATCGGTACAAAAAATATGATTCGTCGCAGTGCGGAAAATTTTCAATGCGTTTCTACAGATCCACATTAACTCTGCAATAAACAGAGTTTTATCACCCGCGTTCGCTATATTATCCAGCACATTTTTATTTGATGTTTCTTCGTATTTCACTTCCGTCCTTGTTTTAGAGGTTTAATCTTCAATATGTTTGTTGTCAATTTCTTAAACAGCTAACATTATTGAGAATCATTGTCATTCTCTCGTCCCCCATTGGTAATTTCTCCAGTATCGTGGGTTCGTGGGTGCGTTTACTAATATTTAAAGTCAAAAACATAAACTGTCAGACCCAAAACAACTATCTGTCATTCAAATATTATTTTGTCCCGTTTGGAAATCGAACCTGCGACACGCAGTGCCACAGCTAATTGCTCAGCCACTGCGCCAAGTGGGCCCACGTGCCAAACTGTCAGTAAAGTGTGCTCTCACGTATAAAGTTATTTGGAGTTAATATATTCTGTGAGAGACGGGTAAATCTAAAATCCAACATTTGAAGCGAACTGTCTGAACTCAATTCACGGGGAGTTAATTAGTAAAATCCACGTCGTTATACCTTTGTCTCATCTTTTATGTTATTCCAATATGTGTATGTTTTTAGTATTGTATCGTCGCATACGACCGCAATGCGCAGTTTCTGTATCAATAATTGGCTTTAGGTACTCTTTTTTGTTGAATTTTTCATTAATACCACGTGAGTCGTGACCAAGTTTTTGAACAGCACGTTTGCCGAATAACTCCGGTCACTTTATGGAACCGTTTGGCTATTTTTATGGCTCCAATTACCATATTTTTGCCAAACTTCGTAGATAATTAGGCTAATATTTAAAAGCTTCCCCTTAACAATTTTCGGAGTTAATCTGAGCGTGTAACTAGCGTGAAATAACAAAGAGATTCTGTTAAATTTTGTCAACTTACCTGAATGACTCCGATAATCCTCCCCTCGGAATTCTTAATCGCCATGCAAAGTATTGTGTTGTGTTTAAATCCGGTGCCTTCGTCGACGGACGGATCAAAACGGGGATCTAAATAGGCATCCGGAATGTTCACCGTCTGAAAATGTACGGAAAATGTTATTTCCACGAACACGCTGTAACCTGTTAACAGGCTGTAATGTTCCCGCAAGCTCTCACTTAACCTCCTTCAGAATGAATACGCGAGGGACATACACGAGAATGCGTACAAAGCCCTACAGCGAGACAATTTTAATGAACCACCGCGAATTAGTTGAAAAGCACTTAGGGAAAACTTGGAAATTGCTGCATATCTTAAAGCCGTTGACAATTAATTCCTTTGGACCGACTTTAACTTTTAGGTGCTGTGAAAAATGAGATCCTATTTAAAGCGACGCAAGACTTTAAATTCCCATAACTTTGGCCAGATATTTCAATCCACCTTATCGTAAACCACAAGACGGAAACTTATTCCGTGTTTCCCTATACTAATTTAACCCACACGCTAAGCGCTTGAAAGTTTCAACTACAAATACATTAGCTTTAATACAACGGTGGTCCCTCTTAATTCTTATCACAGTTATTAAGCTGACTTCGCTCGGTGGTCTAACAACCGCTGGAGCGCTGAAGTTGGCTAAGGTCATTAGCTGGAGTGCTCTAGGCTAGTCACATACAGAACTAAGTGGAGTGGAGGGAAAACATGCTAAACTGGAACTTAAAATAGGAGCTAAAGAATGAACAATACTAGCAGACATGTTTCGTCAAACATGATATTTATGAAAACAGATGCCAATTTCTTAATATTAAACGTCATGATTTCATAAATAAAATTATGTGATACTGTACACAAAGTTTTTTGGTGAAAAATTTAAGCATTTAACAGTGACTTTTTGTAGCTGAAAAATCGCAGAATAAGGCTGCGTTTCCACCAGAGATGTGCGAGGATGTGCAGAGTGAGACCACATCGATAATTAACAAATCATATATAGCTAGCTTAGTTTCAAAAGAAGCTTTACTTATGAGGAAACGCAGCTTTATACTCATGCAACCCACGCGAGGCGAAAGTTATAAATGTCAGCTGACGAAAACTGACATTGATAATATTTTAAACATATATTTTGACTAGGAATAGGAATTACTTCATCAGTAAAGCTCTGCTCTTGTCGCTAAAGTAATAAACTTTTTTTAATTTTGTTTATTTTAATTTTCACGAATGTATCTTCGCCTTCCAAGTGACTAATTTGCATCTTGATACCGCATTATAGACAAAATATGTCTTACCTCGCCCGTAGTGGCCACATATCCCGTGATACCAATGTTGATAGGGAACCGACTTTCGTAGGGTGAAGTCCTTAGTGCATTTAAGTCGTTGTCATCACCGGCTTCCAGGTCAAACACTCGGGAGAAACTGCCCTTTGACGCCTCGTGCACTAATAGTACCTGGAAGTAAAAATAAATTTGGTCAGTTTTGGAGGCACGGTTTTGCGCAGTGGTTAAGCAATTGACTGCCGAGCTGCGTGTCCACGGGTTCGAATCTCGCACGGAACAAAAATATTTGTATGGTCAACAGAAATTCAGAGGGCAAAATTTTTGAAAAAAATAAAATAAAGTAGGTGTGCTACAATGAAAAAACTGCTTTTTGGATTTAATTTAACCCCTTTGTTCGATAAACACAACTCTCCAGTTTACAATCAATATAGCTTTTACGCCATGAGTGGGCAAGGAATACATACATACATCATACAAGGACACATTTAATGTCACTTTTGCACTATCAAGAACGTGAGAACAACCAATCCTTCCACAAAGCATTATACATATAAACAGCTTTATTAATGGTGGCTGTGCTTCATCTGTAGAGGCTGACCGAGTCCATGGAAAACGTCGAGCGAGAGAGAAAAAAAAATCTAGTCTTCCAAAAGTCACGATCTTCAGTAAAGAAACAACAGCACTCAAGGACAAAATTTCTCTTATTCTTCTCATTAAAAACTTATTTACATATTTCGTTCAAATAGTCAAACAGAATTAATTTTAAAAATTCATGTAAATTACAAAGAGAATTTTAATTTCATGCAGTGTTTTCATTAATTTAATATGGGCAATCGTAGTCGAAACGGCATGCAGCCGCGCATTTCAATATGTTAAGCGGATTAAATATCACAGGTACTCCTCAGAACTCCTTTATTTAAATGTAAATTAAGTTAACATAATTTGAAACTTGACTGAACCCAGTATAAATGCCATGTGAGGATCTTAAACAGCCCGTCGGGGCTGTGGATTATCGAAAGGATAACGCGGCTCCGACACAAGGGCGAAGAAGGAACATGGGTTTGGTTTTTAGTCAGTAGAAGTCTGACACTCCCCTTCGCTCTACCCAAGAGCCTTTTAAGATCCTTTTTTTTTGGTGGGTGGAAAATCATCGAATAAATATAAATAATAAATAAATAAACGCCCGGGTTATTCGATGATTTTCCACCCACCAAAAAAAAAAAAAAAAAGGATCTTAAACAGACCACAAATTATCTCCGTATTTGCTTTGCACTTTTGGCTCTTATTAACATGAATTACAGAACATTTGGTTAGATTTTCCATCATCATTCTCTTGCCCTTATCTCAATTCATTTGGGGTCTGCGCAGCATGTCTTCTTTTTCCCTGCTTCTCTTTTACTCGTCATCATATGAGACACCTTCTTTGCATGCCATATTATTCTTTACACAGTCCATCCATCGTTTCCATCAAGATTAACCAGCAAAGCATTTTTTTTGTAATCTCCAGTAATTTTCAAAAAGTTTTCGAAGATTTCATTCAAGTCGCCGAATGGACATTCAAGATTTGAGCAATATTAGAATAGTTCTTACAAACAGACAGAGATAGTGTCTTCCTCCTCGCCGGGATTCGTCGCGGACGTACGGCCCGAGGGTATTGTACCAATAAAACATTAAAGATGTCTGTCTGGCTGTGAGCGACCAGTCACTAAGTAGATAGAGGCAGAAGGACAGAAGGCGGATTACATACGATGAGTGAATTAGCATGCACACAGAGAGAGTGCACTGGCCAATTACAAGTTCATCGACGCGACTATCTTTTGCACTCGCTGTAGATTGACACAAGTATATATATGTACCCCGTTGGTTTCATGGTCGTAAGTGAGACTGCTAAGCGTAGGGTCCTGGGTTCGATTACCGGGTTGGGCAAAAACTGCTAACGGGTTTTTCTATTACAAATTCCATGCCCGGAGTTAGGAAGTTGGCGGTAAGACACCCCCCATGACTCCAAAAGCATGTTAAACCGTTGGACCTTCGTCTGATTCTCCTCCGGTCGTGTCGGATTGCCATCCTATCAGACTATGAGAGAAAAGGATCGGAGAGTAGCTGTGTGTTCACACACTTATGCTTATCTCCCGTGCCAATGGCTAATTTCCGCTACCGAAATCGGTTAAAAAGACGTGTGTATGCATGCACTTTTGGTAGCTATGGAATCGAACTTCTGATGCTGTTTATTTAGTGGCAGTACGCACGACGCGTAGGAATAGCCACATAAGTGCAATAATAACACGGCTCCTATGATCGTTGCCGAGCCGACAGAACCGGCCGCGTTATGTGTTATTACTTCTCTAACTGACCATTAATGCTATACGATAATTTTACGACCAACATGACTATTCAATGCCGTCTTTATATTATACGAGTATCGAAACGCGACGCATAAAATACTCGCAATAAGGTTTATAGATGATCTGTGTTCATAATAAAACGTTAATCGATTAGTAATAGACTATACGCTTCCAAATTGTTTACCGTTGACGTTAAGCCAAATATTTTAATTGGCATTTACCACGAGCGAGGCACAAAGTAACTAAAGCGATATTAAACTTCAATATTGTCTTGCAAACAGCGGTAATTGGGAGCCCAAAAACAAAATTCGTTTCGGCCAAGTTTACACTGGCCGCCGTCCGATTTAAAATTATTTTCGGGACTCGATTTGAATGCTAATTTCATTGCAGCCTATATCGTGGGAAATTGACTATGTTAATATTGTGTCGAACAGAGTACACCTGTTCAATGCTCATTTAATTATGTTTTCAGAATGCGTAGTGGGTTATTGCCTCGGAATTTGCTAAAATGAACCTGCTGCTACGCGAAAGCTTGGCTGGTTCTATCTAAGTAATTAAATATCACTGCCGTAATTCTGTTTAGACTTAATAGCTTTAACTGAAGCATCTTCTCATTACTTTAATGAATTTCCTCTGTCTCTAGATTTCTCCTTGATTCACTAGGATTGCTATAGTAATATAATTATACGGGTAGAATACAAAAGGGCGCTTTGTTGTCCTTACTTAGTTTAAACTCTGTCTGGCATCAGCGCTTAGTTGAAGGCAAAATGCCAGCAAATGTTGTTATGGATATAATAAAACAATGCAAACTGAATTGAACTTTGTACAAATAGCAAATGCATTGTTATTATTTCCCTACAAATACTATTTCAACTCATCCACCTCCACGGAAATTATCTGCCGCACAACTTTACTTCATAAGTTTATACTTTAACTCTTCATGTGCGGTCTCATAAAACGCCTGGGTTAGCAAATTACGAGTGAACCAATGGAACCAACAAACAATTTCTTACTAAAACTAATAACATCTAGCAGACTAGCATCTCTAAATGCCAGAACGTATTATTTTCATCTTCACGCAATTTCTATCAACGCTTTACCGGATCTTGGGGTTCTACTTTCATAAGAACAAACCCGAACTACCATTAAAGGACTTCGTGTTATTTCTGCACATTGTTCCTTCATAATTGAGTTTTCCTTGGAAATGATCCAATAAAGTATTTGCCCGAGGGATGGTGGGTTGTCGCGCAATATGATCTGACGTACGTCATCAGACTTCGATGATCTGCGATAATCAGGTCATTTCGATAGTAGGAGCTAACAGGAGCTTACCAATATGTTTTATCATGGGTTATTTCTGGGGCAGGCGTCAAACTTGTTCCGATTGTTTTGCAAGCAAAGGGTTTATCTGTTCCTGAAACTGTTTGCTAAACCTATTTGTAAGTTCCGTTGCCAAAATCAACGCTTCAGCCATAACGATGTTGGCCAAATGTGTTGTTTTACAAATAATGGCCGCTGTTTAGTAGGCCCTTAGCTCCCAAAAGAGACCAGCAATAAAAAACCAACATTAGCTAAGTAACATTCTTACACGTTACGAGGTGATCAATTCACGGGTAATTACAGCTTATAGCTACCACAAAACGTTAATCTAAGTGCTGTTAACGTGTCGTATAAAGTTGAAACTTGTCTGAAACCTTTTCATAGTGCTCCCAAGAGTGAAGATTTTGCTCACAAGCTTATCGCTTTCCATTCTCATTAGGGCTCATGACACGCTTTTATCTTGATCCTGTGGCCCGACCCGACTCTGTTTAGCGTTATTTATTCTAAAAGGTTATTCCGTACAAAATGGTTTCTGTTTGTGTGCGATAACATTTTTGTTCACTTATCGTTGTTCCGGTCAACGTTTGTTTAAACTCAAATGAATACAACATAACTTCGCGACTTCACACGTTGCTCTCAAATCTCGTGTAATTTTAGCTGGGCAAAGTCCGGCTAATTATATATATAGCTTTTATCAAAAATAATTCAACTCGATAACGGCTGGGTGGATTATAATAAAAATGTTAAGAGCTTTTATCAATAAATTGTATCACTAAAAATATAGCTGGCAAATATGAGAGCCTAATCCATCTATCGAGCCCATAAGCCTTTAATACACTTCAAATCCTGTGGGTACAACTTTGTTCTTTACATCGATATATTGAAAAATAAAAGTCATCTCTCCCAATAAAAATGAAAGTTTGCAGACATATTTTTTCTAATATTTCAAGGCACTCGAGGCTATCTTCTTATTTGAGTGATGATATCAATCCATCAGTTTTTATAAGACACTTGGGGGTAAAACGCGTGATTATTTCGGGGTAGTCTTTGTATAGCGCGAAATGTTCGATATTTTTATCTTATACAACAAGAAAAGAAATGTAACAAGGTGGTAACTACCTAAGTTTTTTCATAGGTAACGTTTTCGCTTATTACGTGAATGTTTCCTTATTTTTTATGTTATCGTAGAAGTTAATATGGAATTGTAGAAATTACTTGATTCTCTATTCATGAGCTGTTCTGCGTACAAACAGAATGTTTACCATGCACGTTTAACATTCAGGCAGTCTGAATACAGGCGTCATAGCTGAGGAAGAGTGCTTTAGCTACAATGTACCTTTGCGCTCGTACGGGAGTGTTCGTTTAAAAGCGGCATTCGACGTAGTGTGGGAGTGATAAACGACACTCCATTATGCTCCTCCCAGCCTGTAATCTAACTATGCGCTGAAGAATTTTGAAACGGGAAAAAACGGTAGCGAACTTCCGTTTAAATTAAAGGTTAGAAGTGACCCTTTAATTTAAACGGAAGTTCGCTACCGTTTCTTCCCGTACAGAAAAAAAAATTAAAGGGTCACTTTTAACCTTTAATTAAGCCTTGACGAGTAAGCCCGTAAAAGCTTTAATTTGTAATTTAGCACCTACGTTGTAAGTTAAATTTAAATCATCTCAAATTCTCTCTATAAACTAAACTTTGGATGGACTTTGGTGAATGTGTGAATAGTGTAGGCCCTGTAGATTCCTAGATGTTTGTTAACTTTTATCTTGTTTTACGTTTTTTGTGTAGTCCAGGCTGTAGTCTAAGCACTAATGCTATAATTGAAAATATTGTAAAACCAAATCATTTTAAAAAAAGAGTTACCATGAAGTTTCTTTGCGGTTTTTCTCCAACCCAAACTGTGCACTTTTTCTCGACGTTTTATATCTACGTACTTACCAATGTATGAGTTTTATTTTATTTTGATGACACAGAATGACTGACAGGCATAGTTTCTACATTTACTGTCTTGAATATACCTACTTTAACTATAGCGTGGCACATCTCACCAAGTAAGGAAACGTTGGCGTGAGTCCAATACACTGATACATTGTCCAATAATACATAGAGTATGCCTAAAACGACTGACAGCCAAAACACTCTTATGGATGTTTTACACGAGAGTAATTTCTCGCCTGTCTGCAGGAAGCGAGAGTCCATGCAAAACTAGCCATCGATAGGCGGTCATGGTGTGTCCATGTTCAAGCTAAAAATGAAATATTCCCGATTATGTCATAATTATATGAGACAAGACTCGTCAAACGAATTTTCGTGATATGAACTTAAAGTAAGTGCGTCTTTTTAGTAGTTGGGAAAATAAGAAAAGCTTCGATTTGTTAAAAAGCTCTGCCTTCCAGTTGTGAGCATAGTACATATTAGTAGTGCACCCTTGCTGTTACAACTCTTACATATAATACTAGCTGATGCCCGCGGCTTCACCCACGTGGATGTCGTTCAAATTATATACTAAAACCTTCCTCTTGAATCACTCTATCTATTAAAAAAAACCGCATCAAAATCCGTTGCGTAGTTTTAAAGATTTAAGCATACAGACAAACAGACAAAAATAGCGACTTTGTTTTATACTATGTATGTAAGGAAGGATAATTTCTTCGAAGCAAGAATCTGTCCCCGTGTAAATGAGCTTTTAAGGGATAAGTGCCAAAACCATTTACGTAAAAACATTAGCGCTTTTATTTTGTATGGAGATATGGATGGACACATTACTGACTTGACTACTTTATGTAAAAGCTTTTTTATTTTTTCTTGAGTTGATGTCTGTCGAGCGCAAATATGAGTACATTTGAATAATTCTAAGTTCACGAATATTGCCGATCACGCAAACGTCTTCTTATTTCATGTTTTGATTGTGCTCTTTTTGTGTGTAAAATACTAGCTTACTTGAGCGCAATATGGTTTTAAAACCAACTTTTTTAACTTTTGATTCATTATGTGTAGCTTCTTTAACGAAAAAAAAATACATTAGAGAAATGTTGGTCGTCCGCCGCGGCGATGGCGGCGAGATGAGCAGACGACATTGTTGCTATCGCAGCCATATCCTACGTGGAGCTTGCCACAAGCAAAGAGAGGCCTATATCCAGCAATGGGTGAAGTCGAGCTGTGGATGATGATGACTTTAGCGAAAAGACCGGAATCACGAGTCTATCTGAGCTGTTACATCTTGCAAAGGGCAAGGAAAGGTATACCGAGTTGATGACAAAACACCAGGAATTGGAGAGGCACAGAAGAAGAATTACTTTAACATGCTCTCTGGCCGTTTTATACGAAACAAACATTCCGCCTATAGCTACAAACTACAACAATGTAACTAAAATTCTCACGGCTAAAACTCAGATCTCTCTGCGCAAGTGAGCAGGCCATACTTACCTCCACAATGTGGGTCCACTGCGGGATGATATTTCACAAGACTTTTTATTTCATACTTAAAATTAAATATGTTTTTATTTCCCACATTACAATAAAACTTAAAATAAGGGACCCAATTTCAGTTTAGTACGCAATAAAAACTTAATTTACCGTTAACAAACGTAACTATCCACACAATAATTGTGTTGGACGTTAAATTTAACATTTGGGAACTAGGACTGGGAGACTGACAACATTACAGGTTATGGCCATAGTAAAACCACGGTATAGCCTTTGACCGTTAGCAGTAAAAACTTGAGGACAATTTAATATGGCCACCTCTGCCTTTCTAAATAGAGTTTTATTTCCGATACAAGTTGAATTAAGTTCGTTTGTCACGTTCAATGAACTTCAATGGTCCACTTTAAGTGCGGAAACCAAACATAGAAGTTTATTTGTCCAATACCTTTTTCCAACTATGTTGAGGTCATCCAGTCTAACTGGATTCACCTGAAAACCAGTATTTTACATGGAGCGACTGCGTATCTGACCTCCACAACCCAGTTAGTACTAGGAAGGTAATACTATACCCCTTGGTAAGACTCGTTATCAGATTTTCGGGCCACTGACTACTTTATGACTGTCAACGATCTACAATTGACAGCCGGGGTCAACTACTTAACGTGCTTTCCGAGACACGGAGATAACACGGTATGTGATGGGTTCCATCCATTGACCAACCTAAGCAAGCGTGGCTTAACCTGAGGATCGACCCCCGAGTGGCTATATTATTTAGTCACAAGGTCTCTGCAAATTGCATTTGTCCAATGTGTTCACAATACTTTATTATCTACACTAATATTTTAATTTTAACTGTTACAGTAAGTCAGTGTGTCTATTTGTTAGCTTTTCCCTATATTTATTTGGTTTGTCAACTATGCCGTGGATAACTTTTTATATCGGTAGCATGCTACCATGGAACAATTTTGAACAAACCCGCGGGCGAAGTCCCGGACAAAAGCTAACTTTAAAATAAACTGTTTACAGAAAGTATTTATTTAAAAAAGATGGACCCCGCTTTATCCTCCGGCGCCGAGAAAATTAATATCACCGAGCTACCATACAAGAGTTATTAAATGTTTTTGTCTCGTATGAGGCAATGCGGTCAAAATTTAATAAACACTATATCACTTGACTTTAGCACTATGCGGTACTGCGTTGTTGTGGCTGCTCGCATACTGCAGTGTACCAATCTACCTTGCTACAGATTCCTTTGTCCAATAAAGATGGAGGAGAGCAGTGGTGGCCCAGTGGTGGCGGCCCCGACTTACGATCAGTTGGTCGTGGGTTCGAACCCAGGCAGGCGCATCACTTTGTGTAATTTATTTCATCACCACTGCTCTCAAAACGGTGAAGGAAAACATCGTGAGGAAATCGGCATATCTTAGAACCAAAAATTTGAAGATATGCGACATCTACCAATACGCACTGGGCCCGCGTGGTGGATTATAGCCCATCCTTCTCTTAGAGAGGAGGCCTGAGTCCCTGCAGTGGGAACATTATAGGCTGATGATGATGATGATGAATAAAGATGGATGAGACAAACTGGATACGGAAGGCAGAAGGCAGGGTATTGTGGCGCAGTTGACTAAGAAGGGAAAGGTCCTCAAATTCAGTATTTAGAAAACGAATGGGACTAATCATAGCTATTTCCCAACTATGTTGGGGTTGGCTTCCAGTCTAACCGGATGCAGCTGAATATCAGTATTTTACATGGAGCGACTGCCTATCTGACCTCAACAACCCAGTTAGTACTGGGTAATACGATATCCCTTGGTAAGACTGGTTGCCAGAATTTCAACTATGAAACATAAAATAAAACCATTTTTGAAAATAAAATTTAGACTTATCAAAAAAGGTTTCTCAGCTTTGATTACATTTTCATACAGAAACATAAATATACCAAACAAAAATAAAAGGATCGATGAAAACGTTTTTGTTGTCGTTAAATCTGCAAACAATATATATTGGAACGTAAACCTAGGCTTTTAACCCTTGAATGATATCCGATCAAGTTACTTCTGTTTTTTTGGCGTACAGTCAAGTATAAAAATGAGTACCGAAAAATATTATGTACTGGCTTAAGCCCGCGGCTTCGCCCGTGTGGTATTCGGTAATTGTCCCACAGGATCGTACTACCGAGATAAAAAGTATCCTATGTGTTAATCCAGGTTATTAACTATCTGTGTGCCAAACTTAATACAAATTATATTTTTTATTTAATTTTTAGTTCTACGACAAAAAGTTACTGAATAAAAGTTGTAGATAATCTTATTGGCAACAAAAACTGGGAACTCATTTTTGTTGTGTAACCTATGGTTCGTCAGATAAATCACAGAACCCTTTGAACTACCCCTTTTTCCAAGATGGCGGCCGTGGGACAAGAGTTACAACCCCACAAACTTGGATTTTACTTTTAACTGACTCCCCCATGATATCTAAAAAAAAAAATTGCGTCCTCTAAGAAATGCACGCTAAATGTAACATTTCAATGGATTATTTGTGAAATTCCTAAAGCCCTCTTTCTCATCTGTCATTTGTTTCAAAGGGGTTTGAACTTTTTTGTATGGGAGCTGTGGCATATTGACCCACCGCCATTTTGATTTTTTTTCGAAATCGCGGCCCACGATAAAAGTGGTATGTGTAGACAGAGGACATAATATAGACGAACAAAAAATGTCCAGTAACACGGTACCCAAAGTGACACGTTACCGAGATATTTGAAGGTAAAGATGGACATATGAGTACAATGATCACATAAAAAATAGACCTTTTATGTCTATAGGCGTTAATTACTATTATTACTGGTTATTGAAACAGAGTAGACCAGGTACATTACATTCTACTAGGAGCACGAGAAAACTATTCTTTGACTTAAAATAGCGTTTCATTGCGATGCGAAGCGATTTTCTCGTGCGTGCAATAATAATCAACCTGGGAACTATGTATAATTTGGATACAATTTAACGCCCTTACACGTAATAAGAATAAGGCTATTTAAAAAAATATTTAATTTGTACTAATAAAAATATTTACATTGTACTCATTTTTAGATCTTTACCTTCAAATATCTCGGTAACGTGACACTTTGGGGTACCGTGTTACTGGACATTTTTTGTTCGTACAAATGTAATCTATCCATACATACCACTTTCACCGTGGGCCGCAATTTCGAAAAAAAAAACAAAATGGCGGGCGGGTTGATATGCCAAGTCGGTTCTCTCCCCTTTGTTTGAAACTAAAATTCGAATCCTTTTATAAATAAAATGCTTAATATGTACAATAGGTATTGCAGTACTGCAATCGATACTAAACTAAAATTGATTATAGAAGCCAGCCCAAGTAGAGCTGGCGATTTTAGGGTATTATGCTGTTGGTAATGGCATGACTTGCGAATAGTGGTTCGGCACTTCGGCCACCACACTGTAAAATGTTATCACTGCATTGCACTAGGGATCACTGCAACCATCGAGTTAAGTCCGTCTTATGTCCGGCCCGGCTGCTGCAAAATTGATAAATAAATAAAGTGTATGAGTACTTTGCTTTTAAACATAACATCAAGCCTGTGATCCCCGAAGTAATAATAATAATAATATTCCACAACTATCACACAACGCCATCTAGTCCCAAGCTAAGCAGAGCTTGTGTTATGGGTACTAGACAACTGATAAACATACTTATATATTTCTAAATACATACATATTATAGATAAATTACACCCAGACACAGAACAATCGTGCTCATCACACAAACATTTGTCCTGGGTGGGAATCGAACCCACGACCTCCGGCATAGCAGTTAGGGTCACTAACCACTAGACCAACAGGCCAGTCAAGTGTTAGACAGAGGTGTACCCATTTTAGTAGGTACACCCACAATTCGCCAGTTATGTTTCAGTAATGGTTCTGAAACAAAACTGGCGAATTGTGGGTGTATTACAAGGGTAATAGGTGGCGTGTCGATTGATACCAACCGGGTATAAATCCAAACTCCATGGCTGCAACTAAGAAATTCCTGATGGAAAAACCCAAACTTTGTCCGACCTAGGAGTCGCGCTTGCAACTACTCGATCAACGAGGCAGTCAAAGTACTTTACTTTTTTTTAAAGTTTATTTAATACTATACTCCATGTGGGTTGCGCATTCCAAGAAGTAAAGGAGCTAAATTAAATTAGCCTACTAAGCTAAATAAGACGTGTGCTAGAAAAGTGTCCGTGTTCACGTCAATAATGCAACAGGTGGAGGTTGAAATCACAACCTCAAACCCGCAAGGCCACGTTTTGACCGTTGAACTATTCCGCTTGTGGAAAAATGTCTGAATACTCGTAATGACTAATCACCTAGATGTTAATCAGAGCTAAGTCTCAATTAGTATTCTACCGTTTGCGTAGATGACCGCGATTGCGCTTGGCGCCACCTAGCGGCGACGTTTCAATCATCATTAGATAGCTACGATTATGTACAGCTTAGCTTATGAATAAGAACAGCTATGACAGCTATAAAGAATATCCAAGTAATGTTGTAGGGTTATTAAACAGAAAAGTGTCGTCAGTGGGGAATTTAATATCTCATGCAACGGCAAAATGTAACTTTCTAGCACTAATTAATTTGGACTAATAGCTTTAAAACGATGGGATATGAATCAGAAAGTATTGTTATGATTATGATAGCCAAGCAATATTGACTTGTCAATATTGCTTGCAGCTGAATACCAGTACCAGATTACCATTTTACATGGAGCGCCTGCCTATCAGACGTCCACAACCCTGTTAGTATAATTATACAAATGTATCTTTTTTATAAGAAATGGGCTTACTCTTGACCTCTATCTTGCCCTAAAGACAGAGATGAGGTCTACGATGAAACAAGCTTATCCAGAAGAAGCCTATTTACTCGCGACTTAATTTGATTGAGATTGATTGGGATTATTTTAATAAAATAGTTTCGAGTAGTGCAGAGTAGAGCTCTATATCTAATTCATACTCAAAGCACTACGTACAGTTTAGTGGCGACAGACAGGCGGAAGAGTTATGGTGTCCGTGCATAAATCTACCATACTAAATTGACATAACAGTTTTCTACGTTTTAAAACGCTCGCTACAATTTTCATCATTAGCGCAGCCGTCAAGTACACTCACGAACGAAATACCATTTACGAAATGGAAATTGAACTAGAAATTACTTCTTTAATTTGCATGAGAAATTTTCCTCTAATAGATCCCACATAATTTCTTGTTAAGGAGAATTTATTTTCTCGTAAATTAGGTTTTCTACTTTGGGTTTCGATACCTTAAGAATTATGATGTTACCAGGTAGGTTTACCTACGAATATGTTTGTTTGTTTGAAAAATAAATATTGATTGTTGTACTTTTCCCTCTGACTGGAGGCCTTACACTCAGGCATTCACAGGATAGTCCAGTTAAGCAGACACCAATCTCATAAGTAGAGTTGCCATTATCAAAAAAAAAATGTACTTTTTTATTTTACACTAGCACTTCGCCTGCGACTTCGTCCGCAAAAATTGTGACAGCGCGGCTATTATGCATGTCAAAGGGATACTACTATAAAGAGAGACCCACAAACAATGTAGCTTTCTGCCAGTGAAAGAATTTTTAGATTTGTATAATTAGTTCCGGAGATTACCCCCTCATTCAAACTTACAAACAAATTTTGTCTCTTTATAATATAAGTTTAGAAGTAGAAATTGATTATACCACTTATAAAGTAATATAAACATGTGAAACATTTCCACAACCACCACTGTCACACTTCCACGACAGTTTCCGACAGACAAACGAACGCTTTATTCCGCGTTGCAATATCCGTATAGGATATGAGAGTACAGTTCTCTTTAGTCTAGGTCCTTTCCTACCCAACAGCTGCAATAAAACCTTGCTATCTACACTTCTGCCAACTTATCTGTACAAGCGGAAAAACACAGAACTAAAATAAATGTACCAAGTTTGACATATCCATGCATTCTTTCTTGACAAGCAGCGCCACCTTAAACTGCATACATAAAGTGGTCGTACTGTACTCGCGATTACGTCAAACACCCATGACATCGTGCATGTAGTTGTAAGACCTTAACCATTTACATATCGCTCATAAAACAATTGATGGCCACAGCCTTACAAAGTTACAATACATAAAGGTGGCAATAAAACCGTTTTATGGTAATACTATCTGAATCTAATTCAAAAGCAATCCTTCTATAAAGAAAAATAAAATAAACGACCACCAAAGAAGGAATGCAATTTAAATTGGGTATAATTCTTTTTATTACGAAATCATTTTTATTTGCCAAGCCTTTTTCTCAAACTATGTTGGGGTCGGCTTCCAGTCCAACCAGACGCAACGGAATACCAGTATTTTACATGGAGACACTACCCAACTGACCTCCACAACCCAGTTATTATTGGGTAATACGATACCTTTTGGTTTAGATGGCAGTCTTTCGGGCCACTGACTACTTGTAACGACTGTTAAATATATTGTAATCTATTATACATATAATAAATCTGTAGAAAAAATATTTTTGTACATTGAAAATATTTAAAAAAGGAATTGTCAGGGTATTAAAGTATAACCAACAGAACTCATTTCCAGCATTTTTGGAATTTTTGTCTGTTTGTCTCTGTTTGTCTGTTTCGATGACTAAGCATCACGTAAAATTTACGAAACTAATGTAGGTAACTTTTATACAAAAATATTGTGTGTAATTTGTTTCAAATTTCGTCAAGATCCGTTCGGCCGTTCTGACGTGGTTGATTAACAAACATCCATCCATCTAAACTTTAGTATTAGACATAGTCTGTGCTTTGCATTACCCTCTTCTTATTTTCTACAGCGTCTGTAAGTTAACGCAGGGCAATGATTTAATGTACTTTTGTCTAAGCGACGCATTTTAGTTTTCGACAACCACGCGAACGAAGTTGCGGGCACAGCTAGTGACAACTAAGACCCACGGAGGAAACTTGGTATGTATTTATTGGGTGGTTACCCACCCACGGACGGACCAACCTAAGCCAGTGCGGCTGTTATTATTTAGCCACAAGCTTCTTTTTTTAAAATGTTTTTTTCTTTTGTATTAAATGGGCTTACTCTTGACCGCAATCTTGCCTTAAGGGCAGAGATGAGGTCGACGATGGAACGAGCTTACCCAGAAGAAGCCTATTTACTCGCGACTTAAATAGATTGGGGTTATATGAACTCGGGAAGACCGACGCAGGCAGGGTGTTCCACTCCTAATGTTAATTATTTTTGCGGAATTCCGAAATATTACTAGAGTGAGTAGCCGACGGTACCTACTTCAAAAAGCCTGGCAACTATAAATTGTTTGTATACTAAAATAATATCAACTTCATGAATTATTCCGAAGTTTCCGAGCCCTTTGTATAGGCCTTGGTCAAGGTTGGCCTGCCTGGTTCACCCGTCAACGCTACAATGAATAATGGTCATATAAATATCAGAACATTGTGTTACTGACATTATTATATATTTTTTTATTAATAAGAACGAAGCGAGGCTGTAAATATTTTACGCGTTTTGAATGATAATTAACTAAATTATTGTAATTTTAATCTTTGTATAAACTGATCACAATGATGGACATGTGTTAAGGAGAAATGAGGAGTTTTGTATGAATTTAGATGGCCATAAGAGTAAGGAAGACCAAAGAAACGATGGATGGACTGTGTTAAAATCACATGGCTAGAAAGGAGGTGACTGCTGAGATGACGAGTAGAAGTATGGTAGAAGACAATGCTGCGCCGACCCCAAATAAATTGGGATAAGGGCAGGAGAATGATGATGAATTAAACTTCGTATAAACTGATCACAAAAAGATAAGAATCACTTTCATTATTTTGTACAAAATAGAGGGTACTTAAATGAATAAAATCGGAGTGTAAAACATTTTTATTTTCACTTCCCCTAACCATAGAGCAAAGTTTATTATTCATTTTGATGGCAACAATCCCTTTTGGGGTTTAGGACCACTAAACTTCCAGCGAGGGGTACTCATTTACATGCTTTACTTTATCAAATAATATTTGAGGTGTAATCGTTGATGGATGAACGATGAAATTCTACGGACAGCGGGAATTTATGTACTTTTAACGATATCATGAAATAATTTTCACTTCAAACTAATAGGATAAATAACGGTGGTTTAAATACTGCCATATACTGAAAGGTCGCGTTTATTTGCCGCATTATACCTATTATTAAAATTAAACTAAATATAAAAGGGCACCAAAAAATGTTCTTAATTTCGCAAATAAACAGAGATATAAATTGAATACTTGATCAACACAAAACTATTTTTTTTTAATAGTTCAGCTACACTGAAGGTTTTTTTCTGCAAGAATCTGCGGGACTGCGGCATAATAATATATTGTGTCCGAAAACAAAAGAAAATCGCATGTCTCTCTCTCTACCACAAGAACCTCAAAAGCGTGCTAATTCCTAATCACTGGGCAATAGGGAAGACATAAAAAACATAAACAGAACCTCTTACGAAGAAATGACGACGTACTAAAGGGCCACATACAAATGTATCCTGTTACGTCACAACATGATGATAACAGCACATTGTTCTATCATAACTGATAACATCCGCGCTTATTTGCTCCTTAATTGATAACAATAGGAAAGCCTCATTTGATTTACTAAGACAATGATAGTCTTAGAACAATTGATATTGGGTTAGTTATGATTGGCTGCCCTTTAAGTAATATTGATTAGTCATAGTTCAATATCGAATATCTTGTGGGCCTTATTAGGTACGGTTTATTAACCGTAGCGCCCTTAATCCTTGGTCCTTAGAAACAATATCTTTAGAATAGGACGTTATTGATATTGATAACGTTGCTCTTAATAACTTCGTTCTCGGTAAATACATTTGAGTGGAGAAGGTATTGAAATTTTGTATGGGACAGCTGATTCATTTTCTCGATTGTTGGAGCAAGGCATTGACAGAGTGGTAGCCAAGGTTAAAGTTTTTCCTAAAGCTCGTTGGTTTAACGATGTCGTCAAAGTCGCGGGAAACACTTCGCACAGGACCGTGAAATGTGGCGGAAAAAGGGGAGGCCTCTTTTGTGTTGCTGCTGTCCATTATCGAATAAATACATATTCTATTCTATTCTATTCTATACAGCAGTGGGTGATTCCGAGGTGACATGATGATGATGATGATGATGACGACGATAGCCCATCCAAGAAGTTGTGCAGTTGGAAGGTCTGTACTACACCCTTAGAAAATAACCACCTTTCAGATACACACCTTAATAGGCCTCAGTTTCAATCACATGTTGTATCCATCTTGCAGCTATAATTTTCCCATCAGAAAATCCGAATTGACATTTTTCCTGAGTCCAGGAACGATGTGGATTCCCTTGTTATTACAACAGACGACGAGGCGTTAATAATTGCTGGCCAGTCTATAAATAACCGGGAATTATTGCAGCTTTTACCTACTATTATGTTTTTTGAAATGATGAACGTGGGTGAGCTGAAAGCAATTTAATCTATCCCACACAAAGTTGTATATAATACTTAAAAAGCTGTAAACGTTTTTTCTAGAAACGTAAATGGGGGTTAAAGGAATAAGTTAGGTATGTTATTTGTTCTTGGAGGGTCAGTCGGGCACTGCCTGATGGTCTTTGAGAAAAGCTTCGTAGAAACTATCATATGATTATTTACTTAGTGCTTAGCAAGGATTTATTAACATTTAATTTTAAATCGTTCTGAAGCCAAAGGCAGCAGCTAACATGACCATTTAATTACAAAACAATTTTAATTAACGTAACATTATATATCATAACGGTTATTGTTCCCTTACCGTTAATATATCAAATCGCAATCCATTAACTAATAAACAAATTTGGAATATTCCACAAACCGATGAATAATAAACAAAAGATATGAATGTTAATTACTCTGATGTAAATTTAACACCTTTCACCCCTTTTTGTCGTATAAACACAAAGCTGCTCAATTCACTGGACCCGAAAGCGGATTAATTTTCCATTCATACGTTATATTGTGATATTTGAACAAAATTTCCAATTAAAACGGCTAGACCTAGACTTTGTTAAAGTAAATAACGCTTGAATAAACACGCTGGAATATTCGCATGCTATTTGTCAGATAACTTCGTAGTTCGAATTCTATAATTAAAGCCCAAAGTTCAATCACAGCAGATACTAAGAAACCAAGTATTATTTAGAAATAAAACATCTCGAACTTCTAATGCAATATCAAAGCACTTTAACAAACCTTAGCTATGACAATAATGGTAAACAAAACGCTTTGACTCAAACGTTTCACTATGAAAACAAGCAAAATTAATTTTCTCGACTCAAAGAATTTGGAATTAAATGGAAATTGATATTAAAAGTGAGTCGGTCCAAATTGTTCGCTGATTGATTGAATGAATCAATTTATCAAAACTTATCGATATTGGAAAAGAAGCGCTAAGGAAATAATAAATACCAATAATAAATTGGTGTGAAAGCTATCTTCAAAGGGATAATTTAATTTAAAATTTCGAAGAACATAGTTTAAATGCGAGGGCATTGTTGGCGACTGGCTGGGATGCCACCTTCTTTAAGAACAATCATTCAAAATATAGTTCTTAAAGAAGGTGGCATCCCTGCCAGTCGCCACAAAATATAGTTCTTAAAGAAGGTGGCATCCCAGCCAGTCGCCAACAGGCATGTTGTCTTTGATGGTTTAACTGGAAGCAATGAAGAGTATGAAGTGTTTAGAATTAGACCACCGTATGCGTAGGACGTAAAATACTGGGACTCAGCCGCATCCGGCAAGACTGGAAGCCGCTCCAACATAGTTTGCAAAAGGCTAGGCAGATGATGATATGCGTAGGAAGTTGAAGGAATACCGGAACATTTTATTTAGATTTCCTTCAATAAACAAACATGTAGGTAAATAGTTCCGATAACTTCGGGGTCGTACACCGGCTCGCTTTACCGAAGTTCGTATGGATTACAAACTTTTTTCGGATTGCGAGATGTACCTCCTCCGAGTTTCCATTTGGACTAACAAGATAAACAACGTTCGGAAGTTCCACCATGTGTTATCTGGTACGGGTGCAAGTGAACTTTGACTTACTTGATGGAGCAACAGATTTGGAGGTACCTAAGAGATGGGATCTTAGAGACGGGCGAACAGCACCGTTAATAGACTATACAAACGAAAGCCATCCAAGCAGAGTGAATGAGTAACGGGAAATTCAGGGAGATGCAAATCGGAATAATTAAAAAGTTGCACTAAAGATCCTACTGAAGGCTTTAAATAATATGGTAATATAGCAGCTCCTCGATTCCTATTATAAAATGACAATTATTCCGGCGCTACTGAATCAGTAGGATATTGACATACCAATTAATGTGTAATTGTATAAAACATCAGTAGTATTTATTAATTGAACTAACCTGAACCCGCTGACATCTGATGAGGCTCTGCGTATGCGTAAGTATCCTTAACACCATGTGTTCTATGGTACTCTGTTCCTCAAACACCATCCTGGCGAGGTCCAGGAGAACCTGATTCCTCTTCACCTCCAACTGGGATCTCTCGTATAGCTGTGCGTTCCGAAGGCCGATGCCGCAGAACTGGAGGTAGGCTGAGAAGACCTTCTCATCATAGGACGTGAAGGGACTGTCGTTCTGTTTGTTTATAACCTGGGAAATGGATTATGGTTAGTGGAATAAAAATATTAGGTTGAAATAGAGGTGGGTGCCGAAATATTTATTAAAAATCACACTCAATGCCTTTTTACTTATCCCAGTTTATTTTGGATTAGCTGTTGCCAGCGGCTTCGCCCGCCACAACTCGAAAATTATCCCACGGGAAGATAAAATCGGGATAAAAACTCCTATCCTATAATGTTAATCCAGGTTATAAACTATCTGTGTACCAAATTTTATCCAAATCCGTTCTGTAGTTTTTGTGTCAAAGAGTAACAAACATCCATGCATACATACATACTTATATAAACTTTAACGTTTATAATATTAGTAGGATAGGCGCAGCATGTCTTCTTCTTTCATACTTACTGTTACCAGTCACCAGCTTTCTTGTCTTATCATCCATCACACAGTCCATTCATGGTTTTTTGCAAAAATCCCCAGTTATAAAGTGAAATGAAGAATAATTTAATATTGTTCTCAATGAAATTGAGAGAAACCATTTCTATAATTCGAGACAGATTTATAGCTCCAAAACAGTAAACAAATTCCTTCATCCAATACAAACGAAAAACGTTATAAAAACATGTTTAATATTAGACGCTCGTTAATCAAAAGAAAATTTATGTGCAAAAGCAAATGCTAGATTAAAAATTATCGTCCTTCGTATTTCAATATTTGTTGGGAAGTGACGTTCAAATTCACTTATTGCTGGGACGTTGTTAACAGGCAGATGCCATGAGATAATACAAACTTTGCGAACATTCACCAAGCAATTTCAATTCCACGTCGGAATATTTATAACTTAATACGCTTAGGATGCTGGAAACTTTTTTGATTTCATCTTTTTCTGAGCCGAGCTCTCATTTCGCCGTTTCGCAGATGTTTTTGAAACAACATTTCGAATGTAAACAGGCAGAAATTTTGTTTTAGCAAACAAGATTTATTTAGGTAGGTAATGGCATTAAAGAAATCTTGTAATTAAAAGCGGTGTAATGAAGATTTAATTGATAATATCGTGGTATTCATTGCTTTTAAACCGGCGACATACCTGAGCAACTCCGATGACCTCTCCATTAATGTCCTTAATGGGCATGCAGAGAAGTGACCTCGTTTTATAACCCGTCTGTTGGTCAATGTCGTGGTTAAACCTTTCATCCTGCAACAAAAAAAAACACGAGATAAGAAAAAGAGAAAAAGTATTTATTGGTCTCACACAGGACAAAACAAAAAGATAAAAAGATAAAATTGCTCCTGTAAGTGACCAAAATGCCCTTATCTCAGCTTGGTGCTGTAAAATTGAAGACACATGTCATGTCTCAGCGCTGGTATTCTGATAGGGCGGGCCCAAAGAGACGCCACGGCCAACAACTTACATCTCACAATGCAATAATCTTCCTGCTTCAGTAGATTTTTCGTTCCGTAGAATGAGATTGGCTTGATGACAATGTTCATTGAGCAAGTCTCTAATTGAACTATTATTACTCGTCTGAATGGGGCTACTTCTAAATGAAGTCACATAATAGGAACTGGGCCGAGTAATCGGAGGCGCGGTGGTGACCACAGACCGCAGCCGTCCTCTGAGGCAGGCGCCTCTTCTACATAGCATCACGCTTGTAATCTTCGAAGGGTTATACAGAGGCGTACCTAATGATAAACCCATATTTCGCCAGTTATGTTAAGTTTAAGACCTATGTAATAGTGGGCGAGGCTATTGTCATCAATTAGGCTCAAATGCAGCCTCCCATGCCTACATGGCTGCTACAGAGAAATTCCTTTTCAGTAGAAAAGGAATTTCTCTGTAGCATAGCATAGCATAGCTCTATATTATTTCTTGTTCTACGTATATAACGTACTAGCTTTTGCCCGCGACTTCGTTCGCGTGGAATAGTGACTTCCGGCAGATTTTTGGTTTATCTCGCGAAAAAAAAAAAAAAAAAACTATCCTATGTCCTTTAAGTTCCAAACTATGTCTGTACCAAATTTCACACAAATCGGTTTAGTAGTTTAGGCGTGAAGCAAAGACAGACAGACAGACAGACAGAAAGACAGACAGACAGACAGACAGAGTTACTTTCGCATTTATAATATTAGTTAGGATAGCATACTCTACAAATAACTCTCATTCATCTGATTCATCTCTTTCCACGTCGTGGGCGTTTACATGTTATGTTACTATTTTAAAATACAAAACTGAGTGTTTCAATGAATGATATTTATAACCGGGAAAATACTACTGGGAATAATTTGTGCTGGAAAGAGCACAGATAGTACTTGATCCTTTATTTTTTGGGTATTTATGGCTGTATCGTTAAAGCCTACATTTGTTTTGGAACTATATGACTGGAAAAATCAATGAGTTATTTTACTCAACTAATGTTATATCTAATCCATGGCGGGCAGTTCTTTGGGCAGAAAAAAAAAACAACATTCTATGGATGTAAGAGCATATTCTATACGAATTTCCTTCAAAAAACTTTGGGATCTCAGAAAGCTCATCTCAGCCACGCTCATCCAAGAGCTGAGGTAACAGATCGTTTAATCTTAGCATTTATCGTCAAAATCACGCGAAAGGCGTCACGTGCGCCGATTCGCGGGCGATCGCTAGTTTCGAATAATTTATTCGCGCAAACACCGTAAATCTGTCGCCAGCGAAGAATGCGATTTGAGGAATCCGTTGTATTGGAGAATTTACGGCTCGAATGAGTTGCTGCACCGGTGCCGCGGACCAGGGATGCTAAGGATATGGAATTTTGGATATGGATACGGATTCGGATATAGGAATAATATCATACCGATTTCAGATTCGGTTATGGACTTATAGTTATCAAACTATTTCGAATTATTACAATCTTACAACACAATCTGACAAGTGACGGCTCGGACGGACAAAACAAACACAGTGTTACCAACTCTCCAAAATATTAATCGAAACGTAAATCCAAAAGTCCTAAAAACGCCTTTATCCGATTTTAAACGGGTTCGAATATAGTCAGGTATTTTTTGTTTCGGTTATCCGATAGTTTCAGAGCGCCTTAAATTAACATCCCTGCCGCGGACTCACAAAACGGTTCGGACACGAACATTTGTTGAACCACATTCCACCGTATGGAGCCACGCCAAAAAGGGGAGTTACATTCCGAGCCCCGTTCATTACCAACGCCTGTCAACCAGCCAGATTGGGCTTAAACCATCCATTGAGCTTACATATCACACTTTCGGTAAAGCCGAGCGCATATTTTGGAGTTTAAGGCCGTTTGTCATACGTCCGACCGGTATAAATCTGTCGGCGAAATTCGAAATTGAACCAATAAAACCTTTCGGCAACATAAATTCTTGATTATGCATATTAATAGCTGCTGAGATTAAGTTGTCGTCTTCAATTTGGATTTAGTTTAAAATGACGACGACCCAAGGGCTGGCTTTTTCTTCAGGTCAGAAGCTAAGTGTTGCCATACAGCGCGGCAACGCTGCCAGTCTCTTGGGTACTTTACGTGCTGACAGCGTTGAGGAGGAGTTTTTGGAGGAGATGCCCTTTTATAGTTAGTTTGTTTTAGATTAGTTTAGTTTATAATATATATTTAGTATAGTCTTACTTTAATGTTTAATAAACAAGATAATTATTCGTTTTGTAAGTAGACGTAATAAACAAGATTTTTTGTTTAAAATTAATAAAAGATTAAGTTTCAACTGAAAGTGACTGCCTCGATTGTCGCAAGCGTGACTGCCGAGCATAAAGTCCTGGAGTCGATTCCCAGGTTGAGCAAAGTGTTATTGGGCTTTTCCATCAGGAACTTCTCACTAGCAGTCCGGAATTGGCTTTGCCCCGGTTGGTGGCGATTATAGTCTTGCCTATTACATGGGACTTAAAAGCATATCTGGCGAAATGTGAGTGTACTATTTGGTACACGTCTACTTAACTCTTCGGGGATTTCATTTCTTAATAAAGGATTAAGTTTTAAATTAAAGTCTTAATTTGAGTACACACGACTACACATCAAGCTATACATTTCCAGTTTAAGCTGGTCTCGCATTGTATAGGATTTCCGTACAGTGCAATATCTGTGTAAACTTGAAATGTATAGCTTGATGTGTAGCCGTGTGTACATCCAAATTTAGTCTTTGCTGGCATTTTAGTTAAGCTATAAAACAACAAATTGGAGAGACGTTGCATAGAATCGTGGCCGTTGGAAGGAATGGAGAGAGGCGTTTGCTCAGCACTGGCACAATATAGGCCAGCTATAATAATACAATAAAACATTGCTAGACTCCCAATTCCTTCACCCATTAAACTAAATCTAACAAAAACAATGTAGACAAATCTTAAAACTTGAAAAGCCAATCTCACCGAAACATCACATTATTCTGGTTGGTCGTTTCGTAATGAGAATGTAATGTTTAGCGATACCGAAGTAGTGACTAAGACAGATTGTGGCATTCGTGTAGCAATTCCGTCCGCCATTACTGTTTGAGACATTCGGTAATTTAATATTGATTTCGACTAGTACAGTAAGAGTCTAAAATGACTACTTTAACAGATTATAATATGAATTGCGCTAAAAAGCGTAAAATGCACCTTTCATAATAGTAACTGCGTCTGTGACTATTTAACGAATTTTAACGCAATTCATGAATTATTTTCCAATTATGATCTACTTTCCTAAATTTTACGAGTGATAGTAAAGTCTTCCGTCGGGGCTGTGGGTTGTTCGAAAGAGATATCGCGACCTCGGCACAAAGGGCTCAGAAGGAACATGGGCGGTTTTGAGTCAGTAGAAGTCTGCCACTCCCTACCGCTCTGCCCAGAGCGGGAGGAGTCGTTTCATGATTTCCCACCCTCCAAAAAAAGGGGGCAGGACTAGTACCTAGTATGCACGTGAATCGGTAATTGAGAGATAGTCATACTTCCAAACATATCAATAAATTCGAAAGACATGAAAATCAAGCTGTCACCTTAAATTTAAATTAATTAAATTATTATGCAGTGTTAGAAATTCTGTCAAATTAGATGTTGAAATATCACTGAAGTATTAATATTCTTATGGAATATTTGGCACGATATCAAAAATTCTTCCGCATAATCAGCTTCACCACAGTTATGGGCTATACTAGCGAAGACTATAAAATTTCGTTAAAATAAAAACTAGCTCTTGCCAACTCAATAGCTTTAAATCGAATACCTACGCGAGATTCAATTCGGAATCGGATACAAGTAAGTCTCCCCGGAAAAGGATTTTATATCTTAGTGGAGGAGAATACTATCTCAGTGGACGAGTTTTTAGTCCAAATAAGAGTTCACAGAAATCAAAATAAACCTGACATCAAAATAAAACGTCCGCGATCAAAGATTCCATTTACGATTCTGATCTTGGGCGGATCGTAAAAGTAATAGGTACCAATTGGACGTTCAGGAATGCTAAGTTCTTTCAAGCGTCTGCCTGTGACAGTGTTAATATTAAACATCAGAGAAATAAAAGCCCTTTGATACGTTTTCATCGCAAATTCTATTTGTGCGTGACAAAATATTCATCTTTTATCTTGTCACACGACACTTTCACTCACACAATCAGTTTATTTAGAAGATTCTTTGAAAATAATCTTTATTTTAACATGAGTTGATGACACGTTAATCTTCATAACAATATTTACTGAATTAGTAGAACTTTGACAAAATTTTGCTGGTGAATACATACTTTATTATCATCATCATTTCAGCCGAAAGACGTCAACTTCTGGACATATACCTCCCCCAAGTATCGCCACATTGACCGATCCCGTGCGTCTCGCATCCAGCGCATCCCCGCAACCTTCAGCAGGTCTCCAGCCCTCGATTACGGTGGTGGTCAAGGTTACGACGTGGCAATGGGTGCGAGGAATCTCCGAAAGGGATCTGGCTACCCCAAGACATACCAATACGTCCTTAAATTATTTAAATTGTATCGTTTTTAAGTCGGCGACTCGTCGTCAATAATGTGAATGATCATTGATTCTCCAATTTAATCGTCAGGACTTAGTCAGAACTTGGTTAGGTATAGTTTATATCGGATTAAAATCAATCAAGTTTCTATATTTCATGATTTCCAAACCATTTCGAGCTTATGATTGAGGCAACCTAACAGTTTGCTCACTTCGTTTTCTTTTTCATTAGCCCTAAAATCTCGGAAATCCTTAAACCTCGAACAAAGGATAGAACTTTTTATTTCTTCGTGTAACAGATTCGTGGCCGGCTTAGCGTAAAAGTGCTAATGTTAGGCTTTTCTTCTAAAGGCGCCATTATCCCCTTTGAAAGTTACACGATTCGCACCGCCGCTATTGTCTACAAACTACTTAGAACAACTTCGCAAATAATAGAACTAACATTTCAGGCTACCTAAGTAAACGTTGTGTGTTTTAGGGGCTTTTTTAAACAAATAGAATTGTTTTATCGAGCATTCGTGTTCTTTAGATAGCTTAGAACTTGAGTAAGGATAATGTATTGTTTATACTAGTTATTTTTGTTTTTTTTTGTGAATATTATGGGTGAATATTTCAAGTGAAAGTGGATTACTTTCCTAGAATTTTATCCATATTAGCGAAACTATCAAATGGTGGTGCAATAATACAGATTTTTTTTTAATCAGCGGGTTCGATTCCTGGCTAGGAATGTTCAAAAATTCAATGATGCATTTTTCAAAATTCATCAAAATTGGGGTGTTTTTTGAGTAGTTGGGCTACTTGGGCTATTCCTCATAATTTTGTCCAGTCTTACAATGTTGCTGACGCGTATATACTAAACATCGTTAACGCGCCGGGCACAACCCGTCGCTCGTAAGAGAGTGATGCCTTAGTAACATGCCAAAGTCGCCTGTGGCTACATAAATGTATCAAACTCACAATTCGGTCCAAAAAGAACTTTGAAAAGAAGTCAGATTAGAAAGGTCAAACCCTGTTCAAAATACGGACGCGTAGATAAATTCCTACCCAACTAACTTTACCCTAGAGAGGACGATAGCAACTGCCATCAGCCTACAGCCTAAACATAATGAAACGGACTAAATATTTCATGCCAGCTAAGTTTCATCAGCTATGCGGACGACATGGTATTGCTGAGTCCATCAATCAGTGCGTTAAGACGGTTGTTGAAGGCTTGTGAGGACTACGCGGTGGCTCAGGGGCTTAAGTATAACGTCGCTAAGAGTGAGTTAGTCGTGTTTAATGTTGGCACCAAAAGAGACTTATATGTGCCGTGTGTGTCTTTAGCAAACATGCCATTAAAGCGAGTCTCAAAATTTAAGTACCTGGGCCACTGGGTCACCGAGAACTTATGTGATGACTTGGACATAGAGAGGGAGCGCAGGGCGCTGTCTGTTCGAAGCAATATGTTGGCTCGCAGGTTCGCACGGTGTACTTGTGAGGTGAAAATGACGCTTTTTAGAGCCTATTGTCAGACGTTTTACACCTGCAGCCTGTGGGTCAAGTATACGCAGAAAGCATACAGCGCTCTGCGTGTCCAATATAATAATGACTTCAGGATGCTTGTGGGGCTGCCGCGTTTTTGCAGTGCTTCGGGTATGTTTGCCGATGCGCGGGTAGATGATTTTTACGCCATCATTCGAAAGCGATGCGCCTCTCTCCGGCACCGAACAGATGTCAGCTCCCACAGCATGTTGAGGGCATTGAGTGACCGGTGGGACTGCCCGATGCTTGGCCGATGGATGAGACTGCACACACAGGTCGACTCAAAGTAGTTACTTTGAGTCGACCTCTGTCGTTTATGACGTCATTTATGTGGTTTTATGTTCTTTTGTCTACATTGTGTTGTATATTATTGTCTGTTGTTATTTGTTTTGTACTTGTTGTTTATGTGTGTTACTAATATTAGTTATGTAAGTTTATTTCATGTATTACTAACATTATGGACTAAGGTCTGCAAATAAATGTTTAATAATAATAATAATAATAAGTATGTTCAAGTAAGCATTGCTATGTATAATAATTTTCCTTGTAATGTTATCGTTCGGAAATAAATACATATTACTGCGACGCATTAAAGGTAGCTTCCTGTGACCTTCGAGCTTCAATATTGTTATGTTAATTTATGTTTCTGTATGGTGCCTACCTCAATACACCATGTAGCGTTTAAGATTATTGGCAGAATATAACATAACATAATATTTATTTACTGACAGGCATCTTTGGGCCACAAAAACACAGTACACAGAATGACTTTTGGCATACTGTGTATTGTGTTTTATTGTGTATTTAACTGTGGATACAAATGTTCTGAGGGCTGGTGTTAAGTATTTATGATATTAACAGACGCATGTCTTAACATGTGACATTCACCAAATCCACATTTAGGCCGGCCAGCTGGGATTTCAGAAAGTGGAGGCGTTTGTCCCGGCAGTGGGAAAGTTATACTGATTATGCTACACATAACATAGCATCACGCCTTGTAATGCCATGTTAGGCAGAGGTGTGCCCCCGTCGGGGCCGCGGATTTTTGTACTAGATGACGTGGCCTCGGCGCAAGGGCAAGGAAGGAACATGGGTTCGGTTTTTAGTCAGTAGAAGTCTGACACTCCCCTTCGCTCTGCCCAAGAGCGGGGGGGGTCATTTTATGATTTTACACCCACCAAAAAAAAAAAAAAAAGGCAGAGGTATGCCCATTAGTACACCCACATTTCGGCAATATGCCAGAATATCGATTATGCTAATATATTCTGAAGATGACTTAACAACTGCTTTGATACTAGAATCTGTTTAAAAAGCAGCATTAACTAAACAAAGAACATTAAAAGAATTACAAAGGAACCACTATTGTTGAACCGCTTCATAAAATTTTCAAAGATTGTTACGCTAAGAAGCCGCAAGCAAAGGTACGTTTAATTACATAACGAGGACGGGTGTCAAGTATAACAACGTTGGGTCTGATATGATATATCCATAAAATCCGAAAACGGTACTTATTATATGGACCATGGGACAGACCATTAGCCGTTCTTTATAAAGCAATCACACAATGAAACGGAGCATGAAATAGAAAACGTCGTGACACTAAATGACAATTTTCCAGTCAAGTTGACAAACATAGCCGCACTTTGTCACATTATAACGAAGTTTGTCACCCTCAAACATCATCCTACGACTATCGAAGCAGAACAAAATAAATGTAGTGTTGTAGTGTAGCCATATTGTGCGCAATCTATTTAGTGCGATCTTTCAGAGGCATTTGTATGCAAATCGTTTTCATAAACAGTGGATACGTGAGCACGCATGAACTGCCAATCTTGGCAAGGTCAGGGGCTTGGAGGCGGGCCAGGATGGGAGGCCATAGTCATCCCACGATACCATCTAGTTAAGACAGAGAATTAATCTGAAAAAGGATCGACCTTCAAGAGAACAAAAAGCTTCGAAAGTAACAGAATAAGAATAACAGTATACACAAAACATCTAAAAAGAAAACTCTTCGTTGAATGCCAGTACGCTAAAGATAAATGAATCACGTTCATAATTTAAACGAGCTCAGAGCCTAAAGAAAACATATTCTTCTGCTATAATATTCATGACCGGAGGCGTATGTTTCATACACAAAATACTCATAACACACCGAATTGTACCATACTTAAACGTACATTTTTAGGTCTCACGTACGAGGCACATCAAATTTTTATATTTATTATCTTGGATATTTCGTTTCAAAGTCATGCGTTTCGAAATTAACTTCACAATTGAATGATCTATTGACTTTTCGTCTCAAATACGCATAAATACGGGCATTCCAATTTATTTTTCACCTACTATCACCGTACATTTGTCGTCACACGTCATCAGCCAAAACACGTGTAACATTATTATTTGTCAAGCTATCATGGAAGAAAACACCCACATATTTATTACTCTCACCATCTACAGATGAATAAACTAAAGATAGTATTTGGAAGTTTGTTTATGCGACTCGGTTGGTAAATCCAGCTGGGTCTGCATCAGTGAATTCATGAAGTGACTAAAGAGGGATAGCATTTTTAAGCGCGCAATTTATCCAGCAGTGGATCGTGTCCCGGAGAATTATTTATGTGCACTCGTCCTGTCCTGACGAATCTCAGCGAGGCGGAGTGCCCGTTCCACGGATTACATGAAACGCTGGAATTTCTTCACAGGGAGATACAAATTTGAACGTTTACGTTTTGTCGCTGTTTTGGCCAGAGGATTTTCTTTTCGCAATTTGACTTCAATGTTGCACAGTTTAAAAATGGAAGAAGCGGGATGTTTAAAATAAATGCAAAGCGTTCGCATTATTCAGAAAACTTCCTGTGCTCGCAATTCTGCATTGACTATGAAAGCCATGTGATTGTTCGTGTTCTATTTATTTATGCAGATAATTTAAGAGTTTTCTTTAGCCAGTAACAGAAAAACCTTTAGCAAGACAATAAATATTCAGGCTAAGTCCCGCAGTCAATTTATATATTCTGCTACATTGCCTAACCTTACGAAGCCTTACACATACTACAGAACAACAAAAGCCACGGCTACTATTCTCTCATCCGAAATTACGAATTCACAAATAAAATCCTGCGGGAGAAAGCCGAACAAGAAAAACCGCTTACATAAGTAAAATCACCTCTAGAGAGATTCTTCGAAGACCTTGATGAATGAGATACGCTTGATCCTTACGGGGCGGAATGAAAAATTGACATCGATGAATAAAACGCGCTTGACTACTGGGAACGTTCTACGAGCAAGCTTCTACGAGCAGTACAATGGACATTTGTTCCGATAAATCAGGGCATGTCCAGCGAAGATATATTACAATACTTGGATTAAGTGATTGTCAATAGATAAGAAACAATCGATGACAGATTTATGTTGAGAATATTGATAGAGCAACACAAATATAAAATGTGAGAATATCTATCACGTCATATTTACTTTTCGTTTACAATTGAATTAAATGCGGTGAATTGCGGTGTGATTAATTTTAGTTCCAGATGCATATACATTAATAACACTTAAGCAAGATAAATTTCTAAAATTCGAACTGTTTTTCAATTGGAAGATTTATTGTGTATTTTATTTAGGAATATTTATCTCTTTTTAAAACTCTATTAAGAGAGTGATGACCCTGTTTCAGAATACCTGTCAATGACAATAACTGTTAGACTTAATCCGTGATCGTTAGACCAAAATAAAACCAAGTAATAATAGAGACTTAAGTATAGATCTCATTGAAAAACTCTCACATGGTACGAGAAAAAGTAAATGCGGTAACCCGTTTTTCAGTATTGGAAAACCACTTGCGGCGTGCCGTACATTTCTATGCACCGTCATCTTTTGTAAGTCAGGCATTTGGTCTTGAATTCACTCTGTTGGTTCTTAAATCAATAAGACTTTCACATCTTAAAGCGCTTTATATTGCAAATAATAATTCAAGAAGTTCAAACTGCCTCCGTGGTCGAGTGGTTTAGGCGTTGCCTTGTGACCCGGAGGTCGTGGGTTCGATTCCCACGGGAAGCATACTTTGTGAAGTTGTTTCCAGTTTGGTTAGGACATTGCAGGCTTGAATCACCTGATTGTCTGATAAAAAGATGGTTCCGTGCTTCGGAAGGCACGTATATGGTCCCGGCCGCCAAATGGCGGTCGTCAAACCATGTCAGAGGCCCTTTTATTTTTTTTATTTTTTTGGTGGGTGGAAAATCATCGAATAACCCCCCCCCCCCTCCCGCTCTTGGGCAGAGCGAAGGGGAGTGTCAGACTTCTACTGACTAAAAACCAAACCCATGTTCCTTCTTCTTCGCCCTTGTGTCGGAGCCGCGGTAACCTTTCGATATCCACAGCCCCGACGGGCGTCGGCCCTTGCGGGCCCCTCGTTGATGTCAGAGGCCCTTGCGGCGGTTTAGAAACTCTGACACTAGGGTGTGTGGGGTCGTTAGACCTTACTGCCCACACGATAAGAAGAAGAAAATAATTAGTTCGAAACTAAAATTTATGAAAAACTTATAAGTAACTGTAATTGTTTTGAACTCAAGTTTTCTTTACTTAGGTTAGTTTACAAGTTGGTTACGAAAGTAAACACGGAAACGCGTGTACTATTAACATGGAGACCTTTAAGAGCAGGTATATACATACGTGTCAAACGCATACAACATTTTCAGATATCTGCTTCAATGAATTTCTATATTAGTAAATTATTTCAAATATTTACGAAACAACCGGATAGAGCACTAACAAAGTTATTTTCGGAACGTATGTATTGCCGTACGATCCAAAAATAACTCATACAGGTACTTTGAATCCAAATTATAATTACAGTTTTAATTAATTTAGTAGCTTTCATGCCAAATTAAACATTCGCAGACTCGAAGTCCGACAGTCTGTTGGAATTTTTCGAGTATTTAAGGCGAAACACCGCAAACAATTACCTACACTCTGTTAAGGGTAAGTTTTGACAGGTGCGAGACTGAATTGATCTATGAAAGCCGTTACTAGACGCTCACATAATTTATGCCGCACTAAAAATACAAGTTCGCGAATATACATTGTTATACTTTATTAATATTTGACTTGCTTTTAACGCTAGAACCACATAAAGCGTGTTTGAGATCGTTTACGCTAAACGTAAACAAAAAATCTAGATAAATGACAGATAGATTAACTACAAGGGTACAAGATATTAAACTGTAGTGATAACATGCCTCGATTAGCAATTACGTTCGTATAAATATTTAAATCTGTTTTTAATCGCCTTTAACAAGAACCACGCGATCTTATCCTATTAAATGTTTAATGGCTTTAAAATGGATGTCATTTAATTAAAAGAAATAATAAATGGGAAAAGTCATTTCATCAAGAATTCTTCGTTTATATTTGCTTACTTAACTTAATGGCAATGATTACAGACTAAGTTAATTCCAGGGATCCTCAATCTACGTTCATGAAGTAGAAAAAAATATTGTCAATCCAAGATTATAAAAAAATGGGTATAAAATAAAGTCGTACATAGTACAGTACAAAAATAGTTTTAATGGACAATTCTTCAGCTACAGGAAATCATACGAAAATGGTTTCTAGAAAACAGAACTGAATACAGCTTTTATAAAGTTTGTTTTCCCATGAAAGGCAACTATGAGCGACTACGCCAACAATGTGTCAGGTATAAAAATTGCAGCGTTTGAATAATGGAACTTTGCCACTCCAACGCTTGGGGGCGTACATCACATGAAATTGCATTGAAGCCTTCCTAGTGAACTGAGGGCAGATATGAATCTTCCGGGGATGTATCTAAATGTTTGGAATGCTCCATATTTTTTTTGAGAATTCAGATATATATCTTCGGACTGGTCTGTCTGTCAGTCGACTTTTCAAGCCTTAAGGGCTTAACGGATGGAGGCGACGGCGTCCCATTCCTCCTCGCCCCGGACCATGGCTTGCACCAGGGCCGGACGCGAGAGGTCGCCACCGCCATTCGCCGCTACGAAAAAAAAAAGGGCTTAAGGCCTAAGGGATTAAGGTGTTTTTCTTTTACCATAACCCAGGTTAGGATATTTAACAAAATATCATGGTTAGATAGAGGTGTACCCATTAGTATATTGCCATCAACCGGGTACAAATTCAGACTCCGTACCTGGAGATATTTTTATTTTGGTTAAACATTCCTTAAGATAATTTCCGACGTCCATCCGGCGAAATCTGGCATCGGACGAAGCTACGTATAGCCAGTATATATCTCTGTATCCAGCGCGAGCGTCCCAAAAGCATCCGTCAAACGCTACGTTTTTCAAAGGTTTCCATATCTTAATACCGGTAATACATTTCTCTTTCACCTTGAACGTTTCCCGACATAAATCTTTTGAATGTAAGAGGCTACCTAAAAGCTTAAAGCAGCATAAGTGGGTTGTATACAAATTCGGGACGAAGGGTGTTCAAACTAAAATCCTTTTATACGTAACATGTTTGACGGATGAAATGGCTTCACCGATTTACTTTCCGTGGTACTGAAGTGTTAAGGATCATTCTGACTTTCAGGAGATGTCTTGAATGTTGCATTAGTTCTATTATTCGCCTGATTAGCTGGTTGTGCTGGCTTAAGAATACTTTTTTTTGTGCTTAGGCTAGTGTTGTATGATGCTTGTAAGATTTACGCCCCATTTCTGTATTAGGAATGAACCTATTTTTTACGAGTCTTCATCTTCGTGTCCTTGTCCTATGTTACTTGGGATCGTCCCAAGCCCTTTGTCAACTGTCACGCTATCACTTACTCCTTTTGATTTTATATCATTCCTCTCCTACTCCACCCATCCATCAACATTTATATTCATCACTTCTTCTTCGTGTCGCAGGCACGACAATTTTTATATTTCGTTAGCCCAGAACTACGTCACTTCCACCGTGTAGTCGAGGGCAACGTAAAAGTCACTTTGGCTGCATGTTTTTGGGCTAAGAGGACGGGATAGGAAATAATAATAATAATAATAATAATAATATTCCACAACTATCACACAACGCCATCTAGTCCCAAGCTAAGCAGAGCTTGTGTTATGGGTACTAGACAACTGATAAACATACTTAAAATGAAGGACTCTTTTACTCAGATGTGATTCGCCCTTACTAATCACATCTCTAAGTGGATTTTAATTTCTTTTCTTGGTCTTTACTGTCTAACATTGAACCCAGATCCTTAAATTACTAACAACTAACCAAATGATCAATAAGACAGTAAAAAAGAAAAGTCATGTTAAATCACCAAAGCTAGCCAGATAAAAATGCCACATTAACTTAAACGCGATCATTCGACGGAACCCAGCCGTGAGCAAGAAATACAAATGTGCGTAGATAAAATGTCCAGGTGATAAAACGCAGACCTAATGACAGTCTGCTGAAAAATGCTCTGCTGTAGTTTATATTCTCGTGTCACGAAGGAAAAATGCGTCTTGTTTTTGTTAAGAAAATTTCTTTCTTTTTTTCTACTGCAGCTTTTGCTTGCGACTGCAAAATACGTATGCTGAAGAAAGGGGCTATTAAACATTTATAGATAAAATATAATATGTTTTATTACAGTTAATCGATGAAATCAAAGAGACGTGAACCAGGTTTTCAGAAATATTTCAATTTAACTGATTGGTTCTTCGTAAAAAACATCCATTTTGAATGTATTCAACAATTAATCCATTGCCATGCCATACCTATTCATCCTTTAGAAGGAAAAGCCAAGTACTCCCTCCCTTAAGCAAATTATATGCCTCCAAAGATACTTTATCTTGAGTCAATTAAGCCCATTAGGATCGGGATAAAAAGTTACAATTGATCCTTTATCAAGGATACTGTGAATAGATACGTATATATTTTCATTAATACTCTAATGAGTAGAATTATTTTTTATTGATTTCCACGGAATCGGTAGTTATTTTAAAAGTCTCGTATGATATTAATATCGTCATGGATTCAGTATAAAACAAGAACTGGGTGTATACCTACCAATAAAGTTTTCATAAACATACTTATGTGCTGAACATCTGTGCATTGTGCAGTTTTCTAACTAACAGCAACATATTGTTCGAAAGTTTATTCGGTAACAAACTAAATCATCCTCTTGTTTTTTTTTTTTAATTGGAACAAGCCCGCCACACTATTCCCAAACCACTGTAACTCCTGGGCCCCGAGTCTGCTATTCAATAGTGTCAGAATGGTCGATCATTGATCTCATAATGGTTGATTTACGACAAGCCAAAAAGTACCTTAAGTCGACAGACATAAGGTACTTTTTGGCTTGTCATCAATCAACCAGTATGAGATCAATGATCGACCATTCTGACACTATTGAATAGCAGACTTGGGGCCCTGTTAGCCAGAATCAACAGTGGCGACCACAAGAAAAGCGCCGAGACAATGAAGCTCGACGAAGTCCCAGAGAAGCGATTTAACTGTCTTGGATCCCGCAACGAAATTAATCAGAAAAGAATAGCGGAGGAGTAGGAAAAAACATAATTTCCACTTCCCTCCATATCAGCAGGAGACAGAACAGAACAAGGCCAATAGGCTCACAGGGATGTATACAACTGGGATAAGCCCAGTTGCCTAGCACCACGGATATTATTGTCATTAATATTACTGGGCCCTAAGTTGTGAGTTATATTTGATTCCAATAATAGGTATGACAAAAATGCTTGAACGCACGGAAATTTTATTTTTTATTTTATTTTATTCTATTTAGGAAACTTACAGCTAATACAGAACAATACAATTAAACAATAAACATTTGAAGGCCAATTACATGTTTCCACTGATAAAATTTGTTCTGGTTTCTACAAGGTCCGTATAGTAAATCACTCCGGATGTAACCTGTACACTATTTTTAACATAATATTACGTTCATTCTGCCAAAGACTACTCCTCTTGCTTGTATACTTTTTTAAAGGTAAATATATCCATTTTTGTGATATGCGGGACCACATCTTTGGCATCCGGCGGACATGGCCTGCCTAGTCCTATTTTAGTTAAGCAGGTTTACGATTAAATTGCTACGTCAGCAATTTGACAGTTTGATGGGGTTGCAGCAGACCAAGGAGAAGATCGCGGGACGCCTTAAATGGCTTTCTCAATATAATACTGTCATTTCAAAGTTTACAACAGAAACAGTACACACTACAAAAAAATTAGGTATACAGGCAAAAAATACCCACAAGTACAAGTGTACATACATACATACAGTTCGCTGAGTACACAGAGAACTACGTAAGTCGTGCCACTGTCAGTGTTTAATGACCAGTCGTAAAAGGATATTACTGTAACATTTTTTTATTTTGCGTCTCATATATTTCATGAGACCCTGAGTTGGGTCGCCGGGAACAAAATATTATTTTGCTTCATTAACTTATGTCGTTTTAAACGCAGTCATTTATTTTAGTAGCTTGATATACTGCGGGGGTGACCGGCTGGTTTTATCAGTAAACAGGATCAAATATTGTGAATGTGCTACGTTTAGCAGTACTTTTAATTATTATCTTTTTCTGTTTCCATGCTGGATAAAGTAAATAAAAGTATGTAGGTAATAGGTATAAATAAATAGACAGCTACCGCTACTGGCTTGATCAAAGGCGTAAATCAAATCTCGAACAAACGGATTCCTTCAATAATTCAAGACTTTTCTGAGCTCAATATGTATTGATGTGATCCCTTGAAACCTCATTTCATGATCGACTTAGATATTAAGAATATGAATATAATTCTCAGAAATAGAAGGCAATGAGAGTCAAGTGTTTATAGTAATTGTAAAAAAAAATAAAGCTCTAGGAAATTGTTATAAATGTTACTGGCTGAGCCCATCAGGATTTCAGGTCAAGCTAGTTTGTCCTAGGCCAAACCGCTTTACTGGTTGGTCGTGTCAAGATACACTAACCCAAACAGAGCAATTATTTTACAATGCACCCACTCGCTACGCTCGCTCGAGTCGTGCGTGTTTAGTCACGGTTCTATCCTAACCCCTTTAGGCGGGGTGCTCCATGATCGTCCTTTTGTGATGAGCGCTAGTTTGGCCTAGGACAACCTAGTTCATGGTATGTTACAGCACCATGCTGAGATAGTGGCCTTTTGGCTTCGCACGGGACTAATTTAATGTATGTATGGCCTAATTTTAAGTGTTTCTCATGTTTACTTTGTTTACATTTAATTTTCTGTCAATTTGTTTTGTCCTGTTGTGAAACCAATAATTTTTTTTTTCTTTCTTTTAGTTGAGCTAGGAAATCCTAAGACACAGATGATGCTATTTGTTTTTATATTGCCTTCTCTTTACAGTGTTCAATATTACTTCAGTGATTTTCCGCGAATTTTCCTACCTACTCTGCTGGCTTTCATTATAATAATAACATCCCGTTCCCGTGGTACTTATTTAATCTACCCGATGCTATTATCAGTTCCAAACCAAGCTTTTCGAACAGCTAACTTTTTCCATTGGAGTTCACTCCTTCCTCCGTCAATTTCTACACGAACTCCGTAAATATCTCAATGTGAAGCGAACATGGCATTTCTACTCCGATGAAGTTAATCCAATTAAAAAAATGTCGGGTGACTTATTCGGGGACGTAATAAAGTAAAAACTGCAAATGTAATAAGAGGTGAAATTGCTATTTTGGTCAAGGTCTCCAAACGTTCTTAAAATGCGAGTTTTCATTACTGAGGTTATTTTTGGAATCAAGTGGGACGTAAAATGAGGTAGCTTTGAGTCGAGCCGTGTTTACCTCTTTTCATTACCTACACGTCTTAAGGCATAGACTTTTTAGTAGACGTTAGTACTAAGTAGTAAGAAAACTCCTTGCGCGAATTTTTTGTTAATTATCTAAGTGTTCGTTAGGCAAAGTAGTCGGGGTTTTCGTTTATAAATCCGTTGCTTTTTCTTTGAATCCAATTACCTCACCTTTCTTATTAGATTAGTTTTACTTCGATTTCTTTGGGTCTATCGTAAGGATCAAATGGAAGTAGTGAAAAGCATTTCTGGAAAGCCGAATTTATCCTCAAAGGTTTTCCGCTTGGCGATAATTCTGGTGAATATTTATAATACTGAAAAACAGAATAATTTCGTCAATTTCCAGTAATAAAAAGCCGACAGACGAAAATTGTGACAGTATTACGAGTAATCCCCGACATTTCAGTGTCGCAGAGTAATTTATCGCAGTTGGACATAAAAAATAATACAAATATTTTAAAGCTTGGCTGAATTTTAAAGTAGTATGTAAGATTCCTTTCTTTACCTACCACGGGTTTTTTAAAGGTTTCCGATACCCAGTTCCTTTTATCAAAATTACATGACTCTTATCTTCAACGACTTAAACTAAACTATCTTCAACGACGATTAGTAACTAAGTGATACGTCAGCGTTGTTTATCAACTAAGATTCCGATAATCACGAACCTTATACGCATCAGGTATGTTGACGGGCTCGCCGCTCTCGGCAACATAGCCGACGATGCCGCTGCCCCACGGTATCCGGATCTCATCGAGCTGTTCCATCTGTTCGGGTGTTGACTTCGAGCAGACATCGAAAAGCTTCGACACCAAACATCTGGAAATAAAGACAACAATGAACAACTTGCTTTTATAAAGGAACATGAACAACGTGTTCATGAAAAGTTGAAAATAAGCTAGAATTGGGAAACATTTTTAATACCTAGACACAGGAACAAAATGTTGGAGTTATCACATATTGACCGTGCGCGGTATGGCACCAGATTTTTCAAATAGAATAAACACGACGAGTTTTGAGCATCGCAATATCAAATTCTATAGAAGTGCAAATATTTTCGCGTTCCATTTATTCCGAAAAATATCAAGCTCCATTCGTGTTTGACTAAAAAACAATGAGCATCAATTTTTCAATACCCGTATAAGCTTTATTATCTCGAACTCGGATTTGCAAATATATAAACTAATAATAATATATGCTGCCATATATAGATCTTTGGCAGTCGTTACAGGTGTTCAGTGACCTGAAAGTCTGACAACCAGTCTTACCAAAGGGTATCGCATTATCCAGTATTTACTGGGTTGTGGAGGTCAGATAGGCAGTTGCTCCATGTAAAATACTGGTATTCAGCTACATCCGATTAGACTGAAAGCTGTTCCTAACATAGTTGAGAAAATGCTATGCTAGATGATGATAAGCTTTATTATTATTAGCATTCATTCGAATATGCAAATAAAAATAGTTGAACCAGGCCCACTACATTTCATTACTATCAGCGACAACGACAAGCAAACAAGGGAGGTTTACGACAGGCATAATCGAATTCCCAGTCCCACTCGGAGAATTTTCCAATCGGCAAATGGGAAGAGAGAATCCGTTTAATAAAACCTCGAGGGCCATGTGTCGTGGCGCATGCGGTCCGCCTACATTTAAAAGTAACTAGAGTTAAACTCGATAGTCGTGACATTTCAAACTATCCTTACATAGTATAAAACAAAGTCGCTATTTTTGTCTGTTTGTTTGTCTGTATGCTTAAATCTTTAAAACTACGCAACGGATTTTGATGCGGTTTTTTTAATAGATAGAGTGATTCAAGAGGGAGGTTTTAGTATATAATTTGAACGACATCCACGCGGGTGAAGCCGCGGGCATCAGCTAGTTATAAATATGTCACAGTCAAAACTGTTGACTGGTGTGTCCAAACCCTTAATAAGTTAAAACGAGTTTTCTCTATTAAAATATGTTAACTAATCCTAGCATGAAGTTATCCCATGGTTATTCAAAGGGTCAAAAAAAAAACCTAACAATGTAATAGTTTTGACCGGTCAAAAGTAGTTTTAATTGATTAACAGTTTTTACTGTAACACATACACACGGCCCTAATTGCGAGATTTATTTGCATGAGATTATCTTGAAGTGGCATTTTGTTTGATATCTACTGCGTTATTTATGTGCGATGATCGTTGATATGGCCGCTCCCTTGTGAAGTAATTAATGTGATTATGTTAATTGGTAGTACTTATTGTTTGTTTACTTATGAGAATGAAACTGACTTCACCATGCATCTGATCTCAATACATACTAGTATACTATAAGAACTTTATTTACCGAAAGAAAACTGCTTCGTTGGTCTAGTGGTCTCAAGCTCGACTGCTGTGCGTGAAGTCTTGGGTTCTGGCAGTGTTATTGGGATTTTCCATCAGGAATATCTCAGTAGTAGTTATACAGTCTGGATTTTTGTCCGTTTGAGAGCAATAGGCTCGCCCCCTATTACATAGAACTTAAACATGCGAAATGTGCGTGTACTAGACTAATCACTTCTACGAAACCCATGGCTAGTATAGGCGTGACGTGTAAGGTTCAAAATTGATTACTTATACCTCAAAACCCAATAAGTAACACCCTCCAAATCACGTATTCCGATTTCGAAGTTCCCTTCGCAAACCGCTCCTTCCGTACCATACTTCTACCGACACATACATCACACAGTGACATTACGTCATCGAATCTTGGACTCCCCAGGAAGCCCTCCTCTTTAAGAGCGCACTCAAACTCAATAAACCCTCAGACGGAGGCTTAAGTGGCGACTACACACGTAACTTCATTTTCGTTCAGTCAAATTGAATAATTGGATAAGCTTTGTAAGAGAAACACGTTGACGGCTTACGAACACTTAAATGTGGAGGATATAGTTGGTATTAAGTTAATGAGAAAAGGGTTTGTGCGGGCTTTTGTCGAATGTTTGGTTAAGGCGACCTAAACGTTCTCGAAAGATTAAAGACTTTTTACTTCGTTAACAACCTTTGCCATTTTGTGACAGTACTTATTGGGTTGTAAAGGTCAGATAGGCAGTCGTAAAATACTGATAATCAGCTGCATCCGGTTAGACGGCAAGCCGACCCGAACACAGTTGGGAAAAGGCTAGGCAGATGATGATATTATGATAGTACCTACCCATTTAATATCCTATTCTATTCGGTTATCAAATTGTGAATCAATTTAAACAATTATCCATCTGAAAATTGGTCCCTTGAGAAGCCTTGAAAATTGATACATCACAGAAAGGACTACCCAAGGACAGTGCCACCGAAAAGTTATAAGTAGAAATAACCTCATTTGGTTATAAACCATTAAGGAAAATTGTAACATGTTAAAATTAATTAAATTTGCCTCATAAATGTATCCAATCAACTGTAGTGGTCAAGTAAATATTGCTTGTTGGTATTTAAATATATTTTTACGACCCGAAAGACTTGGTAAAACAAGCTTTTTTATTAGAAATAAAAGCATTACCCTAGCTTATATTACTAAATCTACTAGCACTAACAAAAATAAAGGTCCCATGTCTAATGTAATACAATTCAAGAAGCCATGCAAAGTAATATTTATGATCACCAACTGAAGACACAATATAAGAGCCAATAACATAAGTAAGGTAATAAAAACCTTATTACGATGACAAGTACGAGTACATACAGAACAGGATATAACCCTTCAAACTTCATTGGTTGTTTCATTCCGTTATGATTTCCGCGTACAGGGTCCCGTTTGACCTTGACCTTCGGAGGTTTGGCAACTGTTTCATCCTTTCCACGGCTCTGGGGAACTTTTAAGCGCCAGTCTTCATTCATTATTCAGCTGGTGTCGATGTTCGGGATTACGATTTTTTGTCGCACGCTTTCAGAAATGAGAAAACTATGCTAGGTACCATTAAAAGCTGGGAAATATAGTTTTAAGAGGATGTCGAATAGTTTTTTCCTTTTAAGGTTAGACGGCAAGTAAGTTGTTAAAGGGGATAGAACCGATGTGGCATATCAACCTGTCCGCCATTTTGTTTTTTTTTTCGAAATCGCGGCCCACGTTGAATGTGGTATGTATGGATAGAGGACATATAGACGAACAGAAAATGTCCAGCAACACGGTACCCAAAGTGTCACGTTACCGAGATATTTGAAGTTAAAGATCGACAAATGAGTACAACGACAATCACTAAATATTTTTTTAAATATCGTTTTTACGTTTAAAGGCGTTAAATTGTATCCAAATGATAGTTCCCAGGTTGATCATTATTATACGCACAATAAAATCGCTTCGCATCGCAATGAAACGCTTTATTTTGTCAAAGAATAGTTTTCTCGTGCTCCTAGTAGTATGTAAATTATGTAATGTACCTACTCTCTTTCAGTAACCAGTAATAATGATAATCAACGCCTATAGACACGTAAAATGTCTAATTTTTATATGGTCATTGTACTCATACGTCCATCTTAACCTTCAACAAATATCTCGGTAACGTGACACTTTGGAGTACCATGTTACAGGACATTTCTTGTTTGTCTATATGTCCTCTATCCATACATACCACTTTCATCGTGGGCCGCGATTTCGAAAAAAAATCAAAATGGCGGTGGGTCGATATGCCAGCTCCCATACAAAAAAGTTCAAACCCCTTTAAGCTATCAGAAATACCTCAGAAGTTAAAAATTAAGTTCAAAAATCTAAAACCCGACTACTAGCAAAATCGCGGTCTTAAAAGTAGAAAACAAGAAAATAATTCTTGTCTGATATTCCTCGTAGTCGCATGCCACTGATAATGATGCTCCTTCAGCCCGTTCTCATTGATACAGATGTCAGCTGCTAATTGCCAAGGCAAGGTGGCATGCGACTACGAAAAATATCAGACAAGAATTATTTTTTTGTTTTCTACTTTTAAGACCGCGATTTTGTTAGTAGTCGGGTTTTAGATTTTTGAACTTAATTTTTTTATTTGAATTTTATTTTTGTGTGTAGGTACTTAAACTATAGTATAATACATATTTGTAATTTGCTCGCCAAGACCTTTCATTTGATACCAAACTTGCTATGATTATCTCAATTTAATATTTTTTGAGGTAAGTTTTTGACATTTAAATTTCGTCGTAAAAAGAATTTATAAAATTTATATAGCCTATGACACTCGGGTTATTCTTACGAATCTATTGACACCTAATTTATTAAAATCCGTTCAGTAGTTTAGGCGCTACGGTGGAACATACATACATACATACATACATAGACTGCCAAAATCATTACCCTTCCTTTTGGCTTCGCCGTAGTCGGGTAAAAAGGTAAAGGTGGTAGATTTTTGTCTTTCGTTTTGTGAATCTTAATACTACATAGTTCATGCAAAGAAATACTTTCATTTCTTTTATAAAAGAGCAAGTATAAAAAAATCAACAAATATAGGCTGACTTTTACATTTTCGTCATATTCAAGGAGCGAATTACACCTACCAATGATTCTTCTTAATAATAAAATTGGTACGTATTTTTTTTGTGAATTGGTATCGGTAATTGCCACCACATGTAAAACCCACACGTTTTAAAATAAGGCCCCACTCATTCTCGCCCTATAACCGCGCTTTAACACACAGACACAAACATTTATTCGATAATTTCTTATCCCATAGGTACCACGAGTCACGACGCGGGGGTTAAGTATTCTGAAATACTGTAAAATTTTTAATAACTAAAAAAACTATATAAATTCATTTTTGACCCGGTACCGTTATTTAAATTAATTTTTATTGATGTATTTTATGATGATCTCCAAAATTATGACGAGGATAAAAAACTGCATTTTGTATAAACGTTTTGGAACAAATAAGTGTAAAATATCGTTTGAAATTTAACCAATTTCTCTACTGCATTGATTTTTAATGACCTTGATCTTGTAATTTGTATCTCGTCTGTCCGTTTAACATACTCAGTAAAGGTCAGTTGAATCATAAATAATATTGACAAATATGAAATGGGTTCACTAGACACAACAGTTAAAGATTTAATCGTAATACTTTGCATAGAAATAGCCGTGAATTATGTTTGATCCAAACTTAATTATAAAACGCTAAATTATCACCGTCTGTCTGCTACGTTTTAACCGCTAAATTGCTGAACCGAATTTTAATAATATGTATTGGTGAAATAGTGACCTAACTGTAGGAAAATAGAACTATGCATACAATGCGTAGTATAAACCACTAATCTATACCTACTAATTAATAGGCTCCGAAACTACTGGTCCGATTTTAACATTTTTTTCCCCAATAGAAACCTAAATTATTAAGAAGCTATAAAGTAATTTATTTAAAAAAAAAACTTTACCTCAACCGAACTTTAACTTACGCGGGTGAAACCGCAGACCGCAGCTAGTAAGTTATAAATCACTATCCCTTCAGCAACAATTTGTTATCAAGTTATTTCAATCTAGGATAACAGTGGCGGAAATCGTTTGCATATCATAATCAATAATGTATCGTTTGACTTCTGTTTCACATTTCCGATCTTGCGTCACTTAAGATTTCCACATGATTAGCCACAGATCGTAGTAGTTAAGTATCGGTAATACCTACATAAAATCACGCCTGTAATCCCCGAAGGGTTCGACAGAAGTGTACCTAACAGTACACCCAAATTTGGTACCTAACAGTACACTCAAAAGGGTTCGCCAGTCCAACAACCAGGAACTAATCCATAGGCAAAATAGGAAAATTCGTCCGTCAGATAGATTTCCAAAAAATATTGACTACATATTTTTTCTTTTTTCACGTGAACAAAAAATGAAGACGATACAGTGCTTCGAAAACTCGTGTGACGTCATCTGATAGTACATTTTGTACCTTCATGTGACGTTTCAAGCCCCACTCCATGATCTTTAACGCCCTTTATCTTCGTCAATTTTTATTGATTTGATAAAACAAAAAACACGTATCCAATATTTTTCGATAATCTAACTGACGGACTAAATAGAATCATATTTTTTTGAGTCAGTCCGATCCCCTATTCTCCTCTGTCAATCGTCGCGCTATCATCTACTCCTTTTTCTTTCATATTCCTCACACAATCAATCCTTTCCTTCCTAGTCAGTCTTGCTCTCTTTATCTATCAACATTTAAATTAAACAGTCAGATGCGATTCGTCCCTCGTCATCAAGTCAAGAAAAGTCGATTCCCTTGAAACGTCTAACTAAGAACAGATTAAAAATGTACATCCTTTTATCCTACGACTTTTAATCCTTAGGTTTAGCTATATAGATATTCACAGTGAAAATAGATCGACCTATATTCTTTCAAGGGCTTTAATTAAGTTACATTTTTCCCTCAATAGATTACACCGGCAACGTGGGATGTTAATCCTGTGAACGGCGGACTTTACCTTTTACCTACATATTCAATGGAATAAACGAATTAAAATGACAATTCTATTTTGCGGTTTTCAGGTGAATAATTATACCACCGTTAGTACCTATCGCTCAGTATACCACTAATTAATGAATACCAATACGATTGGCCACAACCACATATCAGTGAAACCGATCGTACGAAAGGCTATTGCCAAATAAGCTGGTTGTATGGCCCTTTATTCAAAATGCGTATATAACATAAATATAAATAACCGTATTGCGTATTGGATTGACGCCAAAAGCTATATAACCATGGACGCTAAATTTCAGCCGGCTTTGTTCTTCTAAATATTCCATGCGATTTGTGGGATAGCGGAATGGCCATAGATCGTAAAGACATAGAGATGTGTATCGCTTTAATTTTGTATCGGAATTGTTTGAGTATGAATGTTGATGGCTGGAGTAGGGGAAGACCAAAGAAACTATGAATGAACTATGCGAAGGATGAAATGGCTAGAAAGGAGACTGTTAAGGTGACAAGTACCTAATAGAGAAGTATGGAAAAAGTAAACATGCTGCGCCAACTCCAAAACATTGAGATAAGGTCAGGAGAATGATGATGAATCGTTTGACCAACACAGGCTTTTCTGGATCCCGTCGGGGCTGTGGATTATCCCGTCGGGGCTGTGGATTATCCCGTCGGGGCTGTGGATTATCCCGTCGGGGCTGTGGATTATCGAAAGGTTAACGCGGCTCCGACACAAGGGCGAAGAAGGAACATGGGTTTGGTTTTTAGTCAGTAGAAGTCTGTTCGCCCTGCCCAAGAGCGGGGGGGGTTATTCGATGATTTTCCACCCACCAAAAAAAAAGGCTTTTCTGGATATCACATCTCTCTGACACAATAATTGTAAGTATTTTACGACAAATTCTTCTAACGGGCAGGCTCCTGAATATGTATAAGCTGTACTGGCTTTTGTCCGCGGTTACCTCGCGAAGAAGACAGAAATGAGCTTAAGGGAATATACTGCCGGGATAAAAGCCACCTATCATACCTATCCTGGGGACCTTAAATCGACGCTTTAGGAGAAATATAACAGTTTAATAAAATAAATCAGATTAAAATTCTTAAAAAGGTCACAGACGCAGTTTCCATTATGAATGTCACTTTATGACCATTTTAAGAATTTTCATTTGTAACATAATTATTATCCTTTCATGATTTATTTATTTATTTATTTATTTATGTACACACAAAATACAAAAAAAGGAAAATACATAAAAAGAATGGAAGAGCACAAAGGCATGATTCTACTAAAGCGGCCACTTTAGATCCCTCTTGATCTTTGATCCTTGGTTAAGGGTTACCCTTGGTAATTTCATTCTTCTAAGGCGTGAAAAGGTAACAGACCGTCAGCCTAGCAGATAAGAGTTATGGATGTAGTAAGTATGGTGCTTCATACTTCTGAGCATAAGTTTCTTTCTAGAACCTCTGTTACCAACCCAAAGAAAACGTGGGTGGAAGGTCTTTTGATTATTTTAAGCACAAGAATATCTTCCACGAAATTAAATTGGAAACGTGCGATCGAATATTACGTTATTGAAATTAAATTAAACGACGCCTACAAATCAACTATGAAAATTACGTGTAAGTACCTATGAATTAAGATGAAACTCGTGCTATTAATATGTCATTCTGTTTAGTTTGATTTTGATTAAATTATTCTTGGATATGATTGGTCTTCGTAATTATGGTCGACTACGAACTAATAGCGTACACACGGCTACACATCAAGCTATACAAAACCAGTATAATCTGATCGTTTATTGTGCGAAAAGATCTAGTAAAGTGAGGCCAAGATTAACTGGTTTTGTATAGCTTGATGTGTAGCCGTGTGTACCTATGCAAACAGCACTTCTAAGTGACGTTCAAGAGCCGTCATTGTAAAAAAATCCATAGCAATTTTAACATTGACTGCTCTTGATCGCGGTTTAAATATGCTGATCGCGTTCAGTGTCATAAGTGAGATGCGCCCTAAACCGTACATTAACAGCTGTAACCTGAGGCTGTAACCATACATTTAGTTCTAAGCTTTGACTTCTGCTATATTCTTCTGTTTGTTGTAAAAGTTCTATCAGCATACACTCTCAAGGCAAGTAAAGCCCTAATTCACGTATACCACAACCATTCATTGCACCGCAGAACAACAAGCTATTATAACGTTCACAGTCGAGAACAAGATAATATATAAATACAATAATAGCACAGAGATCGGTAGGTAACCCAGCAGCTCGTCGCTTTGACCACAGAAACTTATTTCCTCCATTTTGTTTTTTACTTTTACAAGTATCTACTGTGGTTGACTTGCTTTGTGTATATCTTTTGCCCGCAGATAGAAGATTAATTTAGATTTTGCTTGGCTTCAGCTTTTAGAAATTTAATTAAAATGAGGGTTTGATCTGAAGTAAAGCTATATTTCGAAACAAAATACCCTTGAAAAACTCGCTCAAATATTTCAGCTCTAAAAATCAAGTAGGCACGTATAGGTAATTGATTGAAGTATTAAATAACGACTCCCGATACTTCAGAAACCTTAATTATATCAGAATTTAATTAGAATTCGATCGGTTAACATTTCAGAATATTTTTAAAAACAAGGCGAAGTCCATATCGTTAACCTGAACTACACGCGAATCTCGGGAGCCAGACATTTCCCCCGGGCTTTCGGCCACTTCCGATGCCCCGCATTTTAACGGTTATTCGCCAGATCTTAAATATTTATTGGCAGATATTGCCAATGGCCTCTCAATTGCCCGTTTTTAAGTTTCTCTTCGACTTTTATGCCTTTACCAGACGATGCACAATAGCGCAAAGAAATTGAGCTTAATTTACTGCCATTGTGCATCGCTTCATAAATGACAAGGTCAGGAACACCTTTACTGTTCAAGTAATTTAAGAGTTATACGCAGATTGCATTTAAGGATCAACTGGAAGATATTTTGCGATATTCCATTGTTCGATAGACTTCATCAAGTCAAAAGCGTATAAGTAAAACATTCACCAAAACCTTCCAGCAATCAAGGGGCAATGTTCAAACAGCTGAAACGTAACATCTCTGCTGTCAAAATAAATTGCACGCCAACGACGCCTCAGAGGGTCTATCAAAACAAAGGCTCCTAGTGGTCTGTCGCGTGACAGAGAGTTATATCGGGGATATACGAGCTTCAGTAGACATACCACTGTAGGCAACGCCGATCTGCGATTCACTCACATAAAGCATTAAAATCGCAACAATCAAACGCAGCGAGTCATCAAAGCATGTTACAGCTTCGAAGCAATCGGTAATACCAAAATCCCGCGATTTTGGAACCGATTGTACAGTCACCCGCAGAAAACGTAGTCGCAAAATCGACCCTAAAAATCGCAAGTCTACTAAACCCCTTACACACGTCTGTCGGCAATACGCTAGGGAATCGACCAACCACTTTGTTCACGAACCGAGAAAGAACAAATGTAACGCTAAGACTGTAACTGCAGCCGAGATATGACGGCAGATGTAAACGGCTCGGGAAATGTGCTCTTCAGGTAGTCGGCATGTTATATTCATTGGCTGTGAGAGCTTTAGTATTGTTGAGTTTGTGATTTGAGCTGATATTGTGTCCACGTTATCAAGTCCATGATGTGAGACTGCGGGTAGCGTCGCCAAAAGGGCAGGATGCTTAGGGAGACATGGTGTTGATAATGGCAGGTTCGAGTGGAAACCCTCACTCAGTAGTTGCCGAGAGACGGTAGATGAAGTAATAATAATAATAATAATATTCCACAACTATCACACAACGCCATCTAGTCCCAAGCTAAGCAGAGCTTGTGTTATGGGTACTAGACAACTGATAAACATACTTATATATTTCTAAATACATACATTTTATAGATAAATTACACCCAGACACAGAACAAATGATCGTGCTCATCACACAAACATTTGTCCTGGGTGGGAATCGAACCCACGACCTCCGGCATAGCAGTTAGGGTCACTAACCACTAGACCAACAGGCCAGTCGAAGTGTTGGCAGACTCATCGTTAGAAGGGTGAACGACTTTCAAAAAATCATGGAAAAGACTTGGGTGAGACGCATGCACATCAGAGGAGTATGGCACGGAAAGAAGGAGGTCCATGAGCTGTAGTAGTAGCAGCGGGTGGAACAAGGCTGTCTGTGATGATAATGAACCTTATTTACGCTGAAGTAAGGTACCAAATAGACAAAGGATTCTCACTGTGTCCGTTTTAATTTAATCACCAAAACAAAACACTTTGATTCCCTAAGTACCGTTTACAGTACAGCTTTTAAAGCTGTAAAATGACTCAATACCTGCCAAAGTGAAGTCAGTCTGACCGTATAACGGTCGAGTAACCCTAATTGCATCCTAAGCGTGTGTCCGTCATCACTTTAACAGTTATTTGTGCAACAGTATGTGCATATAGCTGTAGATATTGAACGTGTAACGTCGGCACGTGGATTAAAGGATTGTCTCGACGGACATGTAAGAGAAAATTAGTCTGTAACTAAGAATATGTAGGTACGTATAAGTTTTTCTTCTCCTCACGTAGGAGTTGGATTGTGGTTGTTTTGTGTGACAACGTAAACTCGATTATACGTGGACGTGAGAGAGCATTTTTTTTGCTTTTTGCTCTAGTTGGATTGACACGCGTCGTTGGATGTTTTGTGAAAGCCTCCCACGATGCATCATTCTACGCGAAAAGCGAAAAATAGAGCGCACATGGGTGTTGAAATGCGAAATAAAATATCACATGAAACAGTTTACAAAGGAAGGACCGCAGGCCGCAGCTAATTACAAAAGAAAAAACTAAAATGAAAATGTTTTTCCTTCTCATTATAATTCCAAACGCTTCCTTAACAGATGAGAATTATAATGGAAAATTATCATAATTGTATTTATGTTTTCATTTAGGACAACTAACCGTCTGATATGCTAATAGTCGCATGTTATTTGGGCTTTGTGCGACTATCCTCAGTGGAACATGGTAAATAATTCGCTCTCGACTTTGTAATGTTAATGAAAACCACGATCTTTAATTAAAACTTTCTACGTAACCTATTTGGCGGCGTTTACAATTAGAAGGCCCACTAGTTTATTTTTGATGGTGACTAAGGGAGTTGCGGTGTTGGTCGTGAACTCGCGAAAATTCGTTTTACTGCGGGGACGAAGTTCAAAAGCCCCTTTTACGTCACGGAGTACCTTTTTGGCAGGTATTAGCTTGTGACACGTTTCCGCTATCCTTTCCGTCTTTTTCGTGATGGCTGCCAAACTGAGTTACGTTTAATTTCCTTAAAGTGTTAATGTGACAGCTGGTAGTTTTAATACTAATAGAAAACGACGTTTTAGAGTTGGTGGAGTCATTGTCCCTTTCGAATATAAAAAGACCTTGTTGGTAAGACAACATTTAAATACAATAATATTTATTTACCGCATCACTGCAGCATTTTTCGCTGCAGTGCGCTGAAAGCGTATAAACTCGGTGCTAATGAGATAATAATGCTAAAAGCTCGTTGTATAGGTATTAATTGCTCATTAAACATTAAGAAATACGTGCAAAATCTTTACGTCAGTTCATTTTTCCTTCTGGCGTGCGTATAAGAACCAGATTTATGAACGTGGACGAGGCAAAAGAAGTATGTTAGGATCGTAACAGGTGGCGTTCTGTGGTTTCTGCCTACCCACATGGGAAAATGGCAGAGTTCAAGTTATGTTTATTTTTCATCATTTTATGTATTCAATGTGTTCAATCATCTCGAATAAATGACCCCAAATTGTTAGTAGAACTCGCTATGACACGGATTAAGTATATCGAGAATTCGAGACCAAAGAAGTCATTTAAAGCAATGTTATAGTATTAATTCTCGCATTGAGGCCACATTTGGTTACTTCTAGGTAAGCGTGCTCCATCGTCGACCGCATCATCACTTTCCATCAGGTGAGATAGTGGTCAAACGCGAAACTATCAATTATAAAAAAAAAAAATTGCGCTTAGAGAACGGTAATTCACATTAACTCAAGCTTCCCATGGGGGTACGGTTTATCTCTCCACACGATAACTATTATGAGGGCTTTTCCTTATGTCCACTGGTAATGTATTATGGTAAGTTTTCATGAACGTACGAAGTGAATATATGATGGATCGTTTACAAGTAGTCTGAAATATGAAGGATTGGGCATGAAAGAGGCATGGGTAAAAAAGAAGTTGAAATATGTGAAAAAATATTTGCCGAGAAACTGGTGGCGGTACTCTCAAAGCTTAGTAGCCTGGACAGCCCTTATACCCTACTAGTCTTCATGATGTTAGGGTTTCTGAACAACCTTGCCTTTCGGTCTTGTCGTATTTATGGCGCCTAAATACGCCACTGATAGTAACTGTGATACTGTAGAGAAGAAGAAGAATGGAAGAAGAAGAAGATATGCTACGTCGACCCCAAATAAATTGAGATAAGAGCAGAAAATGATAGGCGGTTGAATAATATCTATGCTTTATTTTTTCAGGATTACTTGATAGTTTTGTTCTGTGTAAAGACGAATGTTTTAGTAATCATTATTTAGCAGATTAGAGGTAACAGCTATCCTTTCAAAGCGTATCCCCAGGCTGACACCGTCATAGTTTTCGAAACTTACACAAAACGTAAAATACCAGCTAGAAACAAGTTTTGATACCAGATATCTGAACTTTGAACTGTAGTTTATAACAAGGGCCAGTTTGTAAACAGTTGAGATCCAGTTAAATCTAGCAGATGACGTTTTTCAACGATCACTGAGCTTAAATTCATTCATGAAAAATGTAAATGTTTGAGATGAGCAAGCGTGGTAGAATGGGTTTATTATAATAACAGACTGATATTGTTCAAGTTCGATTTTTTTTCCGAAATTCTTTTCTAAAAAAACCTTACCGAGTATTTATTATTTTCGTCTGTTTCAGTTCTAAGAACGGTGTGGGCGAAGAATGGAAACACCTCTTATAATTATTTTAGGTGATACATTAGACCAAATAATATAAAGATAGACTACCAAAAAGGACGAAACATCGCCTCCACGAGAAACATTTCAAGCTCCTAAAGCATTAAGAAATTTCTTTTATGAAGAAATCATCGAAAAGTAAAGACATTACAGATAATGCAAAAGAAAATTGCTGTTTCCGTTGAATGAGATAAGTTGATATTGTTTCCTGTCCATTTATTTTGTTTTTATTCTTTTAATGGACTGTAACTGCGACACGAAATAAAAAATAACGATACCTGTGGAAAATACTTTCTCTCCTAATCTAAAAGATGTTTTAAAAAATAACGTTTCACAGAGGTGAAACGTTATTTTTTAAAACATCTTTTTTATAACATATTTTTTAAATCATCTTTTTTATGGTGGGAAATCATCAAATGACTCCTCCCGCTCTAGGCAGAGCGGTAGCGAGTGTCAGACTTCTACTGACTAAAAACCACCCATGTTCCTTCGTAGCCCTTTGTGTCGACGCCGCGGTATCTCTTCGAACAACTCGCAGCCCCGACGGGAATGTTTCACCCCTTAATATTTTTCGACGCATAAATCGTCAGGAATTCAGTATGAAGTAAAAAAGAATACACAAAAATAGAAACCACAGCGGTCCCTAATGGTAAAGCACCTCAACTGCGAGCATCCAAATGAATTTCCATGCAAAATTCCATTTTAGAGAAAAACCTCAAAGCCGTTGAAACTCAGAGAAAAAAAACATACGAATGTACAAACCAGGGAAACGCTGAAAATATTTTATGAAAGCTTTTGTACTCCCAATATAGAGGCCGCGGAAGTAACGTATATATGCACCAAGGCACGTATAGAAGCCTTTTTTGCTTTTAACATCTACGATACGCGTAAACGTGGATGAGGATATAAAATTAAAGAGTTCGTGCGAGTACTAAAAGAAGCAGGTTTTTATTGTACCTTTCAATGTTTTATCAACGAATGAGCAAGAGAAAAATAAATCAAATAGGCAATCGGGACGAGCTTCTTAAAACAAAACCAACCTGACCAGTGGTCAACATTAGCCCTGGATCAAAAGAACTGGAAGGTATGGAGGAGGCTTTTGCCCAGAAAAGGGAAGATTAAATGGCTAACAGTAACAGTACCCATGGCCCATACCCAGGCGGTCCCATGGAACCTATTATGGGGGCGAGCCTATCAGCCATAACCGGGAACAAATCCAGACTCCATGGCTGCTACTGAGAAATTCCTGATGAATAAACCGAATAACACTTTGCCCGACCCGGGAATCGAACCTAGAACCTCATGCTCAGCAGTACTTAAAAAGTAATCTAATCCGGTTCTATGAAACAAAACACGGTAGAGGCACAAGTACAAACATCCGTCATCTCTCAGAATAACACACAAGATTCCTTAATCACAAGAAGCATACATTTGCAATACATAATGCATTGTGTTCATGTTTGTTATGAACTTTGCCAATATGTTAAGTGTATCCGCTAGTCGGAGCCACGTAGAATATAAACTAGTACAAAATTAAGTTAACTCCCAGACCAATATGGTATATACAAGTGGTTTCCATTTGACACAACTATGCACTGTCACGATATTAATTTAACTTTCAGACAAATGGCCATTCTTTGTGTAGCTTAGTCTTTGTTCTAGAAAGTATGTTAGAACATGCGAATTTAAAAATTCTATTTCGATGCGATGTCTTGCACAAAAATGTGTTAAATTAGAAAAGTTTTTGCGTTTATCTTGTAAAATCAAAGATGCATGCTATTATGAAAAGATTTCTAAAGTTAGTTTAGGCAAATAAATATGAAGATGCACAAATCCAGTTTTTTAATGTATAATAAATTCCTTAGGTGCCAACGGTATCTAACTTTAAAAAAATATGCAGCAGACGAAATCTGTAGCTATATTCTTGAACTCTCCACTTCTGATTAGCATAATTTCATAATTATTTTCTAAATACTACAACTGCCATAAAATATGAAAACCGTAACTGTACAACTGTGCACTCGATGGTCCGGCAATCCGCCTGTGTCAACCAAAGGTTCAATTGCTGAAGGTCATTGGCGGGAGACGTCAGGCTATTAATTTTTGTAATTAAATTTGACCCTTCAGACAGCGAAATTCACTTTGACGTCTAGACGTAATTATCTCTTAAGCAGTTTCCTTGCAATTTCATTACCTTTAGATCCGTTTATAGTTCCACTACCACATTAAATAATCCTATTAGAATCAGCAAGGTAGAATGATTAAAACTTTGAGCTAATTTTAATCCTGTGTTGTGTACAGAACATAAAATCCAGCTAAATGTAGGATTTTTATTATGACGTCGTTGTGAGATTGTGTGGGCACATAATAATATAATCCTGGCACTGAAATCAGAGCAAGGCTGAGCAGAAATAGTAGACTCGAAGTGTGCAGACTTTTAAATAAATTTTACAACAGGGAATGAAAACGCAAATTAGGTACGTACAACGTACTTACACTCAAACAAGACGAAATAAATATTTAAATGTATAAAAAACTCTGAGCGAAGTTATAAGAAATTCAAACATGATGAGTGTTCTCTTATGATAATTCGATGAGTGCTTGTAAAGGGGAATGCAGTCAAGAAAAGTTTGATGAACGTCTAGACTTCAGAAGTGTCATGTTTTTATTAGTGGAGGAATAAAATCATTAGAACGGGTATAGATTTTACAGCCATCTATTCTTCATTAGAAATGGTTTCATTAGCTATGAATCAAGCCCCTCATAAACGTCCACACAGACATTAAAATCACTCGAGTATGGAAGTACAGCTGTCGCGGATGTAGAAAGCAGCAATCAAATGTAATATATTGGCGGATTCAAGTGTCCATGAGAAACGTATTATGGTTCCTCGGTCAAAATCTCTTTCTTTTTCATGGACGATGCTTTTCATACAAAGAAAAGAGACGGATATCGAGATGTATAGCAGCTTGAAACGTCTGTAAAATTACACAGGCATCCATCTCAGCACTGCGCTCTAGCACAAACCCGTTCTTGAAGCTATAAATTCTGATTACGAGCGGGTGACTTGCATTCAAGTGCAAATTCTCATTTCGAGCTTCTTTCTTCTTATTGGAAATGGTTTTGAGTTTGTTGTGGTACGCCTTTCTAATCATTAACGTTCCAAAATGAAGAGATACAAAAAGCTTTCTTTTTAAATTGCTATACATAAAATAAATTAAATCCGCTATTCGTGTAAGGTAAATGATACATTAAATAAAACCTTGCGTTCATGATAATCAAAGTCCCAATTATGACAAAATTGATACTAACTAATGGCAAATGGTGGTGTTTGGGACATTTCCATGGCCCATTAACCATTCAGAAGCACTTAAGTTCACAATTAGAATAGTGTGATTGGCTGTTTGATCTAGCGTTTAACAGGCCTGTGTAACATTCAGATGATTTAAGCCGGCACCACAAACGGCAACGGCAATACTGTCGGTAACTTAGTTGCTGCTAAATCAAAGTAACTTCGAACTTTGTGGTTCCCGAAACCACCGCGGGGTACGCCCAAGAGACTTATAGTTTATTCTAAATGTCAATCGTCCCCATAGGCTATTCTCAACCAAGTGGCCAGGTAGCAACTGACCTCGACTTTTAGATCGGTAAGCGAAAGACCATCTCTAGGGTCACTTCAGCGGACCAAACGTCGAACAGGAAGGAAAATACCAATCCAAAAGGATAAGATAACATACCTTCACATTTAGAAAGAATGCCGTTTAAGATAAAAGAAAAATAAAGCAACGAACCCGTGTTATGAAAAGCAAGAAAATTGCGTATGAAAAGATAAAGACGGTTAGTGTATATTCGTAACCTAATCTTATCAAACAAAAATTCAAGAGGCACTACCGAATATTTGCGAAGTAAAAACAGACTCTATAAACATTGGCCACTACAAACTACAACGTTCAATTACATTTAGAGATGGAACATAGCAAACAAACTATAACGGACTATTGTCCTTGAATTTTGGATGTTTGGCCAAAATCTGAATTGCAGTCTTTATCTTAGTCCTAGTTTAGGAGCCCGGAAAGTTTTCAATACTCAATACTTTATTGCATTCCACTATAATTTTACACTTGGTAGTACAACAAACTGTTTCCGTATGCTATGTACTGTGTTGTTGTTTTTACGTACCTAATAATAAACTTATCTTATTTTTTTTTCATTAGGATCACACAAAACCATTTCAAAATTAATATTTATCGTCAACGTCCCTTGTTAAAGTCATTCAAGCACTAAAAGCTCCTTGTAGGACTGTATGTTTGTATCCGACTTCCACCGTCCATGTTTGTGATAGAATTTCTCGTGGACAGTTTCAGTACTAACCTGCCATTTTGTGGATTAGGTGACGCCTTCTCTCCTTGCACCAAGAACAGGGACCCTCGATCAGCGTCCAACAGTACTGACACATTTTGAAGGATCTTGTGACACAGCACCCGTACTTCTAGCTCGTTGCAGATGTCTTTCACCTATGATAAAAAGAAAGGAGATTTATTAATATAAAATCAAAGAATTCTAGTTAAAGTAACATATTTATAGTTTACTAGCTGATGCCCGCGGCTTCGCCCGCGTGGATACTGTAAAAACAATCCTTAATGTGGATTATATATCATTCTAAAATTTCAAAGGATTGAATAAGTAAGTGGTCTCGGTGTACGATGGGCTAAATTTTATTTTCTGCATCGCAGCTGGCAAGTCAACCGAAGATTCTACTGCTTAATCGGTGTATCCCGCCTTGAGTGTAAGGCCTCCAGGCCATTTTTTCATCTATCGTAGAAGCTTTATTACAACCAGCAGTAAAGCAAGCTAAGCCGCAGTCAGTTTGGTGACGTTGTTACTATGAACAGACAGACAGACGCTGCAGAGGCAATCCATCCCCATTCATCAGCTAGTTACTTTTCATGACACCATTTTTTTCTGCAACTAAACCTAACTAAACCCATAACTTCTAACATAAACTTTCTACTTGGAGTCGTACCAGGATAAAAGTCAAATAAAACCAGAAACTAGTTGAAAGTGCAAACCCAGTTTCATATAAATGAATAAAACAACACGAGCTACCCAGACTTGGGGACATAAAATTTTGGAATACAACCACTGCAGCAGTCAGTTTCGAAACTTTATCTGGAACATTAGAGGGGGCAGACAGATCACTATTTTTGTGATGCCAATAAAATAAAAAAAGTTTTGTTGGTTTTCTACCTTAATACGGTTTATTTGACTTTTTGATCATGTTGAATTAGGCTGCTAGTCTAACACGTTGTTAACAAAAGAAACATCGTGCATTTTCTAAGACCAGACAGAAAAGTAAATACAATAGACAGTCTATAATGGAAAATAGTATAAATAATAGAAGTAGATTTAGCCACTTGAGCAAAACCGACCAATGACCGAGAAGATAGCGTAGTGAATACAGTAAATATTTCAGAAGTAACCTCTCCAATAGTCCCAAATACAACCAAGAAAACGTTCGATACTAACAAGTTTTCAAATCCAAAAGTTCTCAACGATTATTGTGTGTCACAAAAAGGATATAAGTTTTCGCCGAGGGACGTCAGACCGACGTCGACGTCACGATGCAATAGTGGGATGTCGACAAACGCTGTCCACCCACGTTTCATCCCAACCCGAGTGTTTCGTTAAAACTAGACGTCGAATATGATTTCCGAACTAATTTCCGCCGAGAGTTTCCACCAGCGGCGTCTATTTACTGAATACATTAAGTAATACATTTTGTACATGTATTGCTGGTAATCATGTAGGTAATGTACTTTGGGGATAATGGATATTATTACTGCAAGACCCCGTTCCCATTGATTTCCCTGTGGGTAACCTACATTTACAAATTCACCTTGAACAAAATTATACTGTAATTAATTTTCTGGGTAAAATGCAGGTCATCACTTTGATGGGATTTACATTGTTATAACAATATTATTAAACAATTCTGAATCATTAACACGCATACAAACATAACCTTGACATGAATGTAATACTCTGAAAACTACAAAATTTTCCTCCACAAAACATGTCGTCTATGAAATATGAAATCAGACGCAATTTTTTTTTATGACAGCTCTAATTTCATAATTTGGTGAATGAATTATGGTATAAATAAAGCCCCTCGATCCGTCGCTGTCTCAATTAATACGTACACGAAATGATTAATTATAGTCAATTTGGGTCGAACGTGAGTCGTGACGCTCTAGTAACCCGAGACCCCAGCAACCGAACATTTAGCTAGGACAGGAACTCCGTTTAATAACTCAATCGAGAGAGAACTTCTGAATGGAAGGTATTTGCACTGTGTAGGCGTACGTTTAAGTTCCAGAAAGCTTATTCTTCTTTCGTAAATAGGCCATTTTTGGGAGTAATAAGATCACACTGTCTGATCTCCGATTGGGGCGTAAAATATTTGGAGTTCATTCGAGACGGCTGATCTTTCTCATATTGTTTCAAGACTGTACTTCATATTTTCGAAAGCTGAATTAGGTCGATCTTCTTCCTACATCGGTTGTGTTGTGTCACATATATATAATATAGTCCTCCTGACCGTTTTTTCGGCCACGGCCCACGGCGGCCAATCTTAGTGGAGATTTGCCATCGGCGCGGGAGATATTATAGTGCATTCGTGTGGAGACCCTGGGAACACCACGATCCCTTGCGGATGCCCTGAGGAGACCGGGAAGTCTGATCTGCTTCTGGAGGGAGGTGGGCTGGTTGGAATAATCGGCCGCCACGGCTCACGCACAATGGTCCACCTTAAGGACTAGGTGCGGAAACCTAAAACCCCATAAAGAAGGTATTATAGTGCACAAATTTGTGCGCAGGCACAGGTGCACTCTCTGTTCCTTTTCTCTCATAGTCCGATGGGACGGCAATCCGACACGACCGGAGAGACATCAGGCACAGGACCAACGGCTTAACGTGCTTTCCGAGGCACGGGGGTATTATACCGCCAACTTCCAAACTCCGGCCTACTACTGGGAAATTTCTAATGAAAAACCCAATAGCACTTTTTGTCCGACCCGGGAATCGAACCCAGGACCTCATGCACAGCAGTCGCGCTTGCGACCACTAGACCAACGAGGCACACTTAACCTGGTGTCAGAGTTTTTATGCCGCCTAATGGGCCTCTGACTTGTCTTTACATGTCATCGAGAAATATCTCTTAAGCATGCTAATTTTGTTTCGGGAGGTACCTGCACCGAATCAGGCGGGAGGAAACGCCTGGATGCTTCCATTGCGAGGATCGACCGGAGGACACGGTGGAGCACACTGTGGAGGTGTGCACTGCTTGGGCGGAGCCCCGCCGTGTTCTCGTAGCGGCGATCGGCGGCGGCGACCTCTCGCGTCCGGCCCTGGTGCAAGCCATGGTCCGGGGCAAGGAGGAATGGAACGCCGTCGCCTCCTTCTGCGAAGCAGTGATGCTAGCGAAGGAGGTGGCGGAACGAGAGAGGGAGAGAACCTCTCAACGTCCCAGCCGCCGCGGAAGGCGCGGAAGGCGCTCCGGGAGTCGGGGGCCACGTGATGGCTTCCGGCCACCATAGACGCGGGCCTGTGGACGGTGAGTAATGGGCTAGCTCGCCGTCCGGCCGTCGTCATGACGGCAACAGACCGTGTCGGCGGCGCGTTCGTGTTCCACGCGCGCCTCAAAGAGATGTCAGCAAGGAGGGCGACGCCCGTCGGGGCCGCGGATTTTTGTACTAGATTACGTGGCCTCGGCGCAAGGGCAAAGAAGGAACATGGGTTCGGTTTTTAGTCAGTAGAAGTCTGACACTCCCCTTCGCTCTGCCCAAGAGCGGGGGTCATTTGATGATTTTCCACCCACCAAAAAAAAAAAAGGCATGCTAATTTACTTACGATTGTTTTCGGATTCATGATCGTATTTGTATTCGTATAGCTTGCTTCGGTAAAGGAAAACATCATAAGGTCGGTTGGTACGCATTTCTTAACTGATGATATTTACGAGTTTAAAACTCTGAACACTGTCGAAGATTAACCGAACGATGAAAGGTTACGAAAGCACCTACTTAACTTTAGCTGGCTGTTAACCGGCTCCTGAGTAAACGTCAGCCACCATCAATTATTGCGCTATGAATATTCACGCCCACCCACCCACACACGGAGCAGACAGAGGTTTATCTATCCGTTCAGTCAACCAACTGGTTTGGTATGCCGTATTCGGGCCACGTCAAAAGAAGGTAAATCGTAATGCAAGGAAGAGCATCATCCCGTTGGGGCTGCGGGTTGTTTACAAGAGATACCGGGGCCTCGACATAAAAGGCTAAGAAGGAACATGGGTGGTTTTTAGTCAATAGAAGTCTGACACTCCCTTTCGCTTTGCCCAAGAGCGGGAGGGGTTATTTGATGAATAGGGGAACGGACAAAAAAAAACTAATTAGTCCGTCAGATAGATTTCCAAAAATTATTGGACACGTATTTTTTCTTTTTTCACGTAAACTTAAAATGAAGACAATACAGTGCTTCGAAAACTCGTGTGACGTCATAATGATAGTACATTTTGACGACACAAGTGACGTTTTAAGCCCCACTCCAAGATCTTTGACGCGTTTTATCTTCGTCATTTTTTATTGATTTGATAAAACAAAAAACACGTATTCAATATTTTTCGATAATCTAACTTACGGACTAAACAGAATCATATTATTTAGACCCAGTCCGATCCCCTATTCGCACCCCCCAAAAATAAAAAATTCTGTTGCCCTTATTCCAATTCATTTGGGGTCGGCGCACCACGTCTTCTTCTTCCACACCTCTCTGTTTCTCGTCATATCATGGGACACCTCCTTTTTTGCCATATCATTCTTAACACAGTCCATCCATCGTTTCTTTGGTCTTCCTCTACTCTTATACCCATCCACATTCATATTCAAAATGCAAGAAAAATATTCCCGGGTTACTGTTGACGGAATTGAGGAAAGAGTAATTCCTGAAGGTCGAGTTGATATTACGGATTAGGAGAATAATACAAGATTGAGGATAACCGCAATTTCCTCGTTTATATTGCACCTGAATGTGCAGTCACATGACGTAATAATGACGGCATTGTTTTAACATAACATCACGCCTGTAATCCCCGAAGGATTAGGTAGAAATACACACACATTTTGCCAGTTATATTTAAGTCCCATGTAATAGGGGGCAACTATTGCCAACAACCGTAAACAAATCCAGACTCCATGTTCATTGTTATGTGAAAATCAAATCACAGTTTAGTCAACATCCAACACTCAAATAGGAATTAAAATTATTCATTCAGAAAATTTTCAGTGCTAATTTCCACATTAAAACGTCCCTCGTTAAAGACGCATTGAGTGCATGTGTACCGGCGCGAATGGCGCCCGTTTATCAAATGCGGGCCGTCGACAACCCAGCCGAACGAGGAAACAAAGTTACTAGAAGTGACGATAGCGACTGCTTTTACGAAAATTTGTATGGAAACCCGTAGTTTCGGTCGAAAATACTGGTGTTTCCTAGTATAGGTATATCACTTAAATATGGACATAGATTATAGTTAGGGTTTCGAACTAAAAATGAATGACAACACGATTGGACATATTTTGTTCCTACTCCGGATCTATTTTCAAAACTCATGAATCCGAAGCCCCGTATCTTCGTTGATTGACGGACTTAGAGAGCAGACCCCTTTTTCAGACTCTTACTGACTAAAACCCATCCGTGTTCCTTAATCCGTGTTCCGAGTTGTGTTACTAACGCGCAATAATGCTAACTTGATTGACGAAAGAAAGGGACGTGATAATTTTATTTACGAGTACCCGATATGGCGGTGACAAGACTGCGTGGCGTGAAAGGTGTAATCTTGAGTATAGCGATAACAGCTCCAATCTCAGTGAAACATGATTGTTTTGCTATTGAGACATGTTTTTGCGATTCTCACGTGTTTCGAACAATAATAACATCAATAAAGTGACAAGTGTTTCGTATTATCACATGCTTCACTCAAATAAAGATAAAAATCTGTCGCCTTCTTATGAAAAAGTCGTTGAAATACATCGAAATATTCAACTCAAAGCATTTATTTCAATTAGACCAGCACTTTATAATGAGAGATAAGATAGGCACTTTTGAATGTCAAAAACACCAGGACGAAGCTACAGTCACAAGGTATAATAACTTGTTAAGGTACTATTGTTGCCCAGAACTGTATGGAGGAGAAGAGGCAAGAAACTTCATGGATAATATTTAAAATCAAAATATTTTTACAAGTACAAGCCGCGTAGTCACAGCCGGTCTGCGACTGTTGTGCGGTCCTGTGTGTTCGATTCACAAGTCGGACAAAGTGATATTGGGATTTTCCATCAAAGATTTCTTTATAGCAGCCGCGGGGTTTGAAATTGTGCTCGGTCGATGGTCGCTCCCTATTACATGGAACTAACACAACTGGTGAAAGGTGGGTGTACTAATGGGTACACCGCTGCCTAACCCTTCGGAGATTACAGTCGTGAGTTTATGTACGTATGTATCTTGGTAACGAATGTCCTTTCCATTGAGCTATGGGTGTGTGGAGGTCAAGCGTGTGTTTACACGTAATTATCAAGCCGCCCGCTATTTTATCGAAGCTGACCTCCGTGCTTGTCAGCGGCGAGCCGACAGAGGCCTAATTTAAGTACACATGTAAAACGACACCCGATCGTTTCGTAAATGAACTTTGAATTGACGTCACGACGGGTTAATGGTGTCCTGAAATGTTACATTGAACCGAATGACAGTTCCCTGTTTCTGTAATCGAATGTACAGTTCCTTGTTTCTAGGCTCCGATTAGTCGGTACAAAGTTTCAGGATGGAGCAGACCAGATGCGTGCGTGCGACGTGTGCAAAGCACGCACGATTGTCATGTATGAAACTCCATAGAAAGTGTGTCTCTCATCGACATCGTACGGGAAGCTTATTGATCGAAGTTGGTTATGTATAATTTGATGTGACGCCGTGTATACAGTCATGTTTCATGCAGATTTTGCCACGCATAAGTCACGCGCGGCGTGCACATGGCGTGTCGGGTTCGTCTGCTCCGACCTTTCAAGAGGCCGCAAATATAAGCACACTTTAACTTAAAAAATAATTGGGACCAAGCAAAAGCTATCGCACTCAGTCAGAGTATGATTTACTTCAAAGTAACGACGCGCCGTTGTATAATTAATCAAATTGTTATTAAGACAATTCATTTTATAAATCGCTTTGAGCATAGAACCAAAAAAACAACTCGAATTTAAAGGGTTATAAATTCCGAGAAAAAGGGTAATCCCGAGACATAAATCAATTTGTACAAAGCGTCCCTTCAAAATAGTACTAACTTTTTCCTTAAGGCTTTGTGAACTTAGAGAAAAAAATCAAATTAACGAGCTGATTTAGTTACCTTTTGTAATTAGTTTAATCAGATTTTACGAAGGAAAACACGATTTCTACTGGAAGGTTGAGTTGAATAATTTGAATTAATAACTAAGAGATTACGATTATTTGTATTTGCAATTTGTGTATATTAATTACCTTTACCATTTAATGACCTTTTATGATGTCCACGCAATTTGTCCTGATCGGCACATAATCAGTTGGCGGCAGAAATTATTAGTTGTATAACTCCGAACTAGAACATTCACAAGCAAAGCTCTTCTACAAAATTTAATACCTGTCAGTTTATGCCTAAGTAACTTTTGAGCGGGGCAGTTCATAATTTATTTTGAGTACCCAAACAAAGGTTCTGTCTAGTACCTACCCTAGTCTACAAACTGCATACACAAGTATTCTCTGCAAAGAGGATGAGTATTTCATTACGTGAATCTTTCATTAAATGAATTTTTCAATAAACGCCGCACGTGTTTCAATTTAATATTGTTTACGTCGCTATTTTTAGTCACGGATATAAACCCTACATGGGTGTTAATATGACACAGATTGGGTTAGAAGGAGACTAGAACACGAGTACTATAGAGACGATGCGACGGCGATTTTTGCAACCGGCCATTGTAAAGTCAGGGAAATTAATTGTTAAGCAAATTGGCAACTAACGTATACAGAATGGTCCAAATAGTGACGTCGTATAAAAACGAATTATAAGTAACTCGAAAAGTATCTAGAGCCATGGAGCATACCTACATGGGGTATTTTCGGAACTAAAAAAACTAAGCTTGTATACTCAATTCATTTTGTTATTTTAATAACAAATTAATATTGAAATAAAATGACTAATACATAAATTTTCAAAGCTTAGAGCAATAGACATTTCACACGTAATTACCATTTAAATCCAAAATGCAAGTAAATTAGTATCTGAAATTATTCGACCGTTAAGTCAGCTGGGACTTAAGATCTTATAAGATCACTACAGTGACACTTATTTAAATTAACTTTGAAACTTAATAAATTAATAATATTTTTAGTATTGTAAAGTTAAAATTATAAGTGTATATCATGTATAACTCGGTCACATTAACTTGACGCTTGAGACGCTTGACACTAGACGCAGAATGCGTCAAGTTAATGTGACCGCGTAGTACACAGACAAGGGTACCTAAGTCCTATGAATCCAAGTGCAGTTAATTGTTTCCAGAAACGCAAAAAAAACATCCAAAAGTTAAATAAATCGTCGACCTCAAATCTCTATCTTGTCCTGGGGAACGGGACAAAATTGAAGACAAGGCCCATTTCATAATGACCTGCGGCTTGTTCGAAAGTGATACCCCGGCCTCGGACACAAAGGCCTCAGAAACATGTGTAGTTTTTAGTCAGTAGAAGTCTGACACTCCCTTCCGCTCCGCCCAGAGCGGGAGGGGCAACAAAAAAGGCCCATTTAATATTAAAAAAAGTTACTCACTAATTCAAATATAAGTTCCTTTTCGTCCAGCTGCCGGAGCTCATGCCGCGACCTCCGCTGCGGCCGCGAGGGTGTGGCGTGAGGGGGCTGGTCTCCGAGGAAGGTAGGTGTGCCGTCGACGGTCGTCACCAACGGCTTCAGGAGACCGCCGCGCTCGAACTCGTGCGCTGAGATCTTCCTGTCAAATGAGATGGGTGGGTTAGTTGTTGGGTATTGTGGAAGGTAGAGGAATTTGCAGGGCGATAGTCAATAAAAACTAAACGAATGTAAGATAGCATTACAATATGCCTGTAATCCCCGAAGGGATTAGTTAGGTAAAGGGCACATTTTGCATGATTATTAAGGCGGGGTTGCAGTACTTTTTAAGATTTTTAACCGACTTCGAAAAAGGAGGAGGTTATATGTTCGTGTGTATGTATTTTTTTTTTTTTATGTATGTTACCTGATTTCTCCCCCATTTGTGGACCGATTCTCAAAATTCTTTTTTTATTTGAAAAAGTATGCTCCTGAGGTGGTCCCATTTTAATTTGGTGAAGATCTGGTGCTGATCTTCGGAGATATACAATGGAAGTCTTCAAAAATAGACAGCAAATCTGTCGTAATTGCTGGAATCGCTTGGATGATTATTGAATATACATTATCATGACGTAACATCACGCCTGTAGGCTCTGAGGGGGTATGCAGATGTGTACAATATACATTTTTTTAGTTGTTATATATGAATTACATAGACACGTATGACGTGTTTCGTGCTTTTTCTGACGCTATTCAAGTATTCGCATCTAGCAGTCATCACTTGTCTTCATGCTCTTAACCGTTGAGGAGTAGTACCACTCCTCAACGGTTAAGAGTTGAAAGCAAAAATAGTTGAATCTTGAAGGTTAAGGGTTAGGTTTCTTGGTTGAATGTTAAATGCATAGTAAATATTTGTATAGGATATATATATAGGTACTTATTACAACTAAAAATGAAAAAATAAAAAAACTTTTTTGCAAAGAAAACAACCGACTTCAAAAACACCAAAAAGAGAAAAATAAACTTGAGAAGAAAAATCTGCTTCTGAAGTCGGTGACTTTTGTTTGTTTGACTTCATGTTTTTGCCACCGACACGGTTGTTTTTTTTTGCAAAAAAGTTTTTTTGAACCTATAAAAATCGAACTAAATACGAGTTTTTTAATAAATAAAAATCATTTCATAAAAATTGAACATACTCTCTAGTAAATCGTAAAGATAGAAACGCGATTTAGAATGATCGGCTCGATACTTTTTTTTATCAAACATGACTCTAAATCACAATTTCAAACGTGTACAGCTAAGACAAGTTATATCAATAGATAGAACTTTTTATTCTGAAGTAAATGTTGAAAACATATTGTATAATTTCTTTATAGTTTTTCTCCAAGAAGCAAAAAACAGTCAAAATTTAGGCATTATAATAGCTCGCGCGGCAGGGCGGGGGGTGAGGTCGTGCGTACATAAAAACAAAGTACTGCAACCTCGCCTTAAGTCTCATGTAACAGGGGAGAGCTTATTGCCGACAATCGGGCACAAATTCACCAATTCCGTGGCTAATACTGAGAAATTCCTGATAGAAAAACCTTTAAAATACCACTTTGCCCGACCTAGGAATCGAACCACGGACCGCACTGCACTGCAGTCACACTTGAGACCACTAGACAAGAGAGGCAGTCAACAAGCATGTGAACAAAGTCAACAATTTGTATTCCACCATGCACGTTTATTTAAAACTCACATGGAACGTTGAGGTAGTTTTTGATACACAGTTAAAACTATATGTTAGCAGCTTGCTGCAACTTTATTTCAAACAAAACGCGAATACAACTTTGAATATCATTAGAAATATGATCACTGCTTTGAGAAACACAAAACTAATTGTAGAGTACCTACTAAACTATTTTAGTTCCAACATCAGAATAATCAATTTTAACCTGTACGCGTTAATAGTAACTAACTAAAAGACGATCGTTAGGTACAGCTAACATAATTTTGAGAACAAACCGAGAATAGCCTTCCATGAATTCATATCCGATATTCCTTGAAATATTAACTGCTCAAACACTGAACGAGGATCAAACTAAGGGAAATTATTATCGAGGCTATTATGCTTGTTCTGATTTAATAGGTGTAGGTGTGGATACTCAGAAACGCTTATTTTCTATGCTTAACTACAGCTTGCTGCAAGTTCTTAGAATATTAAAAAAATTAAAAAAAACATACCAATCGAATTGAGAACCTCCTCCCTTTGGGAAGTCGGTTAAAAATTGTCATTATTAGTATCATTTTATTATTTTGAAAAGTTACTATTCGATTTCGTAGAAAAAGAATACCCTGTCAAGTGCCATCCTAGTGGTCGCACTTGGATTCGATTCCCAGGTTGGGCAAAGCCCCGTCGGGGCTGTGGTTCCCGTCGGGGCTGTGGTTTGTCGAAAGGTTAACGCGGCTCCGACACAAGGGCGAAGAAGGAACATGGGTTTGGTTTTTAGTCAGTAGAAGTGTGACACTCCCCTTCGCTCTGCCCAAGAGCGGGGGGGGGGGGGGTTATTCGATGATTTTCCACCCACCAAAAATTTCTAGTAGCAGCCACGGAGTCTAAAGTTCTGCACGGTTGGTGGCATTAAGTCCCGCTTATTATTATGATATACTAGCTTTTGCCCACGGCTTCGCCCGCGTGGATGTCGGTTTAACTACAAAAATGACGATTTTCCATACAAACTTTCATCCCCTATTAAACTCCCTTAGGGGTTGAATTTCCAAAAACCCCTTCTTAGTGCTCCCCTACATTATAATAGGAAGCCGTGTGCAAAATTTCACATTCCTAGCCCCAATAGTTTCGGCTGTACGTTGATATGTCAGTCAGTCAGTTCTCCTTTTATATATAATATAGATTACTAGCTGATGCCCGCGGCTTCACCCGCGTGGATGTCGTTCAAATTATATACTAAAACCTTCCTCTTGAATCACTCTATCTATTAAAAAAAACCGCATCAAAATCCGTTGCGTAGTTTTAAAGATTTAAGCATACAGACAAACAAAAATAGCGACTTTGTTTTATCCTATTTACGGATGTTTCTTTCATTCCTCACACAATCCATTCATCGTTTCCTAGGTTGTCCTCGCCCTCTCCGTTCATTACAATTTATATTCATAACTCCTTTAGTCACATGCGATTTGATTTTTAACCAACTTCAAAAAGGAGGAGGTTCACAATTCGTCGGAACTTTTTTTATATAATTAGCTACTTATGTACCTACCGCATTACAAATTCTGGGAAAAATGATACTATGCATTGAAATTACGCATTATTTTAGTATTTAAACTGAAAGCGAGCTAGTCATTCAGCAATTAGTGAGCTGGACAGCCGCTAAATGGATTTAGGAGATGTGTCATTAAGCTGGACAAAATTAGGTCTGATAGATTATTATTTCAGGACAGCTTTAGACTAATGTTACTAATTATATCCCCAATTAACTCATTGGTTAATCATATTCTACGTACCTAACTACCAGTTATTAGGGAGGTCATCAATTCAGTCTCCGTGGCTGCTATTGAGAAATTCTTTATAGGAATAACTCCACACCTACCAAGGACCCACCCAGGGCTACATGCTTAGCAGTTGCGCTTGCGACTAGTACTTATACCAACGAGGACAGAGATACCTACTGAAATATCGATTCTCACTAATATTATAAACGCGAAAGGAACTCTGTCTTCCCCTTGACGCCTTTTTTTTGGGGTGGGTGGAAAATCATCAAATAACCCCTCCCGCTCTTGGGCAGAGCGCCTTGATGGCGGAATTTGGCACAAGGATTTGGATTAGAACATAACCGCTATATGATTTTCAAGACCTCTTTAAAAGTTTTCAATCCTGTCAACCCACATTTCATGACTAAGGAAACTTCACGTTCACGTTTTAAGATAAAGAAAGAGAGAAAACTTTAAGTTAGTTCTTTATACTTTTTTGTCTACTTACTTTTAAACTAAGTTTCTAAAGAATTGTTCCAAAGTGTTAATCAGCATTTATCTTACGCAGAACTAATTCTACAGTGTCCATTGACTAACGAACCGGTCTGTAGGATACTGAATTACAAACGCGGCTCCGGAAACCGGGCACCGACAGTAAGTACGTACTACTACGTACATACATATTGTCGGCTGTATTGTAACGTAAATACTTTGATTTTTTGAACGAAAATAGAAGTTCGATCCTACAGCAGTCAAATGACTCAAAAAGTTATTTATAGACATTTGCTTGCATTGTTGTTGGTTTTTACCTAACCTAAATGTTATAATTTTACTTAGATTTTAACAAAACGGCAAGTTCTAAAGGCATGTATGAATGCTACTTTTGGCATGCTTGTAAACCAAGTTTTATTCGCTGGGTTATAGCTCTATAGAGTTTCTGACAAACAAACTTACTTCGCATTTATAATATTAGTAAGGATTATAATTATGTGTAACGACAATTTCTAATTTTAAAATTCGACGTGTTTAAAGCGCGCATACATGCTAGGCCCTCTGTACTAAATTATCTGCCAAGGTTATCCACAGCTAATTACAAACACCAAAATTCAACAAAATCAGCTCATTTAAAAATTACAAAAAAAAAATAAAGGTGTGTCTAACAAAAGTCAATTCCCATCTCCAATTTCTCTTGTCTCCCACAAAATTATACTTTACAAGCAGCTCATCATTATGCATGTGGGTTAGCGTTGAACAAAGTCCTCCTAATCTACGTAGGGTGGTTTAACACTGGCAGATAAAGACGAGATGACAATGACACAAGATTGATGGTGGATACCGACGTGGATTTCCAAGACAGGAGACGGGAATTTATTGTCTGTCCTATATTTTTCTTTGGGATATATCGTGATCCTTGCTAAGTTAACGGTACTAATATTTATCTTCATCTTATGAATAATTCCAGTTACGTAGACGAACAACCTAGCTGGTATTATTGGGGACCACGGAAACTATAAAACGTCCCTATAAATCGAAGCATTATTTTATATTTTTTCTTTTTCAATTTAACAAAATGTGTTAAACTAACTAACTACTTATTATACGTGCGAAAGCTTGTGAGGATGGATGGATGTTTTTTACTCTTGTCACGCAAAAACTATTGGCATAGGATCCTAAGATATTGATCACAATCTTAGGGTACTTTTTATCGGTAGTACCCACGTCCTTGTGATACAGTGACTTACAAGGGCGAAGGCCCGGTATAAAGTAAATTGTGTCTCTCTATTACAATATTAATTTATCCACTTATCCAAATTGTTTATTTACATCAATTATTTATCTAAACTCGTTAACTGTTGACTCTGTAAGCGTGTTTGCTCCTCCTAAACCAACGGATCCGATTTTTCCCAGCTGTGAACATAATATGTTTGTTTAGGACAAGTTGACTTGAAACTGCTGCCTACACATTCATTAATTAGACTTAGACATCGTTTATCATGTCTAGTGCCGAATTGATACCTACTGTTTGTTAGTGATAGTTACTTGTTCTGTCAATATATCTATAACTCATTAACTACAGACCGCAATGTCAAAGCCGTCTAATCGCTGAAAAGCTTTATCGATACGATTGCTTTGTACGTCACTAAAAGAGGCTTAAATGCTATACATCATTGCCGACTGTTACCGTTTAAAAATTTAAATAAGCTAAAAGAGACCTCAAATTGGGATAAGATCAGAAGACATAATAACATTTTGAAAGTAAATTAAATATTCGTTTGATTTATGTCTTTTCTTTCTACGCGGTGATTAATTACAAAGGAAAGAAAAACATTTCTTACAAAAGAAAGAAAATAAAGGACGGCTAATTAATAAAATGTTGTACTTTATTTTCGGAGAACCACAAACAAAGCCCCGCCAAGATTTTCGATATCGGTCACTGTGATGTGAACATCATAACCCTTTTTGCTTTGCCGTATTTATTTTATATCCATTACCTACCGCAAAGGTTAGGCGGGTTACACAATTTACGATAGAGTAATGCTTTCCGAAATAGGTATGTTTACAAAGAATATTTTTAAAATTTTCTCGCATTATGTCGATAAGATTAACCATATTTGAGTATGTAGTTCAGTACTAACAGGGTAAAGGCATTTACAGGGTGGCGATTTAGGCGACTTACCCTGCATCTTTTAAAGAGATGAGTCAAACCATCAAAATCCTGAATCGAGCAAATTTTATCTGCGCAGAACCAGACAACTTGCGGGCCAAACAGACACAAACCCCCGTCTGGTCGGAAGATCCTCCCTTTTCTATAGGAAATAAGGAACTTAACGCCCATTCTTCATACCCATATAACTTGGTAAAGGCCTTCTTAAGGCCGTACAAATACAGTCCATATTACCTGACAGGTGTGGTCGCTCCGGAGCCGGAGCCAGCCCGCGACGGCGACGCGAGCTCGGCACTCGGCGGCGTGGCGTGCGACACAAGCCACGCGTCCACCACTTGCCGCGTCGCCTTCCTGCCGACAATTGCCGTTTACATTATTAAATACTTCCAAGTACATGTAACAACTACAACAATTCCAAGAATGACTTGCAAGACTTGGAAGTACAGTCACCTTAAACCAAGGAATAGTTTCCACGCAGCAACTTTTAGACGGATATAAGGGGCTAAGGGGTATTCAGAATTATAATCATTTTAATCATAAATACAACATATTATAATTTAATTAATCCGTTCAATGACTTCTGGTCATTGAATCTTCTGTAATAAACGTGTTACGGTCGCGAATCATACTTTGTTCAACATACGGCCAGAAACTCACGGGCTGCCCTGGCGCTTCTCCCTTAACGTTTTACGTTTTCAGGAATATTATTTTGGAAGTCAAGTCAAACCGCAATATCACAAGAACATCGCTTTTCAACGTTGCTCAGTAACTCAGTATAATACATTACTTTGCTCTTGACTGTACCTCCAAGAATTACAGTTTAGTGCGCATGATTATGAGATTTAAACGTTAACTCGTCAATAATGCGCTTGCGCATCTCTGCGATGTTGTTTCTTTGTGTGCACGAGCAATTGAAACAGTTACCCAGATCAGATTAACAAATAAGTTTACAACAGACGTTGGTACGTTTACAAATACATAACTAAATACAATAATAATAGTAATTCCTTGATAATAAAATACAAAACATTCGATGATACAAGTGCATCTTAAAATATTTCTATCTCTGTCTTACTTAGTAAAGTAAAGCAGGACAAAGATACTAGAAACAAACGTAATAACTGTAACGGAAACTTTGATAACAATAGTATTCATATAAACTAGATGACGCTAACTAGTATAGTTGTCAATGTTTGTATAGGACGAGAATATCTCTGCACTGGCAACTAAGTGTAGAGTAAATATGGCTTGTGGGGTAATACGAACATTTGTATTCAAATGCGTTATGTATGATAGTTGACGTTTGCATTCGGGAGCTCTGACTTTTTAAAGACCTTGCTGATCTGATTTTTCAAACGTATTATCAAGAATTCAGGATACGTTACCAGACTTGTAAGAGTATAAGTTTTTAAAAATTACGTGTTTACTAAAATTATCATTAAAACGGGATATTACTGTTTTCTGTTGCAAACAACATGATCTCGGATGAACTGAAGTACATTACACTAGACAGTCAACAGTGAGTTTGTTGCTCTTGATATGAGAGTGGTTTTAGATTGGCCTTGTACCCAGCAATAACGTGGTATTAACAGTTTTTGGAAATTAGCTCTAGTTTTTTATTAAGCTATTGCATAGCTTCTATCGCGGGCCTTGAGCGTGGAGAGCGAATCCAGAAATTCCGTAACGAAAATATTCAGTATTCAACCAGGTCGCTATGGTTACGGAAAATAACAAGGTTGTCAACTGAGGTTGTCAAATTAAATAATTTATAACCTCACGTGTAAAGGTGTAAAGGTTTTCTGTTTTGTCTCTCTGCTTTCTCCTTCTAAAATATTCTTACTCGTATAATTTGTGTACAAAGTGTTTTAAATATGAATAAACAAAGTGCATTTATTAATGAAGAAAGTCACGAAAAAATTGTGAAAGATAATGAGTGAGTAGGTACTCTTAGAGTACTCTATATACATTCATTTTATTATTATTACGCATCTATCATACGTTTTATTGGTTTTTGCATTACTATTCTGCGAATCGGTCTTAGAAAACGATTCGTTTAATAATTTTCATATTTTTCAATGTTATGACACTTACGTCAGGTTGACAAGCTGACAATACTTTTTCTTTTAAATTTTCTGTCATAGAGTTTCTTACTAGCTTAGTCTATGAAGGTTACTTTTGATTTACTTATATAATTTAATTTTTTTTAAAAAAATACTGCATAAATAAATAATTATTTGCATAAGTTGATAAAAAATGCTATGCAATAGCTTTACCGCGGCAGTCTCCGAGTGCCACATCTACTTTTTTATTGCGGTTTATAGTTTGTATGAAATAGAAGGAGAATTTTTTTTTTATTAAATATAAATTTTTTGCTTAGTTATTTTAAAAAATCATTGAAAAACTTGTACAACACAAATATGTTAAACCGCGATTTTATGTTTTACATCAATTGGGAGCCAATAATTGACCTCTTCTTAGTTTCATTTTTACACTCAGCCTGTAATAGAATAGAATCATTTATTTTCAGGTAATAAGGACCCATAGATAACCTAAACCTAAATAAATATGCTTAAAAAAATATTTTGTGTTAGTATATGCAACTTAAAACTATTTTAGTAACACTTCACTTGTCTCGATGTATGGTGAATTCTTGTGGAAATAGGCCCAAGTTTACCTACACATACCCTAATAACAAAAAAACTAGAGCTGATCCAGTACACTAATGACTTTATTCTTAACAGATGTGTTATAAATAATAAGATTTCGCAAAAATATCGAAGGCAACACAAAAATATTTATTTTTTGTAGACCTGTGAATTATCATAGATAGATGATAATATGTATAGTAGGTACTTGTAATCTATGTTTTGTATTTCGATAATAACTCCGTTCCTTCCCTTCAGTCCCTTACAAGTTACACAGATTAGGTTTAACGTCACACAAATGAGAAACTAGCATGGGCTGCGAAACTATTCTATCAGTAGCATAGTGGACTAACATCATTTTTAATGTTTTATGTCTTTATGCTTTAATATTATGTAATTGTTTGTTGTTCAAAATAAAATAAAAATAAAACCAGTGCAAATAATTTTCTCTTTTTGAATATGCTCACAAAAATAATATAAGCCGGCGATCTATGCATAACCCGGACTGTTATCCCGACAATGATTAGGAAACATTATTTCAGGAGATTAAACTAATAATCTTCTCGTTGAAAGATTTGTTGAAAAACAAATGTCGGGTTCAATTAGTGGATCTACATAAAAATTACACGAACTGTGCCTGTTTCCTTTGTTTTCCAAATTATAATGAGTTAACTTGAAGAGACAAAAGCACTCAGAGATAATAAGATTAGTGCTAACAGGCCTTTCAAGTATTAATGTTATACAAATAATTTTCCCGTTCATTAAATAACAGACAAACGTCCTTTTGAAGTCGTCTTTATCCGTCAGGATGACAAGGTTGTTGAAAGCAGTAAAATTATTTATTTATTATTAACAGACATTTCGAAAGTTCTAGCACAATTTTGGAGCTCGAAACTTCAGCTTTGCACAAACAGACTAAGTAGACTCCGTCTTAGCATACCTGCATTATTAAATATCAATGCACTACGAACTGCGACCGCAATGAAATCCCGCGAGAAGCTCTGGAAACTCCAGCAGGATGTTGAGAAAGCCGATAAGTATCAAAACTTGCTAACTACGTACTGAAGCTTCTTAGAAAGGAAAGCGGATCTCAGAACTAGACTGAAATAATGTAGCAGTAAACGCAAGACAAAATAGAATTTCGTAGCTTAAACAAAGTTGTGAGAAACACAGACAAGAAAGACAGGGAACAGCAAATGAAGCTGTTTACAAAATAAGCACAAAGACGGACATATTAAACTAATAAATATTCAGTATGTTCGTTCCATACGGTAGAATAGCACTGACATCCTCCTTCCCATTTCCCGGGCGTCGAACCAAAGGACAAATGGAAATTCTCCAATGTGACAATTTGTATACCGGAGTAGAGTTCAATAATAACACATACGGTCCGTCTATTTTCAAATTTATTTCAGTGAGTCTGCGAAACTTGAAATGCGCTTGAGATAGTTAACAATTTTATAAGCTGACACTAAAAATATGCTTATGCAGCGTATCGCATTTTATATTCAATGAGATTTGCTAAAACTACATTAAACGTATTCGCGCCATTAACATTACGTGCTGGAGAATTTTTATTAGGTTTTATTGCTCACACGTTTCGGTAATCCTAATCGGGGTGTTCATTTGAGATAAGTGCAATAAGAACCTACACCGAATATTGATGCGACTGAGCTGAAATATAGTGCGCAGTAACCTTAAAAACAGTATCTCGACACCAAAGAACAATGTCAACAAGCCCATTTCTTCGAATAGGCCCAAGTGCCTCATTATAATTCACACTACTGCCTGCCAACCCATCATCATAATTGTTCAAGCCAATTCATCCATTCATAAAACTAATCAGTGTTTTATATCTTAAACGTTTTATGGCCCATTCAGGACCGACAGAAGCATTGTTATTATAAAGTTCAATAAAAATAATAACTTCCAGAATAAGTTGGTTTATGTTTGGTTTTACTGCATGAAGTACTTTTAATGGTTGAAAACTGGTGTCACTACTGGCCATTAAAGTTTTATGGTGTACTACAAGCGGGTACTGGAATTCCGACGAATCTTAAAGAGCGAAATCTTTAGCTTTTTTGAAGACTGATCTCTGCTACAGTGCTTCCACAGGTTTTTTTCTTCTGATTTTGTTGCACTTACAAATGCAAAGCTATATTAATGATTTCGTCTTGTCGCAATAGGTTCGCTTGTGAGTTGCTGTTTGAGGCAAATACAACTGTAAGCAAAGTCCAATGGTTTAAGGTGACAAGCAGTGGCTTATCAGCTTAAGCCAAAAAGAAGATGCAGTGGGTGAAACCTGCAATGCAGCACCGGAACAAAGCTATGTAACAGTTAGGGTTACTCAATAACTAACTAATGAAGGAATTGATATTTATAATCCTGTACAAAGCGGATTTGTAATCTTTGGATTATTGTTTGATGCTAATAGGACACATCACGACGCTGTCAGATCTGGCATAATCTCTTGATTGTCTCCAACACCTACGGAAAGTGGAATTGCGGTTTATATGCGCAAAGTACAGAAACCAGTACTAACCGATAAAAAGCGGTTGATATTGTTCTTATTGACTTTATAACATCGTTTATAAACTGGTTTAACGAGTACTGGTCAATTTCCTTATATCCGTAGTTTCCTTATTACTCGGTCTCCGTTTATTTGTTTTATCTGACGGAAGTATTTGTAACCGTAAAACCGTTGAATTTATTACCGAAAAAGCAGCATTAATTTTATGATTTACGATCTCACGTGCCTTGGAGCGTGGAAATGTCTAATTTAAAAAAACATGGCGTAAATTTAAGTAAATGTTTCACGTGATGACATCAGAGAATGATATATTGCTATTTTCTGGACAAAAGAATTAATTTACATAAAAAAGCCGATGTTAAAGTTATGTTAGAGAAAATTTAATTTTCACTTCTCATGCTCTGAAAGTGCTTATTTGTGCAGGTTACAGGCTGCACAAAATCGAATTTTGTGCACAAGGGCATTAACGTATCTACTCATAAATGTATCTTTATTAAGGCAAAGAAAATGAGCCATACAGCCAAACACAATAAGAAGAAGAAGTTCATAGATAGAATTTGTTATTTTATAATATTTACTTTAATTTATTTGCCTTATGTGTTTTTTAAGATTTAAAGATATTAAAATTTAAATTCAAGTACGGTACCTAAGTTATTTAATGAATTAATGAAAATTATTGTTACAAAATTAATTTAATAGTAGGCTGTATAGGTCTGCAAGCCTAATATCAATTTCGTAAGATTAAAAAAAAAGCGATTTTAATTAAAGAAATATGACAGACTACTGTTTTACTAATTATTATGGACAAAGGTGTAGGAAATGCTTAGTACCAACAATTTTTAACGACATACCTTCCGAATTAGAAAATAGCTGTACCACGAAAATGTCTTTTAGAAATAAACTAGGAAAGTTTCTTTTTAATACCTTTTGTAAAGACCTCATAACAAAAGATGTGTAGATGCCATTTATTCTTGTTGTAAGTATAAATATGTGTAATTAAAGTAATGTCATACTGGCTCATGTTTGCGGCTTGTGCTGTTACGCAACTAACATGTTATTTTATTAGTATAAGTTATAGTCATACTCGTAGCAAATTTGTGTTAAGTGTGTTTAGTTTTAAGTAGGTAAAAGTATCGTGTGATTGATGGAAAAGTACCAACAAGTTGTTACATGTACCTAAATATAAAATTAGTTAAGGGAGCTACATCTGCCAACAAACTGTTTTACAGTTTGGCAGAAGTAATATACTATGTAACACGAAATGTAACCATGAATAAACGATTTTTCATTTTTTTTTCATTTTTTTCATTTCTTCGCATTCGAAGTGAAAAGCAGAGTTTATAACTCGTCCACAAAACCATTTTTATCCTCGACATTACTATCAGCCCTCGCCTTCGGCTTGGGCTGCTAAAAGTCTCGGATAAAAATGGTCCGTTTTGTGCACTTGTTGTAAAATCTACTATTAGGTAGTTTTGACAATAAATCAACGCGTTTAGAATAGACAACTTTGTTGTTTGTATAGGTCATGGACAGTTATATATCTTAGTAAGTAATAAACTGTGATACCTTATCGGATTACTAAAACATAATATGTAACGATGTTATTTATTGAGGCGAATGTGACAAAAAAAAATCTTTCAAGCTTTCCTTGTTTCACATATTTTTCGGACATCTATGACTGGAATTTTATGGAAAAATCTTTATTAAAATTAATGAACAAAGAAAAAGTAAAGCGTGTTACAATTTACAATCCTTACTTAGAAAAACCAAAAACAAAAACGTTGGAGACAAACAGAATTTCACCTTCAAAGTCACCAAATCTCATTAAACAAAAACCACAAACTGTACACACTAACAACTTCAGACACAAAAGGAAACAGTGGTTACAAAGTCCCGTGACGTGCGACTATAAACGAAGCTTGTACCCATAAATTAATCTACATAACACTAATTTTAATTAAACTCGAAATTGCTGAACAGCCTGTATAAACCAAAAGCTAAGTGATAAAGCTAGAGGGGTTTCAACAACTGGAACACAGTAATTAAGAGACCTAAACAAAACTATTAAGACTTGTGGCCTTCTGTTAATAAATTATAATTTATATTACGCTATGCAGAGTCTAGGGCTGCTGCTGTTTTGATATCTGATATCGTATCTGTATAATTCATCATCATCATTTCAGCCGAAAGACGAAAGACTGCTGGACATAGGCCTCCACCAAGTGCTTCCACATTGACCGGTCCCGTGCGTCTCGTATCCAGCGTATCAACCTTCGCCAGGTCATCGGTCCACCTAGCTAGTGGATGGCCTTCCAAAGTTCCAACGCAACGTCTTCCGGTTCGCGGTCGCCACTCTAGAACTTTTCCGCCCCATCGGTCATCCGAGCACTTATCACAACGTTGTATAATTAGTCAGAAGTTCAGAACGTAAAACGTTGGTTCTGAATTTGATAATAATTTTAATTAATATAATTTTAATTAATATAATTTTATATTATATAATAAAAATTCACAAACAAATGTTTTTTCATCAAAATAGTTGCGTTTGGCATATTTCAAAACTCCAAAATAATATTGTTTCTAACATCGGAAACTGTTAATAGTTAGTCATTTTATGCAAAAGTTTGAATATAAAATATCCTAACGATTCACGTGTTCAGAATGCAAATTGCAGCGAGTATTTTCTTTAACTTGTGTGAATATTGACATAGTAGCCTTATTTCAATACAGTTTTTGTTGCCTGTAATTTTCCGAATATTGAGCAAAGGCCACTTCTCATACAGAGGAGAATGGAGAATGTGCTTGATCACCACGCTTGCTCAATGCTGGTTGGTGATTTCAGACCGAAATCCAGGGTTTCCCCACGATGTTTCTTTCCTTTCACCGTTACTCAGTGATGTCAAAATGTAGAAACTCTAAGAGAGCACGTAGGACTTTGTAAAAGTCACATTGGTACTTGCCGGGTTGGAACTCGCGAACCGGGGCGTAAGAAGCGGATCAGATAAATAGGTCACAACATAATTAACACAGAACTGATCAGTTACTAATTTAAGAGAGGCCTGGTTAGGCCTCAGCAGTGGGTGATGTCGGGCTGTAGATGACGATGATAATGATGAAATCAATGCAGAAATCTAGAGCAAAGAATGCCACTAACTACCGTTCCACACTTTAGTATAATCAGCTTATAACATTACCACTGCTTGGGACACAAGCTGAGAAAAAGAATCAAGGAGAAGAAGCGACCCTAAATCCACCAGCCGGGGCCTCAAAATTCCATGTCACATGTCTTGAAAATGTCAGTTCAAGGACGGAGCAAGAGATTTTTTACGAAATATAGTACCTAAAGCTAGATTACATAGAGTCTGTGACACTAAAGACGTTAGACAAAACTGGCAAATCAAGTTGGTAAAGTTACAACTTAACGAGTTGGTTGCTAACTTGATGCCAACTGTAACTGAATCAGACAATGAACTTAAACGTACTTGTGCAATTGCTACAAATTATCTGTTGTACTGCAAGTTGGTCTTTTAACTGTATAGGATACTACTTGCTAAGGTCAGATGTAGACAACAGTCTCTTTGTACAAAGTTCAGTTTCTCGTTAGACTCGGTGGTAACCCTAACTAAGTTGGAAAGTTTTTGGAGTTCACAAAGATGAAGAAAAGGGTCTCAAGAAGCTTTGCCAGCTTCTTGAGACCCTTTTCATAAGCCATGTTTAACACTCAAACACACAATACCTGTTTGGAAACTTAGGACTTTATTTGTGTACTTACTACTTATGTAAGGTTTGTTATGTGTAAGGTACTACACCTCACACGGGATCTTCCCCTCAAAATGGTTTCTATGGCCAAAGATGTAAAATAGGCTAAAGATTCAATCGACCTTGCCCATCCAAACTAACCGCTAGTCCACATTATAGCCGAAGAATTTCCATTGTTCTACTTTTTGGTGACAATTTGATTATGACACAATGGAACAATTAATACTTTAAAACTAATCCTAATTCAATTGTTTTAAAAACAAACAACAAGACATTTGAATACGCATTGCATTGAGATAAGCCTTTGAAAATTTATTGAGTTTCAACAAAAGGGTTCAGAAATTCTATAAAACCGTCTATTCTACTTAATCAAAGATTTACGAGTAAGTGAAAGCAAATTTAATTTATGAAAGCTGTAATCTTTCCTGAAAACAATGAAGGCTGTAGATGAAATTCTAATTGTTATCGGCAAGGACAATGAACTTGGCGAAATAGAAAACCATAACTTTATCAAGGTTACATAACATCAGGACTGTAACCCCCGAAGGGTTCAGCAGAGGTGTACCTAATATAGTACACCCATTTTTCAGTCAATTATTTTTAAGTTCCATATAACAGAAGGCGAGCATATTTCCATCAAACGGGCACAAATCCAGACTCCTTAGCGCTGCTACTCAGAAATTCCTGATGGTCTCTGTCCGACCTGAGATTGGAACCCGTCCTGGGTTAAGCTCAGCAGTCGTGCTTGCGACCACTAGACCAACGAGGCAGTCATTTGCAAGGTTATAGCAATTAATTACAAAAGACCATTTGAAATGACGTTATAAATGAATTGTTATAATAAATGCATGGAAAACCCGTTTTGATAACACTTTACCTCCTGCAGTGTTGCACTATGTCACGTAACCTTATAATAAGCATATGAGTGCGTTTATTCGATAAAGGGTTAATAATATAACCAGTTAACGAGCTATGACTTCATTTAGTAACACTTTTGTTCTATTAATTATTATTTGCGGTTGATACTTCTGCTTTTAAACTAACACAATATGTATATATATTTATTATTCTCTTTGAATACCTTAACACGTTGTGAACCCCTTTTTTGGGGATGTGAAATCATCAAATGACTCCTCCCGGTCTGGGTAGAGCGGTAGGGGGAGTGTCAGACTTCTACTGCCTAAAAACCACCCATGTTCCTCCTTAGCCCTTGGGCCGAGGCCGCGGTATCTCTTTCGAACAACCCGCAGCCCCGACGGGGGACCCCTGACACAGTCAGAAGGCGACGCGGTAGACCTTGCATAAGATGGTGGGACGAGTTGAACAGAACCAACGACCAGTGATCCACATTGGCCCTGGATGCAAAATTTGGAAGTCATGAGGGAAGCCTTTGCCTAGCAGTAGAATGACCGAGGCTAACAGTAACAGTTATACTTTAACAATTTAGTTCAACTAAATCACAATGATACAAACTTTAATCCGTATCAAAAAGCCGCAAAATATTTTAAAGTAAAATATCACTAAAAGGCCTTTTGATTTCTCTAAAGCATTTAGTTAAAAAGGTTCTATGTTAATTAAGTCCTTGTCAAGGTTAGTTTTAGGGTATAATTTTAATTGACAAAGGCTCTCAAAGGCCTTACTGAAATCTTTATGTCGCGTTGTCGAATGTGACAACTACGTGTCGGAGTAAAGAGAGTGGAGTGAAAATACAGGAACTAGATCTGTCATCATCCCTTTTTTTTTAGAGGGTGGAAAATCATCAAATGACTCTTCCCGCTCTGGACGGAGCGGAAGGGAGTGTCAGACTTCTACTGATTAAAAACCACCCATGTTCCTTCTTAGCACTTTGTGTCCGGGGCCACGGTATCTCTTTCGAACAACCTCGGCAGGAGTGGGCCCTTGCAGGCCCCTGCAATGTTGCTGACAGCTCTTTCATCACTCATCATCCCAAGCCTACCTTTTCCCAACTATATGTTGGGGTCGGCTTACTGGGTTCAGTTTAACCGGATACCTACAGTTGAATACCAGTACTTTACTTGGAGCGACTACCTATCTGACCTACCTCCATAACCCGGTTAGCAGTACTGGGAAACTGACTACCTGATACGACTCTCAAAAATCTTCAAACGACAGCCTGGACCGACGGTTTAACGTGCTTTCCGAGGGATGGAGAAAACTCGATATATATCGAATGAATCAACCATCGACAGAAGCTCGGCTTAACTTTAAGATCGACTCGAGTGGCTTGTATTATTTAGCCACAGGCTCCTCCTAACTAGATCTATCTGTCAACGAAACATAAATTATCAATCATTGTCTTCTTTTCGAAACAAATGTTGTCGACCCAGTTTTTCAGATCTAGTGTTTTGTAGGACGTGTCAAGCCTAGACTCATCTGTCAAAGCGGCTAAATGGGTGTCCTGTCTGGACAGTTTCTTGTTAGCATCGCTATTCGGTCCGTCAGTTGCTTTTTCACTAGTTAGTGAGTGACGGGAGTCGAATTTGTTATTTTACCGAATGACGTTTCGGCAAAAGCTTTTCTTTATTTCAGTGAGTTTGAATGTCGGAGTTCAGATGTAAGGGGACAGCAGCGGGCGTCCGCGCTGCGAATCTTGTTATGACAGAGAAATTGCATAAGGACTTTTGGAAAATTGTTAAGCTTCTTCAGAGATAGTAAAATATGTCAATATAGCTCTAGTGACTAAAAGTTTTAGAACCAGTAGGTATTTTTTTTATTTTTTTTTATTATAAATGGGCACAATCAAGTAATAATAAAACCTGCAGATACTGCTTCGTAGGTCTAGTCGTCACAAGCGCGACTGCTGTGCATAAGGTCCTGTGTTCGATTCCCAGGTCGGGCAAGGTATTATTGGGTTTTTACATCTGGAATTTGTCAGTAGCAGTCACGGAGTCTGGGTTTGTGCCCGGATTTGTGCACTTCAACATAACTGGCGAAATGTGGGTATACTAATTTTTATTTATTTATGGGTATACCTCTGCCTTACCCTTCGGAGATTCCAGCTTGATGTTATAAATTAAGTTACGTATTATCATCGGCACGATTCTTGAGCGCTGACGCAAAAGTGAGTTATTGGGTCCCTTTGGTGGTATGAAGTGAGACGCGGGGCGTGGAAAGTGCAGTGATTGGCCCGTAGCGCATCGCGTCATAGCCGTCACTCGGGATTTGTTTTTTACTCCTGCTGCACTTATCTCACGACCAATCTACACTAATATTATAAAGAGGAAAGATTTGTACCTATTTTTGTATGTTTGTATGTTTGTAATGAATAGGCTCAAAAAGTACTGGGCCGATTTAAAAAATTCTTTCACCCTTGGAAAGCTACATTCACCCTGAGTAACATAGGCTACTTTTTATCCCTGTATTCCCACGGGAACGGGATCTACGCGGGTGAAACCGCGGGACGTCCGCTAGTAAATAATAAACGGGTGTGCGTTTCATTTGTCATAAAGTGTACGATGCGCACAGCGATCCCCACTCTTCCGCCGAGCGCTCAAGAACCGTGCCGGGTATTATAAATACCTAATGTAAACTAAGCTTATGTTAATAAACTCCATTTCTTTTCTTCCCAACCTCTCACCCTAAACGCATACTTATACCTTCTCCGTTCTTTCGTGGATAAAAATAATCTAGATCGATTTCATTATTGACAAGTTATGTGTTCACAAACATTCATCGGACATGCGGTGCGGGATTAACCAAAAGCTTTCGATGATAAACAGAATTACGTCTGTGTTGCACGTACGATGAGATAAAACCGTTTAAGCCCATGAATACGAGCCGAACGACGGTTTATTTGTTCAGTAAATTAGTAGTTTCGACAAAAAATCTGAACCAAAAATAGATCGATTGTACAACAGGTCAGGATGCGTGGGTTTTCGTCAATGACTCGAATATAAAAATTTCAAAAGAGTTTTTGTAAGTATTCATAGTTCGAACATATTTTATTTAGTGGCGTTCCACTCTCATTATGAAAACGGGATCGTGCCAAGATGTCAAGATATGTGTGTCAATATCATATTGCTGTCACTTGATAGGATTTATATGATAAAGATGTCGATCTCTTGAGAATGACTCAGATATTATGAGATCCAATTAAAGCAGTGTCATTCATAATAATACACGCCCGTAGAGAGGCAGAGGTATTCACCTCTGCCTCTCTACGGGCGTTAGGACCTGCATTAGGACACCCTCTTCAGTTATGTTTAAGTCCCATGTTATAGAGAGCGAGTCCTCATCCCGGTACAAATCCAGACTCTGTCTACTGAGAAATTAGTGACGGATAAACCCAATAACACTTTCTCCAGCCTAGGAATTGAACCCAGGACCAGCAATCACTCTTGTGACCACTAGACCAACGACGCAGTCATTCATTAGTGTAAATGTAACGGACGAATTCATATTCCACGCAAATATCTCCTAAAACAACTTTTGAATGAATATTTAAAGCAAATCTCTTAAAGCCAGGTTTCAGTGGCAATTCGCATTTCGCCTGCAACCGCGCCATTTGAATTAGCCATTGTATACGAATCCGTATGACCTGAATAGAGCATGTTCGGGCAACGTTTTCAACAAATGCCCTGCATGTAGAGAGCGCGTAAATTATTTTGAATGCCTTTTGTAATGATAATGTTTACAATAGGCTTGTAGCTCAATCAAAACAGCGCTAGTTGGTATAATGAGGTGACGGTATAATGAGTCACTACGTCATTCCATTCAGAGATTTAAATCAAATTGAATGGGGGATTCAAATTAGAATCAATGAACAGGTTTTCACGTAGCTGTGAGTCCTAATCCTAACTCGAATATGGTATCAGGTATTGAGTATTGTATTGGCCGGATTAATGCAAAGCGCATTGGATTTGTCGAGTCATTGGTTCTCTTTCCACATCAAGACACAAATTGTACGCCTACGTGTAAGGTCCGGTACAAACGGGCCACTTTTCACAGACACAGATGGCGCGCAAGCGTCAACATGATTTTTAAAAGGTTTTGTATGGAATCGCCGCATACGTGTAGGCCGTAGGGAGTGGCGTCCACTCGCGACACACCATATCGGTGCCGGCCACTCGCTACTGTGTAGCTTTTGCTTGTTATTGAGGTGGTAGCTGCTGATGAGGTGCTGGTACGTTGGACGAAGATAAAATAAAACAGCGGACAAGTAAAATTCAAGTTTGTATTGGACCGCTGTCTCAGATGGAAGGAAAGGGTGTTGCCACAGTTAACATCACAGAACAGGAAGATAACATATCGTATACTTTACATTTTAATATTAGTGTGGCAAAACTACTTTTTAAAATCTCGAACAGCTACTGAAAAACGCTGACACGCGCCACTTATGCACCGCCATTGGTCCACCTTACCGCCCGCCTACCCACTCGTGGTGGCCATTGACCACCTTCGTTTGCATTGTACCAAAGGACGTGGCGTGCGACAGCCACCGGTGCCGGTGGCCCGTTTGCACGGAGCCTAAATGATTTGAATCTGTTCGGGTATATATTACTTGTCCTAACACCATTAAACGGTTGTTTTACTAAACAGGATTAGGGCCCAACTATTAGGTAACCTGTGCTTCTAGTGGTACTGCTAATTGTGTGGGCACCGGTAAGCTTAGTGCGGTAAGCTCCGCACTTTAGGACTCGGCAGCAACTATTTACAATATATCTAGTTATTGTGTTGCAAGTAATTACAACGTTAGACGATAAGGTACAATATAATGTTCCTAGTTCTGGGACCTGGGATTTGCCGCCATAAGAGAGTGGGCAGTAATCAAGTGCGTGGGCTCAGGGTAGCTAGGTTAGATATTATGCCTTTGTCGAATGGCAAAGGTAGGTACTAGGTAATCCTGAGAACTGCAGCCGGTACGGTTTGGTCTAGCTCTGTTCTGTCTCTATCTTGCCATGGTCTATCTTGCTATGTAATAATATAATTATACAAGTAGAAATATATTTTTTCTTACCGTCTTCAAAGCTTTAAGAAAGTTTTAAGACCATTGAATTGTTTTTGCGAAACTTAATTTTCTAGAAAACGTACACTCAAGAGTTCAGAATCCTAACTAACCTAACTGATGCGTTTTAAAATTTAGTTACAGAAAACTGAGGTAAAATACGTCACAAATCAGTTTGCAAATAATCAGCTTAGGTGTAAACAGGTAAACACCGAAGAAAGAAAACCTTTTTTTTTCAAAGGATTCAAATTTTGTCTTCTTCATTTCCGTCATACATCAGTGTGTCAGAAAGAGATGAATATATTTACCTCAAGAAGTAGTCATGCACGAACTCCTGGTTTTCATCGAGCCAGGCTTCTGTGCGTGCGCATTCAGCATCGTAGCAGGTAGGCGCGGGCATGCCGCCGCCCGCGCCTCCCGCCGGCTCTTCTATGCTCCGCAACTGTAGGCCTGCGACAATACAGAACGACACTCAGTTATGGATATTATGTACGTTAAATTAAGCTTCAGTTTTGCATTCATTAGTTTTTAGAATAAGCTTTAAATTCGTGTGCATTGAAAATATTTGGGAACCTTTGGGAAAGTCGTAGGTTTGTCTGATTCGCTCATTTAGTTCAAAGGAGACACAGTTTAGCAGAATTGTAACTTTATTTTACACATAAATTACAAAATGTTTAAAGGAAAATTAGTAGGCACAGGCCCTATTTTCAGGCTAATGAAATTGATGTTGTTAGAAAAAGCATGAACTCAAATACAAGCACTCGTCAAAATGAAAAATAACATCCAGAGACCATCATTAAAATTCTATTAACATATTTTCCGATTGCAACCCATTTGCAACCTTACAGGAACATAATAACCACTTCAAAGCTTTTCTATGAAATATAAAATGTACAAAAATAGTTTCAAGTATTCCCAAGCCATGATAATGAGACTCTTTTGAGAATAATAACGAAACCCACTCGTAGAGCTTACTGTTTGCATCAAATCATAAACACGAGGTAAATGTTACTGCTTACAGCCCACGAAACTCGTGCAGAAAATATAAGGTTGGAAAATGAGATTTTGATTACAAAAACGATTCTTGGCAAAGACATGGAATTGCTGAGACACATGTAATCAAGAGAGCAAAACGGTGTAAAGAAAGACGAATTTGGCAACCAAATATTGATTTACTCGATCATTTTTCTTATCATACCTGGTATTGTGATTCTAGACTTAGGGATCCACGGACATATGAAATTACAACACCTAAAACACATCGACATTACAGAAGAAATAATTCAAATTAAGTTACATAAATTGTAATAAAAGATTAAATCCTAAATCAAACTGTAAACAAGTTGACACTATGAAAGTCATAACTTTCAGTAAGACATTTTTTACGTCAACGTGTAAGGAGTTTCGACACCTGCAAAATTCAACGAAAAAGTTTAACTACATATATCTTTTTCCCGCAACAAAACATTGAAATTAGGTTTAATTTGAAAACATCATCATCTGGCCAGCCTTTTTTCAAATAAGTTGGGGATGTAGGAGTAACAGATGTGGAGTAGAGCTGAATATTAGTGTTTTTCAAGAGGGACTGCCAGTGCTATCAAACAAAAATAAAATTATCATCATAATGCCTAGCCTTTTCCCGACTATTTTGGGATCAGCTTTCAGTCTAACCGGATGCAGCTGAATACCAGTATTTTACATGGACCGACTGCCTATTTCATCCTTACAACCCAATTAGTAATGGGAAGACTGAAATAAAAATAAAATAAGTTTCAATTTTATATCTAATTGTTTTCTTTGCTATAGCAAGAAACAGAAACCAGTTTATTACTACCCACAAGACTCCAGCTGCACAAGACGTTTCCGATTGAAAAATAACCTAATAAAGTAGAAATTGTAGAACTAATAATCGAAATAATTACTTTATCCTATCGGCTAATTGGTCTATAGGTAGGACGGTTTAAACTAAGTACTAAATTGCTTTGCAAATTCCCAAACGATATCAAAATGTTTAAAAGATTTTGATTAAAACAAGCGATTTCTTCTAAAATATTAAAGGTATTTCAGATTAAAGTGTTTACTAAAGTATAAAGCAAACTTTTAAATAGATATAACATAACATCACACCAGACAGACCGGCAGAGGTGTACTGAATAGTACACCTATGCCTAACCTCCATCAGATCCGCGTCCACATAAGCAAATAGATATCTCCTTGAATGACACCTATGCTAACGCTGTTATTGCTTCTCATAAAGGATTAATTCTTCTTATAGGAGCTTTTACTCTCTATCCTCTATAATTCCGTTAACAAATGCCAGCTTTTATCTTTATGTATAATTCCTGCGTCTTTAATTATTCTAAGCACACATACAACTTAGGTACACGCTCCTAATTTGTTAGATTGTCTCACAAGTCACAATATCTCAGAGTGTAACATCTCTTTTCTTACTAACGATACATACCCTAATAATTAGTTTACCGTCTCATTCTTCGGTAATAACGTTACCAATTTTATTTACTGTGACTTTGTGACCTTTATTCGCTTCCTTCTGGGATCGAACGTGACATACATTAGTTTTGGTAGACCTACGTGCTTCGGAATTAACCTTCCGGTGTTCACCTGTTGATTGTTCGCTAATGGTAAGAGGACCTTCTGCTACCGTGTTAAGTGCTATTATGAATTGAAAATAATGATTGTTGGCATTGACAAACAAAATGTGACATCCTTTATTGTTGTTGTTAATGAATTTTGAACCAAAAGGGATGGTACTTAAGCAACGTTTTAATGACTTCATTCTGGTCACCATATAAGTCGGTGACAAGACATGGCGTAAAGAAAGATTGTCTGTCTTGAAACTAAAGCTGATACAGCTGCATCTCCCACATCCCCATTTATCTTTAGCTAGCTACCTAAATACTCGTAGTCTAGACTAGCTTGAGGGCTACACTTACTCGTAACAGCTTTGGCGAAGTTGCAAAACGTACGACCAATATATCTGTCAAATATTCGGGAAAGGCGATAGCAGTGTATGCTAGATAACATCATGCCTGTAATACCCGAATAGTAAGACGAAGTACCCATCCACGTTTAGCCAGGTATGTTTAAGTCTCATTTAATAGGAGGTAAAGCGGTATAAATCCAGGCTCCGTGGTTGCTAATGAGAGATTCTTGATAGAAAGCCCAATAACACTTTACCCGCCTAGGAAACCTTATGCTCAGCAGTTGCACTTGCGTGCGACTTGCACTAGACCATCGTAAAGGGTTGCGAATTATATGCTATAGTACTACTGTTAGCTTGTGTCATCCCACTACTTATGTAATCGGAACGAAGTAGCCTGAAACTCGCGACACAGGGAATCCTAGTGTGAATTTCAGGAATCAACGAAATGACTGTAATTTTTAAACAATAAAATTATTATAAGTTTTTAAACTGACATGGTCACTGACACTACTATTAATATCATAAACGGGATATTTACCATGTTTGATTGTTTATCCGTGATCATGGTGCTTGTAACAGCGCCGAAATATCGGGAACTCGAAACAACAATCAAACATGGTAAATATCCCGTTTATGATATTAATAGTAATAAAATTATTCTTCTTATTCTTATTCTACTGGGCAAAGGTTTCCCCCCATAACCTCTATATCTTACGATCCAGGGCCAATGTGGACCACTGGTTGTTGGTTCTGCCTAGCTCGTTCTGCCATATTCTGCGAGGTATACCATGTCGCCTTTTGGCTATGTCAATTAAGCTATTTAGAGCACCACACAATTACTCACACACTTGCCTATATCACATGAACTCCTTATTCCGGGTTCCCACTTCCCCGAAGACATTAATTACTAAGTAAACTAAGTAAGTAGAGATAATAGTCACATGATACACAAACTGCAAGAGAATGGAACTGTCGTGTAACCGTTGTATCAAACGTGTTGTTAATTGAGCTAGCGAGGATAAACATTTGCTTTTGGCTAATTGAAATTGACACAAGGTAGAATGGGTGATTTGCCTCGTAATTGAAGATGGCAGATATAATTGGATGCTTGTTACTGTGATAATATAAAAACATGTTGGTGATATTATCTAATGTTTATGTGATAATAGACGTTATTAATATTGTTGTTATGGAAATGCTCTTTGTGACAGTAAGGTATTTAGAAAATAATGCGGGAAATGTGAGTGTACCATGGTTTGTGCCCGGGTTGATGGCAATAAGTTCGCCCTCTATTACATGGGACCTTTACATAATCAGCAAAATGTGAGAGTTCTAATGGGCACCTCTCTGCCTGACCCTTCGGGGATTACAGACGTGATGTTATGTCATGTGAGTGTACCTAACTACCTACTATATTCGACTGCTTACTCTTCAGGTTACGGGACATTGTTTAAAGTATGAAATATTGTCATTTCAAACATGGTTTTATTTATTTTTATTTATTTATTCAACAGTTTTACAATTACACATAAATAATAAAGTTGGTGCAAACATAAACTCATTCGAGATTAACCATGCACAAAAATCAACGACGACATAATTCAAACAGATTAGACAATCTTTAGTTCTACAATATCTAAGTAACAACAACAAAACAGCAGCGAGGGTGGGTACGCACCGAAATATTTTCTGTTACCTTACAAACTTCAAGTAACGAACATCGGTGACCATCGTGAACGTAGGAATGAGGCTCAGCTCGATACAGGTTGTTGCAGAAAGTATTATACACCTACTAATTAGTTATCACTAATTTGTAAGTAATGTTGTTTTAATTTGTGTTTTGTGTTTTTACATGCTTTTATTTGTTCTCACGACTATCTCGGTATTAATAGCGCTCAATCTATGGCCCCACGCAGTCGTCAGTACTTTTGTTATGTTGGGTATTGCTGAAACCCGCTGCTACACACGTAGCTCTGCGGTTATACGAAATTTCGCACTAGTGCTAACATTTTGTCGGCGTAGGTTGATAAGGTTCGCTACACCGCGTCGTTCCAATGAGTTTGTACCATCATGGAATGGTACAATTGTTTTTACACTGGCATGGGCACTAACACACTGAAAACGGGATATTTAATATGTTTAATATTTGTACACCCACCCGCAATAATTTCAGTTTATCCGTGATTATGGTGTTAAGTAAAGCTCATCATCAGCCATAATGTTCCCACTGCAGGGAAACAGGCCTCCTATCTCCTTACGTAAAGCTCACAAGCATTCAATAAGTAGGTAACTAGTAAAGGGGCTGGTTTTCAACTTTGATTAAGATTCGGTGTCAGATCGACAGACGGACTGGTAAATTGGAATGCAGATTAAGAAAAATATGCAAAAGAAATACAAAAACCCAACATCAAGCATTCGATCTTAAACCGGATGTTTGTTCCAATTTATCACGATGCAAGCCACTATCAGACTTAAAGAAATATGGCTTCCAAAGATAAACTATGTTCCTCCAATAAAACATACTGGACTATGTATGTTCCCTGTCGTGGGAAAATAGCGCACATTTGAATTAATTAAGGAATATAATCAGCGTTAATTACTTATGCAGATTACGGCAGATATAGGCAATTTAGATAGCTCGCTTAGCTACGGAGTTAATGTGTTGGCAATTAAATTAGTTTCTAATTAGCTTTTACGTAATTGACGAGTCTAATGAGGCTGAAAAGTGTTAATATTAAAGCATTTAATTAAACCACTGTCTGGTGAAGTTAACTGTATTTCGGATTGAGTCATAACATGACCCACAGTTTATTAGAACTAAGCCAAAAGCATACATTTAAATCACTTTCTAAGACAGTCATCATCATTCGCCAAACCTTTTCGTAACTACTTACTTATCTCGGGTCAGCTTCCAGTATATCCGGATGCAGCTGAATACTCTTATACGCATTCATACTCGGAAACTTTACTCACGACATTTTCCTCATTCCTCCGCATCTCTTGACTTTGCATTTCATTCGTCACTTTCTATGACATGGGCCCAAAAATAGCAACCTTTCCTCACTCCCTTAAAGCATCGCGATTTTTCACGCAAAAAATAATCTATAGCTTTCCCGATGAGGTAACAGAAAGTTAAGAGTAGCTCATAACATCTCCATTCCCAAAATACATCGACAAAATTAAAGAAACCCTACAAACTGTTTGATATTTCAGTCGGGATCGAATCTTGTCCTCATTGTGCACTTGATTGAAATACTTCTCGAGGGCTTCAACGAGTCCACGTGTAAGTATCTACACGTGGGACTAGCGGAGATTTTCCTTCGAAACATACCAACGTCAGTTTTCTAAGAATTTACGTAATTAATATTGTGTTATGTTCACTGGTCCCAAAACATTTCTTAGAACTGAAGATTTTGGAATAGAAAGAATTATTCTCACAATACGTTCAAGGAAGTTTTTTTTTTTGGGTGGGTTGGAAATCATCAACCCCTCCCGCTCTTGGGCAGAGCGAAAGAGAGTTTCAGACTTTTATTGACTAAAAACCACCCATGTTCCTTTTTATTTCAGCCCTTGTGCCGAGGCCGCCGTATCTCTTTCGAACAACCCGCAGCCCAAGGAAGGACCCTTACCTTGATTTTTTTCAAACTGAGAACTACATAAATATGTTCCGGTTTTCAAAGGTATGGACGCCAAATGGCGTTAAATTGGGTGAGTTATTTATAAATGAACTGTGAAATATGAACTGAAGCGTTGCCGACCTTCAAAAGGATGGCAACAAAATGTTTCTACTCTTACGGCCGTGAAAACCCTTTTTACTAGGAAATGGGCACCAGGTTTTTTGACAAGAACAGGCTTTCAATAGCTTAGGTTTATTTAACTAACATAACTGTAATCCCCGAAGGGTTAGGCAGAACTGTACACATACAACCACATTATATCGCCATTAGTACCATTTAAATAGGGAGCGAACCTATGGCCATTGACAGGGTTCAAATGTAGACTCGGAAAAACCAATTACACTTTGGCCGATCTGGAAATCAAATCCATGACCTCATGCTCAGTACTCACGCTTGCGACCACGAGCAAAGTACCTACGACTGTAGCTAACCAAAATATATGCATGATATATTTACGAATTTCATGTAGAATGTACTTGATATGTTAATATATGTTTTCCCAAAGGACTACTTATATTATTCAGCTAAACCAATAAAACATAAAAACACTATCGCGCCACGATACATTATTTAAAGGCAATTCCCACAGGACAGCGTTTAATATTTATTAAATTTCCATATTCCAAACTGTTTTCAAGCTCTTACGGCGTCTGTTGTTTGCATATTTATTTAAAATAGAGGCTTTGGACGTCCAATTAATCCGGGATTAATTACTGGTGACGTTTTATTATAATTTCAATGCAAATAAAAATCACTCGTTGTCATATTCAGGCGGCTACCATATGCGAATGCGACCGTGTTCAGACTAAACAGATGCGCCTGAATATCAGTATTTTATATAAAACTAGGCACTTATATAAGACCTTAGCAACCCAACGTTCTCATAACACCTATACACATAAGTACATGATGGCATATTATTTATTTCCCAGAAAAGTATCAATACTGGAAAATGATACCAGAATGACATAACCTTTGGATTGCAACATACATGTCGTATGAGTCATCACATTTATATAATATCATATGACAGTCTCTAAGAATGAGAGTGAGATAACGTACAACATGTACAGGTATATATAGATATAGCGACAAAGTCCTTGGGAGGGGAGACCAACCCTTCGCAATTTAGTAGACATGTCTGGCTCAACTGAGAATTTTACAAACAGGAAATATCGATTATGCATACAGGAACTGGAACAAAGAACATGTTTCATTCGTGAATACGAAACATTTCTACAAAATATGTACTCTCGAGTTCACTTCCGATCGAGTATTCATCCTTATGCCCTAAGTAATAATGTTGAAAAGTTGTTGACCTTCAGTGAACTCGGTACTACGTAGTCTTCAACATTATGAACAAAAAGTGTTTTCACTCCTCTTGCTCAAAAAGAACGTCATAATAGCATACCAGAGCGGGCGTAAAATTGCATATATTGCCCTAGGGCTAAAAGTAAATCTCGTACGACAACTTGTTCAGCCAACTGGTGCGTGATTTAGTTTCAAGTAAAAAATATGTTTTATTTTTAAAAATGGAACTAAACGCGCTGAATGCCGAACTCTTTGGTAGAATGTGTGCGTTGCATTGCAGCTACAGAAGAAATAAAAAAAGGCATTGGCGCGAAATTTTTGGAATTGTGTTTTTAAATTGAATTTAATCTACACTAATATTATATAGAGGAAAGATTTGTACCTATTTTTGTATGTTTGTATGTTTGTAATGAATAGGCTCAAAAAGTACTGGGCCGATTTCAAAAATTCTTTCACCCTTGGAAAGCTACATTCACCCTGAGTAACATAGGCTACTTTTTATCCCTGTATTCCCACGGGAACGGGATCTACGCGGGTGAAACCGCGGGACGTCCGCTAGTTTTTAATAAAATAAACTCATGAACATGGTTATTTTATTTTCTCGCAATCGTAGTGAAAAGTACAGTGTAACACACGGCGCTAAAATCCCATTATAACTCGGTTCCTATTTACTACCTCGCTAAAGCTCGGTAGTAAAACTACCTCGTATATAATGGGTCATTTTAGGCCCTTGTATTACAATGTACTATTTCACTCCTCTTGCTCAAAAAGAACGTCATAATAGCATACCAGAGCGGGCGTCAAATTGCATTTATTGCCCTAGGGCTAAAAGTAAATCTCGTACGACAACTTGTTCAGCCAGCTGGTGCGTGATTTAGTTTCAAGTAATTTTTTTTTTTTATTTAAAAAAATGGAACTAAACGCGCTGAATGCCGAACTCTTTGGTAGAATGTGTGCGTTGCATTGCATTGCAGCTACAGAAGAAATAAAAAAAGGCATTGGCGCAAAATTTTTGGAATTGTATTATTAAATTGAATAAATAAACATAACATATTAAACTCATATTGAACATGGTTATTTTATTTTCTCGCAATCGTAGTGAAAAGTACAATGTAATACACGGCGCTAAAATCCCATTATAACTCGGTTCCTATTTACTACCTCGCTAAAGCTCGGTAGTAAAACTACCTCGTATATAATGGGTCATTTTAGGCCCTTGTGTTACAATGTACTATTTTGTTTCTCTTCTCGCACTAGGCACTGAACCTAGTTAAAATACTGCCGCTGATAGCTCAGTGGGCACAATTTGAAAAAGCACGGAGCACTTTTTAACCGGGTTGACAAATAATCCGATAGTAATCCCTGGCAACGGCTAATTCCCCTTCAATTTACAAGCATGTTTAAGCTTGTAAACAACAGGGGCAATGCTGCCGATTAAGATATTAGTTCTGTTTTAAAAGAAACACAAGATTGCACATTCAGCGGTGACGTAATACCGCATCCCGTAACAATCCAACATGGATTCCATTAGGTCGGTAATGAAAAACGTAGGATACTGCACGCGTTAACAAAGTGTTGTTATCGTGTAACAATTTATTGGGAAACAAAGCAATCGCTGAATCTTGCGGAGCGAAGATATCGGTTTCCAAGAAAACGAACAGGAAAAGCCACTCCACTCAATTTCTTATGTCCGAGGTCCCAGTAGGAAGAGATTTCAGTAATCTCTACAGACTTGGGAATTTCTAGGCCATAAGTTCATGATTCATGAGAAAAATTAATAACTAAATGAAAACGTTCACGGCGAAACCCCAGCAAGGTTTTGTAAAGGGTTGGCAGGAAAAGCCAGTTCACTTAATTTTGCTTAACCTCTACTGGGAGATTCCAGTGATCTTTGCTATCTTGGGAATCTCGGGAGTTTAAGTGGTCTTTTAGGATCAATTAAGCTTCTGAAGGTTATAATTATTCACGAGGAATATTAATTAGTAAATGAGAATGTTTACAACAACAACCCAGCCAGGTTTTTCAAAGAGTTGGGGAAGTCAGAAAGTAGCTTGCGATAAACAAGTTTACAACTTGTATGCTTGAGAAGGCTAATTACAAGACCCCACAAATAGTTCTTTTGAAGAGGGTAAATTCAAACTTTAGGCTGAAAAAAGGGGAAAAGAAGTTCTTCGAAGAGTTTTGTAAGATAAGAGCTACTTAGTGTTGTAACTAGCTAATTGAAGTTCTGTTTATCTAAAGTCTCACCCTAGGCGCTAAGCCGAAGTTTAGACTGAAGATAAGGCTGGGATAGTAAGATTAGTCCCGATTACTAATTATCACAGAATAGAACATGGTCCATTTATCGCGATCTGTATGTATCACATACGTATAGTCGTCAATTTTGAATCAGTCTATTACAAAGTAATATTTGAACGCACTATTGTGGCGTTGCATAACGATTTCTGTGGCTTCTATTACAAAAAGATTACAGAGTAATTCCACAGTTTATTCTCACTTATATGTGGATGATTTCTGAGATAGCACGTTATATGATATCACATTTACATAATCGTTTTTGTTCCAGAGATTACTGATTACCCATATCGACCCCAACAACCCACGTTTTTGATGTAAGGACAGTGTTATCATTTTCTCAGAAACACACATCAGAATAAATTATATGATCATATCTAACAAGATTGCGAAAGTATTTATCCTTTGATTTTTCATTCGCTCTTTGTACATTAATGGAAAATAAATTAACATTCCCGGCTTACGTACCCCATCTTTGTTATGAATTCGGGTAATGCGATCTCCGGAGTATTAATAGAGTAGGTACCTCTGTTCCTCTAACCCGTTGGTCTGTTGTTTAGACAGCTGAAAGCCTCCCATCTTCCTTTGATCCATCAATATGGCTACTGTTTTCTTAACCTTTTACATTATGAAAAAGTTATAAAGTTGCGGTAATGGTTTCGGTCGATTTTGTTACAGAAATATCAGGTATCGTTTAAAGGTATCTTGTTCACAAAATTAAAGAAAACGTTCTTCTTGTAAAATGATCTTTTATCCACCTGGTTTTTGTATCGATAAAGTGATCACTGAATTTTATAGTCTAAGCCTATAATAGATGTTAGGTAAGTAGGTCTAAGTTCATAAAAGCAATATTATTTTGACCGTTTTCTATCCCTTGAGAAATATTAGAGTAAATAGCTATAACAGTACATTCGCAACTACAGCTGCTAACACAAAAGAGATATAACATGAGTATGAACATAAAGAAAATATAAAATCTTAGAAATCCAGCTCTTGCTGTTAAGTAGCAAGTCTTGTAGCTAGTTTAAGAGCTAGAAACCACCTGTGGAAATAATGGACTCTATTTTTACACCCACCTAGAGAGTTATCTTACCTTTAATACTAGTTTTTAAAATCATAAGATGTGAAGGAAGATCTCGGAACAAGGATACTCCTGCTCGGTCGCCGTTGACATAACACAAGTCTTTGCAAAGATTGATATTAGCAGTTGGTTAGTAGCTACCGAAAACACTTTGTTTACTGTTTGCAAAATCAACAACAACAATGTATATATTTATCTATAATTTGTATGTATTTAGAAATATATAAGTATGATTATCAGTTGTCTAGTACCCATAACACAAGCTCTGCTTAGCTTGGGACTAGATGGCGTTGTGTGATAGTTGTGGAATATTATTATTATTATTTATTATTATTATAGGTACTGTTCAGAACAACAACATATATGATATCCCAAATACTATATTATTACTACAGTGGAGGAACCACAACTCTTAAACGAAATATACGAAGAGACCTGACTAGACCAGGACCTGTCTCAGGTTGCCTAGTGTTTAAGCGGTATAAAAACTCTGACACCAGGAGTTATGTTTCGGCGGTCGGGATTTCAGAACTTTTACCACTTTTACCCTGCAGTACGTCTAGTCTCCCGATGGAAGAAGGGAGATGGTGGGATCAGCTCGTGGAGCTCTTGCGCACACTCTCCGAAGTACAGTCTGTAGAAGACCGACAGACATGCGACTTTGCGACGGTGGGCCATTGCAGGCTATGTAGCTTGATAAGCAGCTTATCGTCACCAATTAGCCTCCTGGCTCTGAGCTCTACAGAGTCAAGTGTGGCAAGCTGGTATTTGGCTGAGCCATCCCAAAGGTGACAGCAATACTCCATGCTAGACCGGACTTGGGCTTTATATAATACTGAAAGCTGTCCAGGCTTGAAGTATCGCTTAACCTTGTTTAGGATGCCCAGCTTTTTCGCCGCAGTTTGAGCTTTCGACTCGATGTAGGCGCCGAAGTTCAGATTCGCGCTCAACTTCGTGCCAAGAAGCTCGAGACTGTGTGACTTACCACACGAGAAAGAAGAAGTGTTTAAATTTTTTGCAATTGAGCAAGAGTATCTAGGACCTAAGCTAACTCGAGACTATAGTTGTTGGTGGACATGAATAAATTCTAAAAATCTATCTATCTACCTATATAAATAAGAAGAAAGGTCCTAACTGACTGACTGACTCATCAACGCCCAGCCCCTACCCTAAGGAGGACCTAGAAAGCTGAAATTTTGCACAGAGGATTCCTTTATAATGTAGACTACATTGATATAATAAAACCCAAGATACACACTCCGCGTCTCAAAACCGTCCGCTTAAAATGAGTTCACAATGAACTCATTTCAAATAGTCTCGCGTCGCTCGCGTCTCTGCACGGTCGTACAAAATACTTTTTATATTGCTTTTTATAAGTGCATTGTAAAAGGAATCTGCGTAAGGTTAAATTTGCGAAAAAAAATATGTTTATAGTGACGATAACTACATGTAGTAGTGCGTGTATTGGTGAGTGTTTGGCGACAGCTTCGACTGTTTGTTTTGTTCGAGACTGTGCATCTAGGGTTTTATTATATCAATGGTAGAATAGGAATAAGGAAGGATTTTTCCTTCCACTTGGTGCCACCACAACGGTCATACTCATACCACACTAAACATCATGCTTTAAATTCCTTCTTTGACACAACCAACCTCACTGGGTAAAACAAATGATTTACAAACGTTCAGAATTAGAGAGGGACAGGATCAAAGTCCCAGCAACATTGTCTGCATACATAAAATTGTTCGGCGAACTTTCCAGATGTTTGCACAACGCCCTTTGGAGATGCGGAGGGCAATTGTTAACATTTACATAACTAGCAAGGGAAGGCATTTTAACTGAACTTATGTGGAAATTCTTGCTAACTTATGCACAGTTTGTGACAAACTATACTTACTGCGTGTCTAAGCTGTTATGAGTAGTTCAAATTTCTTGGGCTGTTTCTACAGGCTGTCGTTTGCATCCTCGTCAAATTCAAGGAGGTAAATGGAGGTAACTATACCAATAATTCTCAACCGAAATAAACCCTAAAAATGGATAGGTTTTTCTTCTTATAAACGGAAGTTGTTAATTGTGAACCACCCGTGCTTTCACACACATACCTACACAAACAAACGCAAACGTTTATTCGATTTTTTTTTTATTTGAAATCTGAAATACTGTTACATTTTTGACAACTAAAGAATACCGTATATTCATTATTAACCAGACACTGTTAAAAAAATGTTATTTATGTATTTTATGACAACCTCCTGAATTTTGACGAGGTTGCGCTTTGCACTTTGTGGTTGATTTAATTCTTGTCTATACTAAAATGCGCATATCAATGCACGCAGATTTCAGAAATATAACACGAACACCCTATGCAGATATCAACGCAAATGTCATGCGCTGTATTAATGCATTCTGGTGTTTGATAGATATATTAATTGAACCTAACCAAACAACAAACACTCGAAGTGCTGGTAAATGTATGACGCGTTTAGCCTGAGTAAGTAAATGTTTATTGCGGAAGTTTTAATAAAAACACTGAATGAAACATGCCTTGTTATTTTTAAATTTTACAAACAGTTTCGTTATAAAAAGGAATATAAAAATAAATAAATCTGTGTACCTAGGTAATAGAAGTTGGTTTTCTTTCAGGAAAATTAACAGTGACAGACGAAGCGCTGTCTAAACTAACTAAAGTGCTAGGTCTGAAATTTTGCACAGAAACGCCGAAAATAACAAAGTTACTAAGGAAGGATTTTTGAGAATTCGTCCCTTCTTGAACGAAATGAAAATAAGGGATAAAAGACGTTTGTCAATTTTGTCAATTGGAAATTCCAGCAGGGATGTAAAATAAAAAATACGTGTTTTTTTTTCAATAAATTAAAAATACCTACTTCTCATATTTTGGGAAAGTGAATGTGTTCCAGCCATTCAAGCATCCTCGACGTACTGATCTTGCTTCAACTAATTATTTAAGAGAAAGCAAAACAATGTTTATCACAGTCATTTAACAAAACTCAAAGGGTGACAACATGACTTCTTACTCCGACTCCAACGTTACTCGTAAGCTTGTTAGCCTCGTTAAAATATGTAAGGCTCTTCCACTCAATATTGGATAATGTTCACACGTATTTTAAGCTTGTTAACTTACTTATTGTTTGCTTATGTAACACAAGGGGCTCTTTTGTGGGGTTATTCACTTCGTGGAAAGAAATAAGGACGATTTTTGAACGAAATTCTTCGACGTTATTTCGGAATAAGCTCAGGTAATCCACGAAAATTTTTGTTTAGTTTTTGTTATGTAGATAAGAGGATAGTTACTTCTCGTTATCCTAGCTAAACCTCGTTCAGTTAAAGAATAAAAGCAAAAACAACCCTTAAACATTGCCGCTTTTGGTAGAAACCTACCCAGCTTTTATAGAAACATTTACAGAATTAGTACGAGATACATTTACACTAAAACTTTCGCCGTCCCAGAAATTAACACGAACAAAGTTGCGGACAAAAGCTAGTTAGACAAATTCTTAAGTTCACCACAAACTTATAACTTGGGCTTACTAAACCCAACGGGATGCGACGTGGTAGTCAAAAATAGGCTAGAAAGACTAACTTTATACTAGTGTTATAAATGCTATAGTAAGCACAATAGCATTCTTATGTTTAGGACTAACAAACAAAAAGCTCATTTACAGACTATCGATAACCAAAAACTCAATTAAGAAAATTAACGACACGTGGAAAAAATTGGTACCGTAGAGCGTAGCACAACCACAAAATCCCCGAATTTAATTATTCTAAGAACAGTCCCATTTTCTGTAACGAACAACGGGCCTTATTTTGACAAAGAAGTAATTATTTCATAAGTCCATATTGACCAAAGTCGCCGAAATAATTGTTTCCTTTCTCATTTTCTTTTTGTTTGCTTCAGTAATTATTTTGTAACGAAACTTGGTTGGAAATTACATAATATTTTTTATTTTGTGGTTCTGCGAGTACCGAGTTAATACACTGCCATAATTATTTATTTAAAATAATATTCAGAAAGTGAAGACGTTTCTTTCAAAAAAAAAAGAAATAAAAAAAGTTCCTCGGTTCGGCGTAAAACGCGGTTTTTAATCATCAGCCTTGCCTATTCCCAACTATTTGGGGTCGGCTTCAAGTCTAGCCGGATGCCTCTGTATACTTTACATGGAGGGACTGCCTATCTGAGCTCCACAACACAGTAACTACTGAGTAAATACCCTTTGATAAGACTGGTTGTCAGAATCACTGACTATCGGTCGTTCCCGATAGTCAGTGATTCTGACAACCAGTGGCAGTCGTTATTGGCAAAGATCTATATATGGCAGCAGGGACCAACAGCTATGGACCTACCTAGAGAAGCGTGGCTTAACCTAAAGATCGACCTCAGCGGCAGCTGTCATTAATCCACGAGTTACTCAAAAAGTGGCTGTTAATCCTGAACACAAAAACACCAAAGTGCAATCATTAATACTCATGAATACATCACTCATTACTCCAATTAAAACCATGAGAACATAACCAGCCTCCAAGTGTCAGTTTTCATACAGTTGCCTTATCAGATCGTACGGACTTGTCATAAATACTGTTAGGTTAGCGATGAGACGCGTCTAACTCCCACATATTGACGTAGTACTTGCTATTTAGATCCTAATCTTTAGTGTGACTGTGATCTAGACTGTGTAATAATGGACTTTGTTTTATGAGTGGGAGAGGAAAATGTGAGAGAAATGAAGGTCTGTTTTGTTGTAGGAAGGTTTTGTTCTCGCTGAAAATTCTCCTGTGATGGGTTTGTCATACCATAGTCATCGACTTCAACGTCTTCTTATCGTGTCGATGGAAATCTGACTTGAGTCGGGGCAGAATATTTATTTACTTAAACTTTTCATGTACAAGAGTGGTTAATAGGCGTAGTTAATGCCACTAGACATTATTTACCATTCAAACTTTGGGTCAAATAGGACAGCATATCGCAGAATATCACTTTCAGTATCGCCAGTTCGTCACTTTCAGTATCGCAACATTCGCAACTTCGCAAGATATGATATTATTATGCAGTGTTCCATCGTTTGTGGAACAGGTACAGACTACAGTCAACTGTGAACCTCCATCTGAGCAGGTATACTAGGCTTCGTCAAAATACTGGAGTGTATGACTTTTTGCCTTTGTTTGTGTTGTTGATATCTAATAAAGAATGGTTTACCAAACAGTTTTCTCTCTTATTGACGTTTCAATTTAGGCAATCGTCTGTGAAGTTAAATATTAAAATGGAGATACTCATTTCACATTATTATTTGAGTAAGAAACGTCTTTCAACTTTTTGATAGCAAATATATTACTGTCAATTTCATTAAAAGTGAAAGAACGAATTGTAATGAGATAAAAGTTAGAAACATTTTAGTAAATTAGACTGAACTTGACTGAAGTTGCGGCACATTACGCGAATTGAAACGCTATGGAACGAATAAACTTTACGACTTCAAGTGAACTTTGATTTGTGACAGCAAAAACTTTTAGTTTTTTTGTTCAATGTTTTCATACATTATAATTTAAAATTGCAGCTTGTAGAGCAATTTCGTGCGCTATTTCGACTCAAGATTTGAGAGCTAATGACTGTGTTTAGAATTCTGCACCTTGCTTACTTTATAACTTGTTTCAAAATAATAGTTACGTGCCCGTCAATATATTCAAATGGAACTTTTTTGTTTGTTAATTACTACTGTGTCAGTTACACCACCTTAACTAAGAACTATGGAAAACCCCACAGTTGGTCGTAGTAGAATTTTTCTGCCAGAGAATTAAAACGTTATTTAAGAAACGTATAAGTAATCGGTATTTCCATGAAGTGTCGGAGCTCAACGCAGCCACACGCATGAGCGCCGTAAATACGAAACTGACAAAGTCGGTGTCGAAAACGTTATTACATTTGTTTGACGTCGTTACGAAAGCGTAAACTGTGATAAATTTATCGATTCGCGAAAAGAGAATATCGACTGATAACCCTCATGCCGAAATATATGGCATCATAAAACGCGGCTTGTTTTTATTCATCATAAAACGGCTTTCAATAGAGGAAATTAAGTTGACCATAAAATGGGTATCTCGAACGATGTACCGAGTTCCCACATGGGTATTTTTAAGCCTCCTTTAGTTGGTAAGAAAGAAAAATGGCGTCGTAAAAGTATAGGAGCCTGTTTAACAATGTGTCGTTAGCAGCAATGTTTGTTTAAAATCAATGGTGCAAGCAATATGCTTCGTGTTAAGGCCAATGACCACTTTGTATGCGGGGTTCGTAGCTGTGTCCATATTAGTGCTAAGTTAGAGCAGCATTTTCGTTTGTGGCCGATGTGTTGCATAACTGCGTACACTAACTATCGTAGTGAGCGGTATTGTGTGGCATAGCTATTAGTTTGTACCACCATTGTTGTTTTCAGTGCGCTGACCAGATTTTGTGCTATAATACTTATTGTTTTAATCACAATTGATGATGATGATTGCCTTGAGTGGACTTAATACATCATCTTAGACCCTTGAACTCCTGGTACATCTTTGTGTATCTCAAGCTCGTACATTACTTTAACTACTTTCGTGTTTCCTTTTTTGTAAAGATTACTTTCGAAGTATGATAGTAAGCAGTAAAATTATAACTATTTTACACGTTACATCGTTAGTTATAATAACATACTCAACCAACACCGTCTCCCAGAGATGTTTTTATCAAGAGCCGTGCAATCTTAACCGAGCTCGTAATTCAAAGTTAAGGGTGTTCGAAGTACCGCAGTGTGCAGTAATTTAATTCTGTGTGAGTGCACTGTAAAGATGAAGTTTGTTTGACTCAAGTGCAATGGAAACGTTGATCGTGTGGCTTGCAGACCGAATGAAATTTGTTATAACATTCGGAAGCGCCCGAGGAAAATTCCTTAATAAAAGTTTATTAACAAATAATATGATATGGCGGAATGTTGAAATTTTGTGGAAATTGGATTTTATTAAAGTTAACGTCGTAAAATGTTAGTTTCGCAGTTTTGCGTCAGTGTTTTTGTTTGTTGGCATGTATCTGTAACTTCTCTAATGTAAATTAACGTTGCGTAGGCAAAAGATTTTTTTAAATCCTATGACAGGTTGCCGCTCGTTGTGGCGTTCAATGGGGGAGGCCTTTGTCCAGCAGTGGAACTTTTAGGGCTTATGAAGATGATGATAACAGTGTTTGTGAAGTACCTATTCGATGATTTGTTGAGATGTAGCTAGGTCAGAATTTACCACTGGCTTACTAACGCATTGTAATCCTCTACTGGTTCTTTGTCCACTGAACACAAAATCATTAGGTACACCTTTCTGGTACCAACCAGGGACCAATAAAACTTCCAAGAATGAACACCCATTAATTACGTTCAAATAGATGGCGTTATCCGATAATTTTACTAAAAAGCCTACTTACCCATTGAATGAACACACTCAATACATTTCACGAGTATTTTATAGAGATTATGTCTCTTTTAATAGCCAAAGCCATACAATATTGCGTAATCGTATTAATTTCGTCGAACGTCATTCATGAAAGAAAATTATAATTCAGAAATGTTTCAATAGGCTGAGATTTATAAATGTTAGTGTGTAATGCTAGTGTGAAACTACAAATGCAATCTAGACTGGCTCATCATCATCATCTACTTACCCTATTGGTCAGCTTCCAGTTTAATCGAATGCAGTTGAATACTAGTATTTTACATGGAGCGACTGCCCATCTGACCTCAAAACCCAGTTAGTACTGGGTGATATCAGATATGACACCCCTAGGTAAGACTGGTTGTCAGACTTTCGGGCCAATGACTACCTACCTATTACGAGTGTCAAAGATGTACAAATGACAGCTTGCGCATTTAACGTGTCTAAAATTTTAAAAAATGGTCTGAGTGTCACCACGTGGGAAGTACGTTCATGCACCAAAATCAAAATGTCATACTACTAATTCATACAATTCATAAAACCACGAAATAAATCAATAAATATAAACCTTATCTTATAACAGCGACCACCTACAGTCAGTTGTTCACAGGAATCGTTAACATATCAAGTTAGCAACAGCAACCAGTATCGAGTTGCAGTCGCTACTCGGAACTGTCCGCGTTATTTGACATAGTTGACAGTAACAATAACATTATAATTGTGTTATGACTGGGTAGAACAATCACTTGGCTTTTGCGAATTTAATATTTAGATACGGATCAAAGGTCAAGAATATTGATATGGAAAAGGGTTTTTTTTTTTTTTATTATAAATGGGCTTGCTCTTGACTTCAATCTTGCCCTAAGGGCAGAGATGATCTAGCTCGCCGTCCGGCCGTCGTCATGACGGCAACAGACCGTGTCGGCGGCGCGTACGTGTTCCACGCGCGCCTCAAAGAGATGTCAGCAAGGAGGGGCCCGCAAGGGCCGACGCCCGTCGGGGCTGTGGATATCGAAAGGTTACCGCGGCTCCGACACAAGGGCGAAGAAGAAGGAACATGGGTTTGGTTTTTAGTCAGTAGAAGTCTGACACTCCCCTTCGCTCTGCCCAAGAGCGGGGGGGGTTATTCGATGATTTTCCACCCACCAAAAAAAAAAAAAAAAAGGGCAGAGATGATGTCGACGATGGAACGAGCTTACCCAGTGAAATGGATTACCAAGTGGATTTTTAGGAAACAAAACACTGAAAATACTGTGTGTTCCCACTGGAACAACTGTGTGTGGTCAAAAAAGTTCACGAGTGGATACAGTGAGTTTCGTGTGTCGGAAACAGAATCGCCTTGGCCCTTGTGAGTGACAGTGGTAGCGGTATCGAGCATAAAAACCGGACAAGAAAGAGGGTAGACCGATTTGTCCGCTCATAAACACCCACCCACAACAACTTCAGTTTATCTGTGATCATGGTGTTTGAAAATATCGGGAACTCAAAACAATATAACGCAAACATGGTAAAACTCCCATTTTCAGTGTTAATGCTTATGTTAGCAACCATGTCACTAAGATTTATAAAACAGGGGATTTTTTCTTTACCTTTGTATAGCTCCCGCAACGTGTCTTGGCAAGAGTCGTTAGATGCGCAGAAGTCATTTTTAGGTCTCTTTTGCGGTCAAGCGGGGTATGAGGTAGCGTCATCCGCGCGTGTGATTGGTGCATTCAAATGCATACGTTCCCGATTACACTTGCGGTGCACGAAAGTTGTATTGTTTTTGTTATTTATTTTTGTTACGAATTTGAGTTGTCGTTGTTTTAAATTTAGTTTTTGTTGTTTTTGTTATTGTTTTAAATTAAGTTTTTGTTGTTTTAAACTATGTTTTACTTTTAAATGCATATTTTTTATTTACCTACTCTCTTTATTTATATATGACGAAGGTGGCACAACTCTTTCGGGTTCATCGTTGTCAGCGACATATAGATAACACCTATAAAGGTCACAAAGTCTTCTCCTTTCTTTAACTTCATTATTAAAAATAAATTATGTCAATAACCATAGAATAATGACAAGCAATAAAAGTGACCACTTTTTGTGGCACAAAGTGTACGATGCGCGAACTTTGAATTCGAATTTCGAAACCTTGCCAAGTTACGTTGCTATATGATATAAACAACAAGGTATCCCATCGGCGAAATTCCACATAGACTTTCATCTCTCAACTAGTATTGGAATAACAAAAATGTATATCTACTTGAATAAGTAGTTCTTTGTTCTTTAATAAAACGTATAACGTATACACATGCATGACCCCACGGCTTAGTCTGCTGTAGCGTGTAGCTCAGTAGAACACACCCTTCCTGAAGCAACTAAATTAAATATTATTCGTTAATTTTCAAATTATGTCTTTCATTGGTCTAATAACCTAATGTATGCACTCATATAAATTTCATGCTTCTAGGCTCTGTGTTTTATGCTGTGCTTTGCCTGTCAGTGAATTGATGAATTATTTCAGTTAGGTAAAGATGTATAAAATGTAGGCCCCGCACGTATTTAGGGAGCTTTCATCTCATCCTTTTAGCACTTAGTAGACCTCAGAATTATCTTACAGGTTTTGGTCGCCAATTAGCTAAATACAACACTACGAAGATATTTCACCCTTTTTTATCTTTTTAAAGTAAATTAAAAATGGCCCAATCAGATGGAACTCTGAATTCTGTTTACAAGAAAATCACAAATATTCGTACCTTTTATACGGAATCTTAAAATTAAAATCTCAACAAATCGCCGTTGTTTACTCTTTAGATAAAGATTTCACAACGACAATTTGTCCCGAAAATAGACTAAGTAATTTGACAAAACCTTTTTTGTCGCTTCTACTTTTTACGAAAATAGACTCCATCTTTGTCAAGAGACAATTTTCGTCTTAAGAAAAAACTGGTCTCAAATACTCTTGCGAATTGAGACGTAATTTCATCACAGGCCCCTTATCAAAGAAGCTTAGCTTAATAGCAATAAAACATCACTTTAGTGTCTGGTTCAGGTCAATCAGAGGGAATATTTGAAGCATTTTATTCCTATGTTGATTTACTGATGAGTCAGTGAAGAGACCGAATCCAAACCATGTTTTCTTGAATTCAAATCACGGTCGGACTTCGTCGGAAACCAGCGAACCGAACCAGAGCAATTCGTTCTTCAAGTTTAAATTGCTTTGTGGCAACGTTACCGTCCCAGGTCAGGTGGTAGGCACTCGTATCAACCCTACTCGCTGCCCATTATGGCTTTCCAATTCCATTAATTCCACTAATGAGTCACACGGCTTTAATAACCCTCAACTGTTCTAATTGACTCCAGGTTTGTTAGAAAGTTAGACCGCTTGTGGCCTTCGACGTTCGTTACTCAGCAAAGGCCTTAAAACTGCTTTGATAACTTTGTAGCGAACCTCGAGGTTAATAAGATACAAAACTTTATGTTATTTAAGGAAAATATTATGTATGGGGTGTCGGAAAAGGGCACAATGCAAATTCAGAAACCAACTAATAATGAAACGAAGTGGGTAAGTTGTTAAAAACAATCCTCTTCTTAAAAATCTTATTGGTTTCAAAAGTACTAAAATATAAAGTTTTAATAACATGAAGTTTACAAAGTTACACAAAGAACTGTAATAAAATTCCCTCCAACGCGCTACGTAATAAAAGACTTGGCCATGTATGTATAAGGAGACAAAGTAGGAATCCAGAAATCTTTATAAGGATTGAAGTGCACTTGATTCTCTTTACAAGCACGTCACATCCTTTAGGAGAGGACAAAGAGGCTGACGTGACTCATGTTTAATGTGGACATCCGAAGGAAAATACTCTAAATATTTTCATCCATTTTTAGCAACAACGAGTGGAAATAGACCCCACACAGAGAAAAGTTTGCTGTTTCGGTTTCACTTGAGCGAAAAACGCGAACGTTCTGAATACAAATAAAGAACAAAAGGAACGGCTATTTTTGGAAAAAGGGCGAACTAGAAAAAAGGGATGGAATAAAATTAAAAGATAAATACGAGAGCGGTCGCATACATGTGAAGAGCAAAATGGAAGGTCGAGAGGAAGTTTGAGACAGACATTCTTCAGCGCAGCTGAAATGTAAATATATAATGTAAAGTAAATCAAACCTACTTCATCATAAAGTAAAGGATGTTTCTGGTTTATATAATACTAGTGACCCGCCCCGGCTTCGCACGGGTGGCAAAAATATATTAAAACCTTCCTCTTGAATCACTCTATCTATTAAAAAAAACCGCATCAAAATCCGTTGCGTAGTTTTAAAGATTTAAGCATACAAAGGGACATAGGGACAGAGAAAGCGACTTTGTTTTATACTATGTAGTGATGTACAGTATTCTCTTTATTACATCAAATTAAGCATTCACCAAGCGCAATGCCAATATCAACACAAATATAAATATTTATTTACATTGGCGAATAAAAACAAATACCAATGCGAAATTGAGATGTAAGAGCAAAATCCGGCCGAATTCAGTTAAAAATTTCAACATTCTAAAAAAAGAAACAGAACTCGACAAAAACCAATATTTTAGAGGCTCGACGTTTCGCTGAAGCCCATAAATATTTCCAATTCAGGAAGTCAGCCCACTCGAAACTACGGTAGGCAATATACTCTTCCGATTATCGATTTCGTTTTACAACGCAGTAAACTATCGACCCACGGGCTATCATATCCGTCCATGGTGTACCACGAATCATAAATCTTCGCCTGAATAACAGATCACTCTTACAATTTTTTCTCATTGGGGTACGCAGAAACCACAGAAATCCAACTGGTTCGTCCACGTTCATATATCAGACACTTTTCGGTTTAGGACCCTACTCTTTAAAACGTGACGACATCTTTTAATAGTTCAATATTTTTATTTTTTATTTGTTAGGTACAAAAAAAAAACAGTTTTCAATATTGGACGTATTCTGTGAAAAGTCTTGCTCTTACTTTGTATTCAATACAGTAAATCTAATTTAACATCAACAGAACTGACTGAAATACTAGGAACTTATCATGGACAACGGCAAGCCTATGAACTTGAAATTAATCCCTATATCCATCTGAAGCAACAATAGACTACAGGGACTACGTTATCAATACCTAAACTGAGAGGTTTCAGCATCATTAACAACTCAGTATCATAGGTTAAGTTACTACTGTTTTTTTTAGAGGGTGTGATATCATTAAATGACTCTTCTCGCTCTGGGCGGAGTGAAAGGGAGTGTCAGACTTCTACTGACTAAAAACCACACATCATGCTCCTTCTTAGTCCTTTCTGTCCGAGCTCGTGGTATCTCTTTCGAACATTGCGCAGCTCCGGCAGGTACTACGGTTAGCCTCATGTATAAGTACCAACGAAGAAAAGCTTAAATTAATGAGACATAACATTTTTCTTTTCGTTCCATAGACATCTGTCGACTCGTCTTCTAATTAGCATCGACAGTGCTTCTCAGTCTTAATTAAAGTGTGCCTCAGTCTATTCTTGAAATATTATCATAAATTCAGTGTGCTTTCTTTACTGTAATTGAAAAACATGAATAAAGTAAGCAATTGAAACAGCAGCTGGTATTGAAAAGGTCACCTAAATTGACGTAGATTTTGGTTCAATATTGATAGGCAGCACTTTAAATATTGGACGAAAATCAACGTAAGAACAAACAAATAAATCAACGCTATCAGCGAAAACCACGGATTTCGCGTTAAAAACACACCTGCAAAACACAAATCGTATAGAAACAACGATTTCGCGTGTAGGTGTGAACATTTGAGAAAAACATCATCGTCAAAGGTTTGTTGCTAGTTTATGTAAATATGATAAGGCCGAGGCTTGTGAACAGTCGAGTTGGAGCTGATCATAAATTTTATACGTCCATTGTTATCTTACTAGGCATCTCGGCAAGAATCCTAAAAGGATTCACTAACAATAGAAAGTATAATACAAGCTACCATCTGTCTTCAAATGTCAGCGATAGATAAAGGATCTCAGGGTCTACAGAGTCGAATCTAACTGGGATTTTCTTTGTTGATACAAATTAGGAGTTATTTATAGATGGCACAGATTCTTGGCCATGAAATTATAGACTTTATAAAAGACTAGCTGACCCGTGCCCACTTCGTTGGGCATAATGTTAATAATCCTTTTTTTTAGCTTTCATTCGACAGTTTTTTCTCCGATTCACTTTGCAAAACGGACTACCACGTAAAAGCCTTCTATTTTTCGGTTTTTTATATGACCTAGGACACTCAGCAATAATGTGGCTTTCTATTGGTAAAAGAATTTTTAAAATCGGTTCAGTAGATCCCGAGATTACCCCTTACAATTTAACAAATATACAAACACAGCACAAATTTTACTTCTTTATAATCTAATATATAAAATTCTCGTGTCACAGTTTTCGTTGCCATACTCCTCCGAAACGGCTTGACCGATTTTGATGAAATTTTTTGTGCTTATCCGGTATATATATATGTATATATATCACAAAGACATGGAGTCAATTTGATAAAGTTCAACACAGTTAAGCAGAGCCTTATTTAGAGTCTTATTCAGAACTAGCTGATGCCCGCGACTTCGTTCACGTGGAAATTATGATGTCTGTTATCGAGTGGTCCTAAGCGCAACTGAGCATGTGGTCTGGGGTTTGATTACCGAGAAGGGCAAAAGGTTTTTCTCAGTAGAGGCCGCAGAGTCTGGTTTTGTGCCCGTTTAATAGCAATAGCCAAAATTTGGAAAAACGTGCATATGAAGTTCATTATCTGTTGGCACTGGATGGATTCTTCTGAAAATATATTTTTCCCATTAGAAGCAGCTTATTTACAAAGACACTTGCTTCGTGGTCGTTATACAGTTGGACGCGGATGTTGCACGTAAGATTAAGCTTCTCGACCATGGACCACAGTGATGGCGACGCCTAGACTCATGCGTTTATTTCATCCACCGGTGTACCCCCTAAATAACTGGCAATGTCTGTCACCTGCGAACCTCACGACAACACTGCCCATCAGCGTTTGGTCGCCGTGGTTGTCCTGCAGACTGCGGTTCAACGCCTTTAATGCATGCTTGTGCGATATTGCGCTCTCGTCCCTTAATTAACTTGCACTGCTACAAAAGGACTCACCGGTGATGCAACATCACCAAAAACTGTAACCGGAGCCGGTTGGGCCAAGATTCGGCGGCAACTTATAAACGGAATGTGCAGTCTGGCCATAGTAAAGCAAAGTTTTGGGAGGTACCTGCACCGAATCAGGTGGGAGAAGACGCCCAGATGCTACCATTGCCCGGAACGGCCGGACGACACGGTGGAGCAAACCGTGGAGTTCGCTTGGGCGGAGCCCCGCCGGTACCTTGTAGCGGCGATCGGCGGCGGCGACCTCTCGCTCCTCTCTCCCGACCCTGGTGCAAGCCATGGTCCGGGGCGAGAGGGAATGGGACGTCGTCGCCTCCTTCTGCGAAGCAGTGATGCTAGCGAAGGAGGTTGCGGAACATGAGAGGGAGAGAACCTCTCGTCCCAGCCGCCGCGGGAGACGCTTCGGGCGTCGGGGGCTACGTGATGGCTTCCGGCCACCGTAGGTGCGGGCCTGTGGATGGTGAGTAGCGGGCTAGCTCCCCGTCCGTCCATCTTATGACGACGACATCCCTCAAAGAGATGTCAGCATCAGGGGTCGCCAACGCTGCGGGTTTTTCGAAAGAGATACCGTGCCCGACTGCCCGACACAAAGGGCTAAGAAGGAACATGGGTGGTTTTTAGTCAGTAGAAGTCTGACACTCCCTACCACTCTGCCCAGAGCGGGAGGAGTCATTTGATGATTTCCCACCCCCCAAAAAACACAAAAAGACCCGAGAAAGCCACAGTAACAGCTATATGAAGGCACGGTTGGCGCAATAGCTGCACAGCTGGGCGATTGATTGTGGTGCTGATCCCGTTTTCGATTCCCGCACAGAACAAAGAAATGTAATTTTAATTTCATTTTTGCTATGAACTTGAGATTTTTTCTTACTGTGCTGTGTACATTGGTAATTTTTTTGTTATCTATTCACGGAAAATATTCACACCATGATTCAGGAAATGGTGTCCAATTATGAACAACGCCATCTATCAAAGATGAAGTTAAACTGCAAAAAATTAATGCATGGAAAGTGAACACACACTATAGCCAAGTAGCGTCATTTAGACAAATTAAGAGTACCTATTGGTGCCGTAACTTTTTAAAAAGGTGTATTTAAAAGTTAACTGAACACATTTATTTATTAGTAGGTACCGTCTTGATGCAATAGATGTCGTTGCATGTATCTTTCGTAATGATTATAAGTTCTTCAAATTCATATAATATCTATCGGATATCAGTATCGGATTACAATGAAACAAAAACTAAAACCCTAATCACATTTAGCTTCATAATCCATACAAACTAACATGGACAAATGAAAACAATAGATTAGATTTATAATCACCTAACTCTATTTTGAATAGTTAAAAACATCTTTAAGTATAGTACAAAATCAGCAATAAATTCAGTGTATGTCTTTCTAGGGCGTCTACTATGGAAAAAATTGAAAAATTGAAAATCATAAAGCATCAAAATAAAAATAAATAGTACTCACAAAAAGTGAAAACCGAGCTGGGGATCGAACTGGCGAACATGTTGAATATTTTTGGAAATCTCACAATATTATAAAAAAAAAACAAAAAGAAGACTGGCTCTGATTTGAACTTACGTACATTTTTTTACGGGGAGGTCGCCAAACCGTTACGCTACTGACATCGGTGATAAAAAGTTCGAAATAGCCGTTCTATTGATATAAATAGTATGACAGATATCAGCTGTCAAACCGCTGGAGCATATGGACATAATGCAATATTGCTCACCCCTCTAAGTAATTATAGCGATATTATATAGCCCATGTGTAATTCCAGACTATAATCAATCTCTGTGCCAAATTTCATTCAGATCCGTTGAGCTGTTCTGGCGTGAAAGTAGGATAGTGTAGCTGGGCTCTTGGAGTTCCACATCAGGTGTTCCAGATCTTCAAATTTATTCTCTAAGCAGAAAATGCTCATCACGTGGAACAATTTTTGCTATGGTACCATTTTTGTATCTCTTATAGTTAAGCTGGTCTGTTGCAGTTCTGCATCAGGTGTTCAAGTTTCCAAGATAAATTATAGCCTATATGTTGCCCAGACTGAATACCTATTCAACTAAAAAAAAATTATTCAAATCCGTCAAGTAGTTCCGAAGATTAGCGTGTACAAACAAACAGACAAACAGACAAACAGACAAACAGACAAACAGACATTTTTTTTTTTTTGGATTTGTTCTCTTTTACTGCTTCTAAACCCCCCCCAATAATTATTTTTTAAATATATTCAATGTACAGACACAGTTTTTTTACTGTTTTATTATATGTATAGATAGATAGATACCAGTCATTGTAAAAAAAGAACCCTATAACTCTTCTTAATAGATCTTATCAAATCTTTTTGTAACTTGATTTGCTTAAAAGTCTATTATAAAATCAAGTTTGGCGAGCAAAAACTACCAATTCTCATCGTAACAATAAATCACAGTAGGGGGTTATCATAAAATTGTTAGTTTATGGTTTTTCCAAAGTTCTGTTACTTCTATAACGTTCATAACAACACACCTGTAATCGTTCAAGGGTTAAGCAGAGGTGTACCTGACAGAACATCCTCCTTTCGGCCAGTTATGTTTAAGTCCCGTGCAACAGGGGGTGTACTGATTGCCCTCAACCGGGCTCAAATCCAGACTGCTAATAACGTGGCTACTACTATTAACAAATTCCTGATGGAAAAATCCAATAACGCTTTTCCCCGTCCCGGAAACCTAACCCAAGAGTAACTTTCATGTTCAGCAACCGAGCCAGCAACCACTAGACCAACGCAGCTGTACTATGTAGTTAATTCTATATTTACTTTATAAATATTCTTCAAACATAATATCCGTAAAAAAAAACTATTAGTATCACAAAAGCTCCACGCCTAACATCCTGAAAGCTACTTCTTATATACACTTCAGAAGTTCCTTAGATGATTAATGATGCACTACTCGCAGTACATCAAACACGGATAATACCTCCCCCTCTCTGGAACCACTTATGATTAATCAATAGTCCTTCAGAAACTGTATCTTGAACGGCTTTCGTCATAAACATCGACTTCTAATTTCGGGGGTCTTTTTCAGTTCTTGGCGCTCGCGGACCATCTGTCTTGCATTTGACGGCGAAGAAAATTTCGTATGTTTCCTTTAGTGGTCTGTCTGTAATCTGTCTTTCAGTCGGATAATGGAAGTTTTTTAATTACTTTGATGTGAAGTTTAAGAAACAAGGATTGTAATTTACAATGTTGAATCCTACTTAACCTACAGGTAATAGATAGGTCTTCTTCTTCTTCTTATCATGTAACAGTAACTGGCAGTAAGGTCTAACGATGGGGTCGTACACCCTAGTGTCAGTGTTTCTATACCACCTCAAAGGCCTCTGACATGGTTTGACGACCGCCGTTTGGCGGCCGGGACCACCAGCTTATACGTGCCTTCGTGTAATAGATAGGTGTCTCTTTGACTATCAGAGGAGCGCTTTCAGTCAGTCTCATTGACGCGAGACTACCAGCGAACTTATCACATGTAAAGTGGGACCAGCAGTAATAAAAGTTGATCAAACAACTGTAGTAACAGATATCCTACGCTCAATAATATCTACTTAAACATTGATCTGTTATTTCTGTAAGTTTATTAATAGAAATCAGTATAACACTTTGAGCTCGAGCTCATATCGTGTGAGAACAGACAGCCTGGTCGGGGTCGGACTCAACAGACTATAAAACCTATATTAATATAAAATCTGTTTTACAAATAGTGTACCAGAGGTAAAAGTGGTATTCAATGAAAACACAGTCGATGATTGTAAAGTCAAAACTGTATTTGATTGACATTTGCTAACGAAAAACATAATTATGATGCTATTGAAAGAAATACTACTTGTCAAGCTATGTTACTAAGTATGTATTGGAAGTAATCCTACCTGTAAAGCTAAGTTAGTAAGTAGTAATAAATAGTAAAAAAAAAGTAATAAAATATTGGATTACGATTCTCTTCGTCTATCTTGTCCCGTCTATCGCACGAAACACTTGTAAAGCGATCGTCACTTGTTTAAGAGCATTATTGTACATAGTTTCTCAGGTTAAACCGAAAACAACTAGAACATTACTATAAAATTAAATCGTCGAACTAGTTTAAAATACGTAAACATATTTTTTTGTTTTTTCATTATAAATGAGCATAGTGAATTAAATTCGAGTTTGCACTATGCAATCACATTAATTCGATGTTTGCTGTATGAATAAACATGCAATTAGTAGACTATGTTAATTTATTAATTAAAACATATACTTATTGTCATTGCGGTAAACGTTCGGACATTTGAAAAAAGTGCGGATTGACTCTATTGACTGCAATCACATAACTAAAAGTTGTCAGCGACCAACCTAACTAAAAGTTGTCAGCGACCACTGAAAAAAAAACAATCTAGAAAACTCATTATGATGATAGCTACTTCGTTGGTTTGGTCTAGTAGTGAGAGCTTAGGGTCTAGGGTCGCTTCCCCCCCGTCGGGGCTACGGGTTGTTCGAAAGAGATACCGCGGCCTCGACACAAAGGGCTAAAAACGTGTGGTGGATTTTAGTCAGTAGAAGTCTGACACTCCCTTCTGCTCTGCCCAGATTGGGAGGAGTCATTTGATGATTTCATACCCCACAAAAAAAAATAGGGTCGATTCCCTATTAGGCTGCGTGTTATAAGTATAAGGGTGTTGGTGTTGTCATCAGGAATTTCAAAGCAGCAGTCTACAAAACTGAATTTCAGAGCCTAGATTAGTACCTGATTGATGTCAATAGGCTCGTCTTCCATTAAGTCACAAACTATGGTTGGCAACAGTGCCGAAATATCGAGAACTCAAAACAAATACTTAAACATGGTAAAAATCCCGTATTCAGTGATAATGACAATGTTATTGACCATGTCACTTTAAAAACTTATAATGCTAGATATTTTATTTATGAGATGCTAATATCGTATCATTGTTTGAAGGTGAACGTAACCGTGGCAGGTTTAACACAGATTAGTATACCTATAATGAAAAGCAATATAACGAAAGCAATAAAATTATCACATACCCGCCAATAATATTGTCAACTGACTGACTCCAACATATAAACATATATACAAATGTACTCATTTTACATTAGGATATATAAAATGTTACAGTATTTCTTATCAGAGTCAATGACCTTACGCTCAAATGACAATAATATGCGCACAAGGTTTCTATACGTAACGGCGCGAAAATAAACAGACAGAAAAGATTGCGAACAATTTGTGAATGAAACGAGTTGTGTTGTGTTGTGTGCAAACTTATCTGACCCGGCTGAAAGTGGAACTATACAGTTTATAGAGCTATTTTTCTGATTCTGCATCAGTGTGATCCTTATTTTGTTTGCTGTAAGGTTTAAAATTTCTGACAGGTGAAAAACTGTGAAATTACTATGAAAGGTCATAAGAGGGTTTGGATTGACCTTAGCTTTTCAGTAGCTTATTTCAATGCAAGACACTTTTTTGACGTTTTGTCTCATCTTCGCCGTCAATTACAATGAATAATGAAAATTAGAATGTCTCTTTATCTGTGGTCTACCATTTTTTACCAAGCTCGAAGTCAAAGACGAACTGTAATATCACTTTAGTAAGCCTCAGATCGTGTGCCTGAATTTATGTACTAGGAAATATAATAAATGGCATAAAATGACACCTGTAATCATTGCCTGTAATGCTCGCAGGGTAAGGCAGAGGTGTAAATACCTACTTTATAGTCAACCCACATTTCGTTATGTTTACGTCACATTGGTCGGTAAGATCCAACAGCACTAGCCCTTCCCGGGAATCAAACTCAGAACCAGATGCTCAGCATTCGCGCTTTGCAACCACTAGACCAACGAGGTAGAAACAAATTAAAAAAAAAACTAAAAAGGTTTTACGTAAAAAAAATAAAACCGACTTCGACAAAAAAAACACTCAAAAGTGAAAAATAAACTTGACAAGAAAAATCAGTTTCTGAAGTCGGTGACTTTTGTTTCTTTGATTTCATTTTTTTGTCACCGACTTCAGAAACTGATTTTTCTTCTCAAGTTTATTTTTCACTTATGAGTGTTTTTTTTGTCGAAGTCGGTTTTATTTTTTGTAAAAAAGTTTTTATTTTTCACTTTTTAGTGTTTCACATGTGCTTACCCCTTCACAGCGTACCGGCGTGATGTTATGTTAGGAACTGGTGTAAACAATAGACAGACAATATGAGATTTCAGCAATCCCAGTCCATTTGCTATCATTTATTGAGGAGTTCCGTTGCCTATCTCCGAAGTTCTTCATCAGATCTTCACAAAATAGTTTTTATGACCTTTGTAGTGAGTACAGGCGTGATATTATGTTGTGTGATGGCGTAAACAATGCTTAGATATGCTATAGCAACAATCGCGGTTAATCTGCTGTTATTTATTGAAGAGTTCCCCCGATTTCTACAAGATCCCATCATCAGATATTAAAATGGTGACAATGGGACCACACGGGAAGCACCAGCTTTCAAATGAAAAAAGAATCATGAAAATCAGTTCACCCAGTCGCAAGTTATGAGCGAACAAATATAAAAAAAAAATGTTTAAGGCTGCATAATATAACCTTGGCCTCTCCAATGGAAGAGTGGATTACTTTGCAGTATAAATTATTTAATAGAGCGTACTACTGAGTTACTGACCACACCGCGGACAGACAAGTTCAATCCGATTACATAATGGCGTAACGATATCATTTTAAATTGCATACTGATTGTTTATTGACATTTATCGGTGATACAGTCAGTGTTTAACATTAAATACATTACAATATTTAATTCTGTTTGGAGTCTCTTTTCACATTGTGGTCGTGTGGTGTTGATGTCAGTTACATTAAAGGTGAAAAGAAAACTTAACGAAATAACATGACACCTGTAATCCTCTAAGGGTTAGGCAGAGAACGTGCCCAGAGAGTGTACATTACACCCACATTTCGCCAGTTATATTTAAGTCCTATGTAATAGGAGGAGAGACTATTGCCGTCAACTAGGCACAAATTCAGACTGCGGGGTTGCTACTGAGAAAATCCTACTGGAAAAACCTTGCACTATTTGGAAATCAAACCCATAGAGACCTCATGATCAGCAGTCGCACTTGCTACCACTAGGAAGTCAACTTTCTTTATGTAATCGGAAAAGTTACGCTAGTTTAGAATGTCAATGACTTCAAGACGTCATTGGTATTATAAATTATGTCTATTTAATGACAGTCCTTTACCTTGACACTAAATTATTACGACCTCCTTGAAAAAGGACATAAAAATGCTAATACGAATCTAGTTTCAATTTCAAACCTGTATTGCCAGAATTTTCTAAACACGTCACAAATTCATCAAACTTTAGAATAATGGCTAGATGAGTAATTAAAAAGCCGTAGATTATAACGATTAACGATTATTTTTTTTATTTTTTAACGATTCTTCTACAAAAACTATTATTCTAGAACAGTCTACCTGACCTTGGTAGAACAAGGCCACAATGAATTATTATAGTTGTATCTATTACACGGATTACCTACACCGTAATCACCGCGCTTGGTCTGTCAATTAGTGATAGATAGAGGTCTAAGAACTAAGAATATTACAGGCTGGTTATTGGTCGAGCTATTGTTTAATACAGCAGCCATTTTCGTTTTAGCAGTGAAACTTTAAAAAATTTAATAGTCAAACGAACTTACCTGTAAGTGAAGTTCGATGGTAATTATACTTGTTGTTGTATTGTCCGAAGATGATTAGGAAGACTAGTGTAGTCTCGGCTTTTAAGTCACCGACGCCTACATAAGTTTAAAGAAAAAAGTTTCTTTCCGAACGCAAATGCCTCCTGTCATCCGCTTCTGAAAATAGGTTCATTAAGTTCATAGCAATTTATTGGTTTTACAACATAGGGTTCATGCTCATATGACTATATAGCATGAAGATTCTGGGTCGGGTGGGACTAATCATCTTCGGACAATACAACAACAAGTATAATTACCATCGAACTTCACTTACAGGTAAGTTCGTTTGACTATTAAATTATACTTGTTGTTGTATTGTCCTCGATGATTAGGAAGACTAGTGTAGATGTTTAAAGACTAGTTGTAAAATCAACAAACATTTATATAAAATCAATAATCATTTATATAAAAGCATTAAGCATTCATATAAAATCAATAAACATTTATATAAAAACATTAAACATTCATATAAAATAGATAAACATTTATATAAAACCTATAAACATTTATACAAAATCAATAAACATTTAATTAATAAACATCTGTCTAAAGTCAATAAACATTCAGATGAATATAAAATAACTAATAAGTCATTTTTTACAGTTCAGGTTTAATCATTACCAGTGTTATTAAAAATTGCTTCAGAGAATTTTCTATTGTTCACTATTGGTAAATTTTTAACTAATTCCTTCTATCATATCCACAGCTGTAGCTGGGCTTTCATACTCCATATTCTATTGCTAGAGAAAGGAACAGTTATAAAAGGTTGGCATTTGTTTGGCCCAGAAAAGTTAGCATATCAATCCTTAAAGTAATACGATTTTGTGTAATCACTACATAATAAATATATATTAGAGATATTGTTTGCACTTTTCCACTTGTGGTTATTTATTTATTTATTCAATAGTTGTACAATTACATTTATATAATAAGTTGGTGCAAACATAAACTCATTCGAGCAACAGTAATAACAGCAACAGTGGTAACAGTAGCAGTTAGTGGTTCTAACAGTAATATAGTTACCGCTTTCTTGATAACAATTTGTAAATCACTTTGTTGAATGTAATCTAGTAGAGAGAGAATAAAACACTGAAAACATCCCAATTCCCAAGAATTCTCTGGATCTTGGAGGACTTAACTTAAAAAAGTCTCTGAACAGTATTTTGATATTTCATCTGTACCTTTATGTGGTCTTATAGTTAGAGATAGAGCTGAACTAACAGAATATGAAAATGGAGGAAAAAACCTTTATTAATCCTCAAAACGAAAAGACTGAATAACTTCAGTTATGGTTTGCTAATGCATATAATATTTTAATTACTTACAGTATCTTGTCTTGTCTATACAATTGCAGGTAATGAGGCAAGCATTAATATTCTGTATTTTTAATTATTGAATTCCTAATAATATCAACAGCTTCATTACTAGTTCCAGAAAACCTAAAATATATTCCTGATAATACTCCTGCCATCAATCCCAGTTTTTTTGTGAAAAAAGGGATGTAACTATTTGAAATTATGTAAAGTGCAGGTTCCTGTATCACAAAAGTATTAAATTAAATAATGGAAAAGACCATGGTTGAGTAAGGTATCTATTTCCTATAATACCAGTTGTTTGTCTGTAATTATCTTTTCTATAGGTTCCAGAGCCATAGAGAATTTGAAAAAAGTATAGAATAAATGATATTGGTCTCAATACCATTCCTTCCATTGCCACCTTGTATTGGCAAGGAGCATCCACCACTTATCACAGCGCAACCCCTGGAGATCCCAGGGTCATGATGCATAAGTGTGATACTTTATGTTAGTCCATGATACAATTATTAATCAATTGGAGGTTCACCCAATACGGATATAATATTTTGATAATTTAAAAACACCTAAGATTCCCTTCCACATTCAAAATCTGCTATCATAATATTACCTTTGGTATTTATGTAAGTAATATCGAGTAAGTAACCATCTATTTAGATTCGCACCAATGCTTTTCAGAAATGTATGTAATAGCTCATCATAAAAAAGAGTATAATAATGTATCCATTATGTACCTACTATAACTATGTTTAATAAATAAAATTTTGATTCTGTAGTTATATTTTCAATTCTTGAAAAATTTCAATAACTAGTAAATGACTGACTGAACACTTAAGCCCAGAAAAAAGGGGCAGCACTCAATTTTGATACGAAAAAACTGAGCTGAATCTACAGTTCATAGTATAATAGCAATCTATGGGCCACACCATGCGGGAGAAGCATCTGTGAATATTTTTATTAACTCAAAAGAACTGGCTATGTTTATAGACCAAGCCAAATGATATGATATATTCATTGCAGTGTTTATATCATATTTATCTTAAAAACAAACTGGCAAAAAAGAGGGTGTACTATTAGGTACCTCTCTGCCCAATCCTTCGGGGATTACAGGTGTGATGTTATTTTACCATAACTATCTCTTAGAACAAGGTATTTGTTCCATTCGAGTTTCTTAGTGAATAGAATCCTATAGTAATGGCTGGACAATATTAAAGTTTTAAAACCTTAAAAACAATTTTAATTCGACTTTTTATCAATAAATTCTAAATTATTTCTTTTCTCTTCAGTGATGTTAAGGCTTGTCTTGACTTGTTAAGCTATGTGAATAGTATTAAGAAGTAAAAGAAGTTTACAGTGTCGGATAGGTATGAAATGACATTTCTCTTTGGTTCTGATGATTGCATGTTTTCTAAACATTATACATCTCTTAAAAAATTAAAAGGCCTCTCTAAGGGTCCTTTGAAACCTGTAATGGGTTTCAATGTTTTTGTTATTTATGTTTATGGGGCTGAACATAATATTGAAAACATAGCATTTGCCTTGTCTCATGCAATAAGCATCCAATCCAATGTGACAAGAAAAATCCATTATTCTGTAAAAATTGGTATACTGTTGTATACTAGGTCATCTCCAAGTAAACTAAACATATGTAACGCCTTTTACATAAAAAACGGAAAGCTATATTTTTGTGCCTTTGACAAGGAAAAAATGGTAAGCAAAATTGTTTTTGTAAACATGCCTTTGGGTAACAAAATTCCATTGCTATGAAAGCAATTCACTTCTCTATTTCAGATACTATCTGAATAAATTGAAGTATAGAGATTTTATCATCTAGAGGAGTATCACTCCATCACCACCATCCAATTAAGAATAACTGGGTCGCTTGAGTGACTAGTTTCCAATCATAAATTATATTTTAGTCCACCAATCTGTGAATTTAGGGGGATGATTTCTCCTGGCCACCTGTCTGCTGCACTCGTACTCTTGATGACGCCCCCCCCCCCCTTTTTTTGCATATCTGCCAGAGGAGGGCCCCGCCAGTTTTAAAAAATTATTGTTAATTTTAGGAGCATTTGCTCTGGGCACCCATGTGCTCTCTCTAGGAGTGAATTTTATGTTACACTCATCTTTAATCCTCAACCAGATTTATTTATAGATTTTTCTGAGATTAGTTTCTCAGTGTCTTCACCCAAAATATATGTTTCCGTCTATGAATGCAACAAACTTTTGAATGTCTTTGTTGTTTACCAACAATAAGAGTGATCTGTGTCCCCTTGCTTGCATCTTAATGTATACACAAATAATAGAAGCATCATTCAGCTTCTTCATCATCATCATCATCGGTCTATAATGTTCCCACTGTAGGGACTCAGGCCTCCTCTCTAGGAGAGGGATGGGCTATATATAATCCACCACACCAGCCCAGTGCGGGTTGGTAGATTCAGCTTGTATGTAATGTATGTAAAACTTCTCTTCTTTCTCTGGGTGTATATCCACATAAAGTATTTCAAGAAACTTGATTATATAATAATTCTTTCTATGGTACTTACTTCATTTAATTCTTGATCTGCATTTTCAACTTCTATTGTGGTTATCCATATACCAATTCCGGGCAATCATTCTCAACCGATAACGGGAGGATATTTTCTAATCACTGTGGAGGGACGATTTTACTGTCTTCACCCACATAAGGTGACCTCCTATGGTATTTCACCTTCTCGAAGAAAAACATAATGCATGTTGAAGAACAACTACACATAACCTGTAAGTTCCCAAAAAACTTCCCGTGAAGGTTATTATATAACAGTCAACCACGGTACTCCCACAGAGCACCCTGTGAAGGTTGCTGAGTTCTCGACGGGTGCGCCAAAGTTCACCTAAAATTTCAACTCCGATAATTGGAAATCCGAAAATGTTCTTCCTAACATTTTTCATCCTAACAATCGCAATTCCTAACTTCTCTGTCTCTAATGTTTTAATTCCGAAGCATTCAACTTCATAATGTCTGTAGCAATAAACATCTATTACACTATTATTTGTTTTCCTATATTTTCTCAACATAACCATCTTTTACACTTTTATTCAAAGTCATATCTTTTTTTTGTTTATATTACTTTTTATTCATAATAATCAGTATTATAAAAGGTCCCATTAAAATAGGTGGACGAAATTTTAGAAATCATTCAGACCGCTAAAATAAGGACAATAGCAAAAAAAATTTAAGAATAAGAAATAAAATACCTACTTTTATAGGATGAGTTTATTCTAGAGTGCCGGCAATTTATTATTTTAAGTCAAAATAAAATCACTATATATATAGTGTTTTTTTTTTTTGTTTAGATGTCTTTAGTTAGGCTTACTAAACGCTGTGTTAAAATTTGTCCACCTATTTTAATGGGACCTTATATACTATGCAAAGATATCCATAGGTTAGGTTAGGTTAGAACTGTGACCAACTACGCGCGAGCCGAGCGAGCGAAGCGAGCGGTGCCGCGGCAGCGGCCGGCGAGCGCTACCTCGAAATTGGTCGCGAAATTTTTCTAAGTATTTTTTTCATAGTGCCCCCAAGACGACACTCTGACCTGAATTTCATTAATTTATTTTATTTCAAGACAAAAATCAGTGAAACGACCTTTAATCATTCTAAACAGTTAAATGAGTGAAAATATTATGGTAATTATGTTTAGGAATAAAAGCGTTAGGATAAAAAACAGTAGGAGTTTAAATATATTTACACTAATGATATTATGAATTCCAATTTTCGGAAACATGAGTGTTATGAACATCGTCGGTAGGACTACAAATAGTATGAATGAAAACTTTAGGATGAAAAATTTTAGGAAGAGTGATCATTCGGATTACAAATCGTTAGGAAAAACAATTTCGGATAAAGAACTTTAGGTGAGCCAATATGGACCCGTTCTCGACATAGCCTTTTAGACCGCGTACGCCCCCACAAGACGTCCCAGGCCAGGCAAGTCGTCCATAATGTATCCATTTTGGACTTCATAGTCCGTTGCAAGTCGTTCACTTTCCTTGCAGGTTATAATAGAACAGTCAACCGCGTGTGTTCCTACCGAACACCCCCCAGGTTGCTTACGGCATTGCCGGTGTAAGCCATAAGGCCAGGCAAGTTGTTCATAATGTATCCATTTTGGGCTTCATAGTCTGTTGCAAGTTCCAACGGAGCGGTCTCAGGTCATGTTAATAGCCAACAAGGGCAAACATTTTAAACTCTCTGTACTCCGATGTAGTGCCCACATGGCAATCATGCCGTTAGTTGCAAATAGGTACGTGCAAAGCGCAAGGCATAAAAAACATACAATATTTTAGATGTAGCGATTATTGCCACATAACAGAGCTTTAGGCTTTTGATTCCAATTCTTCAGCAGTAGGCAAAAAACAAATTAAGGTCACACAAGTGAAGCCATTTTGGTTTCTTACTTCTAGCACTCAAAACAGAGCTAATAGCATTTTATGCGCTTTCCGCAATATCTTTAATATCTTCAGTAGCTTCGACTTTGTTAACACCAACTTTATTTTCCCATTTAAACGTTAAAATAAGACTTATCAACCTAAAAAATAAATAAAAATATTTGGAAAGAATGGCGCCGGTATGACATAAAATCCGAATGAACCTATTTTCAGAAGCGGATGACAGGAGGCATTTGCGTTCGGAAAGAAACTTTTTTCTTTAAACTTATGTAGGCGTCGGTGACTTAAAAGCCGAGACTACACTAGTCTTCCTAATCATCGAGGACAATACAACAACAAGTATAATCACTATCACTATCACTATCGAAACATGGTTTAAACCAAAGTCGTTTTTTGCTGTCTGTCCCTATGCTTGGATCTTCAAAACTACGCAACGGATTTTGATGCGGGTTTTTTTAATAGATAAAGTGATTCAAGAGGAAAGTTTTAATATCTTTTTTGTACCCGTGCGAAGCCGGGGCGCGTCACTAGTAAATAATATTCTCGACTATCTATACCAAGTTATTTAAATTCTATCCCTTGTAAACAGTGGATCTGAATTTAAGAATCTTATCAGAAATACTCTTAACAACAGTGAAAGATAGAAGCGGGTGGGTAGGGTTTTACTATCAGGAATTTCTCAGTATCAGCCACGGAGTCTTGATTTGTGGGCCCGGTTGATGGCAAAAGGCTTGCCCCGTATTACATGAAAGTTGGACATAACTGGCTGGCTTATGCGCCTACCACACGCTCACTCTTCCCCACAGTCTTGCCTGCGCGATTACACGGTGCACACAGTACATCGCGCGTGTGGATTGTAATGGTAATACAGTTTTACCAACCATACGCGCGATGTACTGTGAAGTGTGAACGAAAAGCGTGGTGAAGCTTGAGCGTGTAGTAGGCCCATTAATGTAGGTGTACTATTAGGTACAACTCTACCACACCCTTCGGAGATTACAGGCATAATCTTAAGTTTGTGTATGTGAGTTTAAATCTTTGTAAACATACCCACGATACAGGAGAAATTTCTAGTGTGGGGGCAATGTCTTTAATAAAAAATAAAAAAGTTGATGTGGCACTCGGAGACTGCCGCGGTAAAGCTATTGCATGGCATTTTTTATCAACTTATGCAAATAATTAATTATTTAATTTGACAACCTCAGTTGACAACCTTGTTATTTTCCGTAACCATAGCAACCTGGTTGAAATATCTTCGTTACGGAATTTCTGGATTCGCTCTCCACGCTCAAGGCCCGCGATAGAAGCTATGCAATAGCTTAAAAAGAAAGAGAGAAACAATATCACGTTATTCAACAAACAATTCTACTGTTAACTAAATACGTACTTTTCTTGTGGTGCAGACATGATCCGTGGAGGCGGCACATGCTCGCCGTTTGCCCCATGCGGGCGCTACCTCGCTCTAGTCGCCATCCTTGCGCCCCAACGCTTCCAAAACTTCCAAGAGTCTACATCTCGGTCCTTATCGACACTCCATAACACTTCACTGGTACAACACTAGTCGTCACATCTAACATCTTTTGTTCACTAAAAAGAACGCAGTTGATTTAGTATACGGGCTGTTTTTTTTACTTGTTTGGCTGTGGCAATACCGTTAATTATCCGTATTGAGTAACTGAATGATCTGGTGACCTTAAATAATATAATAACGTTATTTGGTGTGCCAACGACACAGCAGACCCAGAAAGAGATGGTGGAATGAGCTGGACTCTTCTTCAAAGGATTGGATCGCGAAAAGTGGAAGGAGAGGAAGAAGGCCTTTGCCTTGCAGTGGGACCATATACGCTTGGTTCTAACCTACGTGTGAAGTTTCTTAGGCTCTCTAGTAGAAGAAACAAAAAAATCAGAAAAATAATAATCTGGTGTGTCATTGTAAAAAACAGTTGTTTTTTGCATTAAAATGAAATGCAAATTATATTTTGGTTATGGTAAAAAGAATCTCGTGCCACAATACGATGACGTCATTGAACAATAACACGTTAATCAGGCGCACACCGCCTAATTATTTATTCACTTCGTGCTGTATCTATTTAGCAAACTTTGCTTGTAAAACCCACACTTATTAAGAAACTCGACCCAAGTAACTAAAGGAAAACTTTTTTTTTTTGTTGGAGGTTGGGAAATCATCAAATGACTCCTCCCGCTCTATGCAGAGCGGTAGAGAGTGTCAGATTTCTACTGCCTAAAACCACCCATGTACCATCTTAACCTTTTTTGCCGAAGCCACGGTATCTCTTGCGAACAACCCGCAGCAAGTAAAACTACTTCGAAGGTATTTTAATACTCTACAAAAAATAGAATTGCAGAAAACAAAAACTAACCACGTCGTGTTTTTAATTTAGCAAAAGGCTCTCAAGCGAATCTTTCATTATATTTGTTTGAAAGAAAATATTTAAATAGACGGGAAACCCCAACAAGATTCAGCACAGATTGTTTGCCTAGCCTACCCACTCGAGTATGTCGACGGAACAACAAAGACATCAGTTATGCAGATTTTAATCTTCTTAAAAGCAGGAGCGTAGAACGCAGTGTATCGTCTTTAACTTTAATGCTAGCGAGCTAAACGCCCATTAACACGGTATTTACCTCACATTTCAAAGATTAAACTATTTGTTTTAAAGTGTTTTAGCCTTGCTTTTATGTTTGCCGAAAGACTAAACTGACTGTGTATTGGTCGCAAGCGCGACTACTGAGCACGAGGCCCTGGCATCGATTCCCGGGTTAAGCAAAGTGTTATTGGGTTTTTTCTATCAGAAATTTCTCGGTAGCAGTCACGGGATTGGAAATGTAACCAGTTGATGGCAATAGGCTCGCCCCTATGACATGGGACTTAAGCATACCTAACGAAATGTGAGTGTACTATTAGGCACACGTCTGTCTAAGCCTTCAGGGATTACAGGCATGATGGTATGTTATGAAAAACAAAAAAAATTTGGCTGCAGAGATACATTAGTATCCGTCTGCAACCAAAAACTATTCAGTTCCTAACCGAAGCATAAACAAAAAAACAAAATAAGGCAGACGATATAAAACAGGTGCGAATCAGTGACAGAGACAAAATACACATCATAAGTAAAGGTGAAATGTTTTCTACAAATCGGTGAATAACATCGAAGGGGGAGTGTATCCCGAAAACAAATGACAACACAAAACAACAGTTGTCATTGATGAATTGAACACGAGTCGAATGGAATGTCATTCATGAATGGAGGTAGTGGTAGTAAATCATTGTCGATCGATTCCGCCCCCGCCGCGCCGCCGTACGTCACGAATGGGAACACACGGACAATCATAGGTACTAAAATTGTATGGGGGAAAGTTTTGTCTGATTTCATAGGGGTCAGGGTGAAAATGGATCTTTCATTGAGGAAATAAAGCTTACAACTATATTATAGCTGACTCAAGTCCATTTTTGCACTTGGGTCGAATGTTGTTGTCATGACAATAGGGAGTAATAGGGACTAATAGGGTGACATCGTCCACTAAATCAATCCTAGAATTTCTTGGCCGCAATTGTCAGATCTTTGAATAAGGTACTTCCACCGCATAAGGACGTTGCCTTCTACATCAGCCATCCTTGTCAAGCTCATAGTTACATTCTGCTTTATAATCAATGCAAAAGATGTCACTGTAATCAATGTTAAATATGTCTATAATGACTACTGTCAAATTATAAACAAACTGTATGTCAATATGTCTAATGGGGCGGAATGTAGGCGTGTCAAGTCCAAAGTCAAAGTCAAAGTATTTATTTGCATATTTTTTGGTAATGTGTGGTCTTACAGTAGGTTATGTATCCGACTCAAGTACAGTTCACGACTAACGATACCAGTGTTCATGTTTCATAGGATTTTCACGAACATTATTTATATTGTTCGATTCGTGCGACTAAACCAGTTTTGATTTAGATACTGTAATATTTCTGTTTAAATCTTCCTTTTAACATAAATACGATTTCACACACGTGTTTATTTCGATATACACACGTGACTTACCGCAAACGTGAGGAAATACTCCAACAATAGCCTTAGTGTTAAATGTTCACGTTAAGTTGTAATAAGTTGAACTTTATAAACAATACAAGTTACGTAATCAAAATAATAACAATGGCTCGCAGATGAGCAAGGATCGTATTATTCAAGGTAGTACGGTACGGTACTATATTAAATACTAGCTGATGCCTGCGGTTTCTCCCGCGTGAATGTAGGAAATATTTGTTTTTTTTTTTATTATAATTGGGCTTGCTCTTGACTTCAATCTTGCCCTAAGGGCAGAGATGATGTCGACGATGGAACGAGCTTACCCAGTAGAAGCCTGTTTACTCGCAACTTAAACAGATTGGGGTTATATGAACTTTGAAAAACCGACGCAGGCAGGGAATTCCACTCCTTGGCTGTGCGCATAATAAAATATCAAAAATGACGATTTTCCAAACTCTCATCCCCTATTTCACACCCTTGGAGGAAGTTGAATTTTGAAAAATCCTTCCTTAGTGGATGCCTACGTCATAAGAGGAATAAGTGTGCGAAATTTTAAGTTTCCAGCCCTGTGCGTTGATCCTCAGTTAATCTTTTTTCCAAATACGTTGGGGTCGTCTTCCAGTCTAATCGGATGCAGCTAATTACCAGTATTTTACACGGAGCGACTGCCTATCTGACCTCCACAACCCAGTTAGTCCTAGGTAATACGATAATAGGATAACCTAAGGTAAGACTGGTTGTCACACTTTCGGGTCACTGACTACTTATAACAACTGTCAAATATCTACAACTGACTGCCGGGACCAACGGCTTAACGGCCTATCAAGTGTGCAAGAGCGGTTTTGCCTGAAGTTTGACCCGAGTGGCGGTTATTATTTAGTCGCAATTGCAAGCTCCTCCTAGCTCCACCAAATATTTGTGATGGTTAAATTATCTTAAAATTCTAACAATTTAATTCGGTGTTATCAAGATAAAGATTAAACACTTTTGGAAATACGAAGTTAAGGATTTTTCTAAATTCTAAGGGAATGTTTGAAAGTCTTGCCCAGTAGATAATTTTGTTCAAAGTACCCGATTATTTATTTTATTACGGTTGCCTTAATTTAACTATTGTACTCTTCTCAGAATATCTCTAGGTATACTGTTTATGATTTCCTTTTCAAAGAAAAGCCACCATTATGCTAGATGACTATTAAATAATTATTATACGATTGCAATAAAAACTTCTCTCAGTGATAAAACAATATCAATGTTTGTGTTACTGTAAATAACGTCCGTGACTCATAAAATTAAATTGTTTAATATTATGGCATTGAAAAAGTGCAACCACCGTTTCATTCAATGAAAAATTACTCAGAATAATTATGAGTCCTATTGAGTTGGAAAAGTTTGAAAGCCTGAAAAAAGGGGTTTACACCAATATATATTAATAGAGCGATATCTATGATGGCAAACGAACAGAACAGAGAAAGTGGAGGCCTATACCCAACAGTGACTCATTTCAGGCTGAAATGTGAAAAATAATAAAATACATACGTAACTTAAAAAATAATAACAAAACTTTTAATAGATTAAAATAAAAACAATAAAATAAGTTGTTTCGATCATCATACGCGTGGTTGATTATAGCCCATTCCTCTCCTAGAGAGGAGGCCTGAGTCTCTCTGAAGTGGGAACATTATAGGCTGACGATGATCATCATTGAAAGCGTACAAGTTTCGTGTCCATGCTATTAACTCTAAGCTAATATCCTTGATGCAACCATACTGGTAAAATTGTACTTTACCAGTCCAACAACTGATGTAACCGATTTCAGACAGCCAATTAAAGTATTGAGGTTAATACGGAAATGCATCTGCACTCAAATGATGTAAAACATTCTGACTGCAGAATCTATTAATAAATTCAACATTATTAATCCCATTGTTCCCATTATCGAAATATAAAGATATTTAAAATTAAAACTAATTAGTCTTAATTGAAAATAAATATCTGTATATTTTGAAAATCCGCGATCTTTCATTGCAAAATTTTCAAAAAAAGATCACGGATGACGAAATCATAGTTTTGGAACGATAATGTAAGAAAGTGGATTCTTCTTCCTTGACATATTAGCCTAGAACGTTCTTAGTTACTGCTGGGACAAAGGTTATGTTCTTTGTGTTAGAGGGCCGGCCCAGTATGGGTTAGTGGCAGTATATATTAGGTCAGATGTTTGGCTTCCCCCTTTCCCCATGACGTTTTCCTTCAACGTTTTGAGAGCAGTGATGAAATAAATTACACAAAGTAAAGTGCCTGCTTGGGATACATAAGTGGGGCCGATACCACTGAGCCTACAAGTGTTCTTCCCTCAAGGATCATAATTATAATTTTATTTAAGCACGGATGCCATTATGTTCACAAAGGTTACGAGGAACTGAGTAATTAAACACGTCTGTACCTACATGATGTATGTACATAATTATTATAAACTAGCTTTTGCCCGCGACTTCGTCCGCGTTTCCGTCGTTTTTCGTAAAAAAAAGTACCATTTATGTCCTTTCTCACGGTTCAGTGGCGTTTTTTAGGTGGCATTGGGTATTTTATTTTTAATCGACGGTAGCGGAAAGGCTGTCAGCTACCTAAGTAACAAAATCTACTACCTTCACCTAAAAGGAAATAAAATGCAAACTATTAATCATTTGTAATTTGAACGAATATTTAAACACTACCAAAACAACTAATACCTATTTTAGAAAATAACAACAAAAGAAATTCAAATAAACTACTTAAAGACTAAAAGTCGCGCTGATAAGCATTGTTTGTTAAAATCAATTATTTTCCGTCAATAAGGTCGAACGCTCTGAACGCATCAACAGCCACGACCCGTGTCGAGCGCGGCAACCGTTACACAAAAATAATCCTTATGGCATGATTCAGTATTCACGCGCGACGGCTTATTAGCGTATTTCATGTATAAGTTTGGTGTTTCTATACCGATTACTATGATTATTTTTTTATTGAATAGGTAATAATATTAACTTCTTTTAATTAGGGATGAGTGAGAGTATTATAAACGTAAGAGAAAACAAATATAATCAGAAAGCTCCGAACTGCTAAGCCATCGGGAGTTACACGTGTTATTGTGAGTCAACCATAAAAGATAGACTTAAGCTGTTGCTGGATATTTTTTAGATAATTTTATGTAGAACATTTCCGTCATAAATGATTTCTATGTAGCTTTAACCATTAAGGCTGCACACGCGACGGAAGCTTAAAAAATGGAGCAACTTCTCCCGTTTTCCCAATATTTCCCTTCACTGCTCTGTTCCTATTGATTGTAGCGTGATGAAAAGTATACTATAATCTCCCCAGGAGTATGAAGAATAATTGTACCAAGTTTCGTTAAAATCCGTCGAGTAGTTTTTGTTTCTATAAGGAACATACAGACAGACAGACAGACAGACAGACAGACAAAAATTTTACTGATACCATTTTTGGCATCAGTATCGATCACTAATTACCCCCTGATAGTTATTTTGAAAATATATGTCATGTACAGAATTGACCTCTCTACAGATTTATTATAAGTATAGATGTTAACGAGTTTTATTGTCAAAAGCCCAAAACCATGGGCTCCAAAATATTCAGGAATTGTTTTCGCGTTTTAGTAACTACTGAGATTAAAACTTAATAACAGAGAAGTATGATGTAGTAGTAAACCAAATACCACATTGGCCCTGGATCAAAAGATTTAGACCGCAAATTCAGAGACGCGTTTCTTACAGCGTACAGCGGGGCGTTGAAAAGAACTTCTCCGAATTTAAGGCCTTAGAGGTAATGGAGGAGCCCTTTGTCCAGCAGTGGGAAGACACAGGTTTAGTAGAACAGAGTAAGTAGTATGACATAGGAAAACATGCTGAGCCGACCCTGAACCAAAACATAATGAATGACGATTGTCTTCGTTCTGCTTACATAGTAAGCCAAAAAGCTAAATTATGAAATTCAGTAGTAATAAAAGAGAAAGGAGATTAGGAGATCATGATCAATCGAAGTTTCGTCTACGCTTGAGAAATTAATTCGTCTGACCGTGTTTCATATTTTTACAGCAATCAATTCGTTGAAAGGCAACACAATCGCTTTCATTTGGAGAATGTCACATAAGTCGATGTAAGAGCTCGATTGCGATATAAAAATTACTTGGTAGAACATTATATCACATAATATGATAATATTATAACTTTATTATTCACAAGGTGTATGTGAATAATAAAGTTCAACAAATTCTGTAAACGGGAATACCAAAATTCCATTGCGTAGTTTAAATTCGAAAATACAAAGAAATACTTCACTTTACAACTTTCTGAAAACCACTAACGACTGTTTTGTTATATCCCACCATATTTTTTTAGAGCAGTATCTGTTATACATAGGCTTTAATAAATCTTGGCTAATTATGAAAATTTATTTATACCCTGACATTAATTGCTCGGACTAGACATAAATTGTTATCAGTCTTGATTTATTGGCATTTATTCGCCACCGAACCTGTAGGCATTGAAAAAAAATATGTATGGACAATTTTGTAGATAACTTTCAAAGAAATCAATTAAATTCGCTATTATTCAGAACGAATGACAAACGCATGTCAGTGAAAGAATTTTCAAATTAATTACCAGCTGATGTGTACAATTTAAACTTTAATCAAGTTCTAAATTGCCTACCCACATCAGTATAACATTAAATTACGTTTAACGATAAATAGTTCGTGACTATTAACTCGGGCGCCTAGTTTTAAAGCTTGCAATTTAATAGGAATTTCATCGTGAAATTATACGAGTACACACGGCTACACATCAAGCTATACAAAACCAGTTAATCTTGGCCTCACTTTACTAGATCTTTTCGCACAATGAACGATCAGATTATACTGGTTTTGTATAGCTTGATGTGTAGCCGTGTGTACCAGGATTGTATGAAAGTACGGGAGGTTGAAACTTGAAATATCTCGGTAATCCGTAACAGTGAGTTTGGTTCATAGTGGTGGAGTGCCGCAGCCCGGACACTGCAAACTGCGATATAAACGTCGTCAGGTCGGGGATTATGTATTCAGAATACGGCTTACAGTCAGCTCTTTGCGAAAAACCTGGAATAACTTTATAATTCAGAGACTTTTATTATTTTTACAAAATGCTTCAGAGTTCAGATCGCTTACCGGATTTGTTACCTATAGATAGCCCACACCTACTTTAGTTTTAGTACGTGAAGATTTTAATATAACACATAACATCACTGATATAATCCCCGAATGGGTAGGTAGAGGTGCGCCTTAAATAGTACACCCACATTTCGCCAGTTTTGTTTTTTTTTAAGTCTTATGTAAATATGTGAAAATTTCAATGCCAGAATATATAAAGTAGAGCTTCACAGAGTCACCACAGTCACTTGACTTAGATTTAGACTAAACCAAAAACTAGTTTACGTAAACCAGAAGAGAAATGTTTAAATCTATCTAGATTAAACTGAATATTAACCTTTCCATTTATTACTCAACTAGCTTATTTATTTTAAATACGTTGCAAGACATACATAACTGCACACCTGCATTAAAAAAAAATATCTACATACTGACATCACCATTCACCTAGTTCAAACATTTCCCTCTATTTCATCATTTTCGAAACATTTCCTCTGATACATTTAGGTACAGTTACCTCATATAACTAAATAGTATACAAACACGGCGCCTCTGAATACCGCAGACCACAGTTAGGTACTTAGGTACTTACATAGAAATGATTAGAGCATTGGACAAGCACACCACTAATTTGTTTACCTCAATTCAGTAAGTCAAGAAATGGAGGTACAGTTTATGTTTTCATTACATCTATTGGTTTGTGCCTGTGGGTATTATTTCATTTTTTTGTAAATGTGAGTAGACACTATAGTATGGTTAGTAGGGCCTATCCTAATCTTTAAGATTTAAATTGTATTTTTTTCTATTTCTACATTGTGTATTGTAGAAGCAACAATTTTGTACGCAGAACTATGTAAGTTTGTAATGAATTTTAACTTGATTTGAAAAGAGTGTCCATGGAGTTTCTTGCCCATTCCTCTCCACGAGATCTACGATTTCGGAATGGGCAACTATAGTCCATTCACAGTTACTATGCGTGTGCCTGGACTGTAGGTAGCTTATTTGTGACTATAATGCAAAAGTACCGGTCATGGGCCGTTCTCAAAGTAAACTGTAATCATGAGGTTATTAAAAAAATTCTATCAAAAGATAAGAATAATAAACTACTGAAGTCATCGGTTTTCGTCTATTGCTACCGGCAACACAATAATAATTGTATATATTTGATGACATTGTCTTTTTTTCTTCCTTAATATTATTAACACAAAATATTGTTGATCTTTCGAGGTTAAACTCATCATTTACAAAACGGGTTCTTTCTGACCCCAGATTAAAACCTGGTTTCTAAGCAGCAATGTCTAAGTTTCCAGTTAAACATAATAAATTAAATATCTGTCAAAACTAGGTTCGAAATACAATAAAAACTGGTTCGACGAGCTTAAACTGAAGTTAGAACTCGTTTTGCAATAAGACGGATTATGATTTGATTACAATATTAATATGCAGCAGATTAATGGATCCTCAAACTTATAATTTATTGACTCTCAGATGAATCTCATCGAGTCTTTGCTTTTTGCATATTTTTCTTCAAATACTAATCATAGCGAAACATAAACCGTTACCTTATTTAAACGTAAATACAGATCACTATGATTTTGACTGACGTGTCAGTGCAACGCAACCCAACAGACACCTTCCATAATGAACAATAAAGCTCATTATAATTTGGCCAGTGATACCAAGTAACAGACCAATAACTACGAAAGGACTGTATGTCTATTGACAGGGCGTTTAGGACAATGCACGCTAAAACGCGTGGGCTAAAGTGTAAAGTGCCATTACTATGTCTGTTAGGCAATTGTAATTAATGACTTATTGAGAGGTCGCGACAGCTACACCCATTACTTTACGGCCTACGCTGATAAACACGTGTTTGGTTGAAAGTTTTCAATCAGTCGGCCAAAGAAAGTGTTGCGTGTTGATGTATGAGGGATGGACTCTTCACACCAAAGACTTTGGTGTGTTGAGTACTACTTACTAACTTCACTGATGTTGACGGTCAGGCACTACATCCTTATGACCTAAGTAGTAAGGTTGAAAAGTGGCCGTCAATATATATACACGTCGACGGCATTACATCTGCTAATAAGTTGTTAACGTGTCGGTGGCTTTTTGCTTTTTTCTTTTTCTTTTTTAGCTAATTCTGTGACTATTCAGCTTGTTGATCATCATCATTATCCTGGCTTTACATCAATTTATTTAAATAAATATAGAAAAGTAAGGGATATAATAACATGCTTCGATTTTGCCGATTTTGCGGCTTATTCCACAAATCCCCCCTGAAAATCCCCCCTGAGGGGGAAAAGTGGAATCCAAAAAATAAAGTCTACAAATCCCCCCTAAAATCCCCCTTAGGGGGGAAAAGTGGAATTGAAAAAAATATTATTCCACAAATCCCCCCTAAGGGGGAAAAGTGGACACCAAAGAAAAAACAAGTCTACAAATCCCCCCTGAAAATCCCCCCTAGGGGGGAAAAGTGGAATCGAAAAGAAACAACGTCCAGAAATCCCCCCTGAGGGAATCAAACTCTTTTAACCATTCACAAGTTTTATTTTTTTACTAACCCATATTGTCCCACTGCTGGGCAAAGGCAAGTTATTAAAGTTTAAATACTGAAATTGGCAGACATGTTATAGTCTAATGAAATGTTTTTTTTTTATTATATTAAAAATAATAATATTGAGGAGCTCGTGGCTTAATAAGAACTGCCACTCGGGTCGATCTTTAGGTAAAGCTGTGCTTGCCTAGGTCGGTCTGTGGATGGGTGACCGCCCGACATACCGAGTTTCCTCCGTGCCTCGGAAAGCACGTTAAGCTGTTGGTTCCGGCTGCCATATATATAGATCTTTGGCAGTCGTTACAGGTAGTCAGTGACCTGAAATTCTGACATCCAGTCTTACCAAAGGGTATCGTATTACCTAGTATTAACCGAGTTGTGGAGGTCAGATAGGCAGTCGCTCCATGTAAAATACTGGTATTCAGCTGCATCCGGTTAGACTGGAAGCCGACCCCAATATAGTTGGGAAAAGGCTAGGCAGATGATGATTAAAAATAATAATATAACTATATTATTAAGTTAACTTTATGTTATGTTATAGTTTATTTGGTAGTTTGTGGGACTTTACCACCTATTCTAAAAAAAAAACTTTCATTCCAGTTTTCAATACCTCCTGCCTACTTCTGAATTCTGATGTCCTGGTAACTAGTTTCATCTATGCTTTTTTTTAAAAAAAACTTTCTTTCCAGTTTTCAATACCTCCTGCCTACTTCTGATGTCCTGGTAGTTTCATCTGTGCTTTTTTTTTAAAAAATTCATTCCAGTTTTCAATAACTCTTTTCCTACTTCTGATCTCCTGGTAGTTTGTGGTGGGACTTTACCATCTATGCTTTTTTTTTTTAACTTTCATTCCAGTTTTCAATACCTCCTGCCTACTGCTGATGTCCTGGTAGTTTGTGGGACTTTACTATCCTTTTTTTCTCATCTCCTACTTGTCCTCGCCAATGCCGTTTGAAAATGTAACCCTAAGGGGGAAAAGTGGAATAACTCAAAATGATAAGGGGGATTTTCGGAATGATTTTACATTTGAGTTCAGTTTTCCACCCCAAAGTATTCTCTCAGGGGGGATTTGTGGAATAACTCAAAATGCCAAGGGGACTTTCTGGACATGTCTTACATCCGAGTCCAGTTTTCCCCCCTGAGGGGGATTTTCTCAGGGGGGAAAAGTGGAATAAGCCGATTTTGCGTCCATTTGTCAGTAGTTATCGGAATTAAAATACATTTTGATAAAAATGAATCGATTTGATTTTTTCGTATTATGATGTCCCTTTCTAAACCTCCGCTATTATTTTCTATTTTTTTCTTATTTATTATTTTTTATTATTCTTTTATTATTTTTTATTATTTGAGGGAGACAGTTAAAGCTTCGGCGCTGTTGATTCTGGCTTTCAGGAGATGCAGTGGTTAGGTAATAATATGGCGGATTAATTTTAGTGTCAGTCAATTCTAAAAACTGTCGTAACTATTGAAAGTTTAACCCAGCTTTTTAATCTATTAACATATTAATAATATAAACAAGTAAAAGTAAACCAAACTGTTATAATAATTTTGATTTTTTATGAGGATTCTGGTTATTTAATGCAACCATAAATTATCAATCAACCGATGTTGCAGAAAATATTACGAATATGCATACTAAGATTTCATGTTCTGGTTTCTTAAAATTATATTAATAGAATACAGTCACTTGACTGAAGCTTTGTTCCGTAACTGTTCTACTAACAGTCGCAGTTTTTAACTATGTAAATAGGCAAATTATGGAGGAATTGCATTCACATATATTATTATATGTTACATTATCGTACTAGTTATGAAATTATTTGTTAGTTTCATATGTGCTTGGGCCGTGGCAGGTGTCTGAGTGGGGACTCCTAGACCTAGTTTTCCGGGTCATTTTCACGTGCACAGAAGGCTGGACATTTTTGGTCAAAGAATCAAAATCGCGGCGTTAAAAAATTTATCTGCATTGCCATTCAACGTGACAATGCTGCTAGAAGGAAAAGTGGCCACAAGCCTTCTGGGCACTTTTCCCGTTGACAGCAATGCAGATGAATTTTTTGACGCCGCGAAATTATTTTTATTTGTCTAGTTTGTAATAATGTACATGCGCATAACACATAAAAGAATTAATAATGAATTTATGAAAAAAAAAGCAGTTAAAGGCCGAATATCACAAAACCGTTACGTATGTATATTGTCGATAATAAGTTTTTCTCAACGGAGGCCCTTAACTTGCGGTTCTTGAAGCCTTAATACTTGGAATTTGAACAATATTGATGTGTTAGGACCTGTGATATAACTCCATAACCCAGGAAAGGGCAGCAGCCATTAATTTAGTTATAATTATGTCGTATTAGTTTGTAAGTGATCATCATCATCATCATCATTTCAGCCAAAAGACGTCCACTGCTGGACATAGGCCTCCCCCAGGCGTCGCCACATTGACCGGTCCCGTGCGTCTCTCATCCAGCGGGTTCCTGCAACCTTGACCAGGTCATCGGTCCACCTAGTGGTAGGCCTTCCAACGCAACGTCTTCCGGTTCGCGGTCGCCATTCCAGAACTTTTCGGCCCCATCGGCCATCCGTCCTGCGAGCAATGTGCCCTGCCCATTGCCACTTAAGTCTGGCGATTCTTCGGGCTACGTCGGTAACCTTGGTTCTCATGCGGATGTCCTCATTTCTGATTCGATCACGCAAGGAAACTCCGAGCATAGCCCTCTCCATTGCCCTTTGGGTGACTTTGAGCTTTCTGATGAGGCCCATTGTGAGCGACCACGTTTCGGTCCCGTATGTAATCACTGGCAACACACACTGGTCATAGACTTTCGTCTTGAGACACTGGGGTAAGTTGGACGAGAAGATACCGCGCAACTTCCCGAACGCTGCCCAGCCGAGTCGGATTCGACGATTGACCTCTTTCTCGAAGTTAGATCTACCCAACTGGACCGTTTGTCCCAGGTAGACATAATCGTCCACAACTTCGAGCGTAGAGTCTCCGATCTTGATAGGAGTGGGTGTTACATGAACATTCAACATAACCTTGGTTTTGTCCATGTTCATTTTAAGACCCACTCTTTCGGAAGCTCTACTGAGGTCATCGAGCATTGCACTGAGGTCTTTCATGGTCTCAGCCATGACCACTATATCGTCGGCAAACCGAAGGTGAGTGATGTACTCGCCGTTGACGTTGATGCCAAGTCCTCTCCAATCCAGAACCTTGAAGATATCCTCCAATGCAGCGGTAAACAGTTTCGGAGATATGACGTCTCCCTGTCTCACACCGCGCTGCAGAGACAAAGTGAGTGAGTAAGTGTAGTTGTAAGTGATACTGTTGGGTAAAGGCTCCGTTAAGTTTAACCCAATAGTCTACTTGTTACGTTTTCCTATCACAGTTAACATGTCTGACGATCTAAATTATATCATTACATAACATACAATAAACCCACATTTTGTGTAAGTTTTTTTTTAACTAAATAATATTTAGTTATTGCATATTAGGCAAATAAATGCATGTAACAAAAACAGAAAAGAATTAAAGAGCATCAAAAGTATGTCCGTATCACTGTAAATGGGGAAAGTGCCCCAAAAGCTGGCAGCATTGTCACGTTGGATGGCAATACTGATTCTTTGACCAAGAAACAGGTCAGTCCTTTTTTTTTTTTGGTGGGTGGAAAATCATCGAATGACCCCCCCCCCCCGCTCTTGGGCAGAGCGAAGGGGTGTGTCAGACTTCTACTGACTAAAAACCGAACCCATGTTCCTTCTTTGCCCTTGCGCCGAGGCCACGTAATCTAGTACAAAAATCCGCGGCCCCGACGGGAATCCGCGGCCTTTGATCATGAGAAGAATCAACCACCTCATTTTTACCCGACTACAGCGAAGCCAAAAGGAAGGGTAATGATTTTTTTGTAGGTATACACTTACGTGTAACCGCGTTGTTCATCTATTCCGCTGTTTTTGATGTGGTTTTGATCATCATTTACAGGATTTATTCGGGAAGGTTTACGTGTTTTTTGTTACATTCATTTTAAACTTAACCATAAAGAAATCTCCATGTTTTTACCCGACTACGGCAAAGCCAAAGGAGGGTTATGATTTTGACTGGCTATGTATGTATGTATGTATGTATGTATGTTTGTATGTATGTATGTATGTGTGTATCTTCATCTGTAGCTCTACCATGAGTTGTCATCGAAAACTTAATCTCTAGCGTTGTACTCGCTGGCGTGCTAACGTGGATCAAATAGATTTCGATTAGGTTTGCACCATGAGATTTACGGAGTCTTACGCAGGCGCTAAGGTAAGCTCGATAGATTGTGTCGTTTAGCTAACTTCACTCTACTCATGTTTTGTTTCTTTCTTTCCCACTAATAAGAAGAGAGAACGGTATCTACACAAATAAACCGACGAAATTGAAAAGTTGACAGATAGTAGACTACACATAGTGCTAAGTGGTTTTTGAATTTTTATTCCTTATAATATGTCACTGTCGTGTATTCAATTTGTAAGTTTGATAGTTGACCTTGAGTGACAGAGCTGCGTTGTGTAGTTTAAAAGTATACTATAGATTCAAACAGATTATTTAATACAATGAGGACCAGTGTCACACAGTTCCAATTGTTGGTAGAGTTCATAGAAAGGTAAGTTTGAACTTTCCTCAAAATTATATTTCCCAATTGGTATCTAACATTTTGGCTTGAAATTCATGTTATTCAAGTGGTTGGTCTTCAAATTTAGCGACCACTGACATATTCCATGCTAAATAACCACTTGCAGACATTATTTTGACTATATTAGACTCAAAAACGTATATAATTTTAACGTAAACATATGTTTCACACGCCAAAATGCTAGTGAGCTACGTAACTACTAAAGTAAGCGTCTTACTCGATAGGTTCAGTGAAATTAGTGACTCATGGTACCGTTTTGTATGGTGACAGCTGAAGAACGTTAGTAACTATCGAATAGATTACGCTAGGTGTTTAACCTATCGTAATAAATAGTGCTCATGGTATGAATTTTAATTCTTTCTGTGACCGCTAGGGGCGCTGTACAATATTTCATACAACTAATTTACGGAGACGCTAGCGAGTTTTTGCTATGTAAACTCATGGTAGAGCTACTGTTCCCTCATAGCTTCTAATCTACTTATCGGAACTCGACATATGAGATATCGTTAGAACCGTCTTAATTTTCCGCTGAACATAGGCTACGTGACGTGTCACAAAAAGCGATGGTATCATTTAAAAGGGCCTCACTTGTACATTTCCAAAATATTGCTCAAATTTTAAAACACGCCCTCTAGCGGACAAAAAGTCAAGAGTAAAAAAAAATATTTAACACCAAAATTGTTTAAATAAAAAAAAGTAAAAAACTAAAACCCGACTACGACAAAAAAACGACGCTGAAAAAGTATGAAACAAGATTTTCAGGATAGAACAAAAAGAAAAGCCGTAGTCACACGTTATAGGTACCAACCTAAACACTTTAATACCGTGTGACTACGGCTTTTCTTTTTGTTCTATCCTGAAAATCTTGTTTCATACTTTTTCAGCGTCGTTTTTTTGTCGTAGTCGGGTATTAGTTTCATGTCATAAAACATAGTACGAAGCAGAGGCGAATTCCTATTATATTATTTTGTTTTGCATAATAAAAGTCTCCGAAACCATATTGTTTGATCATTTCAAAACTCACAAACCGGCACGAACAAAATCCGAAGAATCTGTGAAAATTCATAAGATTTTCGTACAAGAATTTATTGTCGGACTAACTCCATGAAAATCATGCATAATTCAGAAATCGGATCCAAAACCAGATTCTTATGCATGAGCGGATTGCACGCCCTCACGTTCTTTTGCTTTTGAAAATGTCTTAAAAGATATTCAGGAATTTAATCTCAAACACAATCATAAATGAAAAGAAGTTTCATGAGGAATAAGAAGACTTGAGGTCTCCAATTCTCCATCATCATTCATCAACTACCTAGCATTTGCCCAACTATGTTGGGGCTGGCTTCTAGTTTAAGGCGAGGTTGCAGTACTTTGTTTTTATGTACGCACGACCTCGCCCCCCGCCCTGCCGCGCGAGCGATATAATGCCTAAATTTTGACTGTTTTTTGCTTCTTGGAGAAAAACTATAAAGAAATTATACAATATGTTTTCAACATTTACTTCAGAATAAAAAGTTCTATCTATTGATATAACTTTTATATAAATTCATGATGAAATGTCTTAGCAGTACACGTTTGAAATTGTGATTTAGAGTCATGTTTGATAAAAAAAAGTATCGAGCCGATCATTCTAAATCGCGTTTCTATCTTTACGATTTACTAGAGAGTATGTTCAATTTTTATGTAATGATTTTTATTTATTAAAAAACTCGTATTTAGTTCGATTTTTATAGGTTCAAAAATCTTAAAAAGTACTGCAACCCCGCCGTAAGCACACAGCTGAATAGCAGTATTTTACATGGAGTGACTTCCTACCTGACCTCCACAAACAAGTTAGTACTGGATATTACGATAATGATAATAAATGCAAAGTCACACCTAAATGTAATGCCTAAATACTATTGCATTGAAATTAATTGAAGTAGACCTAACCCGCGTTGAGGAATAAATTGATTTATTGATTGATCGTTGGCATGCTTGCACAATTCACTGACGGGCAAAGGTCTTCAGTAAATCAATCTGCACTGTAAACTACTTATTATGCCATCGACCTATCACAGCAAAAATGAGTCACTACATTTTTGTCTGACTTAGTAGTTCATGACTTCCTAAGCTACCTAAAAGAACGCAGTTTTCGTCTCTAAAAATCTTCTAAAGAGATAATATGCCTGAAACATTAGAGGACACAAGACTTACATGGTTAAACCTATACTGTCACTTACGAGATATCTTCCGTAATTATATATTTTTATGAGCTCCGGATATTTCGACGCTGTTGCGTAAGCGCCATGATCGCGGGATAATAATGAATAATCACGGAAGCTATCCCGTAAGCGACAGTATAAGTTTCATTAAAAACCGTGAAAACTTAAAACCCTACATGGCAGTTTAAACAAGCCCACTGTTGTGTTTCTAGGCTCAGTGCCGAATTAAAATTTCAACTATGAATATTGTCGCTATGATAATGAAAACGGGCAATACTCACATAAAGTAGACAACTCTAACTAAAACTACCTACTCTACAAATATAACTCACGCAGCAATAACAATACAGTTGACATAATCAACAAACACAGTCATTTGTTATCAAATCAAAACTGATAAGCCGAGTTACACATTTCAGTCAGCAGTATTTCACCGGCTGCTGCAATATGCAATGTGCTTCGAGACAAGGTAACGCAATCTTAAGACCCCAGAGCTGAATACTAAGCGACCATAATGTATTCATCTTGGAAAAATCGCGGTCGCGAACCCTCCCCTGAATGTAATATCGAAAATATGATATGACACTTATTGTGGAACACTTGGGCGACATCTGGGGTCTAGCAGATAAAGGTGGAATTGCGGGTGCTGAATTCCCAGGGCTAAAATTTTGAGATTCTCGAAATAGGAGGCATCGGTTTGGTAAAGAAAAAAGAAAACATTTATTGGCACATGCCACAAGACCAAGTGCAGAAAAAAAACATACAACTGAAGCAGTGTATCTATCGTATGTATGTTTCTATTCTAAACAACAAAATGAAAAAAAAAAAATGAGCTGCAGGTTGCTGTTTGTTATGGCGTTCTACAAAAAATTAAAAAGGTTCGGTTCAGTTCGGGTTGGTTTTGTGGTTTTTCATCTGAATTGCCTCAATTTACCATAGACATAATAAATGTACCTAATAAGAATCAATAAAGACCAAGAGGCGTTCATAATGAGACTTGTCCAAATCTGTCAAGTAAGATTATGAAGCTCGAAAGTAATTCAAATAAAAATGTCAGTCTCAGTAAAACGTCAAGCCGAAAACGCCTCTCAGGCGTTTACAAAAAGACATGTCTAAATCCATTAAGGTAGGCAATCCCCAGAAAAACCCACTTGAAATAAAACTCGCAATAAAAGTCAAAGATGACATTTCTCTCTAAACGTTTTCAGCAAAAAAAAACCTCAACAGATGAAGTGAAGAGACCCATTTTCCGTTTGTATTACTCGAAAGCTTCTAAAAATATAGATTCACGACCATTTATACTTGTATTTTTTAAATCAAAATGATTTAATTATTATTGTTCTGGAATGTTATTTAAATCTATTGCATGTAGGAGCGAGGACACTGCGATTTTAATGTCGCTTATGCTTGTGTGACGTCTTGTACCATCACAAACGGATGTCGCATTTAACGCACGATTTACTAATTTGCCGACCGTGTGTGTGTATCTGCATGGAGGACGGCTCGGAAACACGTCTGTAAAGCGCATATAAAACTATTGTTGGATAGTTGGAAGATTGTTTTTGTATATAAATAAGATTAACTTTGTTTACTAGACCAGCAGCTTGCTTGATTACGGTCCTTGGCAGTTCCTGAAGCATAAAAATAATAGGCAATCACCAGCTCTTTTCCAAAACTATTTGAATAATTTTCTAAAATGACACAGTCACTAACATTATCATTAACACTGAAAACGGGATATTTACCATGACATGGTTAAACTCATTGTATTTTAGATATGTAAGAATTTTGTTAAAAACAAATAAACAAAAGCTAAAGGTAATTTCAAGTTCTTAAAACTGCATTTACCTTCCACCCACATTCGTTCTACAATCCAACTATAACTTCGGAACTGTGTTAAAAGTTTTCAAACGTTATTTTTATTCCCACAAACTGCATAAAGTTTTTTTTAAATAATGGTATTCCTGCATTTTACTTGGAAGAAATACACAGTGTCGGCAAATTGCGTTCAGTAGTAAATCCCTAGAGATACCACTCCTGGCGCCGAGGGCAATAAATTTTGCAAGCGAAAACATTAAAATCTCGTTAAAATGCTTTCCAGTATTGGCAATGGCACAAGTAGTTAGACCGAGTAGCCATATAAGTCAGTTGAAAATACCAGAAATATAAATTCAAAAGAAGACAGAGTAATTTCGTTTTAATAGTCAAGGCACGTAGGTCTAATTGTGTTTGAGAATTAGAGAGGGAATGAAAAGTTTGTGAAATGTCCGGGTTTTGTTAAAGCGCGGACTTTGTGAATCCGAGATTAGATTTGATTAAAGTTGTGGTTACATCTCATCAGGGCTGCGGTGAATGTAATCGAGAACAAGCTGCGAATGGACACGGCAGACGGTGCCATTATAGGCGAAGGCAACAAGTGTGTTTGCTCGACTAATCTTGCAACAAGTCAATAAACAATACTGAGATCACTTGGGGTTCTGTCCAAAGTTTTTTTTTTTAATAGTCGATTTAATAAATCCATTTGACGTTATAGAAAATGCTTACTAACAAGCAACTGGAAAATCTTAATTACATTTGAATATGATTGAGAATAACAAAAACAAAACCTGTTTTCTACTAAGTTATCAACTACTTATCAAACAAGTATCAAGTATGTACAAACAAATAACAACGTACCTACTTACATTTTTTCAGTAACTTCATGTTCACTAGTCAAAGTATGAAAAAGTACTGGCGAAAAACAAGACACACTGAATGGATAGAACTTTTAAAAAAGTTTAAAGGTCAAATGAAATTTAAAGAGGTCTAATTACCCCCATCGGTATACCGATCAGATATAAAAGTACAAAATGACATAATAACAGTTAATTACGAAATGGAACTTGTGTGTCGTAGGTCGTAGCGAGACTGAAATAAATTACAAAATATAATCGACTAGGGAACCAAACAACATTACGAACATGAAACACAAAACACACCTGCGCAGTAATATCCAATTTTTGCGACAATCCATTCCCACAATGTGTACATTAATTAATGATATGCTGTATCATCATATCATGTGTCAACAAATTCCAATTACGTTAAAAATATTTTGTTATTCGCATGCGGATCTCTAAAAAACGAATGAGTCATGTATGTTACAAACGCGATTCCAGTTTTTGTTTGCGCCGCGGTCGACGCATTCGGAAAGGCTGATACATCGCTCGACTAGTCGATATCATACCAGATGAACTTGATTCTTGAAGCGTTTCCTTGGCACTGAACTTCCCTGAAGAAATAAAACGAACGGTGTCATTGTCTTCGTACAATACTTAAAACAATGAGCAATGATTACCGTTTTCAGAGCAGGTTCGCGAACGTTCTACGATAAATAGAGAGGTAATGGTCTATGTGTGTGTCCTAATTTGAAAAAGTCAGTTAAAATAATTAAAGTGTAGGTCATTAAAACTATTATTATTGATTGCTTTTGGACGAGGTAGCTGAATATGGCTTCTTTTACTCGTCAATGGTTTGTGTAACCTAATTCCGACTTTGAGTTCTATTGACCTTTATAAGTGGGAAAGCGTAAAGAAATTCGCTTCGAAAAAATATAAATATAAGTACAGCAAATACATGTTGATATGTACTTAATCCATATAGATAAACAAGGTCAATAATATATTACTCCGACAAAGCCTGGCTGGCTTTCACTAAGAAAAGATGTCAAACTTTTTGCTCAAATGATTAATAGTAACAAGAATTATTTTGAAAGTCACTGAACTAGTGAGCGATCAACAACAACTTGAATCATAAAGAAACCCATGTACAATGTACTTTCAATAAGCTTTTGGTGAAATCTGAAAGACATTTAATTTATGCTTTTCCATGCTTTTCATATTACGAATTTGAATTTGTTAGTTAGTAGAGAGCAGTATAACTAAGTTTTAAAAAACATGTTTGTTTTTCAGAGGGATCACTTAATTATAATTATTCCACTTCAAAAAACATGACCATAAGCGGAAGTTTCCATCTTTCAAATGTCCTCATTCCATCATGACTGAAACCCCACTAAAATTTTCTTTTTTTATCACATTAAAAAGCTATAAATCAACTGCTAACATTTTTGGCCAAGACATTGAAAAATGTTTAAGGAAAATACTGCACACTCCTACCTACACTTTGTTTTTGTTGTTCGGAGCGTTGTGTCCGAAGATATAACATGAGATTGTGAATACAGTTCCGCTAACGCCATTTGTTTTTTACGTTTTCAAAGTTTAGCAGTATCTTCGTTTTCAGATCTAAGCGTCACACTAACTTTCTCTTTTTTCTAACTATATTGGGGTCAGCTTCCAGTCTAACCGGAAGCAGTTGATTACCAGTATTTTACTGGAGTTAGGGAGTATCTATTGACTTTACAGTGAGCTGTTTAGTAATACGAGTATGCTGCATCCCCATATACAACAGTCAGCACCCACAGGAAGATGCCTACCTAGGTCCAAACGCAATACTAGTCAAAATCTACAATATAGGAATATTAACCAAGGTCAATTCCACTACCATTCTCAATGGCCTAGCAAATGGCAATACGCCCGCCCTAACACCACAGCAATATAAGCGCAGCACTGTTATAGCCCTGCATTGGTCCAGCTACACTCCGTCTACCATCCCGTAATGAGATAGAGCAATACTGCGATAGTGGTGTTGTTTCGGCACTTAGCATAAATCGTAGCTTATATGCAGTGAAGGTAATAGTATTGTTGGTACTACTAATATATGTATCTCGAATTTACACAAACTATGAAGGTTACAAGCAAAACGAATAAATTCTGAAATTATGAGGGTTTTCGAATGTTCCTAAACTAATGAATCGACAATTTTAGACACAACCACGAGGATATAGATTTTTTGCTAAAATTTCTGTATTTGGAAGGGATAGGAAATAATTGCAGTTTAAAACAATCTCTACTACACGATAATACATCTACCAATTCTCCATGTAAATCTGCATCTCCTCTTATGGTACTTCTCGTAGTTGCGACCAGTCGAGATAATCGTCGATCGGTTGGTCGGGACGCACCGGAATGCCGCTACAAGGTCGAGTACGTTCATCGGCCGTAGATCGTCCGAGATTTACGCTACACACATCATTGGACTTTATACGTATAAGAAAGATGAGTATAAGAGTATGTTGGATGACTAAATATCTATGCTAACACCTCATGTACTGGAAGTTATATCTCTTGGGGAAGACCCAAAGGCTGTCCGTTCGATTACGTTTGGACATTGGAATCAATGTACTGTGTTGACAAAATCACGCTGTGTTTTGTCACCGTAATGTAACAAAAGGAAATTATTACCGTTTGTTACGTTACTGTATAAAACAATAGGGTACAAAACCTTATTTATTGCTATTACACTTGACGCTGCTGAATCACGAGAAACAACATACGTGATACGCAGAGCGAAAACGGTAATTAAAATTCAAATAAACGATGATCATAAATGCGGAAAGTACTGCACAAATTATATAATTTGTCACTATGATGATAATACAGTTGTTGAGCTTAAGGATATTGACCTTACTAATATGCGTAAAGGTTAAAGTCGAGTAGTCAAACCACTTGAAATAAACATTGACGTCATTAATGAAGTTATAATAGAATAAGCATTCATTTACGATATTTGTAAAGGATATTGGACTGAAAAACTGCTCCTAGTAAGAAAACTAGCGATCAAAACGAAACAGATGTTATTAGACGCCAAATATCAATATTTGCTGCCAAACTTGACAATTTCAGTTTCCTAAAGAACAAAAAGTGTTGCTACAAAAAACGTGGAAAACAATGGCATTCCGTGACAGTGTCTATTCTCTCTCAAAACAATAAAACAATGGTATTTATTTTTACAGTTGCTTGCACAGAGCCATACACCAAACCTGCCGGACGCTCTATATTGAAAATTGTACACGTCATGATAAGCATTCAAACAAACTTTCCCGTGTTTCAACAAATATTCGTTTGGATATTATTGTTATTTGTTTCTAATTAGCACACAACTGTACAATTAAATCAGTTAACTCGAGTAAAAATAAAGTAACTCAGAATGGGATTACTCAGAAGAGAATAATGTTTATACTCTTGTAACACCTAGTTACCTAGCACCTCAACTATACTTGGGCATGTAGTTCCATTGTATTCTCATGAAATCCAACAGTCGATTGACTCTGCACAAACGACATTTTCATGATAATGAACATTGTAAATGCTTTTAAGGACTATTTTACAATTCCACTACATTGCTTCAGAGTAAGTACTTACATTATTGCAAGATTACATACACGCAGTGCAAAAAAGTATGGGCAATAGCATTGGGCAAATCAATCTGCAGAAAACTCGTAAAATTTAATGAGAGGATTATTTAATCATCTGGACTGTAATGCAAGAACTGCAGAAACTCATGTTCAAACAATAATCTGTTTTATGAACTTGCTGGGAAACATTATCCTTTTGCAAAGAATAATAAAATGAATAGTGCAATGACCGGTTAAAAGAAGTGCTAATATTGAATCAGTTAAGCTAATGAACTATTTAGTAATGTGGTACAAGTATTCTTTAATAACATGAATGAGCTTTGGCATTTATAATTATGATACGAATGCTTATATCAGCGAGAAAGAAGAAAAAACTGATTTTAGACAGCACATTTGTGAAATTATCTCTCCCACCCAACATCGCTAAAACTGTAATCCAAGAGATCAGTATCAATCGAACTTTCTAACCCTTAATGGCAGAATCCATCCGCGACGAGGCCGAGCAAAACTTTTACCCATTTAGCACAAACTTTGAACATTGATCCTTCATCATTGATCATTTTTGATAAAACCATTATGCAAGAATTTTATTCAACTTCCAAACTCTACGAAACTGTTGAACTGTCGTCAAACTGTACGGCAAGTAGGTACTATCAAATGATCGATTTCTAACAGATAGTGTTTATCTCCGACTATCAGAAATAGATAAAATAGCACTTCATTTCAAATCATTATAGATCCATTACATACTCATTCCATTATTATTACGTTCGTAGAAAAGTTTAGTGCCTGTATACTGTTTATTATTTGCATTCAAGCTTGTTTCACACCTTGTTACCGTAGGTATTAATTTTACTGAATTCATTCCAGTTAATTTATGAAGCAATTATGTGCACTTTAAATTCATCGATTGCAATCTTGACCTCATTAAAATGAGTTAGTTCACCTACACCAACGCCAAAGGTTTAATCAGAAAATAAAATAAAATGAAAAATAAATACCGTACCAAAACATTTTCTAACGAGTGGGCAATTCATCAAGTACTTCCAGGGCGTGTGCGGAGCCGGTTTTTTCTTCTTACAGCCCCTATGCGAGTGGGGATGATGGCACCGCTCAGCGGGCTTGCCGTGCTTCGTGAACATTCCGAGTAAACCCTGACGCTTCCATAGACTGTCACATCACTGGCACCACTGGCATAACACTAACCACACGGGCTTTAGTTGCCGACTAGCACTCTCGCTGCCAATCACTCACTAGCACCAATCACAAAAACAACCACTAAATCAAGGTCATCCGTAGCCATCACCGTCCGAGTGAAAGACTACATGCGAGAGGCCCCGCACAAATGTAACTGAAAAGAAAAAAAAAGAAAAAATGTAGTTTTGAACCCCACCCGTAGGCAAAAAAACAAAAATAAATAGGGACATGAAATTGCATGTTCCGTTGTCTCCAAAGTGGGGCGGAGACATATTGAATAGTTCCATCTGAGTGCTCCATAATGTACGGTTGTTTCCGCTGTGGCATGTCAAGACAGAGAGAAACAAAAATGCCATTTGAGCGACGATTCAGCGTTTTTTGTGCAGTTATGTACATATGAAAGTGGAAGTCTGCGTCAATGTTGTTTGATCATTACGCAGTGAGGACTAGTTTGATTCTTTATCTGACAAATCTCTTAGTAGAGAAAAAAAAAACGAGCGGCAATAGCTGTTCGTAGAAACGAAATCGAGGACATAATGACATTAACTTGTAAATGTAAGGTACATTTTGGCGATAAAATCGACCGGATGACTGTGATATAAGAAATAATTTGAGCATTTAAATACGAAACAGATGTTTAAGGAGTCCGAATTTGTGACGTGAGGGTATGGCAAAGAAACCTGTTCCGAAACAGTTTTTTTTTTGTTTCGTTTGTTCACAAACCCAGGTCACAGATGTCTGAAACAAAAGTCACAAAAATGTTACGAGCTTATTGTTTTATTCATGTTGCGTTCATGATTCTCAAAGCGTTTTGATTTTTAATATTAACCGTTTTTTTTTTCGCAAATTACAAGAATTCTTGTTTAATGTCAAGGATTGTAGTGAAATACATAAGGTACAGGAAAATTCTTTGGCAAACTCTTGTTATTTATTTTATTAATTTAGCGAATACCGGTTTTGCTCTTATCAATTTTTAATGAATAACGTTTTTTAGCGAATAGCGCATAACACAGGACGTATTATCAAAAAGTCAAGGTTATCGTCGACTTTTGAATATTATGTTACTACGCTATTCGGAGCGAATGTGGGGATCAATTTCGAAATAGTAGTGTAAACATGTGTAATGTTGAGGACTAAGGAGTTCTAGGGCCAGAGGCTAATAAGAAATGTTGTAGCATATAGGCTAGTATTAAGGACAGCCGAAAGAGCTTACTAAGAGTTATTGGGTTGTGGAGGTCAGTCAGATAGGCATTCACTCCATGTAAAGTACTTATATTCAGCTGAATCCGGTTAGACTGGAAGCAGACCTTTACATATTTTGGGAAAAGTCTCAGCCTATGATGATAAGCTTGTTGTAAAGAGGTTGTTTTTGAAAATTTTGCAAGCGACAGGCTTTTAACTTGCAGTGCTAGAGAAAGACGACTTTTATAGCACACTGAAGTCATTCGTCTGTCTCATAATACTCAAAGAGCCGCTAACGAAATCATTCGGTGGGCTCGTTTAGCGTGCGTCCACCGGCCACGGAAGGTCAAAGCGCGCTCTTACATACATATACACAATATAATCCACATATGCATACACAGGCACGTATCTAAACAAGGACAACCTTATCGCTCTTCCGTTTACTTATAAAAGCAACGTGTGTATTGAAGATGATATTCTCAACACGGGAAAACATACAATAGTTTGCATTGTGCGTCAATTATGTCAGCGTTTATACTTAACTCTTGATGCTTTTATTAGTTGTTGTGGAGCTAATATTATGTCATCAATCACAATACGTGTAGCCATATAGAGTATTATAGAGCATAACCCATAAGATGACATCACGTATGTAATCCCCGAAGGGTTATAGGTGTACTGATTAGTCGCGCTTGATACTACTAGACCACCGAGGCAGTCAACCAAATAGAAGATAAAGCAAAATATATCGATTCTCTTGTTCCCATATTTCTACGAAACGAATTATATACCAGAGAAATGCTCATAGAATCTCAATCGAACTATCGATAGCCGTCGAAGTATCTATTTTCTTTGTATTCCTAGTCGAAGAGTTTACCGATCGTTTATTTCATAGAATTACATGTTATGCACTAGCAAAGAATCGTCGAGGCATGGTTTCCACGAACTCGTTTCCATTTTAGGGAGACACCACGTCATCGTGCCCTGAGTGCTAGTGTGGGCAGTTTTTGCTTCAACCTTAGTTAAGACGAAGTTTCAGCTTAATGAACAAACTTATCTCCCTGTAATAAAGAAAGATGAATAGCCGGATTTAAGAATATTCTACTCAACGAAAGAGACGCTTCTGTTGTAAGAAACAATAAGAAAGTTCATGAGCATGGAAAGAAGTATTAAGGGTTTTTATTCGTTCGCTTTAATGCTAATTCTAAGATAGCCTTAAAAATAATTCCCATAGAAAAAACGTCTACGACGTACTTAAATTGTACGTCAACAAATAATACTGCTTGTAGTGAAGAGAATATAAAAGCTTAAAGACAAATTACATGCAATCTATCTAGTCGTATCTGACAAATGGATAAAATATACGAGGTTGCCGAACGTTCATCTATCAACAATTCTTCTCGTACGAGTGTATCTATCGATTTAGATTCTCCTTAAAACGGCCTCGATATGGCAACAGTTACCGTGAGTCCGTGCACACTCGGCTGACTCACCGTAAACCAAATATGGAAGTTGACCAAGACCCTTGGGCGTTGTTGCACCGAGAAACGGAGCCGGATTCACCATATTACTCGACTCTACTATTATTTTCTATTCAAGTACATGTTGGTCATTTCTTTGTTCAAGCGTCGTTGTTTCTAGGACGTGTGCTCGCATAATACCAGATAATTATAACCTTGCTTTCGAAGCAAGATGTTTTAAGGATCAGCAGATTATTTGGTTAAAACATTAAACAAGATTTTTATTGTCAGTCAGATTAACCGGTTTTTTGAAGATTACGTTATTTCGTCTAACTAGTCTACATCTATGAATTGGTAATTAACCGATAAAATTAACATTATTTAAATACTTGTTTCTATTAAGTATCTCTACCAAGTTGACAATCTACATGGGAATTTATAAGTCGAAAGACATATTTATTTTCATGAGAAACGTTCATTCACAATCACAACTTCACAAGTTCTATGTAACTTAACATTCCCTTTCCTCCTTCCGAGAATTTTCGTATTACGTGAAAACAGCGACGGTTTCTAATAAAAGTCGTTTAGACTCCACGACAGATGTTTTGACTGCAATAACGGTGTGATCGCTACCAAGCTGACCGTCGAGCGGTAGGGGAAGAGGGGGTGGTTGTGAGGGGCTATGGGGGTAGGGGTGGATGTTCATTCATCTGAGGCGTGACGTCACGCGCGAGGTCATGCCCTCGCGTGCCCACACCGCCAGGAGAATAAACGACGAAAAAAACTCACTGAATATCAACATGACCTTTGACTACACTTTAACATTTCAGAAAATCATCAAATTACCGAAGATCTAGCGTAAACCGACTCTTGTACTTAATTAAAGTTCGGAGACACTGATTGATTAGACACGCTTTAGTTAATAGATGGTCATTTCTTCTTATTAAGGCGAGGAATTTTTAGGACTCCAATTACTCTTGATAATATGAGTCACTGACTAGTTTCACTTTGGGTCGAATGTCGTAGGATTTTAAAAAGCTTTTTAAGACGTAAACATGTGTGTGAACCACAAGCGTGGCATATTAGAGGGTCTTATAACGCTAATGCATTTAAAATGCCCTTTGAATGCAGCTGGCGTCTGAACAGACAAACGCTTTAAAGCTGCGTTGCTCAAAGAATTTACATTATGAAACATCTCAGAATGAAATTGAAGCAAATGGCTGAGCCTGATGTAAAAGGTCTCACGAATTCGATCGAGCACGTTTTATAGACAATAGAATGGACGAAAAACATAAAACGTATCGGCGCGACGCGGCGGCCGCTATTGACAATCATAAAACAAGCGACGCATACGAGAAGCCGGTTCTGAGTATGGATGTCCACGGCGAGATAAAGCGTCTGAACTCAACCGGTTTGCACGGCAATAAAGTAGTGCTATAGCGTTACTAACATAATGTTTTAGTGAGGGCGTATCGATTGCATTAACGAGATGTGGTCGCACGTGGGGTCCGTGTGTAGAATTGTGGATACGATTGCAAATGGCCGGGTTATCGATATAAGGAGGCTTTATGGCCCCTTTATGATTTAGGAACAATAGTAAGCGATCTTTTGTACGCTTTATGGGCACTATGTGTGGCAAATAGTTATTTCTCAAACATGCTTGGAAATTTGAGCATTATTTTGACAACCTTCTTCGAGATAAATCGAAATTGCTGTACTGGCCAGATACATGCGACCAGCGGCCGGCAAAAGTTGTATGAAAATCCATATCTGTCGTGTTTAGCGGCCAAATAAATTACATACTAAACTCATATCTGTCGTGTTATTTAAAAATGGAACGATCTTTTACTCTGAACCATAGCAACCAAGGAGGTGACTTATTAAAGGTTTTATTTAAATTTCGAATTGGCTGAACTCTTCAACGCGTGAAAAATTATTGTTGTATGTGATTTTTAAAAGTAAATTGTATTTAATTTCCTCGCATTATTTGAGAAAAGTACTATACAAGCCTTGGCCACAACTAGGCATTGATGGACTTACGTATGTGTGCCTCGGCACTGCCTCTGTTGCTGGCCGCTGCAGTAATGTACTATAAATGTTGTGCAGTTTTGGACAGTCAAATTTTTAGACATGACTCATAAAGGCTGTGTTCAGAGAAAAAGAATTGGGGCTAGATTACGGGCCAGAGGCGAGTAGGGTTTAACCCGACAGAGTGTTGATAGCACCGTTGTTCTCACTGATCCCTTAGGAGATTTAGCGGCGCAGGTAAATAGGGCTGTCAAGGAAACAAATCCCTCCCGTGTGAGGAGAATCTATATTCCTGAATAGTTTGGATTATCTTGGCCTTGGAAAAATACTTTGGTGTTTGTCAAAGGGTTACAATGAGTTATTATAACTTTCCTTTCTGAACGAGACTAATAATAAACACCTACTTAAGCATGTGTGAAAGATAAATAATAAAACAATGGTAAATTCTGAATAACTGGATTAATTAAAAATTGAACAAAGTAACTTTTGTTGCTAGTTAGTTATAACTCAATTTTGCCGGTTTCCCAGTAATTGAGCGATAATAAAAGTTGGGTGAAAATCATTTTAGAAAGGTAGAGCAAAAAAAAATCCATTAATTTATTATGAACTAGGCTTTGCTTTTACGTTGCTTTTCTTACTTACGAGTCATTTATATAAAAGAAGAAAAATTTCACTACTTACATAATTTAAAAGAGTTCAGTAAGTCAAATGCTTTTAATCCTGTATTCCTCTCTTTTTTTTGTAAAATTATGTAAAAATATAAAGTTAGCCGTGATAAAAACTTGGTTAACGAAGTAGTACATAATTTAACCAGCCTGGGGAATATGTAAGGCAACAATCTTTTTAAGTTTTTAACCAGAAAAAGTGTAATCCCTATTTTATGACTTAACTTCACTTAACTTTAAAGAAGCAAACCTAACCTTGTCATGTATTTTGTATCAGAATCGGGCTAAAAACAGTATTTCCAACAATTCTGGGACCCTTATAGACCAACGCAATTAAAGTCCTTTCGCGACAGCCTCGTGAAGATAAGGCTAGCCAGGTGGGCGTTTTGCGCTTGTTCGAGTTCAAAAATTCTACAAGAGTTATTTTAATACAAGGTCCTTAACACTTAATAATATAACACCCAATATTACGAAGGATAACATAATCTCGTAGGAGATGGAGGGACGAGCTGGCCAGAACCAAAGACCAGTTTTTTTTTTTTCGGTATTTTGTTGCCATCTGCTTAACCTTTACCCTATGGGTGAATAGAGAGTAAGGCAAAAAGGGTCAAAAAAACTACCAATGATCAGTGTTTCACATGTAGCCCTACATCGCAAGTAGGAAAAGCCCAAGTTTAGTTCGTTTGGACGGGGGAAAGGCCTTATCCCAGCAGTGAGATGCACTAGCAATAACAGTCGTAACATAATAAATAACAACAAAAAGCCAGCAGTAAGCGATACGTCACAGCCAGCGATAAGCGATGACTTGGAAGATGACGGAGGCTTGTCGCGATAACACGAGGTCAGACAGCCAATAAACCGTTCTGTTGTACAATAACGACGCCTGTATTCGTGAATATGATTTACCTACTCGTGTAGACTTTAAAACGACCTCTTTCTTCCATATATACTTGTTTCCTCGTGACATAATTTATGACTGATAAGAACACCTCATGATCGACGTTCGTAACTACTCGAAATGGAACAGACGATAACGGAGTCTGTAATCCCAAGGATCTATCGGTCGATTTCGGGTTGAAGATTTTAAACAAGATTCAAAATTCAAGATAAAACAAAAAAAAACTGAAGACACTTTGAACACATCAGTTAATCATAAAAACTTTGACATTGGGCGAAATATTACCTAAGGTTATGGTTAAATGTTTTGAAAAACGTTAAGATGGGTGAAGTTAAAAGGTCAAAATAAATCAATAAAGTTGACGTCGCAGTTAATGTTATAAAAACTACAGCTAAAAGAAACAGTAGACAATCAATAAGCTTTTTATGATTACAAAAAAACCCGCAAGAATTCCTACTAGTTGTAAACTACTAGAAATATGTTGTCTACTACATATGTTTTCTTAGATCTCGAGAAACTCGATAGCGAAAGGCCGAGACAACTTTATATCAACCGGATCACATGGAAGACTTTATGGCGGTCGCTTTTAGTTCCATTTGAGGACTCTCCATTACGATATTTGGGCAGAGCTAAAGGAAAAATTGGGATTGGAACTAGACCGAGACCGACCTGACCACAAACAAGAAAATTAGGAACAGGTAAAACAATACAGGCGTATCGCAGAAATAATAGATAGGTAGATATTTAAAAACACTTTCGATACAAGACTGAACAGGATGAATCACGTCCGAGTGTGATAGAATAGATATAATTAATGAATAATAATCTGGCTTTTGAAAATCCCCAGACAAGGATAAGATTATAGTAATAATATAATCAGATGCAATGGCTTAAGAGTAAACCTGCATGCAAAACTAATGATTCATAATACCAAGAACCTGATTCTAAAGGCCAGTTTAGAAAGGAAGGAAACAATACATGATCCACGTGATAAAGTTTCCTTGACTACAACACTTTATTTGGCCGTTGACACGAACTAGAGTAACATAGTAGTTTTCAAAGTAACAATAATAATTACTATTCCAGACGAGACGTCTTCGAGAACCACGAAGGTTATTCACCCGTTAAAGAATTAATGGCACGACTTACTAATGCCTTAGTGGTACTTAATCTTGGTTTCCTCAAGGGGAGTCGCGTAAACAATATTAAAATATTCACTTACGTTATAAGCTGGCTGTTTTTTAAATGCGTCTTTAAAACGGCACGAGACGGTTGAAGAGTCCTATAATGCTGCCAGAAATTACGATGCAGTATTTTGTTTTGGTCATCGAAATAATGCATATAGAGATGTTTTCAAACAACTTCATGATACGTAATGCAACGGTTTGGCACTTTTTCAATGCAATTTCCTAAGCCAAATCACTATCTCGTAAACACACACTAGATATATAACATTTTGAGACATGTGAAGAGGATGAACAAGTGCATTTTAATGTAAATGATGTTACAAATGCACGTGGTTCCATTTCTACTTCAACCGAATCTGACGACGGCGAAGAAAATTGCATGTATAAGTTTATTATCATCTTCAATTAATCCGTCGCCGCGGAATAATTTCCCGTTGCGGTGGCAAAACCGTGGCTACCCCGCACGTGTTTGGTGTTGTCTTGTGTGTGTGCAACATACATTAGTTATTGCGTATCTGAGTAGTCGAGCGGTCGGGGGGCGGGGCGCCGCACGCGAACTGATAATAATTATTAGTCTGAAGCAATTAAGAGGCGCCAGATATACGCCATGGATGAGATAGCGGCAGACTTTATAGAGTGAAGAGGCCGCCAGACCCACCTCGACACAGTTCTGGAGGGAAATCCGCTTGATGCGAAACTAGTATTTCTTTACGGACTTCGCTGGTTCGACATATTTGCGAGACATAACTACATACTCTCTGTTCTCTTGGAAAGATCATTGTGCTGATATAAAGAATCAAACAATGATAAGTCTGTTTGAAATTCAGGTCAAAGGTTTTGTTTTTAAATTTTATCAAAACAAACATTGAACTGTAGTCTGTATGTTATGTTTGAAATCGTCATTTAGTACGTGCTCTTACACAATCATTGAAATATCTAAGAGAAATTGTTAAGCAAAATGTAATTCAAATGATTCGTATCAACATCAACTTCACGCCTATAATTCAATATCAAAACGTCATAAAAATATTATACAGTGGAATTACTTGGCGTAACTTATAGCTATCGATTGCCGGTTCCTCTTGGGGATGTATCGAAACTGATACGAACATCGATGGATATACGGATCCACGTACTACGCATTAAGATCTGTATCATAATACTTCATAGTTATTCGCAATATATCCTTAAGGCTTTAAGGGATCGGATATAACAGGAAGTTTGTAAGTACTTGTTAAACTTAAACGATAACCGGATTTGCCCGTGCCTCTACTCGTGCACAAAGTTCTTAATTTTCCGAGATATGGAATCTCATATGTGGTAATCCAGGTTATATTTAACTTCTGCCTCAAGTTTCACCCAAAACCGGTGCAGCTGTTAAGGTGAAATTAGGTTTAAAAAGAATCGATAGAAAAAGGAACAAATTTTATACTAAGATTTAGGCTATTAGAACAAGGCCTTAGCAATCAGTCTCCACAAAAGAATCACTAGTGAAAGATACCCAATTTCATACAAAAAAAAAGACTCTTAAATAGCTCAATTTTCTACGTCTGCCAGTTCTTTTAGATTCATTAGCCCGAGTGCTCGTGAGACTACTGTTTCACGAATAAGTAAACAATTTTCTCACTGTGGAAAATTTACTACGGAGTATTGTTAACAGCTACATGGGTTTGCGTGACTTAGAAAATTACAATGTGCGATGTCGGTATGTATATCATTTACGTTTTTCTGTATTATTAAATAGAAAACGCTTTGACAACACATGCTTGCACTAACGAAGGGAAAGTTTTGTGGACGTTGAAGAATTATTGTTTTCATCTTAATTGAAATCTCTTTCTTGGTACCGTGTGGGTGGTAAACTAGGGACTCAATGCTGGTAATAGGTTAAAAAAAAGCCAGTAAACCTTCAATTATTATCAGTTCACAGGAGCTGATGGACGCTGCTGAAATGCCAATCTCGTCGTCAAATTTTGGGCTAACTCAATGAAGTAGAAAAAGTAGAGCGGAACTTATTTGATTCACAATGAACAGATGTTATTACCCCACGTGTTTTCATATGACATCACAGCCTTACAAACACTGATAGTGTCTTGAATAAAAGCACAAGTCATACTCACGCCCTATCGTTTTAATTGTCAACATAGCACGTACTTCAATAACAAACGTAAAGAATGGGTGCAAAACTAAACTGGAAGTATTTTCCTCATCATCAATTTGTTTAACCTCAGCAATATTCTTCCTTAAGGTCGCGATTAAACAAATAATCGACGCCCTCAAACGCTACACTGCCATCAAAAATCACTTAGGCGGCCAATAGAAAGATCATCAAGCAACATTTGCCTTGAAACGCGCGAATAATATCTTTACCAATATTTACCGAGATGTTCATAGTAATAAAAGTTAATCGTTCAGTCAATTAAACCGGAGTCCGAGCCAAATTGTCAATTATCATTTGCGTTACATTGTCTTGAATGGTTCTAAGACTCACAAGGGGCCTAGCCGTCCTTAATTGCTACTCGACTAAATTCCTATTGGAGTTTCTACGATGACCGTTCATAAAGTGTCATATTGTTTGAATGGACACTTGGTAATGGTCCTTGAATTAATTTGTATTGTTACTGTTTAAGTGCTTCCGTACTAAAAAGCGGCTTTTAGGAGCATGGTGTCCTGAATATACTCTTCTTCTTTATTGGAGAGTATTAGTTGTAAATCCAAACTCTTCCGTAAATGTGTTGTGTCCTATAGATTACAAGTTGTTCCTTGATCCGCAACATGAATCTTGGCTTTTTTATCTTTAAAATTACAGGTATTGAATTCTTGACATTACCATCAATATGTGCAATTCCTACATCTACATATTTTATTTATCATTCAATCCCGATAAATATGTTCAATCTAACTAATCTTCTGCCCGAGTTTGTACCTACAACAATATTCCATAAAGGCATTCTATATTACGTAAACAGTAAAGGTCTCATCGATGGCCATTGATTGGTCTGCGGACGCTGCGGTACAGGAGTAAACACAGGCTGAACCGAACCAATTTGAGATTACAATAGCCATTCCCAACCACTCAGTCACTGGCCCTGCCAACAATGTAGACCTAATGAAATAGACTCCTTCATCCCAGGTAAACTCCATTTACGTAGTTACCTACAATCCTGCTACCCTCAAGAGCCTCAAGTATATTTTTCATTATAATAATGCGATCATTCATTTTCGTTCCTCGGGATCGTCTAGAAATAGAACTGCGAACAATGTTCGTGATTACGAATCTCCTAACCTAACTTCTGATTAATCCTTATTGATATGAAAATGGATCAAGAGACGAATCGAAATTCTCGTAATGTGCCAAATTAGTGAGCATCGAGATAAGGAACATCTCGTATATTTTTATCTTGGTGTGGCGTATGTTTGTCTTATGAATAATTCAGATAGATTTGTATGTTCCGGTTAAAACGTTGCCGTTTTAAATAGGTATCCGATATTCGAAGATTTAGGCCTTTTAGCGACTTCTATACAGGCAGTTTTTTCAGATTTCGGGAATGATAAAGTACCTCGTTTGATTTGGTATTTGCATTACCTATGTTCTTTGTAGCGTACAGACAAGATGAAAGGGAATCGACTGTCGAGATATGGACATATTATGAGGAGGGACGAATCGCATGTGACTAAAGGAGTGTTGAATATTAATGTTGATGGATGGACAAGGAGAGGAAGGCCAAAAAAAAGATGGGTGGATTGCGTGAGTTTATTACTCACGCAATCCACTCATCTTTATTGAAGGAAAAAGGAGTAAATAATAGTGTGACGATTGACAGGGAAGACAGGAAGAAAAAACCATGTCCATCCCAAAATAATATGGGACAATATCATCATCTTCCTGCTCGATATTCTTCGTATCGTATCACCGCCCTTATTACCCGACTGCGGCGAAGCCCAAAAGGAGGGTTATTTTATTTACTTAATGTTTGAAGCAGACAAATGTACACAGGTAGACCGAACGCCATTTCCATTTTCTTCCAGACAACCTTTTGGGTCATGCCGAGACAAAAAGTGGTGGCAACATTTCCGAAAATAAAGGAATCTTGCTGATTGTTACTGACTAAGCTTTATCGCATGATTTGCTGAATATATTTCTCTTACTCAATTATTAACATTTCACTCGTCAATTCACGTCAGAGAGCTAACACGAATTACTAAAGATATACAGAAGCCTCAAACTAGATAGTTTCTGAAATTGTCTTATTAATGATCAATAGGCAAGGAGATAGAATCAAAACGTGCGGGGTTATCTGTGTACAGTCAGCAGTACCAATATGTCATACACTTTAGATACAATTTTGCAACGTTTAGATACAATTTTCGCTTACTATATTGATTTCATTTTAATGTTGCGTAACGAAACTAATATTTTGAAACCCATCCCTACATAGGTATTATAAAATAAAGTCTTCCGCCGCGTCTGTCTGTCTGTCTGTTCGCAATAAACTCAAAAACAACTGCACTAATATTCAAGCAGTTTTCCACCAATGGGTAGGTAGAGTGGTTCTCGAGGAAGGTTTTAGTATATAATTTGACCGGCATCCACGCGGGCGAAGCCGCGGGCATCAGCTAGTATATTCATATAATAGTTCATATATTATCTTAAAGTTTCAATCATAATTTAACTTAAAATTCTCGTATAACTTTGCCAAGAGTTTACATATTATTGCGTGTGACTGTACTCGTGTTATACTCAGAACACGATTTCGCTGGTACTTAGGTGCCAGTAAATTCGATTGCGATTGCTTCGAATTTGACAAAGTTGTATAATTTAGTGCTTTGTATGACAAAGTCATATTCGGTAGTTGGAATCTCAAGATGGTAACAATGAAAATTATGTAAACTTATGAGTCAATTATGTAGATGAAGTCATTTGGTAGTTATACAATAACTTTTTTTGTTACTGTTAAAAAAATACAGATAAGTAGTAAGGAATTTTAAATGGTGATTTTTTTTTTGTAAGAATTTTAATATGATTAGTATCATAGAAAATCATAAAGAAAAGATGGATAGATTGTGAGGATTGATATGAAAGAGACAGGGGTAAGTAAATGACGCCGTGACGTCTGACAGGGGAGAATAGAAACCGTGTTGCGCCGACCCCAAATAGAATGGGACAAGGGCCGGAAGATGATGATAATATTCATAGTCGAAGAGAATGTGTTCTATGAAAACTGTGTAGATAATTAATATAAATTCTTGACATCTTTTTCCAACTAATTGCAATGTTATCTCTATCTCGTGATACTATTTAAAGCACGTGGTCGATAAACGTAATTTTAATTGTAATTGCAGTTCTTTTAATCGTTATTGATAATAGATAAATTACACAAAAACAAGACAGAGATATGCTAGGCCGACGCAAGTCAAGCCAGATCCGACACTGATTAATTACCAAAATATAAATACCCTATGGTTTTTCCCCGCCCTTTATGAAATTGATTATTATTGCATAAGATTTCAGACTTTTTGACTGATTATTATTAATTATTTGCTTATGTAACATACATAACATCACGCCTGTAATCCCCGAAGGGTGAGGCAGAGGTGTAATTAATAGTCCACCCACATTTCGCTAGTGATGTTTGAGTGAGTCAATTGCAATTAATCGGGCACAAATTCAGCTCCGTAGCTGCTACTAATTAACGGGGTCTTAAGCGGCTAACAGACGTCAAACGCAAGTTTTATAATGCGTAAAAGTATATGATTCACTGCAGTAAACAAAATCAGAAAAATAAACAACCGCTTTGTAGTGCAAGCTGATTAGAACTTTATTCTAACAGTATTTCAAACGAAGTTTGAACCACCACAAATAGAGTTGCTAATTTGGCTCTTAATAAATACTGGCCAAATACAAAATCTACTTTTTCAAGTCAGTTAAAAAAACTTGGAAATAAAAATAAAACCGGACTTGTTAAGTACACCTCTTAATAAACACTCAACACCTGACCATTTACCTACATCAACTTCATTGAGAAGCATAGACAATATCTTTGACACGAATGACCTCTAAGGGAGGGAGAGAGAGGGTCCATCCGAGACGATGTAAACGACGCTCGATCTTAAGCGTGTGCGCATAAACGCGCATGTGTGAGCTTGTGTAACGTACATTGATAAACCGCGAAACACTACGCGTTAGAATGGAATTGTTTGGGTTAGTAGTAATATATGTACCTACATATATGTTAGCATAATATTTAGATAGTATGTATAACAAATATCGTCAGCCGCTTATACGATAATATGCCATGTACTGTGTGTGTATTATATTATAATATATATGTTTTGTTAGTTATTTGTTAGTGCATGCTTCTTGTTTTATATACACAACTAGCTGATGGCTGCGGCTGCACCCGCATGGATGTCGGTCAAATTATATACTAAAACCTTCTTCGAGAACCACTCTATTCATTAGTGAAAACAACATGAAAATCGGTGCAGTAGGTTTTGGGTTAATCGCGAACAGACAGACAGAAAGATGTGGCTTTTATAAAATGTAGTGAGTGATGATTTATTGTGAAAGGTTTTGATATAAAATGAATAAGTGCAACTTATAATCTTAATGAGAACTTTGATAAACGTAACTTGTTATCAGTTAAGTAACAGTTTTAAAATATGTTTTGTAATACGAAGCCAAATAAGTTTACAATAGAGTTAAAAGTTCAAAAATATTAGTCTCCTATTTGTATGCAAATAACTCGAAAACCGTTAAACCAATTTCCGTATGGCTTTATATTACTTACTATCTATTTTATGTTCGTGTTTCTAGACAGTTTAACTATGTAGTTTTATCTCCGCTGACCAAAAATTTAATAAAAATACATATTGACCGAAAAATTCATCGAATACCTACTGTGTTATTCGACGATATCCTAGTAGGTATATTTTAAGTATTTTTCACATCAAATTTTTGAAAACGTGAGAAATACTCTCAAGAATGACAAAATTATATGTGTCGATCCGTGAATTCGAAGAAACATCCTATTTGAGAAACCTTTTCCATTATCCTATATACTTAAGCCTATTAGGTTTTATACTGTCATAAAAGGAGCATGTGTCTTAAGAATAGTAGTTTTACTGCTAAAATAACGTAAGACTGTTGGAAATAGTAATTTATTTGAAAGGTTCTAATTTCAAGCGACGTTTTCAGTGTCTATCCGTTTCTGTCAGTTCGGTAGTAATTTTCAGTGATTATTTTTTCATTATAATTATGACAAGTAAAACAAGAGGATATAAATACAATTTTTTTTATAAAAATCTAAACAACCAGGCTGAAAAACGTGCTTGTTAGTATGGTTTTCAGCTTTTTCAGTCTGGTTTTTATTATTGAAATAAATCAAGTAACTCTCATGCCACCATGACGAATCTAACGACGAATAATTTATCCAAACCCTTTCACTTATTTAGGAGTTACAATGAAACAAAGAGATGATGAGAAACAGAGAAGTATGGAATAAGACAACATACTGCAAGAGAATGATGATGAAGGAAACAATGAAACGGACATTACAAACACACACAGACAGACATACTGATCAAACACATTACCCTCCGTATGGGTATAGCCGCAGTCGGGTAAAAACGTTGGTCTACGTATAAAAACCAGCCAGGACAAAGAAGAATCCATCGCACGTTCCATCATCATGACAATGTTAACGAATACCAAAGAATATACAACAAAAAAAAATATTTTTTCGAAAGGTGGTAGGTACACAGTCGCAGAAACCGGTTAAGCGATCTCATGGACAACCACAAAACTCAAAACCTAATAGTTTTTTTATTTATTTTTTTAATTATCATGCGATTTTGATTATGCCTTGAAAACTACTACAACAAGTTTTTGCTATATATCGGAATATTTTCCACGGTAAAAATATTTAATTAATTCTTATAATGCCGAAAAAACATCTCCCTGACTTTTTGAAAGAAAACCGTCGAAACCTTTCCATCAAACGTCCACAAGAAAACACGCTGTACCTATACAATGTTGGTCTGTTCTCTGGTCCCAAATCAAATGATTGAAAAAAGTAATCCAACTTCGACCTATAACGAGAATGCCGTGCGTATCATTGTGCGCAAATCGTAAAAGACGAATAAGGGAAAAGGGTTCCGTTGATGCTCGTAAACATCGGGTTTACAACTTTAAAGAAAACGCTTTAAACCCTTCCATGGACTGGCAAAATTGTTGCTTCAATCTTTGCTTAGGTGTACACACGGCTACACATCAAGCTATACATTTCCAGTTTATGCTGATCTCGCATTGTACGGAAATCCTATACAATGCGAGACCAGCTTATACTGGTAATGTATAGCTTGATGTGTAGCCGTGTGTACAGGGAATTGCCGGCTACGGTTGCTACCCCAAATAACAAAACAAATTGGCAACCCCACATTACTTCGTGTGTTATCTTGCTAACCATATGAGATAAATGCTGGCCTCTGTTTGAAGAGGCTCGCAGACCTCATAAGGAACTTGAAACTCTACAATTAGTAAACATGAGCCTATTGGTAATTTTATATTAATAATGTTTGTTCGGGACCTGCTTTTATTGCAAATAAAAACCCGACTCTGCTTAGATTATCATAAATTATATTTAAGTATTTGATTTGACAAACATTAACGTATACATGTTATAGACTAATTTAAATATGAACGAGTCAACAATTCAATAAACGGAGTTGACACAACAGGCATAATAAAAACAAAACGCTGTCGAAGAAGTGTGTTAAAAAGATAAACGTTCGTAGTGTCAGTCTCGCTTGACCAAACAACTATGAATCATGTATCATTGGACATAGAGGGGAAGCGTTACTGAACTAGAAGTGGAATCAAACTTGTTTAAATCACTCCTTATTCCTTCACACGATGCTAATTAGAACCCTTTACTCAGTACAGCCAGTGCATGCATTAATGCATAAAGGTTCACGTAATAAATGCTTTATTATGTTGTGCTAAAATGCACGTAGTGAACGCCGACACTATAATGGACCGATGTGTGTTTGTGTGCACACATGCTTGTTACTCACACACCACATGTATGCGCCTCGATATGAATGTCGCTTGTTTTTTTTTTTGCAAACTATAGTTTACTCAGTTTAGGGTAATTAACAGCCACAATTTAATATCAAAACTTAATAATAAATGGAAAGTTTTGTTGTTTTAACTTATTTCAACAGTTTAGAATTAAAACACAGCCAAGCTAGTATCGTAAATCAACCGGGGTCATACTTACAGATAACGTTTGTCGGATACAAGTGTGGAGGTTAACAACAAAAATCCATCAACAAAAACACAAGAGACGTGATGCAGGCGTGCTGCACACAGCGGACGTTAACCCGGCTCCGGCGGGCTGCGTTTCGAAAACTTCACCGTCAAGCGTTTAGAGAATATTCAAAAATAGACCGACCGACTCGTATAAACACGCAACAATGATCGCTCGCACGTTTTACTTTACGACGCGACTCGAAATTCGAAACGAAAGCGATCCGCGGCCATCGGATCCGTCCGGAATCGCTTTGAAAAGTTTCCAGTGCACAAAGTTATTGGGATCGCGATCTAGGGCTCTACGCGACAAGAGCGCGGCAGCCCCGTGGCGCTCAGAAGTGAACTGGCGCCGCCGACCGAGCGCGCTCCGCCGTCCGCCGCGCCTCGCGCCGACACAGGAACACCCACACCGACGCCGCCCCACACACATACGCGGCCGCATCATAAACACAGGCGCACTACTCGCACGGCTCACACACACTCAATACGATACTGATAAACAGTTTAAAAACACAACATCACTCTGCAACTGCACATATAAACATTACACGTTTTCCTGCTTTTGTGTGTTTGACACTGGAGCAGAAACATGCGATATCGAATAGAAATCATCCATTAAACGCGAGGAAAAGTCATTAGCGGGTGACAAATCTGAGTGACACTAACTCGAGATAAAGATATAGCGACAGGTATGTAAAGCTAAAACAGGTTTACACTGATGATTGAATGGTGAGTGTTTAGCAGAAAACTCGAATTTAATCGCACTGAGCGCAACGGAACATTGTACACAAACGGAGCAGGAAAACACGGACAATAAACAGAGAGGTCGAATAGCGATTGACGAGACGCAACACGCACTCACTCTTTAACAAGAGTAGGTACGTGAGCCGCGTGTCGTATAGAGACAGTTATCAACAGTAGACGCGATAGGAGACGAGCACGGGGACTAATGAATGAAGTCCGGAGATGCTGCTGCATTCAACGATACGCAAGGGTTTAATCTATGCGACGATTCGTGCATACTTGCTGTTGCTACTACAGAAGTACTTCGGAGTGACACACAGACATCCAACAAAATAAACATTACTCCAAATGCTAATAAACATTTCAAAATTATTTATTCAACGTTTGTCCGGACACTGGGTTAACTGCGTAATAATTACCACAATTATGATAAGACTGATAGCAGCGATCGCGATAACGATTTGAAGCAATTGTGTAACATTATTACTTGTTATGACACCATTAATTAAAAAATAAACAAATACAAACCTCTTGTTAACAATAACAATGCACTGCGCGTGACAGATGTTAGTGATGTTTTGCATGATGATCAAGATGCAATAAGATTTATAATCAGAAATAATACTTACGGAAATAGAATCCTTCTGTTTGGTCGCATGGTCGGAAATTACCTGAAATCACAAAAGTGGTATACTTTTGGGAAGGCAGACACATTAGAATGAAAGCGAAATTGCTTTTGGATAGTTTTTCTTTGTTAGTTTCACTGTATATTTATTTAACAATACCCCAAAGTTGTATTGTAATCCGCGACATGACATGGAGTATGATTTCTATATTCGTAAAACTTTTCCAAGAAAACCTTTTTGAAATGTTTCTTTCTATCTTCAACTTGAACGAAGTGGGGTCAACGTATGAGATGACAATCTTTGCTTCTTTTGTGATTTTTATGTCTGATGATTTCTGGAGGAACTAACGCTGGTACAGTAATAGATATTTCTACTAATATTTGTAACTTGTGACTAAAAAAAGAGTAATCAATATATATGTCGATGGATGGAGAGGAAGAAGAAGACCAAAGAAAAGATGAACGAATCGTTTGACGAATGATATTAAGGATAAGGAAAATGATTGCGTAATTATTGACGAGCGAGAAAGGAAGAAAAAACGTGTTTCGCCGACCCCAAATAACATGGGACAAGAGCAGGAAAATTATTATTTCTAACTTGATAGTGAAAAAAGTGCATAAAACGTTCTCTTTATTTATCAAATGCTACTTAACTTAATGTTCTGATGGCTCTGTTCATCCACTCCTGCTTTCAGTGTTTTATTATTCTTTTCTCTGATTTCAATACTAAGAACTCTTCCATTAACTGAGAACTAAATAATGGCTCTAATTGTATTTCTCGATCTCTGAAAGGATAATCATGTTCGTGTCAATTTTGTCACTTTGTTTCCAAAATAGCTCGAAAACAATTGAAGCATCACCTATTATTTACAAGGTATTTTCTCGAAACGGTCCTATTTACGACGTCGCCTTCAGAAATTCAATTTCAGCTTTCGTGAAATTCTATTTGTGTTTCGACACACGTCTACAGATAAAAAATCGTTGGAAATTGATTTATCTGTCTGTAGCTCTCATCTTATTATCAACTGCATTTCGAATGTATCTTGTAAACGATTTGATTGGTTAAGTAATTCTTCATAGCATGCCTTCCGAGTTCTGACTTACGTAAATCGTAATAGTAGACGGTACACGCCCGTGATACCACGACCACTCTGACAAGAGTGTTTCGACTAAGATGTGTGCCAGTACAAAATGCTACCCAAAACTGTAAAATTTTCCCAATTAGCCTTGAAACTTATAGAATTTATTAAAGAAATTTGACAGATTGCTGTATAGTAGCTTGATGAGCCTGTACAACGATAGAGGATCAGTAAGACAGTCGGCATAGATAATTTAGTTATTAAATGAAATGATGAGCCATTGGCAAAGGAAGATAATGATGAGGAATCCAATGATTAATACATTGTTACATAACAGAATATGTACAGCAATATTATTATGCTCATTAATATTCATAAAACAGGTCACATGGCAACAACAAAAAACTATAGTGTCATTAATCTTCAGGCTACTTATCATTCACGGGATGTACTATCGATGACATTGAATAGTTGAAACAACGTGACATATGAAAGGGAAAGTAGTAATAAATGAAGGTGTCTAATAATAATAGGTGTGCCGAATTTCTTCACAACTCGTTTGTTCGTGCCAAGTACTAATAGGACAGGTGGATTTTGATGATGGATGCGGTAAAAAGTTGTTGCACTAAACTAACATAGACTGTTGTTTGCATACTACTAGAAATTGCATGGACTTTAAAAAAAAATCTATAATCATTTTGGAAATAGACTTGAATTCACTTGAAATGTGCGCCGTAGGTGCCCCTATTTGTAGCAAGGTGTAAAATTCAAGTTAAATAAAATATACTTGTAAAAGCAGGAATGCGTGATACTGATAAGATATAGTTCAATAGGGTATTTCACCAAAAAAATCTAATTAGTCCGTCTGTTAGATTATCGAAAAATATTGGATACGTGTTTTTTGTTTTATCAATATAATAAAAATTGACGAAAATAAAATGTGTCAAAGATCAAGAGTGGGGGTTTTTGGCGTCACTTAGTGGGTAAAAAAGTACTATCCTTATGACGTCACACGACTTGACACGACTTTTCGAAGCACTGTATCGTCTTCATCTTTTGTTTACGTGAAAAAAGAAAAAATACGTGTCCATTATTTATTGAAAATCTATCTGACGGACTAATTAGATTTTTTTGGTGAAATACCCTATTGAATTCTGGGTTCCAACGATAATGAGGAGAAAGGGGAATTGTGTTATATCGTGCAATGCATGCAATGTGTACTGTTTAAGATTTGATGTTGGTATAGCTTCCTAATATTACAATTTCTAAACACGAACTTGAATCGAAAGATGTTCCTTGGTGGGGTCTTTGCGAATAAAAATCGAGGCTGGAATAAAGGACTCAAGATTTGAATACCTACGTTTAAAAAATTGTTTTTTTTTTTTTTATGAATTTTGGCCTATCACCTAAAAAAACAACCTTATATCTTGTTTAAAAACATGGACAATTTTGTAAATCTGTCTTTTTTTGCATTTTTACTATTTTCACCATCTTACTTACTATCTCATCCTTTTGAATTGTAGTAAAATCGAAAACTAAATAAAATAGACATAGTTTTAAATAAATCGATAGGAAAGCTCAACAATTTTAACCCTACTAAATAATTTGTTAACTAAATGATAAAGTTAAAGCAAACAGTTATTTTTAGTCCATCAGATCCAAGAACAAATAATAATGTGTCCAACAAAGTTAGAAATACTGAACTTTCTGAACTGAAACGAATAGGGTCACCAACATTATTATAACATTACTCTGTGAATTGATTATGTATGAAATATATTCGTTAGAATAACTTTGGTAATATCTTCTTCTATATATATAAAAACGTTATGTTGGTTTGTGTACGCTTCAAAAACTCAAAAAGTTCTGCACCGATCGAGCTGAAATTTTAGAATGATATATAATCCGCATCAAGGATTGTTTTTACAGTATCCACGCGGGCGAAGCCGCGGGCATCAGCTAGCATTTAGTATAATATCAGAAATGAGTTTAGAGTAAATTAGTCCTTCCTTACATAGTATAAAACAAAGTCGCTATTTTTGTCTGTTTGTCTGTATGCTTAAATCTTTAAAACTACGCAACGGATTTTGATGCGTTTTTTTTTAATAGATAGAGTGATTCAAGAGGAAGGTTTTAGTATATAATTTGAACGACATCCACGCGGGTGAAGCCGCGGGCATCAACTAGTAAATAATATAATAAGTGTAAGAGTAAAGAGTGAAGACTAAACAACGATGGGTGAACGATGTAAAGAATGATATGGCAAGAAAGAAGGTATCTGATGAGATGACGAGTAATAGAGAAGAATGGAAGATGATGATGATGGTCGTGAGGAAAGTTTTGAGAAGAAATGTAGAAGGCTATAAGAACAGAGGAAGAAGAAAATATGGTTGGACTGAGTGAAGTATGAGGGTTGAAAGATGAAAAGTATGGAAGAAGAAAACTTGCTGCGCCGACCCCAAATAAATTGGTATAAGGGCAGAAAATTGAGAAAGAGACGTTCATAATGAGAACCTGAACATTAAACAGGTATAATATATATATACACAATATATATATATATATATACACACAATATATATATATATATAATATATATACATATATACAAAAGGTACAATCAACTATCAAAATTAAACAAAGAAACTCTACGCAGATTAATAAATAATATAACGGTTGAACACAAATACACACACAACACAAGCATACATCGGCCATTTACTTTCTTGTAACCCATTCAAAATCCAGTCAAAATTATAGTCTTCATATCGCAAAACAGAAGTTTTATTTAGTCGAGACCACCAGCATCACAACTGGAGCTTGACACTCAAACAGTATATAAGGATAGCTAGATATGTAGCTAGATACTCCTAGAAACAAAAGCAATGGCGAGGCGTCCAGTCTCCGGCCCACACACTCGATCTCGTACGTGTGATTAATTCAATCGAGATGATCCCTTATCCAATACTGTGCACGTGTTTCACACAATCCTAGTCCTAGTAATATTATAAACGCGAAAGTTTGTAAGTATGTATGTATGTAAATGGATGAATGGATGCTTGTTACTCTTTCACGGAAAAACAACTGAACGGATAATCCGTCCAGTAGTTTTTCGGCGATTTGGATAAAATTTGGTACATAATTAGTTTATAACCTGGATTAATCTATAGGATAGTTTTTATCCCGATTTTATCTTCCCGTGGTATAATTTTCGAGTTGTTACGGGCGAAGCCGCTGGCAACAGCTAGTTATTCTATACAAGTCAACTATATTTTCCCTGAATCATATTACGTAATCATTTGGACAATCGACTTGGTGAACATGAAATTGTAGCTGAAGTGTGCCATGAAAGATAATTACGATGAATTTTGACAAGGCCTTTCTTTTTGGGATTGAAAATGATCGGCTATTACACTTCGGTAATTTAGAAATCAAGTTCGTAAATATGACATGATTCAATCTTCTATCTATCTATATAAATAAAAAGAGAAGTCCTGACTGACTGACTCATCAACGCCCACAGCCCAAACCCTTGGACCTAGAAAGCTGAAATTTTGCACAGAGGTTCCCTTTATAATGTAGATAAGGAAGGATTTTTCGAAATTCAACCCCTAAGGGAGTTAAATAGGGGATGAAAGTTTATATGGAAAATCGTCATTTTCACGCGGGCGAAGCCGCTGGCAAAAGCTAGTTTAATATAAACGTCATAAACTTTCTGCCATTGTCCTATGTTACTTGGGGCCTACGCAACATGTCCCTCTTTCCTTCTAATTCAATACGAACATGTAAATAAATAAAAGAGAATCTTGTATCTCTGTAAATACGTTTTTAGTACCCATAATACTAGTCCATTAGCACTAAAAGAAAATATATGCAAGGACGTAGACGAGATCTTAGACGTTTCTGTCTATCCTGCAGTCTCGAGAGCAAGTCCGCCTCTTTCCAACAAAAACGTATCAACGAGTGTTTTTCGTCCAATAAAAGTTAATGGCCCTGTAGATGGGAGGTCCTATGAAAAGGACAAAACATTTAATACTTGCCAACGTTTAAAATGATTGTGCATTTCAACAAAAGCTCCACTCAACCCAACAAAGGATTCAGAAAAACGGAATATCAAAACAATTGTAAAGAATTTTTCATATCGGTTTCACAGTACACCGATTTTCTTCACTGGAAGAGAAACGGTTAAAACTAGACAATGCCACCGTGATTATTATTTCGTGGATAAAAAGCAATGAAACCAATCTGGGCCCTTTCATTTTGTATTTTAACTAGATGAACTTTTTTCTATTCTGGCTACAAAGAGATAAGGCTGTGCCACGATTCCGAATTTGTAATACTCATTGTTTGCTTGTTTACGTATATTTCTATGGTTTTTTTTATTATATGGCAAGAAAGGAGGTATCTGATGAAATGACGAGCAATTAATAGAGAAGTTTGGAAAAAGAAGAAATGTTGCGCATGAATTGCACATTATTTAATGAATTGGGATATAGGCAGAAGAAAAAGATAAGTACTTTGTGTATATTTTAATGGAAACATGAAGCGAAATATAATACTTTTAGAATAGTGTATCTGATCTCTGATTTCTGTGCCAACAAATATCGAATATACTTTCTACTTAAAACTACGAATTTGTGTAGGGTTCTAAAACGTTATAAGTGCATACAAAATTCATTGCAGTAAATTCAGGAAACAGCATTAACTGAATGAAATAACAGTATATTTAAGTTTTGCCAGTTTTTGGCAAGCCACTGCCTCAGAATGAATATTATCGGGTTACACATTTGGGTCAATGCAACATTCTAAAGAAAATATAAGTAAGAATTTTACTTTTTTTCAAAGCATTTTATTGTGGTGGAAGTGCCAATGGTTGTGCCAAGTGCGAAACAGTCGCAGGTTCTTTAGCTGTTGGCAGTGCTTACGTCGTTTATCATTCGCCCGCAGAACTGAGCCAAGCTTGCTCCCGATCCTTATCTGAAATAAATTACAGTACTCGACGAATATATAGGTGTAATAAAACTACATACAACCGCATGATACGGCGCCTTTTCATGTACAAAATTACCGTCCGCACCCAAACCCCAAGTTTATATTTTACGTGACTATCTTTGGAGCTGTCCCTGAAATCAGAGGCCTTCGTTAGCCCATAATAATACTTGACACTTTTCAAAAAGATTCCTTAATAAATTCTCAAGTAGACTCCCAACAAAGATATTTAATAAGGGTCCAAAATAAATAACGACTATCCAGTCTAGTCATTTTACAAAAGGGATCTTGAAAAGAGACGCCTGTGGAAATAATATCGTTTTAATAAATTATAGTCATTTATCCGAGTTCTAGGACATGCGTCTTAGTTGTGACTTTAATAAATTATCGACGATATTTTCTCGAGTTACATTATTTAAAGTAAGGGACGTTTTGATTGACTGCTGAAGTTTCTACACAGACTGTAATTAGCCAGTGGGATAACAGCTTCGAAGTTTCCTCTTAAAATTCTTCGACTAATTGGATTAGTCGCTTTTACTTTAGTTACAATGTGGCACATTGTCAGTGTCACGAGTTCGTTATTTTGCCTATGAACAGAAAAAAATACGATTTAAAAAAAGGACTTCATGTTAATTTTAATTATACAATCCGTGAAAAAAATATTCAAACATTTACATTTCATTGTTTATGTATATTTGAGGGACATGTTTGCGGCTCTTTATTATGATGATCATTGTATGTGAGATGAGATGATTATGATGTTCAAAGAGGATGAATGTTTTAATTTGTGCCTGACCCACAAAGATGAGCTCCATAAAATGACGTGAGCTGTAAATGATGTGAAAACGCATTTAACACCCTCACACGTCACCAGAATGGGTGCAAATTAACGTGAAATAAATTACACGCGCCAGACATCTCGAATTTCACTTCACATTGTAAAATATTTCACGTAACTCCTGTCTCAGGAGTGACACTAACACCAGGCGGAGTGTTCCGAAAATAGAGTGAGCTTACACGTTATGTGCACACCCTTACATCTGAGGAACGTGCGGCACAAGCCGAAGATTAAGCGCCCCATCATGACAGGCGAACGATTCCGTGCAAATTACCGGGATTTGCGGTCCTGCCGACACTGAAATTACTCAGATATACCAAGCTATACATCACTCGGTTCAAATAAAAAAATGTTGCTTTAGAAAGGTAAAATGTTCGGCGAATTGGTGCTTGAAATGAAACGCCTGCTAAAAATACAGAAGCATTTAACTTCCCACATATTGAATATCAAGCCTTTTGTTATTCACACCTGGCTTATCCAATTTCGAATGCATGAGCATGAACAAAACCAATTCCTGACCTACCCTCCATGTTATCTAAAAATCTTAATATACGTGAACAGAGTCCATTTTTGCGTGATGTGGTCGGAAGGTTTCCAGGCGCTCGCCGGATGTGAAACTTTCCACAGCAGCTTCAGGATTGCTCGGAATTGGCGGGATTCGTTCATTCACTAATGTATTTTTGGCTTGCCGTTCGTATCGGAATGGTGTCATCGCCACGCATGTGATGTGGGATTGTGGGTTGGCGACCCCTGTAGCGCAATGCAAACAAACAGCTGATCGATATCGCTACTGCGATGAAATCGTGTCCCAACAAGTAAAAGCTGAGTAGTCACACGATCGTTGACACTGATACACGAACACTGTTACCACTGAACCCGATAGCGTACACAACAAGGTATCCTAACCTGATACAGCTAGAGCTTACTTTGAAACGAGACTATTTTGAGGCACATCGTAAAGCGACCTACGCCAACGATTAGACTATCAAAGTTTTTATCCTCTAAAAAGTTCATGTAAATATTGTGATGAATCATCTACATTTCAGAATATGTTTACGGAACTTTCGAATTAGGCACGTCGGATAAACAAGACCTTGAATAAGTTTGTAGGTGGTAAAAATACACGTGTTTTGAAACCTCTAACCCTTACCCACATGAACATCTGTTCACGAATCCATAGAAATACATCTATATATTCATCTAAGCACCTATAGGTAGCTCAATACAGCTTTGCCCGACACGGAGGGGGAACGCAGCCGGTGTTTTATATTCAAAGAATATAACAACAATACACCGACTTAAATGGATAATACTTTTTGAATGAACAATGTACGAATGGGTAATTTGAAAGATATAATGTTATGTATAATACAGGTTATGCAGGACGTGACAAGATATTTAATTTAGTATGACACGTATACTCAAAGGATTTCGTTATGAAAATGACAAAATGAATTACCACGACATGGATTTGTGAACATGGTACCGACTGTATCGTATTAGCCAGTACTAACTGGGTTGTGGGCAGTCGTTCTATGTAAAATACCGGTTGTCAGCAGCATTCGGTAAGACTTGAAGCCGACCCCAACACGGTTGGGCAAAGGCTAGGTAGATGGTACTGGATTGACGTGGCGATAAGAATGATTTTCTGGAAGACTAACATCCGTATTTATAGTCAAGTCAAAGTAATTACTTGGGCTTAAGTAATTACTTATGCAAATATTTTTATGCAATGGGCAAGAATTTAAACGAAGTTAGAACCGTCAATGAAAGCAAAACTAAGAATTCTAACATTTAATAGTTCTAACATTAAGGAATTTCTAAACTACAGAGATAAATTGTATCTTAAACAATGACATTTACTCAAGTAATAGTAATGACTTGTTTATAAATACGGGTGTTAGACAATATCACAACAAACCAAGAAAGTTTGGCATAGACGAGGGGAAGACTAAGTAGACTAAAACTGCTATGGATGATAATGACGAAAACAAAACTAAATAACTACTTAAACCTGTGACACAGACAAAAGTGAGCTCGAGACTAGAGGTTTCAGGTCCTTGAACATTTAAAATATATAAATATTCGACACGTTGACGTAAAGCATTAGAATTTAAGTAAAGCAATGTCGGAGGTCGGAGACAACGGATTAATCACGAAATACCTCTGTATTTTATCTATGTAAGGTACCTTAGTCGTAAATGGGTTAGCAACCGAATAGACTTCCCTCCGTGAGATAGGGTTACAGTAATGGCTTTGGCTAGCACTTGGATTGTGCCAGGGTTAAATGTTTGGTCGGTAATTTTAGGAGTTAGATTCGTTTGCCAATGTTAAGTTTTACCTATTCTCTATTGTGAAGAAAATATAATGTAAGTATTAAAATATAAAAAGGGCAAAATATCGTTCTGTCCTTGAGCCATGTTACTTGGGTTTGAAAACTAGTATACCTAATTTTCTGAATGACCTGGATGTTTTCCATATGAATTGGCGCATGAAGTGGCGCATGATCGAAGAAAAAATGGAGGTGAGTCTTTGCCCAGCAGTGGGATAGTCCCACTTTAATAGGTACTTAAAAACAATTACCGACACTAGAATTGCAAATACAACCACCGAATATCCTCAAATATAATTCAAAAAACTTCCGAAAGCTCCAATAAATCGGAACTAACAACTACCAAAAGATGAACCAAATGTGTAATAACCGGAGTATTTACGGTATTTATATACTCGTATGAAAGTCTAGAAGCGTATGTTTAGTTTGGATTCGTCGCCGGTCGGTTATTAGCTACGTCACTGGAATAAGCCATAACAAACACAAACAGAGCCCTCCTGCCGCCTGAGCCACGAGGGGCGCACGTGCTCATTACTGCTCATCCTCATATTTCGTAACAATTTATGAAAGACTTTATGAATCAACGCTATCATTATGCTGAAGTTTTTGTTGATACTTGAAAGCTTGTCTTTCGTTAGTTTCTTGCAATTGGATCTACTTTGACTATTATTGTGCCAATAAGGGGTGAACACATGCAATAGTACACTTTAAGAACTGAATGCGGCAACCAAAACCCTAACAACAGAGGAGGTGACCCTGCCTGCCTGGTGTGCCTTTGAGGCGGTTTAGAAACCCTGACATTAGGGCGCGTGGAGTCGATAGACCTTACTGCCCACACGATAAGAAGAAGAAGAACACAATAACAAAGCAGACTAGGGTTAACCCTTTCAGAAAGATTTGTAATGTCCTTGCAAGCCAATTCCATGCTTCTGATAAGTATGATCACTCTATAAAACCAAGCTTAACTCCAGTTCGCATTAAACTAATCTACTCTTATTTCAGAACTGAATCGGAACGGATCTAACCAAAAAGTGCCAGCCAAGATAGATCGCCTGAAACAGCAGTAGCGATTACTCCTTGAACAAATGGATACAACTATGGAATCTTATCTTCATCTGCACACGTCCGGCCGGTCAAGCCGATCTCGGTGCACGTTCCCTTGTTCAGAACTCAGATTGATTGATTCCCTATATAGTGGTAGCCTATAGTCTGTATACCTTCGTTGTGGATTCAAGCCTTTAATACTTCGTGGAATACTACCTTTACTGCGCAGTAATAGTTAGAATACGTAGTCTATTCAACAACATGTGTGGTTCTATTATTGTTTGGATTTCCGATAAATCGCAAATCATTGAACTGTGATTGATACACAACATTGTACGCTCCACAGCTGAATATATTTAATGTTGAGACTTTCATGTTTTCTTTAACTCGAGCGGAAAATGCACTTTGCTAAACTTAGGTTACTTTGTAACACAAAAATACTACGGGAAACGGTAAAATTCCATTACGTATTTCGGTAAGCAATATAACATAACAGTGTAAGTGTAATGCAATAACAAGTTATGGGTATCATCAGAGGAAATTCGTCACAGTACTCAGATACACGTGGAAACGAAACTGCGATAAATTGCGGTTTATAACAGCTTGTAAATAAACGTAGTCACGCGTAAGGCCTTTACATAATCCAAAATAATGTTTGATATATAATTTTGAACCAACGGGTCCTGTTTGAAACAATGTTTCGTCACAAGCTGACATGATGTCAGTTTCACAGACAAAATGGAATTGTTCGAACATAAATCCGACACACGAAAACTTTGTTTATAAACGCCTGTTCATGAAGTTGAAGTAGAATAGGTATTCTAGTACATTTCAGTCAGAACTGCCAAAACAAAATCTTGAAAGCTTTAGGACCTGGCAAATTATCAAACCTAATACAGTAAAGTTTATCTTTATACTAGGACTTCGCTCGCAAAAATTGTGATAGTTCGGCTAATATGCATGATATAAATAAATATAATTTATAGCCTGTAACCACCTGTGTTGTAACCTGTGTCTTTTTTAAGATTTGGTTCATTCGTTTTGGAAATAGTCCCCTACATATAATCTTACAAGCAAGTACTTCTTTATAATATTTGTACAGATATAATTAGTAAAATGAGTAAATATTATGTCAATAAAATAAAAACCCTGCTATAAGAATATAGTAACTTATTTCATCAGCACGTGTAAAGACTCGGTTCAGTAAATATCAAACCTAATCGAGAAAAAAATACGTAACCCATATTACCTCCTTCTCCAATATTTGGCCAGCTTGCCTGACTCAGAAATTGTATGTGGCCTTAACCCTTCTAATAGAAAAAAAAAACAGATATAGGTCGAACTCGGGAAACAAGTACTATCTACGTTGAATATCAAATAATATAGGTCTCATTACAAACGGAGGGCAACCGTCGTCAAATCCATGTCAGTTTAGCACCTGTAATATGACATGGAATGATGAAAATATCACCGTGTTATGTAAATACGAATTTATACGATGCTCAATAATAAGTCGATAACGATTCGGATTTGCAGACGACATAATGTACATAATATCCGACTTTAATATCGTTTTTATCGGATAATTGTTTCATGTCCATATTTTCAAAGCCTTATGTTTCCTATCATGTTACGTATCGGGAATAATCGGGATCATAGCATAGATAGAACGTTTTTTTTTAACGTTGCCCCCTCTTTGAACTTCTCCTGAATCTCGGGGCGTTTTTAGTTATCCCGTATTGATTGTCCGACTCCTGGGCAAAGGCATCCCCAACTCCTTCCACTTCCCACGATGGCGTGCTTCTTCTTGCCAATTCACGAGCAAGTCATCGAAGACTGTCCTCGATGTTCTCCTCGTGGGTGTGTTTACAACAGGGTTGGAAAAAAAACTGTTTTTTTTACATTTTATAAAACAAACAGTTTTAAACAGGTGTTTTTTTTGTTTTTTTTTCCTAAGTTAGTTATCATCCATTTTTAATTGATTAAGCCTGATATATTTCACTCATATACTATTTTAAAAACTGCATGACAAAAATTTATCATAATTCAAAACATTCTGTATGTTCCTACTTTTAGTAGGGAAATCTCCAAAATTTCTCTTAAAATAAGGGGAATACATAAAACATATTTTAAATAATCACGTTCACGAATTACGGAAGTTCTGGGAATTCCCCGGGGGACTTTACCAATGGAGAATAGAGCGGACTTTCTTTCTGATTTTTCATTTCACAATAACACAAAAACCTTTGGATTTATTCAAACGGATGTACGAAACAAACTTGGTAACGAGAAAGCTGCAAAACTTGTCAGTTTTTAAATACCTAAATAAAAAATAATAAATGTTGTCTAATCTGCTAACGAACAAATATAATTGTACGTGGTCGTTTTATAATAAAAATATTTAATACTTATTAAGATACATATTAAATTAATTAAAAACTATAAAATAAACTAAACTAACAATAAACTATAAAAAGGCATCGAAATACTGCTCCTCAACGCTGTCAGCCGGTAATGTGCCCAAAAGACTGGCGGCATTGCCTCGTTGTATGGCAACACTTAGCAATAAAATAAAATATTTAACAATAAAAATTGTTAAATATTTCTTGATTAAGGATTTTAAATATTAAAAACTGTTTAAATGTCAAGTTAAAAAGCCACTTTAATTATTTTATAAAAATTGTTTAAAGTTGATTAAATAAAGGAAATAAGGAAAAAAATAACCACTTGGTATTCATTTATTTTTGCAATTAAACAATGTTTTCAAACACCTAATAAAAAAATATGTTTTATTTGAAACTGTTTTAAACACTGTTTAAAACGCATGTTTTAAACAACTTGTTTTAAACATGCCAGCCCTGGTTTACAAGCAATTAAACTGACATACTCAAAAAGCGAGACCCGGACGGAACAACTATCTGTTATACACACGACACGCAGCGTAGCAGTCAATCCCTGAGGGATCAAAAGCAATCCGTGTCGTCTTTTTCATTTTAATCATGAGTCAGTGTGAAACGGTAGGAGGCATCATCATCATTATCTTTTCCTTCAATTCATTTGTGGGCGGCGCAGGATGTCTTTTTCTTAAATACTGATGAATGGGTTAATGAATAAAATAAATAAATGCTTCTCTATTCTTCGTCATCATATATGTTGTCTACTTAACTGAACAATGCCGTTTTCCTCGCAGATTCAGGCGGGGGTGTACCATAGTCCATACCACCCACGCGTTATAAACAACGTATTCTCAGTAATTGAAATTAAATTCCTGGAAAAACTTTACAAAGGCGTTTCGTATTTTTGTAATTTATTTCGCTAAAGTACTCCTAATATTTCAAGTGACGTGTAATGTAATTTAAAACCAACTTCCATCTATGCTCCGTTGTAGAGATGAAGCAAAGTCGACTGTTTAATGTCTCACGAGAATATAAACAGAGTCCTTTCAACTGAAAGTTCCATTGCAATAAACCTTCTCCTACTGTATATCTTAAGTAACATAATTTCACAGTACAAAGGCAGGTTCAGTGGTTAGCTTACGGGAATTATTAGCGTGCCAACAAAACAATAAGTTTGCAAGTTCGCAAGTAATTTGAATTTCTCCAGTACCTCTAATGCGTTGCTCATTCGTTCAATGCCCTCTAATATATGAAGAAGCAATACATACAATTAGTAAAACATGGCTTTGTTTGCCGTATGGTCGTAAATTATTCCACGGAAAACTTTTTATAAATAAAAAAACAGTAACATATAAACTAACAAACAAATGGTAAATTTTAGTACTTATTATAATTATAGATACATATCCTATGCGAGATTAAGGATTAACGAGGCAGTTATTTAAATTTACAAAAAATCCTAAAAAGAATGTTGTTAAAACTTTACTGCATGTTTATAAAGCTTTTTATTTGTGTTTAATTAAAACTTAAATTGCACCTAGAACATAAAAATCATCCAGTTTTATGGTGTTTGCTCACGGATGTGTGCACTTGGGAAAGGTTTTATTAATTTTATAGTTCGTTATGAAACTGTCTTGGAGTCTAGACGTGTTTTTATTTGCGGGAGGTTACACGATTGTATTGTTTAGATAAACCATGTATAATGTTAATGATAGTTACGGTTGAGGGCACATGAAAATAATGAACAGTGGTTCCAAAGATATTTTTTACCATTTCAGATTTTGCATTTTTTGACCCGTTGAAGAGCACACAAGATTGTGTGAGTTGTTTTAAAGGTGCTCTGAGTTTTATATATGAATTAAATGGAGTGCCATATTCAGAAGCCAGCTTGTGAATAAATAATAACAGCAGCATTAACCGATCTTCAAAGTTAAGTAGCTCTTGCCAAGGTTGGTTTCACAGTAAGCCTTTGGTCCTAGTTGCGATTTGTAGATTTATTAACAGTCGATACGCGGGTAGTTCGAAATCCGACAACCAGATATTCGGGCCAAATACTAGTATTTAGTTGTATCCGTAAAGACTGTTAGCCGCCCCAACATATTATTTTGGGAAAGGCCACCGGCCTTTGTCAAAATATGGAGTGTCAGATTTAGAACTGATTGCAACCAATGCAATACTATGTAGATTGTAGGATACAGTGTAGTTTTCTAAACACGGTAGCTATTATATATTAGGTAGTCGATTTCCAATTTACACAACTCACTGTAAAATTGCGAAAGAGTAGGTTTTAAGTACGTATCCACATAATTGGTTTTCCACCAATAACATTCCGTAAAGCCATCGATGACTTCGATGAGGGCACACGCACTGTGATAAAATTTTATAGCTTTATCTGATAATAGCTTGTGCAAGTACCGTTTTGTGTTTCCATGTACTTAGTACTTACGGTATGACTGTGTTTGTGCGGATCGATGAAAAACATTTTAAGTCGAAATGTAGGGTTCTTAATTCCATGGAAAATGTATTAAATGGCAAATGTTTCCACGTTAGGCTCCAATTTAAGCTTCACGAGCTGATTCCACAATCTCTCTTCTTCCATCGAGAGACTAGACGTACTGCAGGTTTTCACCCATACCTTGTCGATGTTCCACACATTCGTAGTTCCACTCCTTGGCTGTACGAATAATGAAAGATTTGTTTTGCTAAATCTTTCATTATTCGTACAGCCAAGGAGTGGAACTCCCTGCCTGCGTCGGTTTTCCCGAGTTCATTTAGCCCCGAATCCCCAATTTATTTAAGTCGCGAGTAAATAGGCTTCTTCTGGGTGAGCTCGTTCCATCGTCGACCTCATATCTGCCTTAGGGCAAGATCGAGGTCAAGAGTAAGACCATATCAAATAAAAAAATGGTTATTAAATAACTAACTAACATACTTATGAGATATTATTGAAACTGCTGGTGTTCTGGTAATTTTCTTGATCCAGAATACATCTACGTGGTGTCACCAGAGCAACACTCACATTTTTTTATTTCTATCATGTTTTCAGTACATTTTTTGTTTCTTTATTTCAATACGGTGAAAACCTTCTTTAGTTTGTGTTTTTCCGAAGCACCAGTAACCACACAATCACATACCCCTTCCGAATTTCAGGCGGTGTCTCAGGTCTTAGTTGATCCTAATCATTAGCAGTCATTTCTTTCCTTTTCATAAACAAAATCAACAAAATTAAACTGAACATTAGTTGTTGACCGCTTAAAGTTACCAACTTTTCAAATTAATAGTATTTGTAACCGCTCCACGTAATTTAGTGAAACAATTTGTTGGCTTATTCACATAGTTCTCTCGACACGGGCGATTAGTGAAACCGCGAATTAGGTACAGCACCAGCAAGTACAGGCGCCAGCACATGAAGTTAACCGAAACTGTAAAATTTGCCCAATTCACCTTGAACCTAATGAACCTTTAGCGATATAGTTGAAAATCTATTAATGAAATTTAACAGATTGTAGTAGTTTGATATGATGGCGTCTGCACACAAGTCCAACTTAAATCTGTAAAGTAGTACTAGCGTACCAGATCACATCTAAATATTTAATTCCGTTTATGTAAAAAAAAGTTCTCCGAGTAAATAACCCATTTGTCCGAAAAGAAGTCAGAATTTTTAAAAATATATAAAAGGGTTCCGTTTTATGCCATTCGGCTACTGAACCCTAAAAATGGCGTGTAAGGTAAGTTCCAAAGCAAAAGATCGGACAGGAAAGAAAAAGAAAACTTGCATTTAAAACCTAATAGGTTTTTTAAATAAAACATTAAAAATTACAGTAGGATGAAACCCAATGGAAAAAGTAGAGAATATAACAAAAATTAAAGGAAAAATAAATTACGGTCGATCTGAGGTCGGGAAGAAGGGCAAAACTACAAGTCCTATGGAAAAAAATGTTGTGGCAAAGTTGTAGAGAATAAAAAGATCTACAACTTTGATTGTTACACTTTTTTCACATAACCTCAAAATATATGTGAAAAATTCAAATAACCAAGTTTCTGGTTTTTAATTTTTATCTTTTACAAAAAACATTTTTTTTTTCTACGAAATTTGGTGAAAACTTACCTTATTATGTCCCAAATACACTGTAATTTATTTGATTTAAAATATTTATTTTATCGGCATATTTTATCTAAATATCAAAAAAGCACCCTAATTTTCAATCGAAAATTCTGACGTCAAAATATCAGTTTTTTTTTAAAAGTCGGTGGGCTTTGTGTTCCTTATAATCCCTACTTTCTGATGATGTATAAAAAATATACATTGCAATGGTAAATTTTCTCAGAAAATGCAAAATCAGCTGCTACGAAATAACAGGTAGTAAGGGCCAAACCCTCCTAGCCCCTTCCCCACTTCTCTGTGAAATACCTTTTGATGGGCCAAAATTTTCCGTCCACGATATATAAATTATCTTAAAATAACAATAAATAGGCATAAAACAGCAATAAATACGCTTATAATTTCTTGTCTAGGCCTTATTATTTGGTAGTGGGTATTATTTCGCAGCAGCTGATTTTGCATTTTCTGAGAAAATTTATCATTGCAATGTATACTTTTTATACATCATCAGAAAGTAGAGATTATAAGGAACACAACGACCACCGACTTTTTAATAAAAGCTGATATGTTGACGTCAGAATTTTCGATTGAAAATATGGCTGATTTTTCGATACTAAGTCATTTATATGGTGAAAAATAAATATTTTTAATCAAAAAAATTACAGTGTATTTAGGGCATAAAAAGGTAAGTTTTCACCAAATTTCGTGAAAAAAAAATGTTTTTTTGTAAAAGATAAAAATTAAAAACCAGAAACTAGGTTATTTGAATTTTTCACATACATTTTGAGGTTATGTGAAAAAAGAGTTACAATCAAAGTTGTAGATCTTTTTATTCTCTACAACTTTGCCACAACATTTTATTCCATAGGACTTGTAGTTTTGCCGGAATCGATTTCCGCTTTCCCCCCTTAAAAACCCCCCCACCTCCACTTCCCGACCTCATATCGACCGTAATTTATTTTTCCTTTAATTTTTGTTATATTCTCTACTTTTTCCATTGGGTTTCATCCTACTGTAATTTTATTTGTTTTCAAAAATTAAATACCCTGGTCTATGTTGGCATTTTACATTCACAAAAAGCTATAAAATTAAGATATGCGATAGGCACGGCTTCATTTCTAGGAATCTTGAATATGTTATTAAGTACATACAGAAGTTCACACTTTCACGACTTTACTTTCGTGCCACCATTATAACATAGCATCACGTCTGTAATCTTAGAAGGGTTTGGCAGACTCAGGTGTGGTAAACAATAGGACAACATTTCGACAGAACGTTATGTATAAGTCCATTGCAATACATGTAATAGGGGACAAGCTTATTGCCATCAACCGGGCAAAAATCCAGGCTTCGTGTCTGCTACTGTGAAATTCCTGATGGAAGAACACAATAACAGTTTGTCCGACCTGAGAATCGAACCAAGGAGGACCTCATAAACAGCAGTCCTTCACACTTGCGACCACTAGACCAATAAGGCAGTCACCATTCATCATCATCATCATCATTTCAGCCAAAAGACGTCCACTGCTGGACATAGGCCTCCCCCAGGCGTCGCCACATTGACCGGTCCCGTGCGTCTCTCATCCAGCGGTTTCCTGCAACCTTGACCAGGTCATCGGTCCACCTAGTAGGAGGCCTTCCAACGCAACGTCTTCCGGTTCGCAGTCACCATTATATGGTAACTAATGATAATAAAATATGGTATAATCAAACAAACACAAACAGTGGTCTAAAATGTGCACTTTAGCAGATCATAATATGAATTGCGTTAAAAAGCGTATTGGACCATTCATAATAATAGTAACTGCGTCTGTGTGTGACCATCTTCGATTGATCGAAGGTGATAATTTAGGAAAATAGATCATAATAGGAAAATAATATGAATTGCGTTAAAATTCGTAAAATAGTCACAGACGCAGTTACTATTATTATGAATGGTCCGTATAAAGGTCTATTTTACGCTTTTTAACGGAATTCTTATTATGAACTGCTAGTGGCCATTTTAGACGCCCAGGTAGGTACTTAAATCAGTGCCACGTGTAAGAGTACGATCGATCGCTTCTGAACAGTTCTTCTGCAAACATCAATATTGAGTAGAAATCTGAGATAACTTTCGAGTTACACGAGTCAGGGTCGAAATGAGCTTAATAGAATTACAGTCCCTTGACTGTATCGAAAAATTAGGGTCTCAATGATACCGTCAGGGCTGCGGGTTGTTCGAATGAGATACCGCGGCCTCGACATAAAGGGCTAAGAAGGAACATGGGTGGTTTTTAGTCAGTCAGTTTTTAGAAGTCTCTTAGTCTCGACACTCAGACCGCTCTGTCCAGAGCGGGAGAAGTCATTTGATGATTTCCCACACTACAAAAAAAAAAGCGTCCTGCAATGATTCTAGAAAGAAACACAAGATTTCCGAGAAAACTAATCTAGAAATATGAACTAACTTATCAGCCCTGCGAACATGAAAGTTGACTTACAAGTTCTTACAAGGAAGAAACTATGTTAGTTTTAAATTCAACGCGGTCTGCCGTATTATTCTTGAAGAGGGCAAGACGGCTACAACACCTACAACATAGTCTTCAGCGATTAGCATAGACTCAGAAAAACGAACTGTGGAGAAGCGATACGCATATTTCTTCCTTTTGTTCGTGCGTGACGCTGGTAAAATTTCCAACTTGCTGCGGCCGTTACCTTTTACATAGCTTCAGCTCATTGCAGTCCACAGTTGGATATGGGGCTTTTGCCTTTCGCACCCACCCTGTCCCGAGATGAGTTTCACCTACAATTGTCGCTGCCAGTCTAAGACTAGAGGTCTGTGTGTTATACCAGACATTATTCCAAATCGCAATCCGCGATCTGTACAATACTGCTGGCCCAAACTCATCATCAGCTGCCTCGCCTTTTCCCAAATATATTGGTATACAGCCGAATGCAAGTAGGTATTTTACATTGAACAACTTCCTATCTGAACTCCACGACCCAGTAACTATAGGTATGACCGTTTGCAGACTTTTGGGTCATTGACTACATGTATCAACTGTTAAAATTCTACAAATGACTGCCGGGTCCGAGGCACGGGGGAAACTCGGCATGTAATGCTGGCCCTAACTCACCTGTCACTACGAGTATTAGCGTCGAGTATTTTGCTTCGATGAAGAAAATATTAACGTAACCCCTTCAGTTCTACACTTACGTATTCTAAGGCTACAGTGAGTACCGCGGTACTGCCGAGCGCCTGTCACATTACAGCGATAAGTACCGCGAGACGTGCCTATGTCAAGGGGCTAGCTTTATGAGGTTATCTGAATATACCGGCAAAACGGTAACAATGTGTTTTATGAACTAGTACTGAAGAGCTTAATGATAGACGAAATCTGTTGAGTTCTGGAGTAAAAAAGCTCTTGGTTCTTGGAACTTTGTCTTGACGATTGAAACTAACTGCAGTATGACGAAAAAAGAGCGCATAGTCTAGCTCTATCATTAATTGTTATTTTGAATAACCGCAAATTACAATATTGCTACAAATATTAGACTATCCATCCAGCCATCAAAATGCGTTTAGTAGTCGTGCGTAATAGCGTTTTTTCGTAAAAGACCAACGAACATCCATGCTCAAAAACGTTCGCGTTTACAATCATTGTACGATAAACTACTGTAGAATAGTAGATAGCTATTGAGATTATCGCAGTAAATTTTTAGTAATCTTTATTTTCTTTTCGTGAAGACGACAGCGACGGTACTTTGATTAGACTACTTTACATTGATTAAGTTCAGCAGACGGGAACATTGATTGCTGCATCAGTATGTGTACCTACATTTCCATGTGGTGCTTCTGATCAGTCCATGTCCTATTTGCTTGATTATCCTATAAGTGCCCGTTTTTCTTGTACCAAGTACCGGTGAAAACTCATAATAAGCTTATCTCGCTCTAAAATTTAATTCAAAAAATTTGGACAGTCGGCTTGCTATAATGTTGACCCCTAGACACGCCACTGACACCTTTGATGAACTTCCATTGTCACTTAGAATTAAGAGAGGAATTTACAATTATGACGCTGTACGTCATGTGCCAAACAAGATCAAAATTAAGACAGCACTTTAGTCACAAAATCCGGATAGGGAAAAGCTATGAATATAAAATTCATCGGTGTTATGTGAACCATCAAACTACTCAGAATTTTAATATTCACGCTATCTTTAAGTGCTACTTAAGTATGAGCAGATGAGTTATGAATACAATAAAAGTTGTAATAATGTCAAAATATGTTATAACCTTGTCAGATGTCAGCCATAAAAATATAAACATAATACTAAGTTTTATTGGCCACATAATAAAAACAAACGTTTATTTTATGCCACCATTTTCATAAAAAAAAAAACATTGACATCGTATAGTTAACTATACGTTTTAAAATACAGGGTTTAAAGATAATTTTAAAAAGCAATTCTTTTTTTGTTGAAACGTCTTGTTTTTACTGCGCTTAAAGATCCAAATTTTCATGCAACAGTTTTACTGCATATGAGCTTCTGAAAGCTCTTGTAGTATTTCGTGACGTGGTGACCGATTTATTTATTTATTTAAACTTCATGCACAAGAGTGGTACATAGGCGGATTTAATGCCACAAGGCATTCTCTACCAGTCAACCTTATGATTATTTCAGTTAAAGCTGTTTTTAAAGCACAATCAAGATATCAAGAGCACAAACCATATCATCATCATTGTCCGCCCTCTATCCTAATAATATGTATATTATTTGTGATCGGCGCAACATGTTTTCTTCTTCCATACATCTCAGTCACGTCCTTTCTAGCCACAGCATTCTACAAACAATCCACCTACTGTTTCTTTGTTCTTCTTTTATAGCCATCCACATTCATACTCAAAACTTTAATCAAGATATTTTCATTTCTCCGCATCAAGAACATCACAGTAGTATCTTAATTCTCCGAACCATGGGGTTTATTGTGACTGCACTCCGTAGTTTATTTTTACCCACGACGGAACGGAGACGGTATATGCGTTTGGGGTGAGAGGTTGTTTGTTTGTTTGTGTGTTTGTGCAAATACATGTTGCCATTTTTCTCCAAAACGACTAGTCCGATTTTGATGCAGTTTTCAGTTATGGGTTCGGGTTTGATTGGTGCATGTTCTTAGATAGGTGTTACGGTGACAACTCACCGGGGGGCGCTGCAGCAAACATTTTTTGTGCAAATCAAAGTTGCCATTTTTCTCCAAAACTACAAGTCCGATTTTGATTCAGTTTTCAGTTATGGGTTCGGGATTGATTGGTGCATGTTCTTAGATAGGTGTTACGGTGACAACTCACCAGGGGGCGCTGCAGCAAACATTTTTTGTGCAAATCAAAGTTGCCATTTTTCTCCAAAACTACAAGTACGATTTTAATTCAGTTTTCAGTTATGGGTTTAGGTTTGATTGGTGCATGTTCTTAGATAAAAAAATAAAAGTAAAAAGTTTAAAATAAAAAGCAAAATTAAAAATTTTGAATTTGAACCCAAGAATGTCCGTCGGGAGCTGAACATTGCAAAACTAGTTCATTTAATGGCAGCCCCCGACGGACATTCTTGGGTTTTTTTAAGGTGGGTGTTTTATGTTATTTTATCCTTTTTTCAATTAATTTTTAGCAGTCGTGGGTTTTTTCAAAATTTTTAATTTTGCTTTTTTGTCTTCTGATTCGCCATTATGGATTTTGTATTTTATACAATTGAATTTCATTATTACGAATTAATCTTCTTCGACTAGTCGGTACATCACTAGATGTATCTATTTTGTGAAGATATCAATGTGTGTATCGTACGTACCAGCCTGCTCTACATATAAAAAGCCTCACGAGCATCCTCAAAAGATCATTATTCATTACATGACATCCCTCCAGACATTACGAACTTGACCTTCAAGTCAACCTTGACCCATACGAAAATAGGAAAAGTCCACAGATGATGAATTGGAGCGAGATTATCATAATACCGTCGCACTCAATTCTCCAAGGAACAAAACGCCGCCGGCCCATTGTGCGTGCGATATGGATAATTTATTATCCTAGCTAGTTTTCCTCCCCGCCTTGTGGCGAACGATTAATCATAACAAACTAAGAAATTAATTATAAACGTTTTCCTGAAAACAAATGCTGGAATTAACATTTGCGAAAATACATTAGAAAACAGCAAATAGCTTCAAGGAAATACTATAGGATCCAGCATCTTGAACATACGCTAATGTAACTCGTGCTTCCAATAACTGTAATGTAAATATCCTATTGGAAAAAGTATTGTAAACATTATCGCGCGAAAATAAATGGAACACGCGAGGCGTCGGCACAAAAGTGCTCCAGATATCTAAAGCACCCTGCAGACATTACATTGTACGGACTAATTGAATTCAATAATGTCTGCTCATGCATAAGCAAAAGCTAACATTAGTTTTATTTGAACTTTACATCGAATAGTACTAAAAAGTAATTGCTAGCTAAGTTCAGGAAAAATAAAAACACAATTCGGATTCGGTGGAGCAAAAATAAAATTCTGAAATTAGTTTCCTTACGCTATTGTACAATTTCGGTTTCGAATTAATGCATTTGAACGAATTAACCTAAATGTAGCTGTATAAATGAGTGTCCTTCAGTGAATTTACAGTGCCTATATATTTTCAGCAAAACAATTAAAGAACATGCTTCTGTAAATGAAATTCTTTAAGCAAACGATCTGAAGAAAGGGCTTCATTTACTTATCCAGTCTTCCGCTAAGATTTGTAGACATCTGCCTGAGTTTTTATTAAACGGTCTTCTCCAAGCATGAGGTGCCTAATGCCGCGATGTAAGTTAAACGTGACGAAATTGTAATGATTTATTTTGTCTACATACTAATCGATGACAGTAGCAATGTTTTATGGTAAACGAACGCATATGTTGCGGCAATTTGATCAACAGCAAAAGCGGCTTTTATAAATTAATTTAGTTAAAATCGTTGTCCACAAAGTTAGTAACAACAGCTTATTCTCATTTCAGCTTTCACGGTCAAATCTTCCGCATCGTTTAATACAGGGCACTCGCGCCCGGACTATGAACAATCTTGCTCTATTTAAAAATTAAACCTGCGCAGTGTACTGGGCACTTTGGCGTCGGAATTAAAAATGAATTTCAATTTCAGGTTCCAGCAATCCAAATAATTCAAGCGACTTACAATATGAAGCGAAGCGACAAGTAATTAAATTGCGTCGAAGTCGAGAGCTTTTTAACCGTGTTGGAAAACAAATTTATCAGGACACCCGTCAAGGGTCGTGCTACGCCACACAAATTAGGAATATCGAGAACACTTCGGATGACGTAAAAGGAAAATTACTATCACGCAATGGTTTCCAGTATCGCCACATAATGACCTCAGGGAAAACTTCACCAACACTCAAATATAATTACGAGATGTTATCTCGAAGATAGAAGACCATTTACGTTTATTAGAGATTAAAAGGGTACGTTTACGTAGGGTGGGTGGCAATTAATAACACCATCAATTTAACTAGTTTACCCTGTTGATTACTAGTTGAGTACACACATGGCGTTCGTATGAAAATAATTGGTTTGACTATTGCAGCCAGAAATAGCTAAGGGTACACACATATGACTATTTTGGTTACTCACATGATACGATTAAGAGGCTCTGTCAATAATATATTTTGCACCTGCAGTATTGACACATGTTTCTAATCTATTGAATTCAAATTAACGCTTATTTTTATAGTCATAATTTGATACATAACGTTTTCTGATTCAGCTTTGTATTTTTATAAATAAAATCATATTTGCTACGAACCTGTTGGCACGCGGAAAGTTGCTTATTTGTTTGGAAGCATTGGTGGTTTGACGTTCATTGTAAACAGGCGAATTAATTACTTGCATCTAATCATAGTAATTAGCTGCATCTCCCTAAACCGAAGCCACGTGGCAAAAGCTAGAATGATTTCTAAACCAATGGTAACATAAACTATTGATAAAAATCTAAAATTAAATGCTCCAACAGACTTACAACTTAAAAGAGGTGTAACTCATGCAGACGCTCGTTTAAATTTTAGTGGTTGCATAAAACTGTCCACATAACTCAAGTTTTCTAGACTAACAATAACCTTATTTACCCTCTCGAATGCATTCCCAGTCATCAAATCGCATAATAATCCTTACGATAAATAAAGGATTTTATGAATCATGAAACAGTTCTCGAGGAAATCGTTTGTGGGTTTTATGAGTATATTTATCACATCATCGTTTCACGGGAATCGTAAAATGAATCAGTTTTACAACATGGGAAAGGTTAAAATAATGGTTGTAAAAGAAAATTGTAAACTTTCCGTCGTCTTTGTCTACGAGGCCATTAATATGAGTAGTTTCCATGTGTCATTGACATTTCGTTCAAGAATGGATGTAAGCACTACGATGAAAGTTCGTGAGGGATTTACTCCCCGACTTACGACCAGTAAGTCGTGGGTTCGAACCCATGCAGGCCGCATTACTTTATGTAATTTATTTCATCACCGCTGCTCTCAAAACGGTGAAGAAAAACATCTGTGAGAAAATCTGAAAATGTCTTAGAACCAAAAAGATTCGAAAATATGTGACAACTACCAAACCGCACTGGGCACGCGTGGTGGATATAGCCCATCCCTCTCCTAGAGAGGAGGCCTGAGTCCCTGCAGTGAGAACATTATAGGCTGACGATGAAGATGACTACGATGAAAGTTCGTGAGGGATTTGTCTTCGTTATGCTTGAAACAGAGACGGGGAATCATCTATAACATTATGCCTATGTAGACAAGCCCAGCAATGTCGAGTATGATTCATCTAGCTGCCAAGTTTCATTGAATTAGTGCAGGTATTTGGCTTACCATGATGCAAACAGTGTTACTATTTTTAAAATCGATTCTTTGAGAACTTTTTGGTTTTTTATTTCCAGCTTTTCAGTTTATTATTGTGAAACATTTCACAGACGATTTAACTTCCTGATTTTTTGACTTTTGTGTGATTAGTCATTTCGGAAATCCAACTTTTAAATCGTTATAAATCCAAAATGGACATTCGAAATGAAAATGATATAAGGAACCTAAACATGATTTTAAAATACCTATTCAATGATACCCCACTTTACTGTCACTGTGTCTTTAGTGACACTAACAAGATTAAGACAGATCGATTGACGTAAGAATCATCCTAATCGGCCCACGCGTTTGGTCTATAGATCGCCACACAGGAACAAACATACTATGTCATTATCATCATTCACGCCTGTACTTTCCGAAGGGTTAGGCCTCTGCCTCACCCTTCGTATCTACAAGTACATGCTCATTTTGGGTTCAGTTATATTTAAGTCACATGTAATAGAGGGCCAACCTATTGCCATCAACCGGGCACAAATTCAGACTCCGTGGCAGCTACTGAGAAATTTCTGATGTAAAATCCAATAACACTTTGTCTGACAACGGGAGTCGAACCCAGGACCTCATGTTCAGCAGTCGTGCTTGCGACTACCAACGAGGCAGTCGGCAACATACCTACATGTATATGCTGATAAACACATTAGCCACCTTTTTTTTTTTTGGTGGGTGGAAAATCATCGAATAACCCCCCCCCTCTTGGGCAGAGCGAAGGGGAGTGTCAGACTTCTACTGACTAAATACCAAACCCATGTTCCTTCTTCGCCCTTGTGTCGGAGCCGCGTTAACCTTTATATTTCCTTTAGATAATCCACAGCCCCGACGGGACATTAGTCACCTCAGTCGGGTATTAAGGCTTACACGAAGTTTAGCCTGATTGTTTTACTGTTACTGTTAGCCTGTGTCATCCCACTGCAGGGCAAAGGCCTCCCCCCACGATTTCCAAATTTTGCGATCCAGGGCCAATGTGGACCACTGGTCGTTGGTTCTGTCAAGCTCGTCCCGCCATCTCCTACGAGGTCTAGGTACCACGTCGCCTTCTGGCTGCGTCAGGGTTCCACAACGTGGTTGTTTTGGCCCACGGGTCGTTGGGCATACGGCAGACATGGCCAGCCCAGTTCCACTTCAGCTCGGCTTTTTGAGCAACGTCAGTGATTTGTGTTTTGGAGCGCAGCGCTGATTGTTTTGTTTATCGATATTTTGATATTCAGTTCTCCAGTATCTACCAGTTTAGTTGGATATCGTTCTTCAGACACGTCATCATCATCATCATTCTCCTACCCTTATCCCAATTTATTTGGGGTCGGCGCAACATGACTTCTTCTTCCATAATTCTCTATTTCTCGTTCTTCAGACACATCGATATAATAAACGATGTCAGAAAAATAGGACAACACAGATTTATCATTGACGCGATCGAGAAATATTGCAGTGTTATAATCTAATACATACATATTGTAGTCGTATAGGTTTATATTGCTATTGGAGTGTTATTTACACATCTATCATCAGATGTTTGTAGCTGTCTATATGCTACAGAACAGGGATGGCGAACCTTTATGGATCAACGTGCCATTTTTTCTAAAGCAATGTTTATTGAGACCTTGCACGTGCCGTCCAATAATATTGCTTAGTCTTTATTGGCTGATAAACTAAACAAAATATGTGCTCAACTAAAAACTCTTTATTTATTAAGAAAAAGAAAAAACTTGACCTAATGGTTCAATTCTACGTATACTAACATAGGTGTAACTTCTGTTGTTACTGATTAGATGATAAGTAACTTATATTTGTATAGTATAAGGTGACTAGAGAGAGGTTACTTTTAGTAAATTACGTCAACATGTAATTTATTAAAAGTTACCTCTTACGACCGTTAGTAACCGGTTTCTAATCGAATCTTATGTAAATGTTATTCATCTCAGAAAATAATTACTCGTAAGGCATAGATGAAAATATGGTTAAAAATTCGGTAATGTGCCTAAAATATTGTATAGCGTTCCATTGGTTCGCCATCCCTGCTATAGAGTATAGATGTTGGTTGGGTGTTGATTTGATCTACAAACTTTGTGGACTATGTAGGAAGTGAGGAATGCTTGGCACAGATTCCCATTAATTGATGAATCAAGTTCGTTACTTTCGTTCCAATAATCTAGTCACGGTTTGGATTGAATTTAAAAAAAGATTTTTCAGGTTCTCGAGATCATTTCCATACATAGCGTTCCATTGGTTCGCCATCCCTGCTATAGAGTATAGATGTTGGTTGGGTGTTGATTTGATCTACAAACTTTGTGGACTATGTAGGAAGTGAGGAATGCTTGGCACAGATTCCCATTAATTGATGAATCAAGTTCGTTACTTTCGTTCCAATAATCTAGTCACGGTTTGGATTGAATTTAAAAAAAGATTTTCAGGTTCTCGAGATCATTTCCATACTATCTACTTTCGCTTTTTTTAGGCCATCGTCGAAACCTAGCTAATATTGAGCCGTGTTTGTTAAATGGTAAGTTCTGGTTGACTGTTTTGGGCAGTCTTCTGTAAAGGTGCTGTTAGCAGAGTTAGACCGAGTGGCGATAGAACTACATCCACATTTCGTGAGCCTATTGTAGGACAGGGTACAAATCCAGACTTCAGGCTAGACTGCTACTGAGATAATCTTTATGGTAAACCCCAATAACATTTGGCCTATCCTGGGTATCGAACCAAGGTATCAATGCTAGCTATATAATAAGCATGTGGTTCTGCCGTTCTGGATACGATTCGATTCCCAGGTCGGTAACAGTGCTATTGGTTTATTCCATCAATAATGTCTCAGTAGCACTCAGGGAGTCTGGATTTGTGTTGATGGCAATAGGCTCGCGTGCTTGGCTCTATCACATGGGAATTTAACAAAACGCGCGAAATGTGGGTATGTATTGGTTACACCTCTGCCTAACCCTTCGGGTACTACAAGCGGTACAGTATGAAGTTCATATTACCTGGCTTTCTCCGCATTCGCCACTGCACCGGCGGCGGCGCCGGGCTGCCTGAGCCCGACGATGCCAGCTTGAAGCCGTCACCTGAAAACAATAAATAAAAGTGTTTATTAGTAAGAAGCCTTGTATGGGTAAAGATTGCCCATCGACAAAGTAACAAGCTTTATATCTCACTACAAATACAACAGTTAGACAGTTGAAATTTTCACAGACTGTGTATTTCTGTTCCCGCTGTAACAACAATATATAAAAATAAATTTAATTTAATTTAAAAGGGACTCCTCTACTACGATAGTACGGAACGCACTCATGCATTCACTTTTTAATTAGTAAGTTATTTAACTCGAATCATTTTCTTGCTCCTCTTAGCTCCTGATTACTGATTTTTCTGAAATTCAGAAAAATTCAAGATCGCAGAATTATACTAACTTAAGTTCTGCTAATTAGAATAAAGTACAGACCTACCTATAAATTTAAACAATAACGCATTGATGGCATGCCATCATCGTATCTAACTCTGAACAGAAGAAATGACTTTTTTCAGTAGAACTCTGGCCTCTGCTTCAAATTCAGTTTCGCTAAATCTGAACTTTATCTGAAATCATAGGCGAGGAGAGAGGGCGCAAAATACCGCCTAACTTTATTTTCATCTAACGACATCTATTGCCAACAGGTCTAACTAAGTAGACGCAGAGCTGGCGTAGCGATGTGACGGTGAACAGCTGTACTAGTTCCAAACTTGGCTGCCAACGGTTTGAAGTAGTGAACACGGGCGCCGCTAGATGGCGCCAGACATCCGTTCAAGAAAATATACAAACAACAAACAGATGTTTTTCTCTCAAGTTTCAAAAGTAAATAATTTATGCTATGATAATATTATTGAAAAAAGTACATAAGGATATTATTTTGTATAGTAGGTAACGCATTCTCGTTAGTATACAAAATAATGTCCTACTGTACTTTTTTCAAGTGTTTAATTTGGTTTTTTATTCAAAGAGACTCATGAGAACAAACGGGTGCGCCAAAGTTCACCTAAAATTTCAACTCCGATAATTGGAAATCCGAAAATGTTCTTCCTAACATTTTTCATCCTAACAATCGCAATTCCTAACTTCTCTGTCTCTAATGTTTTAATTCCGAAGCATTCAACTTCATAATGTCTGTAGCAATAAACATCTATTATACTATTATTTGTTTTCCTATATTTTCTCAACATAACCATCTTTTACACTATTATTCAAAGTCATATCTTTTTTTTTGTTTATATTACTTTTTATTCATAATAATCAGTATTATAAAAGGACCCATTAAAATAGGAGGACAAAATTTTAGAAATCATTCAGACCGCTAAAATAAGGACAATAGCAAAAAAAAATAAGAAATAAAATACCTACTTTTATAGGATGAGTTTGTTCTAGAGTGCCGGCAATTTATTATTTTAAGTCAAAATAAAATCACTTTATATATAGTGTTTTTTTTTTGTTTAGTGGTCTTTAGTTAGGCTTACTAAACGCTGTGTTAAAATTTGTCCACCTATTTTAATGGGACCTTATATACTATGCAAAGATATCCATAGGTTAGGTTAGGTTAGAACTGTGACCAACTACGCGCGAGCCGAGCGAGCGAAGCGAGCGGTGCCGCGGCAGCGGCCGGCGAGCGCTACCTCGAAATTGGTCGCGAAATTTTTCTAAGTATTTTTTTCATAGTGCCCCCAAGACGACACTCTGACCTGAATTTCATTCATTTATTTTATTTCAAGACAAAAATCAGTGAAACGACCTTTATTCATTCTAAACAGTTGTATGAGTGAAAATATTATGGTAATTATGTTTAGGAATAAAAGCGTTAGGATAAAAAACAGTAGGAGTTTAAATATATTTACACTAATGATATTATGAATTCCAATTTTCGGAAACATGAGTGTTATGAACATCGTCGGTAGGACTACAAATAGTATGAATGAAAACTTTAGGATGAAAAATTTTAGGAAGAGTGATCATTCGGATTACAAATCGTTAGGAAGAACAATTTCGGATAAACAACTTTAGGTGAGCCAATATGGACCCGAACAAACTGTAAGGATGATTCCAAACGAACGTGTTTTGAATAAATAAGAAATACAAAGAAACGCACATTTCATCTGCCATCAACATAAATGAAAAACATAAAAGCTGTTACAATGGCGGGCTGAAACAGCCATATTGAAATTTCTTGCACGCGAAGACGTAAAATGCGTAAACAATAAAGATGATGATGAAAAGGCATAAAAGTTTAGAACCATTTTATCTTGGAGTCGATACAGTGAAATGTTTTTAATAGCTTGATAAACTGTTAACATAGGCTGAATTTGAAATTCTAATGGGTTCTGGACCACTTTCCGCAGCATCCAGTACGTAGTGGGTTTAATCTGGAGCAGGTACCTATGTGGGCCTATTCATCTTTACTGTTAGATCCATTTCATTAGCTTTCTTGTAAAAAGTAGCTCTTTCAGTTTTTAACTTATTTATAAGGACTTTTCTCAGTAGTTTAGCACAATCTCTAAAAGTTTATTAGTAATAATAGAAAAGCATTTCATCGGGTACCTATAGTCAAATTTGCAATCGGTCAAGTGACCGAAAAACCGTAAAAATTGCGCTCGATCAAAGTACCTACATAATACACACATCAAAAGTGTCTAGGGATCAAGCATTTTTATGCGGATTTCTTGAGATTGAGATGTGGCTTTGTAATAAATTTATGATTTTATAAATTTATATGGATCCTTTTTGGTGCATTTCATAATTTGAATCAGGAACTGTCAATCAAATTCGAGTAAAAGATGAAAATCAGCTGTCAATATTTTCCCTATAAAAACATACAACGCATTGAAGACATTATTAGTGCTACTGTTTCCCTACTACTGATTAAAACCAACGTTATTATGGAGCGGCGACGTCATTTAAGCAGGGAAGAAATGCTCAGAGCCGTGGGAATGATAGAAGCTGGTTCCCGGCAACGTACTGTGGCTTTAGCTCTGAATACAAGTCAGAGTGTTATCAGTCGACTTTGGACACGTTACCGAAGCACTGGTACCGTGGCTGAGCGCCATGGAGGACGGTATCGCTGCACCACACGGAGACAAGACCGATACATTCAAATCTTAACTCGAAGAGCTCCAACAATAACCGCCATGATGTTAGCCGTGAGGCTTCATCACTCTTCAGGGAACTTAATTAGCGACCAAACAGTCAGAAACCGCTTGTATGAAGTGAACCTTCATTCCCGAAGACCGCTACGGGTACCACCTATAGCAATGCACAATCGTAGGATTCGATATCAATGGGCTCTTGAACACAGAAATTGGGCAGAAGAACAATGGCGTTTCGTGTGCTTTTCTGATGAGTCTCGTTTTGGTATGAGACCGGATACAAGACGTATACGACACTGGAGAACCCCTGGACGCCAACAGCGATTAAAATCCTGCCAGGAAGTCCATCCTTATAGTGGTGGAACCATCATGGTATGGGCGGGTATTTGGATCGGCGGAAGAACTGAGTTGATTTGGATCAGAGGCAACCTCAACGCTCAAATTTATGCTGAGACGATTGTATCAGACGTCATCGTTCCTCTACAAGTGCAAATCGGTCCCTTATTTCAGTTAATGCATGATAATGCACGACCGCACACCGCAAGAGTTGTAAGACAGACTCTCGCCGCAGCTAACATCAATGTCCTGCCCTGGCCTGCTCAGTCGCCAGACTTGAACCCGATTGAGCATGCATGGGATATGCTACAGAGAAGAGCTCTGCCGAATATGGAGGGTATCCAGTCGCAAGAAGACCTTTTTTTGTTGTTGCAACGAATATGGGCGGCCATTCCACAGCGTTGATTTGGATGAACTCATTTTGAGTATGCCAAACCGATGTTCTTGTGTTGTTAGTGTTCGCGGTAGAAACACGGATTATTAATTGTTTAAGTTACCCAATAAAATTTTAAAGAAAACTGTTATTTCAGTCTTTTTTTCGAACTTTAATGTTAGTGGTTCAAATGTCAAAAATCCTTTTATTAGGAAAATGGCAAATTTCTTTATTAATGCAAAGGTGACTTGGTTTATCGTTACTGTGACAAACGAAAACACTTTATTTGATGAATCCTTAAAGAAAATTTTAATTAATATCAATCAGGAGAAAAGTTATTGCAAAAATATATGTTGATCCCTAGACACTTTTGATGTGTGTATTATGTACTTTGATCGAGCGCAATTTTGACCATTATATTATATAATGGTCCTTATCGAGAAATGACACCCAAAATCATAAGTAATCACACATTATTTATGAGCAATAAAAATATCATTCAAATCTTAGTCGTATTCATTTGAGTTATATTTTCCTTCGTATGGCTAAATCTTGTGAAGAAGTAACAATCCAGTTGAACAATATTTTCTGTGTAACTAACGATACTATACATACATATGTACTTCCTAATACAATATGACGTCAGTCATCAAGTCCTCGGTATAGAAAACTAGAAAACCAATTCGCCATACAATACAAACAACCACACTAGTTGACATCAGACCTTGTAACAAAATTACAAAACGCTATTCACGTGACTATCAATGCAATTAACAGATCCTTATCGTAATCAACGTTTTTTGGCTAGTTACTCTATTAAACTACTTCTTGTTATTTTGATGAATTCGGGCCGTCTCAATGCCTTATCTGATGGCATCGAAGGCAGCCATTTTTAACCGACTTCCAAAAAGGAGAAAGTTCTATGTTCGTTTATGTACAAGAACGTTCTTAAGACTGCTTCGCGTTGGTCTAGTGTTCGCAAGCGCGGCTTCTGAGCATGAAGTCCTTGGTTCGATCAAAGTTCGATAAGGTCTTCCATCAAGCATTTCTGAATAGCAGCCACGGAGTCTGTACTTGTGCCTGTTTGATGGCAATAGGCTCTCCCCTTATTACATGGAACTTAAACATAACTAGCGACATGTAGGCGTACTAATGGGTACGCCTCTGCCTAACCCTTCATGGATTACAGGCGTTATGTTATGTTCCTTGTTATTTGATGAATTCGGCCCGTCTCAATGCCGTTATCTGATGCCATCGACGGCAGTCGACAGCCATTTTCAATGTAAAAGAATGTTCGTAATTAAGTGTCACGAGGTATTACATTTTGTGACACTTTCGTTTATGTCAGTAGGCAATTCTAATAAAAGAGAGATGAGAATTTTTCCTTTTAAGTCTGCTTGTCTTACTGAACAGTTATATCGAGTCATAACCTATCAACTTCGTGTCTTGAAATTGCCCTAATTATTTGTGATGCTGATCCAATTAAAATGTTTTTTTTTAGAATATATCACAAAGATTTCTTAGATTAATCCCTTGGTAACCCCTTTTTTCTATTCTAGCTTAACTTCTAGTCAGGCAACTGCCTCTGATCCAATAAGGATGATTTTCTTTATCTCTCAAATGTTTCAAAAAAATGATAAAGGTTCTACACGAACCTTTATTTATTTCATCCAAGTGATAATTTCTATAATGGCTCATTTTCATCTTGGCTAACATCACAATTCCCGAATAGTCTCTTCGCTGGGAATCTGGGATGCTTCAACAAAAAATATAAAATAGCACTTCGATCTCATAAAAGAAAATTCAGTAATTCGGCAAAGAGAGCTAATATCCGTTAACCTCACATCTGCGTAGATTATATTTTTTAATCCACTTAAAAGCGTCGCTCCACTTAATTGCGTTAAGTCGACCATAATAAGGGTCTAACCGTAGATTAAACGTGGATTAAATAAGTGATGTCCAACACTCGTCTGTGGGACAAGTGATACGAGGGTTCATTAATTGGGGCACTACGACAAATAAACCTTTGGAATAAAATTGGAAGTCTTTACATAGGCTCCGGACCCAGGTTGGTCGGAGCAAGGAAAACCTGCTGAAGTGGAGATTAATTCAGTTTTGGAGTTTAAATGGGAGGCTATTTTCAAACGATGGGGCATTTAATATGGTGTCCCGCTGGTCCTGTTCTTTGTTCACTACAAGAGCTGATAAACGCCACCGAAACCGCACAAATTAGTAGCTCGATTCTGGGGCGACACAGTTTAGATTGCCATGAAGATAAAATTAACAATTGCTGCCAAATTTTTGATTAGATGTCCAATAAATACTGATATTCCCGAAGTATTTGTAATAAAATACGGAGTTTTATAGGCTCGCCGATTTGGCAATGACGCTGGTAATAACTCGAGTAATGTCAAACGTAAATGCACGCGTTTTAATTACAAACACGAGGCAAATTAAACATTTACATGCATTATTTTAATTGCAACAACATGGTTCCGAACTTTAAGTAGCACATATTTATTGAGTGCATAATTATGTTAACTTGATTCCCAATTTTAATCAGCGCCTGAACGATGAACATTTATTTATCGAAGGTATTTTTTTACACGGTTTATTTCAAGTGTGAGGACGTTTTAAAGCATCAGTAATGAATAATCACGCAAATCATTGCACAAATAATAATAAGTTAACATGGTAGTTTATCAATCGATTTGACTGTGAGCTTGGAGAAAGCTACAAAACCCGCAGTGATTGCTGTAGTGTCAGTGATGATGATTAGGATACTAGTAAATTAGAAGTAAGGTTCATATTCAAGACCGCATCACAACAATATTGAAATCTAACTAGATTTTAAAATCTGTCTGTTTTAAATCCAGATCGAATCGCGACAAATGCTCTTGAGACTTCTAGACTAATCAGACATTTGATAACTTTCCTCCTTTCCAATGAAAATCTTAGTCTCAGATTGGAGGTAGCTAATGCCTGATTGATATGGTCACTATCAATCTCCATTACTTCTAACATTTTCCTATCAATTCTTATGTTGATGAATCGGTAGAGGTGAAAGGGAGAAAGGTCTACCTTTTTTCGCGATATTGATCTATCAATCTGTTTGACCTGCAGCAGAAAAGTTTAGATGACGGTATAACGGCCGGGTTAAGTATCTGTAGAGTTTTTTCATTCAGGAAATTTTTGCAACAACTTTTGCGGGAGCTCGCAGAAGCACGGGCGCAGTTATTTTTTTAAACATAATTAGTTTGTACGGCGTCGACTTCTCTCCGCCTGTAGTAGTTTTCCAGTTAACAAGAGGGAACATCAATTTATCATTAACACTGAAAAAGGGATTTTTACCATGATGACTGTAACGAAAAAGAAAGAGGGTAAACCGATTTGTCTGCTCATAAACATCCACCCTTACCTAATAACTTCAGTTTATCCGTGATCATGGTTGTAACAGCGCCGAAATATTGGGAACACACAAGAAACAGTAAACATGGTAAATATCCCGTTTTCAGTGTTAATGATAATGTTAGTGATCATGTCAATTAACCTCTACTGTATGAAGAATTGAATATATACATGAACCATGATTGAAGTGTTTACCGTATAGGAATAGGAACATAGATTCGGTGGTACTATTACTAGTCTACGGGTCAGATAGAATGCTTAACAGCCCGCTTCCGACAGTGAAATCGATATATGGCGGCTTTAGTACGCACACAGATTGATAGCAGGGCGGAAAGCGATAAAACATGACCAGAACGATCGACAAGACTTAGATTATGAAGATATAAAACGAAAAGCTTAGTAGCAGTAGCCCAGTAGCATTCTATCTAGCCGTCCGGCGTCCGTCCGTCTATGACGAAGACCGTGCCACACACAGCCGACCCGTGACCGTGGATTCCGTCTGAGCTCTGTGTTCCGTGACCGTGGAACACAGAGCTCAGACGGAACATGGCTGGGTTTTAGTCAGTACAAGTCTGACACTCTCTTCCAGTCAGCCCAGAGCAGTAAGGGTCATTTCGTCATGATCGTAGAATAATGTCGGTTTTGAAAAAAATACGAAAATCACTTTTTACCATATTTGAATACAACACTGTTTAATTATTATCACTGCATTAAAGAAAAAATTGGATGTATTTTAGTTTCCAAATTAATCAGTCGGTAAACTGACGGATTTGATAGGCGCTCATAGTAAAGTGACGCTTGTGTATACTCGTCCATGTACGACGCGCAGGGATCTCGCACCACCCCCTCCCGCGCCCGACGAATCTGCTCAACCGTCATTATTCGTCGAACTCGCTCATCGCGATGCACTGAATTAGACTATTCATAAACAATTACATTAGTTTATCTTTGTTAGCCTTTTTATTAATTATTTCATGCCTACTTAGTTTATTTTTTTACGTATTTTATTAAAAGCTATGCCACAATGAAAACTGGACGATCAAAACTTATGTTAAAACTTTTTGAACAATAAGTAAAACAGAACAAATTACGAGTTGATCTCACCAAGAGTGCATTGATGAGGAAGACTACGTACCAGGGACTCCAGGTAAGTTAGTGATACGTACTTACATTTTTTAATTCATGTATTGATTAGTTTTTTGCAAAGTTAACAATTAAAGCGTCGGTTCTGCCTATCCGTCGGTTTTCTACGGAACGTTAAGAATCAATTTAAAACTTAGTTTACTTATAAATAATCATTTGTTATCTGATAGTACTATATCATTATGTTGTGTTGGTGTTAAATTTGACAATTTTAAGTTTCAAGTTGTATATAACTATACTTCATTTTTCTATGGACATGATAGTGTCGCGCGATCTTATCCGACGATATTCTGCGGACACACCTTTTTAACTAACGGTCTTATCTGACGATCCGACTTTGTTCTTAGAACCAAATTCACTACCACCTTTTTTCTACTGAAAAACAATCATTATTTGTGTATATTTGATGTATTTTTCTATAAGAATATAATCTAATCTGATTAGTAATTTACCTGCATAAATAAAAAGAAGTAAATTTTATAATTTGTAATCTTTAGAATGTTTTTAATGCGCCCGCTTGTGACCTCTCAGGAGTCAAACAGCTGAGAAGACACAGGCGTGCGCGCGCATGTATTCCGATGTTGTTAATATGATAAAAGTGAAAGAGTAAAAAATCATTGGGAAAGTTGTTTGTTATCATAAGTACAATCACGTGTCTAACTGCCGTACTCAGAGAACGTTAATGATTACTTAGGCCGTTACTTAGTAAAGGTTTTGACAGTTTTTGTATGACTCAGGCCCAGATTCAAAGACCACACTTTGACTTTACTTTGATGGAAAGATCTACTTTCACGCAAAAATATATTTCTTAGGCCCAGATTCACAGACCACACTTTGACTTTACTTTGATAGAAAGATCTACTTTCACGCAAAAATATATTTCTTAGTCCTGTCAAGCTGTTATTTACTTTCCAAAAATCATACTTTACTTAGTAAAGTCAAAGTGTGGTCTGTGAATCTGGGCCTCAGAGAGGTTTGATGATGAGGGTTAAACCTCTCTGAGTGCGAGTGCGACACTAAGTGTCGTTCACTAATTACCAGTCAAGATATATAATTATTTATTACCGTAATTAATTATAATACGAGTATAATTATCTATATCATAATCATATCTTTTCGGAATGCCATTCACCATCACATCATCATCATAATTTTTCTTTCTTTCTTTCTATAAGGATGTCTTTTCAGATGACGAAGACCTACAAGGAACAAGAGAAATCATAAAATCTACAGATGAAAATATGAACAAGAACGCACCATCACCTACTTGTGTTCTTGGAGAAGATCCTTTTATGGCTGTGTATCAAAATGAATCCTCACCGTCTTTACTCCCGTCAGAAAATCAGCATGGTGTAGTCTCCCTCTTAAATATCAACGTAGTCTTCTTAATCCCTCTAAATACCTCTACCTTGATATCAGATCTGTCACCTTAACCGATTACCCCGGTTGTTGAAAACAATGAACAAACACCTGTGCCATGAAACCCGTTATGAAGTATGTAACGATTTTTGCTGTCCCACTCACGATAGTGCAGACTATAGCAACTGTCCATCAATCAATACAGCTGTGTCTATGGCTAATAATCAATGTTATTGGTATATGTGGAATGAAGGTGTTTCATAAAAGAGTGGGTCTTAAAATGAACATGGATAAAACAAAGGTTATGTTGAATGTTCATGTAACACCCCACTCCTATAAAGATCGGAAACTCTACACTCAAAGTTGTGGACAATTATTTGTCTACCTGGGACAAACGGTCCAGTTGGGTAGGTCTAATTTCAAGAAAGAGGTAAATCGTCGAATCCGACTCGGCTGGGCAGCGTTCGGGAAGTTGCGTGGTATCTTCTCGTCTAACTTACCCCAGTGTCTCAAGACGAAAGTCTATGACCAGTGTGTGTTGCCAGTGATTACATACGGGACCGAAACGTGGTCGCTCACAATGGGTCTCATCAGGAAGCTTAAAGTCACCCAAAGGGTAATGGAGAGGGATAGCCCTCTCGCTCGGAGTCAGAAATGAGGACATCGGCATGAGAACCAAGGTTACCGACGTAGCCCGAAGAATTGCCAGAATTAAGTGTCAATGGGCAGGGCACATTGCTCACAGAACGGATGGCCGATGGGGCCGAAAAGTTCTGAAGTGGCGACCGCGAACTGGAAGACTTTGCGTTGGAAGGCCTTCCACTAGGGGGATCGATGACCTGATGAACCCACTGGATGCGAGACGCACGGGACCCGTCAATGCGGCGACACCTGGGGGTGGCCTATGTCCTGCAGTGGACGTCTTTTGGTTGAAATGATGAATTAATTAGGTAGGTTCAAATAGGTTTGGATCCTTTGGGTTTGGTCTTCTTAGTAAATAATGCTGTTGATAATTACTTAATTGGAGCTTATTTACTTTGATTAAAAAAGGGTCCAAAAACTAAACCAAATATAATGTGTTTTATTTGTGAAAACCTACCAACCGCAACCTACCTATTTACATACAGACCACCTGCCTACCTACTTACTCATGGTTAAAGTAGAATATGACGGAACACACATCCGCCAAAATATTACCCTGTAAGTCAATAGAACATGATCGGAAAGTCACATTCGTCACTCTTTGAACACGAACTTTCCGAAGAACAATGTCGGATAATACTATGTGACTGTGTTGACTCCAACGTAAAATGAAGCATGTGATTTTTCGGGAAAACTGCTCAATTATAAGTTATTATTTTAAATTCATTTTAAAACAAACCCTATTTTTCACTAGTATGCCAATTTTCAAAGTTATAGATTTAAAATTAAAAAAGTTATCTCAAAAAAACGAACATAATTATTTGAAATGGCTGCCCTGGAAAGTTTAATATTTGTCAGATCCGTCACTATTCTACGACTATGACGATTTGATGATTTTCCCATCCGCAAAAGACAAGCTCAACCACAGTACACACAACACAAGTCAAACTAAAACGTTTATTTTGTACAATTCGCCTCCTTTTCCTTGCCAGGATCTAGTTAATTGCAAAGTGTAATTGAACTGAAGGTTTGATTAGGGTTTAGACCACACGAGCGAATGCACAAAACATTCTTACTTCCACTTCCCTTAACTCATCTATCCGTAACAAGAAAATAATGCACATGTGTACTGCTGTTCTACGTTAGTTTGGTTTAAAGTTGTCTGAAGCTACCTTCAGGCGTTTCCTTTTCCCCACGAAACCATTTCTCGCTAGGTTCTAGTTAAGTGCAAAGTGTAATTGAGCTGAAGGTCGGTTCAGTCCGGGTTTAAAGTACACGAGCAAATGCACAAAACATTCTTCCTTACTCATTCGTCCGCAAAAATTGTGATAGCGCGGGTATATAAATATTATTATCATGCATATCGCATGATAATAATATTAATATAATTTATAGCCTTTAAGTACTTAGGTACTACGAATAAGGTAACTTCCTACCTGTGAAAGGATTTTAAGAATTGGTTCATTGGTTCCGCAGATTACATCTACATACAAACTTACAAACAACATTCTTTAAAATATTAGATTAGATTTTAGTGAGAACACAAAAACACCATTTTTACGGTAGTCTATCCATGTCAAGAATAACTAGAAAATAATGCACTTTGTTCTGGTTCTAAGTTTGTTAGTTCCAAAGTAGTTTCAAGCCACCTTCAGGTGTTCTCTTTTCCTAACTACAATATTTCACTACCACTATGCACACGAGCAAGGAATTATGGGCGATTTAATCTCTGTACACCGAGATACGGGTACTACCGTACTACATAGGTAGTATTAAACGACACATATATGTGAAACTACCCTCATCCGGACGAACCTTGCGGTAAGGCTTCATCTAACTAAAGGATTTAGTTTCACATCTTAGAATAGCTGTATTGAATCTAACGATCGATCGAGTCGGTTCATCAAAGACAAATTCAATAGTGAACAGAGCCGTATTAGTGCCTTGCTGGTTTTGGGGGTCACAAGCGCGACTGGTGAGCATGACGTCCTGGTTTCGATTCCCTGGTTGGGCAAAGTGTTATTGGGGTTTTCCATTAGGAATTTCTCAGTAGCAGCCACGGAGTCTAATTTGTGCCTGATTGATGGCAATAGGCTCGCCCCTGATTACATGGGACTTAAACATAACTGGCTAAATGTGCGTGTACTATAGTTCTAATCTCTGCTTATCGTTTTAAGGATTAGAGGCGTGATGTTATAGGGCCTTATTATTGGAAAGGGAAAAAATGTACAGACATCGGTAAAACAAACTCAACGCCGACATTAATTAGGTTAAGCACTCAGAAGCTAACTAAGTTTATTAGAGTTGACCAAAATAGTTCTTCAGACCGTTCCGTTAATTACAAAGTTAGTTTCAAAGCAAACGGATGGCCCCTAAACATCTCGAAACAGCGGTTTCACCAACAAACTCTCCCGACCTCATAATTTATTTCTTTGTCGAATAAATTTATGCCTATTTTGGTCCTATTTTAATGAACTAGAATTTTCATAGCAGATTTATGAAATGCGACACAAAGGGACTTTGTAATCTTCATGTCTTCGTTCAAGCGCACGACCCCCTTTAAGCGGTCGTCCGCTATCGCAGGAACTACCCCTTAAGACTCGATGAAAATATATTGCGCAGGGGGAGTAGAAATCTCGGGTCGACTGCGCGTCGTGTTCCGCGCGCGACTCAAAGAGTTGTCTGGTATAGTAGACGGGACCACAATATAAATATGGACAGTACGGAAACTGCCTACAAACGCTCGAAACCGCACACTCACACAAACATGCGCATCGACAGGGCCAGCTAGCGATCACGGCAGTGCTCTCAGTTGTGCATGCCGCGCCGAGACGTGTGGTTAGTTTACGTAAAAGTTTAGAACGTATTGCGCGGTATACGGGTGTTTGAACTCGGCTTCATCAAAACCGGAGATATCGTATTTTAAACTTCCTACTAATTTTGAAAAGTAAGAATGATTTATTGTTATCGAATTATACCTATTATGTCCTTGTGATCGATCATAATGAATTCGTGAACTTATTTGTAAATCGTTGTTTAAGTTTTGAGAGTATTTAAAGCTGTTAGTGGTAACAAAAAGTAAATCCAAGATGGCGGCTGCAATAATAATTATGAATTGTTTTGATACGGGTGTCGTATTTGTGGTTTTCCGAGAGGTGTCAAAATGTAAATCCAAGATGGTGGCTGTAATAAATTATCAACTTTTTGGTCATGGGTGTCGTTTTCATGGTTTTTGGGGGTGTTGAAACCGATAGTGCTGCCAAAATGTAAATCCAAGATGGCGGCTGAAAACTATTGACTTTTTCGTCATGGGTGTCGTTTTCATGGTTTTCGAGGGTGTTGAAGCTGATAGTGCTGTCAAAATGTGAATCCAAGATGGTGGCTGAAAATTATTGACTTTTTCGTCATGGGTGTCGTTTTATGGTTTTTAAGGGTGTTGAAGCCGATAGTGCTGTCAAAATGTGAATCCAAGATGGCGGCTGAAAATTATTGACTTTTTCGTCATGGGTGTCGTTTTCATGGTTTTCGAGGGTGTTGAAGCCGATAGTGCTGTCAAAATGTAAATACAAGATGACGGCTAAAAATTATTGACTTATTCGTCATGGGTGTCGTTTTCATCGTCCAACCGCAGCTCGCTCCCGCCAAAACTTGTAAAAGGTTACACCGTAATGATAAAGTTAAAGATCTATAGTTCTACAAGTTTGCTGTGTTTTAATACTCGTATTAAACTGCTTTCCGTGTATAAACTATTGTCTTTTGTTGAGATTAACCGACGTCCTATAATAACCTATTTAAATATACAATTTAAAAAGGTTAGTAGTAAGTAAGCTAGTTATTGATCACAACAGAATAAAAATATTTAATAAAATAAAAACAATATCATCAAAATTAAAAGGGACAACCCTATGGCTTCAATGGAGCGTAGGTAGTTATCGCATCAACTAGGCTTAGTTTCGGTACTGTCCATATTTATACTGTGACGGGACTCTCTAAAGCAAGTGCCTGCCAGGGTTGCGGAATGTGTTCGAAAGAGTTACCGTAGTCTTGGAACGCAAAGGCATTAGAAGAAATTACGAAATAGTCGAAATACGTATGGGTTTTTAGTCAGTAAGAGCGGAAGGAGTCATTCGAAGATTCCCACCCGTAAAAATGGCGGAGTAGAAATTATCACTGCTGGTAAAACATTTAAGTCCCTTCTAAATACAGAACCATAAAAACGGTCAATATGAGGAGGGATATAACTTTCCTCAGGGCTCCAGAATTTCGAGGAGTCAATGAATAATGATTAAGATATATTTGCAGTAACCTGTTTGGGTTCATAGGATCATAGGTGATCAAGAAGAGCCTTTCAAATTGACCAATAGCTCATTTCAGGGTGGCTGATATTCATATGTGTCAATAAATACAAATATGTGTATGGAGAACGTTGTTTGAATTCACCATTTAATCTAGGACATTCATATTCTCGGGAGATTTCATCGTCGTATCAAAGGGCAAAAAAAACGAGTTGCTGTTTTATTAAATAAATTTACATGAAGAGACTCCTGACTGACATACGTAGCATAAAAGTAATCAAATACTGTTTCACACAGACATCTGAAACGTGTTTTTTTTGTGTAAACATAAATGATAATACGAGAACAGTATGGAGGATGTAAAAGAGGGTGTATAATCAAAGGATAATAATTGAGGCGAACATTCTAGAGTGTTCTGCACATTTCCCAGGTGTATTCTTATCTACGTTATACCGTTTGCACGTCATAAAAGTCGTAACATTTTATTCAAGACGTGAAAGTTCACGGTGTTTTCCCTTCCATTTCAATATGGTGATAAAAATAGTTCATACACTTTGTAATATTGTTAGTATTTGCATATGGTATCTTACCAAAGTAATATATTTCAATTACTTTATTTTTATGAAGGCAAAACTTACCAATCTATATTTCATTCAAAATTTAAAAAACGGGGTGAGGTAAATAAAACCGTTTAAAAAAAACATGATCATCATCATCTATCTAACCTGCTCCGCTGAATACTAGTATTTTACATGGAGTGACTGCCTATCTGGCCTCCACAATATAGTACTGGGTAAAACGATATCCTTTGTTAAGACTGATTGTCAAACTTTCAGGCCACTGAATAGAAGATGAACAAAGGTCTACAAATGACAGTCGGACTCGGGACTAATAGCCTAACTTGCTTTCCGAGGCACGGAGGAATAAAATACGAGTACAAAATTGTGAAACAGAGTGTAACAATCAAGTGTATTTCTACAAACATATTTACTTACTTCAGCAGCACATTTCCAGTAATGAAGGATCCCAAGACGTACAATCTCCTCCTCCCGGCAAACTTACGACTTCGTCGTTTATTTAGTGAATATTCGAGCTATTCCGACATCGGAACTGTCGACGAACGGGAAATTAAACGGGACGCAAATGTGAACACAGCAAATTGACGGAGAACCAGCAAAATATTTGTTTTGCTCGTGCAAGTTCGGGGAACCTCGGGGGTGCTCGGAAAACCAGAATGCTCCCGATAGTTTTTTTTTAAATGAAAGGTTGGACGTTTGAAATGTTGAATTAGGAATAGGGGTCCAGGCGTCCAGCCAGTGGGAATAACATTGGTTAATTTAGTACGAGGCAGTGATTCGGAGTACCATGTTTTCTTAAGTGCAACAAAATAACGGTATATCCTACAACCAAGTATATTTGTGTCTATTGTAGGTACTTGGTTGTATGCAAAATCCGAGTTCAAAATATACTTTTACAATAATATTTCATCAATCACACGTAGTGAGCAAACAGTATTATATATGTCTGTGCAGTCTGTGATCAATAAAGTGCATTTTTAATAGATGTATAAAGTCCCAAGGACCTCGTGCCTAAATAATTACAGCCGCACGGGTCGACCTTCAATATTAAGCAGTGCTTGCAGAGGTTGGTCCGTGGATGGGAAAGTACGTTAAGCCGTTGGTCCCGGCAGGCATTTGTAGATCTTTGACAATAGTATGCAGTCGCTTCTTGTAAAATACTGGTACTCGACTACATCTGGTCAGACTGGAAGTCGACCCCAACATAGTTTAGACAAAAAGACCAGATAATGATGATGTAAAAGTCGGTACACAATGGAAATCGAAACTCTCCATAAGAAGACCATAAAACATTCTATTACCTCACCCTCCCTATCTCTCAAATAGCCATTTAACAAATAATAATTAGCTATAAGCCTCTTTTGGTTGCCTTCCCGCAATAAAACGTCTCATAAAAGACAGAAAGATGCCATCCAAATATTGTCCCTACAATCTCGTCTTGAGTATCCCTATACATATACTATTATATACCCAAGTATATGAGAGAATAAAGGCGAAAAATGTGTGTACCACTGTACCAACATCTGCCTTACATGGTACCCAGACATTGCCGTAAAAATAACATGTGTGTGCTTCCGTAAAATAAAATGATCCTACATCCCACAGCGAAATTGGAATAGCACAAGTATTCCATTATACGTGAGCACGCTATGAATATGTTGTAAGGTAGAATTTGACGAGGTTCTAACAAAAATCTTTTATTTTTATTAAGTAGAGGAAAGTAGAAAGTAAATACATCTACATCCTTATCCTTCCTTACATAGTATAAAACAAAGTCGCTATTTTTGTCTGTCTGTTTGTCTGTATGCTTAAATCTTTAAAACTACGCAACGGATTTTGATGCGGTTTTTTTTAATAGATACAGTGATTCAAGAGGAAGGTTTTAGTATATAATTTGAACGACATCCACGCGGGTGAAACTGCGGGCATCAGCTAGTCCATTTATAATCATCATCATAATCCACAGTCACCCACTGCTGAGCAAAAGCCTCCTGCGTGTTGTTCGAAAGAGATACCGCGGCCTCGGACACAAAGGGCATGATGATGATGACATTTGTTTGTTTGATTTCGTTTTTTTTTTTGCCACCGACTTCTGAAGTTTATTTTTCACTATTTTGTGATTTTGTTTTTTTTTTCACTTGTAATGTAAGAACCGCCTAAGACATTCATTTTTATTAAGTTTTATAACAGCGAGCAGGTTAGTATTTCGCATTCAATCCATAACATTAATTTAAAAATATTCGTTTCGCCAAATGAAAACTTTTTATCACCATCTGACAAAGTTTCGTTTTTCCAAACATAGTATACGAGTAGGTACCTACAACCCAACAACTAAGTTTGGTTAAATCAAACCGTCCAATTACTGAAAAATACAATTTCCAAACTACCAAATTAATCATTTTGTCGGAAACCAAACAATTAATTTCAGTTTTTCAAAAGCGCTAAGTTGAGTTGCAAAAACTTTTAACAACCCAACTAAGGGAATAAACAAAAATGAGAAAAAACTACAGTGCGATTATTTGGGAAATATGAAATAAAGGTAGAATAGAATAGAATTTTATTTTTCAAATAAGGGTAATACAATACCTAGTTGTTATGAAACATCAAAGCTGTGGGTGGCATTTACAGTATTTATGAAACATGTAGGAGGTACTTACATTTTTAAGACCCGATCAATTTATTAAGGTTGAACATAATCAAGCCAGACGCGAAAAAAGAAGAGCAGAATTTTTCGCCTGTATCTTCTGGATACATTCAGAATGCAGAAGAATCATGTGTTCTCATAAATATTATGGTTTATAAATTCTAGCATGTCAAGCTAACTGAAACATACGCCACTGAAACATAAAAGTTTGACGTCGAGAGCAAAAGTGCACACAGTCTATCGGCCCGCTACCTCTCAAATTCATATTTCACAGTTTTAATTAAACCGTGGTTTGACGGGCATATAAGCGTACACATTTGTACGAGTATAGTAACAGCTCCACGCTACTTTAACACAAGAATGATCGAATGGCAATAATGCAAATGGAAACTCATTTATGCCTGAGTTTCATAGCTTAGAATAGATGATAGATTTAATGGGATTTGATGTTGATGACTCCGCTCACTATTTGTAGGTTCATTGTTGTAATAGTCACATTATAAACGTCTGCTACACAATCATCTGCCTAGCCTTTTCCCAACTATATTGGGGTCGGCTTCCAGTCTAACCGGATGCAGCTGAATACCAGTATTTTTCATGGAGCGACTGCCTATCTGAACTTCACAACACAGTTGTTAGTAGTTGTAACTGCCTCGTTGGTCTTGTGGTCGTAAGCGCGACTGCTGTGCATGCGGTCCTGGGTTCGATTCCCGGGTCGGACAAAAAGTGCTATTGTGTTTTTCTTTAGAAATTTCCCAGTAGTAGCCCGGAGTTTGGAAGTTGGCGTTATAATACCCCCGTGCCTCGGAAAGCACGTTAAGCCATTGGTCCTGCGCCTGATCTCTCTCCGGTCGTGTCGGATTGCCGTCCCATCGGACTATGAGAGAAAAGGAACAGAGAGTGCACCTGTGCCTGCGCACACACTTGTGCACTATAATATCTCCCGCGCAGTTGGCTAATCTCTGCTAAGATTGAGGACTATTATTATTTTTTTTGGTGGGTGGAAAATCATCGAATAACCCCCCCCGCTCTTGGGCAGAGCGAAGGGGAGTGTCAGACTTCTACTGACTATAAACCGAACCCATGTTCCTTCTTAACATGATACCCCTTAGCCCCTTAGTAAGACTGGTTGTCAGACTTTCGGGCCAATAACTAGCTGTTAGGACTGTTAGAGATTTACAAATGACAGTCGGGACCTACGGCTTAACGTGCTCTCCGAGGCACGAAAATTGATCTGAGCGGCGGTTATTACCTATCCATCAACTCCTGGTCCTCGTCTGCTACACAATAAAGACCTGAATAAAAAGGATAAAGATTAATAAAAAGTTGAACCTAATAGTAAGTAATTCTAAGCGCAACGCCAAGTATTTTCAAGATATCGACTCTATCTTCGAAACATTAGCATAGAGCAGTTAAAACAAACATAAAAAGTGATAGCAGTATCTATTGCCGGATGCAAAATGCATGAAGATAGCACACTTCCAGACATTTAGTGTAAACATTGTAGTTGCAGATAAAACTACATTCCTTCCTAAGACGACAATGCATTCTTCAATGTAATTTGCTCGAGTTGAAGTCATTCAAATGCTTTATTGTTAAGATTTGTAAAGTGACATTTACCATGTATATGTATTTGTTTCGAGTTTCTGATATTTCGGCGCTGTTGCAAGCACCATGATCACGGATAATAATAATAATAATATTCCACAACTATCACACAACGCCATCTAGTCCCAAGCTAAGCAGAGCTTGTGTTATGGGTACTAGACAACTGATAAACATACTTATATATTTCTAAATACATACATATTATAGATAAATTACACCCAGACACAGAACAAATGATCGTGCTCATCACACAAACATTTGTCCTGGGTGGGAATCGAACCCACGACCTCCGGCATAGCAGTTAGGGTCACTAACCACTAGACCAACAGGCCAGTCAAAAACCGATGTTACGTGAAAAACAAAAACAAAATAATATGTTTGTGTGGAAACGAGATGATTACACACGGAAATCGCATTATCTCGCAGTAAATTACGCAAGATAGCTAGTACCTAATCGAAGCTGACAGTCAAAACAGACCTCCCGATAATAAGATATTTCCGATGAATGGATATTGGATTTAAGAATGGCAGCTTTTGTCTTTATTATTTACCAATACTCACGAACGGAGGCCATGTTGAATATTCAGTGCGTGGAAACGTGACCAACACAGTACACAATGTGTGTTGTGCGCTACACAACGTTGAACATATGACCTAATCTATGTGTATTAATCTAATTTATCTTAATAGATCATTGTCTTCCAAAACTCTGTAAGAAACATTGCACAAATCATATTTTTTATTTTACAGTCACAAATTGAGTTTCAACTGACGACTGACTGGTTTATCAAAGGGTTATTTCTTCCATTTAGTTATTTCCAGAATTGTGTGAAAAATGGTTTCAATTATATAAACGAGTATAAAGACTTGCGAAAACTTCCAACTTTCTCGTCCCGAAAAGTTCAAAATGATATCATTTGTTTGTTGTCACCCTGATCTGAAATGAAAGGAAAACAAAGTAACATCTGTCCTACGCCGTATTTGCCGGAGAAGAAATTAAGAGAAATGGGTCGGTTTTTCTACTCGAGACGGGTTTCGCCACTACGTGCTTACCTTTGAGCGCTTAGGGATTATTTTGATCCCAAAAACTTTGTGGGGTTTTCTCGACTGAATAGAAAAAAGGTATGAAATTGTAAGCGAACCACCTGTAATTCCCAATGGAGTTTTAGAAAGGGTTGGGCCAAGGTTTAATATCGTACGACCGCAGTTTCAGCCACATTTTGTAAATGTAACTTTCTTTTTACACATAAAGGATTAGCTTAAGATAGCACTTAAGGGAATATCCTCAGGTTTAAGTAAAATCAGAATACCTTCAACATCACTTCACTTTACCGTCAGTGGATTAGACTTAACAAGGCGTTTCTAATTAAGTTTCCAACGAATAGTTTCAGCAGCTAACTTCCGTGAGCACTAATCACGCCAAAGTTGTTTGACAGCACGTGTTAAGTTCTAACAAGTTTGGAACGTAATGTAATGAGGCAGATGGGCTAGAATGGGGCAACTTTGAAATAATTGAAGCTGGCCTGAAGACAGTTTTGTTTGACATCGTTCTTATCCTGAGAGGGTCGACTACGTGAAATTAAATTCTCTATTGACGCTAAAATTATTTTTGGCTGATGTTTGGAATCAAAGCAATCAGACTGGTTGCTGAACGCATTGCACGGTTGAATCATTGCAATAATAACTTTTCAACGTAAACATTTCATAAATATAGCTTTTACACCTGCAACCCATTTACTGAACGGGAACGCAGCAAGCGCGAAAAAATCAGTTTTCCATTTTCCGTTGCGATTTTTTTTCAGTTGTTCATGACAGGTGTACGGTTTTGATTAATTTCGAACATAAAACAGAATTCACTCTGAAAATATTAAATTTATACCCATACTTTTATAGATGCGTAATGAATGGAAACGGGCTTCGACAAACATTTTAATATTTGTATTAACGACACTCAAATTCAATATTGATCTGCTTCAATATAAGAAGAGTCTACTTCTATAGGAAATAAACAGAACAAGTACCCATTTAGCAAACAGAAAAGGCAATACAAACTGTTCGAATAGCCTGTGTATTGAACAGTAAACAGGCGTGATATAGCGGTCAATAAAACGGAAGAGGGATATCAGGTAGATAGGAAGATAAAGGCAGGCAATTTGCCGCTGGCAATTTGCCGCCGGCAAATGAAATTGTGCATCTGCACGAAAATGCTTTTACACCGACCCGTATTTTCCCTTCCCTCGACAAACGTTGACGGGACAATCTAAATGAGATTTAATTAGAAGTTTCTCTTCCCGGTTTATTAAGATTCGATGGAGACGAAATCTAGTGGGAATTACTTTCAAGTCTTGCATTTTAGATTAGGGAATTTTAATTATGAAATAAAACGTAGTGGTCATTTTACTTTTCCGCTTTTCAGAGCAGAGGCTTTCTCATAATAATATGTACACAGAAAGTCCGAGCAAAAATATTATCAAAATATTTTTCACATTTTATTGGAGACTAGCTGACCCATGCAACTTCGTCTGCGTTTCATAAATATAGCTTATAACCTTTCTCGATATATCGACTATCCGACATAAACTAAGCTAAATCGTAACAAACAAAAAATCGTATCTTTCCTCTTTATTATAATAATTTAGATGGTTTAGATTAGCTTAGATTATATTAAAGTGTGAATTACTATAGGTATCTCTTACTGTTAAATATACGATAACACTCTGTACTTGTAAACATTATGATGCAGTAAATATTTTGAATTTGAATTTCCCGGAAAGAATCTCCCCACATTGCGACGCGCGAATTATTTTGCCGCGCGGATATTTTTACATTGCGATATCTTCTAAGATTTTTGTTTAAACTGTATAGAGTAAAGGGCACAAATATTCTATATTAAATTTCCCTTCTAACAAACACATTTATTTAGATATAGATTAATACCATATGGGTTAAAGAAGCTACGCAAAAAATAATTCTTTTTAACCTAACAGTTTAATAGTAAAAATGGGTTACAGTGAGTCAATCTTAAAAGACAGATATATGCTGTCGCGGACTTTCTTTTAGAACTTTTAAAGAGGAACAATTTCTTCATACATGATATTTGCGTAACTTAAACCGTTTTCGAAGCGCACACAGCGGAAGCTCTCAAAAAGGAAATACCTTTTCCCGTTTTTGAAACATTTTTCATTTATGCTCCGCTCCTATTAGCCGTAGCGTGATGTTATATAGCCTATAGCCTTCCTCGATAAATGGACTATCCAACACAAAAAGAATTTTCCAAATCCAACCAGCAGTTCCTGAGTTTACCGCGTTCAAACAAACAAACAAACAAACAAACAAACAAACAAACTCTTCAGCTTTATAATATTAGTATAGATTTAATTTACGTTCCTCAAATTCAGGTTTCCTTTGGATTTTCTTTTTATTGGAAATCAGTGACACTAATATATTATCTAGAAATTTTTTAAACACCTAGGTAGGTACTGAAAAGGTCACATAACACACTGTTAGTTATATACCAACTAGTTCTTAGAACCAGACTAAAGGAACAGTAGTACTTACATGATGTCTTTAGATATCAATAAAAATGATGGATGTTTATGAAAATATTATTTATTTATGAAGCGTTGACCGAAAAGGGATCGTCGATCGGTCATACTTCGCGAAATGTTTGATAGCTTATAGGATCCGGGTTGTCACAAAGGATAAATATACAGGATAAGCGTCAACATGGAAAAAGTCCATGCCCTATTTTTTAATAGTGACCAAGATAACAAGAAATTCACTATTTTCTCATAACATAACATCAAAATATTATGTTAAGGTTCCATTTAATAAGAGGCGAGTTTTTTTTCTTTATTTAAAGGGTTTTATCGCTGAGCGATAACGTCACCCTGTAAAATTAACAATAACACTATAACTAACAAAAATTATTTCAAAACAAAAGCTGCTAACTTATATAAGATCCGAGCTTGTTCCGATACAGGACAAGCCAGGATTGCGTTACATACTCCCACTGTCCCACATCATATAATTTGGTAATTCCAGGAGGCGAGTTTATTGCCATTAACCACCCACAAATCCAAACTCCGTGGCTGCTACCGCTAAAAAAATTCTTTATTACTACTAACTACTAAAATTTCTGATGAAAACCCAATAACATTTTGCCTTTTTTTGGGTGGTTGGAAAATCATCAAATATCCCCTTCCGATCTTGGGCAGAGCGAAAGGGAGTGACAGACTTCTACTGACCAAAACCTACCCATGTTCCTTCTTAGCCCTTTATGTCGAGGCCGCGGTATCTCTTGTGAACAACCCGCAGCCCCGGCGGGATAACATTATGCCTGACCTGGGAATTGATCCCTAGACTTTATGTACAGCAGTCGCGTTTGCGACCACTATTAGTCTACCGAGGCAGTTTCTATTCTTATTGAAAAACAAATTAATAATATACTTATGTTCAGCAATGGCCTTTTCTTGGCTGAAAACATTATCGTCGTAGTTTTAGAATTCAATACCCAAAATTGACAAATTAGAACTTATTTACCTTTAGAGGTCTATCCTAATAGAATTTGGGATGTTTTAGGAAATCGATATCCTCAATAATTGGGTGTCGGAGGTCAGGTGACACTATCTCCAAAATGGAGGTCTGTAATAGACCCACTATCTTATTAGTCGTTTGAGGAAATATAAAACAAAAGTTTATCTCGTGTAACCTGATCGTTACTTTGTTTTGTCCTAGATAAGAAGGAGACGAAACTAAAACGAGTTCGTCTGACCCAATTAAAGAATTCGTTGTGTCAAGTGAATGAAGTCAACTCCGCGATACAGTTCTTAATGAACTGATAGCTATACAAACGATTAAGTATAAATAGAACGGTTGGAATATATCCTAATAGCACTTCGCCCGCGATTTCGCCCACAAACGTTGTGTTTGCTCGGATAATATTTAAATAATTTATAGGCTCTATCTATAGCAACCACGAATAATGTATCTGTCTATCAGTGAAAAAGAAATTGGATCATTTGTTCCTAAGATTACCCGTTTGTTAGTTTGTATTACTTTGTATGTACAAACTTTTACCTCTTTATATATATTTTTAGACGGAAATTCAGCAAAAACATGTACTCGGTAAGATTCCATCTGTCTGATCTATAGTGTAAAACTTTTTACCATATTATGTTAAGTGCTTGTTTTGTAGCGTCTCAAGGTCGTTGTATTGTTTTCAATATTTTACAAACATCTTAAAAATATAGGTGTAAACTAGACTTTTAACATTATTTGACTAATATCTCAAGATTTTTGTACATATAAGCTTCATCATTTCAGCCAAAAGACGTCCACTGCTGGACATAGGCCTAATTATGTTGATGAATCGTCGTGCGTTTCAAACATCAGAGAAAGATGGCTTTGTCATATGGTTCTGGCATGTCTTAGGTAAAGATTTCTACAAAGCGATGAATGTATAGTCCTCCTGACTGATTTCGGTTACAGCGCGGCGGTCAATCTTAATGGAAATAGCTATCGGCGCGAGAGACAAGTGCACAAGTGTGAGCGCAGACACAGCTACTAGAGATGAGACGGCCATCCAACATGACCAGATGAGGAAAAGCGATGGATATAGAATCAGTAAAAAGAAAACAACACCAAACTCTTCAGAAAATCTTTCTTGTAAAGATGTACCTACTTTTTAAAATTCACTTCAGGCGTCACATTAGGCGGCTCAGTTGAATGCAAATAACAATGCTTCTAAGCCCAAACGTCTGCCCCCCTCATCACATTTCCACTGGCTTCATAATGTTTTGCCAAATTACGAAAGAATGAACAAGGAAAAGCATTTTACCATCATTTTCGCGTCATTCTTCGTAATAGACAAAGTACTATGTCATAAGAAACCGAACCACTGTGATTAAATCAAATTCTAACATGGAAACGCTCTCTTGTGATCATTTTATAAAATAAAAATAAAATAAAATAAAATCATTTAATTCAAGTATCAGTGACTCATACTAGAAATAATATTACATTCACAGTCACATTACATACACAACATTAAATTCAATAACAATTTTATTTAGCACGGCGAGTACAAGCTAGCTTAAACCTTAACGTTGTAATAATAAGGCTCAAGTCAGCCTGCACCCACCGCCCCGTTTTCGGTACGCTCGGGACTAGAGAGGTCAATTAAATTAAATTATAATAATTATTAGTCACAATAAAAAAACACAAAACATAGATAAATTCACATTAACAATTTATATATTAAAATTCTGTTATTTATGGAAACAATCCTAACAGGGACATGTGGAAGCACCGCAAATGCTTTTAGGGACAATTAACAGCCAGGAGAAGCATGGAGTTCGTGTGTAAGTATCTTTATTATGGTGATTCCACACTTGTGCAGTATACCCAGGACTGGAAGGGAGCATCAGCGACGGCGATCCTATCGCTGATAGCAGCATACTTAGAAAAAACAAAATCAACCTTGAGTAATTTACGCTTAAAATCTATTCGCGGAAATGTGTTCGGAGCAATTGTACCTGTTTCAGTCAGCCCATTTACCTTCTGACCAACTGGCTTTAAAGAATGAGCTAATCTCCTATAATAGGTGGTGGTATACGAGATAAGGTATTTTGCTTCTTGCTGCGTTCCGTAGGTGGCCAATTGACTGGCCATGTAAAAATCGCGTCATCTATAGCCTCGCCTAGGTAGGTAGTCTTGGATGCAGCTGAACGAGCAGAAGCACTGGGGCAGAAAATAAAGGATATCAGAATGTTGTAATCGATTTCATCCTTCCAATATCGAGAATTTTAAGGATATTTTTGTGTGAAGATAGTTCATACTGTGGTAAAAGATTACCCAGTCAGCAAGATTTGAGCCAAAGCTGCACTAGATACTACAAGACTTTAAACACAAGTATATGTGGAAAATTAAGACATATCTACATGACCACATGGAATATTTTCCTTTCAAGAAAACCTGTCTACAAACTTGCAAGTCACGTGTAAATGTACACGTGCACTAGTTTTCGCAAGCAAGGTAAGTCGCCAAACTTAGTCGTTCAGTACATAAACAACGAGGTTTCAGTTGTCGGTCTCACTTTAGGTATTTACCGTATGAATTTGTTAGCAAGAGTTATGAAGGCCATTTGGTTCTCAGAGATGTCGCACTTATTATAATGTTAATAGATGAGGAAATAGAAATAATTTATTCTAATTTGAATTTTGCTACGTAAACAGACCAGTAATTTGGTTAAATGAGATTAATAAACAAGTTTAGTAAGGATACTCTCAATTCCATTGTTAAGATTTTCTGTTGACACAGGTCTCTTGGTAAAGTAAATTTTCAAATTAGATTTAGACAGAAATTAATTTATTCTAAGGGATTGAAATTGTTTCTTAGGAAAGAAAAGGAAGAAAATACGAAAATGTCAAAACACTTTCAATTATTAATCAAGGGAACTTCCGCCCTTTCTCTTTTGAATCTTAAGTATGCAAATCGAAGTTTCAGCAATTACTCTAAAGAAAAAAAAACATAAACTAAAAGAGATGTTTTTTTTCCGTCCCGTAATGATGAAGACTTTTTATTAAACATGGTAGATTTTAGCAAAAAATATTGTAAGTAAATACATCATTAAAGTAAGCACCCCCTCGACGCCATTGTGCACTCTTTACGTATTTAAGTACCCACAAACTTAAATGTGTTTTGGAGGTTCGCCAAACTTAGTTCCTATTTTCCAAATTGAAGCTATGTTTTAATCATATATTTCATAGACCGATGTATGGTCTAATATCAGTTTCTCACTGTTCTATTGCTTCAATTTAATATGAACCATGTATTCAGCAGAGAGTGAGAGCAGTGGTGGCCCAGTGGTGGCGGCCCCGACTTACGAACAGTGAGTCGTGGGTTCGAACCCCGTCAGGCATATTACTTTGTGTAGGTAATTTATTTCATCACCACTGTTCTCAAAACGGTGAAGGAACACATCGTGAGGAAACCGACTTCTTAGAACCAAAAAATTCGAAGATATGTGACATCTATTACCAATCCGCACTGGGCCCGCGTGGTAGATTATAGCCCATCCCTCTCCTAGAGAGGAGGCCCGAGTCCCTGCAGTGGGAACATTATAGGCTGATGATGATGATGATGATTCAGCATCCGGAGTGTATAATATAAATAATTGTATTTAGGGTGACTAGTAATTTAACTAACTCGCTCGTAGAAAGTTAAAGTTATATTGCATTTCTCCATTAAGAATATCTCTGTAGCAGCCACGGAACTCGGACTCTACATTTGGGCCCAATCGATGACAAGAAGACTTATAAACTTAAGTCCCATGTAATAACACGGGACTTAAAACATAAGTCTTCGTGGATTACAGGCGTTACTATGTTAAGTAGTAATTAGTAAACGATACATAAACAGTTCAACACATGATTGAGCTCATTAGACAACTTTTACTACGAGACCAATGCACAAAAATCTATGATTGTACGTTCAAGATATCCAGGAAAATTCTAAAACCCCAAAAAAATGTACTTTCAGGACATATCTTCTCTACATAGTTTCAGGAACCATATAGGTAATATGACTTCGGTCCCACAAACATTACAGCATTATATAACCACTATATTGTTCTAATTACTCTTCATAATGACCAATTTATCATCTCACTTAGTCCGGCTAACGTTTGTAATCAAGCACTCGGGAATACAAGGAGATGGATTACGAACGGAATTGGATTTTTAGTATAAATTCGCTCACATTATATTCAATAATGGTGAAGACTAGAAATAATTCTCGTAACTGACATATTAAATACTAGCTCTTGCCAGCGGCTTCGCCCGCTACATCTCGAAAATTATCCCACGGGAAGATAAAATCGGGATAAAAACTATCCTCCTATGTGTTAATCCAGGTTATAAACTATCTGTGTACCAGTGTCAGTAGTTTTTGCGTGAAAGAGTAACAAACATGAAACATCCAAACAAACTTTCACGTTTAAAATATTAGTAAGATGTTGATAGACAAAATATTCTGTCATTATTATCATATATTACCCAATATCTGTCGACGAGCGTTAGATTTTATTATTAATGTTTAATTCAAACGCTTATTATGTTTGCTTAAAGACGCGTATAACAAATGGTCAATATATATATCAAATTTTAGCAGAAAAAGCAAGGCCAATCGTGACCACTTAGCATTTTAAAGCATAATATATGTATTCAAGAAATAATTTGTGACAAAAACACGTGTTAATGTAAGAAAATTTTGAGGAGGGTGACGTCATTGCACGATCCTCGGAATAGTAAATCGATGTGACTGACGATAATCGGAATTTGTAAGTCACGTCTCACTGTAAGACAGTATTAGTAAATAAGCAGTCTGAAAACGTAGGTTTTGCAATACGAAAGCACTATAAAACGAGAACTAGATACAAATCTATGTTATATGATTTAAGAGAAACCTAAAGTTTTTTTTTATCATCTTAACAAAAAAAACCTTTTTTGTTTAAATGCTGCGCCGACCCCAAATGAATTGGGATAAGGGGAAGAGAATAATGATGAATGATGTTTAAATGGATTGCATAATAATTATCCTGAGAGATCTTTCTCGACGACATGTAAAACCAAGTCAAGAGGCATGGACGGCATGAGAACTGACAGTAATTAGGCACTAACTACAAGATAAAGAAGAATGCAAGCTTGCAGTAGCATTCCATGTCTGAAGTCTGACTTCAGAATGCCATTAAAATCTATACAAAGAAATACAATTGAAGCGTCTGTTTGTAATTTCAAAACAAGCAGATTATACAAAATATAACCCGAAATGAACTGTAGAATAACAAGTAACATCTGTAGGAAAACTGCCAGAAAATCAATTTCCCATTAATTACATCAGGAATCCCATGCAGTTGCTTGTTAATTCCATGACGGGCACAATCTGTGTTTGATTACAGGGTTACCTACCCCATCGTGATGTTGTTGAGCCACTAGAGATATGTCTGAGCTTACCTACCCTGAGAATTTTTAGTTGAGGCCCAGTGGAACATTTTTTGGGCATCAAAAAGGATTTAATCGTGAAAGTCATTTGTAAGTGTGAGTGTGTCCCGTCGGGGCTGCGGATTATCGAAAGAGATAACGCGGCCTCGGCGGAAGGGCGAAGAAGGAACATGGGTGGTTTTTAGTCAGTAGAAGTCTGACACTCCCTTCCGCTCTGCCCAAGAGCGAGAAGAGTTATTTGAAGATTTCCCGCCCCCAAAAAGAAAAAAAAGGGTGAGACACCACATTGTTGAAATGATGCCAGAGGAGAAATTACTGTGATTTTAAAAGCTTTCGCATTCTTATTCTAGTCTCATTCTGTCTAAAATACCTGTGATTTACCTTCCCTACCTATAAGTTATTGAGATTGATTGTCGTCGAAATAATATTCTTCTTCTTAGCGTGTCGATGACAATTTAAAAAAAAAAAAAATATTGAATAGGGGATCGGACGGGGTCAAAATAATATGATTCTGTTTAGTCCGTAAGTTAGATTATCGAAAAATATTGAATACGTGTTTTTTGTTTTATCAAATCAATAAAAAATTACGAAGATAAAACGCGTCAAAGATCTTGGAGTGGGGCTTGAAACGTCACTTGTGTCGTCAAAATGTACTATCTTATGACGTCACACGAGTTTTCGAAGCACTGTATCGTCTTCATTTTAAGTTAACGTGAAAAAAGAAAAAATACGTGTCCAATAATTTTTGGAAATCTATCTGACGGACTAATTAGTTTTTTTTTGTCCGATCCCCTATTGAATTGAAATAATATTGCGACTAGATTCGGCCTTCGGATTTAAACCACGAACGATTTCATAGATCAATAATTAAATAAATTTTCATAATATCACAGTTAAATAACGCATCAAACATGTTAATTTAACACGATTGTTCGGAAAACAACTACAATAATATAACCCATAATAAAACTCGATCAAGGTCGAAATTATGTCAGCGCAGTAAAAAAAGGCCTAACGAATGACGTCAATGGTTAACCACTGTTACTGTGTCACCCAAATATTATTGGGTTTCATAATAAAGGTAACTATCGATTATGATGTCATTACAGCTATCGAATAACAATTTCATTTTATCCTGGTTTATAATTAATCCGAGATAACAATAGCGATTAATGTGTGCGTGTGTGGTGATAAATTCGCTCTCCCTTTTTGCAGCAAGATACTATTATTTTTTACCCGACTGCGGCGAAGCCCAAAAGGAGGGTTATGTGTTTGACGTGTATGTATGTATGTATGTCCGTTTCTTTGTTCCCTCATAACTCCTAAACGGATGAAGGGATTTTAATGAAATATACGTCGATAGATTCATCTTGATGGCGCGAGTGTTATAGGCTACATTAAAATAAAAAATTAAAAACAAAGAAAAATTGCGGATTTTGGGGACCAAATCGCAGACTTAAAAAAAAAATCGAGTAGTGTATAACACTTATTTATGTTTAAAAAAAAACAAAGTGATAAATCCTATAAACAAGCACAAAAGTTATATCATCTGTGACCAACGAAAGAACAAACACAAAAGAATTAAAAAGTTGGAAATAAAAAAAGTAGTTAAAAAACCAAAAAACCCGACTGAAAATACTGAAAAACAAAAAACAAGCACATTTTAAATTAAACAAAACTTGAATGTTAAATTATGAAATGAAATAATAGAACTAAAATAGAACCCCGCCTGCTTCCAAGTTTTGTTTAATTTAAAATGTGTTTGTTTTTTGTTTTTCAGTTTTTTCAGTCGGGTTTTTTGGTTTTTTAACTACTTTTTTTTTAATTGCGGTAATTCAGGTTTAGGACTTGATCAATGCGCGCGTTGGTGCAAAAGCGCATTGGGTATTTATAAAACAAACAGTTGAATTCATAGTATCCATAAAATCTAAGATTAGAGAAGCTTTTCTTCAAATCAAACTGCGTGATATAATCAACGAAGCGCGTGCGGCGTATTGGTAATGTTACTTTTATATTTTTTAAGCAAAAAAAAAAATAAAAACGTAACTATAACGCTAGCACATGACTCAAGGAACTACAATCTGTCAAAATTAAATAGATTTTCAACTTTTAAAGCTAAAACATTAATAGGTTCAAGGATGATTGTAAGAATGAGCCTGTTTCGGAAATCTTGATGTACTGGCGCATGGCGTATGTCGGTACGTACAGAAACATAAAAGTTGTTTACTTTTGGATTTTGTTACATTAAACTCGATACTTGTCAATTGATGTATTTATTTACTTTGTACGATTGGTGTTCGCATGTTTGACCGTAAAAATATCGATTGTCTATAGACAAAATAGCTGAAGATTCAATATATCCTATACTTACACTCACACCACTTTTTTAGGGGAGTAGACAAAACCTATGAAACGCCACCCGTTGCGATCCTTACCTGTAAAAAGAAAACAGAATTAAGTATGACACATAAGAAAGTAAATTGCCAGATGTTTCCCTGGAACCTGGAAACTACACGTGTAGGAAAAAAAACCTATACTGAAATTAATAACACGTAAATAAACATAATTATCATCGCTAATTTATACACTATTGGAGCAACTGTAGTCATAGTAAATTGATGACATAAATGTCTGACAAAAAAAAAATGATCAGTTGAATTCAGAACTTTCCGAACACATCCGGCAGCTGAAAGTAACTTATAAGGGTTTCAAACTCGGACAAGTCAAGAAAGATATCAGTGCAAACTTCCACACTACCTACCAGTCGGAAGAGATATCCGTGCGTCACAAAAACTTTTATCATAGACTAGCTGAGACTCGCGAGCTTCGCCCGCGTGAAATTATAAAAAAATACTATAATAGTTTTTAAAACAATTTAACTCAATCATTGTATTTGTTATTGTTGTTTTCCTCGTGAACAGTACTTTTTTTTCATCATAAAAGTTACCCTATCTATGTGCACCTCAGTCTGTACACCTGACAACGTAACTATGCTCATAATTCCAGGTTGATTCGGTTCAGTTGCAGTGGTGTGAAAAGGTAACAAATGAACTCTTGATTTTATAATATTAGTAAGGATTCAGTAGGTGTCGTAATCCTTTCTAGCTTTTTAGATGAGATAGGTTCACAGTTTCACACATACTGAAAACTGGAACAAAAATGTGAGAAAACAGCCGGCACTTTTACCGTACTCAAAATCCCCACCAGCCTCCTTTCCTGTCGTCCTAAAAAAGGACATTTACAACCACTAAATAGTTATCATATTGGGGGCGGAGTGCGGTGAGTTTCCTACATTTTTGGGCCATTACGCTAAAACACGATCCTGTCGCAGTGAGTGATGTCACACCCGAAGGAAACTGAAGCGGTTAACATTGAGTTTGTGTAAATATACGTACAGCCGAGAACACTATGTATACTTTTTTGGTAAACTTTTACAACTTAAAAAGTCGTCATCATCTGCCTAGTCTTTTCCCAACTATGTATTTTCGGATCAGCTTTCAGTCTTACCGAATGCAGCTTAAGGCGGGGTTGCAGTACTTTTTAAGATTTTTGAACCTATAAAAATCGAACTAAATACGAGTTTTTTAATAAATAAAAATCATTAAGTACATAAAAATTGAACATACTCTCTAGTAAATCGTAAAGATAGAAACGCGATTCAGAATGATCGGCTCGATACTTTTTTTTATCAAACATGACTCTAAATCACAATTTCAAAACGTGTACTGCTAAGACATTTCATCATGAATTTATATAAAAGTTAAATCAATAGATAGAACTTTTTATTCTGAAGTAATTGTTGAAAACATATTGTATAATTTTTTTATAGTTTTTCTCCAAGAAGCAAAAAACAGTCAAAATTTAGGCATTATATCGCTCGCGCGGCAGGGTGGGGGGACTGGGGGGTGAGGTCGTGCGTACATAAAAACAAAGTACTGCAACCTCGCCTTAATACTAGTATTTTGCATAGATCGACTGCCTATCTGACCTCCACAACCCAGTCAGTACTAGGTAAACCGGTACCCCATGATACAACTAGTTGTCAAACTTTCAGCCCACTGACTACGTGTATCAACTATTTAATGCTTTAGTAAACTTCTACAAACTTTATTTAAAAGTATTGTGTGAAGAACGAAGTGTTGAATTGTATCATTGTTACTGTTAGCTGACGTCATCCCACAGCTGGGCAAAGACATGACTACAAGTTCTTTCTACACAGGGCGCACGGGCTCGTTTACGGAGACGCGGGGCGTCGCGCGGCGCGTGCAGTAGGCTCGTTTAGTGATTTTTTATTAATTTACTGAGAGACGGGTCCACCGAACCAAACGCTGCATTTTAAACTAACGAGCGAATAATCGCTTTTCGTAAAATCGACGTTTGAAATCGTTAACTTTGTCATACATCGCCATGAGTTTGAATTAAAAACGCCGCACGCGCCGCGCGACGCCCCGCCTGTACGTAAACTTGCACTAACAACTGGTAGAACAGATTGTGTCCGCGTTTATGCGTAAATTATGTAAAATTTTGCATATAAATAACTTGTATAGTATTACTAATGGTTGGTTTGTTCCCGGTCGCAAGAATATTGCAGGTTTCTGTTCTTATTCATAGAAAACTTTTTCAAACACGGGGTAACATTGTAACATAGTACCTATAGCTTGTACGATTGATACTCTCGCGGATTCGAGACTTCGAATTTCCCGTTTGCTTTTCTCATTTTGTTTTGTAATCAAAAGCAGAGTATGAAAACACAACCACGTCGTTACACGTTGACACACGGAATATTGAAAATACGTCTTCCTTTTCAGAATTTTCTTTAGCACAAACAACGTTAAAGGCAGCTGACAATATTATCATTGATTTACAATACATTGTGAAACAGTAGACAGTACTAATGAATGACGAACTGATTTACATAGGAAGAATATATGAATTGTTGATAAAGATAAACCTATTATTATTTCCTCGTGATATACCTACCTACTGACTTACATAATCTTAAATAACTTACATAATTTTAATTACTTTCTCAATCTTGGAAATATTTCTAAGTGCGAGTCTCATACCACTCGACTATCATAAATGTACTATCATAAATGTTTCACATACTTATATATGCTTTTGTTACGTCTCAAAACTCCAGGATTTGAATGAGATATCAATCAAAGAATCAGCTAGCATAATTTTTTTTTTTTAATTATGTTTAATTTTTTTTTTGTTTTCACTTTTCATACAAAACTATTGGACAAAGTCACAATAGTAATTGTGACTTTGTCCAATAATTTAAAACGGGAAAAATGACACCGTCACATTTTTTTAGCTTTATCTAGATGAAAATTAATTAGGTACTTGTAATTTATCAATGAACCTTAGAAATTATGATATATTAGAAACTATGCATTTTTGGATAACATATTCTAGGATATTTTGCATGTTTTTACAAAAAAAAACGCGTTGTTTAAAGAATGGCGGAATGACGAGAATGACGACGAAAGTCTTTTGAGTAGGTATAGTAAACCCCTCTACATTTTACAAATCACAATGTTTTGCACGCGACTAACAATTCTTACTTTGTGTAAGTCCTAAGACCATGATTGCGCACTTGTGAAAACAAAGTGAAGCTCTCACACTATACTCGAAGTCCCGAACAAGTACTCAAGCGTTGGATTGCTCGATCCTTTGCTACACAGGTAGGTACGGTTTAGACTTTTACTAATTTTATTTCAGTTTAATGATGATGACTAGTATTTGTCACTTTGGTTTTAAACTGACCTAGTGAGATCAATAACACTGAAAACGTGACATTTACCTGCTGTATTTATTTTTTTTGCTGCTGCTGTTTTTTCTTCTCTAGGGGTAACAGTAAACATGGTAAATATCCCGTTTTCAGTAATAATGATAATTTGTTGCTTTTATCGAAAAGAGACCTTGATTCTGCCAAAGGCGTAGTCCGATGATTTTATGGCCTACAAATTAATTCATCAAGACTATTACAAAATCTGCTTAGTCGTTTATATCGCCGGATATATTTTCTATATCCAGTATACTGGATGTTCATTAAACATCCAAACTAAATTAATATTTATCGAGGTCGCACGCACTTTTGTAACAACGCAAAAGTGGCGATAGATAGTTCCAATTATGGAGGTGTCGAGTTTCTTTCTAAACAGCATGTCATCCATGAAGGACATGTGACATCTAGCAATCAGCACTGAGCGTGATGGATTACGACTCACTAGTTCTCGAAGAAAGAGGAGGGTTGTGTCCCCGCTGTGGGAAAATACAGATCGGTTATACATGAACAATATCAATTGATCGCCTCGGTGGTCCAGCGGTCGCTATTGCGGCTGCTGAGCATGAGTCTCTGAGTTCGATTTCCGGGTAGGGTACATTGTTATTGGGTTTTACTATCAAGAATTATTCAGTAGCAGCCATGAAGTTTTAAATTGTACGCTTTGTGTTGATAGGTATAGGCTCGGCTCCTATTATACGGGACATATTTTATATTATTTTCTATATATATAAAAGGAGAACTGACTGACTGACATCAACGTACAGCCGAAACTACTGGGGCTAGGAATGTGAAATTTTGCACACGGCTTCCTATTATAATGTAGGGGAGCACTAAGAAGGGGTTTATGGAAATTCAACCCCTAAGGGAGTTAAATAGGGGATGAAAGTTTGTATGGAAAATCGTCATTTTTGTAGTTAAACCACAGATTACATCCACGCGGGCGACGCGGACGCCGCGCCGTGGGCAAAAGCTAGTAGAACATAATATTACTAGTACTAGTAGTTACTATAATTTACTGCCAACTGTGGAGGCTTGTCGTTATTCACCTTATTATAAATTGCTGTATACAATAATATTAAACTAACGGTACGCGTACACTAAAACCGATTTTGTCGGCCGATGGCGGACAGAAGTACTCGGACAAGTAACTCGGACGTTCAACTGAATACACTGCAGACGATAACGGCCGTTGTCGGTGGAACTTATGAAGTCTGAACTGTGCAACTACAGAGTACAGACGTGTCTTTAAAAATGGAGGATTTCGAAGAAATGTATTTTTTAGAAAATGTATACCGCAATTTTGTTCGTCGAAGTCGACGTCGGCGAAGTCGGCGTGAGTGGGTTAATGAAATACTTATACACAGGAAGCAACTTGGCGAATTCCATCACCTTTTTGAGGAGTTAAGATTACAACCCATCAAATTCTTTGAATATTTTAGAATGAGTTATGGTACATTTCAATACATTTTAAACGCAGTTGAACCACTTATTACAAAGCAGAATACAAACTATATCTTAGTAACTAAAATATATTATTAAAAGGAGACCCTTTAGGCAAGGTTCCGAAGATACTGGCAGCGTTCCCCCTTTGAATAGCTAGACTAAGAAGAAAAAAAGAAGAAAAAATTATAAAAAAAAAAATCTGACAAAAAATCCAAACACGTTCGGACTCGTCAGTTGATCGTCCGTTTTCGGGCGTCATCGGACGACGTCGGTAGTAGCAGTGTATGCGCTCTCTTCCATTTACTTACGTTTGATTTGATCGGCCGAGTTCGGCCGATGACGCCCGAGCATACTTCGGCCGATGACGGATTTGGTGTACGCGTACCGTTACGGTACGCGTACACTAAAACCGATTTTGTCGGCCGATGGCGGACAGAACTACTCGGACGAGTAACTCGGACGTTCAACTGAATACACTGCAGACGATAAAGGCCGTTGTCGGTGGAACTTATGAAGTCTGAACTGTGCAACTACAGACGTGTTTTTTAAAATGGAGGATTTCGAAGAAATGTATTTTTTAGAAAATATCTGGCACCGGTACTTTCATTTCTGAAGCAACTTCATCCCATAGACGTTTCCCAATATCTCGATTATTGTAACTTTTTGAATGTTTGTCCCACAGTGACAGTCTGTTATAAATGCAAGTAATTAATTTTTCAATATCCATTCTTGATCCAAATAACGACTCGATCGCAGAAAGAAGCCGGTAAAACTGACAAAAAATCCAAACACGTTCGGACTCGTCAGTTGATCGTCCGTTTTCGGGCGTCATCGGACGACGTCGGTAGTAGCAGTGTATGCGCTCTCTTCCATTTACTTACGTTTGATTTGATCGGCCGAGTTCGGCCGATGACGCCCGAGCATACTTCGGCCGATGACGGATTTGGTGTACGCGTACCGTTAGACATAAAAGCGACGAAATGAAGGTGTAAAAATAAAAACATTCGAATTGAGAACCTCCTTCTTTTTTTAGAAGTCGGTTAAAAAGAAAAAGTATTAATTATTGGTCTCACACAGGTGTACTGTACACTTCTGCCAAACCTTTCAGGGAATACACGTGTCATGTAATGCTATGTTATATTAAAGTTTATTTTATTTTAAACTAGTGACCCGCCCCGGCTTCGCACGGGTGGAAAAAAGATATTAAAACCTTCCTCTTGAATCACTCTTATCTATTAAAAAAACCGCATCAAAATCCGTTGCGTAGTTTTAAAGATTTAAGCATACAAAGGGACATAGGGACAGAGAAAGCGACTTGGTTTTATACTATGTAGTGATGTATTTTAGTAATTCTGATTTACCCATTACGTGTTTTGTATTTATTATTATCTATCGGAGTTTTTTGAACAGGTGTTGTGGTTTTAACCTAAATACAGCTACACAGTTCTATTTTAGCTTATGATGGGATTTTCATTTTTTATGATGGGTAAACAGTGACAAAACAAAATGAGTGGTAGTCCGTGTTAGGTTATTTGTGATGTCATTTAAACATATAGGAATGCAACAACTACATGGACAGAAGATACAGTGCACAAACATGGTATATGTGCTTATTGCCTATTTGTTACTTGTTCCCTTTGTGCCTTTTGGCCTTGTTTTGTTTTGTTTCCTGCTGTTATGGAGGTAAGCAGAAATTATGTTTTTTCTACTCCTCCGCTATTCCTTTCTGATTAATTTCGTTGCGGGGTATAAGACAGTTAAATTGTTTCTCTGGAAGTTAGCGCCAAAACAATAAAGCTCGACGAATTTTCTGGTGGTGGGCACTGTCTGGCTTTTAGGTGTAGCAGTGGTTTGGGAATAGTGTGGCGGGCTTCTCCTAAAAAAATAAAACATAATGGACTAGAGGTAGACCATTGCGCAGCGTCTGTATGGAATTTGTAAACAGCGAGAAGCACAATCCTTTCCACGACTTTTCTCCACATGGAAATGAGTCACTTTCCTCTTCAGGCAAGTCCAATTTACTATTTAGGTACTGCTAAAGTTCACGATCTTCATCTCCACGATCGGAAACCGATATTTTCACTGCCGTTTACTGAATCATTTAGTAAATTAGCATACGAATACGAATGTAGGCGGGTCGCTGATACGCACGGCCATCAAGCTAAACTTACCAGTTTATTCGGATCTCTCATATTACTGAAAATCTATAGAAAAGTGAGGACAAGATATTCCTACTAGAAATGAACAGCTTGATGTGTCGCCGTATGTACCTAGTAGTTATAGCTCTTAAACCAAGTAATTAAGGATTGAATCTAACTGTATCTTGGTCATGGTTCTGTTCATCATCTGCCTAGCCTTTTCCCAACTATGTTGGGGTCGGCTTCCAGTCTAACCGGATGCAGCTGAATACCAGTATTTTACATGGAACGACTGCCTATCTGACCTCCACAACCCAGTTTATACTGGGTAATACGATATCTTGGTCATGGTTCTGTTTCGGTTCATAATTATCGCTGCACGTATAACATGTAATAACCCTCCTTTTTGGACTTCTCCGCAGTCGGGTAAAAATGATGATGCTTCGTATAGGTGAATGACTAAAATGGATCTCGGTTGAAACCTGGATAAAACTCGCACAGAAAGGAGAGTGTTACAGAAATGGAAGAAGGCAAATAAGTACTCAGCATATGTGTGTTTTTGTGCAGTTGTGTTGTGTGCTCAGCGGTTAGGTTAGTTAGATGCTGAAGTCGCATTAGATCCCGCTGCACCCCGACGCAAGAGTGCGAGGGAACAACGGTGTGGTTCTAGTCGGTATCAGTCTGACAGAACCATGTGCTCTTCCCAGGGCGGAGGATATCCATCCAGGCTATTCATCAGGAATTAAAGAAAAGATATATGCATACATAGACAATCATTGTGTATGTACAGAGATGATCACCTGCTTTTGGTACTCCAAGATATGGAAATATCCAACACATGAACATCAACACTAAAACAAAGTTATTTCTACTAAATACCGTTTAAACTCTAGACACAAGTAACGTTCAGTTCGTCTTTGAAACTGGTGATAAAATTAACTCCTGCACCAAATGTTTACTAAACACATTGTTAGTTAGTTTACGGCCATGGAACTGCGAACATCACAGCTCTGTTTAGTGTTAGCGATGCAATGTTTGAAGAGGAAGACTTTTACGAACTCTTTCGCGTTTTATGTCAGTTTTTCAGTTCGTTACTGAAAGATGAATTGGTAAGACAATTTTTGAGTTTTGGGTAAAGGAATCGCTATATTTTTTTCGTGACTCTTCAAAACCCACTAAATAAGTGACACTTGTTTGTTTTTAGTAGATATTTATTTACAACTAGCTGATGCCCACGGCTTCGCCTGCGTAGATGTCGTTTAAATTACATAAGTATCTATTAAAACCTTCCTCAATAACCACTCTATCCATTAGAGAAAACCGCATGAAAATCAGTGCAGTAGTTATTGAGTTTATCGCGAACAGACAGACGTGGCGGAGGACTTTGTGTTATAATATGTAGTGATATTTTTTACAGCTAGTATATGTCAGTATAGTCCGCTAGGTGCACATGCATGTGTGTGCATGTAGATACTTAGTTATTTACAACACAATTAACACATAGTAAAACATTACATAAAATCATAAACACCTACTACACATTAATATATAAATGATGTCATAGATGGAAGGTGTCCGTAATCACGTTAGAGAATAAATTAATCATTTACCTAGTTGTAGCATTTTCATCGTAACTTCTAAATGAATTAAATACACGCCCAAATACTCGAACGTCACTCAATTATAAGTAACCCTCAAAACTCTTGCTATCTCTGTCAGTCTGCGTTAAAGTAACAAAGACAGCACGAGATTTAAGTGCAACTTAAAATTGAGTGACGTTCGAGTTTTGGGCGTAAAACTCTAACATTCAAACGAACAGCCGTCATACCCTACAGACATCAACTCAAATGGAAATAATATAGAAATCTGAATAAATTTCAACCTCAAAGCGTTTTATTTTGAAAAGAATCTATTACCATTATTCAGGCAGACGTTCTCGACGAAATTCACATGAAATGGAGGAAACCTGGTGGAAGGAGCGATTGCGGTATGCTAAACATGACAGCTATTTTGATTTACAAATAGAGTACCTATGCTAAACCACGGACAAATTGAAATTGCTAGACCGGGCCCCGAGTCTGCGTCTGCTATTCAATAGTGTCAGAATGGTCAATGATTGATCTCATAATTAACAAAAACAAAGACAGCACGAGATTTAAGTGCAACTTAAAATTGAGTGACGTTTGAGTATTTGGCCGTGAGTGTTGTCAAAATCAACAATTATGAGATCAGATATTCTGACACTATTGAATAGCAGACTCGGGCCCAGACAGACATACGAGCCAGTTGTGGATAACTTTTGACAAGTCATCTGTATTTGATTTTATTGTTTTATTATTTCTTGAATGTCGTATTTTAACTGCGTCATTGGTCTAGTGGTCGCAGCTGCGGCTGCTGAGGATGAGGTCCTGGCTGCGATTCCTGGATCGAGCGAAGTGTTATTGGGTTTTTCCATTAGGAATTTCTCAGTAGCAGCCACGGAGTTTGAATATGTGCCTGTTTGATGGTAAAAGGCTCGTCCCTTATTAGGTACATGGGACTTAATAAAAACATAACTGGTGAAATGTACGTATGTGGTGTAATGTATTATGTCATGTATGAACTATTAAATACACCTCTACCTAACCCTTCGGGGAACAGGCGTGTTATGTTAAGTTACAACTTCACCTAGTTTAATTATTAATTAATACTATAAGTTCTACAAAAAACAGAACATTTCTTAATGACAGTCATCTGAATTTCCTGGACATAAATCAAACTCAATTTTGAGCCGATCGGTATGCTTACAATCTCATCAGCACAGTAATTAAGACCGTTAACGAGAAAACAGCCTTTGATAAAAAATAAACAAGACAAGCCTATAAGGAAAAACCATCAGCTTTTATACAGACAGTAACTATGTTAAACGAATTATAACTCAAATGGATAAAAATAAGTCACCGGGAAGCGATCTTGTACGAATGTCTGATCTTAAAATGTTAGTAGATATAGTTAGCCCTGTAATCTCTAATCTAGTCAACTTGTGTGTGCAAAAGGGTATGTTTCCTAGTATGTTAAAAGAAGCCATAGTGCGACCAATATATAAAAAGGGCGAACATAAAGATTATAGTAATTATAGGCCTATATCAATTTTATCCAGTGTAGATAAGATTGTTGAGAAATGTATCGTTAACCGTTTGAATAATTATCTGCAGAAAAATAATGTCATAAATGAATGTCAACATGGTTTCCAAAAAGGTAAAAGTACAAATACTCTTCTTACACGATTTAATGACGAAATTAATACTTATTTAAGCGAGAAAAAGTTTGTAGTCGCGGTATTTTTTGACTATAAAAATGCCTTCGATACCCTTGAAACTGAGACCTTACTGAACGCCATGGAGGAGTGTGGAGTGGGAGAGCCGCTGAACAAATGGTTCCGCGACTATCTCACATCACGCTCCTACCGAGTAAAGGTAGGTGACGAGTACAGCGACGAGAGGAAGGTGGGGTGCGGGGTGCCGCAGGGCTCCGGGTGCGGGCCTGTGTGCTACTTATTGCATGTGAACAGCTTGTGCGGCGTATTGCGCCACTGCTCGGCGCACATGTTCGCGGACGACCTGTGTGCACTGCGCGCCGGCACCGACCTCACAGACACCTGTCGGCTCGTACAACAGGACGTAGATGCAGTGGTAAAATGGTCTCACGACAACGGTATCGTTCTTAATGGTGATAAAACTAGGCTGTTGATGATACATTCCCCTTATATACATACGGCTAAAACATGCCCTTCCATTATTACCCATAGCTATGATTGTATGCATAATGGTAATTCAAACTGTAATTGTAAACCAATAGAACAAGTAGAAAGTGTCACCTATCTTGGAATGAAAGTTGATGAAAATTTTTCATGGTCTTCGCATATTGATTACATTTGTGGTAAGCTTAGAATATTGCTAAGTAAATTCTATCACTTAAGCTTTAAAGTCCCCTCCAGCACCTTAAAATGTTTATATATGTCCTTAGTTGACTCAATACTGAGTTATTCTCTCGATTGTTATGGCTTGACCTTTAAAAGTAATTTACAAAAACTAGAATCGATTCAAATTAGATTTTTAAAATTATTAGTAAACAAGAAAACTAAAAACAGTTGCAAAGGAGACTTTAGTAGTTTATTCAAAATATGTAAAATTTTACCAGTAAGCCTTAAACATAAATACTTATTATTAGTTAACAACCATGGCAGTCGGGATAGTAACTCACTAGTTTCTAATAAGTATACTACCAGGTCGATGACAGCAGGTAAATACGATGTACCCAGAGTTAGTAATTACTATGGCGACAGAACTTTAAAAAAACGCGTACCCTATTTACTGAACACTCTGCCTGCTGACATCAGACAAGAAGATAATAAAGTTAAATTCGCACGCAAACTTAAAACATATTTATTAGATAATATGTAACTTTGTAGGTATTAAGAATATTTATTTTGTATAAGATATAGATGTACCTTAATATTATTTAAGTTTATTGTTAAGAGACTCATCGATCTCACAGTTAAACTGCGTAAGCAGTTTTGTGGGGCAATGTATTTAGTTTTAAGATTTTTGAAGTGAAATAAATCATTCATTCATTCATTCATTCATTCATAATTGTTTCTTTGCGTTTTAATTATATGTATTGTTATTTAAGCGGCTTAATTTGTGCCTCAACAATTTCTGTCTTTTTTGCCTACTCATTAGCACCAAGACAATTAAAATCGAGAATGTTCTAAAAAAAAACCTCACACGTGTGTTCTCCAAACACGATATTAAAGCAACCATAAATGGCACAAAAAGGCACAGAAAGGCAAACAAAAAGGCACACACAGGGGAAATTACATCATAGTAGCCGGTCGGGTGTTGTGTTACCCTTAATTGGAAAACAGTCATGGCATTTTGTACGAGACCCCGCCAATAAAAGGAGACTACAAACTGGCAACCAAACCAATCATTAAATCCCTTGACACTGTGGTATTCCAATTTCCTCAATATGTACGTAACTACGCATTGGCTTTCTGAATAAAACAGGAACAGCCGAGGGAGTTTCAATAAAGATAATTTTGTATGCATGGCAGAGTTTGCTCTGATCAATAGAAATGTAAATTTTATCGATGGAAGCAGTCACTGAATGGAGTTAATTTGAAGGCATTGAAATTCTAATAGTATTTATTACCACTGTATTTAGAATAGCTTTTCTTTTCTCTATTGAAAAAATATGAAGTGTTATTTGAGTCAAAATCAGTGGTATTTTATGCGAATCGAACACAATAAAGTCTAGTTTTGTGCCCGGTTGATGGTAATAGGGTCGCCCCCTATTACATTGGACTGGCGAAATGTGCCTGTACGCCTCTACCTAACCTTTCGGCGATTACCAGCGTGATGTTACGTTAAATATCCTTTCGGATCGTAAAGTTCTATTGTCCCATAACCCTAAGAAAATGAAACAAAAGGAAAAACGAATAATCTTCTCGCAGATCTCGATTCACCTGATCTCATTTCAAGAGGAAGATAACAAAGCAGCCCATTACGCTTTGTTAGTGAGTTCTAAGGAAATACCTGTGCCTTGCTTGAGTAAATAACATAACATCAAGACTGTAATCCCCGAAGGATTACGCAAAGGTGTACCTAATAATACACCCACATTTCGCCAGTTATAATAATAATAATAATATTCCACAACTATCACACAACGCCATCTAGTCCCAAGCTTGCTTGCTTGCTTTGAGCTTGTGTTATGGGTACTAGACAACTGATAAACATACTTATATATTTCTAAATACATACATATTATAGATAAATAAATTACACCCAGACACAGAACAAATGATCGTGCTCATCACACAAACATTTGTCCTGGGTGGGAATCGAACCCACGACCTCCGGCATAGCAGTTAGGGTCACTAACCACTAGACCAACAGGCCAGTCAGTTATGGTTAAGTCCCATGTAATAGGGGGCGAGCTAATTGCCATCAACCGGGCCCATATCCAGAATCCGTGGCTGCTACAGAGAAATTCTTGATGGAAAAACCAAAACCTAATAACACTTTGCCCGACCCGGAAATCGAACCCCCTCATGTTCAGCAGTCGCGCTTCCAGCCACTAGACCAACGAGGCAATCTTGACTAAATAACACAATTTTATCAACAATTCTTGTTTCTAATCAAAGGCTGTCGTAGGAAACACGTGTGACCTTTAGGCCTATGGAAATGGCTGGGCTCGAATCTGTCTCCTGTTTCTGAATAAACGAGGTGCCAAAATGGCAGCTGACGTAGACATCATTTGATTGTTCAGCTTCTGGGTGTTGGTATAAAGCCTTTGTAGGTGTGCCAATTGCCAGCAGGTGAGCACCATTTGCCGGCGTTTAGGCTTTGACTACACTCTTTGGTATCTCATTTAACTCTGCAGCTAGCAATTAAGCATGTTTGTTGGCTTTTGTTGCCTCAGTATCTGGTTATCCAGTCGTAAGTTTGGCATACGGCGACATATCAAGGTATACAAAACTAAAACCTGACTTCGCTTTGTGTAAGTTTGCTGGGCAGTGAGAAATCAGATTATACTGGTTTTGCGTAGTCTGGTTTGTCCTCGACTCGTACACATGTCTAAAATTCATAAAATTGAAAAATAATGCAGAAGTACCCTTTTTTTTTTTTTTTTGGTGGGTGGAAAATCATCGAATGACCCCCCCCGCTCTTGGGCAGAGCGAAGGGGAGTGTCAGACTTCTACTGACTAAAAACCGAACCCATGTTCCTTCTTTGCCCTTGCGCCGAGGCCACGTAATCTAGTACAAAAATCCGCGGCCCCGACGGGCGTCGGCCCTTGCGGGCCCCTCCTTGCTGACATCTCTTTGAGGCGCGCGTGGAACACGAACGCGCCGCCGACACGGTCTGAAGTACCCTATAAATGTCTTACGCTTTTTTTGCTATTTTTGGGATGGAGCTTTCCGAAATATTAATGGACTACCTCGTAATCGGTCTAGTGGTCGCATAATTAATCAAGTGGTGGCATTTTTACAATATCGTAAATCTGAATCGGTAATTAAATGTTAATTACTGTGATTAATTATATGAACTGCCTTGCTAACACCGCTTAATTAATTTAATAGCTTCATCATCCATGGCTTGTTGTTTTTTACAATTTTTACCATTAATAAATTCGGTTTCTGATTGGACAATGTCGCGAAATATCTTTATTGTTGCGTAAATAACCTGCATTTCAAAACAGTCATAATCACCTTTGTACAGATTTACAAGTTTTAAATTCAAAAGCAGGGTCAACAGGGTGAGTGACTTAACAAATACATACCTACTCAAAAGATACTATCGACTGGAGGTGAACACAGTGATGAAGTGAACGAGACAAGTCGAATCAAACAACAAAGTTCATCGGCAGACCTCGGCTACGCTATTCAAATCACTCTTTATAAGTCAATTCTGTATCTGATGGGCCAAATAAAGGGAGTAACAGATAAGTATTGCTGTTGAAAGGACTGAACTGCAATATTGAAGTCCAGTCTTTCACTAAGATCATCTTACAGTTCTAAAGCAAGGATTTTAGTTTAGTTTCCAAAAGATAGGTTCTAGAGACAATATAACCAGTATGAGGTAACTAAACCAACAGCTTTATCATCTTTCCCTTGTCAGATTTTACGGCAGATTTTTTTTTTTTTAAATAATAATAATAAATTTTATTGGAAACAAAACCTCAGTTTACAAAAACTCTGTGTTCGATAACAACTGCATTAGTATAAAACTGTGTCGCAGTCATTAATGCCCACCTCCAAAAAGTCGAGGCAAAAGCAAAGCTTTATTAACTTTGCAAAATTGACTCCTTATCTCTTTCATATCATTCTTCACGCAATCCATTCATCTTTTCCTTGGTCTTGTTTTACCTCTCGATCAACCAACAGGCTTATAAATAGGGTTGTTGACTCTTATTACAAATTCATATAACTTTATGTTTTAAAAATCAATGACAGTTTTTAGAATCCTAAATTATTACTTTAAGAAACTAATTTTTTGTCTTTAATTAATTAAAATTATTTTAAATGGCGTTATTTCATACTCACTATCACGTGACTCTAAACACCAATCAGAGCTCGATGACGTCACGAGCCACGAGACTAGCTGAATTATCTGTCATATCGAAGGCAAAAGTATCAGCTGTGAACGATTTTCTTCAATAACTTATTAAAATTACTTTATTTATCACAATGGAGACTGGATTTATGAAACGAAATGGTTCTAACTTACCGGAAATTAATTCTTTGATGGTTCTTTGCTTCAAACACGATTTTTTGTGCGTCGGAGTTTTGAAGTACAGTATGACCAACTTAATTGTGAAGTACAAGGTGGCGCTACATGTCAAGCAAAATTACATCTATACATCAAACTTGGTACATTTATTTTAGTTCCGTTTTTTGCCACCTACATAGATAAGTTGGTTTAAGTGTAAGTACCCAGTCTCTGTAAGTTTTATTAAAGTGATATATTTTATGAATGAAAGAGACTTACTAACTTACTCGATTTAAATAAGTGCAAATATTTCGTAGATATGTTGTGATACAAACCACGGCAAAAACAAAAAAAAAAAGCTTTGTAGGTAAACAACCAGGTCTCATCATTATTCGAGATGCCTACTACACCCATTGTAGTATATTGTATATAATTTCCATATCATTTTGAAGCTGAAATTAGATTTAAATTAAACAATAGTTAGGTACCTAAAAGTGAACCAGTAAACAAACAATAACAATAACAAACAAGTAATAAACGACAATTTTGGAAGACACTCAAACACATTTATTTAAGTTTGATATTTACTAAGTAGTTTACTTAGAACTTACATCGAAGTGATCTTCACAAAAATAACTGGTACCTACAACTCCTACAAGTTGTTAACAATGATGTTGGATGTCTTCTAGCCATTGTTAACCATTTTCTCCTTATTTCTGCCCTTTTTGGAAAGCTTATGAAAAGTTTTTGAGGCGTACTGATTGACGTACTTTTGCACATCGGCACTGTATAACATTTATTGTAAATCGCAATGATATTATAAAGAAAGATACGCCATGTTCGTACTGAATGACGTTCAGATATCGTTGCGTTGTCATTAAACGGCTGAACGCCAACGTCAGACTACGACAGCGATAGATAATACGGAACATAATAAGATAGAAAGAGATAGCTAGTTTTTGTGTGTTGCGCTTGAAGTACACTAGAGTATCATAGAGTCGATTTACCACAGAAGAGACATTGAATTTTTATGACTGTTACCAATGTACAGCTACTAAGTACTGCGAATGATTATTAATATTTTTACAATTTAAATTATATTTTAGATAGGTACTATCGAATATTTGTATCAAATTTCAGACGCTTGAGTCCTTTTGGAGTAATATATTTATCTTCTTCTTTAAAATGTGCCGAACAAATTGTGCTACGTTTACTAGGCATCCAGTCAGGTTCACTTCTTTCCGCCATAACTATGCTAACCCATTTATTTTTTATCAAGTCATCACTTGGAAATCTGTAAAATAGTAAAACATTATGAGAAAATATGTTTTATCTAGGTACGTTACTACGTACATTCCAATTTTACTAATAAAATATATGACAGCCCGCTATTACTTATCTCATTCTATATAATTTTAATCATAATAATTGAAAGCGCAACGCTATATATTGTGCCTACCATTTCGCTTCTGTTTGATTAATCTATGACGCATGCTATTTGTCTCTGTCACGCAGCAGATTGTCATCCTATTCTCTATCCTTTTCGAACCATCATGTCAATAATACGAAATTTATTTAAAAATGAGAAATAAATCGTGAAAACAATACAAATATGATATATTTTTATTATACTTACGTATGGTATGAAACTCCAAAACTCTTATTTTTCTTGGAACCATAGTTTTTGCACTTTCTTAAGACACAACATGGCATTTTTGTTACGCCGCGGACTCGACTTACTTCGCTCGCTGCTATAACCCGACTAAATGAAACTGCACCAATTAGCGTAGTTTGTCCTCAACAATTTGTGCGTGCTAATGCGATATCTACCTCTTTTTATTTATAATATCATTGGTAAATCGTCGTATTCATTTTAGAGTTTTTAAAGTATATTCCTAAGAACTGAATCAAGATCAGTGCAATGTGACAGATCGTAAAGTTTTCAAAACGGCCCGTGACGTCATCACAGCCATTTGACAGTTTAGAGCGTTTTAGCCGGAATTTTTAAAGCTATTTTTATTTACGATTTTTCTTATTTAAATATGTCATAATTTTTCAGTTAATATTTTTTTTTGCGTTTAAATAGGGTCTATCTATAAAATAAAAGCGATTCCAAAAATTAGTCAACAACCCTATTATGTTTTCTCTAATGTAACATAGAAAACATAAGTTCGGTAACCCAATACAAATTACAAACAACCACAGAGCACAAAGCAACAGTTACGGTAAGTAATATTAGAATCGTAAAGCCTGCTTACGTTGTCTGCGGTTGATCTGACCATATTACGCGCCGAACCTCACCGCGGATATAAGTATGTCTATAGCTGCCTTATTCCCGTGAGCCAGTCTGCCCACAGTTCTGTTATAGTTTCCGCCTTTCATTTGAAAGTTGGTGTTTGCATTCGGAACTTTTTTCGCAGGCAAAGTTAGATGATAATGTTTTTTTTTTTCTGTTGTTTATTTAAGCAAAAGGTATTGAAAGTTGAAAGGGAATTGATTGTCGTGGTATGGCCATGTTATGAGAAGGGCCAATCGCATGACTGAAAGAGTAATGAATTCAATGTTGATGGATGGAGAGGGTGAGGAAGACCAAGGAAACGATGGATAGATTGTGTAAGAAACGATATGATAGAAAAAGGAGTATAATTATGATTGCGTGACTGTTGACCGAGGAGTATGGATGAAACAAACGTGTTGCGCCGACCCAAGTAACATGGAATAAGGGAAGATGATGGCGGAGTTTTCAAATAGTAGTACCGCAGAACCAAATGGTAGTCAAGGAAAACAATCTCTTATATCCTTGAAAACACTTCATATCAAGGGCAGTTAATAATCAAAATGAATGTAATGAATACAGATTCACAAACTACGTTGTTATCATCCGGGAAAAATCAAATAATAAATAATGTTTTCATATCACTCACGCCTACGCATCATAGTAACACCTCGAGATAAGATTTGAGTACAACCACGACACCACGAGTACAAACAAGCTAATCTGACATCGCGATTTAGATAAGCGCTTAATCGAGGGCCCGACGTTGATGTAAAGGCTTTATCTAAAAAGCCTTTTCGCAAAATCGACGTTATTTCCGCCTGACAGAGTAGAGTATGAAAATAATGGAACGTTGATTAAACTGTCAGTGGCCATTAAGTCGTTAATTGATTTTTGACAGGCCTGTGTTTTATCGAACAATTTGTTGCGTCATTTTACAGCAATTTTATAATTATTGCGCCTGCGCGATAAGGAAACTCAGTTCACAGCCATGACCACCAACTACTTACAAAAGATTAACACTTACTACCGGAAATGGTGTCATTATATTGGGGAGTTTGGTGACACACATTTGCTCAGATCATACCCTCTAACAAGAAACGAGGACAAACTACTTATCAAACCTGTTTCATCCAAAAGGAAATATAAGAAGCTGTTTGGACCAGCCAGACGATAAAACCGACCCCTGTCTCAACTCGGCTTTGACGAGGATTGATATACGGGTCTGTGGGCTATCTGCCGTAGGTCTGAAACTTGATATTCGTTACAAAATAAATATTACCTTTTTTATATTTCAGCAACAAATGTTGAGTTAAAACGCAAGCAAAGAAAAAAATAAAATATGTCAGGATCAAAGCATTGGTGTTCTACACTCTCTACCTGGTATATCAAGAACCAATTGATGGAAACTTCAATCAGGATTACTCTCGAATGAAGATGGAAAAGAACTCAGATTTTAAATTTCTACGAGCATTAACACCGTAAACAATATTGTATTAATACTTGGTCTGAACTGTAAGGAAAAGGAAACCAAGTCATTGTATACGCTCCGCACTTGCGTCTATACGAGAAAATGAAATTTGCTAACTGAACATCGTGACTTGAATAAGTAACTTCCTATTTATATTTCACATCACCTCCACGCTTCATTATTATATGGTTATGGAAACGACTTTCATCATGTTCAGTGAATATCGTATTCTGGAAGATATCTAATACTATTGAGAGCTAACTTAGGCGAAGTTAGCTCTCAATATGGCGGATTGATAGGAATACGACACAGTTGCATTAATGAGCTGAATTTAATCACCATCCCCACTGACATCAATCGATCTTTTAGCAGAATAAAAGCAGATCCTTTCCACGTTTTTTAAAAGTCGTAAGAACTTTTCACGTTTACACCCACGCAACAAGTCGTCGGTAAGCAAACAACTATCTTTAGAAGGTCAAGAAAACATCAAGTGAAGAGGCAGCTAGATGAAAACAAATGTCTGCAGGAAAAAGCTTGGTATCACTTAGAGTATTTACGCCCACATTGAGTCCGTGCGCCGTGAAAAAAGACCACACTTGTTTATAACCGACTGCCGGGTGCGAGTTTCATGCGGCGAACCTCATGTAATTTTTTGTGGAAAAGTTGGAGCAAGATGCTATTGCAAAAAAGCCTAAATAAGGCGTCCCGAAAAAGATGGCTGCTGAGAGATGTTGAGAAACAGTCAGATAGGTGGATGGCTTATTGAAGACCAAAGGTAAGATCTGAATCTGCATGCAACTCGCACAGTCTGAAAATTACTAGAGAAACCAAGAAGTTCCGAAGCTAAGCAGTGGGTGAAACAAGGCTGTCCGTGGTAATGATGAATCGGTCAATAAAAAGAAACTCGTTGTACTTGTTGGAGCCATGTTTGTACCCACAGTTGAAACAAACACTCGTAAAGTCCTGAATCAAAACAACAACACAATAATTGAATCAAATAAAAAAGTCACTGCTACAGTTCCGTAACTTAGAAACATGCCGTTCGCAACCGTACCCATGAAGCGGAAAGAAACAAAAACACCGTGAACCGAATTCCAATGAAGTTTTTGAATGGAATCAAGTGATCAATAAGGTGTGGTGAATAAAAATCACCAGACGAATTTCCTGAGCACCTTAATTGAATGCTAAACATTCGGCGTAGGGAGGCGGCACCGGATGGGAGACTGCCGAAAAGCATATGGCTGTTTTAGGGGTCTGGTAGACGTAAACAAAACATTGGTTTGCCTGATATAGGTAGGTGGTATTGAGGAAAATCACAATATACATCGACTTTACTGCGAATGAAAGTTAAATCGGCAAAACCTTGACGTAATTTGTTTAAAGGAACTTTACAATTTCGGCATACCCGTAGTCGGGTTCAAAAGTGAAAGCTAAGAATGTATATAGGCCATGAAAGTTGGTTCCTCGTAATGAGTCATATTCATTGAGTGTCGATTAATCGTAGACACGTAGGATACACCCAGCTGTTTATTATTCCTGGCATGGCTTAGTCATTTCATGATAAACTTTTTATAACGGGATGTCTACTTCGTGCATCAGTCATAATGAAGGACAGTGCTCATTAAAGAGGTATTCGAGTGATCTAATCCTCTGATAAGATCTTTGTTTTTGATTTATTAGAAGGTTTTATACGGTACATCCACACATGATCGAGCCTAGATTATACCAACAACGATAGACAGAAAATTTAGGAGGCAAAGTAATTACAGAAGTTTAAACACAATAGGGGATCGGACAAAAAAAAACTAATTAGTCCGTCAGATAGATTTCCAAAAATTATTGGACACGTATTTTTTCTTTTTTCACGTAAACTTAAAATGAAGACGATACAGTGCTTCGAAAACTCGTGTGACGTCATATGATAGTACATTTTGACGACACAAGTGACGTTTCAAGCCCCACTCCAAGATCTTTGACACGTTTTATCTTCGTCATTTTTTATTGATTTGATAAAACAAAAAACACGTATTCAATATTTTTCGATAATCTAACTTACGGACTAAACAGAATCATATTATTTTGACCCTGTCCGATCCCCTATTATGATAAAGACATACACTCCCAAAACGGCCAGAGAACATCGAAGAACGCTTTTAAAAGGAATATATAGCTGCAAGCTCAGCTGCAAGGAACTCTTGTTTAGTAAGAAATATAAAATTCGTGGACAAGTACATATTTCATTTAAATATCATGATAGCGAATCAGCCATCAAAATACAACCCGATTTAAGAAAAATCTAAACGGTTCCATAATTGCTTTTCATATTTGGATAGGTTCTACGGTTCCGTAAAAGTTTCTTTCACAATGTGTTATAGAGCTATCAAAACCTCCCCAAATAATAACAAGGGTTTTATTTTGAATTTCGCCGTTCAGAATTTCTGTACTGTGTTCTGTGTGTTTTTGTAGTTCTGTAGGTTCCGTACTGTATTCGAAAGATTTTTCCAAGGATTGAGGGCCGTCCTGAAATATGGCACTCGCGCGACATCAAATTCCAGAGTCTCTTTACGTTTTCTGAGGAAGAAGACCAACGTGTGATTTTACCGACTTATCTATCTTCTATATCTATACTTATAATAAATCTGTAGAGAGGTCAATTCTGTACATGATATATATTTTCAAAATAACTATCAGGGGGTAATTAGTGATCGATACTGATGCCAAAAATGCAATCAGTAAAATTTTTGTCTGTCTGTCTGTCTGTCTGTCTGTCGGTCTGTCTGTCTGTCTGTATGTTCCTTATAGAAACAAAAACTACTCGACGGATTTTAACGAAACTTGGTTCGATTATTCTTCATACTCCTGGGGAGATTATAGTATACTTTTCATCACGCTACGATCAATAGGAGCAGAGCAGTGAAGGGAAATGTTGGGAAAACGGGAGAAGTTGCTCGATTTTTTAAGCTTCCGTCGCGTGTGCAGCCTTAATGGTTAAAGCTACATAGAAATCATTTATGACGGAAATGTTCTACATAAAATTATCTAAAAAATATCCCACTACAGCATATGTCTATCTTTTATGGTTGACTCACAATAACACGTGTAAATCCGGATAGCTTAGCAGTTCGGAGCTTTCTGATTATATTTGTTTACTCTTACGTTTATAATACTCTCACTCATCCCTAATTAAAAGAAGTTAATATTATTACCTATTCAATAAAAAAATAATCATAGTAATCGGTATAGAAACACCAAACTTATACATGAAATACGCTAATAAGCCACCGCGTCGCGCGTGAGTACTGAATCATGCCATAAGGATTATTTTTGTGTAACGGTTGCCGCGCTCGACGCGGGTCGTGGCTGTTGATGCGTTCAGAGCGTTCGACCTTATTGACAGACAATAATTGATTTTAACAAACAATGCTTATCAGCGCGACTTTTAGTCTTTAAATAGTTTATTTGAATTTCTTTTGTTGTTATTTTATAAAATAGGTATTACTTAGTTGTTTTGGTAGTGTTTAATTTAATATTCATTCAAATTACAAATTATTAATAGTTTGCATTTTATTTCCTTTTAGGTGACGTATAAGTAGAAGTAGTACGCATAGTTTTTTAGATACCGATATAGGTAAGTTTTGGCTAATTTCTGTTCAACTTTATTTTTGTATTATGTAGGTAAAAGCGTAGATACTTTTATTAATTATAGTAGTTATAGGTATTTATTTGTAAGTGAAGTAGGTATAGGTAGATGTATTGCACAGGCGTTTCAGCTTTATTTTCATTTCTTTTTTTGTTGTAAGTTGTACATATTTCTGGGTATACTTAATTCTATTAGAATATTTTAGTTTAAATAGGCACTTAGATTTTATGTGGAAGCTATAGTTAGGACGTCTATCGTAGGTTATTTTGTTACCCAGGTAACTGACAGCCTTTCCGTTACCGTCAATTAAAAATAAAATACACAATGCCACCTAAAAACGCCACTGAACCGTGAGGAAGGACTGGTACTTTTTTACGAAAAACGACGGAAACGCGGACAAAGTCGCGGGCAAAAGCTAGTCCGACATAAAGTCGAACATTACTAAACGAGGGATATCCCTGGGGATTTCCAAAAAATTGGTAATACCAGAAGCAACTACGTCCTGAATACACGCTAGTCAGACTGCATCTGCGTCTGCCAAAAGATTTTGATGAGCCAGATTGTAAGATTCTGGTAATTCTGCCACTTTTGTGTTTGTACACGTATGATTTTGTCTGTCCAATAATGTCTAGAGTCTAGACATATATAGTACGTACGTGATAGGTGAAAACGTATGGACCGTCTGTTTTCACGGCAAATTAAACATAACGGCAAAATGAGATCATCTGCGCTGGGTAAATACCAAACATTGAGATGTAACCATGTGACTCTAATATCATCCGATTACATATGGCTGACCTTCAAAGCTTTATCACAATATAATGTGTACAAATGACTCATTTTAGTGAAGATCTCCGTAATTGTGTACATACTCGTAAAATCTCAGATCATTTTCTCCGACCATTTAGCATTGTGTTGGTTCTCAATGTCCCATAAAACTGCCATAGCTCGTAGCATTGGGGCATTTAATAACGGATCAGTTTAAATAATTGTGCGTCCTTGTGTACTATAGTCAATTCAAGGCAACTTAAGATTGCCTACCTACTACACAAAACCTGCTGAATCACATGATATAGGAACGTCTCTTTAAGATCCGATAGTACCCAGTTGGAACCTTACACTTGCAGTTTAAATTAGAAGTCTTGAGTTAGGTGAGCCCACACAGATTTCGTAACTCTAAAGTGTTACCGAAGTTAGAGAGGGTTGGATGCTGATCAGCGGTGTTCGCGTAAGTAAGTAATGTCTGTCTTTTCCCTTGATATTAAACATAATACGAGAGAGGAAATTAGTTTGCTGCGTTTGCAGCTGCAAGTTGTATACGTAAACCGTCCACTGTCATCATTCACAGTCAATAAGATAGTCTATTTCTCACCTCTAATTCGCTTACACCTTGCGTGCAGCACTGGAAATTAAATAATGAGATAAACTTGTACGTGAAGACCTATCAAACGAATGGACAAGAACCAAAACCCCTATAAAACCAACATATTGCACGTAACTGACGTAACATTCCGAGTCAAAGACAAATCCAGAACAGCTGCAGAAACATAGTGTTTCGTGCACGTGCTTAATTCGTAGTAAGTAAACGAGAAACTCAATGCAGCAATATGATTACAGTAGTTCCAACTTGGTTTTGACTTAAGGTGGATGTTCACGGTAGCCCGCAAAATTCAAATTTTCTTACGTTTTTAGCGATAGTACTAGGGCATGCAAAACCGGTTTTCCGGTTTTGCGCAAAACCGGAAATCGGCCAAAATTTAACGATTTTTGAAAACCGGTTTTGAGAGCCAAAACCGGAGCTGAGCTCCGGTTTTCCCATTATTGAGTAATTGAGGAACGTAAATTTACATTCCATTGCTTTTAGAGGATTTAATTATAAAAATCTGGGGATTGTGAAAATCACTGGTTCAATGTCAGCATTGAATGCACTAGACATATTGCGAGCCCACCTTGCAAAATTTAACGTATCTTTAGATGAGGACATTGTGTCAGTAACAACCGATGGTGCGAGTGTGATGGTGAAGATGGGAAGATACATTAAAGGACATCACCAGATTTGTCTCGCTCACGGTATCCAGCTAGCGGTGATCGATACTCTGTATAAAAAAAGTAGCGAACCCGTACAACGTGCAGCAGCGTCTATTCAGGCATCCCCTACACACGCACAAGACGACTCTGAATCAGAAAGCGATAGTGACGACGAACGAGCTGAAGATCTCAGTGGAGGTTTAGAAATTGAAACCCCAGCTGTTACATCACATCCAGAATTGTACAGGGAAACAATCACAAAAGTTCGCAAACTGGTCAAATCTATAAGAAAATCCCCTCTAAAAGCTGACGCATTACGGGTCTATGTCTTGGAGGAACACAAAAAAGACATACAACTGCAACTACATAGATTGCCGCACACGATGGTCAAGTATGTCAGATTTGATCGGAGTGTTTTTAAAAATTAAAAACTCAGTCCGCAAAGCCCTGATAGATTGGAAGACTGAGATATCTTTTTCCGAAGAAGAAATTCGAACTCTGTCTGAAATTTACAACAGCTTGATTGTTGTCAAACTCGCTGTTCTGTCCTTGTGCCGACGTGATGCTACGCTGCACACAGCTGACACAACATTAAAATTTATGTTTAAGAAGCTTGACGAACAAAACAGCGTTTTGAGTCTCAAGCTAGCGACTAATTTGAGAAGTCGCATAAAGCAAAGACGTCTCCGATGATGATGACACATTTCCCAAACCCAATGGTGCTGAAATAACTGAAACTATTATCAACTTGTTGCAGCAGCTAAAATATAAACCCGAGGACACAGACACCATCACCGCAGTTCTCACCGAGCAGTCCATACCTTCGCAATCGTCATCATCTGACGCTGAAGAGCTAACTCTTCAAGAGCAGCTAGAGAAGGAATTACACAAATGCAAGAGAAAGAGAACCCCCAATAATCGGTCAGATTTCGACCTGGCTGGGTTCGTAAAAGTAGAGCAAGCCATGTATGAAAGCGGAGGGCATCGGGGTGTGTATCTCACCGAAGCATATAATTATTTATTATGTGTTCTACCAACAAGTGTTGAGAGTGAAAGGGTGTTTTCGAGTGCTGGGTATTTCTGTAACAAAATAAGAAGTTCGCTGTCTGATCGAATGTTGGATGCACTTATATTCTTGAGATCACATTATCAAGAACAGCGATCTCTTGAAAACAAGTGATTTATGCTTTATTTAAATTAGTATACATAGTTGATTATTGATCTCTTTTTTAGTGCAATATGAATCATAGTATTATAATAATGTTATTCTGTAGTTCGTCTTCAAAGTTACAAAAATGTTGTTTTTTTTGGTAATTGTGGGTGGCTGTGTTTAATATTTGAAGATGCTGATTGTGTTTTCTATGTTTAATATATATTATTTTTGATAGCAGACTTAATAGGTACCAAAGATACCAAAAACTTACTTGTTGTTGATTTGATCTCAGTTAATTAATCTTTATACTATTATAAATAAGTTCATTGTTATCTGTACAATTATTATGGTTTGGATTAAAAAGAAATGTATCATACAATTTGTTTTATTTGTAGACTTAGTGGGTATTTAAAAAAAATGGTGTTTCTTTTTAAATTATCCTACATTCGATTTTTTTTGCTAAAACCGGACCTAGCCCCGGTTTTCGGTTTTGGTCCAAAAAAAACGTTCAAAACCGGTTTTGAGGACTTTCCGGTTTTGCATGCCCTATAGTACCTAGTTCATGTAACTCTCAAGAATGAGTATTTCATCAAAAGGTCATTCTTGAGAGTTACATGAACTTGTAGGGTTGTAATGATGATTTTGATGATTATAATTCTGTAACTGCATACGTCTTACACCCGCAAATCATATTTTCACTAACATACAACCTAGCACTGACCTGCAAATCGCTAAAAACGTAAGAAAATTTGAATTTCGCGGGCTACCCTGGAACATCAACCTTAAGATAGTGCTGCATCGTGCCGGCTTTAGTTTAGGGTTGCCATTTCGAAATTTTAAAAGTACCGTGAGAAAGCCGGAATCTTTATTTTTTAGTCTGTTTCAGTACTAATTTATACACAGATACTTTTTTTTTAAGTGAGGAAATTGTCGTGAGAAAATGTTTGAGTACCTATGAATTTGGATAAATGTGAACTGTGAAAGAAACTGGATAGATTGTGTCAAGGATGCTGGGGCAACGAAGGAGGTGCCTGATTAGATGACGAGTAAAAGACAAGTATGGAAGAAGAAGACATGTTCCAACGACCCTAAATGAATTAGGATAAGGGCAAGAGAATGATGAATACGATGTAATTTTTACCCGACTAAGTTTTACAATTTGCTTATTTTGGAAAGATCGTACAAATAATTAAGTTGGACAAAAAAGCAAAATTAAAAATTTTGAAAAAACCCACGACGGTTAAAAATTTATTGAAAAAATGATAAAATAACATAAAACACCCGCCTTAAAAAAACCCAAGAATGTCCGTCGGGAGCTGAACATTGCAAAACTAGTTCATTTAATGGCAGCCCCCGACGGACATTCTTGGTTTTTTTTTTAAACTTTTTACTTTTATTTTTTTTTATCTAAGAACATGCACCAATCAAACCCGAGCCCATAACTGAAAACTGCATCAAAATCGGACTAGTAGTTTTGGAGAAAAATAGCAACATGTATTTGCACAAACAAACAACCTCTCACCCCAAACGCATATAGTGTCTCCGTTCCGTCGTGGGTAAAAATACTAAAGAGGGACCAAAAATGGGGATGAAGCATTTTCAATTGTCGATATGTCTGCGCAACCTCCTCCGCAGAACGCGGGCGAGCATCTCTTTGTAGAAGTAAACCTGAATCACGTAAAAGTCCTTCTAGGAGTTTATTACAGCCCTTCATCACGGATAAATTTCTTTTCCTCCTTTGAAAAGATCCTTGAAAACCTTACACCCTCTTACAGTCATACAATAATCATGGGCGGTTTTAATACTTGTTTATTAAAAATCGATTCCCGCTCTTCTTCTCTACGATCAATAGTTCAGTCGTCTAATTTATCAATTCTCCCTTTAAGTGCCACACACCATTTCCCGAACTGCAATCCCTCACTTTTGGACCTTCTCATTGTTTCCTCTCCACAACATGCCAGTAAGCATGGTCAATGCTCAGCTGACATGTTTTCTTACCATGACCTAATATTTCTCTCCTACAAAATTCGCCCACCTAAGGCAAAGCCTAAAATTCTTTTGCAGCGCAATTTTGGTGGAATGAGGACAGAGGATCTGCGAAAAGATGCTGGCAGCATTGACTGGGCACCTTTATTCAGTGTTGAGTCGATTGATGACAAAGTCAACCTGCTTACAGATAACCTTGTGCAGCTTTACGATGTTCACGCTCCCATACGTGCAGTAAAAATTAAACACCTTCCGGCTCCATGGATCACAGATGACATTAGAAAGATCATGCACAGGAAAGCTGTTACTAAAACTAAATTTAAGTGTCGGCCCTCGTCGAAAAACCGTGAGATCCTTGTTGATGCTCGCAATCGCTGCAATAAGGTGTGTAGAGATGCCCAACGACGCCATATCCATACCTCAGTTGAAAACGGAGATCCAGCTAAAGTTTGGAATTTTCTAAAATCCATGGGAGTTGGAAAATCACGCCAAGAATCGATTTCTAAAGACTTAGATATTGACCAACTAAACCAACACTTCTCATCTTCGCCCTACTGTAATGGGACTATGAAGGCAGCCACAGTAAACTATCTTTCTAACCTTCCAACTCCGGATCATCCCCCATTTGTCTTTAGTCAATTCTCTGATTGTGATGTTAAGAAGAGCGTTGTTTCAATTACGTCAAATGCAGTTGGCAGTGATTGTGTAAGTCGGAAAATGATACTCCCTGTCCTCGACGAGATCCTTCCTATTCTATGGCATATCCTAAACTACTCTATATCCTACGGTGTCTTTCCTTCGATGTGGAAAGAGGCCAAAATCACCCCTTTACCCAAAAAATCGAATCCTACTTCCTTTTCAGAATACCGTCCTATCTCCATCTTGCCTTTTCTCTCCAAAGTCCTAGAACGCCTTGTCCACAATCAGCTCAGTGCATTTCTGTGTAAGAATAGCCTGCTAAATCCTTTCCAGTCTGGTTTTCGTCCTGGTCACAGCACTGCTACGGCTCTAGTTAACGTTACCGATGACATACGTTTAGGCATGGAGAAAGGAAATCTGACAGTTCTCTGCTTATTGGATTTTAGTAATGCGTTCAACACTGTCGATTTCGATATCCTGCTTGGCATACTTCGCTCACTTAACATATCTCCAACGGCGATTGACTGGTTTCGTAGTTACCTGTATGGGCGCCGGCAACGTGTATGCATAGAGGGGTCATGCTCTTCTTTGTGTTATACTTCTGCGGGTGTACCTCAGGGTGGCGTTTTATCTCCTTTACTCTTCGCAATTTTTATAAATTCTATTTCCACAAAACTTCTTTCTTCTTACCACCTTTATGCAGATGATCTGCAAATTTACCGGCAAGCTGCATCTTCAGACTTGGCTGATGCAATTGACATAATCAACAAGGACATGGTTTCAATCTGCGAGTGGAGTGAGGCTCATGGGCTACAGGTTAACCCGTTGAAGACTCAGGTCATTGTTGTTGGTAGCTCAAGGATGATCTCCAAGATAAACTGGTTGCAGCTTCCCCAGGTTAAATTTAATGGAACTGCTATTCCGATAAGTGAGAAGGTCAAGAACCTTGGGGTTTGGATCGACAAGAATTTTTCCTGGGGTCCCCAGCTGCAGGACGTAAGTCGCAAAATATTTGCATCTGCCAAGTCCCTGAGACGACTGCGGAACTTTCTTCCAACTGCTACTAAAACTGCGCTGGCTCAATCTCTTTTACTTCCCGTTCTTGACTACGCTGATGTCAGTTATCTCGATCTTACTGAGGCACAGCTAGATAAACTTGAGCGACTTCAAAACTGTTGCATAAGATTTATATTTGGCTTGCGCAAATATGATCACATTTCTGAATTTCGTACAAAGCTCAAGTGGCTTCCTATACGTCTTCGCCGGAATTCTCATATCCTGTTTCAGCTCTACAGTATTCTGTTCAATCCTACAACCCCCGCTTATCTTAAAGAACGTTTCAAGTTCCTTCATGACGCACATAATAGATATCTGAGGTCATCGGAAAACTTAAGATTAGAGATGCCGATGCATTCCACCAGTTTCTACGACAAGTCTTTCACAGTTCAAGCAGTACGGTTATGGAATGCCTTGCCAGTGTCTATAAGGCGGGCTCAATCTCTGCCAATTTTTAAAAGCATGATAAAGAAACTGTATCTGTCTCCGTAGGCTTAAATTTTTGTTAGCTATTTTAATTTAGTTCTTCGCACTTGTCTATAATGTAAATTTATATAAGTGTAATATGTATTTATGTATGTATATGTATGTATTTATTGTATATAATTATGTAAATGGTACACCACAGGCTACCTGCAGTATTGTTTCTCCTTCTTCCATATATCCATCCAAAGGTTGTCTTTAAAAGATCGCTTTAAGCGATAAGACCGCCCATTGTGTCACCCCTTGTAAAATGTTTTACTATTGTTTTTTTGGAAATTTGGTGTACATAATAAAGAGTATTCTATCTATCTATCTATCTATGAAGCTGGATTTGTGGTTACTCTGGTTGGGTGAGGTCATGTCTCGACTTCTTGTCTTGAAGTATAGTTTACTTCGGACAACAATTCTAAAGACGCGTGGCTGTGCATATGAATCAAGTGCAGTTGTTTGGTTTTCTTAGAAAGTTGCATAAGATGAGAATTTAGTGCATCTGTGCTGAAACAAGAAGTTATTATCGCGAACAAAAAGAATCAAAAAATGTGTCAAGATACACGATAAGCAAGAGAGATTAGGTTTAACTTGATTATTTCAATAGATCATACTTCCGTAAAATCATTTAGTCAGACAATTTTAGAATTTATAGTATTTTATCAAATAATAGAGTTATAAATCAACCAACAGATATAGTAAGACTTAATCTTGAGGAAAATGCTAAGCCCATACCATCATAATAATTGCATCCACAATACTTTTGTGATAAGATCTGGACTAAAAATAATTTTGTTGATAATATTGGATAGCATAATTAAAATTGATAATACCATCCCTTTGTGCACTTCCGTATGAATCGAAATGGGGAATCACCTACAATGCGGAAGTAAATATTTAGAAGGTCTTTTATAAATAGGAAATAAGATATACATACCTACTTACCGACATTATTTAGGAATTTCACAAAATTCCTATTAATTGCCGTGGCCACTGACAATAATAAAACTATAATAATATTAAATAGAGAAAGTGAACGAATTTTATGAGTTTGTATCATACATTGTGTGTACGGGGAACGCGGAGGGTTATCTTTGGAACCACGGCAGCTATTTAAACTCTTTGAAAGGTACATTTAGGCTATATAAATCTTTGTCAACATTACTTTGACTAAAATACATCTGCCCTGCAAGATTGATCAAAAATCTATTCTAAAATCTGGTATTAAAGCCAGTCCTACAGGTCAATCAACCTTTCTTAGAACAACCTCCCGTAGGCAAGACAACAAGCGAACATAAAACCAGTTATCAGTAGCAGCATGCTTTCGATACAAACAATGATTACCATCGATGACATTAAAAATCGTGTACGAACTACCAAATACACAGTCTCAGACCAAGAAAAAAAGTACACAGTGTACAAATTGTTATGGGCAGGAAGGACGGTCAAGGAGTTCACCTTGTAGGAAAACACGTCGCCTGTCAACTTGAAGGTGAATGGACTTTGTTATTTGAATATTTTGGAGTTTCAATACACTTAGAACAGACACTGTATTTACATTCTTGTAGTTTAACTTAGCCTTTTCGCATCTCTTCACTAAAATTGCACGAGAATTTGATTCTGAACTTCAAAAAATGTCAAATAAATAATAAAAAAAATATTTAAAAAAAAATCTTTTTCTTTTAGCCCTTAGTTGAACTGGAATCGCTGAAGTAAAAAGACTGCCGGTTTGAAGTGGGAATGGACGAGCCATGTCTGTTGAGCGTGTTAGGAACGATAGGCCAGAGTCGTCCGTCTGTGGGTGCCAGAAGACGGGTATCATGGAAGGAGTCCTAAAAAACGCTGGTGTCGGCTTCTGTGCGAGATAACCCGTAGAAAACCACACGAATAGAAAAGCGGAAGATTACGGATGAGGTATTTGCCCAGCAGTGAGACAAAATAGGCTAATGAAAAAAAAAACTTTTTAACAATCCATACTAATAATATTATAAATGCGAAAGTAACTCTGTCTGTCTGTTACTCAATCACGCACTACTGAACCAATTTGCATGAAAGAGGAGATATTTTGATACCCGAGAAAGGACATAGGCTACTTTTAAATAAAAAAAATAACTTTATTCAAGGGGTTGAAAGGGGGGTACGAAAATATTACTTTTGGTCGCGATAACCGGCATCGGTAGCGATAACCGACATCCGCGCGGTTGAAACCGCGGGCATCAGCTAGTAAGATGATAAGAGGAAAGTGGAAGGAATGGGGGAAGGCCTTTGCCCAGGAGTGGGAAAGATTAGGCTAACAAAAAAAAAAAAGAATATCAGAATACTTAGTTACTTAGACTTAGTCATGCTTTGCTAATCAAATTTCACAATTCATTAATTTAATTAAAGCCGTAAGAAATTAAAATTATGTTCAGTCAGCATTATATTATATAATTCGCATGGCTGCCTCATGTTTCTGCCACTTGTTGTTTTTTGTTGTTGTCAATAGCTAGGTTATTTACCTTAATTGCTTACTCGTGTATTGCGTAGGTACTATTTCCGAGATTCGTCAGGCACGTGTGAGCACTAATTTAGGCAATAAACTATTCGGATTTTTTTGTAACGTGAGATTATTGTAAAAAATATTTCCTCTCTATTTGAATCGGATTTCGTGAACAATTTGAATACTTTTGTTTTTTCACGGAAATCTAATGCTTTTTTTATTTGTTTTATTAATGTATTACAATTATTATTATTCTCATTTTTTCATAAGATTAGCCGGAACAAACATACAGACAGATAAAAATTATGATTTGTAGTTATAAGTACCTACCGTCTAAGCGTGTACTGTCACATGAATTCAGTAAAAAGCTGTCATTGTGAAATAACAAACTGACCCAGTTTTATTTATTTGTATTATAGATTGTTAGCGTTTACACTTAGTCTGATGGGGGTATTCCGAGTGAACAGTGTGTCTGCAGATCTTACATATGATGTACTGTTTCCCCATCCTTTTTTACTGTTTGGTTGTTGGTCCAACTCCAAGAGATACCGCGGCCTCGACACAAAGGGCTAAGAAGGAACATGGGTGGTTTTAAGTCAGTGGAAGTATGACACTCCCTACCGCTCTGTCCAGAGCGGGAAGAGTCATTTGATGATTTCCCACACACCAAAAAAAAAGGGATCTGTCTGAACACTCTGAAACCTTTTATAACGCTACTGAAATGACAAAGTTCTGGCCGAAGCTGGTTTGAAGGAATCATTGCCACGGATAAGCATTCAACACCACAGCAACGTGAATTAGAACAGTTAGTATTAAGGAATGGTTTCAATTCTCAATCCAATCTCAGATTGGGAACCATAGGTACCAATTTGATTAATCTCAGATTATCTTGATCTTCTTCTTAGCGTGTCGATGGCAAACCGTCACTAAATAAATTATATTAATTTGACCCAATATTCAGCTATGCGAACTCCGCTCGCTGATGCAGTCATTAGATTATCAAGTGTGCAGGTGTCAGGGCATGCAGGATGGAAGGTGGGCCATTGTCTGTGGAGATACGCCGCATACACACTTGAGATCCGCCGTACCGTCTATGAACCCCCATCTGAAGAGATTGTCTTTGCTACGGCCGACTTGGGTTCGGAGTCTATTTAGAGATTTCCAAGTCGGCCACGGCAAATCATGACCGGGTGGAAGGCTTTCAGATGGCTCGATGAAGTCGTCAGGGGGCTTGAACAGATCCCGCCAGAGCTCTGGTCTTGCTATGGCGGCATTGCTAATAGCTGGACTAGTATTGTTAACGCACCCAAAAAAGCTTTTACGACTTTTTAGTCTCTGGGGCACTGCAACGTGATTGTGCATTGGGTGGCGTGGGTCAGCGTGTAGCTTCGACCTCTCAGTGCAGCTGGCTATGGTCCTCCGAACCTTTGGGGGCGCAATCCCAGTTAGTGGATACAGCATTCGTACCGGGGTCGGTTTCAGGCAACCATTAATAATCCGGCACGTCTCATTAAGAGCTGTATCCACTTATAGGTCGGCATGGGCAGAACGGTTCCAAACTAGGCAAGCATATTTTTTATTATCTTGATGAGATTACTACAAACTGAATACATCTAGTAAACTCAACTTTGTGGGCGAAGGCTCGGAGAAATTGCAGTTAGTGTAAAGCTAGGGAGTAGGGGACAGACATAACTTCAATTACGCAAACATCAAAGCAGCTGTGCAAATGAAAACATATTTTTCACTTTGCCACCCCTGCTACAAAGTATTTATTATTTTGAGCCTGATGTTTCCCAAGTACGGGCAAACTACTTCGGGGCAGAGGTCTCTCGTTCGTTCTATTTTTTATAAGTATGATGTTAAAGACTTCCGTATGTGGCAAAGATCATACATATTCCCACGTCTTTGTCACGTGCAGTTAGGTCCACGTTCACACACGAACCTTCTTAACTGACCTTTCCGGAAAACATCATCAATAAGTTCAAAGACTCCAAACACGTTCCAATGTTTAAATCTATGCCTGTTATCGATTATAAACCTCAGTCAATAGCTTTTGTGAATGCTACACGTGTTCCCTAACATCAAAGTAGGAATCCGCGCTTACCTCATCGGCTACGATACAATGTAGCCAGTCCACGTGGACCGCGTATTAACACGCGTCAGCAAGAGTATCAACAAACGCCTGATTCGTAGCTTTTTGAATCGGTTGCTAGTTGCTAAGACTACACTATATCTGGTTTTGACGGTCCAATCAGAGCATTGGAAAATAATATAGGTATGTCATTCGAATTAAGTTTAGGAGTTGACGAGTGGATGTCATGATATTTGAAAGGATAATCTGAAAATATGGGATTATTGCTGATACCCAATGTTCTTGTTTCTTTTTTTCTGTTTTTTTTTTAACCCCCGACGCAAAACGACGGGGTGTTATAAATTTGACGTGTCTGTCTGTGTGTGTATCTGTCTGTGTGTGTATCTGTCTATGTGTGTGTCTGTCTGTGGCATCCTGTGGTGGCATCGTAGTGCAGCATGTCGTAGCTCCCGAACGAACGCATGATCCGATTTTGATTTAGTTTTTTTTGTTTGAAAGGTGAATTAGTCGAGAGTGTTCTTAGCTATGTTTGAAAAACATCGATCCAAGATGGCCGCCGCCCGCCGCAAAATGGCGGAGTACACATTTGTTCACAACTCCTATCAATGTGGGTATCAAATGAAAGGGCTTGATTGGTAGAATACTATACACTATAACAAATTTCAAATCCAAGATGGCCGCCACCACAAGATGGCGATTTACATATTATTTTATCACAACTTCATTAATATGGGTATCAAATGAAAGGGCTTGATTGGGAGAATACTATACAGACACTATAACAAATTTCAAATTCAAGATGGCCGCCATCACAAAATGGCGGATTATATATTTTTTACAATTCCATCAATATGGGTATCAAATGAAAGGGCTTGATTAGTAGAATACTATACACTAATACAAATTTCAAATCCAAGATGGCCGCCATAAAAAATGACGAATTACGTTTGTTTTTACAACTCCCTCAATATGGGTAGCAAAAAAATTAAAGGGATTGATTTGTAGAATGTACACTGTATTGAAAGGGAATGAGGAATATAAACTAATGAAATTTAAACAAATACACTTGAAAATTGTTTTTTGACTTTAACTCCCTTTAAACTTGGTCAAACTTTGATTTAAAGGGAGTAAAAGTGGAGAACCAATGTTTTATCTTTATTGAGTTGGAGGTTTTTTAAATTTTTAATTTAATTACTCATTTGTTTGGCCGTTCCATTGCCCCGCAGATGTTTAAAAGAGAAACAGAATCATTCAGAATTTCCGTACCACTCGTATCTCACAGGTTTTTAGCCATTTTCATCTATCGACACTCTTGCTTGATAAACTTCTATTTCTTAAATGTGATTTAATAGATCCTTTGGCATGTCATCAACAATTTGCATCGCATTGCTCGTCGCTAACACGAATACGATGGTTGTAAGTAGTTGTAGTTGTAACTTTGTAAGGAGCATTTAAATAGTTACAATTCCGAATACGTTCCTAAATAGGCTTACACCGGCTTCATTTGCATAATATCGCCGTCTGCCATTGGCACGATCTTCCATGTTTGTATTAAATTAGCATTACAATTGGCGAACAAAATCCATTTAGGTAAGGCATTGTTAATTAATTAAATGTTGCTATGTTTTCATTCAGTGATATTATTTGCGTAATTAAAGTGGAGTTTCTATGTAAATCAATGAATGTGAAAGGTTTGTTGTTTTTTGCTGTTTCTAATCAAACCCGAACCCATAACTGAAAACTGCATCAAAATCGGACTAGTAGTTTTGGAGAAAAATGGCAACATGTCAACAAACAAACGCATAATCAGTCTCCGTTCCGTCGTGGGTAAAAAAGGCCTTCGCTTAAAAAACAACGACGTAGCACTAATATGATCTGTAGTGTACTGTATATTGTTTGTCAAATTCTTCATAATATTATCATATATCGAATCGGGTAGATACCGTCATTGCCCATTTTGCGCAACAGAGCAGATTCATTAGGAATTCGTATCGTGTTATTCAAATTCGTCCAATGACGCGGGTACTGCAGCAAATTTTCGAGTTCACATTTTTTTCCTATTAAATGACGTATTTCGATAAGGAAATAGAACCTTATCGTATGTCACTATAACATTGAAGATAGAAGTTCATAATCATTTATCCTGTTTGTCGGGTCGGAGCAGAAAATCTTTTTCTTCGGTACTTTTTGATCTAATATCAACTCCGTATTATGTTCTCTTCCTAGCCATCTCAACATTATCATCTTTCACGAAATCTAAAAGAAAGACATAGATAGATACAGACAACTGAATCAAATGCTTTCTTAGCATTATTACTGTACAGTCGAACAAGCTAATAAGTATACAGGCAGAAATCTTTATAATTCTAGTACATTGACTAGTATATTGATTGCAATTTACGACTGCTGTATCGTGTGACATCATTATGTCTCTCTAAATGTATCTGTATAATCTTAAACGTAAATGCAAGTTAACTGGCTGTTTACTTACTAGCTTGTTACTACGTATACGTACTACGCAGTGTTACTGATGTTCACCAACCTCCCGTAAATATCATTCACTGGCCAAGATATCCTGCATCACTGCACAAAGTAGGCTAAATGGTCAAACCCAGGCACATGACATAAATTTATCATGGTCACATGGCCAGTCATTGTTTAACAACAAAGGAGGAACATCCACAAAGTCTAGCCACAAGAACCGCAGGTGGTCCTCGTTCAAAAGAAATATAATTTTTCTTTGGATCTGAAATAATCAGAGGTCTTGTATTATAATATTATCAGAATAAAATAAAGTAAAATGAATTTAGTTGTTGTTGTGGAGATTTTAGAAATAAACAGACAGCAGACGAGGGTCCGAAGAGAAGACGGCGGGAAGCTTTGGATGGCTTCCTCATGAAATAACGAAAAGAGGCACATAGAGAGAACTGGAAAGAGTAGGGGAGGCCAGGAGTGGGACTTTACGCCGTTACGGGTTGATTAAAAATTAATGAATGAATTTCGCTAATGTTGAATGCACATTAGCGAAATTCATTCATTAATTTTTTTGTAAAACAATTGACACACACAACTATGAAACACGAATCAATTTATCGATAACAGTGACTAATTGATTAAGAGCGAACCAATCATAAATATCCATAATAATTATACAGAAGCACATTCAACGATTTACGAGTATAATTATAATGTATTCATTTTATATAACAAAGTCCATTTAGTAAACGTTGACAAGTATAATACAGTTGTTTCATAATAATGTTGATATAAGAGGTATTTAGCTATATACTGCAAATTCTATGTAACGGTACTGATCATTCATTGCTTAGGAAAATTACTAAGTAAACACATAAGTAGATGTGTGACCTATATCAAAGCATCCTTATGTTTTACTATAGTTACAATTATTTTATTAATATTACGCACATTATTATGCAATTTATGTTTTATTTTTCGGTTTTCCGATACTGGACCTTGCGACGGTTAAATAAATTAAATATCATGTCCGCATCTTGCAGGAAAAAAGACATCTATTTGCCCCTATCTCCTTCTTCTTCGTGTCCTAGTTGTGGTTTGTGTGGTAGATGACTACTTGACTAGGTGTATGTAAGGTAGATGAAAAATGTGTGGCGGATGATTGCTGTGAGTGTGTAATGTTTTTTGTGTGTCTGAAGCTGAACCTCTGGAGTGGTTTCTTGTGTGCTCGGTGTACGACTAACAAACACAGTATAATTTTTAATTAACATATTGACTTTATAATATCCTATACTAAACTTATTGACTGCCTCGTTGGTCTAGTGATATCGTATTATTAACAAATCATACATTGGCCTTTATTTCTTCATTTCTTAAAAGAAGATAGGTATCGCCATTAATTCACTAGTTCACTAGGACACATAAACTAGGAGATAGAGTGCATAGAAATCTTCAATACAATCTTATGAACCCTTCAGTTCAAACATCAGTATCCAATTTCCTGCAGAAGTGCACTGTTCCACCTTTATTAACTTAAGAAGTGTATCTTTCAAAGCAGTCCTTGAACAAACATTACGTGACTCTGCAAATTGCTTTGCAGTACAAAATACAGGTAGGTACTTCTTTTTGTCATTGAGCGTGGTTTTACATAATTTGTTAAAATGTAAAATGAACGAGTGACCAATTAAACAGGTTGTATGGTGTTCCCCCATAAAAAACTAAACCGGACAGAATTCTCGGCTAGCAACATTTTTTCCAATATTTCACAACGCACAAGAACCTTACACGGTACAAAGCAATTTGTGATCTTTGATCAATCACAGACAAAACTAAACACTACCAGGTTCTTATATGTAAAGTAAATAAATATATGTAATAATTAAGCATTTTTTTAACAAGATTGCATATCTAATAGGCTGCGACGCGCCTAATGCGCCTACCACACGCTCACACTAAACTTCCCCACAGTCTTGCCTGCGCGATTACACGATGCACTGCACAGTACATCGCGCGTGTGGTTTGTAATGGTAATACAGTTTTACCAACCATACGCGCGATGTACTGTGAAGTGTGAACGAAACGTGTGGTGAAGCTTGAGCGTGTAGTAGGCCCATAACAAAAGACTAATTTTGTTAAAACAATGGTTAAAAGTAATTTTAAAATCGATAAACAAGTGACCATCGCCCCCATCTTATCTCCGAAACGACTAAAGACACGTCGTCTTTTTAAAGTTAAGATACCTACACGCCAGTCCTTTATTGACAAATTAAAAACGCCTTAAAAAGTAAACGACCAACTAAAGTAATTAACAAAATGAATCGCTACACAAGTACCTACTCGTATCAATGGCACACGTGTCAACTGTAAACTAAGCCATAGTTTGTTTACAATTGATAATGAACTCAATGACATAAAGTATTATCACTCAAAGTAGACCATATCAAATCAACCAGGAACTGATTGCGAACGTAATTTACGAGCCCAATGTTTGTTATGAACTTGACGACCGCCAAAACAAACTATTCATTTCATTAAGTCCGTTGTATTATTTTTATCACTATATTATATTTTATAGGTATCCTTACATAGTATAAAACAATGTCGCTATTTTTGTCTGTTTGTTTGTCTGTATGCTTAAATCTTTAAAACTACGCACCGGATTTTGATGTGTTTTTTTTAATAGATAGAGTGATTCAAGAGGAAGGTTTTAGTACATAATTTGAACGACATCCACGCGGGTGAAGCCGCGGGCATCAGCTAGTTATCTATCTATCTATATCTATAAAAGCGAAAGGTCACTCACTGATTCATCACGAAATCTCGAAAACCGCTGGACGTAAAAAGATGATTTTTGGCAGGGAGGTAGTTTATGGTTAGTAGACGTCCGTTAAGAACGGATTTTGCGAAAGGGCCGGATTAGGGTGGTCTAAGGGCCCTCGCAAGTTTGTATGAAACTCCTTCATTTTTTGTGCTACAATCTAGATTTTTGGCAGAGACGTAGTTTATAGTCAGTGGGCGTCTGCTATGAATTAATTTTGCGACAGGGCCGGATTAGGGTGGTCTAAGGGCCCTCACAAGTTTGTATGAAAGTCCTTCATTTTTTGTGCCACAATCTTCATTTTTGGCAGGGACGTAGTTTATAGTTAGTACGCTTCTGTTATGAATTAATTTTGCGACAGGGCCGGATTGGGGTGGTTTATGAGCCCTCGCAAGTTTGTATGAAAGTCCTTCATTTTTCGTGCTACAATCTTGATTTTTGGCAGAGACGTAGTTTATAGTCAGTAGACATCTTCTATGAATTAGTTTTGCGACAGGGCCTGATTAGGGTGGTTTATGAGCCCTCGCAAGTTTGTATGAAAGTCCTTACTCTCCTGATTTTTTTCAGGGACGGAGTTCATGGTGAGTAGAGGTTTGCTAAGAACAGATTTTGCATTAGGGTCGGATTAGGGAGCTCTAAAGGCTCTCGCGAGTTTGTATGTAAGTTTGATTTTTGTACTACCGGCCTGAAATTTAGTGTATAGTGTAAGTGTATTATCTAACAATTTTTTTTGTGACGATCTGGACTAAGGGCTACCTACCGCAAGTATCTAAATGAAATCCTTGGCGTTTTGGAGCTGAAAATTGGTATAGAGATAGAATATAGTTAAGACATATGTATTTGTATGTGTGGGAACAGATTTTATAACAGGGCCAGTTTAAGGGAATATAATCGCTTCGATTGGCATTAATTGTCATTCGCTTTGGCATAGTACATCCAGAGGCAGTCCCACACATACTTACACGTCAAAATTTCCTCGCGAACGAAGTCGCGGGCAACTGCTAGTTAAGTAAGTATAAAACAAAGTCCTCCGCCGCGTCTGTCTGTCTGTCTGTTCGCGATAAACTCAAAAACTCCTGCACTGATTTTGATTCTGTTTCACCAATGGATAGAGTGGTTCTCGAGGAAGGTTTTAGTATTAATTTATGCCTGGAATAGGTTCCAATGGGTTGCGGGAACGGGATCAAAATTTCACGATTACTTTTGGTCGCGATTACCGACATCCACGCGGGCGAAGTCGCTGGCATCAGCTAGTCTAAAATAATCTAAATGATTTGATTGCTTTGGTGTAGGCGCCAGATAATATTTTAAAGCGTCCTTATCTTTGGTCATTTAATTCTCGTTATCGGACTCGTTGAGGATCGAGAGCGAATTGAGAATTAAACTGTCGGTTTTAAAGATGATGATTGTTTCGAGAAACGACTTAATTGAAGGTTAAGGACGCTAAAACATTTTTCTACAAATAACAGTGGTTTTCAGGTACCATTTTATCGTATAAGCAATCATAAATGTGAACATATCATGGTCTTAATTTAAAGATAATTTATTCGTCTCCAGATTGGCATCAGAAAAATTGTATGACGTCATACAAAAAAATCGCACAAATACGTTTTTTCCATCACAATAATCGCAGAAAATGTAAAAAAGTAGGGTCCGAATAGGTACCCATTATAGGTAAATTTACAGTATATTATATCTCCAAAATTATTATAAATTGCGGTACATATAGTCCTTTAGATGTTGAGATATATTTTTTTTGTTTATATAATTTTTTTTATTCAATTATTAGCTATAATAAAAACATTTGCCAATTTCTTCATACATTTTTTGCTCCCGGTTCATCATTCCGCGCTCAGCAGCGCTAGTGGAAGGACGGGTGTATCGCTCTCTCGCAAAAAATACGTACGATAAACGTGATAGAAAAAGATTTTAGTGTACGGTTACCACGGCAACCGAGGACCGACGACGACCGGAAGGAGTTGATACTTTTTAGGACTGAGATAAAAGTAAGTACGAGTTTCATACTTTTATTATTAGAATGTGATTTAGAAATTATGTTGGGTACGACCGGGATTTGGATGGGTGGGGTTAAGCAGTTTGTTGACAAGGTTCAGAAATGGATGGGTCAGGTCAAGCTGTCGACGGTGAGGTTCGGAAGTGGATGGGAAAGGTCAAGCTGTCGGCGGTGAGGTTTGGAAATGGATGGGTAAGGTCAAGCTGTCGGAGGTGAGGTTTGGAAATGGATGGGTCAGGTCAAGCTGTCGGCGGTGAGGTTTGGAAATGGATGGGTCAGGTCAAGCTGTCGGCGGTGAGGTTTGGAAATGGATGGGTAAGGTCAAGCTGTCGGCGATGAGGTTTGGAAATGGATGGGTAAGGTTAAGCTGTCGGCGGTGAGGTTTGAAAATGGATGGGTCAGGTCAAGCTGTCGGCGGTGAGGTTTGGAAATGGATGGGTAAGGTCAAGCTGTCGGCGGTGAGGTTTGGAAATGGATGGGTCAGGTCAAGCTTTCGACGGAGAGGTTTGGAATTGAAATTCCTATTTCATTTTAAGTACCTACTTATTTCACATGGTTATTTCACGTAGGTAGCGTATTTTTCTTTTCGGAAGTCGCTGTTGGTACCGGTTGTTCTTTTTCATTAAGTTTGGTTGGTAGGTACCCCATATTGGGTGTACATCTGTTTGCCCCTTAAACCCGAACAAGCGTGATATTATATTATGAAATGGCGAAAACACTACATAAACATACGATCACAGCTATCGTGAGTCATTTGCTGTCTATATTATTGAAGAGTTCCATTTTATTTATTTATTTAAACTTCATGCACAAACGTGGTACATAGGCGGACTTAATGCCACAAGGCATTCTCTACCAGTCAACCTTCCATCTTCTACTTCGGAAGATCTCCAATCCTGGTGACCTGTAATACAGGTTTTTTTGAAACCTACTTCAGGCACCAGCTCTCACAATGTGAATATTATAGTGTTCAAAACGTGCTACAAAACCATTGTGAGAGAAATAAATAAACTTATTATTATTATTATATTATAATCATATTTTACAGTAAAACCTTCCTTAAAAACACAATATGCATTTATCAACGAAAATCCGATTGATATCGGATCAGTAGCTTTTGGGAAAATCGCGGATACATACAAATACAGCACCTTCTTTTTTTTCGACTCGGTTGAAAATACTAACCTACTTATCATGACGACGATACTAATAATTAACAATTCCCAAATGCGTTTTCAAAGTTCCAAGTAATCTACCAAATTCTATTTCAATACAATTAAAAAATAATATCAAAGATCAAGATTATTTATAGGAGGTTTAAAACCGAGCGCTATTGTGAGACCTTGCTTTGAGCGACTATAGTTACCTAAACATGAGTTGATCGAAAATGTAACAGCGTCCTTAAGAAACATATTTCTCGACAAACTGTGACCAGCGACCTTCGTTAGCGTGAAAATGTTAAAAATATGTTACTTCCCTATTTAAGTAGGAGTTTGTTACCAATTTCAATGGTTTTCATTTTTTTGCGGGGAAACTAAAAGTAAAGTAAAAAATCCCGTCAAACTGATTTTGACGGGATTTTTTACTTTACTTTTCAGCTACTTCGGTTTAGCCACAATCGGATTAGCCGGAACAAACCGATATACTTACAGACAAAAAAACCGCAGCCAAGGTGATACGACGATCTGATCATGCCCAAAGGTTGAACTGAAGAGTATCTACTACTACGACTAGAAAGGTTTGGAAGGAGAAAGGCGAGGCCTGTCCAGAAGTGGGCCACTAGATAGGCTAACAAAAAATATAAATGTAGGTAGGTATAGAAAACTGATCAATCTGTAACGAATGACTAAAAGAAATATCTCAGCAAAAAATCTCTTCTGCAACAGTATCAAGGCCAATCATACAATTGTCGTAGACGTCATTTGATCAAGGCTCTTTGATTTTAATCTCACGGATCAATTTACAAGATTAAATATTACACGTGAGATTGCACGTGATTTTTCTTAACACTAATTTATGTAAAGAATCTTCAACTCAAATATTTAATTTTGTGAGTTTTATGACAACCATTTAGGTACGAGTATAGGGCGAATTTCTCTAGCGAAACTGAACAGGATCAGAACATCTAGTGTCTAAACCGCGTTCAAGAGAGATCATCGTCATCATTCGCCTGCCCTTATCCCTATTTGGGGTCGGCGCAACATGTCTTCGTCCATACTTCTCTATTTCTCGTCATCTCAGCAGTCACCTCCATTCTAGCCATATCATCCTTCACACAGTCCATCCACCGATTCTTTGGTCTTTCTCCACTTTTATAGCCAAAAGAAAGATCAAAGTTATCAATGTTTTGAAATATTGACACATAAATCACAGCTTCTACAGGCAGAGGTATAAGTACACCCAGTTATGATTAAGTCTCTTGTAATAGGGTGCGAGTCTATCGCCCTTAGTAATATAGGTATGTAGACGCTTTAGCTTAAAACTAGAAACTCGAAGAAATAACGATACCGTTGCCGCGTTGTTAGTACGTTGTTACTTGTTAGTACGAAGGACAAGCTGTTCTAGCCAGTTCAAGTACAATAACTTGAACTCTTGCCTTCGTTATACAACTGTAGAACGACTAACTTTGCATACTTTTTTTTAGTCTTGGAGATCTGGAAATCATGAAATGCGGGATGCATTTCTGCTCTGGGCAGAGCAGTAGGGAGTGTCAAACAGAACTTCTACTGATTAAAAACCACCCAAGTTCCTTCTTAGCCCTTAGTGTCAAGGCCGCGGTATCTCTTTCGAACAACCCGCAGCCCCGGCGGGTAACTTTGCATCCTTGAGGTTATACTCATAACGCCCGGGTTTCTAAGAAACGGTTTGTTTTGTTTGAATGCTGTTAATCAAACAAAAATTAAGTATTTCTGTACTCGGTATACTAATGTTTTGTTAATGTAAGTTTTGTACAGGCTGGGTTTTCCCATAATAAGCATAATAACCTTGAACAGGCCTGCCTGCGTTTAAAGTCTGTTTAAGATATATTTTAGCCCCAATTATCACTCGCAGAATCCTATCAATGAAATATCGACTTAATCGTTAATAGGCTGTTTCAAATATTGGAAAATTTGGAATGTGGGTATGAACACCTTATTTTTACCAGATTTGCAAAATTTTATCCATAATCTGTCTAGCATTTTCCCAACTACCTATGTTGGGGCCCAACCGACTGCAGCTAAATATCAGTATATTAAACAAAGCTCCACAACTCCTCCACAACTCAGTACTGAGTAATCGCCCTAGGTAAGACTGGTTTTCTGACTTTTGGGCCACCTGTAACGACTGTCAAAGATCTGTAACAGACGGCCGTGCCCTTTCCGACGCACCAAGGAAACACGGTACGTAATGGGTCACCGTCCATCCGTTAAGATGCGGTGGCCGAGCGACTTTAATTATTATTTAGCCGCGAGCTCCATCTCAACTATAATTTAGCTTTACAATTTCGTCTCCGCTTTGATTTTTAACAAAATTTTTGATAGCACAGTTTTTATTGTTGACTCAATCGCTACGATAGTGATTTCCTCGACATTTATTTGATACCCTAAATATTTAAGATAATAACTAATTATGATAAAGAACGATACCACCAATTGTTATTGAATGAGATAGACATATATGACCACAATCATAATTTAATATTCATGAACAAAGTACGTCATTGTTTTATCAAAACTCCTTACTCGAAATAAGCCCAGACACGAAACCTCCCATTAATTCCTACCTACATAACGTGAGCGGTACACGTACAACCTTCAAAGCAGTCGGAACCCTAACCACAAAGGATTTAGCCGAAACAGCACACCACCTGCTTCAAACTACGTCGATTTATGTGTGCTACGGAGTGGGTTAGCAGGTGGTCCGTAGTTCTACAGAGCAATCCCCTTTTGCTTCATTGATCCTCCCACATTCGGCGGTTTCATTCATGAGCACTAGTTGCGAGTTGTAAAACAGACTCATGTACGCTTGTTCTGAATACAATAATGTAAATATATTTAAAATGTCACCGGGATATCTTCCGTGATTTTTAATTTGTGTTTTTCCGTGATTTGTTTTGTAATATCGGGAACTCAAAACAAATTAAAAATCACGGAAGATATCCCGTAAGTGACATTTTAAATATAGTTATGAACCGTGAAAGCTTAAAACAGTGTTTGAATAATGTAAATGTTGTTACTTCAGCGTTTGGTGTACATATTACGGTATATGAATTATTGCCTTATTTGTACTGCTATTATTTTCCAAAGTTTCCAAGTCCTCCTAATCACCGACAGCTGTGTAAGCCTCCCCTTTCTTCATCCATACATCTTCTCTTATTCCTAATGAAATACCTTAAAAACATCAAATTATCTTGCATATCAAAGAATATATTGGTTGGACACCGGTGTAAGATTGTAATACCCGAACAAAATATGGATTTGAGTAGTTTCATAGAATAATAAGAACACTATAATCGTAAACGTGCAAGAAAACCCAAATGTTTTGCTGATTATAATCATTAGGGGAGGCGTAGTGAGAGATAAGGTTGATTATTATGATTACTTGTATGTTAACATCGAGTTTATAATCCCGACGGCATGCCTTTTACATAATATGGTGATAATTATTGATGAGTAATTCATTATGTAAGATAGCATCATAGAAAATTCCACATTTTTCCTTGATTACAAGCGCGGAACTAATTAAAGCGATATTGTTATAATGATCAAATAGTTCTATTTGATCTAGGCTTGTTTTTTTGTTGTTGATAGAAAATAACAGCTCGGATCAATCTTCAGGTTAAGCCGCGCTTTCCCAGGTTGGCCTGTGGATGGGTAACGCATTACATACCAAGTTTCCTCCGTGCCACGGAAAGCACGTAAGTCGTCGGTCGCGGCTGTAACAGGTACCTAGTCAATAGTCCGAAAGTCTGACATATAATATGTGGAGGTCAGATAGGCAGTCGGTCCATGTGAAATACTGGTTTCAGCTGAATCCGGTTAGACTGGAAGCCAACCCCAACATAGTTGGGAAAAGACTAGGCTAATGATGACGACCTGATTAGGACTGGCAATGATGATCTAGGCTTATTTTGAACATAAATTAAATTCCGAAATTGATATCATGTCACGACCTTCAAAACCAAATGTAGGTAGATAGCAACCAAAGGGTATGCTAATAAAGCCCAAGATTACGATTCGAAACACATAGCATTAAACCTTTTATAATGTAGATTTAGGGAAAAGACCTTAATGGAAAAATAACCTCGGCCGGGTTACTGGCCTAACTACACATATTTGAGACCTACATAATGTTATAAAAGACGATCCAAAACCTGTTTCATGCAAAACCTTTTGGACACAATATTTTGAAAGTATTTTCAGGCAAAGTTACGAGCTAATAACCCTCCTTTTGGGCTTCGCCGCAGTCGGGTAAAAAGAATAGCCAATACGGCTTGGAATTGTTGTTTTGTTATTCTTTGATCTAAATGTAAATGTTCTCCGACAAGCTTCGATCACCGACAAGCAATATATAGCCAAAGCTTCTCTAAACCATTTGTTATTTTCGAGTAGTGTTGTAGAGTAGTTCGTGACTGGACTTAAGTAGTGTTAGATCTTCGTAAAATGTTGCCAGAATGTTAGCTGGTGGACGAAGAACTTCGTGGCTAGATAATAACTGCCGCTCGGATCATTCTACATCTATCCTAGTTTAAAGTATGAATTTAAAGTATTGAATCAGTTTTACCAAGGGGTATCATATTACCCAGTACTAACTGGGTTGTGAAGCTTAGATAGGCAGTGGCTCCATGCAAAATATTGGTATGACTGGAAAGCCGACCCCAACATAGTTGGAAAAAGGCTAGGCAGATGATGTCAGCTGGAGGACGAAAAAATGATTGATGAGACTGATGTAGCTAACATGGTAAGGCAAGTAGCTGATTTGGCTAAAAGATATGATAATATTGAGATGTCGGCTGATAGTGAAAATGACGAATGGGACATATGCTGGGGCGACCCAAAAGTTGGGAAAAGGTCAGATGTATTGTGAGTTTGTCAAACGCTGACCATTGCTACAATATTCCTTTGATTTCTTTTTAAACGATGTATAGTTCGATGTCCAACGGCAACGAGCCAACGAAACAGGTTTGATTTGTTATCGTCCGTTCGCCTGTTGTGGTTGAGTACTGCGAACTTAATTTATACCAAAAAAATGTAAGATCCGGTCTGTTAAAAAACTTCATATAGTAGCGGATTTAAAAATGGCCCTGTTTTTGGCATGTTTCTAATCCGGCAGACAAGAAAGATGAATGCTGATTTAGAGAAAGAAGAAGAACACATGGTGCAGAAACCAAATAAATTGAGAAAACGGCACTGGGATGATAATAACATTACCTCTCAATATCTTTTTATCTTTCCTTCCATACTTATCTATTACTGGTCAGAGACCCCCCTTTTTTACCCGACTACGGCGAAGCCAAAAGGAAGGGTAATGATTTTGGCAGTCTATGTATGTATGTATGTTCCACCGTAGCGCCTAAACTACTGGACGGATTTTAATAAATGAGGTGTCGATAGATTCGTAAGAATAGCCCGGGTGACATTGACGGAATTTAAATGTCAAAAACTTACCTCAAAAATATTAAAACGAGATAATCATAACATGTTTGGTAACAAATGAAAGGTCTTGGCGAGCACATTACAAAAATGTATATTAGAGTTATAGTTTTAGTCAATATATATATACGTTTAGATTGCGCTCAAACAGTTCTCGCGGTCTAGTCTGTGTTATTTACTCGTATTATGTAAATAACAAACTAATATGCTGCAAAAACGCAATAGTTCAATGGCTGAAATTGAAGACCTATGATGACATTGAAGTATTGCTGCAAGCATCGTGAAGACACACACACACCCACCCACACTTTCGCTCATACATACCCACACCCTTACACTCATTCACATTACCAGATACTACACTGAATACAAAATGTTCAATGCCTACCGCTATAATAGCCTACACTTTCAAGTCGATAGACGCTGCGAACGAAAATGCACCTAACCTTACAAACTTAAAGTGAGTTTTGCTTTGTAGATGCGCGCCGCCGCGTGGATATTGTGAATTGCCAGGGCTGCCTCTGTCGACAAAGATGTCAGTAGGAATTTGTAGTATACTTTATGAAATAAAACAAGTTTTTTAATGTATCAGAATTTATAATTGGTTTAAAAAATAAGTGTAAAACGAAATCGATATAAATAAAAACGAATTGCAATTCTGTTATGCGGCTAACAGACGTAATTAAAACGCAAGTTTTATAATGCGTAAAAGTATATGATTCACTGCAGTAAACAAAATCAGAAAAATATATGATATTCTTCAGGATATATGCTAGTAACATTGTGATGTGATAACATAATACAACTAACTTTGCTCGATAGAAAAAAAACACGAAGATACCTCTAAAAAAATCTTTTAACGTGTAAAAACCATACTAAAAAACATGTCATCGTTCTGTTTTTTTTTGTCAATTAATTTTACTACAGACAGACAACGGAACAAGTGAAATTAAATATAATCTTGTAAAAAGAAAGAAAATATTGTCTTTTTTAAAACATTGTCCTACACTAGGAATTTCTCCTGTTTCGTGGGTATATTTAAAAACATCGAATTCGAAACGAAACATCGTCGATGAAAAAATGTAAGTACCTACCTACAACTATTTTATAAACGACCGAATTTTTAGTGGCTTGTAAAAGTGTTTGTAATTTAAACCTATTTATAAAATAAACAACATTTATCATTTAATTAAACAATTGTAGGTACCTAAGTACATTTTTTCATCACTATCACTACATAGTATAAAACAAAGTCGCTTTCTCTGTCCCTATGTCCCTTTGTATGCTTAAATCTTTAAAACTACGCAACGGATTATGATGCGGGTTTTTTTAAGGCGAGACCCAACGCACCCGTTCGACTATACTATAGGCGTAGTGCTACACTCCACCTTAGTCGGATTCAATAAGGTTGCTTTTTGGGCGTACAGTGTTAGGCTGGCTAGTCTTTGTTAGGCGCTTGGGTTTATTGATATTCAAGGGTTTTCCTTTAATTATGATAAATAACTTAACATAATTTGAAAAAATAACCGGTATTAAATTAAATAATTGTATTCTTTATTTATTTCTAGAAAAAAATACTTATGTTATCTCTTAAATTACGGAGATTTTCGACGATAAAGTTAAAAAAAAGAGGCAATTGTATATTTTTTTTTTATAGAGTTAGTAACTTTATTCGGAGATTTGATTCGGTATAACGCAAGTTTAGTTCTTTCTCTTTACAGGATATTTTTCCCACCTTGGTACTTCAAACCTATAGTTCACACTTGACGTTCAAAGACAGTACGTTTTTGGTCAATCCTGGTTGGGTCTCGCCTTAATAGATAGAGTGATTCAAGAGGAAGGTTTTAATACCATTTTTGCACCCGTGCGAAGCCGGGGCGGGTCACTAGTAACAAAATAAAACTTACATTTCTGTATCATTAGGAAAACCGAAAAAAGATAAATTTTTATCTCTTCTCTTGCTGGATCTACATCCATCCACTGCACACAATGCACCAGAAGTAGCCATTTCTTAAGATTTGAAAACTCAAGTCGACCGAAATATTATAATAATTATGCGTATACGCGCCGCGCGGCTGTTGACAACCCACTGCCAATTGGGCTACGATAGACCGGCGCCCGGTAGGTAGTTAGCGCGCGTAAGTACATGGAGTGTAGTATCTGTAATCTGTGCCCACACTCTCACTCACACATACTCGCCGATACACTCTCACACACACACACACACACACACTATTTTTTGTGTTTATTTTTAAGTTTCTTTTATTTAGTTATAGCTCAAGTGTTGTCTTGTTTTAGTTTTATTTGGGATTACTTTTTAAATTCATATACCTATTTAGTTTTAATTTTATTTTTTTCTTTATTTAAATTCTGTGTCTGTACACCACTTTTACTATTTTTTCATTTGTTAGTGAAGAGCGGGATCTCCTAGCACAGGTACATCTTTTACTTAAAAGGAGGTCTCTATGTAAGATAAACTGTAAAAGTTGTGCAAGACCTTTTTAATTTTATTTATGTACATAAAAAAAAAAAAAAAAATTTCGTAGTCGGGTTTTAGATTTTTAAACTTGTTGCCATGTCATTCTTTACACAGTCCATCCATCGGTCTTCCTTCCTATATGGTGATCATCACATTATTGTTGAAACTCGCCTTTAACCTACAGCACCAAACACATTAGGAACAGATACACCATTAATGAAGGGTAAGTCCATAACCGATACTGTCGTAAGTACCTTAAGTAACAAAAGACGTTTTATTATCTAAGCAAGGCGCTGGCCGCCATTACGAGGACCATAACTAGTTAAGGGGTGCTATAGACTATTCGTTGAAGGTTATTGACGTGGCGATCGAAGGATTTACTGTCCCTTGAATAACAGTCATTCTTGTTCTATTGTGGGACTATGTCCTGGTTATGTGCTAATATTAGGTTGTATTTCTTCGAGTGATCTAGAAATATAATTCACAACTAGCTGTCGCCAGCGATCTTCGCTCGCGTGAAATTAAATTATAAAAATATTACGTCTCTATTTGAATCGGAACTTGTTAACAATTTCAAGCGTTGCAAGGACCAATCATATTTTTTCTAAAATAAAAGTAGCGTGCAAACTCCTTATAACATCAGCTTTCTGCCAGTTCCGTCGCAGATTAGCCGAAACAGATAGAGATGCATTCTGCAAAAAGCTGTAATTTTTTTATTCCAAACAAACATTTTAATATTTCTTTACATATTGTTATTAATAGATTATGACGTGACATATAAAATGTCTCGATTCTTTCGCAACTTCGCCCAATTTGTTGTCTAATAGGTATCCTATAACAATCGGGAACAGTAGTAAGAAAATATGTTTGAAATCGGATGAACGGTTTCGAAGATTACCTCTTTCATTGAAGCTTGACCTCTATATAGTATTAGTACAGATATAGAAAACTGTCTCCTGAAAAACAACAACCCCATCTCTTTGATATTCTAAAATCACAGGCTGTAATTGGATCCATCCTAATGGCTCAGAAAATGAAAGCAACCATGATTTCAGTTAATCCAATTCTGCTTTTGGCCGTTCAGTCTGCGAAAATCTATGTTATATAGCCGGTCAGTAGACCCCTCATATTATTTGTTTTCTATACAGTGCCAATTGTGCCAAAACATATTTCTATCAATGGTCCCATCACGTTAACTCCGAATATCCACCACGTTTATTTTGGCTCATATCCAACATCAAATTCTTGAACAATCATGCATACCATTTGCTAGGATTCTCCTGTTAGAACAAGTTGTTTAATTTTCTAAAGGTTCGACGACCTACTTTAATAATGATGCTTTCAACATTTAATCACATCAGAAAATCTAATGGCATCATCTGATCGACTGTGGTATCTAGTTTTGATAATTGCTTTTGCATTTGACCAAAAATGGACAGATTTCGTGGTTTTGATGATGTCAGTTTGAGACGAGAGAAGCCTAGCTGTCTAAAAAAGCTCCAGAAACACATTTTTTAATTGCGGTAATTCAGGTTTAGGACTTGTCAAACAGATTTTTTACGGGTGTTAAATTCCATTGAAGGAATCACTTTGGCTAGTTCACTGTTCAACTACTAAAATCATAAACTGGCTAAACTGGCAGCATTTGCCAATCTGAATGCCAAATAGACCAAGCCTTACCATATAATTTGAGGTAATAAATAACATCAAATAAGGCTACAAGTGGAGGAGAACTGGACTGGTGTGGGCTGATGAGCAAAAAAAATTGAGAATACAACCTAGCTAGTTTGATCTAGAAATTTCGTCAAAATATTTAAACTTCATCATAATACAAGTAGATGCGTAGTACTCGCATCCGGTGTGTTGTTTGACCAGATGTATGAACATGGACGGAGCAAAAGAAGTATGCAAGAATCGTAGCAGGTTGCGTTGTGTAGTTTCAACCAACCGTCATGGGAAAAATGTGTGAGTTTATATAGTTTATGTATGTGTGTATTATTATTACATAGAATAATAACAATCTCATCAAATACTACAGAAAAAAAATGTTGTTAGTGCAACACGTGTCGATTAAAAAGAAAATGACCTCGTAAACAAGCTAACATAATTATTTAGATCTGCAACTTTATGACCGGTTATTAGTCATGCTCGACAGTGTTAATTTGTTTTCCTTGATACACAATTCATCACGTTATCTCTGTGATAACTTGTGCGTAGAAAATGGCAAACATTGCAGAACCACATTTCATGTGATACATCGTGATGAAATACACCCTTAGCATTTAGCAATGATAGCCTAATGGTGTGACCGTTTGACTACCAAGTCATAGTACGGTCAGCATCAGAAGTAGCTGAACATTTCGGAATTTACAGGACTCTAGCTATTATTTTTAATGTTTCAGAAGATTATTCGTTAAAATAGTCCTTACACTCCAATAACATGTAGTAACGAGTAATATGTAACAAGTTTTTATTAAAAAAACAGCTTCGAAACTTTGAACAATGGGGCATTTAATATCGTGCCCTGCGTGTCCTGCTGACTGTTCACTACAGGAGCTGATGGACGCTACCGAAAGCGCCAAACTAGTAGCCCAATTCTGGGCCGACACAATTTAGATTGCCATCGACACGCTAAGAAGAAGAAGAGAGTAATGTTAATATACTTCTGATGCTGACCGTACTTCACTTCGAACCCAAGACCTCTGATTTTTCGAATAGGTACATGTGCGTATTGAATAATTATCACTTGCTTCGGTGAAAGGAAAAGATCTTGAGGAAACCGGCATGCCTAAGAGATATTTCGCGATGGCATGTAAAGCCAAGTCAGAGGGCGGCATAAAAAGTCTGACGTCTCCCAAGTAGTCCCAACCTGCACCTACAACCATATTCTTACGCTTTCTGTGTTCAGTCTTTTTACGGCCTTTGAGCCTTCTAGTTGTAAAGTAGTAGTTTATGCGACTGTGCATAATGAAGGGCATCACAACACAAGTGTGGTAATGCCTAATTATGTATAGTTGCCAACGACCATACAGCCACTAGACGCCTAATACTTGATAAAACGCATGAAACAAATTCTGTCAACTCGCTGAGGTGCGGGGGAACGGGGTACTGCATTCTGATTGGCCCTTTCAAGGTCATTGCATTTCAGTAGGGATGAGACAGGTTTAAATCAAACAAGTACGTATCGATATTTTTTAATTGTATTTAATAAAATATGTATTTACATTTTACATACATAACTTGCATTTAAGTACCTTCTTTATTCTGAATATGATTGAATCATGTAAGTACATTCAAAAATCGCTTGGTTGCAATTGCCCATTTTTTTTTTAAATCTGGATCGTGTGGGTATCTAAAATTAATCGTTAAAGTTTCACAATTTGTTAGCTGTATCCTGTTGTAATTTTTAATTACTAATAATATATTTTTTACTTAAATAGTTATAGGTTTATTTGCTTTATCGATAACAGGGGTGGTCATGCGATGTGGAGCATCACTAATTATTTTTACTTAAAATCGAGGAAAAGAGATGGCAAAAAAAATACTCTCAAAAGAAAGAGATGCAATCTTAAAAGACATCAACGCGCGCTCCAAGATTGTGCACTGCATACAAGTATGACCAGTATAAGATGAACTCCGAAAAATAATGTCAGAAAATTAATTTTATTTAGATTAAGGAACCATTAACTTACCGATGAAATGTGATACCGTCTTTCAGGAACCTTGAAGTCCGGCTTTCTTTATCACACCAACGTACTGTACACGGAGACATATTATGTTTATTTTCTCGAATTTTCAAAGGTGTAGTGCGGAAATGTTTACGGCTCACAGGTGTGGTCGAAACTAATACGAACTTTGTGAGTGACGACGGCTATAAGATTTATAGCCCTAATGTGTTGACAGACATTGGTCGCCTGTTATTAGGCGTCTAGTGGCTGTATGGTCGTTGATAGTTGCATATACTAATTTATCTACCCAAATATCATAAGGGCTTTAGGATGGGTTCAGGAACCATAGAGAAATGACCAGCATTGTTACCAGTGTAATGCAATAAAAAATGTAGATGTTCAGATGTCTTTTTGATGGTCTTAATGTAATACTAGAATATCACACTCACTTGAATTTGACACCTGTTCCAAATTTAAACTCATAAGTAACCTACTGTTTTCAGTAGGTTATGAGTTCATTACAGTTCCGTTTATTTCTGCTGGTTGGTAATGCTGGTCATTGCCTATGGTTTTTTGAACGCATTAGAGAGGGTTTATGATATTTGGGTAGATAAATCAATATTTCGAAACTCTCAAGATGAAAACAATCGAAATTGCTCGAATCTAATGAAATTTTAGTTCAGGATTCTGGTACAAATTGGACGGGAACTGCATCAAATATGGAGACGGCAACGTGACCACATAAACCCAGCTTGTGACGCCAATAGACTTACCAAAAATATGAATTTGCTGGTACACGTGCAGACGACTCAAAATAGTTGTGTGCTCGTTTGCATTACAAATGCCATTTTGGCAAGCAAATTCTGTGCCTAACGTAACCAAATGAGCGTTATTACCGCCAACTTGTTTTTTTTTTTACGGAATTTTAATTAGGTGCTTTTTTAAGAGGCCGTAATAAAATTTTGATGTAGAATTAAATCGGCATATGATGAACCCATGGGAACGAAAAAATCAACGTTTAAGTATAATAATATAATACATGAAATAATAAAAATAAACGTAGCAGAGGACGGATAATGAATGCTTAAAATTACAAACGAAATAATTTAAGCAGATGCTATCAAACAATTAGAAAATAATGGAAACCTGTCAGCAAGACACTTAAGTGTAAGGTATACGTGAGAACATACTAATCGCATTACATAGTCCGTAAGTAGAAATACTAGTTCCAGACATAATAGACCTTGATCGTGAACTCGATCCAGGAGGACAAGGTTAGTTTGATATAATCATACTTTAGACAGAACCTGTTCAGTTTTGAGGCCAGTATGATGACGTTCACAAATCGTGATTACCAGCGAAGCCAACGTAAGAATATTATGATGGTGTCATCACTGTCCTTTTGGTAGTGGCTTCAAAAGGCGACTTACTATGAACCAATAGGTCTACCTGCTAGCAAGAGTGAACAGGAATCTTGTAGGCACGCTTGATTCATCAAAGACCTCATCCATCTCTTTTCATCAGGCGTGATATTATTAGGTCAAGAGCAGGCCCTTTTTGCAATAAAATAACTCTAAGCAAATCATTCTCTTGTGATATAATATTAGGGATCTTTGTGTTCATAATTCTTAACTGTTATCTGGTCTATGACATTGCCAAGTAGTAGTGACACAGTTATTTAATGGTAGTTTTACAGTCATGTGCTTCGTGTAAAATAATATAGCATGAGTTGCATCCTAATATTGCAACGGGGCAGGATCGCGAACTCGAAGCAGCTGGGCTATTTGTCAGTTCATGTAGGATAGACGTAACATTAATTTACACAGAACATTAATATGGTTCTATATAGTGCATGTACAATTGTACATCCTCCTGACCGTTTTCAGTCACGGCGATCAATCTTAGCGGGGATTAGCCATCGGCACGGAAGAAATTATAGTCCACAAGTGTGTGCGCAGTCACAGGTGCACTCTCTGTTCCTTTTCTCTCATAGCCCGATTGGGAGAGGCAAGTGCAATGATGACAATAAACAATGCAATACAGACAAGAATAATACGTCAGCCTCTGCTAGAATGACGGAGACAACGCATCACCAACGATTTGTCAACAAAAACATTAAGGTTGATCATTATTGTTTCATCAACAGTTGATTGTATCCTCTGATGTTCAATATTGTCTATTCAATGGAAAATTTCATCCAACGTTAAGTATAACGGGCGAAGATTCGAGGATTACTACAAATTGTTCGGACGGCGCGGCGTCGAAAAGCAATCAAGGAAGTGGCTGAAGACGTAATGAGGGTGCTTCGGGTTTCTAAGATCTATGAACTGAGCCTTCACTTACTGTCAATAATCGAGATTAAAAATTCTTTCTCAAGATTATTTTCATTTTTTTTTTTTTTTTTTTTTTTTTTTAATTTATTTAACGTTTACACAAAAGAATACAGAATTATACATACAAATAGCAACCAAAAACCACTAAGGTTTAAACTTGTGCTATCATGCTTGTGCTATCTCAATATCGAACTGTATAATGATGCATTTCGTTATTGATATCGATACAATTGCTACTTAACATATTTAGGTCTTACGAAGTCGTAGGAGTCTGTGTGTTGCCTTACATAATTTAAATATTGTATGAATAATGTTATGATGGCTGATATCGCGACTGATTTAATCGAGGTTCTTGATTGCGGTTACCAACCCACTTGTTTCAGCTTCCAGTTGCTTCGTTCACGAAAAATCTAAGTGAAAGATAATTTCTGTTCCTCAAATATAACTCTGAGAGTTTGCAGGTCGGTGCAATCATTGCGTCACCCTGGTGATTTTTTCACAATCACCTTAGTACTTTCTTTCTTATTTCGCTTTGTTTTCTGTTTTCTTTCTACTGTCGGAGCTTAATAGTGGCACAAATAGAATAGAGACCTCCATTTTACTAAGCCACAACCAACAGGTCTATCATTGCTCCAAAATGTTTCCCATTCGAGTAACGATTACACAACTAGTTTCCAACACTTCGGTACGTTTAATTTCGACGCGGCAAGGCAGTGAGCATTATCTTAATCGATTTCCTTCAGTTGCCCCTTTCAGCTTGTATGTAAACACACGGAGATAAGGAAACCATGTGATAACGTACATGTATTAATACATATTGTATAATGTTGTTATAGATGATTTTGCGTATTTTGCCTTTACTACTAAGTCCATCGCAGCAGACATTATAATAATATGGGCTTAGCCAAATAGAGAACAAGCCAAGCAGTTTTGGTCCTCACCATTGGAGTGTCATGATTTTATGACAGGTCTCAAAGGAAAACATCGTGCTCTCGTGAAGATCCACGTGATCGCAATAATACATGTTGCATGTGTGCGGTATGACAGTTTATTATGTTGCTGTCGTTTCTCTACCTGGCAGGTAGGTAACAAGGATCATTCAGATTGTTATAGGTACGCATATTTGCGTGTCTTTAGGATCTTAGGGAGTTTTAAAACATTCAAATACTCTGTGGAAAAACGGGACGAAAAAAACTGCCGAATTTCGCAAGTCGTAAGACCAATTAATTATGGCTCTTGTAAATTTTACTTGAGCCTAGCTGGCTATACCGTCCTTAATATTCTCTGTTGGATTTCCCCGCCTCTTTCATAGATATCGGGCATCTAGCCAGTGTTCTTGTAAGGCTTTTAAATGTAGTTGGAAATATTATGAAAACTTCTCACATTTTCAAACCCAACGGAACATAAACTTAAAAAGTATGTATTTCAAATTCCGCTATCTCCAGTTTAAATACTTTTATCTTATCTCATTATGTCAATGACATTGTGGGAATGGTGCGATGACCTTTTGGTATGAAAAAATCTTGATTCATCATTGGTCAAGACTCCATCAATTAAACGGACACGATGCAGTGATAACGGGTAGGTATAAGTCCGTAATGGTGCATTGATAATTGTGACCCTTTGAAAATGCCTTGCTTAGCCTGCATTAAAAATTTGAATTGCCATTTTGGTAGTCTGCCATGTTTTCAACTTTCCGAAGCGCAAAGGCCAAATTCCGCCGTGTTGAACTTGTTCAGATGCTTGACGTTTTAATAAGTTGCGACAAAAACGTTCGCGAGCCCGTTAAATTAGTTTTGTAGGTAATGAAGTTTTTGTAAGTCAGTTTGTGACCTTGTGCGACAACGTTTGTAGAATGAAAATTCGAGAAACCTAGTTGCGAGTTGTAAAAGGTAGATTGACGAAAAATACCGCGTAAGCGTGGGTATTAGACATTTCTGTTTTACTTTTTCGTCTATATTTGGGTTACGATTTAATATTGTCTGAAATGAAGCTAGTACGATTCTTGATGAATTATTTATTAGTAAGTTGATTATTTTTCCGAGGTCATATAGCCAACGCCCTTGTATTTGTGTCTCGCCTTTTTAAAGACAAACGTGTCCTCATTTATTTCAGGTAAAACGAAACCATTTTAATATTAAAATGTAGTAGGTATAATTCGTGTCTTTCAACACAATTTTTATAAAAAAATGACCTTTTGCTCTACTCAAGTTATTAAGCAATGGCCAGTCGCACTTATTATCAAAGTTCCAATAACAAATTGTGTGTGCCTATCTATGCCTATGTTGATAAACTACTGTGTAGTGTAGTACCTATCTACCTATGTAGATTAAACTTTATCGAAGGTAGGTAGGTACCTACCTACATAAGATTTTTAATAGTCTTATGTTTTAAGTAAGGACCGACCGAAGGTTCGGTTTCGGTTTCGGCTAGTTTCAGCCAAAAAATCTAGTTTCGGCCATAGTTTCGGTTTCGGTCAATAATTGGCCGAACCTTTCGGCCCCGCCGAAACAAGGTAGGTACCTATACGTGAATTGTCACGCATCATTCAGCTAACTTAAGAGTGCCAGTTGAGTTCGCTAGCCGGCGCGATCGTGATAATTTGAGGTTATGTGATTATTCTCGCGCAAAAATGATATTTGTTTTTACTTATGATTAATGAAGATGTATTTTTATGGCATTCATTAGGATTCCCTAGAACTTATACAATATTAATTTATGTAGAAATTAATGTAACACTTAAAAGATGTGTGAAGATACCTGTGATGTTTGATTCAAACATTACTATATTTGTTTGTAATTTTGTTGATGAATTAAATTTTGTACCCGTATTTGAAACGCCCCGTAGTTCCGATACACAACTATCTCCGATGATTTAACTATTACCGTGAATGATCTTCAGTAGTATTAGTCATGTCGCATTTTTTCCCTTTAGTAGGTACTTACGCAAGGTGCTTAGTTTTGTTTTTTTTTTTGGAACTTCCAAACAAATATAGTAATTTCATAATTTAATATTCAAATGAACCCCGCCTGGTTCCAAGTTTTGTTTAATTTAAAATGTGCTTGTTTTTTGCTTTTCAGTTTTTTCAGTTGGGGTTTTTAGTTTTTTAACTACTTTTTTTATTTCCAACTTTTTAGTTCTTTTGTGTTTGTTCTTTCGTTGGTCGCGTAAAATTCTTCGCAGATGATTTAACTTTTGTGCTTGTTTATAGGATTTGTCAATTTGAATTTCTTTTAAACATATAAGTGTAATATATTTTTGTAATCTCTTTTTAAAACCCTTTATTTTGATACCCTACTCGATGGTATTGGAAAAAAAATTGTATTTGAACTCCGCGATTTGGCCCCGAAAATCCGCAATTTTTCTTTGTTTTTTAATTTTAATGTAGCCTATAACACTCGCGCCATCAAGACGAATCTAACGACGTATATTTCATTCAAATCCCTTCATCCGTTTAGGAGTAATGAAGGAACAAATAAACGGACATACATACACACACGTCAAACACATAACCCTCCTTTTGGGCTTCGTCGCAGTCGGGTAAAAATACAATAGATTTAACATTCTCTAAAACATTAAATAAGTTTCGGTTTCGGTTTCGGCCGAAACTGGGACCAAGACCGAAGATTCGGTTACGGTTTCGGCTGAAAATCCTGTTTCGGTCGGACACTAGTTTTAAGTAAAATAATAGAGTAGAGAAAAGGTGTTGGATTAAGTGGAAAGGTATGACTGTGTTGTTTTAGTACGTGGTGTTGGCACAGGTGTTGGCACATTAATTATCTGAAACGGACTAATTTAATAGACAAAAAGTGCCGGCCGAGAGCGAATTTTTTTTTTGGAGATTCGTTTTACATCTAGGTATTGATCACAAGAGGTACCTACCTACCCACCAATATTTTTCAAAAACAAGTAGGTACCTACCTAGCCTACCTACTGCTGCTTTTCTAGAAGTTGCGTGAACGGTGGACCATGCCAAAGATGTGCCAAATAGGCACATTTTGTTGGAACTGGTAGTTTCCATCATTTTCACATTTCTGCCATTTTTCTTAAAGGAACGACAAAGTTTGTGTTTTTGTACAGATACCTAACAATAAAATTAAAAATTGTTTTTTTCACACAATAAATACAATGCACATTCTTTTTATACAATTATAAGATTTCTCTTTACTGATATAAATAACAACCAAGTAGGTATACCTAGCAGACATTCATACGTATTTATTCTTCTAATTAAATTCTTACTTGCCGCATTTAATTCATTAGCCTACATCTGACCCAATGGCACTTAAAATATTCCAACAGGTAGAGATCCGCAAACAATAGGTATGAATTAACTGCGGTCACTTCGAAACGAGTTTGACGACCCTTTGAGTTGAATACTTTTAACGCCTATATCTACTGCACGAAAACACACAATTCTAGAAAAAAACTATTGGTTTTACATTACTTCCTAGCTAAGTAGGTACTACGCATCACATCAGATATAAAAAAATATAAACACGCGTTAATTCCTAAGTAAACATTACATTGAAGTAACAAAAAACACATAATATCGCGTCGCTAATAAAATAATACGTCAATAAAATAATCAAAAATAAGTACAAAACTACTTACCACAAAGACGGGTTCAAAGCAACAAGTTCACGGCCAAAACACAAAAACTGCAAACTGAACACAACACCAAGAAACGAACAACTTTGTAAACACACACACGCGGTCGAAAAACAACAATGTGAAAAGTTTTATACAAACTCTTTTCCACCCTCAAAACGAATATATATAGTTCAAAACTAATAGGAAACTCATTCGAAAACCGTCGAGTGAAAGTTTTCGCGATAACCACGGAGAGGTTATGTTATTGTTGTGATGTAACGGAAGCGTCGACACAGAACGAACTCCGCGCTATTACTGAACGAACCGAACCGGACTGAAGTGAATTGAATTGCGAACCGCAAAACGGTTGGCGAGTGAATGGAATGAATGACGCACTGTATTCATTCTCCGGTACGCGGTTTTGTTAATTTTATGTTTGTTTGCACTTGCAAAGACCGCAATAATATTATTGTAAGTCCTTATTCGCAATAATATTCTGTACGTAGGTGAGGGGGGTAAAAATAATTACGCTTAAGCATTTGTTGGTCCCGATTGTCATTTCTTTCTATGCTGATAAAATATCGACGCTGGAAAGCGATTTTGTCGTATCTCGAAAAATGGCATTTTTTTTTATTTGCATCATTGAAATAAGAAAAAAATACTGCGTCAGACGGTCTGATCAACGTTTTCCTACGACGTGTTTTTTTTTTTTTGATACGTCGTTGACTTTTTCTAAACTTTTTTAACAAAAGATACTTCAAAATGCTGTAAATACCATAAAATCAACTATTTTTAAGTTATACATAGATACATCAAAAACGCTACAAGTATTTTTAAGTTATACATAGATATATCAAAAACGCTACAAGTTTCTTTTTAAAATTTTAAACCTATTTCGCTTGCCGATTTGCTGTATCTTGGTAGTTGTGACATACGGCACAAGCCGTATGTTACAACTACCAAGATACAGCAAAATTGCTGCTTCAAATTGAAATACCAATTGCTGTAACTAGTGTAAAACGCATGTTAGACTAACTTGAGAATGCTATCATTATTGCCATCTGATAAATTTCATTAAAAGAAATAAGTGTTCCAAAAATGACCACTCTGATTCAGCTAGTTTACGAGTTATGAATTTTTGAAATAGTTTTTTGGCTCTGGTGTAAAGTTCAACTTTTCGAGATACTACAAGATTGCTTTCTTGCGTCGATATGCAATTTTGAACATAAAACTTTAGGCGCAAAACACACAGGGGACGTGTGCGGGTCGGGCGCGGGGCGAGCGCGGGTCTATTCTGTATAAAGCGCAAAACACACAGGGGACGTGTGCGGAGTATAGTGTTCTGTGCGGGTGCGGGTCGGGCGCGGGGCGAGCGCGGGTCTATCCTGTATAATATCTCCCGAGCCGCGCCCGACCCGCGCACGCGTTTCATTTGTTGTTGTCCATATAATTATACAGAATAGACCCGCGCTCGCCCCGTGCCCGACCCGCACACGTCCTCTGTGTGTTTTGCGCTTAAAGAAATAGAATTGATTCCATTGATTCTTATTTCATTGTAGATAAAGCTTTGATAGTCGTTACAGATAGTTAGAAGATCGAAAATCTGTCTTGGATTAGGGTATCATGTTTCCCCGATTTACAAAATGGAGATAGGTACGCAGCTTACAGCTACATGGTATGTAGCTACATCCGGTTAGACTGGAACATGTTTGGGAACAAACATGGCTAATGCTGATTTAGAATCGTTACGGAATAACAACAATTGAATTTGTCACGAACCTGTATAGGTACCATTGTATACAGCTAACAATTCGAACGAATAAGGTGTAATTGTTTTTTTTGTATGAGGATGGGTAGGTACTCATCAATTCTACTTCACGTTTAAGTGTGGCGAAAACCTCCCAGTTAAATGAGAATTGATGAGGCGAAATGCGAATTCACCCATAAGATAAAGGAAAAAACAAAATAAAAGATTTAGGGAGCACTTCTGCGGGAAAAAAGTTCTCATTCGAACTTCGAGTAAAAATTGATGCAAAATAAGATAACAGAGTTCTCAATACCGTTCTTATTTGTTATTGAATTTCTATTAATGCCATAAGTAGGTCACATCATGATCATTCTACTGCCCTTATCCTAATTTATTTGGAGTCGGCGCGACATGTCTTCTTCCATACTTCTATAATCCGCTGGCCTGCGGAATTTCCGCAGGTAGAATAAGACCATAGAGTATTAAAGTCATTAAGTCTTTGGTAATTTGGATAAGACTTAATCAGTTTATTTCCAACAGAAAAGTCAGAACGCATTATCCTACACAGTCAATATCAATATTAGTCAACGAAAATAACGATCACAGTAAATAATTATGCAAGATCAGAGGTACTGAATAATCAGTACCTACAGCTTGGCAAAAAAGAGTAGAAAATCCGGGGGGCGCCACTGTGCTGTTCATATGGCAACCCGTTGTGACCGTATCGCGTAACAACCTATCGTCTTGATACTTTTATTACTATTTTTTTTATACTTAAAATGTATTTATTGAACCAGAATTTATTCTCCTCATGTAACTACCTAAAAATAAATATATGTTAGTAGCACTATTTTTAAAATTTTCTGGGATTAAGAAAAGGCGTAGAAATAATTATTGTAATTTATTCTAATAAATCTTCCAACTCTTTTTTGGGACGACCTTTTCTATGTTTTCCGGGTGTAGAAAATACGCCTTTGTTTCGATCTCCTTCCAGGACGACTCTTCATATGGTGCTTACTGATTTACCTAAAGTGAATAAATAAATATACATAAAAAATGCATTTTGCTAATTAAAAATAATACATTTTTGGTACATTTGTAATTCTAATGATATAACAAACAGTTATCACCTTGAAATCACATTCAACAATAAAGTTATTTAAAAATCGAATTTAAATTCACATAGTGCACAGTACGCCACTCAAGTATCAACATTAATCTGACACGCTATACCAAGGTAATGTCAGACAAAATGTAAACATAACCTATGTGCTCGATGATTATTGTTCAAAATTCCACTTATTTCGTATGCAAGCAAGTCAAAACAAAATGGGGTTCATAAATTAACACTTAATTCATCTAAAAACAATAAAACAAACAGTTACATACCTGTCATTTCAGCGGTTCTTATGTAAACATCGTTGAGATCGGAGAGAATGGTTTTGGCCTCTTTTTCTGCCAAACATCGCCTATATACCTTATAAATTATCGCTCTGCCAGCACTTCGGATGGTTTTATTCATTTTGTATTACTCTACGTTGCTTTAATCACGTTTTTAGGGCACAATTATAAATTTAATAAACTTTCGAACTTTGTTTACACCAAACGTCATAAGTTTTTAATTGTTGCCAGCAAACAAAAAAATTAGTTCCGTTTCTAGACTTTTTTGCCAAGCTGTACCTAAAATAGCGAAAATGTGAATTTTTTGGTTGCTTTTTAGGGGATCGGACTGGGTCAAAATAATATGATTCTGTTTAGTAAGTTAAGTTAGATTATCGAAAAATATTGAATACGTGTTTTTTGTTTTATCAAATCAATAAAAAATGACGAAGATAAAACGCGTCAAAGATCTTGGAGTGGGGCTTGAAACGTCACGTGTGTCGTCAAATTGTACTATCATATGACGCCACACGAGTTTTCGAAGCACAGTATCGTCTTCATTTTAAGTTTATGTGAAAAAAGAAAAAATATGTGTCCAATAATTTTTGGAAATCTATCTGACGGACTAATTAGTATTTTTTTGTCCGATCCCCTATTATGTAGTTGAAATACAGACCAAGGTGAAGGTATAAAATGATAACATCCGTACATCCGAGGTGTAGGTACCTAATAGTATACAGCCACATTTTGCAATTATGTTTAGTCCCTTGTAATAGGGGGCGAGCCTATTGCATCAAAGGGGCACAAAGTCTGACTCCGTGTGGCTACTATTGAGAAATTCCTGATGGAAAAACCCAATAATATTTTGCTCGATCCGGAAATCGAACCCAGGATCTCTTGCTCACTAGTCGCGATTGCGAACACTAGACCAATGACATTATTTTATAATAAATAACAATGCTGCCTCAGCAAAACACAATGTGACTGCCAAAAAATCGTGTTTGGACAAAATCTAAACATAATGGAAATGGATGTGTAGGTTCTAGGATCGATTCTTTACATTGTTAGAATTGCGCGCCATCTAAGCAACGAGTTAGCGGGTGCCGCCATGCCGTCATCATTTTATGCACAGAACCCTGTTCTGTGCACAGAACAGAAAGAAATAATTATGTCACATTGCGTGCTCACTTTCTGTAAGGGAAGCCATAGACGATCAATGAAATTAGAATAAAATAATGTAAAAAAGTGAACGGCAAGGTTAAAAATGCCTGTATTATTTTGTTTGCTCCACTGAATTCACTGAATTCAAACCGAATTCAACTAATACCAAATTGACTGTTTACGATTCCTTAAACAGATCGGAAAAAACCGGTAAATCTGTTAAGCAGATTTCCGAACGTATCTTTTTTCTCCTGGCAATCTTTGGCCTTTTTGTCAGTGTCAATTCATACGGTTGAAAATTCAAAGCATTGTTTACGAACTAAAGAACAAAAACTTACGGAAGTTGTTTTATTACTTTGGTTGAAAGAGAATATTCAAACTAATCAACATGATTAAAACCAAACCATGGACCGGTGGTACTGACGAAGAATATGAAACACAACATTTCGGTTTCGGGGCCCAACGCCTCAAAATAGCGGTGCGACAAATGGTTGAACAAAAAATTACGAATGGAGTAAAAGATATGGAATCTTATTTGCAAGAATCTTTGGAACTCAATGAAACTGATAAGGTGACACTAACACGATCTTGTGATAAGTTAATTGGTCTATATTGTGAGCGTGCGGGGCCTTCTCTGGGAGCTATTGATGATGAGATAGAAAGGATGTTGAAAATCCCTCAGAATGTGTTGTTGCCTGAAGATGAGGTTCAAGTGGAGCAAACATCGGATTCGGATTTTGAAAAGTTAAAAGAGGAGGTGGCCTCACTAAGGAGGAGAGTAGAAAGAGGTGCATTAATGGAAGCTTTACTCTCTGCTGAAGAAGAGGAGCTTGCTTCAGCGGAAAAAGTATGTGAGACAGCAAAGAAAGACATGGAAGCAATTGATTTACTTTGTAAGAGTGCAGACAATGGTGACAGTTTAAAGGTTGTTCAGAGTGAAACACAGTTCTTGCGCGCGAGTGCTTCGTTTATGAAGAAGCAAAATAATATGTTTGATGAATGAGTGTTTAGGTGTAGTTTTTTGTTATGATGCTGGACACATAAGATTCTCTAACTTAATTGTATATTTAAGTGTCATGTATTTTTAATTTGGCCTATTTACTCCTCCATATCTCAATATAATATCATTGAACAGGCAACATAGACAGAACAGAGAATGGATTCTCTAAAACAATAAATAAGTTAAATGCTCAACAAGGTGTTCTTAAAAACATTGTCTTTGTCACCTTCAAATGTTTAAACAGTGCTATGATAAAGATGCCTTAAATTATGTTATTTCAGATATATGAAGAAATAGATTTATAACTTTTAACATTTTAGTGAATGCTTGTCCTGAAGACAAATGCAAGGCTTCTCTGTAGTTTCATTGTTTTAGGAGGACTTTGGGGCTTGGATGTGCTAGTAGAATTCTAATACTCATGCAATTTCAGCGGGAAATGCTGCTCTGCATTTCCAATCAATGAATATTCTGGTTTCCTGTATTTAACATTTTTGTTCCTTATGGTAAGGTATAGTAGCTGTACTATTTGGTATACTATACATTGTGGCACATCAAGCTATCCATTTTTTGGCTTTGCTTTGTATAGAGATTTCCCACATAATGAGATCTGCAAATATTGGTTTTGTTAAGCTGATCAAGCTTTACAAAACCAGTATCAGCTATATCATTGTGCTTATAAGTCCACCAAACCTTTCAGGAAATACTAAAATAAAATAATAAAATCAATCAGTTTTTTGTGAAGATTTTTGTAATTGACTGACAGATTCACTTACTTATTTCTAATATACTAATATTAAAAAGAAGTAAAGTTTGTGTATTTGTATATTTGTTAAATTGTAAGGGGTAATCTCGGGATCTACTGAACCAATTTTAAAAATTCTTTCACCAATAGAAAGCCACATTATTGCTGAGTGTCATAGGCTACTTTTTATCCCTGTATTCCCACGGGAACGGGAACTACGCGGGTGAAACCGCGGGACGTCCGCTAGTTTCTAATATTTTGTTCATGTGAAGTCTTCCAAAATTCGTAAATAAATAATTAAATAATGCTTCAGTTTTGTAATATTGTTAGTTAGCTAAGTAAAACACCACAAACAGTCATTTTTATTTTAATGTAAAAACAGAACCTCTTACATAAAATTCACCTAAAAACGAGTATCATAGATTAACAATACTTATTACATCAAATCTAATATAACATCCATGTTACATCATGATTACTATTTAATGTTTTTAATCTCCAAAAAAACTTTACAAAAATTGATTCATCAAGTATTTATATTCACTTTAAAAATGTATGACTTGGCACATAGAACATGAAATAGTTAAGTCTAAAGAGATTCAAAGAGTAAAATTATATTCAAGGAAATAAAATTAAACATTATATTGTACTAGTTTTATTCATATCACATTTAAAACTTAAGCTACTGGCACACCTACTAAATGAAGAGTTTTACTCCGCTGAATAAATTACAAAGAACTCATATTATAAAAACTCAAAGTCAAGCGTCATTATCTTTTAAATTATTCTTTCACATAATTGTTATAAAGTTTCTGTGATATATCAAATAGTTTTACAGTATATACACAATTAATGAGTAGAAAACATTTATGTAGTTCAGAGACACCATACATAGTTTTTCTCAATATAATTTTATGCTTTGATCAAAACAAATCACAGATTTTAAAATAAATAAACAATTGTATAGTTGGCATAGAATACCTAAATATTTCTTTCTAAAATTGTTTTTAAACACTTCAAAAATGTGAAAAGTAATGAATAATGTCTTAACATTGCCAAACTTCATTGTAGCTATTCTTTAATTTTTATAAAAAAATAAATATTCAAACTTGTATTTTCTCTGTTTTTTATTAAACTTCCCTAGTAAGTTGACTTGCTATCATTCAAATCATCTGAGAAACTCAAGCTTGAAAAATATTCTATAAACACTGAACACAGTAACAGTTTACCTAAATACAATGATAGGATAGCCAACTAGCGTCAAATAAATAAACATGAACTATTCTATTTATAATTAGAAAAGTGAAGACGAAAGATTAGGCTCAGAATGAATTAGATTGAAATGCAGAGCAAAACATTTTCAGATGACAATATATAATACACTTGATTGGAAATTTCATGACAGACAAGGCATCCTATGTGTCTGGCACTGTTTTGTTAGCACATTAATACAATGATAACCCTCCTTTTGGGCTTCGCCGCAGTCGGGTAAAAATAAACAAATGCCTTACTCTGCACTCCTCTTTCATTGAACTGAGCTTTAGAAATGATTTTGATAGACATTTTCTTTACAATACTATATTTTTATGTCATGCGATAATTCTTTAATGATAACAATGCTGTATGAATCTTTGTAACATTGTTTATGAGCGAATAACTTTGGTGAGTGATTGGTCGCCGTGCATACAAGTTTATCCTTTAAACTTAAAGTAATATTGTATTTTAGAAGAATGATAATATAGCTTTTTAAGTCTCAAGACAAACTTTTGGTATAAAGATTCCTACAACCATGGTTACATGATACAACATTCATAATTGATTAATACTGCTTATCACAGATGGTAAATAAAATAAAACAATAAGTAATCATCTCTAATGAGTTTATGTACAACACTTTAGAATTTATGCTTTATCTTGACTCATATTTACAATTTATTTTTACGACTAAAACTATACAAATGGATTACGATATTTATGTCCTAATTTACAACACATAATTGATAACAAGAGTTATGTTTTTAAATTCAAACTTAATAATTAAGTATTAATCTAAATTAAATAAGACTTTGTTTAGTTTCAAATTCCGTATGACTTATGAAATTAAAATTCTTTCAAACTTTTATTTCTTATTGTCTGTCCTAAAGATGAACACCCAGTGTCCAATATTTATATGTATAACTACAAATATATTACAAATAATAAATCATTTTATGTTCACTTTGATATATTTACTTGACTTAATCGATTTGGTAACATTACCACAGAAATAACATTTAAAAAACAACACTTTAGATACCTACTAGAACTAATTCATAGCATAAATCTTCTAAATTAATATTTGGAATGTTTACAATATTACGATGTATGGAAGATTTAACTAGATTAAGCGATATAAATAAAAACAAGTCTTACAAGAACACAGTTTTCTGTAGTTATATTATTATTTGTGTCTTTTGGTGGCACACTTTGTACTAAAGATGTTAAATTGATTATTACAAATATATCTTTGGTATCAGTTACAAATAGTATATCTACCTGAGCTGAGTAATGAGTATTTAACAATAATCAGTATTGACCACTAGCCTTTTCTACATACAAATGTATTATTGAGAACATAAAGAATTTCTATTTCGATTATTATTTCATAAAGTATCCTATCTAACAATGAACAATAACTATTTCACATCGCCTGAAAATATAAATAGATTTACTGACTATAAACTGACTTGATTTGTCACAATATAAAGAAATATATTTTGGGATAAATAGTACAGTGCAACTAATTTACTTGATACAGTGACATTTTCTCACTCAAAATATGACCTCCTTGAACACTATTTACCGAGTTATTGTACAGTCTGTTCGCACTTATTTTACCTACGACAAAAGCAATCTAATAGCAACTTTATCTTACCGAGAATAAAAATCACTGTGATTTTTATTGTGATACTAACTCAGAGGAAAAAAATCTGTGAAGAGACTGTGGTAACTGAAGTTACAATGTCAGACCCTCCCTTTTCAACTGTACCAAGTAAGATAACCAAACTGTACATTGAAAAATTTTCCTTAGCCACTAAAACATGCAAATAAAAGTCTTGATCACTGAACTGACTGAACTGAGCGTGTAATAAAGCAACGGATCCTTGTGACGTCACACATAGGCCGGCGGGCGCGCGTCCACGACCGTGGTGACGCGCTTGGCCGCCGGGCCCGGCCACGACCACCCACTATCGCTCAGTGCTACCAGTCACACTGGTCCACTCCATTCTGTGTTGTCCTGGAACGAAATTGGTAATGACTTATTATTCAATATTGTTTTATCTTCAAGGCAACCCAGAATGTGTTCTTTCACACACGGCTATCGGCTTTCTAGCTCATTTCTGGGCCTATCATATTTCCACATTCAAACCAAGTCTTCTTTAGTCAGAGATTAGAGGAAGACCATAGACCACGATAATGACGTCATCAACACGATAAGTTGACGACCATTCAACATTTCTACATCTACATTAGTTATTGATATTAAGTTCACAACTAGGGTCATGATAATTATAATCAGCAACCCGATAGCCGACAAACTATACCCATTATTTTCTTTTTAGGAGAATATTGTTCCTCATTGGTCACTATTAAATCTATTTTACTTTACCTGTGAAATGTTAACAGTCTTAGGGTGTATAGGGCTCAGAGGCACGTTCGAGTTCGCATTGGTAGTGAAGTAACCTCCGGGCCGCGGCCGCAAGTGTCGGTTGTGCATCTCCATCTGAACTATCTTCATGAACTCGATCTGGGCTGCTAGTTTTTGAACCTCCTCCTGTAATTTTGGGTAATCAAATGTTAGTAAAGAGTAATAGAAAGTTTTTACTGATCGATCAACTTCGTCCTAACTGTCATAAATGTAGATTTCTGTCAGTCGTTACAGGTAGACCTGACCTGAGAGTCTGACAACCAGTCTTACGAATCGGTATCGGTTTTCCCAGTATTCCATGTAAAATACTGGTATTCTGCTGCATCCAGTTTAGCTGGAAGCCAATACCAACATACTTGCAAAAGGCTACGCACACGTTTGCCACGCCATTCGACGACGCGTGATGGTGCCTTACAATTTTGTACGAGTCACAAAATAGCCGTAGCGGGTTCTAGTATTTGTTTTTTTTTTTTCCTTAGCCTACACTGTCCCACTGCTGGGCAAAGGCCTCCCCCATGGCTTTCCAAGTTTTTTTTTACAATTTACATTCTCCGTCCAATCCGTTGAGAATGAGTCCAGATCCTCACGCCAGCGTTTTTTGGGCCTGCCTCGGTTACGTCGGCCGTCTTCAGGCACCCACTGTGTTACTATCTTCGCCCATCTGTCCGGTTTCATCCTTGAAACGTGACCCGCCCAGTCCCATTTTAACATGGCAGATTTAAGGCCAACATCGGCGATGCCTGTCTTAGACCGTATAGGTGTTGCGCATTCGATCGGAGTCTAATCTTAAGAATGCTACGTTCCATCGCTCTTTGGCAAACGTTGAGTTTGGACTTCTGAGCCTTAGCCAAAGACGAAGTCTGAGCGCCATAGGTTAGGATAGGCAGGATACACATGTCGATCAGCTTGCGCTTCAGTGAAATAGTATTTGGTATTTGTTAGGGGTTATTTTTTTATTTGGCCATTTATGTAAGTTTGGCATTTTGGCTTTGCAATGAACGCGTTTAAAGAGTTTAGTAGGCATCGATGGGCATCCGGTATGTAGCTGACATCTGCCTCCTCGAGATAGACGGGATTACTCGTACTTGAATCCAGCAAACAGTACGTACCTTAAGTTCCTCATTCTCCTGGTAGAGGTCAGGCGGCTCCTCAGGCACAAGTCCGATACCGTTGAGTGAGGAGGAGGCGGGCACGCCACGCGCGCGCGCTCGGCTGTCCCACGTGTCGCCTGTGCCGCGCAATCCAGCAAACAGTACGTACCTTAAGTTCCTCATTCTCCTGGTAGAGGTCAGGCGGCTCCTCAGGCACAAGTCCGATACCGTTGAGTGAGGAGGAGGCGGGCACGCCACGCGCGCGCGCTCGGCTGTCCCACGTGTCGCCTGTGCCGCGCAATCCAGCAAACAGTACGTACCTTAAGTTCCTCATTCTCCTGGTAGAGGTCAGGCGGCTCCTCAGGCACAAGTCCGATACCGTTGAGTGAGGAGGAGGCGGGCACGCCACGCGCGCGCGCTCGGCTGTCCCACGTGTCGCCTGTGCCGCGCAATCCAGCAAACAGTACGTACCTTAAGTTCCTCATTCTCCTGGTAGAGGTCAGGCGGCTCCTCAGGCACAAGTCCGATACCGTTGAGTGAGGAGGAGGCGGGCACGCCACGCGCGCGCGCTCGGCTGTCCCACGTGTCGCCTGTGCCGCGCAATCCAGCAAACAGTACGTACCTTAAGTTCCTCATTCTCCTGGTAGAGGTCAGGCGGCTCCTCAGGCACAAGTCCGATACCGTTGAGTGAGGAGGAGGCGGGCACGCCACGCGCGCGCGCTCGGCTGTCCCACGTGTCGCCTGTGCCGCGCAATCCAGCAAACAGTACGTACCTTAAGTTCCTCATTCTCCTGGTAGAGGTCAGGCGGCTCCTCAGGCACAAGTCCGATACCGTTGAGTGAGGAGGAGGCGGGCACGCCACGCGCGCGCGCTCGGCTGTCCCACGTGTCGCCTGTGCCGCGCAATCCAGCAAACAGTACGTACCTTAAGTTCCTCATTCTCCTGGTAGAGGTCAGGCGGCTCCTCAGGCACAAGTCCGATACCGTTGAGTGAGGAGGAGGCGGGCACGCCACGCGCGCGCGCTCGGCTGTCCCACGTGTCGCCTGTGCCGCGCAATCCAGCAAACAGTACGTACCTTAAGTTCCTCATTCTCCTGGTAGAGGTCAGGCGGCTCCTCAGGCACAAGTCCGATACCGTTGAGTGAGGAGGAGGCGGGCACGCCACGCGCGCGCGCTCGGCTGTCCCACGTGTCGCCTGTGCCGCGCAATCCAGCAAACAGTACGTACCTTAAGTTCCTCATTCTCCTGGTAGAGGTCAGGCGGCTCCTCAGGCACAAGTCCGATACCGTTGAGTGAGGAGGAGGCGGGCACGCCACGCGCGCGCGCTCGGCTGTCCCACGTGTCGCCTGTGCCGCGCAATCCAGCAAACAGTACGTACCTTAAGTTCCTCATTCTCCTGGTAGAGGTCAGGCGGCTCCTCAGGCACAAGTCCGATACCGTTGAGTGAGGAGGAGGCGGGCACGCCACGCGCGCGCGCTCGGCTGTCCCACGTGTCGCCTGTGCCGCGCAATCCAGCAAACAGTACGTACCTTAAGTTCCTCATTCTCCTGGTAGAGGTCAGGCGGCTCCTCAGGCACAAGTCCGATACCGTTGAGTGAGGAGGAGGCGGGCACGCCACGCGCGCGCGCTCTGCTGTCCCACGTGTCGCCTGTGCCGCGCAATCCAGCAAACAGTACGTACCTTAAGTTCCTCATTCTCCTGGTAGAGGTCAGGCGGCTCCTCAGGCACAAGTCCGATACCGTTGAGTGAGGAGGAGGCGGGCACGCCACGCGCGCGCGCTCGGCTGTCCCACGTGTCGCCTGTGCCGCGCAATCCAGCAAACAGTACGTACCTTAAGTTCCTCATTCTCCTGGTAGAGGTCAGGCGGCTCCTCAGGCACAAGTCCGATACCGTTGAGTGAGGAGGAGGCGGGCACGCCACGCGCGCGCGCTCGGCTGTCCCACGTGTCGCCTGTGCCGCGCAATCCAGCAAACAGTACGTACCTTAAGTTCCTCATTCTCCTGGTAGAGGTCAGGCGGCTCCTCAGGCACAAGTCCGATACCGTTGAGTGAGGAGGAGGCGGGCACGCCACGCGCGCGCGCTCGGCTGTCCCACGTGTCGCCTGTGCCGCGCACCACGCGCGCTACCTGGGTTCAAATCAATATTTTTACATAACATACATCTTTATCAAAACGGTGAAGGAAAATATCGTGAGAAAACATTCGAAAGAAGTGAAGAAATATATTCGAAGAAAATTTAAGTGACATCTAACAACCCGCACTGGGCCCGCGTGGTGGATTATAGCCCATTCCTCTCCTAGTGCATGTTTACGTACAGGCGGGGCGTCGCGCGGCGCGTGCTGCGTTTTTAATTCAAACACATGGCGTTGTATGAAAAAGTTAACTATTTCAAACGTCGATTTTACAGAAGCGTTTTTTCGCTCGTTACTTTAAAATGCAGCGTTTGTTGCGGTGGACCCGTCTCTCAGTAAATTAATAAAAAAGCACGAGACGAGCCATCAGAACGCGCCGCGCGACGCCCCGCGCTTCGTAAACGAGCCCCAGAGGAGGCCTGAATCCCTGTAGTATGAACAGTATGGGCTGATGATGATGAGACATCTTTATAAATTATAGCATAAGAGGAATCAGGAAACCGAAGCTGGATGGATGCCACATGGATTTTCACTTTCTGGAATATTTTAGAGGAAGAGCAATCTGCCTAGTTGCTGCGTTACAACTTCCGACAGCAGTTTATTATGCCTTTTTGGTGGGTGGTAATCATCAAATGAGACACCCCCCACTCCCTTTCGCTCTGGGCAGAGCAGAAGGGAGACTTCCACTTCTACTGACTAAAAACCACCAATGCTCATTCTCCCCTTTGTGTTCCGGGGCCGCGGTACCTATCTCTTTCTTTTCATTTTATTACGCCTTGTGTAATAAAAATAATATGTAGTTTAAAAAGGATAAAAGTAAAAACTTACCTTAGGCAAAAACACTAGCATCACTGTAGTTGACGTTGATAACTGTGTTCTTATAAACCCGAGGAGATATTTTATATCCGGTCCTGCCTTAGGCAATATTAGTAAACTGTAAACAAGCAAACAATTTTATTATTAATTTGCTGTAGGTGCTTTATGCAAATAACTCCAGAAACTTCTCATTTTATAAACAGGGAGAAACAAATTACTCTGGTTGTTCACTGCATGTGAAAACAAATAACAAATAGACTCGGAGAAGTATCTGTTCAACAATTATTTCCAATATTGAAATTATTGCGTGTAACATGGCGCATAACATGACAAAACATTACAAGCACAAAAAAAGTACGTGGAGGGCAAATATGCAACATCTTAATTTTACACATGTTCCATTGCTCCGCATCATCTGCCTACATCCACCCGCAATTACTTCAGTTTATCCGTGATCATGGTGCTTGTAACAGCGCCGAAATATCGGGAACTCGAAACAAAAATCAAACATGGTAAATATCCCGTTTATGATATTAATAGTAGTATCATCTGCCTAGTCAACCCAGTGGTTGTGGAGGTCGGATAGGCTCCACGTAAAAGAATGGTATTCAGCTGCATCTGATTAGACTGGAAGCCGACTCCAACATAGTTCAGAAAAGGCTAGGCAGATGATGATGAGAGACAATGGCACAGCTTTTTCTTAGTTGCATGGCAAAAGTTACTTAATACCAGTTTACATCGTTATTAATTTTATAGTAGTACTAGCAGTTGCCCGCGACTTCGTTCGCGAGGAAATTTTGACGTGTATGTATGTGTGGGACTGCCTCTGGATGTACTATGCCAAAGCGAATGACAATTAATGCCAATCGAAGGGATTATATTCCCTTAAACTTTGACGGCACGGTTGGCGCAGTGGCTCAAGCAATGGACTGCTGCGCTGCGTGTCGCGGGTTCGATCCCCGCACGGAACAAATATTTGTATGACCTACAGATAGTTGTTCCGAGTCTGGGTATTTGTTTAAGTGAGTTTAAATGTTTGTGAACGCACCCACGATACAGGAGAAATTCCTAGTGTGGGGCAACGTTTTTGTAAAAAAAAAAAAAAACTGGCCCTGTCATAAAATTTGTTCCCACACATACAAATACATATGTCTTAACTATATTCTATCTCTCTACCAATTTTCAGCTCTAAAACGCCAAGGATTTCATTTATATACTTGCGGGAGCCCTTAGTCCAGATCGTCACAAAACAAATTGTTAGATAATACACTTGCTAAATTTCAGGCCGGTAGTACAAAAATCAAACTTACATACAAACTCGCGAGAGCCTTTAGAGCTCCCTAATCCGATCCTAAAGCAAAATCTGTTCTTAGCAAACCTCTACTCACCATGAACTCCGTCCCTGAAAAAAATCAAGATTGTTGCACAAAAAATGAAAGACTTTCAGACAAACTTGTGATATCCTTTAGACGTCCCTTATCCGACCCTGTCGCAAAATCCGTTCATAGCAGACGTCTACTAACTATAAACTACATACCTGACAAAAATCAAGATTGTAGCACATAAAATGAAGGACTTTCATACAAACTTGCGAAGGCTCATAAACCACCCTAATCAGGCCCTGTCGCAAAATTATTTCATAGCAGACGTCTACTGCCTATAAACTACGTCTCTGCCAAAAATCAAGATTGTAGCACGAAAAATGAAGGACTTTCATACAAACTTGCGGGGGCCCTTAGAACACCCTAATCCGGCCCTGTCGCAAAATCCGTTCATAGCAGACGTCTACTAACTACATACTACGTCCCTGCCAAAAATGAAGATTGTAGCCCAAAAAATGAAGGACGTTCATACAAACTTGTGAGGGCTCATAGACCACCCTAATCCGGCCCTGTCGCAAAACTAATTTATAGCGGATGTCTACTGACTATAAGCTACGTCTCTGCCAAAAATCTAGATTGTAGCACAAAAAAATCAGAACTTTCATACAAACTGGCGAGAGCCCTTAGACCTCCCTAATCCGGCCCTGCCACAAAATCTGTTCTTACCAAGCGTCTACTAACTATAAACTACGTCCCTGCCAAAAATCAAGATTGTGGCACAAAAAATGAAGGACGTTCATACAAACTTGTGAGGGCCCTTAGACCACCCTAATCCGGCCCTGTCGCAAAATTAATTCATAGCAGACGCCCACTGACTATAAACTACGTCTCTTCCAAAAATCTAGATTGTAGCACAAAAAATGAAGGAGTTTCATACAAACTTGCGAGGGCCCTTAGACCACCCTAATCCGGCCCTTTCGCAAAATCCGTTCTTAGCGGACGTCTACTAACCATAAACTACCTCCCTGCCAAAAATCATCTTTGTACGTCCAGCGGTTTTCGAGATTTCGTGATGAATCAGTGAGTGAGTGAGTGAGTGACCTTTCGCTTTTATAGATATAGATACTTACTGGAGCGCTATCATGAGTGAGTTGACGGTGAATATGTTATAGATGGCTATAGAGATGAGTCGCGCCTCGTTGTACAGACTCTCTGCGTGGCGGACGCGGTAACATACCCGCACGCCCCATAGTAGGAACAGGATTTCACCTGAAACACGAGAGAATAATTATAATATAATACCAGCCGAGTCAGCCAATTTGACACAAAGTTGAAACCGTGCTATAATACGTTATGCGTTCAATACAATGATCACTTTCGATAACAGGTTTGTGATGGGAATTACATAAAAAATGTATTTACCTATAGCTAAACTGTGATCCCACCAATTATAAGTACACTGCTTGAATTTCAGTCCTATGTTATCCGTTATCTGTAAACACAAATAAAAACATTATGAAGTCGGTTAAAAATAAAGAATTATGTGATACAGAATTCATGATTTCAATTGATTTATCCACCGATTTTATAGAAAGCATATATTATTTTGTTCATCACTTGGTTGTTTTGCGCACTTTTACAGGATTGCTTTTAATCTTTTTAGCAGTCTTTAATAGCTTCCCTTGTAATTATGTAAAAAATGTAGAAGTTCGAAACCCACATCAGTATTTGTTTTCGATTGAGCAATTTTTTTTTATTGCCTGGTTTATATACTAGTTGCCTATTGAATGGATTGAATACTTACAACTTCAGCATCAGGTGGTGCTGACAAGGTCCAGGTTCCTAAGTAGACTAGCATGATAAGTATAATTGGTGCCATCCACTGCAACAACTGCTTGTCTGTCAGCTTTAGTTTGTGAGCTGACTTCACTCGGTATGTTAGAGATACTCTGAAAGTTTAGATAAAAATTATGTTAGCATATCAGCTCTTGTAGTAAAGCTTTTGGTAAAACACTTTCTAGTCTCTATCCAACCTTCCTTATCACTGGCCAGTATGCTTGCAATAGCAAATTAAGGTAAATTAGGTACCTAATTAAAGCTCAAGTAAATCAGTTTTTTCTAGGCCAGTGTGCTTCCACTAATTTATAGATTCCTTAAAATGTTTTGCAGTGTTTATCATACATTTCTAGTTGATTAGGTTAACATACATTTAAATTAGATGTAATGTAACTTCACCCTTCTTGGCTACTCCACTTGCAATACAGTTATTCTTTTGTATTTAGTTTAGATTTAATTGTTAGATGTTAGGAATAATAATTACCTCCATGTTTTCATCAGAAGTGCTGTGTATGTGATACAGAATCCCATGTGCCGAGTCCATTTGGTAGCTATACATGAGTATCTATCCAACACTGGGAATATAGCTGCCATCTAGAAAAAACAAGTTTTCAATTTAGAGTATAAAATGGCTGAAAGATGCATTTTAAAAAGCACCCATAAAACTAAAGAACCCAAAGCTTTTTACGTTATATCCATAATTGGAATCAATCACAACAAAAAAAAGACTTATCACATCGAAATTGCATCTATGCTTAGATGCAATTTGCGATTATAGGGGGATGGTAAGTTTCTAGTCCTTAAGTATCTGCCACAATTGGCTAAAACTGTATTGAGAAAAAATATCATCAAATTATTTTGTAACCTCACCAAACAACATAATGAAACTACTCACTTCCATATACATGATAGCGCATCCAAGGAGTGTGATGGATAGGAACACGGGACTGGCCACACGGAACACTTTCACCCTGCGGTGATGACGAGTGTAGATAGTCAGGCAGACTGTCATCACCGCACAGCTCACCGATATCACCAGTAAAGATATCCTGAAAAATTTAAATAAATAAGATAAAATAAGGTTGGTTTTCACTCTGTTAGCTATATAGTCTCTGGGGGCAAGTAATGATAGTTCAGGACAGGAAACCTATACTACCTGTGTGTAACTTATATTGAATTATTCAACAACATTCAAGCCTAAGCAGTGCTACTTAGCAGTATCAGCACTTTGGTGTGACGGTGTGACCATCAGACTCCCAAGTCTTAGTTCTCAAGTTCGAACCTAAGGCAAGCCCCTTTGATTTTTCGGACTCATGTATGTGTACCATACACATATTATGTTATTCTTCAGAATAACATTGTGAAACAACCAGCATGCTTGAGAGATCTGATGATGTAAAGTCAAGTCAGAGGCCTATCGGCAGTATTAAATAATACTTTGAGACCAGGTTAGGCTCTAACCACATGCTATAGAAAGAAAGCAGTATTTTGTAGAAATAGTAATGTTGCGTTTTTATGTTCAGTTCACTTATCAGACGAAGATAACCTACACAAGAAAAAGCATTTAACGAAGCGAACTCGAAGCGAAATACTAAGTCGTTCACCAATTATTCTTCTCAGATATTCTTACCGGAATGGCCAGTTGTAAGTGGCAAGGCATGGCTCTGGTCCCTGACACGTATCGCAGCCCGGCTGACATTTCAAACACTCGTATGGCTCGCTCCAGTTATCTAAATCGTTTTCTTCGTATTCTTGGTAAGCAACTGGAAGAAAGCAAACATGCAAATAAGTTTTAAACTGAGGTTTTAAAAATCTCCGTACAATTTTTGCGTCCATCAGGCTAATCCATTACCTAATATAATTTGGTCAGAGGGTCGACTGCCACATCAAGTTTTATGATATTACACAAATGAATGGAAAGTAAACAAGCAAAGAAAACAAAAACAAAACCAACAAACAAAACAGTAAACACGCTGTGGGTCTCTTTGGGTCTCTTTTTGTAAACTGTCAATGTCAAAATTGTCAAACAAATTGCAAATTGATTTTGACATTTTCTTTCTTTACCTCCATGCAACCACCAACGTCAAATCATAACAAAAACAAAGGAAAATGCATTGGAACATGCATTGAGGTTGTACTACGTTACATTATACCTCAATGGGAACATGTAGATTTTTAATGCAATAGAATTAATAAATATTATAGTAAAATAAATATATTATTTTAAAATTGTGTTTTTTACTAGTAACATCAAACATGAAACATGCGTATGCCTTGTTTAACGGGTAGTTTTCCACGAAAATAGAGATAAAAACATTGGGTTTATATTACCTTCAACAACGGTTCCATTATATCCTTCACGATGAAGTAACGAGTAGTAGCCGGGACGGCATCGGCAAATATACGATCCTCTCGCCCAACCAGCGTATCGAACACTCATCTCTCTGTTGGGCCTGTATTCACACTTGAAAAAAAAATCGCAATGAATACTTTAGATAGGTAATCTGCTTTATTAATCAAATTAAATTCTAGGGCCTGGCACTTACGTGAGTGGTTTCGTTGGGGCATTTGTGTGTCCCATGAAATGAAAATATTTGGTTATCATGTTCCTCATCAGATTTCACCTCGCACTGGTTTATTTCCAAGCTAGATATGTCTATGTCGAGCGAGACGATACCTTTCAATCTGAAAGAGGAAAATTTATCACGGTTAGATATACGGAGATAGGTATACTAAAAAGTTATTCCAATGCGGGACAAATAGGGTCGGCCAAACTATTGTAAAAGTCAGGATTTTGGTTTATTATCTCACTGCCTTCCCATTTCACGCTAGGGTTCTGCTGGTCTTGCGATAGTCGATTTATGTTAATTAATGATGTTCAGAGGGATTTGGTAAGATTGGAAGTTGGCCTTTGGTAAACCTACCTAGTCGGAAAAGACTTACTATATTTCCAGTAGCAATAGCTATTCTAGGTAGTCTAACAACGTTTGATCTAGGTACATGGGAATTAAGAACTAAAGAAACGTCAGTGGTTAGCTGTACGGTTCGGGTTGGTCGTCTGATAAGGAGAAAAACCGGCAAGAATATCCTTGCCTACTCTTTTAAATATTTATTTAAAAGAGTAGGCAAGGATATTCTTGCCGGTGACTCATTTGAGTCATCATCATCAGCCATAAGACGTCCACTGCTGGACAAAGGCCTCCCCCATAGAATGCCATCACGAACGGTAACGTGCTGTTTGCATCCACCGGTTGCCCGCGACTCACGATGTCGTCGGTCCACCTGGTGGGAGGCCTACCAACGCTGCGTCTACCGGTTCGTGGTCGCCACACGAGAACCTTTCTTCCCCATTGGTTGTCAGTTCTTCGAGCGATGTGGCCTGCCCATTGCCACTTCAACTTGCATATTCTGAGAGCTATGTCGGTGACTCTGGTTCTTCGGCGAATTTTCTCAATAAATGAGTATCAGAGAACAAATTAGTAGATGTGACAAGTGACACTCACCCACGAACAGATGTAACAGGCACGGTGTAGGACAACAGCCATCGTTTGGCTTCACAGCTATAATACGGATACGTCCACCAGCCTTCCATAGTTGCCCCAGGTGGCGATGGCATAAACTTTGGGGATCGAACCGTTTCAATTTCATGGGCTGAGACATACCTGCAAGAGGAGATTTCTTGACATTACTGTGAGTTTGGGAAGAAAGCGTCTTATTTATCGTTTGCTTGATGTGGAGCAAAGTCTGATTTGCATGTCATGTGTTTATTTTTGAGGAATTCCTCAGTAGCAGCCAAGGAGTCTGGATTTTCGTAGCGGCGATCGGCGGCGGCGACCTCTCGCGTCCGGCCCTGGTGCAAGCCATGGTCCGGGGAGAGAAGAAATGGGACGCCGGCGCCTCCTTCTGCGAAACAGGGATGCTAGCGAAGGAGGTGGCGGAACGAGAGAGGGAGAGAACCTCTCAACGTCCCAGCCGCCGCGGAAGGCGCGGAAGGCGCTCCGGGCGTCGGGGGCCACGTGATGGCTTCCGGCCACCGTAGACGCGGGCCTGTGGACGGTGAGTAATGGGCTAGCTCGCCGTCCGGCCGTCGTCATGACGGCAACAGACCGTGTCGGCGGGCGGCGCGTTCGTGTTCCACGCGCGCCTCAAAGAGATGTCAGCAAGGAGGCGGGGCCCACAAGGGCCGACGCCCGTCGGGGCCGCGGATTTTAGTACTAGATGACGTGGCCTCGGCACAAGGGCAAAGAAGGAACATGGGTTCGGTTTTTAGTCAGTAGAAGTCTGACACTCCCCTTCGCTCTGCCCAAGAGCGGGGGGGGGGGTCTGGTTTTAGGCTCGCCCCCTACTAACTACTTACATGAAACTTAAAACTTAACTGGCGAAATGTGACTGCACAATGGTACACCTCTGCCTAACCCTTTTGGGATAACAAGCGTGATGTTATGTTATGTTGTTATTTCGTTTCATTCGCCATAATATCTCCAACTCCAATATCTCGTCCGAAACTCTCTCGCCTATAGATCTACCTTCGACCACAAATGTTTAATACACTATCAAAATGAGATCTGATTTTGGAATTCTTACCAAGGATATTCAGGATCCGGCGGTTTCTCAAGCTGCGGGGACACCACAGCGATGGGGTCCGCGGTGCCGTATCTCTCCCAGGCAACGGCGCTGTTGACAACGCCGTCTGATCTCAGGGCCAGCGCTCTTGCCCCCACTGCCCGCTCCGAGGGACTCGCGCCTAACACCAGGCCTTGGGACACCGCCATGAGGACTTCTGTGGGTAAGAGAAAGTAATGTTTTTTATGGAACTATAAACTGTGATCACTTTCCTGAAGGTATTTTCTTGACACACTTGCAATTTATCATGTCGAGAAACATTATGAAGCAGTACATCTATATTCGAATTTTATTATTATACTAGTGACCCGCCCCGGCTTCGCAGGGGTACGAAAAAGGTATTAAAACCTTCCTCTTGAATCACTCTATCTATTAAAAAAAACCGCATCAAAATCCGTTGCGTGGTTTTAAAGATTTAAGCATACAAAGGGACATAGGGACAGAGAAAGCGACTTTGTTTTTATTTATACTATGTAGTGATGATAGAAAAGTATGTAACGTAACTATGGTGCTTACTGGTTTCAAAACAGCATCTTTCACAGACAGGTAGGAAAATTAAATGGTGAATTTTCAGAATCCATTGATGATTGATTGAATTTTAGTAGATTTAAGGTTAAATCGTTTGTACTTAATTTTGATTCCTTCATTTGATTTCTGTTCTGTAGTAGTCAATTAATTTAACAGCGGCGCAGAATCAAATCAAACAAAATTGTTTACGAGGCACCCAGCCCGGACCCTTTCGCCCTTCGTTGAACGATTGTTTATCGAGACTTCTCCGCACCCCAAATTCTGACTTTCGCAAGAATAATACAGCCTGGTAAACTTTTGGTGTTGGTAGGGTATGATTTAGTTAGTACTATTTGATGCTTTAATAAACCAGCATTAGTATTCTTCCTTCTCAATTCGGGAGTCGCGATTTTATCTGCAGAACGACTGAATTACAGTTCCAAGACTGCAACATTTTTTAAGTGATAACTGTGATAAGGCTAGAAATAAAGCATCGCATGTGATGCGAAGGAATGAGGAAAATGTGGATTATGAATGTTGATGGCTATAAGAGTAGAGTAGAAGAAGACCAAACAAACAATGGATGGACTGAGTGTAGAATGATATTGCTACAAAGTACCTAATAGAGAAGTACCTATAGACTTCTTCAATACATGCTGTACCGGGCGCCAAATAAATTGGGAAGTACTATAAGAATTACCCGCATTTTCCATTCCCAGCTGATGCAGCAGATTAGCGGCGAGATCTGCCCTGGCTCGCGCGGTGTCCCACCGGGAGGCATATAGCGGTGCCTTTAGCCGCCCATACCGGTTTGTCACGCACAACGCGCCTGTTGCACCCGTGGCTACTGCATGCACCAGTCGGAGCGACGATTCTACTTCTTCCTGTAAAAGAAATCAATGGTTAGTAATCATCGTACCTGGTTGGCCAAGAGCTAATGGCGCGTCCTCATTATGAGCCGCGCAGCTTCTCGGGCCGTGTGATGCTTTTTTGATTTTTGCAACACCCTGTTCGTGAAAATGACGATTTTCGATACAAACTTTCATTCCCTATTTAACTCCCTTAGGGGTTGAATTTCGAAAAATCCTTCCTTATTCAGTGTCTACATTATAAAGGGAATCTATAATTATTTATTAAGGTAGGTATATAAAATAAAGTTAGTTAAGTACCTAACTAATTCATTCATTCATAACTTAAAATTTATTTATTTGTTTATCTTTAGCATTTCTCGTCAAACATGACAAATACCGATAGATCTCTGTTTAATATTTCTATGCCAATACCTAAACCAAACAACCAGACCTACTTTCGCATCACATACTTTTCACGAAGGACAAAGGGCCTCGCAAAGATTTGCCGCCCGGGGCACAATATAAATATGGACAGTACGGAAACTGCCTACAAACGCTCGAAACCGCACACTCACACAAACATGCGCATCGACAGGGCCAGCTAGCGAACACCGCAGTGCTCTCAGTTGTGCGTGCCGCGCCGAGACGAGTGGTTAGTTTAGGTAAAAGTTTAGAACGTATTGCGCGGTATACGGGTGTTTGAACTCGGCTTCATCAAAACCGGAGATATCGTAAGAATGATTTTTGTTATCGAATTATGGGCGTTCAAAGTTTCTGTAAAAAAAAATTGAAATTGAAATATCTCGAAAACGGAGCGTCCTAGACAAAAAAGGACCAAAATTTTGACCCCCCTCTGCCACCCCCGTGATATTTAAGTGAGAATCACATAACACCAAAAAAAAATTTTTTTTTTACACTGGCCAACTTTACTTAATAATAACATTAAATAACATTTTATTAGTCTAAAACTGTGTAGTATGATATGAAGGAAAGTTCATTGATAATAATAATTTAAAACAATATAATAATATCATCATCATCATCATCATTTCAGCCAAAAGACGTCCGCTGCTGGACATAGGCCTCCCCCAGGTGTCGCCACATTGACCGGTCCCGTGCGTCTCTCATCCAGCGGGTTCCTGCAACCTTGACCAGGTCATCGGTCCACTTAGTGGGAGGCCTTCCAACGCAACGTCTTCCGGTTCGCGGTCGCCATTGCAGAACTTTTCGGCCCCATCGGCCATCCGTTCTGCGAGCAATGTGCCCTGCCCATTGCCACTTAAGTCTCCAAATAATAATATATTCGTTCAATATTAATAATATGTTAATTATTTATAGCAGAATTGCACATCACTAGTTGTGTAAGCTAGTTATTTCAATTCGATTCATTGATCACAACAGAATAAAAATATATAAGAAAAAAAAAACAATATCATCAACATTAAAAGGGACAACCCTATGGCTTCAATGGAGCGTAGGTAGTTATCGCATCAACTAGGCTTAGTTTCGGTACTGTCCATATTTATACTGTGCCCGGGGTCTCGCAATGGATAAGGCCGCCGCTGTCAAAGAGTATAATAATCACTTGATAACTAATATCATTGTTGATAACCACTTGCACGCACGTTCCAGGATTGAGTAAGGCGAAGGAGGAGGTTTCATTTCTTTCCATGGCCCTGAGTTTCAGGAATCGATCAAGTGCATAATCAGGAACGATCTAGTTCCAGTACATGTTAAATACCTAGGTAAGTTGGGAAACATTGTTTTTGTATTCGCGGTGGAATTCACACGAGAGCCGAAGGCGAAATGAAATGAAATGAAATGAAATGAAATGAACTTTATTCGCTAGAATTGTAGTACAGTCTTGACGGTCAGGTTTTGTAAGAGTAGCTCACACAATTCGCTAAAACTAGCATGCAAAATACATTAAAAGTGAATTTATTAATTGGTAATAATTGGTATGTTGTAAAATTAAGGATGTCAATAGTGATATGTCAATAGTAAAATGTCAATAAGTTTGCATCAATTAGAATAGGAAAATGTCAACGTAAATCTTTTAGGTTAAGATACTCATTCACAGAATAAAATGTCTTATCGATAAGCCATCTGAATAATGCCGTTTTAAAGCGATTTGTTGGCAGTTCCCTATATGATTTTGGTAGTTTATTAAATAATCTTACAACCATTGGAAAGCAACTCCTGTGAAATAAGTGGCTTTTCATTGGAGGAATAATGAGTCTGTCAGGATATCTCGTTTTAAAAGTTACAGTATCCCCAAGACGCTGAAATAGTTCGGGGTGTGTTTTAACAAATTTACAACATTCAAAAATGTACATTCCAGGAACTGTTAATATATTTAGTTCTTTAAACAAAGGTTTACATGAAGTCAAAGGTGGCACATCACAAAGAGGTTGATAGGAAGCCGAGAAATCCAGTAACAAATAATTCCCAATGTGTATGCAACAAAAACAATATACTTTCGAAGTATGTATATAAAATAATAGAACGAAAAGTGTTTTTGTCATGAATTATTAGGAAACTATGATAAACTATTAAAGTATTAATGTGATTGAAAAAAGTCAAGAGTGTAACATACATTGCATGTTAAACTAATCGTAGTGCGATAAGAGCCTATCTTCCAAGAAGTGTATTGAAATAGTACATTGTAATACAAGGGCCTAAAATGACCCATTATATACGAGGTAGTTTTACTACCGAGCTTTAGCGAGGTACAGGCTACTGTCGGGGCTGCGGGTTTTTCGAAAGAGATACCGCGGGTCCGGAAACAAAGGGCTAAGAAGGAACATGGGTGGTTCTTATTCAGTAAAAGTCTGACACTCCCTTCCGCTTCGCCCAGCAGAGCAGGAGTCCTTTGATGAAGTCCCACAAACCAAAGAAAAAATAAGGCACATCAGGCTACCCGAAACTGCCAAACCCAATCAACGATAAAATATTCTTCGTATCTTAAGACTCGTAAGATTTTCACCTGGAAAAATCTTACAAGTCTTAAGAAAATCTGTTAAAGTCGAGAAACGGTTGAAACCACCTCCGTATTATTGTAACAGACGCCTCGCCTTTCAAGTAAATTAACGAGTATTGATTAGTTACAAAATTTCTCTGCTGAAATGTTGAGCTTGAAAAATAACAAGAACTTTTGGTGTTCCCATTCCCGCAGTAACAATTTACGGCAAGAATTGGTTTTACTTTTAAAGTGAATTGTGAAAGAACCCAGAGAAGGGTCGTAGCCTCGTAGGTGACGTGTAGTTGCTAAGTAAAACCCTTTTTTCGACACCCTACAAACGAGGGTGTGAAAAAAAAAAAACGTTCTGGAGAGTAAAAAATATGCAATTAGTTTTCTGGGAAGGTACCTAAACTAAATGATATGTAACGAGAAGTTAGAAAATATTAAAATTACAACAACCACAAATGTAGCAAAATACCGTATTAATATATTTTTAACATTATAATATAATTTATGTGTTTATTATTTTAGCTATAATTCTGGAATGATATCTTCTTTGTCCTTGTATTATTACTCTGCAAGTGCTGTGGACTTCTATACATAAATGATGAATACACTATACTTACCTAAAACTGTGTGTGATTTCTATTTATGTACCTATGTTTACTGGGTAAGTCGTTGAAGTGCCATATAAATAAAAATATCAAAACCGATTTGAATGTCGAAATCAGACTATCCACAAAAAGAACAATTTGCAAGAACTAATCTTCATTTAAATTCTATTTCAAAGTTGTTCCTACATATTCTGAGAGATGAGCGAAACTCCTTTACAAAATGAAATCAACTTGTTGAATGTTTTTGTGGGTAGCACTTGTTTTAATAACACAACACGGTATAATGTCACCGGCAACAAAAAGGGTTAAAGCAACATCAGGACTTGTAATTAAGGAAAGAGATGGGACAGAGGCAACAAAATTCATACATTAAAATTTGTCGTAATTTCAACAATAACACACATATTTTCCCGCTTTCCGCATTTCCTAATCAGGATTAGGCCAACACGACGCTGATCTCATTTCGGGATCGTAACATGATTGGAAGTACGGAGCAACAATTAATGTGATTATTTTTCTATTACAGAGATGGGAGAATTTGTACCGTCAGATCGAATAAAACTTCAATAAGTATAATGTCGAGTATTTTTAGGATTATGTATGCCCATTGTTTTCGACAACGAAAAGTAAATGAATGATGAAAGACGAAGGAAATGGTGGAAGAAAAACTTCATTGTAACAAACGTTACTGATCGTATTATACAAATGGATTTCACTTAGGTGCCTAAGTACTAAAAGTACTTCCATTACGTCTGATTTTAATAACATTAACTGTAATCTAAATGAATACCTAAGACAGTAGGAAGCTATATATTCACCCTTCTTAACGTTAGTCTCTAAGCTGGGTCGAGCAAAGCCTTTGTTAGGAAAATATCCACTTAGTGGCCAGAATCGTATCAGCTTTCGCCAGATGCAACCGCATTGACATTTAGGTAGGTTATAGTTAGAGATATGTATTACTTAGTAGGTAGACCCAAGGTATGGATTATGACCCATTTTTATCTCGTAGTAAGGTAGCTTCTATCCCAGCAGTGGAACTGGAGAAGGGTAGGTAATAGAAAAGTAGAAGTAGTGCATATCCATCCCTACGAAACCCATTCCATCCGCCTGTTGTAAATGTCCGATCTGGATATGAATTGCCATGGCTGACCTAGAAGTCTTAAATTCATTTCAGACCCTGGTTAATCGCAGCAAAACCTTCTCAGGTGGAGATTCATTGATGCTCTGAAAATGTAAATGTGTTGCTGTTCTACAAACGACATGTCATATTGTTTGTTCAATATAGGAACTGATGAACGCTACTAATGGCGCCAATTTGGTGACTGAGTTCTGGGCTGACACAATTTAAATTGCCATCGACATGCTTAAGAAGAATTGAAAAAAGTTAAGTGTCAATTCGTTTATAACTCTACGACAAGCGACAGTACCTTACCGGCAGCTGTATGCCTCCGAGACATGGTGTTTATAATGGTGTTTATACCGCAAGCACATTCGCACCTTAGATAGATTCCATCTGAAATGCCTACGGGACATTATGAACATCCACTGGTCGGACCGTGTTCGTAACACGGAAGTACTACGGCGAGCTAATGTCGGCGGCATAGAGGCCTATATAATGCGTCGCCAGTTGCGATGGGCTGGTCATGGCTCCCGAATGTCTGACGACAGAGTGGCGAAGCAAATCTTCTACTCAGAACTGCAGGATGGCAAGCGGAAACAAGGCGGCCAACTCCTTCGGTACAAAGATGTGCTTATAATAAGCGCCACATGAAACGATGTGACCTAGACACGTCACAATGGGAGGCAATGGCAGCGGACCGGTCACTGTGGAGGCATACCGTGAGCACTAAGGTGTTTGAGTTTGAAAGGCGACGTAGAGAAGAGCTCGATGCTAAACGTGACGAGCTTAAGGCCCGACCACCCGCGGCCATCCAATACAATTACGTCGGAGGAGTGTTGACTTGCAGTGAATGTGAACGCACTTTCACGGCAAAAATTGGCTATGTCAGTCATCAGAGAGCACACCAGCGATGCTCTTAATAGGCAGATCCAAGTCGCTGTGGCCGAAATCCGTCGGGATCATATATATATACCGGCAGCTAACCTCATCAAAGATATTAAAGATGGCGGCATTACGGAAGCTAAACTCATCAATAACAATCTTTTTCTTTCTAATTAAATAGATTGAGTACCACTTATCAATCTAATAACTTTCTATCTACACATATAACGACATATACGATTAAGCCACTAAGAAATTACAAGATTGAGTTTCCAGACGGTAAGTAATTGCTTTCTAATTATAACGTCACTGTTATATTAAAGCCACGTGTCTAGTCAATTACGTATGACAGTAGGTAAGTGTTTGTTCGAATTTGGATGCCACATTTGTTCGTAACGAGTTTGCAAGGAGGCGTCTTCGGTTCATAGTTAATTGTCTCTAATTTTGTTAGAATATTGTTACTTGAGGGCTTGTGGTACCGCAATAATGTTTGATGTGTCATTGTTTTATGATTTGTTTTGTGCTACTGTTCAGGCACGAGGTCTTGAGTAATCTGTGTGTAGGAATTCATTCCTAGGCCGAACAAAGCGTTATTGAGTTTTTTTTTATCAGTTTTCTTTCATTATTACCTAGAAGCAGGATAAGTAGGTACCTGATTAATGACAATAGGCTCGCCTCCGTTCATAAGAATCGGCGAAATGTGTGCTCTCGGCTCATTATAGTGCCACACCTTTGCCTGACCCTTCTGAAATTACAGGCGTTATGTTATACTGTAAACATTGACTACTAATCATGAATTAAACATATTAATAGCATGATTATCTAAGCTATGAAACCATTAACCCTGATCTATTAATTCACATGCGGAGTACCTACATGACATCACGATTCACGCCCTTTATTTTGCCTTACCTTCCAAGATACCAGGCGTGATGTTATGTATTGTTTCATCTTTTATTTTTAATGGCAGCTGTAATTAGAAACTGCCTGCAAAGGCTTGAAATTTTAGAACTCCCTACAGAGACCTCATTATAAACGAAATTCAAGCGTGCGAATTATTAATTAAATCGGAAAATTCTTAGATATCAGGTTGAACTTTCAGTTTATTACTGACGTTATGTACTTCTACGTTATATTATTATGTTATTTTTTTGCGTTGTATGCTAAAGGAGGTAGGTACTAATAGATTAATAATATTAATATTATGATTTAAAAGAGTGTCCATGGAGTTACTTACACGTTCTTCTCCATAGAGATCTACGTCACATACGTTTTGGAATGGTGAGCTACAGTAGGTACACACGGCTACACATCAAGCTATACAAAACCAGTTAATCTTGGCCTCGCTTTACTAGATCTTTTCGCACAATGAACGATCAGATTATACTGGTTTTGTATAGCTTGATGTGTAGCCGTGTGTACATTCATCAGTTATTATGCCTTGGGATTGGGGCTGTAGCTTCTTTTTATTTTGTTCTAGCTGAAGCCCGCGGCTTCGCCCGCGTTCATGTTGGTTAATAATATACCTACTAAACCTAAAACCTTAAAACGTTCCTTGAGAACTTTGTAGAGTGTATGCTCGTTATGTTTTTGCGACAAATAAATATTTTTTCATTTTTTTCTTTCCTATCTGCGAACTTACAGTTGAAATTATAAAAGCTCTCAATACCGTGTTGTAAGTTACTCATTTTAAAGATAAGTACTAACCTTCCAGCAAAACATATAAAAGAATTTAATTTAAAACTGTCGTCATGTTCACAATTTAATTTAAAACCGTCCAGAAGGACGCTACTATCGCTATCGGGAATCGTGAAAGCCATTGAGAAGCCGTACTTTATTTAGAGACGTAGATTGCAGCTTCAACTGTTACTTATTCAGTGATATTTTATACTGAGTCATCTAAGTTTATCTTAGCTAGAAATACTCATTTTAGGTCCATTGGCAATAAAAAGTATTTTATATTTAGAAACAGTATCTGTCCGCGACTTTGCCTGCGTGTAGGAAAAAATTAAACCATGGGAACTAGGTTATGCTCTCTCTGTATGCTTAATTTCATCCAAATTCGTATAGCCGTTAAACATTACTACATATTATAAATCATCACTACATATTATAAAACAAAGTCCTCCGCCGCGTCAGTCTGACTGTCTGTCGCGATAAACTCAAAAACTGCTGTACCAATTTTCATACTGTTTTCACCAATTGATAGAGTGGTTCAACAAACATCGCTTAACTTGATTTCCCAGCAAGGTATACAAAAAATATTTCGTGTTCCAGCGCCCCACGCTTTTACAATCAAATATTATAATTAAAAGCACATAGTTTACACTTCAGCTCAGAAATAGAGACAACTTGAACGATCCGTAATTTATTTTTGACTTTTACGTGCACCTATTGGTGCACGTAAAAGGTGCACCAATAGGTGTGGTACATAGGCGGACTTAATGCCACAAGGCTAATGGCTAATGGCATATTTTAAACATTTATTTTAAATAGACGAATGAGCCCGCATCCTCTCCATCTCCTCCGATTAGAGGAGCATAGGCTACTTACAACAGGGTTACGCCCGGTTCCCTGAGGTGACGCTAGCGACATGACAGCATTTTTAACCACCCTCATGCCATTCAGCCCTCGGCACGTTTCTCACCTTGGCTACCCAAGCCAATCTTTAACAAGCTACTACCCATTTACACGTCAATATACATCGTATGCTAATATCCATCATGAAGTTCCAGTTCAAATCTTCCGGCTCCATCATCAGATCAGTTCGATAGTACCATATTATTGTATTCAGACCTTTAAGCCTAATCGTGGTCAAGGTTCATTTCGTGGTCAAAGTTCTTTACAAGACTTTTCTAACAAGTCCAAACTCGACTATAATACGATCATCCATCATGAAGTTCCAGTTCATATCTTCCGGCTCCATCATCAGATCAGCTCGACAGTATCATTTTTTGTATTCAGACCTTGAAACCTAATCGTGGTCAAAGTTCATTACAAGACCTTTCTAACAAGTCCAAACACGGCTATGATACGATATTTCATCATGGAATGCTAGTGCCTATCTTCTGGCTTCATCATCAGACCTTGAAACCTAATCATGGTCAACGTTCATTACAAGAGCTTTCTAAAAAGTCCAAACACGGTTATGATACGATCATCCATCATGAAGTTCCAGTTCATATCTTCCGGCTCCAGCATCAGATCAGCTCGACAGTACCATGTTATTGTATTGTCATCAAAATCACATACAACTGCCAATTTTCATAACGCTACTATCTTTAGAAGATGGTTAAATTAGTTTTCTTAGATTTGATTACATAGTTACATACATACAGGTCAACCTAATAAAAGCGTGTTAAAAAAAAAATAGGTAAAAAAACTTTTTAAGTTAAACGGTTTTATGTTTTAAACATACATTGCAATGTTTAAGATAAATGTACTAAAAACCAAAAAATAATAAAATAGATACAGTCGTGGGAATTATAAACATATGCATAGACTAGACTAAAATAAAACCGTGGGGCACGTCAATTGTCTACAATCGTTGATTAAAATGTTTGTTTTGTAATGTTACAAAACAAACATTTGACGTGCCCCACGGTTTTATTTTAGTCTAGTCTATGCATATGTTTATAATTCCCACGACTGTATCTATTTTATTATTTTTTGATTTTTAGTACATTTATCTTAAACATTGCAATGTATGTTTAACATAAAACCGTTTAACTTAAAAAGTTTTTTTACCTATTTTTATTTTCTAGTTTTTAGTATTTATTTCGCATTCTGTTTAATTTTTGCATAGTAAATTGTATTCTACTTGTTGAGACCTTTCATTTGATACCCATGTTGATGGGATTGATAAAACCTAAGTTATCCGCCATTTTGTAGCGGCCGCCATCTTGTATTTAAATTTTTTATAGTATATTGTATTCTGCTTGTTGAGCCCTTTCATGACTGGCCTGTTGGTCTAGTGGTTAGTGACCCTAACTGCTATGCCGGAGGTCGTGGGTTCGATTCCCACCCAGGACAAATGTTTGTGTGATGAGCACGATCATTTGTTCTGTGTCTGGGTGTAATTTATCTATAATATGTATGTATTTAGAAATATATAAGTATGATTATCAGTTGTCTAGTACCCATAACACAAGCTCTGCTTAGCTTGGGACTAGATGGCGTTGTGTGATAGTTGTGGAATATTATTATTATTATTTATTTCATTTGATACCCATATTGATGGGATTGATAAAACCTACGTTATCCGCCATTTTGTAGCGGCCGCCATCTTGGATTTCAATTTTTTATAGTATATTGTATTCTGCTTGTTGAGCCCTTTCATTTGATACCCATATTGATGGGATTAATAAAACATAAATTATCCGCCATTTTGTAGCGGCGGCCATCTTGAATTTATAATGATAATGAATAAACATAATTGTATTGTCACCAAAATCCAAAAGTGTATACAAAATTTCAGATTAATCGGTTGACAGGAAGAGGGTGAAATTTGAATTACTATTACTATTAAATGAATGAATCTATATCTATAAAAGCGAAAGGTCACTCACTGATTCATCACGAAATCTCGAAAACCGCTGGACGTACAAAGATGATTTTTGGCAGGGAGGTAGTTTATGGTTAGTAGACGTCCGCTAAGAACGGATTTTGCGACAGGGCCGGATTAGGGTGGTCTAAGGGCCCTCGCAAGTTTGTATGAAACTCCTTCATTTTTTGTGCTACAATCTAGATTTTTGGCAGATACGTAGTTTATAGTCAGTGGGCGTCTGCTATGAATTAATTTTGCGACAGGGCCGGATTAGGGTGGTCTAAGGGCCCTCACAAGTTTGTATGAAAGTCCTTAATTTTTCGTGCTATAATCTTGATTTTTGGCAGAGACGTAGTTTATAGTCAGTAGGCATCCGCTATAAATTAGTTTTGCGACAGGGCCGGATTAGGGTGGTCTAAGGGCCCTCGCAAGTTTGTTTGAAAGTCCTTCATTTTTTGTGCTACAATCTTGATTTTTGGCAGAGACGTAGTTAATAGGCAGTAGACGTCTGCTTAGAACCGATTTTGTGACAGGGCCGGATTAGGGAGGTCTAAGGGCTCTCGCCAGTTTGTATGAAAGTCTTTCATTTTTTGTGCCACAATCTTCATTTTTGGCAGGGACGTAGTTTAAAGTTAGTAGACGTCTGCTTAGAACAGATTTTGAGACAGGGCCGGATTAGGGAGGTCTAAGGGCTCTCGCCAGTTTGTATGAAAGTTCTTCATTTTTTGAGCTACAAAGTTGATTTTTGAGACGGACGTAGTTTATAGTTAGTAGAAGTTTGCTAAGAACCGATTTTGCGACAGGGCCGGACTAGGGAGGTCTAAGGGCTCACGCGAGTTTGTATGACAGTCCTTCCTTTTTTGTGCTACAATTTTGGCAGGAAGGTACTTTATAGTTAGTAGACGTTGACTAAGAACGGATTTAGCGAGTTTAGCAACATGGCCAGAATAAGGAGGTCTGAGGGCTTTCACATGTTTGTAAAAATGTACAGTTTTTTTTTGTACTAACAACCTGAAATTTAACAAGTCTAGAGTTTAGGAGTAGGAGATCTAAGGTAAGTTTGTAAGGAAGACCTGGACTAAGGGCTCCCGTAAGTCCATATGAAATCCTTGGCTTTTTGTACCTGAAAATTGGCTGAGAGATAGAATATAGTTAAGACATTTCAGGTCGGAATAGATTTTACGACAGGGCTGGTTTAAGGGAATATAATCGCTTCGATTGGCATTTGGCATTCGATTTGACATAGTACCATCCACAGGCAGTCCAGACAAGAGAGTCAAAATTTCTACGCGAACGAAGTCGCGGGCAACTGCTAGTCTATATCTATAAAAGCGAAAGGTCACTCACTGATTCATCACGAAATCTCGAAAACCGCTGGACGTACAAAGATGATTTTTGGCAGGGAGGTAGTTTATGGTTAGTAGACGTCCGCTAAGAACGGATTTTGCGACAGGGCCGGATTAGGGTGGTCTAAGGGCCCTCGCAAGTTTGTATGAAACTCCTTCATTTTTTGTGCTACAATCTAGATTTTTGGCAGATACGTAGTTTATAGTCAGTGGGCGTCTGCTATGAATTAATTTTGCGACAGGGCCGGATTAGGGTGGTCTAAGGGCCCTCACAAGTTTGTATGAAAGTCCTTAATTTTTCGTGCTATAATCTTGATTTTTGGCAGAGACGTAGTTTATAGTCAGTAGGCATCCGCTATAAATTAGTTTTGCGACAGGGCCGGATTAGGGTGGTCTAAGGGCCCTCGCAAGTTTGTTTGAAAGTCCTTCATTTTTTGTGCTACAATCTTGATTTTTGGCAGAGACGTAGTTAATAGGCAGTAGACGTCTGCTTAGAACCGATTTTGTGACAGGGCCGGATTAGGGAGGTCTAAGGGCTCTCGCCAGTTTGTATGAAAGTCTTTCATTTTTTGTGCCACAAAGTTGATTTTTGAGACGGACGTAGTTTATAGTTAGTAGACGTCTGGTAAGAACAGATTTTGTGACAGGGCCGGATTAGGGAGGTCTAAGGGTTCTTGCAAGTTCGTAAGAAAATCCTTAATTTTTTGTGCTACAAACTTGATTTTTGGCAGGCACGTAGTTTATAGTTAGAAGAACTCTGCTAAGTACAGGTTTTGTGGCAGGGCCGGATTAGAGAGGTTTAAGGGCGCTCGCAAGTTTGTTTAAAAGTCCATCATTTTGTGTGCTACTAACTTGAATTTTGGCAGGGACGTAGTAGGTGAGTAGAAGTTTGCTAAGAACCGATTTTGCGACAGGGCCGGACTAGGGAGGTCTAAGGGCTCACGCGAGTTTGTATGACAGTCCTTCCTTTTTTGTGCTACAATTTTGGCAGGAAGGTACTTTATGGTTAGTAGACGTTGACTAAGAACGGATTTAGCGAGTTTAGCAACATGGCCAGAATAAGGAGGTCTGAGGGCTTTTACATGTTTGTAAAAATGTACTGTTTTTTTTTTGTACTAACAACCTGAAATTTAACAAGTCTAGAGTTTAGGAGTATGAGATCTAAGCTAAGTTTGTAAGGAAGACCTGGACTAAGGGCTCCCGTAAGTCCATATGAAATCCTTGGCATTTTGTACCTGAAAATTGGCAGAGAGATAGAATATAGTTAAGACATTTCAGGTAGGAATAGATTTTACGACAGGGCTGGTTCAATAGGGAATATAATCGCTTCGATTGGCATTTGGTATTCGATTTGACATAGTACCATCCACAGGCAGTCCAGACAAGAAAGTCAAAATTTCTACGCGAACGAAGTCGCGGGCAACTGCTAGTTACTATTATATAAAACCGTTTAAAAAAACTGTGTGGCTCGCCGGTTTTTTTTGGTACTTATTGATATGCCTACAAAATTTATGTTGCGTTTGCTTTTTTCTAACACTCCACGTGATGATGGATCGTCCGATTCACTTACCTACTCGTACATCAAAATAACAGGAAGCTGCTATAATATCGGATGCGCCTACCAAATATTCGGGTACGCAAACCATAATTGGCGAGCGAATTACGCTATCGAATTCACTGGCTTAATGATATCTACCGTCCGTATAATTGGGTAGAAGGTAAACACAAAGGACTCCACAGAATTCGAACTCTATTCTGCTTCAGTGGCCTAACCAGAGAAATATGTAACTGAATGATGGCGCAAAATGGAGCACCAATGATTTTATTTTTATGACAAGGTGTGTGTCGTGCAAGATTCATCGCAAAACATAAGCACGATAATTCACATCGCCAAAAATACAAACTTTTGTTTCTATACGAGTGGATTTTATTGCAAATCTTCAATAAGATAGCACGAACTGCTATCGCGGTAACGGAATAAAAATACCTAATAATAAGAAAACTGAAATACCTATCCGACTGAAAAAACTGATACGCGAGTCTTTTACTTGCCAGTTTCTCCAGTCGGGTTTTCATAATTTATCCATCCGTTTGGGAGTTATGAGGTCACAATGGAACGGATATAAACAATTACACACCCTTAAAGAAAGGTTATGATGTGCGGAAGCTGTGCGGTGCCACCAAAATTAAGATGCATGTTTATTCATGAGCATGATGCTTGTAACAGCGTCCAAATATCGGGAACTCGAAACAAACAATAAACATGGTAAATATCCTGTCGTCACTGTTAATGATAACACTGAAAGTTTGTTTGTTATAACTGCAAAATATCACATTCTATCCAGTCTGAAGCTAGGAAGGTTATACGATAGCTGACCTCTGGTAGATGAGGCCTGCCGGAGTGCTGACACTTTGTCATACATAAAGGGGCGAGCAACGTTGCTGTATCAAAATTACTTTTGCTAGAAACTACTGTTGGTCTGGTTTTTGTTTCCTAGAAGACAATGCATTAGCTTGACAAGGAATATAAAGTGATATTAATTAATTACACTAGATAGGTATTTCATTATAGTTTTGCTATTAAGTTTGGTCTGTTCCTCTGGGATAGCTACCTTAACTAGACTAGAGGTTACCCTGAAAGACGCAGCACAGCCACGGCGTCTGGATTTATATCCGGTTGATGTCAATAAGCTCGCCCACTATTAAATGGTGCTTAAACATAACTGACAAAATATGGGTGTATAATGGGTACACGTCTACCTAAACCCTTCGGGGATTACAGATGTGACTTTAAGTTATGTTTTATTCCTTCTTATCATCATAACTCTACTACAAACAAGATAATTGCACATTTATATCTCCTAAAACAAATTTCAGCTAGCACTCCACTTTCAGAATGAAGATAAAACGTAAGTACTCAAGAAAGATGTTGACACAAAAAATAACCTAGCTCTCCGTGGGTTTCAGAGCGCGTTATAAAAACATCCCTTTTATGCCTATTTTGATGTACGCACCCCGAGGGGTGGTCATAATCATTGACGTAAATCCGATGAACCAAAGGTAGGAGATGTATAATTATACCTACGCAACGCCAGCCTCATTGGGGAAGGGGCGATCGTTAACACTTTAGAGTCGGAAATTTTGCGTCTGCATGTCATAGCTGTGCTGCGTTTGTTTGAATGTTGCAGTTAGCGGGGGTATGATTAATTGGTACCCCGATTATGTTTGCTTGTTTGTAATTGAATTTAGGTAAGGGTTGCTAATGAACTGTATTACGTGGTGAACGTCGCGTCATAATATAAGTACAATATTTTAGAAGCTTACTTGATTAAACCATGTCACAAATAAGGGTGGTTGATATAGTTCTTTTGGGAACCAGCAATGCCCAACACAGGAATGCACGACACGAGAACGCGCGACATAGGAATGTAAGTGTTTTGAATTCCAATGTTGTACATTGTCATGTCGTGCATTCTCGGCCCGAACCTCGATTGTCCGGGCAAGAATGTACAGCACGAGAATTGGAATCAAAACAAACAGTGACGTCACATTAAAAAAGTAAAAAGCCATGTGACAATAGGGACGGGTGATACAATAAAATACTGGAAAATTCCGTGGTTCCTTCTTTTTTTCTTCGTGTTCCTATAATACGACCGTCTCGCGACAGTATCCTTTATAGGCGGCATGGGCACCGGGCCGTAGGCCGACGAAGGAGGCCGGCGGAGGCCCGGCACTTCGGGGACAGAAGATATTAGTGTTATAAAATATGCGAGCGTAGCGAGCGCACGTCATGGAGTACAATTTAATTCGGCAGCACTACCTAGCTCAATTACCTAGTATCCAAGTCCCAAAATTTCGAGTTGCCCAACTAGTCGGCCAACCAATCGCGCGATGTCGCCGATTACTGTGTCGTACACTCCTGTGTTGTACATTCTTGGGCCGGACCAGCAAGGTACACCCCAGTAATTGGCGACATCGCGATGTCGCCAATTACTGTGTCGTACACTCCTGTGTTGTACATTCCAGTGTCGTGCATTGCTGGTATGTGCATTACTGTGACGGGCATTATAGGGACTCGTTCTTTTTAGATATTCATTGACGGTGACTGATCTAGGAATTCAGAGGTTAAGATAGTTTTTAAGAGGAGAAAAATACTGTTAAATACATACTGATACTGTTAGCCTGTATCATCCCACTGCAGGCCAAAGGCCTCTCCCCATCACTTCCGCTACCACTGGTCGCTAGCCTTGTCCAGAAGTTGTTTTAATTACTACCTCATCATCATCATCATCATCAGCCTATATTGTTCCCACTGCAGGGACTCAGGCTTCCTCTCTAGGAGAGGGATGGGCTATAATCCACCACGCGGGCCCAGTGCTGATTGGTAGATGTCGCATATCTTCGAATTTTTGGTTCTAAGACATGCCGGATATGCATATTACTACCTATTTCAAATGAAATGGGTATCATATTATATCTTATCACATTATCAATTAAAGGGCCTAGGTTGCACGATATCCGAATAACTACTAGCCTCCTACTTCCCGAATAAATTCAAAAATGGAACAGAATATGTATGAAATTATCTGCCGGATTAAGTTAACAGGAACGCGAACGTGGTGAAATAAGCCCTAAACTTCCCGTCAAAATGATTTGTGACGTCACTTCGCACCTTTACTCCAATCCTTTCATCCAGATTTTAATTAAAATATCGATAGGCTAAAGTCGGGTTTGCACGCAAGGCCGTAACCCAATTTTAAGCTTTTACGACTGAACACGGCTTTAAATAAGCTGATGCAGTGCGAAAATGGAGCCCGAATACTTTATCAGTCGAATGCAGGTTTTCGTAATGAATTGTTCAAATATGGCTGGACAGATGTTAAAAAGCCTTGTGAACCATTGTCACTGTTTGTAACTCATACCTACTTGTGGGACAGAGTGTTTCTCTTTAAAGCTCGATGATAATTTACAACAATTTACTGCGTCCTTATCCTAGTGGTCACTCTAGTGGACTGCTGAGCACGAGGCTCAATGTTCGGTTTTTCCATCAGGATTTTTTAAATAGCTGTCACGGAGTCTGGATTTGTACCCAGCTGATTGCAACAGACAAGGACAAGGACTTAAACATAACTGACGAAATCTGGGTGTACCATTAGGTACACCTTTCACCTTTGCCTAACCCATCTGGATATTACCAGGCGTGTAGATGTTATGATCAACAATCAAATCAGCATTCGGATTATAGTACGTATTTCGGCACATCTTTTGGGTTAAACTAAAATTCAGTGATGACTTATGGCTCAGAAACATGGTCCTTAACTGCTGGCCTCTTAGAAAAAGCTCAGAGTCACGCAACGAGCTATGGAGAGAGCTATGCTCGGAGTTTCTTTGTGCGATAAGATCCGAAATGAGGAAATTCGCCGAAGAACCAGGGTCACCGACATAGCTCTCAGAATATGCAAGTTGAAGTGGCAATGGGCAGGCCACATCGCTCGAAGAACCGACAACCGATGGGGTAAAAAGGTTCTCGAGTGGCGACCACGAACCGGAAGACACAGCGTTGGTAGGCCTCCCACCAGGTGGACCGACGACATCGTGAGAGTCGCGGGCAACCGGTGGATGCAAACGGCAGGCTGCCGTTCTGTATGGCGTTCTATGGGGGAGGCGTTTGTCCAGCAGTGGTCGTCTTATGGCTGATGATGATGAAAATTCTAGGAAGAGAATTAAGTAGGTAAGTGATCCTGTACAACAACTGTTACCCCGACCATGGTCTGATATTCAATTTGGTGTACACTGAAAATAGAATCCACCGTAGCCATTATCTGTGATTAAAACGACGGCTAAACTTAATGAGAAGAGCATTTTCCTTCTAAAGACTGAAATAGCATGCAAAAGCCGGGTCGGAAGGTTTAGGCATTAGTTTATAGCCAACATGTGCTACGGTGTTCAAGGGGTTGGTTGCATATTGTGTTGGTTTAACACAATTGCCGTCACAAACAATGCAGCGGTACAAATGTCGCTGAAATCTGCTCCGCCTAAGAATAATTTCGTGTGCCATCTCCCGCAATGTCTTTTTTGTTACACCTAGCATATTTCACGTTAAATTCTTATGAATTCATTAACAAAGTATGAATTCTCTAATCTTCGTATACGATATTGTGGCTTCTCATGACGTTAGGTCAAGGCTATGAGGATTTTGAAAAGGTAACAGCAAACTTAGGTCTGCAGGACCTAAGTTTGCTGTTACCTTTTCAAAATACGTTACTTTTATACCTCCAAGCAATATTTCTATACAGTGGGTATGACACATGAGAACTTTCAGCGCTGTCTTTATGATGGCCATGATGCCTAATTGCAGATGTCACGATCTTCTTAGCGTGTCGAGATAATTTAATATGCATCGACCTATTTGACGAGTTTGACACTTTCAGTAGCGTCCATCAGTGATGTGCATCTGCAGGACAGGCAACTGCAAGACACCATACCAGGACTCCCATCGTTTGTAGGTCAACACCACATTCACACTCCAGGGCAGAGTTATCTATAAATCTCCACCTGAACCGGTTTTCCTTGCTTTGGCCAACCTGTGACCGGAGCCTATTCAACGACTTTCAAGGTCAGCCATGGCAATTCGTGGCCGGGTTTTGTCTGAAATGGTTATTTATACCAACTTGTACAGACAGATGTCATGATGGATAAACGTACCCGATAGGTGGTAGCGTTGACAGCTTCTGTGGGTGGCAGGGACAGCAGCGCGAAGGGCAGCAGCAGCGCACTGGACATGCGCCGCGGCCCCCCCATCACTGCCCACCATTCGCGCGCGCACGCGCCTTCCTGAAACAAAGCAAAGAGGTTTAAGTCGTGGTACACAAACTACTTACGGATCAAGACTACACTGCAGCTTTCAAAAGGAAAAAAATCCGTTCAGTAGTTTAGGCGCTACGGTGGAACATACATACATACATAGACTGCCAAAATCATTACCCTTCCTTTTGGCTTCGCCGTAGTCGGGTAAAAAAAGGTAGTCACGCGCTTCGCATGTACTTACAGTCCTTTCCTTAGCCTTATTGTTAAGAAATTAAATCATCATCGTCGTCTGCCTAGCCTTTTCCCAACAATGTTGAGGTCGGCTGCCGGATGTAACTGAATTTTTTTTTTTTACATGTCATGTAGCGACTGCCTATCAGACCTTCACCACCCAGTTAGTGTAAAGGATTTTATCTACTCAAATATCATAAACCCTCTCTAATGCGTTCAAAAACCATAGGCAATGACCAGCATTACCAACCAGCAGAAATAAACAGAACTGTAATAGGGGATCGGACAGGGTCAAAATAATATGATTCTGTTTAGTCCGTAAGTTAGATTATCGAAAAATATTGAATACGTGTTTTTTGTTTTATCAAATCAATAAAAAATGACGAAGATAAAACGTGTCAAAGATCTCGGAGTGGGGCTTGAAACGTCACTTGTGTCGTCAAAATGTACTATCATATGACGTCACACGAGTTTTCGAAGCACTGTATCGTCTTCATTTTAAGTTTACGTGAAAAAAGAAAAAATACGTGTCCAATAATTTTTGGAAATCTATCTGACGGACCAATTAGTTTTTTTTTGTCCGATCCCCTATTAACTCATAACCTACTGAAAACAGTAGGTTAAGAAGTTTAAATTTGGAACAGGTGTCAAATTCAAGTGAGTGTGCTATTCTAGTATCTACATTAAAACAGATACCTATCGATACGAAACCCCAATTCAGTATGATTTTAATTATAAATCGCACGACATTTTGATCTCGAGTGACACAAGAATAGTGACTTTGTTCGTTTGCCTATGATTTAAAAAAAATGACAGATATCCGGAACGCCGCCATTTCGAGCTGTCATTTGTTCGTTAGCTTTTTATTTCCAGTTACGAGTAGACAAATTTTCTGATAAGTTCTTTATTTCTGTCGAAAATGAGTGATAGTGACTCAGAAATTAACATGAACACTCCGCCAGATATCGTAAATGCAGCGACGAATGCAACTAATAACCTGTTTATTTTTTATTGCATTACACTGGTAACAATGCTGGTCATTTCCCTATGGTTCCTGAACCCATCATAGAGCCCTTATGATATTCGGGTAGATAAATTAGTGTATGCAACTATACATAATTAGGCATTACAACACTCGTGTGATGCTATTAAAAAACTCGCCTTCGGCTCGTTTCTTAAACCCACACTTGTGTTGTAATGCCCTTCATTATGCACAGTCGCATAAACTACTAAAATATTACTGTGATTTCGACAGCGATGCAAAAACTATAAAGAGGTAAAATAATTATGAAAATACTGTACATTACGCACGGTATCGAACGACTGAAACGACAACGAAGTCAGTATTGTCTTAATTAAATCATAACACACTCATAATTGAGTGTGCTATGATTTAATTTACAGTATTTTTATACCAACGACCTTTAACGATTGGAAAAGCGTAGGCAAAACCCCTCAAATGAATAATTCCGGAAAAACATCACTGAAAAGTCTAGCTCTTTAACTTATAGCAGTGATAATGATATGGGGACTGTATAGATATTACTATGTATACTGCATATCATCATCATCATCACAAGCCATCATCATAATACACCTACGTCACAAAACATTAGACTTATCAAATAACAACCTCCCTTTTCGGCTTCGTCGTAAAATGGCGACGATCATCAACAGTTTGCGTTGTTGGTAGATATATTTCAACAAGAGCCATTTATCACAGTGAGACGGCTGGTAGGTTGGTACAGAGAACCGTAGAATAAATTGTTGCTGCGACACATTTCAGGTGGCGAAACACGCAATGGCGAAATTTTGAATGTTGACAAATACAATGTGTTTGTTGTGGTGTTTATTTTTAGGTGAAAATCTTGGGCTGTTCATTCAGGTGAATAATATTCTTCTTAGCGCTTACTCCTTAGGTACTCATAGTGCCGGATGCTACATCCGTTTTCACCAACACTAATCGTTTCCTGAATTTCCGAAAATGCCTTCTAAGCATTCTGTAATGCTAAATACTTGAGATTTTTTAATGAATCGAAGCCCGGTGCTGTTAAGTTAAGGTACAATACTTGTAAGTAGTAAATGAGAGGTTGAAAAATGTTCACCTATATTTTAATCCAAAGGTTGACTGGTAAAAATGCCTTGTGACATTAAGTATGCCTATATACAACTGTTGTAGGTACATGAAGTTTAAATGAATACCAAACGTAACATCCCAAAAAATAGTTCCACAATTCCTTGTTACATAACGTTATTATTTTCTCACACAAAATGTGTCAATCACCCGTAAATATCTTTCTTATTCACCAACAGTTATACGTGGGTGTTGTTCCCTAAAATAGAGGACTCAATTTTATTACGACTGGATCCATTTCACTTTTGTGACAGTCGCTGAAGTTTTGCTCGCGACTTGTTTACTACATAGGTATAGGAGTGTTGAGTTGACTGTGGTATTATATTGAGACTGATACTATTTTGGACTTGTTCATTCGCTCCATGTAAAATAGTGGCCAGCCTTACCGTATCGGTCAAGTAGTGGAAAGTATTCAGGTTAGACTAGATGCCGACCCCAACATAGTTGAGAGAAAGTTTGGCAGATGATGACATTGTATGTTGTAAAACTTGTAATACCTACTGTCACTTACAGGATAATATCTTTCGTGATTACTATGAGCCCCCGATATTTCGACGCTGTTGCAAGCGCCATGATCACGGGATGATGATGGTTATAAACCGAGAAAGTTTACAACAGTGTACTATTTCGCTGCTCATGGCGAAATAGCTATTATTACTTCGAAATTCGTAACAAATAATATAGCTCACTGCTGTAACGTGGATACCGGAATACCCCAGAGACAAAACAAGTCGTCCTCGGTAGAGCAATAAGCTTGAGAACTTGGAAACTTATCTAAAATCTAAGACTAGAGAACAGACTAAAGGGATCGCATAGTTAGTATCTATCTGGTAAAGTTATGCAGAGTAATAAGTTGTTTGTGCTCAATCTAATATTATAACTATCAATAAAAATATTATCATAGTTTGTCTTTACTATAATCTGGAGCTAATCCATCACGGATCAAGGCATTTAAATGTTATGTTAGTTCCACACACAAGTTTGTTTTCTAACTTCGATATTCGGCCATTATGCTCGGCTGATGTTGTATCAAATTACCCAAATCAACAAATCTTGAACCCCAAAATCCTTAATGGGATCGGATTTATAGCTATCCTAAAATATCAGGCTATATTTCACAGTAACCCGCTTTAAAGGGCTCATTTTGTGCCTTAATGAATTCGCAGAAAACTTTTAATATATTCATTATTGTAATAACCACCGATCGTCCTCTTTTGGGCATACATAATATAGGAAAAATATATTTTTTCAGTATCCTACCACAATGTTGTCCCATTAACCTAAAGGTGGACTGGTATAGAATGCTTTTTGGCCTTAAGTCCGCCTACGAGAGTTATACTTATATAAATACATTATTTTGAGACAAGCGACCCGCCCCGGCTTCACACGGTTGCAATGTAGATATTAATGTAGGGTATGTTTACTACATATAAACCTTCCTCTTGAATCACACTATCTATTGTTGAAAACTGGATTAAAATCAGTTGCGTTGTTTAAAAGATCTAAGCATACAACCAATGGGAGTGACTTTGTATTTAATTAACTATGTATATAATTAAAGATCAGATTAGATTCTTTATTTACATGAATGTTTTCACAGTTTTCGTTGAATTCATTAAGCATCCACATCTCGACTACACCCAATCCTGTACTGATATTCTCTCTGCTGGTGCCAATCTCCACGCCTCTGTGCTGTGTCGTGTGTTTTAAGTGTTCATGTTTGTATTCGGTTTATTGCTGCCCCGTGTTAACACACGCTGTGATACTTGTTTTACGAGAAGTCTTCTTAAATATTTGATCTAGTAAAAGACATGTTAATGTCGTTTAAAAAAGATATATCACAACTAGCTCGTTGTTGACGTTGTATCATACATTTATAACTTGTCAAAAAGGTGAACTGTTTTTGTTAAAGATTTTAAACTCTCCAACTTGTTTCAGGTATAATGATGAACGAAACTAAATGACTGATACATCATCATCCATAGCCTGAATTTACCCACTCTGGGTATAGACCTCTCTAAGTCTCTACTCTTGTGCCAATCTACAAGATGCTATGATGTCTGCCATAGAAAGAACATGTAAACAATCATGAATTCAACTTTGGTGCATGATTTGCGAGTTTACTTAGATAAAAATACATAGAAAGAAGAAATAAAGAAAAGATATTTATTTGGCACACGCCACAAGAGCACACAACAAAAATAAAAAATCTAAACAGAAAAATAATTATAATATTGTGTGTCTCACGGCATAGAAGGTTAAAACATGTTAATACCGTGGTAAGATCTGGGAAGACCATCAATTTAATTTTAAATTTACACAAAAAAAATGGTAACAGTATCTATAATGTGTACACTTTGCAGCATAATTAAGCAACACAACAGATTGCATACACTTGAAAAGCAGGTAGAAAATCTGCCAAGCTAGAACAATTTCATCACGTTACGTTTCACGTTCCCGTGGAAAATCACAGCCACAAAAGTTGTTCCATAAAACGCGCCATTAGATAACATTGTACGAGGTGCTGTGGTAAATTAAAAAGGGGAAATGGCCCCAGGTGATAGTCGGGTGGGTTGGTATCCAGGTCAGCTGTGTCCCGGCACTCCCGGCCGACCACTGCCCCGGGCGCTTCCGTGTATAGCCGGCCTCTCTTCGCGACAGTTTGTGAGAGAATCAATTTTAGAAACGCTTAGACCTCGTTATTCATACCGCTGTGGAAAGGTTGACTTTTGGTGGAATTTTGTAGTATTCATTTAGCTGCTTTTATTTCAGGAGGAGCAGTGGTGGCTCAGTGGTAGCGGCCCCGACTTACGAACAGTGAGTCGTGGGTTCGAACCCAGTCAGGCGCATTACTTTGTGTAATTTATTTCATCACCACTGCTCTCAAAACGGTGAAGGAAAACATCGTGAGGAAACCGGCATGTCTTATAACCAAAAATTCGAAGACATGTGACATCTACCAATCCGCACTGGGCCCGCGTGGTAGATCATAGCCCATCCCTCTCCTAGAGAGGATGCCTGAGTCCCTGCAGTGGGAACATTATAGGCTGATGATGATGATGATGATGATTTCAGGTTATTTACATAAATTTATATTTGCGGTTAAAGAATTCATGTGGGAATCGCTGTCCTGGGGTTAATGTAATGTTGATTAGTCAATAAAAGCCTGTCTCATACCACTGCTGGGCTATGGTTGATGTAGGGTCACTGGTCGTTAGTGGTAAACTAAAGACAATATTAAACTGAAACACTGTTTAGAAAGAGAAATCTACGCTACCTCTCAAAGAGTTATTCCGGTCTGATCCCCTAAAACTGATACCCTAGGGGATCCGTTTTATTATAAATTATTTTCTATTCCGGTCTGATCCCCCGTAAAAGAATCGGATACCCTGACACATTTTTAGGACAGTCAGCAACAAAATATTTGTACAGGTTTTATTAAATTAATTAAAAAAAAAGAATAGGTAGTTAAGTCCCACAAACTACCAGGAGAACAGAAGTAGGAAGGAGGTATTGGAAATTGGAATCTTCAAATCAAATCTATATTATGCCTTTATAGTAAAGTCCCACAAACCACCAGGAGAACAGAAGTAGGAAGGAGGTATTGGAAATTGGAATCTTCAAATCAAATCTATATTATGTATAGTAAAGTCCCACAAACTACCAGGAGAACAGAAGTAGGAAGGAGGTATTGGAAATTGGAATCTTCAAATCAAATCTATATTATGCCTTTATAGTAAAGTCCCACAAACTACCAGGAGAACAGAAGTAGGAAGGAGGTATTGGAACTTGGAATCTTCAAATCAAATCTATAATAAGCCTTTCTAATACCATGCATTTCATTGTTGGAGATGAGAAACCAGTATATAGCATAGTGTTACAAACTACTAGGAAGCCAGAATGGTGAAGAGTAGTCTCACCATTGCATCATCATCATCATCATTTCAGCCGAAAGACTTACTTACTTGACTTTACTGTCCAGGTTTCCTATCTCCAACAAGAAAAAGTGCATGGTTTTAGAAAGAAATAATATAGATTTGATTTAAAGATTCCAATACCTCCTTCCTACTTCTGTTCTCCTGGTAGTTTGTGGAATGATAGTTCAATTGTAAGTTATAGAAATAAAAACTGATTATTTTTTCATTAACAACTGTTTTTCGGTTGACTGTACTTCACTTGTACTTGTGTCAAAAAGGGGATCAGAACGGAATGATTAATCACAGGGGATCAGAAAGGAATAAACAAAAGAAAAATATTGGCAGTGGATCGGTTTGGGGGATCAGACCGGAACAACTCCTCTCAAATATGTGATACTTTGTAAAATAAAACCTTCGCAAAGAAATATAATCATAGTTTGACCTTTCCGACACAATCACTTTGCTTTCAAATTGCCAACCGAACGGCCCGTAAACAAAAGTAGAGTGCGCCCTCAGGCGAAAATAAATGGGCAACACTATTTGCCAGTTTCCTGGCAATATCATTATCACCCAAACCACACAGTATTTGCAGTAACATTATTCAAAAGTTAAATCTCGTTTGAAACGGGATCACTGTCTTGATACTGAGCCAAGTTGCATGACAAAAATAATAACTGCCATACTAGATACTTAGTGACTGTATTTAGTTAGGCAAAATTCTAATTACATTACAGTTGTGAACAATATTATCGAGACCAAACCTAAAAGCACGCACAAAAGCGTAGGCTTCGTAGCATAGCGTAGTACTACGCCGAGCTACGAGGGGCTACGACGGCTACGCCAATTTTTTTCATCGATTCGTTTTTTATCGGTATCGGCGGGTGTTATTGGCCTAAGAATCTTTTTTTATAGTTACTTTACTGTTTGGCATTACAGTCAACTACAATTTTACTGCTATTTAATGGCAAACACTTTGTTGTGAAGTATGTACTTTACGGATCGTAGAAAACAGCAATAGTTTTGATATCAATTACATAATCATCAACATCAGCATAATCTGCCTAGCGTTTTCCAACTATGTTGGGTCGGCTCTCACCAGTCTGAATGTATGCAACTAAATACCAATATTTTACATGGAGCGACTGCCTATCTGACCTCAAAAATTCAAACGGTACTGCGTAATCGTACTACTGCGTAGTACGATTCCCAACCCTCATATTAAAATTTATTAGTATTAGTAGGATTAAATAAACATTTTCTCTTAGATTGTTTATTTTTGGTTACCATCAATTTATATTTCTTCTAACGATAAAATTAGAGATTGTATCTCTATTATAAAAGCCCCTAACTTCCTAGCTTAATGCTTGTGGAGTTCACATCTCTTCAATGCCTACTCTAAAGCAGAACATAATTCAAAAACTACACTGATAAAAACTGATGACCTAACTAGTCTTCCTTGCAAGGGGCCCCTAGTTCTTAACAGAATGAGGATTTGTGTTGCAATTTGCGTCACTTTCTGCACGTAGCCTTAAATAGCTTCTCAGAAGCTCGGGGCTCTTGTTAAATGAAACAAACAACATTGACTTGCTTCTTTTGGAAGGAACTATCTCGCGTACAAAGTTCGGGATGGTATTTGATCGTAAATATCTATTGAAAGAATGAGAGAAGACCCAAAAACTCGGATTGATTTGTTCGATTCTTTAAATCAGAGTTTGGGGAACAAAGCATTATTTAGTAAACAGAAAACGATGTTGCAAAGAGAAATAAGACAATTAAAAGGTGAGTAATACGAGTATCTAACTGGCGCTACCGCAGCAGCTGCATTCGGAGTAATACATTGATATTATATTTTCGAGCAGTTGGAAGTTGAAACTCTGGAACCGTGAGGTCTGTGTGCTCATAGCCTTTTCAATAAAATTTCAAAACGCTGAGTTAACACTTCCCTTGACCCAGAGTGTCCCAGAGGCTAAGGATTGCCATACAACTTGGAGACATAAACCGTTGACAGCGTTGTGGAGGAGGTTTTTGGCACTATGTTTTAGAGCTAAGTTAAATTCTTAGCTGAGTTTTGGGCCAAATTTCTTTATTGATAATTTGCTATCGACACGTTAAGAAGAAGAAGCAGGTTATTTTAATTTATTTATGCATAAATTAGATTTTATAGATCTATAAGATTGGGGAATAGAATATCCTTATTGGAAAGTATCGTAAGAAATAAAAATAATGATTTTCATCTAGATATTGTTTACTTATTGGAATGAAAACAACCTTAGGTCAATGAAAATCAAACCAACACATGTCTCCAGAGACATATAGAAAGGCACTGGCAAATAAAACATGAGTTCTTGATATATAACGATAAAGTGTATTTTCCTTTACTTGTTATAATTGGTAAACAAATATGACGGATCTGTAGGATTTCTTTTATTTATACTTTTCTATCTTTTGCTCTTTCTATAAATTTAGTGAAATTGTCATCGTTTTTCTTTGTGAAAATTATTAGATTGAAACTTACGAATACACAAACTTTCCTCTTTATAATATTAGTAATACAGAGATGACAAGTGTTTCTTGGAAAGAGTCATTGTTCTTTGTGGTTTCGATGCAAAATGTTGTGAATGTCGCACTGTGTTTATTTACCAAATTTTCATATCCTAAAATACACTTTAGTGAAAGTCTGGCGTCAAAATATGTCTTTCAAACCCGAAATTTTATTCCGGCCTTAAATTCGGAAGTACGTCGAATATATCCAGAATAAAATTATTATCATTGAAAGGTGGAAGTGTGAATAATTCAACAACAATTTCATGTTATTGAATTCTGCTCTTGTTAAAAGGCGTCATTTTGAGCGTAACAAAGGTTCTTTAGTAATGTTATTTTACTCGCTAATGATGAGTAGATCTATTTATTTGTTACAGCTTTATGCATCCGAACAGTAAACAAAGAAGCACTTTAGTGACTTCAGGCATATTTCGTTGAGTGATTTTATACAAACAGAGAGATATTATTTTATCACGTTACTGACATTTTCAAGTCCTGCAGGACTTGCAATTAAATATATGATAGTATTTATGAAAAAAAAAAATAAGTAATGGGCATCAATCAAAGGTGCTATCTGGGCCTGCAGTCTCTACACTAATAACGACGCTACGAATGTCGTTAAGTCGAAAAATCGTAAACTTTCTGTAATAGATTTTCAGCTTTATTTCAACAGCATAAGGTTGAAAATCTATTAAAGAAAGTTTACGATTTTACGACTTAGCGACATTCGTAGCGTCGTTATTAGTGTAGAGACTGCAGGCCCTGGCTAGCAGCAGTTCGTTCATCGAGACATAGGTTCAATTCCCAGGATATGATGGAGTTATTCCGGTCTGATCCCCTAAAACTGATACCCTAGGGGATCCGTTTTATTATAAATTATTTTCTATTCCGGTCTGATCCCCCGTAAAAGAATCGGATACCCTGACACATTTTTAGGACAGTCAGCAACAAAATATTTGTACAGGTTCTAATAGATTAAAAAAAAAAGAATAGGTAGTAAAGTCCCACAAACTACCAGGAGAACAGAAGTAGGAAGGAGGTATTGGAAATTGGAATCTTCAAGTCAAATAGGAAGGAGGTATTGGAAATTGGAATCTTCAAGTCAAATCTCTATTAAGCCTTAATAGTAAAGTCCCACAAGCTACCAGGAGAACAGAAGTAGGAAGGAGGTATTGGAAATTGGAATCTTCAAATCAAATCTATATTATGCCTATACAGTAAAGTCTGTTTGTTAACTTGTTTTTTTTTTTTTCACTTTTTTTTTTAATTTTGGGACTTAACTGTCCTGGTTTCCTATCTCCAACAAAAAAAAGTGCATGGTTTTAGAAAGAAAAATATAGATTTAGATTCCAATACCTCCTTCCTACTTCTGTTCTCCTGGTAGTTTGTGGGATGATCGTACAATTGTAAGTTATAGAAATAAAAACTGATTATTTTTTCATTAACAACTGTTTTTCGGTTGACTGTACTTCACTTGTACTTGTGTCAAAAAGGGGATCAGAACGGAATGATAAATTACAGGGGATCAGAACGGAATAAACAAAAGAAAAATATTGGCAGTGGATCGGTTTGGGGGATCAGACCGGAACAACTCGATTAATGTTGGTAAAGTATGACTGAAGTTTTTGACATGTGAATTTCTCAGTTGTAGCCCGTAGTCTGGTTTTATGCTTTGAGCTTTATGCTCTTTTCATGGCGTTGAGTTTGCTCTGTACTGGTACAGTAGAGTGCTTCTCTGCCTAAACCATCGGATTACAGATGTAATGTATATGACCCTCTAAACAACGACCGCTAATCATGAATTAAACATTCTAATTCGCCGATTATTCTAAGCTATGCAGCCATTAAGTCTGCTCCATTATGTATATGAGAACCACATCTGTGTACCAGAACTACCAGGCATACAGAATCCGCAGTGACCGAGGTGAGGGAATAGAGGGAGTAATAATAGGGAGAGAATAACTTAGCTTTCAAACAATTGCGTAATATGATCAAAATCGTTAAATCCTTAGTTTAAGTGCTTCGACTACACTTTATCAACACGGGTCTTTCTACATCATAACATCACGCCTGTAATCCCCGAAAGGCTAGATAGAGGGCAGGCTGTAGGAATCCAATAGTACACCCACATTTCACCACGGCGTCTAAAATGGCCACTTTGGCCAGCTGATCATTATATGAATTGCGTTTGCATTTTACGAATTTTAACGCAATCTATTTTCCTAAATGGTCACAGACGCAGTTACTATTATGAAATGTCCATTTAACGCTTTTTAACGCAATTCATATTATTGTGACGGATTCTCACAATTCGGGTTCTGGTGTATAATAAAACTGTTTGCTTTGTAATAACGATTATATTGTTCCAATCACTCTTACTTATAGCCTTACATAGCAGTTCTAATTTAAATAAACACTGTAACACTTTTTGTATAAACAATAAAATTAGACTAACAATTGCACAGCATTTCACACTCAGCTAATATTAGACGTCTGTCTCAGTCGACTTCATAGATCAGAATGCCCACACTTTTTAAAAATCACCGACCAAGTACATTTCGTTCCAGACTGAACGAAATGTTTCCATCAATCTGTTCGTTCTTCATAAACTAACAAAGTTATGGCATTTTGAATCAACTGATTTACTAATATCGATTAAGACATTATGAATCAACAATAATCATCGAATAGGGTATTATAAATTGAATATAAATATAAAAAAATATTTTAAACTTGATTTAACTGAGAAATTTGTAAAACAATATTAAATAATCATAAATTCATTACATTCGGCCGTCCGACTACGTGCGGTCTCCTGACGCACGGTATATAATCACTTATATTAATTTTAAAAACTTAAATAAGTATACTAACTAAATTATAAAGTTTCATTTGAATTAACTGTAAACTAAACATTATAAATGTATTACTATTCATTACATTCGGCTATTATTTGGACTCAGATTGACTCTGTGGCAGTTCATTGTCACTTTTATTACTTTCGCTATCAGACGTACTACTGCTGTTAGCCACTGCATCTACATTATCATTTTGTTCGGACACATTTATATTGATCCACGGTCGAATCCTGTCTACTGCTACCACACTATCGTATTTATTCTTGCGTTTACTAAAACCAGGTATTTCGACAATTTTATACCTATCATTGCCTAAAACTTCTGCTATTTTAAAGGGGCCTATAAATTTTGACATTAACTTAGTACTATTACCTTTATTACTAAAATTAGTTCTAGTTATTTTAATTAAATCCCCTTTCTTATAAGTCGGGGCAGGAACTCTATTTTGATCGTAGTTCAGTTTTTGTTTAATCTGACTAGATTCGATATTTGTACGAACTTCTTGCCTTACTTCTGTAAAATTGGGATTAGGCTCATTGTTAACATCTAACATATTACTTAAGCTATCTTTCAATCTGGTTCCAAATAATGCTTCAGTAGCTGTTTTCTGAGTGGTGGAGTTTGTGGTATTATTAATTCCCCACTGAATTTTGCCTAGACACATGTCCCAGTTCCGTTCGTCCTCACCGTCAGAATATTTTGCAAGTGAACTTAAGATCGTTTGGTTGTATCTTTCGGCTTGGCCGTTGGCTCTGGGACACGCGACAGCATTCAAAACATGTTTTATACCATGAGTATCACAAAAGGATTTAAAAGCTGCTGAAGTGAAAGAGGTACCTCGATCTGATATTATTCGGGATGGTAAACCGAAGTCATAAAAAATATTTAATAATACCTTAACCGTTGTTTTCGTTTTTGTATCTTTAACAGCTCTTACAAACAAATACTTGGTAAATCCATCCACTATGGTGAGGATGTAAGCATTGCCGTTCTTGCTTTTGACAAATGGACCCAAGTGGTCAATGTGAATGGTGTGGAACGGAATGCTTACTTTCTCTATTGGATACAACTGACCATTCTCATGTCGTGACGTATTATCCTTATTATAGGCGCACTTAATGCAGGACTTAACATACTTTTTAACAAATCTGCGTAACTTAGGGAACCAGAAAACAGATTGAATTTTCTCGATTGTCTTCGATATACCTAAATGACCAGCGTCATCGTGGTTAGATTTACATATTTGCCATCGAGCATTACGAGGAATTACTAAACAAAGCTTATCATCAACTCTCTTATACACTCTACTATTCTTAACCACATAATTTTTCCTAATTTCTTTAGCTTCTTCATCTGACTCAGGTTTAAGTATTTTATATATTCGGGATATATCGGGATCTGTCATTTGTAAAGTCAAGAGCCAGTTATCAGTTTCGATACTATAGACTGTGACTGCAGAATTATCGATATCCTCGGGTGTTAATTTTGTGTTACGGCTCAGTGCGTCCACATGAGCCATACGGATGCCTGGACGGTACTCTACGCTAAAATTGAATTCACTGATTAAAAGCCACCACCTAGCTATTCTGGGTATTAAGTCGCGCTTGGTTAGTGTAGTCCGAAGGGCGTTACAGTCTGTCACAATTTTAAACTCTATCCCCAACAAATAGACCCTAAATTTTTTTAATGAACATACAATTGCAAGGGTCTCGAGTTCATAAGAATGCAAGTGACGCTCCTCGGGGGTGGTTTGCCGGCTAAAATAAGCTATTGGTTTGAGAGCGCGTGGCTCCGGCTGCCATTGCATCAATATCCCACCCACGCCTAAAGAACTTGCATCCGTATGCAACTCAGTTTCAAAATTAGGACTGTACAGCGCTAAAATTGGTCGGTCAATTAATTTGTCTTTTAGGGTAGTAAACGCATGAGATTCTACATCTGTCCATTTAAAAACATTGCCCTTTTTGAGTAAGTTCGTTAGAGGTCTAGCTATTTCCCCGAAACTTTTAATAAATTTTCTAAAATATCCCGCTAATCCCAAAAACTGACGGATTTCATGTACGTTCTGGGGAACAGGGAACTCTTTAACGGCTAGAATCTTATTTTCATTAGGACGTATGCCTTCAGCGGAAATTTCATAACCTAAATAGTCAAGGGAACTATCAAAGAAACGGCATTTAGATAATTTTAAAGTAAGCCCATTCTGTCGCAACAACTCCAAAACATTCCTCAACCTTTCAAATCCCTCCTCCAAGGTAACCGATGGCACAAGAATGTCGTCCAAATAAGCCAAAGCCGATTCATGACGTTTACTACCTAGCATTGCATTCATTAGTCTCTGAAATACAGCTGGAGCATTTGCAAGACCAAAAAGCATTCTTTTAAATTCGTAATGCCCATCTGGCGTTACAAAAGCAGTTAGCGGACGACTATCTTTCGCCACTGGCACCTGATAGTACCCAGAAGCCAGATCTAGGGATGTGAAGAATCTATTGCCACTAAGGTTTGTCAACTGATCGTCGATTATCGGCAAAGGGAAACAATCCTTCCTAGTCTTATTATTTAGAGCCCTATAATCAACACACAAGCGTTGTTCCCCTGTCTTCTTCCTCACTAATAGAATAGGACTCGCATAGTTTGAATTAGACTCTTGTATAATGTCATTTCGCAATAATTCATCTATAATCTCTCTAACCTGACCCCTTTCCGAAAAAGACAATCTGTACGGTCGGTAAACTACGGGTTTATCATCTAATAAATCTATTTTTATTTCGGTTGAGCTGATACAACCAATTTCTCCTAGGTTGAATGCAAAGCAATCACGATAACTGAGTAAAAGCGAATGAAGCCTACCTAATGTCTCTTTGTCAATTTGGGGACCTACTTTTATGTCAGATATTAGTAAAGGTTCATATTCTGAATTATCTTTCGTTACTCTATTTGTATAGGTGGCACCTCTCTCAACAACACAAGTTCCTTTAGCAATAGGACATTTCTTGGATAATTTAAGATTTTGACCAGATAAATTAGTCACGGGCAAACAGCACTTCCCATCAACAACCCTATAAACTCCCTGGTGCAAATAATGCTCTTTCCTAGGCTCACAATTGCAGTAACCTTCAATATAAATATCTCCACAGAAGCCAACGTCGGATGCGGTAACTTCAACTAATCCTGATGATGTAATATCGGTATCGTTATCGATATTTAACTTTAGGCACTTCACCGGGTGTACTACGGTATCGGGGCTCTGGTAAAACGTTAGCTGATGGCTATTTTTAAATACTGTTACGCAAGGAAGTTCAGTAACATTTTGACCTATAAGTAAAGCTGACTGAAGGAACTGATTGCTAACTACTAATACCTCTACATTAACCTCAACTTCATCTAATTTCAGATCAACATTGCTCCTATATACTGGAAAAACTTTAGAGTTGCCGAATCCTTTGATTACTGGCAATTCTGTTGTATTTTTGGTTAAATTCAGATTTTGAGCATCAGATTCCCTGATTAAACTACATTCGCTGCCGAAATCAATAAAAGCAATAAAAGATTTATCGTTTACCCTAACGGTTTTGTAAAATTTGTCGCTGTTGTTATTAAAGGTAGAAATAGTCAAAATTTTTCGATCCTGGTTATCTGTCTGTTTGGATTCTTTTCGTAAGATTAATGGCTCTAGTTTACAATTATCATTATTGTGGCCTACACGTTGGCATTTCAAACATTTGACAAGGGGTTTGGGGCATCGAAAGTAAGGGTGTCCCTTTGAGCGGCAATTAAAACAAGTTACCGAACTTTCACTTGAGGGTGTAGCAGTGTTACCCGGTCGAACTATCATATTATCACTTCGTTTTCTGTTGAATGTATTACTTTCTAATATAGGACGTTGGGAGCTTAGGAAATTCAATAAGTCTTCTGGTTCGCGACAAGTCAGTGCCTGTGCACTGCTTCTAATCGATTTATCTAGTATTCCATGGATAATACAATCGACGGCCTTTTTGCCTCTTATTTCACATCTGTTTAATAACGGTAACTTGTCGTAGAAATACTCTCGCAAACTTTCGCTACTACGACTAGTGCGAGCTAACATTTCCTCGAGAAGCCGACCATAATTTTGCTCATTCGGGAAAGCTCTTATGAGTTTGTCCTGCCACTCTGACCAACTGAAAACAACACTAGGAAGGGCTTCAAACCACTTCATTGCCATACCAGAAAGTTTTTGTAGAGCAAAATGTATGGTCTGCTTCTCGTTCCATTCATAGATTACTGCACATTCGTTTACTTTCTTAACCCAACAGTCAATATTCTGAGTTTTACTTGACGGATCAAATTCCGGTATCACATTGTTGAGAAGATTGTTATTTAAATTACTGGTCCTGCTTTTATGTTCTTGAAGGGTAGTAAACATATCAAGTACCTCTTTAGTAGACCAACTGCCTCTCTCCTTGGATCTTTTCTTACTCGAACTCCGTGAACTACGGGGTGACTCACTGCTAGATGAGGAGGAGCTGGACGACTGCTTACGTCTCTTCTTTGATCGCTTTTTGGCTCTTTTAGACTTAGCTGCTGCTTTGGAGAAGGTTCGTGAACATTTTCTTTTTCTTTGGCGCTCATCTTTACGAGTAGGCGAGCCTTCAGGAGTCATCGCTTCGTCAGAATTCATACCTCAAAAGAATAAAGTATAATTAAAATCATTTCAGTATATCAATTTATTGTCTAAACGTGTTAAAAACTTGATTTTCATTTAGAATACATAACAACATAAGGTAAAAGAAATTTTAAAAAGAAAAACAAAACTTCATTTATTTCCTCAATGAATCATCCTTGATTAAAAACAAAATATAATAACCTAGCTTTAACGCTCGAATGAACACAAACCATTCAATAGGCATACTTAATTTCTTATTAAAGTATACTTTGTTTCCTATTCTAGGTACACATGACCTCTACTGTAACATTCTATACGCTCATGGTTTAATAGGCATAGCCTCTAGTAGCTAAAGCACACTTGGCTTCTTATTGTAGGCACACATAACCTCTAGCAACTAAGCACACGTGGCTCAATAGGCATACATAACCTCTAGTAGCTAAAGCTCACTTGGCTTCTTATTGTAGGCACACATAACCTCTAACAACTAAGCACACGTGGCTCAATAGGTATACATAACCTCTAGTAGCTAAAGCACACTTGGCTTCTTATTGTAGGCACACATAACCTCTAACAACTAAGCACACGTGGCTCAATAGGTATACATAACCTCTAGTAGCTAAAGCACACTTGGCTTCTTATTGTAGGCACACATAACCTCTAACAACTAAGCACACGTGGCTCAATAGGTATACATAACCTCTAGTAGCTAAAGCTCACTTGGCTTCTTATTGTAGGCACACATAACCTCTAACAACTAAGCACACGTGGCTCAATAGGTATACATAACCTCTAGTAGCTAAAGCACACTTGGCTTCTTATTGTAGGCACACATACCCTCTAACAACTAAGCACACGTGGCTCAATAGGCATACATAACCTCTGGTAGCTAAAGCTCACTTGGCTTCTTATTGTAGGCACACATAACCTCTAACAACTAAGCACATGTGGCTCAATAGGTATACATAACCTCTAGTAGCTAAAGCACACTTGGCTTCCTATTGTAGGCACACATAACCTCTAACAACTAAGCACACGTGGCTCAATAGGCATACATAGCCTCTAGTACCTAAAGCAGACTTTGCTTTCTATCGAAGGCATACTTAACCTCTAATAACTTAACCACACATGGCTCAATACTTCAATAGGCATACATAGCATCTAATCTTAGGTACACGTAACCTCTAATAACAATGCACACGTGGGATGTTAGATTTGTAATTAGTAATAAAATTAATAATCATATAAGATGCTTGCACGTACCTTAGATTGGGTCCTTATCCCACTTCTGAACTGTGACGGATTCTCACAATTCGGGTTCTGGTGTATAATAAAACTGTTTGCTTTGTAATAACGATTATATTGTTCCAATCACTCTTACTTATAGCCTTACATAGCATTTCTAATTTAAATAAACACTGTAACACTTTTTGTATAAACAATAAAATTAGACTAACAATTGCACAGCATTTCACACTCAGCTAATATTAGACGTCTGTCTCAGTCGACTTCATAGATCAGAATGCCCACACTTTTTAAAAATCACCGACCAAGTACATTTCGTTCCAGACTGAACGAAATGTTTCCATCAATCTGTTCGTTCTTCATAAACTAACAAAGTTATGGCATTTTGAATCAACTGATTTACTAATATCGATTAAGACATTATGAATCAACAATAATCATCGAATAGGGTATTATAAATTGAATATAAATATAAAAAAATATTTTAAACTTGATTTAACTGAGAAATTTGTAAAACAATATTAAATAATCATAAATTCATTACATTATGATCTGCTAAAATGGCAATTTTAGACCCCCTGTTATATTTAAATGCCATGTACTCGTATTAGAGTCGAGCCTATTTACCATCAGGATAAATCCAAAGTCCGTGACATCTACTGAGGTAATGCTGATGGAAAAATTCCATTACTCTTTGCCCGACTTGGAAATCGAAACTAAGAACTCATACTCGTCGTAGCGTTTACGACCACTAGACTTACGAGGCAGGCCCATGTGGCGGTTTTTTTAAATTACTTAATTTAATATTATTATAATAATATAAAATGGTTGTGGGTACTCGCAACTTTGGTGCCGTGCCGCGGGCAGCGTTCCAGCGAACTTCTGAAACTGCTGGATATATCAGACGTTCTGTCGTACTAACTAAATGCAGCGCTTTAGCGTTTTCCTTGAATTTACCAAAGTTCAAACAGAACTTTTGTGATTTACTTTTAATGAATATGTTTAATCTCCTCGGAAAACTTTCTGACTTTTCAGCTGGTAACTTTTTGTGGAAGATTTCTACGCCATTTATGGAAATTCTTTACCTTGGAAAGTTTAAGAGTTTGTTGATTGTACAAGACTTATAGACAGCTACTGACGCAAGTCTTCTTTTTAGCGTGTCGATGAGTTTGGCAGTTAGAGGCATCAAGTGTCCAATTCTTTGTGGGGCAAGACCATATTTGCACTTCAGGGCAGAATCATCTAAAGATGTCAGAAAACGGAAGGAGTCCGTAAGGGCCGATGCCTGCCGGGGCTGCCGGACTTTTGTTCGAAAGAGATACCGTGGCCCCCGAACACAAAGAGCTATATAAGAAGTAACATATGGGTGGCTTTTAGTCAGTAAAAATCTGACACTCCCTTCCGCTCCGCCCAGAGCAGGAGGAGTCATTTGATGATTTCCCATCCACAAAAAAAAGAGCCGAGTCATCTATGAATCTCCTGTATTATAGACGCAACAGTCACCACAGCAGTATTCATTTTAAACATCTCCAACATGCATTGGACTGACTGACTGGTCATTTCCAGTCTAGATAGATACTGCTTGACCTCACTCCCGCTAGATTTCCGCTGCAGTGACACGCGCCACAAATCGAAATTCCATTATCGCCATTTAAATAGTTGGAAGTCCACAACTGCACGCTTTAAACGCCATTTTTGCCACGTACTACTAAATCTTGGAGCTAACTTGCATCAGCTGTTTTCCTCGAACGCTTAGATGGGAAACTTCGATAAACGAGAGTTGTTACCTTTCTTTTGGGTTTTAAGGGTTTGCAGGTCGGCAAATATCTAAGGAACGTACTGGTGAAGTTTACGATAGAAGCAATTAAATGATTATTTATTATTAATTAAACCGGAGCACTGGATAGGGATAAATGGAAAGAGGGAAGAGGAGGCTTAAATGGCTTATAATAATAATAACTAACCTATTTTTGTTTCCGCCTGAAATCGATTTTCGATCAAATAACCAATTTATTTAGTCAGTACTAACTGGATTGTGGAGGTCAGATAAGCTGTCAGGCTGTCACTCCATGTAAAATACTGTCACTCAGCTGCATCCGGTTAGACTGGAAGCCGACAACGCTAGGCAGATGATAAACGGATTTCTTTAGTCTGCCAATAAATCAAATATCCATGATGGTAAAACGAAAGTTACCTCCATTAAAACTCCTGCGTTACCTAAACGTAATCACCAATAAATAACAGTCTAAAAACAAGAATCTAATCCATTCCCAAATGAGTATTTCAATCTTATATGGTTATCTACAGCAATATCCCTCTTATTACGCATAGCCTCGAAAATGATGAGATGCTCAGTGTCATTCAGGCTCCATAACATATAATCTTTTTAAGACCCAGCATCATCCTAAGTTGGAGACAACATGACCACCTCAGGAGTATATTCTTCAGGGCTAAGAAGGAGCATGGGTGGTTTTTAGTCAGTAGAAGTCTGATACTCTGGGGTTATTTGATGATTTCCAACCCGCCAAAAAAAAAGAACAAACAAAATAGGAATATACTCTTTCGAATACAACAATAATTTTGAAAATCGGGATATCGTTGGAAACACATAAAGAAATACATACAGACGAGTTATAGAGAACCTTCTCCTTTTTGAAAGTCGGTTAAAAACGAAAGTTACCTTCATTAAAACTCCTAAACGTAATCACCAATAAATAACAGTATAACAAAAACAAGAATCTAATCCATTCCCAAATGAATATTTCTCAATCTGATATGGTTATGTACAGTAATATCCTCATATTACGCATAGCCTTGAAAATGATGAGATGCTCAGTGTCATTCAGTCTCCATAACATAATATATAATCTTGTTAATACAAATAAGATCTGGGAATACATAATAGGATTTCGTATATTTGTTATCGTATTTCCTCTTGTTTCGTTTATTCTTGACGCTTTCATTTTTATGATGTGACTGGAATGGATTCCTTGGTAGTGTCAGAGCTTACTGATATGGTCTTTGTGTACGTTTTGATATTTTCCTGTTAGGGGACATTTAGTTAGTTTTGTTTTGTTTATTGTCCGTTAAACTTAGAAACGCACTTAGTTATCTAATGTAATGTTTTTTTCACAGTTACTGTGAAATAAGCATGATAATTATATTCATTAATGTTTGCATGCCAAATTCATGGCGAAATGTGTCATTGTACTACATACTTATTATTTTACCATCTTATGTACTATATACCACATTTGCTGCAAATAAATAATTGACTTTTTTTCCTTAAACAAGTATTTACTATAATATGTACACACGGCTACACATCAAGCTATACAAAACCAGTTAATCTTGGCCTCGCTTTACTAGATCTTTTCGCACAATGAACGATCAGATTATACTGGTTTTGTATAGCTTGATGTGTAGCCGTGTGTACCAATAACATTGGTGGTTTCGCCGCCATTATAAGAAATAGATGTGCCTCTCTAATGATGCGTGTTTGTAGTAGTACCAACACTATGCTCAGTGTGTTCGCAGACTAGTGTGATCCAGATGTGAACTCCGCTCCACGGTGAACGGTAGCTATTTGCTTTAGTTTCATACATGTTTGTACCTACTAACACTAGTTTTTTACCCGACTACGGCGAAGCCATAAAGAAGGGTAATGATTTTGGTAGTTTATGTATGTATGTATGTTCCACCATGGCGCCTACACCACTGAATGGATTATAATCTATACATATAATAAAACAGTAAAAAAACTGTGTCTGTACATTGAATATATTAAAAAAATAATAATTGAGGGGGTTTAGAAACAGTAATAGAGCACGCATCGAAAAAAAAAGTCTGTCTGTTTGTCTGTTACACGCACTGTACACGCTAATCTTCGGAACTACTCGACGGATTTGAATGTTTTTTTTTTGTTGTATAGATATTAAGTCTGGCCAACATATAGGCTATAATTTATCTTGGAAACTTGAATACCTGATGCAAAACCGCAACAGACCAGCTTAACTATAAGAGATACAAAAATGGTACCATAGCAAAAATTGTTCCACGTGATGAGCATTTTCAACAAAGAGATTAAATTCGAAGATCTGGAACACCTGATGTGGAACTCCAAGAGCCCAGCTACACTATAACATATATAGGAATGACGTCTTAGCAAGAATTGTTCAGCCTGATGAGCACTCTCTGTTGTCGTATAAAATTTGAAGATCTGGAACAGCTGATGTGGAAGTCCAAGAGCCTAGCTACACTATAACATATATAGGAATGACGTCTTAGCAAGAGTTGTTCAGCCTGATAAGCACTCTCTGTTGTCGTATAAAATTTGAAGATCTGGAACAGCTGATGTGGAAATCAAAGCTATCACTAATTTCACTGTCACTCAATCAACGAGACAGTCACTCATCAAAATTTCCACGTGAACGGAAGTCGCGGGCATCAGCTAGTTTATAATAAATGAGGCGTCAATAGATTCGTAATAATAGCCCGGGTGACATAGGCTATAATTATAAATTTTATATAAATTCTTTTTATGACGGAATTTAAAGGTCAAAAACTTACCTCCAAAATATTAAATTGAGATAATCATAACATGTTTGGTATCAAATGAAAGGCCTTGACGAGCACATTACAAATATGTACATCATATTATAGTTTTAGTCAATATATACGTTTAGATTGCGGTCAAACAGTAGTCGGGTTTTAGATTTTTAAACTTATACTTGTTCTCGATAATCTCTTTGCAGCACAGGCAGGCAGGGTTAATAACACTCCGGGATCCGGGATCCATAGCAAATTATTATTATGATTTTATTTTTTACCAGAAAACCTGTGCTACATTACGTTTGGGAAGGTGTGTAATGCAAGTACATTTTATAAGTTGGTCAAATATTTATTTATTTAAGGAAATTGTTACTAGCCATATTGACTTTGTCTGAAATAAAAATTAATTAATTAATTTTATTTATAACTAGCTTTTGCCCGCGACTTCGTCCGCGTTTCCGTCGTTTTTCGTAAAAAAGTACCATTATGTCCTTCCTCACGGTTCAGTGGTTTTGATGTAACAGACAGATTAACTTTCGTATTTTAGTAGGGAAATACAATATTATGTCAATCCACAATACTGTTGAAAAATATCGCAAAAAGGAACCGCAGAATATTATTATTAATAGCTGTGCCCGCGACTCCGTCAGCGTGTGTAACTCCTTATGTTATTAAGTTAATGTATTGGTAATATTGTTTAGATCACTTTCACATGAGGCTTAAGTAGGTACCTATAGCGTTCTATAGGTAAAACTTCAGCCCAAAGCTTCCGGGTAAACTATGTTGAAAGTTGACCCGTCCGGCACGTGAACATAAAGATTTCTAGAACTGCTAACCCGGGAAAGAGCGACATATAACTGACCATGCGAGAAACAACTGACACCGAGATCTACTCCAGCAACACGAAAATTCTGCCCTTGAGCCCTCTTAATTTACCTACTTCACTTAAAATAAATACCTATAACTACTATAATTAATAAAAGTATCTACGCTTTTACCTACATAATACAAAAATAAAATTGATCATAAATTAGCCAAAACTTACCTATCGGTATCTAAAAATTTATGCGTACTACTTCCCCTAAAAAGAAATAAAATGCGAACTATTAATAATTTGTAATTTGAACGAATATTTAAACACTACCAAAATAACTACTTAATACCTATTTTATAAAATAACAACAAAAGAAATTCAAATAAACTATTTAAAGACTAAAAGTCGCGCTGATAAGCACGGTTTGTTAATATCAATTATTGTCTGTCAATAAGGTCGAACGCTGAACGCATCAACAGCCAAATATTGAATGAAGCTCGCTCCCGTTACACAAAAATAATCCTAATGGCATGATTCAGTATTCACGCGCAGCTTATTAGCGTATTTCATATTTGGTTCAGTTTGATGTTTCTGTACCGATTACTATGATTCTTTTTTTATTGAATAGGTAATAATATTAACTTCTTATAATTAGGGATGAGTGAGAGTATTCTAAACGTAAGAGTAAACAAATATAATCAGAAAGCTCCGAACTGCTAAGCTATCGGGAGTTACGCGTGTTATTGTGAGTCAACCATAAAAGATAGACATATGCTGTTTTGGGATATTTTTTAGATAATTTTATGTAGAACATTTCCGTCATAAATGATTTCTATGTAGCTTTAACCATTAAGGCTGCACACGTGACGGAAGCTTAAAAAATGGAGCAACTTCTCCCGTTTTCCCAACATTTCCCTTCACTGCTCTGCTCCTATTGATTGTAGCGTGATGAAAAGTATACTATAACCTCCCCAGGAGTATGAAGAATAATTGTACTAAGTTTCGTTAAAATCCGTCGAGTAGTTTTTGTTTCTATAAGGAACATACAGACAGGAAGACAGACAGACAGACAGACAGACAGACAGACAAAAATTTTACTGATTGCATTTTTGGCATCAGTATCGATCACTAATTACCCCCTGATAGTTATTTTGAAAATATATGTCATGTACAGAATTGACCTCTCTACAGATTTATTATAAGTATAGATATTGGCTATAATTATCCGGGTTCTGTTTGCTGCTAAAGCTTTTATTTTTTAGAGTTAAAAAGTACCTATTAAAGAGGTCAAAGGGTTATGACCCGTTTCAGGAAGCAATCTTAGTTTGCGACGGTAGTTACGTTAAATGCCAGCTGTGAAATGTAGCAAACTGGAAAGATTGTCGTGATATAACCAGTGAAAAGAAATTCATGATTCCCATTCCCACGTGAAAATCGTCTTTACATATTGTATTTTATATGTTGTTGCCTTTTTTAATGAGTGAGAAAGAGTTTAATAATGTGTAAATTCGATGTCTATTAAAATATAGACATCGGATTATATGCATTATTAAAATGACAAACTGTGCATACAAAATGCACTAAAAGGGTATTAAGCACAATTGAAATGTTTTTAAATTAATATTGGGTTTTCTTACTAAAATAAGCACTACTGATGAAAAAGTACAAAAATAAATGCACAGTTATACATAAAATGCTATTTTTACACCGTTAGTGTAAAAATAGAGTATTTGCATAAGTATTCATATAATCCGATGTCTATAATCATCTGATATAGTAAATGGCTTTCGGCACAACAAATCGGCACGTAATACCCACAACATATTAAGTGATTTACTTACAACAAATCTGTTAAATACACCCTAAAGGGGAACCGCTAATTACCTCGCAGCCAAATTAATTACCGCATGTTTTCAGGTTACCGTTAAAAAGACGGGTGCTTTTTTGACGTAAGGGTAAAGGTTTAGCCGTGGGGTAAATCAATCATTCTGAAGCACTGTGCAGGCTACCGTAAAGCAACAAAAGGTACTAATTACTGAAGGATGGGCTTATTTGGATAGCAAGGTTCCTAATCCTTTTTTTTTTTTTTTGGTGGTTGGAAAATCATCAAATGACCTCCCCCGCTCTTGGGCAGAGCGAAGGGGAGTGTCAGACTTCTACTGACTAAAAACCGAACCCAGGTTCCTTCTTTGCCCTTGCGCCGAGGCCACGTCATCTAGTACAAAAATCCGCGGCCCCGACGGGCAGGTTCCTAATCCTTACATGAAAGTGTTAAAATATCTGAAGATTTTTTGAATGGACAAAATAAAGTGCTGGTACTTTGGCTTCGACAGCATTCTTCACCTTCCTGCCCTTCTCCCATGTTACTAAGGGTCAGTGCAATACGTTTTTTTCTTCCGTTCTCCTCTGTCAACCGTCACGCTATCATTTACTCCTTTTTTTCATATTATTCCTAACACAAATCCATCCATCAACATTTATATTCATTACTCTTTTAATCACATGAGATTCGTCCCTCTTCATAACATGTTCATACCAATACAGTCGATTCCCTGCGATTCCCATTCAAGATAAATTCGGCCGCATCAATTAATACTCGTACTTACTTTCGGTTTTCAATCGTTCCGTGCCGATCTGCAAACTGGGTTTGGTATCTACTTATCGCAGAATCTTTTTCGTTTCGGCTCAGCACAATTTGAGCTAAACGGAGCGGCGTTTTCCCAAATGTATATTCGATTATGCCACCCGGTTGCCCCGTCACAAATGTGTGTGTAACTGTGTAGAACGACAAGATTCTAAGTAATTGAATATCAACGAGAAATTATCCGAATTATCGATGGCAAACAACTTCAAAAGAAAAAAATACCAGATATCAATGCCGAAAAAAATTGTTGGTATTTTCTAACAAAAAAAAAACAGCGAACGGTTCTCTCGGATTTCAAGGAATTTAACTATAGGTGAGAGCATTATTATTCAGTCCTTATTAAAAATGTATTAAATAAATAATATGAAAGCGGTTGACCTACTTCGTAACGTATTCATTCTTTCAAACGAATTTTTAAATGAGTGAAATTCTCGTCAGCGAAATCACAGCTCGTGGGACGTGGCGTTTTTGTTCTTTTATCGTTAATGGTGACTTTTATTTTTATTACATCAATGAAAAGTACTGTGTGTATTGTGTTATATGAGAGAAGCTGTAGTTTTGTTTTATTTTGTGTTACTCGTAATTTGAGTAGCGGAGTTGAAAAGAAGGAAATTGTAAAAGAAATATGTTTTTGCCTTTTTCAGGAAAGCTTGGTTGATGTTTACTTTTTCAGTATGATATAACATCACGCCTGTAATCCCTAAAGGGTTTGCTGCACTCCGTACGTAATAGTTGGTACACCCACATTTACCCAAATATTTTAAATAAATTCCGATTTAAGGGCGAGCCTATTGCCATTTGCCATCAACCGGGCACAAATGCAGACTCCTAGACATGACTGCTACTAAGAAATTCCTGATGGAAAATCTCAATAACATTTTGTCCAATAATTGGTGACAGGACTTCATGCTCAGCAGTGGCAATGGCAACCGCTAAACCAACGAGGCAGTCTATTCAGTATGACTTTTAATCTATATAAATAAAAAGAGAAGTCCTGACTGACTGACTGACTCATCAACGCCCAGCCCAAACCCTTGGACCTAGAAAGCTGAAATTTTGCACAGAGGTTCCTTTTATAATGTAGACAAGGAATAAGGAAGGATTTTTCGAAATTCAACTCAAGGGAGTTAAATAGGGGATGAAAGTTTGTATGGCAAATCGTCATTTTCACGCGGGCGAAGCCGCTGGCAAAAGCTCGTTATTGATAGCACTGAATGCTTATGGGTATAGATTGTGAAAGGTTTTAATACGATGCAAGATGAAGTTATATTGAAATATATACAGTGCCGTCATGTCTGCAACTTTATATTTATATATTTTAAATGGCGATTTACCGAGTCTCATTGTACGGTTAAATATTTGCGGTTTCAGTATGAGCTTAAAGCAAACCGCTCGATCAAAGTCGAGCTAATGTATTTTATATTTGTGCAGTTGAATTAATAGTTATAGGGCGTTTATCGGTTCGAAGCTCCCGGGTGTACATTTTAGATTATATTCAGTAGTTGGATTCAATGTTGTTAACTTTTCAATTGATGTTGTGTTAACAACACTATTTCATGAATATATAGTAATGGCGGTCAGCAACGACATGACATTCTTTTCTTTGTAACTTTTATCTTTGAAAACGGGACAACATGCGGCAATGTCAACATATAAGAAAACGGTTGCCTATTACATAAACACACCGGAGTATGTTCTCTAAATAATGGTGATAGCCACCTCAAAAACAAACACACACGGTAAGTAAAACGACTTAGTTTAACACGTACGGGTTGGTAATAAATATCTGGTAGCCAAATTGATTCCTCTGTACTCTTGTAAAAGCAATTGAGAACGACAGCTAATCAGAATTCGAATGAGGAATCAGGGAGATAACAGAATCAGGAAGTCAAGGCAAGGCTGCCGCGTTGACTGCAATATAATCTATGTAGGTATCTATACAGTGTGTATCAGAAAAGTGTAGCCATGAAAAGTCCTGCTGTCTGGCCATAAATTTGGGTTGGTATTAAAATTTTGAATGTGATAGTACGATTTAAAAGCTAAAGCTCGTTGAGTTGACGATATCGTCAAAGTCGCCGGCAACACGTGGATAAGGTAAGGTAAGTACGCACAGAACCGGGAAGTGTGGCAGAAAAATGGGGAGGCCTGTACTCAGCAGTGGGTGAGTCCGGGCTGACATGATGATGATGATGAGATTTAGAAAGATGGTTATATTTCATGGTTGAACCACTTTCTGAAATATTATCTATCATCATAATTTCTGAAACTCGGTGTATGTATTGTTGAAGTTACTAGGACACTGACGACACTGTCGTCACACGGAATAACATTCCGTCTTGTATATCTATGTTTTCTAGCGACGACGATACTATTGTATACTGACTACGACAATATTATCAAACTGGTAACGTTTCAAATGTCGTGTCGTTGTATATTTTACTAAAGACAAGTTCCTTTGATACCTAGGTTACACGTAGCTCGTTAATATTTGAATGTCCTAGTTACATGACACATGAAAAATATTCACATAAAGAAACTGTCAAAACCGAGACAAATACATAGGTACTTAATGTATGTATGTATTTGTCACGCATTTTTCCCATGAGGGTAGGCAGAAAATATAGAACGTTACGAACGCTACGACCCTTGCTCTAAAACCAGGGACACATATCTATATATAATACCGTTATACAGTTATCTATGCGTCCAAATAGTGTAGCTGTGTTTTGGAGTAATCTTTTTAAAATGTTCGACGTAATTAAAACTGGTAAACATACGTAGGTATTTCAGGTTTCTCACTGAAGAAAGGTAAACACTTCTGGGCTTGACGGCAGCGGTGTAGACCGATCTCCATAAGAAGACCTAGACAATGCTGGTTTCTATCAACAGGGGTCAAATAGGTGACCCGTATAGGTTTATAAACGGTTTTTTTTTAATGAACTGAATCAAGCGATCAAAAAGCTTTATATGCAACAAATAATTAATTACTAAATGGTTTACACTCAGAATAACAAACAATACTCCGAATAGCTCTGCTCCGGAGCAGCAGAGCCATAAAACTTACAGCTTTACGGAAATAATCCTTTACCAAATGGTCATTACCTATGAACTACTGAAATAATTTCCAGGTATTGGTAATGGAATAAACAATAAAATTTTCATAAAAGCAACTACAAAAGGCGTAAATGTAGTGCAAACCATTCAGCTAGCGAACAAGAGAGGTGTTGGTGTGATTTATTTGGTAAGCTATAGCAAATTAAAGAAAACAACGAAGCGAATATTTACGTTTTATGCTTGGCGAGTGGCTGGATGATACCGTGCCTCGGAAAGCCGTTGTTGATCTCAGCTGTTATTTGCAGTATTTTGGCAGTCACAGTATCTTCCAGTGGGAACTGGATTGTGGAGATCTGATAGGCAGTGACTCCATGTAAAATTCTGGTATTCAGCTGGATCCGGTTAAAATAAAAGCGAACTCCAAGATAGTTGGGAAAAGGCTAGCCATAGGATGATGAGTGGCTGTGTGAATTGAAGGTTTTAAATTTTGGGTCACCATGTCGTTAAAGAAGCAGACTGTTTCTTAGGATAAACCCGATGTCTATGGGTCCGCAGAGTTAACGACCCCGTCAAAATGTTCATATAAAGCGAAGCCAAGGTGCTTAATTCTACCGAGGGATGATTTAGAGCTGCGCCTTACTTGGTATAACCAAGTAATGTTTTATCGTCATGACCTTAGGTAATTCAATCACTCAATTCTTATAGAACCTGAAAAGCTCGCCACAAAACTCAAACCGCGACCACTCTAATCCATCCACTACCAGCCCCCGTAGCATGGCGATTCTATCTCTATTCTACCAAGAATAGACAAAGATTTTTCCATACAATTTGTCATGAAACCTTGCTACAATCTGTCATTTTGTCGATTCTTCTGTCGACAAAAGCCGTTTCTTCGGTGGTCATGCTAAGCCGGCAGGAAGCAATGTCAGTAACGTTACAAACAAATCCAATAAACTGAAAGCAACATTCTCCCATGACTCCTGAACAAACTTATGTGATTCCATTACCCCACACGATGGGTAGAAACCTCGTTAATTAAGGACTCTGTTACATCAGATTTGTATTTAGCGAGTACGGAATTAATGGCTCTCCTGATTCCATCCCCGGTGATAGTGGCCACAAAAGTGTGATAATTTATTGGGTGTGACAGTGCTGTAATGGTTTCGGTTATCTGGTCTCGGTTTCCGTTGAGCAGAGGATAAAGCGTTATTTAAAGCCATAATTTTAACACATTATAATTTAACTGATTAAGTACCTACTGGTCAAACTTAAGTGGCAGTGGGCAGGGCACGTTGCTCGCAGGACGGAAAGAGATCCATCTATTTCGATTTCAAGCGAAGGTCGCAACGTCACAAACGTGAATTTGAAGCCACAGCTGGTGCACTAACAAAAATATGTTTTGTTTGGGTTGAAACTAATGTCCTTCAGACTAGACAAGTAGACAGTTGTCTTCAAAAGATCTCCCAACAAGTTGGTCGTAGTAGGTCACAGATCAATGTCGATATTTCGGTTGAACAGTGTTTTGGGTATTCATCATGAAAACAACGCACTGTGTGGTATTTGACCCCAAAACCTGGCCAAAAATATTTTATGTATCTAACAGCTATAGAGATATTAGGTATACGTTTTATTTAAAATATTATACTAAATAACAATTAAATAAGCATTTATTTCGGCTTTAAATCATTTATTCATCAAGAGAAGTCCTGACTGACTGACTGATTGACTGACTGACTGACTCATCAACGCCCAGCCCAAACCCTTGGACCTAGAAAGCTGAAATTTTGCACAGAGGTTCCCTTTATAACGTAGACAAGGAATAAGGAAGGATTTTTCGGAATTCAACCCCTTAGGGAATTAAATAGGGTATGAAAGTTTGTATGAAAAATCGTCATTTTTGATATTTTTCGAGATTCACGCGGGCGAAGCCGCTGGCAAAAGCTAGTCTTCAATAATATTAACATTTGTTATTTCAATTTCTGATAATAAGTTTAAAACTTCAGAAGATAAGGATTAGAAATATAACGTAATTCTAAATAAATATTTTTACAGCTGTTTTCGAGGCTAAGTTCTAATGATACATAGGCAGAGATATATAAGATATTCTTTGGTATAATGTAGTACAATATAAAATATAAACCTTGCTTAAAACAGTCCATCACAAATTCAACCACAGAAAAGGTGATAAATAAACACAAAAGAGTTTTTGAAAAAATAACGAAAAATGAGCGCATCGAAAAATCACACGAACGTCATAATATGCGAACTGTAAGTTTGAACTGATCGTGTCGCGCTCTGTGTTATAATTAGCGCTTTGTGGTTTTCGTATTTAGGTGCGAAAACTAATCAGCTTTTTGAAAAAAATCTGTACAGGCTGGAATACTAATAAATAAAAAATGACCTTTTGGACAGGTTTTGGGGTCAAATACCACACAGTGCAATGGCTACCTAGATTGTTCGCAGCTGTGTCTTTGTATGCTGAATGCTTTACATGCTCTGCATGCAAGTGCATGCCTACTCCATATACTAAAGCTGAATTGGTTTCTAGTTGCATTACCAATCTTCAAATATAATGGTTGAGCTGAATGGTCCTGATCCATGCATTATGTATGTGTCTTGAGGAGCTGTCAGTAGGGACTGGTCATCTCTTAGCTGCAATGGTTTCTTTTATCTTTGAAAAATATCTTATTACTCTGGACGCTCTTAACTTTGACGGCTTCCTACATCGTTTTCATTTATGTGAATAAAATGTAATATGTATGATCTCAACATGAATGATTAAAGAACAATATTTTGAAGAGAGTGTCTGAGAGAGTTTTTCTGATATTCAAAAGTGCCTGTAATGGTCTGATTGAAATAAACACTAGAAAACAAAGAGAATATTGTTCAAAGACGACTCTTAACTGTAAACAGAAATCACATCACATCACAACCCATTTGCCTATAAACCGATATACTTCACAAATCTCGATTGTTAAGTATCTGATCGCCTCTTGTATCGATGCTTTTAGTAGAAGACGTTTATTGCAAATACCAGAGGTGCCAAGATCATTATTTTCTACGGCGGCGGGACGATCAAATAATTCACTGAACTTCAGTCTCATTTTGAACGAACGAGCGAGCGATTCGAACTATTTACTTATTCACTATCGACCCCGCCCGGTTTTTCTCGGAAACCTTACAATAATGTATACTTCTATTTATTGTTATTACTTCTTTATTATACGAAATGTCTTTAGTATTGGAACAGTTATTTTTTGATTATCACAAATTCATGAGTTATGTAATTGTTGTTTACAGAAAGTAGTACACAGAGGGTACTACTCGTATAATGTGTTTGTGTCGGCACAATTGTTGTTGAACAACTGAAACTTTCCGAAGCATTTACTACACATATTCGGCTATCATTCGGCTTGAGGTAATCGGCAATTTTCGTCGACCATCTATCATGAAATCATGTTCGGGCAGGCTCGGCACAAATGGAACTAACGTCGAACAATTTAAGCATCACAAGAGAAGTACTGCTTACAATGTTTGCCTCAGTACTTCTCTTGCGATGCTTAAATTGTTCGTTTACGACGACTTCATAACAGCTACAGTTTTTAGTTTTGTTAATTGTTAGATCAGCATATTTTTCTACTACTACGCTACGAACCTACACCAAGTTGTAGCACTACGCTACGAACCTACACAAATTCGTAGCTTAGTGCTACGACACTAGTTGATTCACAATACATTCTAAAACATCGAACTAGCCTTACATTTAGCTTCAGCTCATGTACAAAAGGGAAGAAGTTTGCTCTCTCGCCTCACTTTTCAATACAGCTGGCTAAATCTGCCAGCACAATGTTCTTTAACAAAGTTTTAGTTACGCTGTTAAAGTGCACTCATTACAACGCTTGGGTTGCAAAATTGCTGTTGGGTGTTGCGTAGAACAATAGATATTGGAGGTTAAGTTTTAGTCGGTGCAAATAAAGAGCTCTTATTTCATAAACCTAAGGTTCAAATTGCAGTAACCGACTTGTACCTTCTCCTGAAATACAACAATTGACGAACTCAAGACTTTAATGACTGCAATTACATAATTTGACTACTTACCTCTCTGTATGACAATTGCAGTCGTTAGTAATAACTGCAGAGATTTTGATTGTCAAAGACAATGGCAAACTTAATGTACCTATTCAAAACTAAGTCGCTTTTGTATTGTGTTTCTACTTACATTCAGATCTACGTGCCAATAATTTTGCTCATTACCAATTAAATAGGTACTACTACCAGTTTACTAACTATATGTTATGACGAGCTATACCACGAAAACCGCATTAACCACATAATTATTGTAATTATAGTGAAATGTGAGATAAATATAATACACAGTTTTACCTTGAGCGTTATTAGCTGTTTGATGTCTTTCACAGCCATATCCAGTAGGATAATATGATCGGTATTTTTCGGTAGACTGTAAAATGGCTGGTATTCAGCTGCATCCGGTTAGACTGGAAGCTGACCCCAAACATAGTTGGGAAAAGGCTAGGCAGATGATGTGATTTTTCACAGATTTTTCTTGAAAGCAATGATTAAATATTCACTTTTGACGGTACCTCGACTGGATTACTTCATCGTTACTACGTTTTGTAGGGTTCCGTAGCCGAATGGCAAAAAAACAGAACCCTTGTAGATTCAGTCATATCTGTCTATCTGTCAGTCCGTACGCACAGGCACTTTATTCGAAAACTATCAAGTTGAAACTTGGTTAGTAGGTAGATGTATTCTGTGAAACGATTTACGATATACATACAAAAAAAAAAGATTATGGGGCGTCTTTTTTCATCAAACCTATGCGTGTGAGGTGTCTATAGATAGGTACTACGATGGTACGGAACCCTCCATGTGCAAGACCGACTTGCACTTGGCTAGTTTTTAATTGAAAAGTAAGTAAAATATTCAACAAAGTTTAAGTTTAGCACGCTGTTAATGTGCATTTATTATAGCGCTTGTGTGGCAAAATTTCTGTGTGTAGCGTTGCGTAGAGACAATGTAAAATAACACGTGCAACGTCTAATTTCCACTGCCACAGCTCGAATTTTCCATGAATCCTTTAGAAATATAAATCCTTTGATTTGCTAGAAGCGCATACTATGGGCAAAAGCATTCCTTTACATAGAATTGAGTCTCTGCTGGGAACTGAAGTTCTGCGAAAACCATAGCGTTTGCGAGAAATGAATAAAGGTTCCTTTTGTATAATATTATTTATATTTTTGCATGGTTCAATCTAAATCATGTTTTATTTATGTCATCATCAACAGCCTGTTAATGTTCCCACTGCTGGGACACAGACCTCCTCTCTTTGGGAGGAAATGGGCTATAATCTACCACGCGGGCCCAATGCGGATTGGTAGATGTCACATGTCTTGGATTTGTTTGTTTCTAAGACATGCCGGTTTCCTTCACCGTTTTGAGAGCGGCTGTGATGAAATAAATTACACAAAGTAATGTGCGTGTGTAAGTTATTTATGTTAGGTTAAGGTAATTAGTAGCTCTTCAGCGAATCTCTGGAGTTGATCAAATGGTTATTATACTGTACAAACAATTTGTAATAAAAATATAACATAAATATAGCTAGTGAGCTTTATTTATGTTTTTTTTGGTACTTTGATATAGCTGCAGGTTAAAGTATCTCTTAAGTATATTTAAAATATCGTTTTAATTGTTTCACAGAAGCCGAGACGAACGTGTGTACTGATTTTCGTTCCATAACAATATTGCATACGAATTGTGTTATTCCTATTACACATACATTTTTGTTTCAAAAGTAAGACTTGAAATTGCAAAATGTTGTCCAATATAAGCAAGCAGACTGTACAGCAACTCAAAGTCATATATCTTTTAACGGTTCAGTCTGAAGGCTACAGAATGTTACCTGAAACTAGCCTTAACGTCTTTTATATCTAGTTAACGACTGTGTTGACTAGCTCCACGCCAAGCTATGTGACTTTCACGACGCAAAAACTGCTCCCCGACTATTTACGACATTTGCAAACACACGTTCCCTTTTAAAGAAAAGCATAATTCTATTCAGAATTTATATTATTTATTTAAAATTGGTATTTAAAAATAGTAGTACCTATATATCTACTATATAGGTGAGTGTTGTTATGTAGGTACTAATTACAGGTGTACACAACATTCTCTTAAGTACAATAAAGCTCTATCATCGTAAAGTTTTAGAATTAAATATACAGTAATCTAAGAATAAGATCAGAATTAATATTTTGCATTCAAATATACTCTTACTAAGTAGACCGGTAGCAAGTCAGTTCTATGACATTAAGCAAGGCATTCAGCAAAGAAAAACAAGGTATTGTTTCCTTGCTTTTGCCCGCAAAGATCCCACCGGTGCGCACCGGTATAAAATATCTGATGTCCCGACCCAGGTCGTTGTCTATCCGTGTATAATCCATCCAAAATTTCGTTTAAGCCCTCTTATAAAGTAATGTGTGGTGTAGTAAATGATGATAAAAACGCCCATTTCATCCAGAAATGCGTTGCGGAAACTTTTTATAGTGCGCCATTTTTTATCCTTTCACCTTATCCTTCCATGAAATATTATTGCGCACTGCCTAGTGCCTATGCCATATATTTTATGTGCTTGTTTATATTTGGGTAGTAAAATTAACGGACTGGGCGGGTGATATTTTCAGAATGGGCCAGGACTCAGGACAGATGGGTCAAAATCGTCACCCAGTGGGTACCTAAAGAAGGTCATAGTCACTAAGGCAGGCCAAAGAAATGCTGGCGTGACGATTTGTTCTCGTTTCTGACCCAGGCCAGAAAAGGCAAACTACTGGGAGAGTTGTAAAGGAATAGACCCAGCAGTGGTCAAAATAGTCAAATTAAAAAGCAAAAAAAAACAAAAGTCATTGGTTAAAAACCTGGAAATGTAATTTTGTATTTCAAAATCCGGTCTTTCCTATTGTTATTGGATTGTCGGCATTGTCGCCTGTCACCGGTCGTCTGTCGGTTTTAATAAACAAACCCCAGCTATCATATAACCTCTCTTTCTATAGAATTAAATACATTTTCGAACCACAATCAAAATATATCGCGTGGCCATGTTCAATATTGCTCGTTTATTTGCTTTAACAGCATTGATATTTACACAGTCAACTTGGAATTAAACCTGTCAATTTGTTGAAAGATAAACAAGATCTGACTACGAGTCTGACAATTCATCTGATAACGAGTTTTGACAGCGGTTGATACAAATACCTACAGCGTCCCGACACTTTCAAGCAGTGTCAGAAGTAAGTAGTATACTAAGTATATCTAGAATTTGAGTGTAGTTTCAACGAGCTTCGGTAACTAAATCAAGATTATTATAATGTTTATGGTGTTCAGCGATTCACATTATCATATTCATTTTAGAGGGGATAGACTAGACATGACATAGCAAGACTGTTACTCAATAACACTTATACTCCGTATTCGAGTGTTCGAAAGACTTAGCTCAAATGCTAGATAATGGTAGATAAAACAATAGAAGAATACTCGTAGTCGTTAGCCCTAACTTAACTATGAGTAGTTTGAATAAAGTCGAGTTCCCACGGTACATCCGAATTCGGGTAACTGAAATGATGAAGCTATACAGATAGTCCGAAGATTTTGTTTTTTCTTTTGCCTGAATTCCATAGATAGTGACCAAGTTGTAATCGCGAGATCGGACAGTGCCGAAATTACTCTTAAACTTTAGCCGTGTAAGCACAACCATGCAGGTTGGCAGTTGGCACAGTACAATGTATGGGTACGGATATTATGTAGGTAGAATCATACGTCTTCGTGGGTCTAGACAAACAGACAGTTGTCCATAGAACCGAATACGATGTACGTAACTTTTGTTTGAATTCATATACGTTTAGGTACATATCTGGCTAGATTTCTATAGGTAGATATAGATTTAGTCTACGTAACAGGAGCCGTGGACATAGCTAGTTCAGATATAAATAGAAGTTTCAGACGGATACACGTTTAAGCTTTCAGTGGAACACTAAAACAGGGAGCAGAACTTTAATATTGGAAAATGTCGCTGTTTGAAAAATGTACGTTATTTATACTTCGACCATCATATTTGTGCAGGCGATAAAACAGAGAACTTATATGAATGTGAGAAGCTTGATAAATTGATATTTTTTTTCTTGACAGGCAGCACCACCTTTAACTACAAAATTAAAGTCGTCATTGGTAGAGTCATTCAAGCGCGGTGAAGACCTGTAATTAGCTATATTGTTGTTCTTAAATTAATTAATCAAACGATTGTGTGCCGGAGCTGTAAATTATCGGAAAAAAAAAAATAGTTAAATGTTCTGTCAAGATTGGCAATTAACGAATTGCAAGGCGCTTAATTAAATACGTCGTATGATTCGTTAATGTCTTAAGAATTGCTCCATAATTTTCAATTTATGTTTTTTACGTAAGTAGGTAATATTCTTATACACTATAATTAGGTATCAACAGATACCTTAGCGTACGTATAAAAAACAGCTCACAAATACCTAGAAGAAAATATCTTAGTCTTTCTCCACCGCTATACACCATTAAAGTTACGTGACCACTTTACAAACACCTTAGGACGTTATACGGTTTTATTACGAACCCAATCCGACTTTAGTAACAACTTTACGACAGAATTGCGGATAGAGTGCTATCGGTTACGGGTCGTAGTCACGGCATTCAATATACGAATTTTTTAGCACGGGCTCTCGGACTATCGTGGAATTCTGTTCCCCTGGTATTTTTAGCCTTTTGATCCCGACAGTACCCGGTTGGGTCGGTAGATAGGGCGCTGGTACGTCGAGTTTTAGACAAAGTTCGCCTTTGTCGAGCGGTGACGCTCAATGGTCCTGTGTCACAGTCACTTTTCAAATAAAGCCCAATGAAAGGCCGCGCCTGAACACTGCAGATCTTTTGGAACAGAAATAAAAAAAAAAACTGTCTCAGAAGAGCCATAGCAAAATGACGTCATTGCCAAGTTTGACAAGTTGGATACAGTTTTGCCGACGTCAACAAGTTGGTAGGAGGTAGAATACGATGTCGTTTGCGTTACCGTGCCGTACCGTGCTTTCTTAGAGTGAAAATGTTCCGTCGGTGGGCACCCAACACACATGGTAGTAGTAGGAACAGTGGGTTTTTATCGGTTAGAATCTTGCATAGTCGACGATGAAGATTTTCCTGGGTGCCAACGTTTCAGCACCTATTTTGAAATGTATACGAAAAGCAGTTTTCATTGAGAGCGGGTTTTGTTCTAAACAAAATGATGGACTTATTTCTACGTCGAGTCGAAAGCTCAAACTGCGGCAAAAAAGCTGGGCATCCTAAACAAGGTTAAGCGGTACTTCAAGCCTGGACAGCTTTCAGTATTATATAAAGCTCAAGTCCGGTCCGGGATGGAGTATTGCTGTCACCTTTGGGATGGCTCAGCCAAATACCAACTTGCCACACTTGACTCTACACAGCGCAGAGCCAGGAGGCTAATTGGTGACGATAAGCTGGTTGTCAAGCTACATAGCTTGGCCCACCGTGCGTCGCAAAGTCGCATGTCTGTCGGCCTTCTACAGACTGTACTTCGGAGAGTGTGCGCAGGAGCTCCACGAGCTGATTCCACCATCTCCCTTCTTCCATCGGGAGACAGACGTACTGCAGGTTATCACCGATACCTAGTCGACGTTCCACACATTCGAACGAAACGCTTTGCTAAGTCCTTCATTATGCGCACAGCCAAGGAGTGGAATTCCCTGCCTGCCGCGGTTTTTCCGAGTTCATATAACCCTAATCTGTTTAAGTCGCGAGTAAACAGGCTTCTTCTGGGTAAGCTCGTTCCATCGTCGACATCATCTCTGCCCTTAGGGCAAGATTGAAGTCAAGAGCAAGCCCATTAAAAAAAAATGATGAAATAGGCAGTTACTTGAACCTTAAGATCTTTGTCTTTGCCATCACCGTTAAGCGTGAGTGATGCGGCTTTCAATCAACCTCCGAGCCAATGTTCCTTTACGATCTTTCACGAGAACAAAAGATAGCCCATCAAAGGATATCAATCAATTTCGAATACAGTCGTGATATTGAAGGAGAAAACTTTACTATTTGTTTGTTGCAGGGAACTGTTTATCTCATTACTACATGATATCTTCCTTACAGGATTCACCTTCAAAGGAAAAGTTATTCAAGTTCATCATCCTATTGCGATCCTTCTAATATAATATGATTTCTTGACTTGTTTTCGGCTATGAGATAATACTTATGAAGAAAACTTTCGTAAGTGTAATTTATATGGGGAGGAGAGGTTGCTTCCTCAAATTATTTTTTACGTGGAACTCGCTGAAATGTGATTACTTTCTAAGGTTCGGTCTCAAGGTTGTAATCGACATCTTAATAAGCCTGAAAGGTACACGTGCAGTCCTACATGTATCTTTAATATTATAAAAAAGGAAAATTTCATAGATGCATTATTTAACATATATTTTGCATGGCTAGACTATCGTTGCAGATAGTGAGTTTCCCGAAAGTCTCAGGTCATATAGGCAGTCGCCCAATGTAAAATACTGGTATTATTGAGCTGTATTGGGTAAGGCTGGAAGCCGACTTCAACTAATTTGGGAACAGGCTAGGCTGACGATGCAAAGATTAGCATCAGCATGAATGTAGGAGGTAACATAACCCACAAGTATCATAAAGGTACTTTTCGACCATAACAGAAGCGAAGCCGTGGGCAAAAACTAGTCTTAGATAAACCAAAACCGCACCGGCTAAACCGCTCAACCACACAGACCGCCGAGTCACGACTGGTGTTTATGAAATGCTGTCAAGCACTTCCAAAGAATAAGAAATTGTCGTGAAACCACAGACCACAAACCAGTAGTGCCGTCATGTGCTGCTACTAACAGAGCATCAACAAGACCTATCTTTTGTTTGACAAATGACTTTCGCAGAACCGCAAGCAACAATGGCTTGTGGCCAGCGTTAACCACAATGCCACCGACGTTTGTGGTCTGTCTGAAGTCGTCTTCAGCAGTGAAAGTTGGAAATTTAAGTCGTTTGAAAAATATTTTGTCATTGAGACGAAAGTTGAAATAAAAATACTCAGAGCACCCACGGTTTTTTATCATTATTCGCAACTATTCATGGCTAAATAATAACAGGCACTGTAGTCAATCTTCAGGTTAAGCCAGTTGGTTAGTCTGTGGATGGGTGACCAGCCATTTCATATCAAGTTTCCTTTGTGCCTCGGCGAGCACGTTGAGACGTTAGTCCTGGCTGTCCTTTGTAAATCTTTCCCAGACGCATAAGTCTGACAACCACTCTAACCATGGGTATCGTATTAAGCAGTACTAGCTGGGTTGTCTAGGTCAGACAGGCAGTCGCTCCATGTAGAATACTGGTATTCAGCTGCACCCGGTCAGACTGGAAGCCAACCCTCATAAAAGGCAAAATGCTAAATGGATGATCCAGGGCCATAATCATCCCGTCGGGGCTGTGGATATCGAAAGGTTACCGCGGCTCCGACACAAGGGCGAAGAAGAAGGAACATGGGTGTGGTTTTTAGTCAGTAGAAGTCTGACACTCCCCTTCGCTCTGCCCAAGAGCGGGGGGGGGTTATTCGATGATTTTCCACCCAACAAAAAAAAAAAAAAAAAAAAAAAAGGGCCATAATCATCATCATCAGCCTATAATGTTCCCACTGCAGGGACTCAGGCCTCCTCTCTAGGAGATGGATGGGCTATAATCCACCACGCGTGCCCAGTGCGGGTTGGTAGATGTCACATGTCTTCGAATTTTTGGTTCTCACGGTGTTTTTCTTCGCCGTTTTGAGAGCAGGAGTGTGATGAAATAAAATACACAAAGTAATGCGCCTGTCTGGGCTCGAACTCACGACTTACTGTTAACTACGTCGGGGCCGCCACCACTGGGCCACCACTGGTCCGTAGCCATAATACCTACTATAAAAACGCTATAGGTTCTCATAGTAAAAGTTCCACGTGCTAATCCAAAATATCTATATTATATATGAAAATCTACGTACGTGGGAATTCTGTGCCAAGTTTCGCCCAAATTCCTTTACCAGTTGGGCGTGATCGAGTTTAAAATATATCTCGTTTAAATTCAAACATGTGAACTTTCACATTTAAATTCTGGGTACTTGTATGTATACCAATTACTTTGTATTTGACTAGCCACGTCCGTCTGTGGTTTCCAATGCTGTGTGACCAGCCGTCCATATTCTAAATATCTGTGAAATGAAAGACCTTCTGTCCCAGCCGCCACTATCATTACTTTTGAAAGCCAAAAGATAAAAGAACGATAATAATGAGTGTGCGTTTCGAATGAAACGACGTATGTGTCAAAATCTTAATCACGTCATTTTTAACTTAAATTACGATAAAATAATTCGCAGTTAATAAATAGTCGAGTCATATTTGAGATACGACTATTCGCTATATTTTAGATTAAATTGTTTGAATAACTCTTATTTGTTACACGGAGTTACACCTTGACACTGACAAAAGTAAAAAGCATGTGCCATTACTAGGCAAAGACCAAACTGATAGATGCATTAAGCTCCTTATTTTAAATCATATTCCACCGACATTATTACATTTTTTTTCATATTATTATGCTTATCGTTTTTTCTTTAATTATTTATTTCAATGTAAAATTTATTGCACTGTATTCTATTATATCTGTATCCGTAAAGCAACTCCAATAAAACAAATAAGAACATCGTTTTCAATTTGTCGCCTCATAAAACGAATGAAGCCATAACACAAACTCATTGCATTAACATTAAATTAACTAAAACTAAACTATATCCTATTCCGTGACATTATTGATAATATTTTAATTCTGTTTTACTTTGGCCATATTGACATTTTTATATTTTTATTGTATGAATTCCATTACCATGCCACTTATTTCCAATATTATATAACTTGTAAACCTAATATTTGCATGCCTATGTGAAGGTAAAATATGGAGAACTTTATTATAAAAAATAACATCTATGTACATTACCCATGTTTGCAAAGAAATAAATTGATTTGATTTGATTTGATTTTAAAACATGGCAAGACATAGCTACTTTAATTCATAATGAATAGAAAAATACCAAGCAGCTCATTTTTAACACAAAAATACAACTTCACAAAGTATCAAACTGCAAAAAAATATAATTAAACATTCATTCACTACTTTTTCCGGAAATATTTTAATATAACAGACGAGTGATTCTTAATTATAATGCAAATTAGTTTCTTTACCCTTCACTGTTTTCCTGCTTTCGTACTACAAAGATAAAATTAAACAAATTCCACGCATAGTAGCGCTGACCACAATAAAGTGAGGAATTTATTCCATCTCTTTGAAAACGGTTGAATATCATAAAACATAATTATTATTATGGTCTTCTCGGTAAGGCCTTCGAAACCAAGGTTAGACTTTAGTGTTAAAATATCACTAAACATTATTATGCATCACCGCATGTGTTCGTATGGTTGTATGAAATAATAATGTTTGAAATATCCTTGTAAACTTCTGACTTGGTTTTCGTCTGTTTGTCTGACTGTTTTTTATCCTTTAGCAGAAAGTATATCGCCCGGTTTCCGCCAAAGCGGAGAGGAGCGGAGACGAGAGATGTGCGGAAATCGACAAATCAGATTAGTCAAAATTTACATCTGGTTCTTCCTGTGATTGGTCGGATTTTGGCACATCTTCTCTCCGCTCGGCTCGTCGCCGCTTTGGTGGTAACCGGGCCTAGGGTTGAAAGGGCGAAGGGCGAAGAAGGAACATGGGTTTAGTTTTTAGTCAGTAGAAGTCTGACACTCCCCTTCGCTCTGCCCAAGAGCGGGGGGGGGGGGGTTATTCGATGATTTTCCACCCACAAAAAAAAAAAAAACGGTTGAAACGCATCTGTCGCTACGGAATCACTTCACACACAAGAAATCACTATCCTAGAGAACCGTCATTTGCTGGAGCAAGAAACGGAACGTGCTGTCGAATACATCGTCAATGTTGACGAGTACCCTGTTATTTTTTTTGTTTATTTAATAGTTTACAAGTTTATAATTGCCTTAATTTTTTCTACAAACTCGATGCAACGATATTTTTGATACAACTCCATACAGCATTATTTTACATACATAAACTCACGCCTTTGTCCCACGATGATAGGCAGAAACAACAAAACTACCCACCGCGATCCTCGCAGCCTCCATTAGCATTATTAAGGGTTAAAAAACCCTTGTAAAAAGTTCACAAAGGAAAAGAAGCAATATTAAAAAGGAAAATGGATAACAAAGCGCTATTCAATAGCCTATTGCATCGTTACTCGCAGGCGGAACCGGGGCTTCGTCTAGTGATGTGACATAAATTGCTCGGTTCAAAGTCAAGGCGCATATTAATAGTTCGGATACAACAGATTAATCTATATTCTGAGTATGTCATATCCGTAAATCGTCTAATCGTCGTAATCGTCTTAGGCGATTTGTATCGTTTAAATACTGAGTTAGTACGATTTGTTTAAGGCGTTTCATTGCTATGCCGTGTGCAAAGAAAGTAGGCAGGTAAGTTTCATTTTGAAATGCATGAATATTTTTCTAAAATCGTCTGTGCAGAATTGGTCAATAATATAAAAAAAATACTTAATAACTCGGATAAAACATATTAATCTATATTTTGAGTATGTCATATCCGTAAATGTTAGTCTTAGGTGATTTGCATCGTTTAAATACTGAGTTAGTAGTAGTACGAATATAAAAGGCGTTTCATTGCCGTATTTTGTGGAATGAAAGGTAGGTAAGTTTCATTTTGAAATACGTGAATATTTTTGTAAAAGCGTGCGTGAAGAATTGGTCAATAATAGGTATAAAAAAAATACTTTTCAAACCGACGGTTATACTGGTCATACCCCTAAAAGGTCTCGAGTTCGAATCCAAGACAAGACCTCTGCCTGTTTTGACTAATGTGCATCATCATCATCTGCCTAGCCTCAGCTTCCAGTCTAACCAGATGCAGCTGAATACCAGGATTTTACATGGAGCGACTGCCTATCTGACCTCCACAAACCATTTAATACTAGATAATTTTCCTTTACTTTTTGTTTGTTCCCTTTGGTAAGACTGGTTGTCAGAATGTACATATTGTATAAATATAACTTGCTTCGTTGGAGGAAAACATCGTGAGGAAAATGAACCAGCGTATCTGAGAGATATTTCTCGACGACATGTAAAGCCAATTAGGCAGCCAATTAGTTATAGGCACTAATCACACGAAAAATAAAACTTAAAAAATAAAACTGTTTCAACTAATCAATGTTTCGTCACGACAATTTAATCTACCATATTAAATACCAAACAATATAATCTCAGGTAGCTTCATCAATGTAAACTGAGTACCAACTTACTTACATATTTTCTCTCCATTCGGCACGGCAAAGACACGCCCTATATAGTTCCGAATTCTAATGTTTCAGTCCCAACACTTCAGTAGGAGTTTGTTCAAACATTCGGCCATTTTAGTTTTCCTAGTACTTACGTAAGTTGAAGCTGGAAGCCATTTCCGAGGGCCCTGTTTTAATTAACTTCAAAATGTATACGTAATGCTTCTTGTTTTGCCTAGTTTTTAAGATTCAATGAAGTTTGTAATGTGTTAATTAAAATGTGAATAAAGAAAAACGTGATTTTTCCATTTGTAAATGACTTAAAGGTTTGCTTTAGTGCCCGGTTGATGGCAATAGGCTCACCCCCTATTACATGAGACGTAAGCATAACTCAACTTAAAAAGAACCGAAATTGTGGGTCTACTATAGTTACACCTCTGCCTATCCCTTCGGAGATTACAGGTGTGATGTTATGTTTATGTAGTTATATGTACTCAAATAATAATCAGTAGAGTAGTACTTTTTACCCGACTACGGCAAAGCCAAAGGAGGGTTATGATTTTGACTGGCTATGTATGTATGTATATATGTATGTATGTATGTATGTTTGTATGTATGTATGTGTGTATCTTCATCTGTTCCCTCATAGCTTCTAATCTACTTATCGGAACTCGACATATGAGGTATCGTTAGAACCGTCTTAATTTTCCGCTGAACATAGGCTAGGTGACGTGTCACAAAAAGCGATTTGGCGCCCTCTAGCGGTCAAAAAGTAAGGCTTAAAAAATAAAAATGGAGATAAACACGCCGTGTTTGGTATCATTTAAAAGGGCCTCACTTGTACATTTCAAAAATACTGTTCAAATTTAAAATCACGCCCTCTAGCGGACAAAAAGTCAAGAGTAAAAAAAATATTTAACACCAAAATTGTTTAAATAAAAAAAAGTAAAAAACTAAAACCCGACTACGACAAAAAAAACGACGCTGAAAAAGTATGAAACAAGATTTTCAGGATAGAACAAAAAGAAAAGCCGTAGTCACACGTTATAGGCACCAACCTAAACACTTTAATACCGTGTGACTACGGCTTTTCTTTTTGTTCTATCCTGAAAATCTTGTTTCATACTTTTTCAGCGTCGTTTTTTTTGTCGTAGTCGGGTTTTAGTTTTTTACTTTTACTTCATAAATACATTCTTAAATCTGAAATAAAAACTCTTTGCTGCATAACCTACTACCTACTTAAGCGTGTATCAGTATTTAAATACCTATCTCCTGTACTTTAATGCTCAAGAAAACCCTCAAATAAATAGGCTATTTTCTTCGCAACGTTAGCCCTTTCCTTGTACAATAGGCCCGGAGGTAGCAATAACCTCATTTCCTTTGTCTGTGTCCTCTCTTACTCCTCGGGATTTTTTGCTATCAGTATACAAAGCTATTTATTGTTCTGGTATCGAATTTCTATTTTATTTCTGAATATTTTCAAGACCTTTCCTGTAATGAGGTTTAAAAAGAAGGTTTGTGGTGGATTTTTAGGGTTCCGTAGTCAACTAGGAACCCTTATAGTTTCGCCATGTCTGTCTGTCCGTCCGTCCGTCCTCGCTTAATCTCTGTGACCGTTAGCACTAGAAAGCTGAAATTTGGTACCAATATGTGTATCAATCACGCCGACAAAGTGGTAAAATAAAAATTGGAAAAAAATGTTTTATTAGGGTAGCCCCTCTATATGTAAAGTGGGAAGCGATTTTTTTTTTAATTTCAACCCTAACGTGTGATATATTGTTGGAAAGGTATTTAAAAATGAATAGGGGTTTACTAAAATCATTTTTTGATAATGTCAATAATTTCGGAAATAATCGCACCAAAAGTAAAAAACAATGTGTCCCCCCCCCTCTAACTTTTGAACCATAACTTTATAAAATATGAAAAAAATCTGAAAAGTAGAACTTTATAAGGACTTTCTAGGAAAATCATTTTGAACTTGGATGGAAACAACAGATGGAAACAGCAAATAACCAATATAATTTGGTCACTGAATCGTATGAGCGCCTATATAATCCAGAGGTCAAGTTTCATTGGCCCGTAGAAGAAATTGTATAAATAACTAGCAGTTGCCCGCGACTTCGTTCGCGTAGAAATTTTGACTCTCTTGTCTGGACTGCCTGTGGATGGTACTATGTCAAATCGAATGCCAAATGCCAATCGAAGCGATTATATTCCCTTAAACCAGCCCTGTCGTAAAATCTATTCCTACCTGAAATGTCTTAACTATATTCTATCTCTCTGCCAATTTTCAGATACAAAAAGCCAAGGATTTCATATGGACTTACGGGAGCCCTTAGTCCAGGTCTTCCTTACAAACTTAGCTTAGATCTCCTACTCCTAAACTCTAGACTTGTTAAATTTCAGGTTGTTAGTACAAAAAAAAAAAAACAGTATATTTTTACAAACATGTGAAAGCCCTCAGACCTCCTTATTCTGGCCATGTTGCTAAACTCGCTAAATCCGTTCTTAGTCAACGTCTACTAACTATAAAGTACCTTCCTGCCAAAATTGTAGCACAAAAAAGGAAGGACTGTCATACAAACTCGCGTGAGCCCTTAGACCTCCCTAGTCCGGCCCTGTCGCAAAATCGGTTCTTAGCAAACTTCTACTCACCTACGTCCCAGCCAAAATTCAAGTTAGTAGCACACAAAATGATGGACTTTTAAACAAACTTGCGAGCGCCCTTAAACATCTCTAATCCGGCCCTGCCACAAAACCTGTACTTAGCAGTGTTCTTCTAACTATAAACTACGTGCCTGCCAAAAATCAACTTTGTAGCTCAAAAAATGAAGGACTTTCATACAAACTGGCGAGAGCCCTTAGACCTCCCTAATCCGGCCCTGTCTCAAAATCTGTTCTAAGCAGACGTCTACTAACTTTAAACTACGTCCCTGCCAAAAATGAAGGTTGTGGCACAAAAAATGAAAGACTTTCATACATACTGGCGAGAGCCCTTAGACCTCCCTAATCCGGCCCTGTCACAAAATCGGTTCTACGCAGACGTCTACTGCCTATTAACTACGTCTCTGCCAAAAATCAAGATTGTAGCACAAAAAATGAAGGATTTTCAAACAAACTTGCGAGGGCCCTTAGACCACCCTAATCCGGCCCTGTCGCTAAGCTAATTTATAGCGGATGCCTATTGACTATAAACTACGTCTCTGCCAAAAATCAAGATTATAGCACGAAAAATTAAGGACTTTCATACAAACTTGTGAGGGCCCTTAGACCACCCTAATCCGGCCCTGTCACAAAATTAATTCATAGCAGACGCCCACTGACTATAAACTACGTATCTGCCAAAAATCTAGATTGTAGCACAAAAAATGAAGGAGTTTCATACAAACTTGCGAGGGCCCTTAGACCACCCTAATCCGGCCCTGTCGCAAAATCCGTTCTTAGCGGACGTCTACTAACCATAAACTACCTCCCTGCCAAAAATCATCTTTGTACGTCCAGCGGTTTTCGAGATTTCGTGATGAATCAGTGAGTGAGTGAGTGACCTTTCGCTTTTATAGATATAGATTATAGCATACCGTTTTGGTACGGAACCCTTCATGTGCGAGTCCGACTCGCACTTGGCCAGTTTTTAATTAGGTATGTTTATTATGACGGAGCACTTTGGTTGTATATCCTTAAAATCATGAGTCTTTAATACGCATGAATTATTGTGCTTCAAATCCTTAGGTCACTTTTTTATCAAAAAATTATGTTTTTTCTATTATCTTCAGTAGCTTTTTTCGATCCATTTTATAGTATTAATTAACATTACTTACTTACTTACTTGCATTGTGTCTTTCTACGCTTTCCTATTAATACAAGTAAAAATAACTTATCATTTTTTTTTGTTCCAATGCAGGGCAAAAGTCTTCTCCCTGCGAACCTCTCTCTCTAACTAACATTATTAGCTACCTAATTTCAGAAATAATCCACTAAACACGACAATTTAATCCAAAATTAAACCCACTCATTAATTTCACAAAGATTCATTATTCAACAGAGGCGGAATCTAGTTAGCAAGAAACGAAGTAGAAACCTATTTGCCAGTTTCTCGATATCAGAGAACAACGGAATGGCGATTTTCCCTGAAAGCGGGACGTTCTCAAAGTGTTTTTTACTCACCCTCACACTGAGGGCCACTGAGGGCCTTCGACGACTAGAACCTCGCTTTATGCTAAACAAAAAACCGTTATCAACTTCTTTGCGAAGCAGCAGCCTTATTTTATGAGATACTCAATTTGAAAGTCGTTATTGTGCGGGTTTTTATTTTTACATTACTAAGTTTAGTAACCTACCTATAAGACGGTATAATATAACCTACTTGAATTTCTGTAGGTAGATCGGTTTCCAAGGGAACCAATGGAGCATGATGACATACAAGGTGGAAGGTAAACCGATGCTAAATCATCGGAACGTTAAATAAAATCTGGTGTTCCATATATTTTGACAGTGTAGGAGAGTTTTGCAGGAAACTGTTGTTTTATTAATAACCAACGAAAAATTTGTATAGAGTTCAGAAAGATATAGGTAAGTCCCTACTCAGTATGGTGTAATGTCGACTGTCGGTGGCCCATTCACCCTCTGTAGATCATAATATTGTAACTTCTGTCTATTAATCTAATAAAACAATAATATTATGTTTCAACAAGTTTTCTTTATGCTACAATATTATAATTATTGTTTATCCGTAAACATGGTGCTTGGAACAGCGACGAAATATCGTGAACTCGAATCAAATAGTAAAACATGATAAATATCCCGTTTTCAGTGATCAAGATAATATTAGATTATTTAATACAAGTAGTTTGACGATTTCGTGTGACAGTTCTACAAATCACAATTTGCTAAGAAAAGTTAACTGAAACGTGAACTCACCTCGATTGTTCAAATCATGCCTGAATCTGAAAACAAAAAAAACAGCTCGTTAGTTTCAATTTTACATTACATTTCAGAATAAAATTCGCTATTTTGATTTGTTACAAACGTAGTTGCATTTCTTCCAACAAAGTGGTCCCCAATAATTCATGAAGCAATTTAGCAAATTGCAATTTGCATAATGGTAACCATCGTCATGGAAAATTAATAGTGTCTTTTATTAACAGTGGCTGAGCTACGAGGCGCCTCGGTTTTATTTCAGGGAACTAATTTAGAAACAGTTTTGTGTGATACTGCCTTTATTCGTGCTCTTGGGGTATATTACACTAATAGATTTTCAAAACTGATATCTACTCTATTTGGTTTGGTATTAGGTACACTTTTGTGTGAAAATGTCTAGAAATAAGCGATTTTATTGCTTAATACAGTATTTAAACGTCTTTATGAACCTTAGCTGTGGTGGGCTAAAACTAGTTACTTAAACAAATGGTTCTTAATATTATGGCTGTCGTGATGGGCTTGAAATCCTTGTCTTATGTTGTTTCTGTTTTTATTTCATGTGACCTATAAGAAGCTACTCTAAAAACTTAGGTAGTATAGTATATCTGTTTGGTAATTTGTCTTTGTCTTAGTCCTTTTTGTATATTTTAATATCACCAGGAGTTTCTTAGTTGGCTCGTCCCCTATGACATAATTCCACGTAACTGGGTACACATCTGCCTACCCTTCGTGGATTACAGGCGTGTTGTTATGTTACGTTATTTGCTCGTAATAGGCAGTTAGAGTACTCGTAAAACAATTTATGCCTAAAACACATGTTAGGTCGTAAACTTAGAGGTTGAGTTACTCACTCATAGGTATATTCCCGCGTGTTCGTTATAAATGAACGCACCTTTAGATCATTAAAGTTCTGAGAACTTCTTAATGTGTGTACCGTACATTAACATGAAATTATCAGCACAGAGAGGGTTGGCCGAGTTTCAAGGAAATTATTAAGTTTTACTTTCTTCTTCTTTTAATTTAACCCTCTGCTCGTTATTTTGATTTTTTTCTGGGCAGGTTGGCCTTGATAATAAGCTTTTGTTTTCGCCTTAACGTCAACTTTGTATGTATTGGTCAAACCTTGCAAGTGAATTTCAAACCAGTTCGCCCCAACTGATTGACTTGAAATTTTGCACACACCTTTAGTTCTGATGTCAAAACATTTTTATGACAGGCATGACCTGGTCTCGCAGGTAGCTGCAGGATCCTCCTCACGAGAGAACTCTTCAGCGGTAATTTTCTTCTTTTATTTGTTTTTATCACAATTTTATTTTAAACGTACAGAAACTCATTCACGTTTCCCTTGTTTGTTTACATAAACTACAGAAAATAATACATGGCAGCTGCTAAGATCACACACATTTACAAAACACACTCCCACTCTTTTTGATTTAAATAAATTTAAGTGAAGGTAAAACCGTAAGGTCGGCCATCCCGCTGTTTTTGACATCCGTGTCGGAAACATTGGCAACAAGTTAAATATTAATTCATTGAATTACCGCGGCGAGCGAGCAGGTTTCCGTTTTAGTCCTACATTTTTATGTTTGATTTTTTCTCTTTTATTCGAGGTGCTAATCTCATTCATTTCACATATTTAAGGTGGATTAAAAAGTTTTCACGAGTGGTGATATCAAATGTATGTTAAACCCAAATAAAAACATATAGCATAGACAATATCACATGAAAACTTTACATAACGCGTGTCAAAAACCCGTAACGAAACCGAAAACCGGTTTTCCCTGTCATAGCGATCTTTTTTATGTTCTATTTAATAGTGAGCCTATTGCCATCGAACGGGAACAAATCCAGACTCCGTGGCTGGTGCTGAGAAATTACTCTCGCGAAAAACTCAGTAACAGTTAATCCAACCCCAACATCGAACCTAGCACCTCCAGTCTACCTACTGCCTACAGCACAAGACCTACGAGGCAGTCTCGATAAGGTCCCATTAAAATAGGTGGACAAAATTTCAAAAATCACTCAGACCACCAAAATAAGAACGATGGTAAAAATAATAATAAGATAAACGAGTTTGTTCTAGAGTCGGGGCAATTTATTATTCTAAGTAAAAAAAAAAACACTTTATTTAATGTTTTTTTTTTGTTTAGATATGTTTGGTTAGACCTACCTACTGAACGCTGTGTTTAAATTTGTCCACCTATTTTAATGGGACCTTATATTGACAAAAAATATATTAAATATTCTTTTTGCTGAGTTTTTACATACATTTCATAACATTAGTGAATTTACTGCGTGTTTCTGCTTACAAATTGCGACCACGAGTCGCTGGACCACCCCGCGTAGTAACATCTGTTTAATACTTCTGCAGCAATTTATTGCCAGTGACAAATTGCTTTTACAGCCCTTCGTCTATTTTTTAAAAGCATTTTTATAATATTTTTTTATAGAGATAATATATTGCATCAAAGCACTACACTGTTGCTTTCACTGTTTTACTTTTTAGTATTCTAGCGCATTGACATTATTTTTAATGAACTTTCACTCAGTATGACTCATCATCTTTTTTTTTTGGTGGGTAGGAAATCATCAACTTCTACTGACTAAAAAACTAAATGTGGCACTTGGAGACTGCCGCGGTAAAGCTATTGCATACATCGAGATATATACGTTAGTACTTATATCTCGATGATTGCATAGCATTTTTTATCAACATAAAAGTAGGGTCCGAATAGGTACCATTATAGGTAAATTTACAGCATATTATATCTCCAAAATTATTATAAATTGCGGTACATATAGTCCTTTAGATGTTGACATATAGCAAATAATTAATTATTTAATTTGACAACCTCAGTTGACAACCTTGTTATTTTCCTTACGGAATTTCTGGATTCGCTCTCCACGCTCAAGGCCCGCGATAGAAGCTATGCAATAGCTTAAAACCACCCATGTTCTGCTTAACCCTTTGTACCGAGGCAGGCCGCAGTACTTATATCTTTCGAGTAACCCGCAGCCCCGACGGAATCTGAAAAAAAATAAAAATAAAAAAAAATAAAAATATAATAAAATACTCATCATCTTTCTACCTTTCCCATGTTATTTGGGTTTGATGCAACACGATTTTCTTTCATATTCCCCTGACAACCGTATGTATAGTATGGATGTAATTGAGAAAAACTAATACAAAAGAAATTCAAAGGAAAGTGGTTTGGTTACCTATTTGGAATTAACAGTATCAATAATATTATTTACAGTACCAGCCTGGAGATCGCATTCGTGCCTAATGCAATAGGTTTCTACCTTCGTTCGGATAAGCCCCATGTAATAAGGGGCCCTATTACATGGAGCTTAAACATAATTGGCGAAATGTGGGGGATTATGTGGAATGCTAAAACGGCGGAGGTTATGTATACGCCCAGCTTGTTTTTTTTGTCATGTATAAACACCGATTTCTCTATGATCATTGGACCGATTTAAGTAATCCTTTTTATGTGATAGAGAAAGGTCGCGGGTTATTTCCATATCAATTTTAATAACTTTGCCTGGGTAGTTTATGAGTTATCCTCTATATTCTGTTACTAGCTTTTGCCCGCGACTTCGTCCGCGTTATACTAAAAATGTTATCTTTGGTAAGTAGATCTATCATTGATTTTAATTTTAAATGAAAAACTCTTGCGATAATATCATGGCGGTCATGCGGTGCTTGACCCTCAAGAAGCTCCCGAGTGATTTCATCCCACTTGGGCTTGGTAGATAAAGTAATAAATAAGTCGGGACGTCCATATTTTCTTACGTAACAAAAAGCGTCTTGAGTACGTAAATTTTACTCAAAGGAAACATTCCTTTATTTTTGAATAGAAAGCAAACTGCATTCAAAAAATTTCGAAAATTCTCTTCTCCCACACCCGGGAATCGAACCGGCTAAAATCTGGAAAAAATATACCCCGTACTTTTATTGCATCATCGTTAGGGTCAATTATAAGGATGAAATCTCTCTAACAAACATGATAAATTAAATGAAAAGAAAACCAGGAAATCTTAAATTAATTTAATTAATTACAAAAAATGGTAAACTAACCAATTAGTTGCTCGAAATGAGCTCCATTCTCTTGGATACACAAATTCTAGTAACCTTTAATAAAGTGTTGTGGTGAATATTATAAATCGTATTCTGAACTTCAACTCTCAACTCGTTGTCATTCGCATAAGATTTCATGTAAATTTGATTTTTTACATATCCCCACAAAAAAAAATCTAATGGGGTGAGATCTGGCGATCTCGCAGGCAGGTTTTCCTTTCATTTAATTTATCATGTTTGTTAGAGAGATTTCATCCTTATAATTGACCCTAACGATCGATGCAATAAAAGTACAGGGTATAATTTTTTCAGATTTTAGCCGGTTCGATTCCCGGGTGTGCGAGAAGAGAATTTTCGAAAATCTTTGAATGCAGTTTGCTTTCTATTAAAAAATAAAGAAATGTTTCCTTTGAGTAAAATTTTCTATCTGCAGTATTAAGAGTACTTTCCCTCCAGGTGGCATTACAAAATTCCACCCGTATAATCAGAAAGCTCCGAACTGCTAAGCTATCGGGAGTTACACGTGTTATTGTGAGTCAACCATAAAAGATAGACATATGCTGTTGTGGGATATTTTTTAGATAATTTTATGTAGAACATTTCCGTCTTAAATGATTTTTATGTAGCTTTAACCATTATGGCTGCACACGCGACGGAAGCTTAAAAAATGGAGCAACTTCTCCCGTTTTCCCAACATTTTCCTTCACTGCTCTGCTCCTATTGATTGTAGCGTGATGAAAAGTATACTATAACCTCCCCAGGAGTATGAAGAATAATTGTACCAAGTTTCGTTAAAATCCGTCGAGTAGTTTTTGTTTCTATAAGGAACATACAGACAGACAGACAGACAGACAGACAGACAGACAGACAGACAGACAGACAAAAATTTTACTGATTGCATTTTTGGCATCAGTATCGATCACTAATTACCCCCTGATAGTTATTTTGAAAATATATATCATGTACAGAATTGACCTCTCTACAGATTTATTATAAGTATAGATAGAAGAAGATATTCTGTAGATTATGGAAGCGCCGTAAATTCATAATTCTTTTGTATTGTTTTCTTTAATTTTATATATTTTATTTTTAGTTACCATTATGATAAATAGTTATGAATTTAAGTCTAATAAATTTGAACATTAGTAGTTATGTGCAAATATCGAATTTGCACAAGAGCGCGTCGAATGTATTTTGCGACCTAGTTTATAATCTGCCGATTCAAATATTTTTTCCTATAATAATTATTGTGTGTTTAGTTGTAAGCTAATACCTATAGTATAAGTTAATTCAAATATCTTTGTCGTTATGAAATGTTAATATATCGTAATGAACAAAAAACTAGGTACTGTCCTAGATTATATTATATACTGATTGAGCTGCTACAGCCTGTGATACAGGATTTTCCTAGTACAGGCGTCTTACATTATTTACCTATATTTTTAGTTTAAGATTCATATTGTTATTTTACCTTTCTTGAATTCTGAATAAAGATTTATTATTATTTATTTTAGTATGTTTCTTTCTTCGCATATATGTAGATAATGTGCTAATAACTACTAGTTACAATATAAAATTGATACTTTACAAGGAATTGTGTGAGATAGGATAAATTAAAAATGTTGTTTTTTTATTGTCAGTAAATAAAGTTTTTTATTTCCAATTTAATATCGTTATTTTGTCCCAAAGTCTCATATAACACCTTGGAAAACGAAAAGAAAACTTCTAGCTAAATTGTAACATCACCAAGTTCCAACTCATTTGCTTCATAAACACAATTCTCCGACGATAGCTTTAACAAAGCAGGAGTTTTGTTTGCGAAGCGAACTAACCGTAACATAACTAGGACAGTAACGCAAGAACTAAGAAAAACAATGGTATGTAAATGAACTTATGACTCGACGTTACAGCGCTGGTATTTAAGGCTTCGCGCAAACGGGCCACCGACAACTGCCACCGGTGTTTCTTTAGGTACCGCGCAAACAAAGGTGGTCACGGTCAGTGACTGCCACGGGGGGCCAGTGGGCGCCACTGGTAGCTTTTGGGTGCCACTAGTAGACGGTGGGTGCCAATAGCAGACGGTGGGCGCCGCTAGTAGACGGTGGGCGCCGCTAGTAGACGGTGGGCGCCGCTAGTAGACGGTGGGCGCCGCTAGTAGACGGTGGGTGCCACTAGTAGACGGTGGGCGCCGCTAGTAGACGGTGGGCGGCACTAGTAGCCGCTGGGTGCCACTAGTAGCCGCTGGGCACCACTAGTAGCTGCTGGGCGCCACTAGTAGCCGCTGGGCGCCACTAGTAGCCGCTGGGTGCCACTAGTTGCCGTTGGGCGCCACTAGTAGCCGTTGGGCGCCACTAGAAGCCGTTGGGCGCCACTAGTAGCCGTTGGGCGCCACTAGTAGCCGTTGGGCGCCACTAGTAGCCGTTGGGCGCCACTAGTAGCCGTTGGGCGCCACTAGTAGCCGTTGGGCGCCACTAGTAGCCGCCACTAGTAGTCAGTAGCCGCCACGGGGTAGGCGGGTGGTGAGGGTAGTCGCGTCGCGATTGGCCGCCACTCGCTACACGACGTGTGGTGCGATTCCATACAAAACGTTTTAAAAATAATGTAAACGGCTTCTCGCCAGCCACGGGTGGCTGTGAAAAGTGACCTGTTTGCGCGAAGCCTTAGGGTTGGCCCGCGCTCCCTTTTGTCCCATCATGAAATAGGAATGTTTTGTTCAGACTATGAAAGGGTTATTTGTTTGAGTGCTTGTCACAATTATGTACATCTTACATTCATAAAGGGATTTCTGAACTGCTTACTTTGTTGGGCGAAATGTATCATAAATTACTAGTAACTTAACATAACATCACGCCTATAATCTCCGAAGGGTTAGGTAGAGGTGTACCCATTAGTACACCCACATTTCACCCGTTATTTTTAACCGACTTCAAAAAAAGGAGGAGGTTTGTTCGCTCATAACTTGCGACTGGGTGAACTGATTTTCTTGATTCTTTTTTCATTTGAAAGCTGGTGCTTCCCGTGTGGTCCCATTGTCACCATTTCAATATCTGATGATGGGATCTTGTAGAAATCGGGGGAACTCTTCAATAAATAACAGCAGATTAACCGCGATTGTTGCTATAGCCTATCTAAGCATTGTTTACGCCATCACACAACATAATATCACGCCTGTACTCACTACAAAGGTTATAAAAACTATTTTGTGAAGATCTGATGAAGAACTTCGGAGATAGGCAACGGAACTCCTCAATAAATGATAGCAAATGGACTGGGATTGCTGAAATCTCATATTGTCTGTCTATTGTTTACACCAGTTCATAACATAACATCACGCCGGTACGTTGTGAAGGGGTAAGCACATGTGAACCACTAAAAAGTGAAAAATAAAAACGTTTTTACAAAAAATAAAACCGACTTCAAAAAAAAAACACTCAAAAGTGAAAAATAAACTTGAGAAGAAAAATCAGTTTCTGAAGTCGGTGACAAAAAAATGAAATCAAAGAAACAAAAGTCACCGACTTCAGAAACTGATTTTTCTTCTCAAGTTTATTTTTCACTTTTGAGTGTTTTTTTTTTGAAGTCGGTTTTATTTTTTCAGTTCCGTGAAAAAACGTGCGAGTCCTATGCCATCAACTGACGACAAATCCATGCTTTGTGGGGAAATTCATGATGAAAAACTTCAATAACACTTTGCCCAACCTAGCAATCGAACCCAAAACATCATGCACAGCAGTTGCGCTTGCGATCACTAGACCACTGTACTGTATTTTGTTACTATAAACAGTTTTAAATATTTCTGTAGACTTTAACTTTACATATTTGATGAAAACTCTTGCATGTTAATACGAGTGCGTTATGGGCCTACTACACGCACGCACTTCCCCACAGTTTTGCCTGCGGGATTACACGGTGCACACAGTACATCAGTACATCGCGCGTGTGGTTTGTAATGGTAATACAGTTTTACCAACCATACGCGCGATGTACTGTGAAGTGTGAACGAAAACTGTGGGGAAGTGCGTGCGTGTAGTAGGCCCATTACAGAAAAAGCATTCTTCTATAAATATGATTGTATTTTTGATGCATTTGTTTGTACACGTACACAACTTTGTTTTCGCTTCGAAAATGCTTTTTTCTTTTACAGCACGGCATACAATTATTATAATTATAGATGTTGAAAAGAAACTACTTGGATATGCAGTAACTGTTGCCAGCGGCTTCGCCCGCTACAACTCGAAAAGTATCCCACGGGAAGATAACTTCGGGATAAAAACTATCCTATGTGTTAATCCAGGTTATAAACTATCAGTGTAGGTACCACATTTTATCCAAATCCGTTCAGTAGTTTTTGCGTGAAAGAATATCAAACATCCATACATACATAGTTACAAACTTTCGCGTTTATATTATTAGTACCTAGGATGTTTGTTTAGTACTTACATACCTACACTAAACAAATTTAATTCTGTCATCGCGATATAAAACGGCAGCTATAAAATCCCCCAGACTCAGAAAATATTCTACACGTAGGTACGTTAAAATAGGGGCAGGATGCAAGACGTAGGTACCGTAAGAGCATTTCAATTTATTGAATATCCTATTTATCCTGCTGCGCCTGCACAATAACGCGCTCTTTAGAGGATCGGCTAGCGTACAATCTCGGCGGTATGAGGGTTATTCATCCGGTTTATTTAGGGTTAAAGTTTTAGACGTGTTTTTGCAAGGTTTACCTTGTGAGCTTCGATATCAGGGCCCCGAGTCTGCTATTCAATAGTGTCAGAATGGTCTATCATTGATCTCATAATTGTTGATTGATGACAAGCCAAAAAGTACCTTAAGTCTGTCGACTTAAGGTACTTTTTGGCTTGTCGTCTACTTGTCAAAATCAACAATTATGAGATCAATGTTAGACCATTCTGACACCATTGAATGAAAAAAAAAGCAGACTCGGGCCCCAGGTTTCTAATAATATGTTATTTGAATAACATGACATAATATCATAATTATTCTGTGTTAATTCCTATAAATACATATGAATGTTCGTCTTCTTCAGCGTGTCGATGATAATTCAAATTGAGGCGGCCTAAAGATCACGAGTTCAGCTCTTTTAGTAGCTTTCATCAACTCCAAAAGGAAAGTTTGTTTGTATGTTTGTCCTCGATGGATTCCTACACCATTGGTCCGATTATGATGAAACTTTGGTGGGTCCTTCTGTGTAAGTTCTGCGAAGGTTAGTGGCCAAAAAGTCTATATTATATACTAGCGTTGCCCGCGGCTTCGCCCGCATGGATATCGAAAAATATGCCAACAAACTATCATCCCCTATTTAACTCCCTTAGGGGTTTTATTTCCGAAACAAATTAAATACTTAACCTTTCCTCGAGAACCACTCTATGCATTGATGAAAACAGCATAGAAAATGGTGCAGTAGTTTTTAAGTTTATTGCGAACAGACAGACGCGGTGGAGGACTTTGTTTTATAATATGTAACTGATTTGCAGCTAGTATTCTTATAAAATGGTTATGTAAGTATTTTCTACATGTCATGGAATGATGATGTGATGCTTTCCTTGGTCCAAATCATAGTTATAAAGAAGTAGTGTATAATGTCCAATTATTCAAAATATCTATAAGCATCTAAGGACGGTGCCTTAAATGACAGGCTTCATTTCTCTTTGTCGTATCTATAACTCTTTTAAAGTTAAAAAGTTTCGACCAGGGCCTGCAGTCTCTACACTAATAACAGCGCTAGGAATGTCGCTGAGCCGTATCGATGTCAAATTTCGTTAATAGATTTTCGGCTTTATTTCAACGGCATAAGGTTGAAAATCTATTAAAGAAAGTTTACGAATTTTCGATTTTACGACATTCGTAGCGCTGTTATTAGTGTAGAGACTGCAGGCCCAGAACTCCGCCACCTAGATAGCGATGGTAGCCTTTTTTTAAGTTTGGAGGTTGTGAAATCATGAAATGACTCCTCACGCTCTGGGTGGAGCGGTTGGAGTGGAGTGTCAGGCTTCTACTGACTAAAAACCACTTAATTATGTATCTCTTTCGAACAACTCGCAGCCTCGACAGGCGTCACGCCGCGTCAGTCCTTGCGGGCCCATACAATGTTGCTGACATCTCTTTGAGGCGCGCGTGGAACACGGACGCGCCGTCTACAAGGACGCGCCGTCGACACGGCAGTGTTGATAGCCTCAAACAGGCTTCATTTATCTAAACTAACTTGCTTTTTCATTCTAAATGTTAATCTACACACGTCAGAGCAAGACAAAACTACAAGATAACGAAATATCATCGTATAACGGCTCCCACTGTTGAACAAACAAACATGAAACTTTTGCCGGCGGTTCCTTGAATTGAAACGAAGTAGGTATTAAGCGAAATATTCTGTGCTAACGATTCAATATAATAATTATTTCATAGAATCGTGAGTAACTTCGAGTTTCTAGGAATCTTAGAAGCGAAATTAAGGTTAATTCAGTATAAAACCAGCTTTTGGTTTTTTCTAAGTTTTGTAAATACAATTAGTGGCTACATCGAGGAATTTGTGTACTTATTAGGTTTTTTTTTTCGTTTTGACTCGATGGTATAGTAGTCGCAAGTCCTAGGATCGATTTCAGGGTCGGGCAAAGTGTTATTGGGTTTTTCCCTCACGAATTCCTCAGTAGCAGCCACGGGGTCTAGATAAGTGCCCGGTTGTTGGCAATTATAGACTCGCCCATAAGACACAAGCCTTAAATATTACTGGCGATATATGGGTATACTGTTAGGTACCTACACCTCTGCCCAGCCCTTCAGGGATTACAGCCGTGATTCTATGATATGTTTTGTTGCATATTATTATAGAGACACCATGCTCGAGAAGAAGCTTTGAGTTCTTTGGGCACATTGCCAGGAAAAGAGGCGAAAACTTAGAGAAGCTGCTGATAACGGGCAAGGTAGGCGGGAGAAGACCCAGAGGCAGAAGCCCAATGCGCTGGTCAGACTAGTTCCGCTCTGCCCTAAACACTTCCGTCTGCGATGCCTTGCATGCTGCCGAAGACAGAATGAGCTGGCGCAAGACAGTCAGAGAGAAAGTGATCCGCAGAGGCCACGACCCTCAGCATTGAGGAAAAACGACGCAAGGAGGAGGAGGGGATTAAAGAGACAATAACTTGACATATTGTTACTGATTTTGCTACAACTGATATTTAGTTACTGTATAACCGCAATGTTGTTTTGTGCCGAAATCATCAAGCGTTGCAAATGCGCCTTACATTCATCATTGGAACCAATTCAGGAGCATCCAATAGTAGAAATCAATATCCCTGGGTCGGTACCGCCTACAACGCACACATTGTGTTGTGTAGTTATCATTGTTTCCTAATAATATGGTATTCAAATATATTGTTTATGGCAAATAGAATGGTACGTTATGGCAGTTTGTTATGCCTCTGTCAGACTGATGTATCAATTTGTGATGTCGTCCATCATAATTCATAACATTCTGACGGCGTTCGTTTTGTCTGATGCATTTTGGATCAAAGGAAACAACATTGAGTGATAAAATTGAAAATGATTGTTAATGGACGGAGAGGGAAAAGAGTTAATAAAAGTGTGATGAGTCAGACAGAAAAGAAAAGAGAGTAAAGGAGCGTGGTGATGGAAAAAAATGTGTGTTGCGCCCCAAAGCATTAATTTACCTACACTTCAAGCAATGTACAGAGACGGAAATTTTCTACCAGTCAACGTTACCAGTAACAGTATTGTTTATGAGGAAATGGTAGAAAAAGAATTAATAATGATTGAAAAAAGTAATCGTAGTTGCCTAGTGATTACTATATTCAATCATTTCGTTTTGTTGACCGCTTTGTGGACACAGCATGTAATTTGTGGTTACAACAATAGGGTATTTTACCAAAAAAATCTAATTAGTCCGTCTGTTAGATTATCGAAAAATATCGGATACGTGTTTTTTGTTTTCTCAAATTAATAAAAATTGACGAAGATGAAACCTGTCAAAGATCATGAGTGGGGGTTTTTCACGTCACTCTGTGGGTAAAAAAGTACTATCTTTGTGACGTCACACGACTTGACACGACTTTTCGAAGCACTGTATCGTCTTTATTTTTTGTTTACGTGAAAAAAGAAAAAATACGTGTCCATTATTTTTTGGAAATCTATCTGACGGACTAATTAGATTTTTTTGGTGAAATACCCTATTATCGACATGACATAACGAGCCGTTAGTTTACAAACCGCCTGATTTCACCACAACTACTGAACTCCGTTTAACGCAATCTGATTCGTCACTCCCCAAAATAACGCTTACGTGACACTTGACAGCCGCTTCATGCTACACAATGTGACCCCAGAGAATATACCCGGAGTCCCGAAAACTATCTACGGAAGTGCGGACATGTCAGCGGTCTACCTATATATATAAAAACACAAAGCGCCGTTGGACAAAGGACGGGACAGCTTCAGAGGACTTCCTCGCATCATCAGGCAAACCTTTCAGCCCCTATTATAACTGGCTTGAAAGACAATTGGAATGTGAACCAATGTGACGCATTAAAAGGAGGTAGGGCAAAGTAGGTGGTTCAAAGGTATTTCCTTATTATTGTTTTTCTTTGAATTGGGGTCTATTATTTCGTAAGATATTTTATCTACCCAAATATCATAAACCCTCTATAATGCGTTCAAAAACCATAGGCAATGACCAGCATTACCAACCAGCAGAAATAAACATAACTGTTATGAACTCATAAGGTTATGGGTTTATATTTGGAACAGGTGTCAAATTCAAGTGAGTGTGCTATTTTATTACCTACATTAAGACCATCAAAAAGACATCTAAACATCTACATTTTTTATTGCATTAGACTGGTAACAATGCTGGTCATTTCCCTATGGTTCCTGAACCCATCATAGAGCCCTTATGATATTTGGGTAGATAAATTAGTATGCAACTATACATAATTAGGCATTACAACACTCGTGTGATGCTACACGAGTGTTGTAATGCCCTTCATTATGCACAGTCGCATAAACTACTATTATTAAATTAATGTTTTCGTTTTATTGTAGGTATGAGAAGTAGGTTTTACTTCTAAAGGGAAGAAGTCGGTGAAGGAAAACAGGAAACCAGCATGTCCTAGAAATGAAAAAAAAAAAATCGAAGACGTGACGTGACGTCTTCCAAGTCTTCCAACCCGCACTGTGCCCGCGTGGTGAACCTATTCCCTTTCATAGAGAGGAGGTTGTGTTCTAGGAGTGGGAACATTATAGGTTGATTACGCTTAGAAGAGGTTTACAAAACAACTTAATCAAACACACAAAAGTGATCGACTTCAAAAGTTACAGTTAATTTTCACTTTTTTTTATTTTATACCAAGTTTAAAAAAAAAAATTAATAACGGTCTGAATCATAAGTTATACGTCATATAACTTATTATAATGTAGTTTCAACCTGCAATATGTGTAGGCATGCCTTAACAATAACCTTCATTAGCATTCCTGTATGTACGCCTTATAAATTACGAGTATCTAAAATAAATACCTACCTATATCCTCTTCGTACACACGGCTACACATCAAGCTAAACAAAACCAGTATAATGTGATCGTTCATTGTGCGAAAAGATCTAGTAAAGTGAGGCCAAGATTAACTGGTTTTGTATAGCTTGATGTGTAGCCGTGTGTACAACATTATTAATCCCATTGACAAGCTTTCAGGTTACCTAATGAACCTGTACGGGTAACAAACTAAAGTCACATAGTTCTAAGATAATAGTATTACGTGTAAGACCTAACGTAATAATCTCCGGGGAAAAGCCAATTTCATGGCGAAGGTAACCCGACTACTCATGCCTGTACTGATAGAGATTTTCCATTGCATCTTAGGTAGCCATGTAACCAGTTGATTTTTAAAATGGTAAGGAACTAAGTGTTATTCGGTTTTTTCATCAGGAATTTTTCAATAGCAGCCACGGAGTCTAGATTTGTACCCGGACGATGACGATAGGCTTGGTCCCCATTATATAGGACTAAAACATTCCTGGCAAAATGTGGATCAATAATGGGTACACCTCTGCCATATCCTTGGGGGTTACGAGTAAGTGTGATGTTATATTATTATGGCCAACTCGGCAAATACCTGTTCTCTCTATCTTTAGTTTAGAAGATTAAAAAAAAAACCATAGATGTCTGTCTTAAAAGTATAAAAACACTTACATTAAATGCTTTATGAGTATCTACCTACTTCACACGTAACGTAAGGTGCAAACATAAACTTTCCTTTCAAATGACCTAGATTTCCTGTGGATATGTCAACATGCCCAGATAGGGCGATATCATCGAAGGCTCCGGTCGTTAGGACATGCCGGTAAAGTATGACGTCTCCCTCAAATGACATGTGCAAATTGGATAGAAGACCTCATTTGTCAGCTGAGACCATTAAAATCGACCTTATCTTCTCCAGGTAAGTCGTAGTTTTGAAAAGAATTTTGTTTATAGGATCATCATAAGCCGACAAAACAATTGAATGTGAACTTGTACTAAAAACTTGCAATTGTAAACGATATGTATCGCTACGCATACCAAACTGTCGCTAAATTTCATATCTCGTGCGTATCATAATACAGGACCTGTGTATTATGACACGTGTACGATATGATGTATAGCGACTGTCAATATTGGGAAGCGATAGCTATCATGCGAGTGCTGGGTACACGGTTTCACATTCAATTTGTTTTGCTTAAAGCGATGTGGCTATACCAAGCAGGTATATGAGCAAAGTGTGAAAAGGTGAGGGCCTCAGCAATGTAAACGTTTACGTGTTGCTGCAATACGGGAAGCGAGTGGTAGTTTAAAATCAGCCTATCCTTGAATTTTCCGGCGCAGTCCCAACTATGGATACGGCAATAAGACAAAAAAAAAAGAAAAATTAGCAACAGTCCCGTTTGCATTTCAGAGTCGCTTATCTAATGGTAGTAAAGAATATGTTAAAACAATCTTTAGAAGCTTGGACTTTTTTTCAGTAGAAAACATTACTAAGCGATTTCTGCGCAATTTTAAATAGTCTCAGTGACTCAGTCATGACTGCTCAGAAAAAGCTCAATAGCCATCTAATAAGAAAATGTGAACATCGTTTAAAGATTGCGAATACAAAACTACTTACTACCTTGTTCTAGTTGAAATGGTACATTGCAACACCTAACTTGTAACGAACGTAAACTTTAACGTTTCAGCAAATAAAACGGCTTGTTTTAGTCTAGCACGGAAACTAAATATTTGCATAATAATGGCCATTGAATTATGCATATAAGGAGATGAGGTTCAAGAGTACTTCGATGGTACAAAGTAAGGAGGGACTTGTCAAAAAGTTTGTATATTTAAAAGTTAAAGTGATTTTGAAATGGGAGTCTTGAAAGGAGGCATTTTGTCGCCAGTTTGTACCGACTGATTCATATTCATAAGCAGGTAGCCTTTGTGCACAAGTGCATTGATGTATTTGTAAGGCGTGCTACATCAATGTTACAGTCGGTCTGCTTTGGCACAGCCGGGTGGCACGATATCTTTTGTGCTGGCCCAGTGTGCGCAGAGTCATGCATGAAGAGGCTGACTTGTAGGTCTAAAATGGCCGCTTTTGCAGAATCATAAGTTGAAGCATGTTCAAATTCTAAAATGGTCTCAGATGTAGTTAATATTACAGATTGTCAGTTGGTGAATATTTTATGAATTGTAACGTAATTTATATTATTATTCTTTTTAAGAGGCCATTTTAGGTCTCTTGAATATTTGTGTAAAGTCGTCCTTGTAGACTAAGAGGGTTAGGGACACACACGTGACAGTAGTTAATTTTTTTTAATACCAATTTTTTTGAAGTTTTCATTTTTTTATAAGCATAATATTATGGTAATCAAGCCATAGTATTCATTTTCCTTTGAAAACGTACATTACGAACGTATACAGATTTCCTTCTCCCGTGTCTACGAACTAATTTGAAACAGCTCATACCGAAGAAAAAAAACCAGCCAGTCAGCAAGCAAAACTACCAAGCCAACTAATTACAGAGTCGCAATAAAAAAAAACATCTAGAAATGGGTTGCAAATCACATTTTCCAATTTTACGTTCCGATAACTGGATCGCAGCGTAGCGATTTGATTTTGTATTCGATTTCAGTTTCCGAGTACCTTTGTATCGAGTAAGTACAACTAGGAATACTCGAGTGTATGAAATGGAGCTTGTATTGTATCACTTCTCTGTTTTGTATTCAGCTCGAATTCTTTAAGACCGTTTCAACTTTATTCTGTAGTGCTGGGACAGCGTTTCTGAAGAAATCGAATGAAAATGTTCTTCTGTTTCGTAGTCGTGTCTTTCATGTTTGCAGTAAAAGGCATTCTTCAAAGTTTTGCCAGGTACTTTCGACAATATCGTCTCACATAGACTCAATACTAGTCTCGACATGGATTCTCGGTACTCCTAACGAGGATGTCTACGTTATTGAGGAATTTCAAATTCTAAATTATTGTGAATCAGACAGTTATTGTGAAGTATCAGAAAGTAATCTGTATTACTACAGCAACACGGTCAAATTTCTTAAAAATCTTCCAAGAAAAAGTTTCGTACCATACTCAAAAACTTTTACTTACATAATTTTATTTGTGAAGTTTGCCACATTACATTTCTAACTTTAAATAAAAAGCGTGCAGTAAAAAGCCCTCATTACGTTGAAAGAAATTTAATGACAAAGGATAAGAGCTTTTTGCTTTAAACCCGTATTTATAATAAATATATTTTAAGTTTATGTTAAAATCTGAATAAAATATTTACTAGACTTTCCAGAAATCCGATCTCACTCCTGTCTTACTTCGTTGCATTTTATATTAATAAACTCGACGTTCATCAGGGTTGCTTTCTTCATATATCATAAATTATTTTATCAGTACGAGCATGTCATGTGAGGTATAATTATTATAATTGTCTTCGTCAAAAGGCTTCGCAGAAATGCCTTTATAAATAATTTAATGACAATAAGCTGCCAAGGTGAAAAGTAATGGAGATTTATAAAGCGTAAACACAATATTGTTGGCTCAAAGTCACGCCATCGGCCAGTAGCCGTCCGGTTAGCGTACGGTCGTTGTGCGGCAACCGACAGAAGTTCATAAAACGAGGCAAGCGGCGCACAGTGGATCGAAAATCGAATTTCGAAGACATTTAAATTCTTTTCGCTTTTTAATTTTTTTTTGCTTGTGATAAGCTTCTAATTACTCCAGCAGCTATGAATATATACAAGGAATATGATTTGATAGGTAAACTAAATTAAAAAAAAATTAAAATGAAAATTTTGTATGGCGTCAAAGTAATAAATCCAAATATCTTCAAAACCATAGTCTCGCAAGATATATCCTTACAGATGACTGTTCTACAAATTATTTGTGATTTTTTGGTGTATTTTATATAACTCTGACTTCTGCGGTTTTTTTATAAAAAATATATACGTTATATAAAAAAATGGTTGAACTATAACTTGTATTTACATCCAAACCAATGGGTTTATAAACTTGAAATTTTGCAGAGAGGTGTCTGTATTTTAGAGAAACACTACTGCATTATCCAAATTAAGAAGTAAATTTAATGACATCTTAAAAAAAAAAGTGATAATTTAATTACGCATTCCAAGAACTCGTTTTTAATACTGTATTGTATGATCGTTAACCTAATAGGAAATATCTAATTTCCCAAATTATATAATAACCTTAATTTTGATGACATAAATTGCTGTAATTAGTATCTCACTATTACTTTTATGACATCATTAAGGGTAGCTAAGCTAAATATTATAAAATGAAAGTTATTATTTACATTATAATATATACATAATAAAACTAACATATTTATACAAATAAGACTAAAAATAAGTACCTACATACATATAAATAAAACGACGACAATAGGACACTTACGCGTCAAAGTAATATATAATAGGTTAACGATCATACAATACATGTTTGATCGTTAACCGTTATCGATCGTTAGGAAATATCTAATTACCCAAATTATATAATTACCTTAATGATAATTAGTACCTAATTATAAGTATTGTGACATTAATAAGGGTAATTAGGCTAAATATTATAGCGTTAATGAGGGTAGTTGAGTATTACATATAAGTACAACTGCAGAATATTCTATTATTTAGTTCGTATTGAGCATTTGAATCATTCCGGTAGATATTTAAGTGTAAAGTATGGAGGGCCTTGTTACAAACCTAGATTTGTTTGTCATATTAAAACAATCTGACAAGAAGAATGATAGTGACAAAGTGTTTGAAACAGTGGTATCTTGCTTGGATCATAGTCTTTCTGACGAAGACCGTTTGACTTTGAAAATCTTTTGCCAAAGATTCACGAGAGTTGCAGTTATAAGATGGCAGAAATCCCAAAGGAACTTTACGGATTTTAAAAAATATTACGGAACTTGGCTTGAAGCAAACATCGACTGGCCTAGCTGTATACAACCAACAGCTGAAAGTTCTGAAACAAGCTGTACTGAACACTTAAATATCTACCGGAATGATTCAAATGCTCAATACGAACTAAATAATAGAATATTCTGCAGTTGTACTTATATGTAATACTCAACTACCCTCATTAACGCTATAATATTTAGCCTAATTACCCTTATTAATGTCACAATACTTATAATTAGGTACTAATTATCATTAAGGTAATTATATAATTTGGGTAATTAGATATTTCCTAACGATCGATAACGGTTAACGATCATACATGTATTGTATGATCGTTAACCTATTATATATTACTTTGACGCGTAAGTGTCCTATTGTCGTCGTTTTATTTGTGTATGTAGGTACTTACTTTTAGTCTTAATTGTATAAATATGTTAGTTTTATTATGTATATATTATAATGTAAATAATAACTTTCATTTTATAATATTTAGCTTAGCTACCCTTAATGATGTCATAAAAGTAATAGTGAGATACTAATTACAGCAATTTATGTCATCAAAATTAAGGTTATTATATAATTTGGGTAATTAGATATTTCCTATTAGGTTAACGATCATACAATACAGTATTAAAAACGAGTTCTTGGAATGCGTAATTAAATTATCACTTTTATTTTTTTTAAAGATGTCATTAAATATACTTCCTAATTTGGATAATGCAGTAGTGTTTCTCTAAAATACAGACACCTCTCTGCAAAATTTCAAGTTTATAAACCCATTGGTTTGGATGTAAATACAAGTTATAGTTCAACCATTTTTTTATATAACGTATATATTTTTTATAAAAAAACCGCAGAAGTCAGAGTTATATAAAATACACCAAAAAATCACAAATAATTTGTAGAACAGTCATCTGTAAGGATATATCTTGCGAGACTATGGTTTTGAAGATATTTGGATTTATTACTTTGACGCCATACAAAATTTTCATTTTATTTTTTTTTTAATTTAGTTTACCTATCAAATGATATTCCTTGTATATATTCATAGCTGCTGGAGTAATTAGAAGCTTATCACAAGCAAAAAAAATTAAAAAAGCAAAAAGAATTTAAATGTCTTCGAAATTCGATTTTCGATCCACTGTGCGGCGTTGCAACGGTCACTTTTTGCTTGGACGGCGCTCGGAAAGGACTTGCTACCCGACTATTATCGTGTGCTTCGCTATTTTTGGTTTATGTTTTTGCTCGTGTACTGATTATTCCATTTTGCTGGTGCTATTTCTATTTGATTATTGTTTAAAATGTTTGTTGTGATATTTTTGTAAAAGTGTAATCTAAACGATATTAAACATTGTTTATTTTGATCACGTATTTCACTTCTGATTCCTAACATCAGAAGTGGGATAAAGATCATTTTCGCCCACAAGTTAAAAACTAGTTTTCAGGCTTTTAATTTTAGATAAAAGCCGGTAGTAGTTAGCAATGGATAGATCGAGTTGTTCGCGTTCAAAAACTAGTGCCTCTCGTTCTAAGCGATCTTGTAGCCACCATACGCGGAGTGGAAGGTCACGTACGTAGCAAGTTTCGGGATCCGATCGCCGTTCCAAGCGCGAACGAGATTGTCGTAGGAGCCGCGTGAGGACGCGAAGTCCTGTGTAACCGCTCTCGCGGTTGAGGCGACGCTCCGGACAGGATTGTTGGTTTACTTTCGTTCCTGATACAAGTAAGATCGAACCATACAATTTTAATATTTCGTTGATTTATTAGTCGCAAGCGCGACTACTGAGCATGAAGGTTCTGGGTTCGATTCCCGGGTCGGGCAAAGTGTTATTTTCTGGATTTGTGCCCTGTTGGTGACAATGGGCTCACCCCTATTACATGGTTAAGCTTATGTCTTAACATAATTGGCGAAATGTGGGTATACTGGGTACCTGTGCCTAACCCTTCGGGGATTACAGGCGTGATGTTATGTGTGTGTTTATAAGGTCACTGGGGTGATTGGCAATGCCTCGGATGCATTGGTGGTTATTTACATGGTTAAGCTTATGTCTTAACATAACTGGCGAAATGTGGGTATACTGGGTACCTCTGCCTAACCCTTCGGGGATTGCAGGCGTGATGTTATGTGTGTGTTTATAAGGTCACTGGGGTGATTGGCAATGCCTCGGACGCATTGGTGGTTATTTACATGGTGGTGCTAATACGTCGCTTAACGATTGGTTGACCAATAACAGCACGTGGACTCATTTTAAACACGAATTTCGGTCATTGCGTCCGCGTGAAGTCGATATGGTCACTGTGCTATAATGACGTTATGAGTACAAGTATGACCTAGTTAGTTTTTTTTTCAAAGTTGGGTACTTGTGTATGTGAGTTTAAAATATTTGTGAAGGTACCCACGATACAGGAGAAATTCCTGGTGTGGGGCAACGTTGTGATTTGTGGTATATCTGATGCTAAACAAAATACAGTCAAAAGTCTTATTTTCCGTATATTTGAAACCCAAAAGTGCAGTTGTTGGCACATCAAACTCAAATAATCATGGTCTGCGTAAATGCAAACCCCTAGGCCCTACGCAATATGATCAGTTGACTTGTTTTCGTGTGAAGACGTAGGCCGTATTAGGTTCACTGTGAAGTCTGATAAGTTTTGCTTTTTAAAGAAGGTGCCTAATACACATTATAGGCTAAGAAAGATGCCAATGAGTTACGTATCAGTTGATGTTTAAGGATTTTGATGAAGTAAAGTTGTGGTTGTAAGCCAATTAAGAGATTCTATCGGCTGTATTGTGTTAGACATTACCAGTAATTATTGTGTAGTCGTAGTCCGATTAAAATTGAAGGTTTTTGAGGAAACTCGAGTAGACAGTGGGTGTGTTTGTTGTATGTTGTGCGTTTAGCTCTGGTTGAGGTCAGGGTCTGGAAAGACCGTAGTGTGAAGTCAAATGGTGATACACACGGGAGATCGACTTGTTTACTAGTCAGTTAGAGATCTGTGGTTTTACTCGATGATTTTTGTGAACCTGGCATTTTTTTTTTGACGCAATAATGTTTTTAAGATTGATTTAAACGACAATGGTACATGACCCAGGGTGGTTGATTGTTGTATTTTCGATAATTTCCAGTTTAGCCACGTTTGATTTTATCAACGAGAGTGGGACCTAATGGATGTTTGGTCAGGAGTGACCGAGTGGAACAAAATTCTGTCGTAGATTTGTCTCTTTGCAGAGTAACCATTACATAAGGACGTGTGGTTTGGTCAAGCGCGTGGCCTCAGCTGTGTGTATGGAAGTCTGTGTGATATGCTAACAATGTGCCTATGTCAACAGCCACTGAGGGGTATGCAAACTTGGAGCCTATGCCTACAGTGTGTGTGGAAGTCTGTGTGATATGCTAACAATGTGCCTAGGTCAACAGCCACTGAGGGGTATGCAAACTTGGAGCCTATGCCTACAGTGTGTGTGGAAGTCTGTGTGATATGCTAACAATGTGCCTATGTCAACAGCCACTGAGGGGTATGCAAACTTGGAGCCTATGCCTACAGTGTTGTGGAAGAAGTCTGTGTGATATGCTAGCAATGTGCTTTTACGTGCCTATTGGTATTCTTGTCTGACAAGTTTTGTTTGGTGAATGTTTCTTTGAATTTGATTCTCGACTTGAATGTTCCTTAATGAATGAGATTACACTCTTGTTGTACTATTCGGTTAGAGAGCCTTGGTGTTAAAGGTTTTACTCGGTGATTTCAGCAGTTTTTGTTGCAATAGAATTTTTAAGGTTGGTGTGAACGACTATGGTATATGACTCAAGGTAGTTGAGTGTTGTATTTTCGATAATTTCCAGTACATTTGATTTAATTAATGAGAGTCGAATTTGGTGCCACCCAATGGAACTAAAGTTTTGTCAGGAGTGATCGAGCGGAACAAAATTCTGTTGTAAATTTGTTTGTTTGCAGAGTAACGCAACGTGGACGTGGATGCCACATAACGCTGCCTGGCCTTAGCAGTGGTTGCCAGGGCTTTGCCACAGCGACGCTGTGAACGTGCACGTCACTGCAGGGTGCGAGCGCGCCTTACTGGCGTTGCTGAGCGCGTCGCTGCAAGGCGACTGCGCGCCCTACTGGCGTTGCTGAGCGCCTCGCTGCAGGCCAAGCGCCTCGCTGAAGCCCAGCGCCTCGCTGCAGGCCGAGCGCGTCGCTGCAGGCCGACTGCGCGCCCTACTGGCGTTGCTGAGCGCCTCGCTGCAGGCCAAGCGCCTCGCTGAAGCCCAGCGCCTCGCTGCAGGCCGAGCGCGTCGCTGCAGGCCGACTGCGCGCCCTACTGGCGTTGCTGAGCGCGTCGCTGCAAGGCGACTGCGCGCCCTACTGGCGTTGCTGAGCGCCTCGCTGCAGGCCAAGCGCCTCGCTGAAGCCCAGCGCCTCGCTGCAGGCCGAGCGCGTCGCTGCAGGCCGACTGCGCGCCCTACTGGCGTTGCCGAGCGCGTCGCTGCAGGCCGACTGCGCGCCCTACTGGCGTTGCTGAGCGCGTCGCTGCAGGCCGAGCGCCTCGCTGCAGGCCGAGCGCCTCGCTGAAGCCCAGCGCCTCGCTGCAGGCCGAGCGCGTCGCACGCGCTGCAGGCCGACTGCGCGCCCTACTGGCGTTGCTGAGCGCGTCGCTGCAGGCCGAGCGCCTCGCTGCAGGCCGACTGCGCGCCCTACTGGCGTGTACAGCGCGTCGCTCCAGGCTTCTAGCGCGCTGCTGACGTGTTAAGCGCGTCGCTCCAGGCTACCAGCGCGCTACTGACGTGTTAAGCGCGTCGCTCCACGGTGCCAGCGCACCCTATAGGCGCAGTTGTGTGCGGCACTCCACGGTGCCAGCGCGCCCTGCAGGCGCAGTCGTGCGTGGCACTCCACGGTGCCAGCACGCCCCACTGGCGTTGTGAGACACGCTATCAAGGAGACAGCGAAGACTCGGCCGCCTTGTTGGAAGCTGACGAGGACGTCAGAGCGTCAGGAGAGGCCGTGTTGGCTCAAAGTCACGCCATCGGCCAGTAGCCGTCCGGTTAGCGTACGGTCGTTGTGCGGCAACCGACAGAAGTTCATAAAACGAGGCAAGCGGCGTTGCAACGGTCACTTTTTGCTTGGACGGCGCTCGGAAAGGACTTGCTACCCGACTATTATCGTGTGCTTCGCTATTTTTGGTTTATGTTTTTGCTCGTGTACTGATTATTCCATTTTGCTGGTGCTATTTCTATTTGATTATTGTTTAAAATGTTTGTTGTGATATTTTTGTAAAAGTGTAATCTAAACGATATTAAACATTGTTTATTTTGATCACGTATTTCACTTCTGATTCCTAACAATATTTTAATTATTTCATAAGCTGGAATATGTAGTAGTAGTAGAATACCTACATCAAAAACTGTGTAGGCAGTAAGGGCGAAGTTAACCGATGATAATTAAAGCAATCAGAACATCTAAGCTGCGTTCAAGAGATGTTTTAGGTGTCAATATGCTCAAACAAAAAATGCTTTCTTAAACATGGTTAAGATTTGGTTTTATTGGCCCTCAGTTTATATAGGGTGATAGGGAAACTTAACCTATTCCTTGAAAGAGGTTATGATAGACCTCTATCATAACCTCTTTCCATAAGTACCTACTTATCAAGAAATTAAGTACAGTTAACTAGTTGTCAAAACTGTAGCTCTACCATGAGTTTACACAGCAAAAACTCGCTAGCGTCTCCGTAAATTAGTTGTATGAAATATTGTACAGCGCTCACAGAAAGAATTAAAATTCATACCATGAGCGCTATAGATTACGAAAGGTTTAACACCTAGCGTAATCTATTCGATAGTCACTAACGTTCTTCAGCTGTCACCATACAAAACGGTACCATGAGTCACTAATTTCACTAAACCTATCGATAAGACGCTTACTTTAGTAGTTACGTAGCTCACTAGCATTTTGGCGTGTGAAACATATGTTTACATTAAAATTATATACGTTTTTGAGTCTAATATAGTCAAAATAATGTCTGCAAGTGGTTATTTAGCATGGAATATGTCAGTGGTCGCTAAATTTGAAGACCAACGACTTGAATAACATGAATTTCAAGCCAAAATGTTAGATACCAATTGGAAAATATAATTTTGAGGAAAGTTCAAACTTACCTTTCTATAAACTCTACCAACAATTGGAACTGTGTGACACTGGTCCTCATTGTATTAAATAATCTGTTTAAATCTATAGTATACTTTTAAACTACACAACGCAGCTCTGTCACTCAAGGTCAACTATCAATTTTTTTTTTTTTTTTTTTTTTTAGTTTTTTTTTCCACACCTATCACAACGCCATCTAGTCCCAAGCTAAGCAGAGCTTGTGTTATGGGTACTAGACAACTGATAAACATACTTATATATTTCTAAATAGATACATATTATAGATAAATTACACCCAGACACAGAACAAATTATCGTGCTCATCACACAAACATTTGTCCTGGGTGGGAATCGAACCCACGACCTCCGGCATAGCAGTTAGGGTCACCAACCACTAGACCAACAGGCCAGTCAAATTACGAATTGAATACACGACAGTGACATATTATAAGGAATAAAAATTCAAAAACCACTTAACACTATGTGTAGTCTGCTATCTGTCAACTTTTCAATGTCGTCGGTTTATTTGTGTAGATACCGTTCTCTCTTCTTATTAGTGGGAAAGAAAGAAACAAAACATTAGTAGAGTGAAGTTAGCTAGACGACACAATCTATCGAGCTTACCTTAGCGCCTGCGTAAGACTCCGTAAATCTCATGGTGCAAACATAATCGTAATCTATTTGATCCACGTTAGTACGCTAGCGAGTACAACGCTAGCGATTAAGTTTTCGATGACAACTCATGGTAGAGCTACTGGAAGGTTACGAGTACCAAGCTGCACATGCACATGATGGCACATGATGGTACATTCTATTCTTTCTATACATTCTCCAAAAAAAGAGATGAACTTTTATTTTAAAAGACAGAAACGCTCTACTCCCATTTAAACAGAAATAAAAAAGTAATGCAGAAACGATATCCGATTCAATAAAACCCAACATTTATGCTTTCTTCTGTAAAAAGTTTTCGTTCAAGAATGCGCTCTGTTTTAATTGAATTTCCCACGAAAAAGGCACAAAACTTGGCAGAATTTAAGAGTAACAATAAATAAGTTGACCGGAAGCTAATGGTAATTTAATTCGATTGCTTTTTAAAGCTTTTGTTGTATATAAAAGGGATGACAAAGAGCGAATTTCATTTCGAGTTTGCTCTCGTATTTATTTTTTTATAACGAATGAAATATTGATACAGTGTGATTTGAATACGTGTGTGCTCGTTATATTTTCATACGTGAATTATTTTCAACAATGCGATTTTTTTTATTGCGTGTTAAAATCATTGTAGCGTCTGTTTTCCCCCGATGGGGTGATGATTTTGTTTTTCCATCAGTAATCAGGATTTGTGCACGATTTTAAATTAGACTTAAATCTAACTGGCGATATTTATGTGGGTGGACTATTTGGTACACCCTTGCCTAACCCTTTGGGGATGGTGTGATGTTATATTATGTTCATATTGTTATCCTACAATGATAAGCGGCCATTTTAGACAGGCCATCGAAGTCAAATAAAATGTCGGAAAATTATATAAAAAAGTTTCAGTATATAAAACTGCCAGTCGATAGATAAGGATAGCCTGCAGTGAAAGTAATTGCAAGTGATGTATAGCAAGTACTTTAGAAAGTTCAACAATAGCTTGATCTGAGATAGGAGAAGGGAAGCTGGTAGTCTGGAGAACATTTTAAAAATTACATTAACTGAAGTGCACTTTGTGAAGTAAGCTGTTGCTGGATTTTCTCACCATTATAATAGTTGACACAAATAAATGATAGTGGAAGGATTTAGTTATCTGAGCTATAGGTTTGCGAGATTTGGTATCTACTGGTAGAACTCGTTAAATTAGATTTAGAAACAGTGATACCAAGATCGATTATATGAATGATTTTAATTTCCTTACTTTCGTTTGACAAAAATTCCCAAAAAAACCTATTCAAATTAGATTAAGTCTGGTTTTACCACCCATTGCATTGCCTCCGTGGTCGAGTGGTTTGGGCGTTTGCCTTATTACACCTTGTCCCACGGGAAGCATACTTTGCAAAGTTGTTTCCAGTTTGGTTAGGACATTGAAGGCCTGAATCACCTCATTGCCTGATAAAAATATGATTCCGTGCTTTGGAAGACACGTATAAGCCGGTGGTCCCGGCCGCCAAACGGTGGTCGTCAAACCATGTCAGAGGCCTTTGAGGTGGTTTAGAAACTCTGATACTAAGGTGTGTGCAGTAAGGTCTAACGACTAACGACCTTACTGCACACACGATAAGAAGACCACCCATTACATACAGAGTTTCCTCTGCACTCTGTGCCTCGGAAAGCAAGCTAAGACGCTGATCCCGGCTGTCAAATTACAGAAGTTTGACAGTTGTTACAAGTAGTCAGTGGCCTAAAAGTCTGACGACCAGTCTTTCCAAGGGGTATCGTACATATACAGTTCTAACTGGGTTAGTGAAGTCAAATAGGCAGTCGCTCCACACTGTTAAAAATTATGTAATTTTACTAAAAATTATGTAATTTTACATGCAAAAAATTATATAATCCTGTAAAATTTCCGAAAAATCTGGGAAATTTACGGGAAAATATGAAATTTTACATAATTTTCGTCAATTTTACATTTTTTTATGTAAAATTTCATATTTTCCCGTAAATTTCCCAGATTTTTAGGAAATTTTACAGGATTATGTAATTTTTTTGCATGTAAAATTACATAATTTTTTACAGTGCATGTAATAATACTGGCATCAGGTTAGATTGGAAACTGATCTCAACATAGTTGGGAAAAGGGAGGTTGCCGTTTTTTTTTCTGGAAGAAACAAAGAACCTAAATCAGAGGTAACAGTCTTTATTAACGTACAGATGCAATTTTGTTCAGTTCACAATGAAGACCACGCAAAATATATGGATTCTACATTATTATTATAATCAAATCTCGCTCTGGTTCGAATTTAAACGGAACGTTAGATTTCATAATAAATTATTCTCCTTGTGATTCCTTTTCTCCCAGAGGATATGCCAATTAAATCCTAATTAATGTTGGAAAAGCTAATGTTACTAACCCAACTTTATTTCTGGCCTACACAGTTCCCGATAATCTTTTCCAACTCAAACCAAGTTCGAATGTTATATTAACAACTAGCTGATGCCCGCGGCTTCACCCGCGTGGATGTCGTTCAAATTATAATTGTACTAAAACCTTCCTCTTGAATCACTCTGTCTATTAAAAAAAACCGCATCAAAATCCGTTGCGTAGTTTTAAAGATTTAAGCATACAGACAAACAGACAAAAATAGCGACTTTGTTTTATACTATGTAAGGATAAGGATCAAACATTAACAAAATGTATGAAGCGAGATACACGACGTATCTTGCTTTATACATTTTCATAATGTTCATCTGGCGTCTTTGATCGCGTTACCCCTGAATACTTCTGATCCCTCGACCCTTTGCCTTATCATATTTGCATCGTACATTTGTTTCGTTAGATACTCCTTCATTCCTGCCTCTGGTATTCTTTAAACATGTACGAACCAACAGAGCGTGACTTTTCTCATTTTTTCGATGTAGGTACTAAGCGTGTCTTCCATAACTTTACGCTTTTTCTATTAAAAATAAGCGACGTTTTTTGAGCTAAATGACTAAGTTTAATCTATGATCCTGAAACGGGGTAAAAAATAGGAGAAGCTCAAAGGGAGTAGGTCCAGGGTGGAAAATTACAGGCTCTTAATAAATAATACTTAATTGGTCTCTAAGTTCGGGACCCCGAATCCGCTAGATTTGAGACGCACGTCTAATGTCCAGCAGTGGACGTCTTTCGGCTGAAATGATAATCTGAGTTTATCATATACACTGGTGTCTCACCCATCAAATAGGTATGGTTATCTTTTAGTTATTGCTAGAGACCTAAGAGCAGCTTTAGCTAACTTTATAATCGTAAACCATTTCTTTAAGGTATTTTTCTCCTTTCAAACACTTTCTTCAATGTACTTCCCCCTGAAATACTAAATCAACCAGCATAGCTAGATTAGAGCTACAAAACTCAGCCAAATATAGAAATAGCCCGAGACTTCGCTCGATTTAATGGCAGCAAAACAAAAACGAAGTCTAAACGCCAATGCATCGCATATTTCGCGTTCGGAGACAGGCTCGGGTATGCTCGGGCCTGGCTGTCTGTTCGGCCGTGAAATTGCCGTATTCGGCAAAACTTTCGTCCGACTCAATCCCATGCCTGAATTGATGCAATGATTAGATAGCTCGAAGATACTAATCGCTTGTTTTGATTACTTCTATATAAACGGTGCTGTTGAATGAAGAGACTTTGAAGAACTGTGGAGAATTGATAAGATCTTGGAAAATCAGCCTGTAGCTCGCCCAGCCTCACGTCAATGAGACACAAGGCTCTGAGAAAGGGCATGGTCCGTAATAGTCCACGTGGGTCCAATACGGGTCATTATGTTTGGCTCTAGGAGATGCCGTCATCCTCAAGGTTTTTTTGCTTTACCGTTTTGAACCTCTCCTAGAGAGGAGGCCTGAGTCCCCGCAGTGGGAACATTATAGGCTGATGATGATTACCGTTTTGAAAGCCCAAGAAGGTCAATAATTATCCAACCGAACCCAAAACCTAATCCTCCGGGGATAACAGGCGTGATATTTTGAGTTGTGGACAAGAATTAAATATCAGAAAAAGTAATGTGCCTATTTGGGATCGTAGACACAGAAGTCAATGTAAATGAAAATCTGTTTTGTCCTTCTAAAAGCCGGCGCAGTACTGGCAGCCGTCGAACTTTTACGACCAGATTTATGAACATAGATGAACCGAAAACTGTTTGTAAGGATCGTTGCACGTGGTGTTGTTTAGTTTCCTCTTAATAAAGGTAAAAGGTAATAAAGTTACAGAGTAGTTCGTGAGTTAACGAAGTATCTGGTACTCCGTTTATTAAATTTGCTATTCCAAAACATACAAGCAAAAATCGCAAACACAAATATAAATTTGGTGATAGCAATTCGTGCAACTCTGTGGTTCGCAAAAATCGAATACAATGCAGTTTCAGGCGCTACCAACAATTTTATACTATTACAATATCTGTAATCAGCGTTTTTTGTTGCCATTTTGCCTGTGCATATTCGAAAATTAATATTAATTCATTTTGTATTTTATTAAAAAAAGGCAAACTTTAGTCATATCCATGTTACCATATACTATGGACATATGTATATGACACTAAGAAGAATATACAATTTAAAGGCTTGGTTATATGTATATGTTGGTGAGTAAGAGGAATCAGGAATTCCTTAGTAGCTCAAAGTCTCGATTTGAGACCGGTTCGTCATTTTAGAGTGTCGATGGTAATCTAAATTGTGCCGATCCTGAACTGTGTGGCTCGCCTTTATTACAGCAGACTTAAACATACATGGTAAAATGTGAGCATACTAATAGGTGTAAACCCTCCTCTAATCCATGGGAGATTACCGGCCCAATGTTATTTTATGTGTCGGTAACACGAAATTACTGCAATGATCATCGTCATTAAAAGAGCTCGTGCCTATAAAATAACATATACACATACACAATAACATCCGTATATGGTATCGAATTTTCCAGTACTTACTTAGTTTTAGAGGCAGTCGCTCCTTGTAAAATACGGATATTAAGCCACATCTGGTTAGACTGGAAGCCAACGCCATCAAACTTTGGAAAAGGCTGATGATGCTGATGATCATCGCCATTATGTGATTCCATGACAATCCAAGCCTCAGTAACGTAGGAACCATTGTATGGTAATACCCCTTCGTTGTTCATATTACGAGCAACTAATGTTTCCATCTCCCCAAGATCAGCAAAAAATTAAAACCTCTTTTCAAATAACAGAGTATCTTTGAAACTGGGTTAATAGAGCAACCCGTACATTCGCGGCGCGGCCGTCAGTTGCGGGATAATGTTTTGAAACGGTGATTTTACAGCATTCAAATACGAACCATTCGATCAAAATAACACAGTATTAAATCAGATTTTTTTTAAAGTGTTAGAGGAAAGTAAAGGTAATAAATAATGAAAAATCAATAACGGAGAAAGTAGCAGTTTTTCTATCAGAAATTTCTCAACTGCAGCCACAAAGTCTGGATTTAAGCCCGGCTGATGGCAACGATCTCGTCCCCTTTTAACTTAAACATAACTGGCGAAATGTGGGTGTACTTATGACATAAGTAAATGGCTAAGTAATTGGCTATAATGTTGTTATAAACCTATCTACTATGTCTACCTAGCTGTAAGTTTTCCAAAAATAATAAAATAAAATAAAATAAATAACCTCTGCCTAATACTTCGAGGATTGCAGGCGTGATGTTATGTGATGACAGATAGTCTATAAAATATTTTTAAATCCGTTTTTGGCTGTATTAACAAGATATGTGAAAAATAATAAAATACAAATGAATAACAGAGTACAAAATGAAAACTTCAAGAGACACTTAGCATCAAAGGACTCCTTCAAATTGCTGTCATCTGGAATAACGAACTTCAAACCGTACATTTTTGATTTTATCTCTTTTATTCCCAAATCAACGTTAGTATACGGAAAATGTAAAAAAGTAGTTACAAAATGTATTGTTTTTTATTTTACCTTATTTATTTCAACAACGAACCATTATCTATAATATACGAAGAACCTGTTATACTCTTCGCTTTATCACTAGCTAAAAACAACACCAGATCTGCAATCTCCTCTGATTTGGCAATTTTACGAAGTGCAGTGGTTTTCTCTATGTCAGCCCAGATTTTTTCTTGCTCTTCTTTGTCCGTAGTTACTTTTTCTATGAAATCTGTTCTCACTGGCCCCGGATTAATACTGTTCACACGAACACCTTTTGGCGCGAGTTCCAATGCAACACTTCGCGTGAAATGATCTAAGCCAGCCTTTGACGTACAATAAGCGAAATTTTCCGGCCAGAATATTCCCGTGGCAGCAGCACTAGATATGTTTACTATATTCCCTTTGCTTTCAATGAGATAGGGTGCCGCTAGATGAGTTAAATATACACCTGATCGAAGATTGGTTGCCAAGATTTGATCAAACTTTTCTATAGCATGTGGGTCGAGAATACTCACGAGGTTAAACATCCCCGCGTTGTTCACTAACACATCCAATTTCCCAAAGTGTTCTATTGTGTCAGTAATGATTTTCTTCGTGTTTTGTTCATTGGTTACATCGGCTATGATCATTAATGGTTTGCTATCATTTCGTTCACATACTTCTGAAATGTTTTTAAGCTTGGTCTCGTTTCTACCGACTATTGTTAATTTCGCTCGTTCTTGCGACAATTTTATCGCAGTGGCAGCTCCTATACCAGAACTGCTGCCGGTGATTATGATTACCTTATCCTCAAAACTCATTGTTTCTTTATGGAATTTGATAGAAGACACACTACAGTATTTTAATAAGGATCAAGTGATTATGTATGCTAACGAGTATAGTTGGGAACAAACTGAACGTATCATGAATACACGAACTCTGTTAAGTAACTTGGTGTGGTGCTGCTAAATGAGATATGATGGAAACCAGTTTTGTAAGGTTACTGTCCCACATTTATTATAGAGTTGTGTACCTATACATAATTGTTCAACAATTGCAAATCATTATTTTAAATACGTAAGTACGTACATCAGTGAGTTTCACATTCGAGACCGACGACGTCACCGCTCACAAAAGGCTGCATGCCTGAACGCATATGAACAATTTTGTAACGTTTTTATTATCTAAGTTATTTTCAGAATCATTTTCTCACGTTTTTGAAAATATTCTTTTTGTTGTTGTTTGTTTGGTTGATGTATAGCAAGCTGATTAAATAGCTTACCAAAAACATGTTTATTTCGAACAAAATTCGATACTTTGAACAAAAAATGTAGTATTTCACTCTTCAATATTAGAAAAATAAATTCCTTGTTTACCTATCTCTTATCTATTTGACAGAAACTCAATGTCAGACAACGAAATTCTTTATTATTTGCCAAATGTTCTTCTCTTTGTTACCTTCGTGAGTTCAATAAATGTTCCAATTAGCAGCGATAGCTTTATTAGAAGTGGAAGTGATTGACCATGAACAGATAAACAATTTATTAGTAATTTCCTATATTAGTGGTAAATTGTTTATGTCCTCATATTTGCACCGTCAGACGTCTCGCCAGAACTGTTTTACTTCTTCATCATCACCGTCTTTATCTTGAAAGTACTTTACTTATGAGACTAATAATAATTTCACCGGCATTAAGCGTGGATAATTGTCATCCATTCATTTGTTTTCATGTTTTAGGCCCGTAATCCACCAAAGCGGAGACGAGCAGAGCGGAGAGGAGATGTGCCAAATTCGACCAATCACAGGAAGGGCGAAAGACCAGATGTAAGTTTTAACTAATGTGATTGGCCGATTTCCGCACATCTCCTCTCGTCTTCGCTCCTCTCCGCTTTGGTGGATTACGGGCCTTACACCTGAATAAAAAATAATCTCTAGTAATTTTACGATGCAAATCAATATTGTCCTCTTCAATTGTTTATACCAGCTCCCATCGAATAGGGAGGATCCTCCGACTAGACGTGTTATGTTTGATGTTCCACTGCCCGACATTCGTGTCAGGATTTTTCCTTTAATAGTCTAGGTCGGATTTAGGATTTTGATCTTAGTTCTTCATTTGTGTCATTTCTTCACGTCGACTTTTTGTTGTGCAGCTACAGTACCTTATTTATAATGTTCCATCTCTTTTTGGAGTGTTGGAAGTCATCTTATCCGCGCTCTGGGCGGAGCGGAAGGGAGTATCAGATTACTACTGACTAAAACCACCCATGTTCCTTCTCAGCCCTTTGTATACGGGGCCGCGGGATATTTTGATATTTACTATTATGATATTTCTCCAGTTTCACCATCGCCGACACATTCTACAGCAATACCTACAAGAGGTACCTCTATGATCGCAACATCATTCAAACAAGGATCCAAAGACCTTGTTAGTTTAATACGCCTTTGCGCGCTTTTGATCAAAGCTTAAATTTCTTGATCTCGGTCCAAGTGTTTAGTTGAAGTTTCCAAAATTACATTAGTCCGTTGTAACCGGGAGATGTATTCTGCAATCCTTTAGTTTGTAACTGTGAAGTTATAACTTTTGTAATAACCCTCGAAGTTGGGTGACGTCCAATGATCATGTTTCACATTGTTTAATATCTTTGATACACTGATAGTATACGGATTGCGAGGAGCTCGTGGTTTAATAATAACTACCACTCGGGTCGATCTTTAGGTTAAGCCACGCTTGCCTAGGTTGGTCTGTGGATGGGTAACCGCCCATTACATACCGAGTTTCCTCCGTGCCTCGGAAAGCACGTTAAGCTGTTGTTCCCGGCTACCATATTACATCGATCTTTGGCAGTCGTTACAGGTAGTCAGTGACCTGAAAGTCTGACAATCACTGTTACCAAAGGGTTTCGTATTACCCAGTATTAACTGAGTTGTGGAGGTCAGATAGGCAGTCGCTCCATGTAAAATACTGTACTCAGCTGCATCCGGGTAGACTGGAAGATCCACCCTAGCCTGTAAACCCCGAAGGGTTTGGCAGAGTTGTAAATAATATTATGGTAAACTCACGTTTCGCCAGTTATATGTTAAAGTCCCATGTAATATAGGGCGAGCCTATTGCACACAACCGGGCACAAACCCAGACTCCGTGGTTGCCACTGAGAAATCCCCGATGGAAAATCCCAATAACAGTTTCCCGACCTGGAAATCGAACCCAAGGCCATGACATACTCAGCATTTGCGCATGCGACCATTAGACCAACGAAGCAGTGAATTTGCAAAATGTTAATGCCATTCAATCACGCCATAAAAATGGTAGAAGACATGGGCTAGTATTTTATGGAAATCTGTAGGTAACATTTATCCCAAAAATTTTCTTTTAAATAGGCGAATTCTATCAAGCATCTTTACCTTCAATTGCTTTCTTACTTTGTATATGAATGCAATATATTCTGTATATCTGTATTATTACACCACGCTTTATGATGGTGTGATGTTACGATATGTTATGCTACTATTATGACAAAATGATTGTGTATATTAGACACTAACTTATACACATAAGTTGGGTATATAATGGCCTGGGTGGACATCAATTGTGGGAGTTTAGGAACACATCCCTCATCCTAAGTGTCATATCGTCTTTAGAAATTATAGTTTGTATGAGGGCCCTCTAAGTTTGCTTTGTTTTGAAATCGAGATGTCTCGTCTCTCAGATACGGTTAAAAGTTAAATATAGCAACTGCAATGGTATCGGGCTACTGTTCGACTGTCAAACCATTTGCCGTCTGTGACATGTTTATTCATATCGTCATGTCATGTCCATCGATATACCGTCCGTAGATACCTAAATCATACTGATTTCGTGTTGTGGCAAGTGTATGGAAATCGACGTGTATATGAAGAATGAACCGCAACCATTGTTTTAATATTACCTATGGGGTTCGGTCATGTTCGCTTTATGCTCGTAGATTTTCGGCCAAAGGATATGCTAGCCACTTATGAGCACACGAAAGAGCAGCACAACAAAGAACAATCCAACGAATGCAGTTGCTGTGGTCGAAAACGGTTTCATCATCGTTATCATCCTGTAGTCCATCCACGCACATCCATTTAAGCAATAGCGATGGGACAGAAGCTTTAATGAGAGTACTCTTACCGTTATTTCTATATTTTTCTGTTAGAGTCCATAGAACCTTCTTGTTATGCAGATATTATGTGCCACAGTTATTTCAATTTACGTTAAATTCCTCCATGACCCTTCGATCGTAATAAATGATATTCACAAAAAAAGTTGTTTCACTTTTGCGTACCTAGAGTTATTTAGTTTGCTGTACAGAATGCATGCGGTTTACGTCTTCGTGAAGGGACTGTTTACACCTTATAATTTATATATATCTGGAGTATCTCTATAAATTACAAAACTCAATCTTCACAACAGTAAAAGCAGTACACATTTTTGTCTTATAGGTTCGAAACTCGCCAGTTTCTAAGCCGTCGACATCGCATTGATTTCGACGTACAATGTGTACAGACGCCAGCAAACCAAGCTACCCGAAACTGTCAAATTTTCCCAATCAACCTTGAATCTAATGCTATAGCGATAAAGTTGAAAATCAATTAAAGAAATTTTGACATTTGGCTTGATGTGTTGGCGTCTGAACAAACAAAGCTATGCCAGCGGTGACTGGCGGCTCAAATGTTTATATTGGACCCCAAAACGAAACAGTAACAAAACTACACGATAAAAGCAACAAACGGTTTAATTTTGCTCTTTGTTTATATATCCGACCCTTCTGCCAGAAATTGTTCGGAGCCTTATTGGGTGAGTATTGTATTGTGCTGGGAAAGAAAAACAAAATAAAAATGTTTTGTCTATCTAGCGGTTTAGGTAGGTAGGAAAAACACAACATTTCGAAATACTCATTGGATCTGCGGTTACCTCTTCGTTTTTAACTAACTATTTCCAACAATTTTGGGGTCGGCTTATAGTCTTACCGGGTGCAGCTGATTAGTACACAACACAGAACATAACCCCTCCTTTTTGGCTTCGCCGCAGTCGGGTAAAAATTCAGCTACTGAACATAAAATACAGTATGTAATTTTAAACGAGGGACATTTTCAAACCCGCAATGCATGATACTAGGTAATAAAAATATAAACAAAAAAGAAACACTGATAAATAATAGACAGAACCATACCAATTTTTTCGGAAAAGTCTCACTACCCTTGCGTTTATCACAGAAAATGTGCGTGGATCAATGACTTTTAGGTATAATCCATTTTCCCTTCATATTTTGAAACTGGCCTATGCCAGTTTCCCTATGACAATGACAATAATTGTCCTATGACAATGGCGAAAAAAAAAGAAACGTCTAATAAATTGAGATCTGGAGAGCGTGCGGAGGTCATGGGACAATTACGTCACAAATTAAGGTCATCGTTTTTTTACATTTATTTGGGACGAGAATCGAATACTGAATAATTTCCCTCGTGTAAATACCCTGTATGTAAATTGTAAAATTACAGACGAAAATTAGAAGTGTCCAAAGAACTATCTGGGTTCAAATCAAGCAAGCGAGGAGGTAGAGAAGTGCCTACTCGAAAGATTCAAATTACTGTGGTGCGGTGGATGGATCTCATGGAGATTGATCAAGTAGAAATATTTTCTCAGAATTTTGTAAAAGATTTTATTGCAAGATAAACAGTTATTGGAGAAAAACGAATACCTATAACCTACTAGTAGGTAGGTACCTTACATTTTGAAAATCAAACCGAAACCAAAGCATTGGATTATAATTTAATGTAATGTCTTTTCCAGTAATGGAAAACAAACAATTTAAGCGTTTGATCAAGTAAATCTACCCGTTACAAAATCAGGATATGAAAACTTTTAAGGTCTCATATTGACTTTTTTTATTTATTTATTGACTTATTTAATGATTACAGTTTGCGATATACGAAGATTACAGTAACGTTGCTTGTTGGACTACTTGAACATTCTTTGTATTCTGTTTAGTCGGTAAATAAAATAATATTCATCAGTTTTTCGTAGAAACATCAAATGTATTCCCGCTATGACAGTATGTTGTAGGAGATGTGCGGGTGCCATATTTTGTTTCATTTTAACAATAAATGATTCTAAATAGGTATAATAGGTACGCATATTACGAAACATTGGTATTGTTTTCTTAATTTCCTTCTAAGTCTAAAACAAAAACGGTGGAACTTCAAGCGAGAAAAGTCTTTATTGACCTCGTAAGCACAATATTAAATTTAAACAAATCTAATACCTCGACCTGACTTGTAAATAAGGTGCAAATTAGATAAAAACCTTTCGAGGAGAGTTTGTAGCGAAATTGAAGAAAATTTAATTTGTTAAAGCATGCCAGCGGCTTCTGGAAATGGATCAATTGGAACTTGACACAATTTTCCCTTGGCTTCTTCAATCTTGGTAAGCTGGTTATATTTTTCAATGTTTATATTGGAAAGAGTATAAATTATACCTCTAATTATGTCTCTGTTTTGATTACAAACATCAAACAATTTAACATTAACACTGAAAAAGGGATATTTACCATGTTTACTATTTGTTTCGAGTTCCCTTTAATTCGGCGCTGTTGCAAGTTGGCGAAATATAGCGAACTCGAAACAAAAAGTAAACATGGTAAATATCCCGTACCGTATTCGTGCTATAATAATGACTATGTCAGTTTAAAAACATACATCAATTTTGTTAAATAGAAAGATGTTAAATAATAAAGAAATGTTCGATTGTTCCAAACCAAAATGTTAAAAAACCTTACAGTCTCAATGCCCTGAGAAAACTCATGTTCAAGCTCTATAACCTCCACCCAACTAGTTTACTACCAAATATTATGTCGACTGAATAGGCTTTCATGAATCTAGGAACCCTTTGAAAAGGTATAAAACTCAAGTTATATTGCCTACTAGGTGCTATGCACAGAACTTATCATTCAGAGTTTTGTTCCGAAATACACAAGCATTTCCGTAACAGCTTAACTTTAAAATAAAGAATTCCTCGTTTTACAAAGGAATCCTTAAAACCGTTACATTATGAAAATAGAAAAAAAAGAACGCTTCTCCATTACCCGAGAATTTAATCAGTGTGCTTACTCTGGACTGGAAGCTCCATCTGTGTTCACGGTAAACACAATCGTTCCTCGGAAAACAATTACTGGATAGTCTGGTAGATAAGAACAAAGTGTACCGCTGTACTAATAGTCTTAATAGATATATAAGCTTTATCTTATCTACGATCCCGGTTTGTTTTTTTAACACGCTTTTATTAGGTTGACCTGTATGTATGTGATCAAATCTAAGAAAACTAATTTAACCATCTTCTAAAGATCGTAGCGTTATGAAAATTGGCAGTTGTATGTGATTTTGTTATCGAGTTAAGTTGTGCGCTATGTTGTGGGGACGCCCCCCAGCTATGGATCATGTGTTAGCCTTTCTCCCAGCTCTCAACTATGCTGGGCTGGGCTTCCATTCTTACCGGATTCAGCTGAATATACCAGTTTTTACATGGAACGACTGCCTATTTCACCTCCATATCAAGTTTGGGGCAAACCGGATGCAGAAAGCGGAGAACAGTGTGTCGTAGTGCAGCTTGGGAGAGGTCTACGTCCAGCAATGGACTGTGACTTGATACTTCCTTTGCGCAGACAGGACCTTTTCCACCAGAAATCACTAAACGCGTTTTTCTCTGAACATGTTTAAAGCATTTTTGGCAAGGTCACGTTTAAACGATTAACAGATGATGATGATGACTTCAAGTATTTCTAGGCGGCGCGGGCTTGAGACGAACTTCTCGCAGTCTATGAAACACAGAAGCCTAGTCCAAGTAGCCTATAAAAGAATGACCACCATGTCGTGGTACCATTTATAAACATAAGTAACCAGCCAGTAAAATGGCTGCCGGGTTGACCGTTAGGACGCCCGGTAATCCGGACATACATGGCCAAGTATGGCCGCTCATAAAGGCTACTTACACCCTAATAACATCATGATCATTCTTATGTTTCCCCTAATAATCCTCTCTACCCTAATTGAGGGTAAAAGCTTACTCCTTTTAAGCTTTTCGGGTGAATAACAAAATTTATACACGAAGTAATTATTTTTACTCAAGTTCCTGAATACGGTATAGTGAAAACTTTACTACAAATAAGTATTGCTCTCACATACAGGTACGGAAAAAAGGTGTTGTCAATGTTAAATTCATGACTGTCAAGTCAAAATGTTTATTGGAAACAAGGGTACAACATACTTACAGGGTGTAAGGGATATTAAGGATAATTTTTACTACTTTCTAAATAAACTTTACTACAAAAATTGCTTTCGTTGCTTGACTGACAAAGTCAAAATGTTTGTTGGAAACAAGTGAAGTCAATGGGGCTTATATTAAGGCCATCAAAGCTTAGTTTAAATAGCGCTTTCTTTCGTTACCAAAGCTTGAATTACGCCATAAATATTGTAAGTGCCACTGTGAGTGTGTGACCAGTGTCAGTAGCCCTTATTGAATGCTACAAAGAAGAAGGACTACTTAACCAAATAGACAGTCGGTGCAATGAACGTTGTTGAACTAATTGACAAAATTAAAGCTACTAATAAATTATACGATTGTTTTGTGACTGTTGTTACACAATAGAGAGCCCATCAATTTACATTTGCGGTCAAATGCGTTCATTGAGGAGACATTTTCTTGTTGTAACAATCAGGAGATCGGTTAGCGGATGAATGAGTGAAGATTTTGTAAGCAATGTTTTGTGATCGTGGTATATTAAAATCATTTCAATAGTGTTGATAATGGGTTCAAAATGTTTTGATAAGTTTTAATAAACTGAACGTTCAGTTCCTCGTAAGGCCCAAGCAAAATTTTGCAAGATAAGCTGAACGCCCAATGTGCAATGAAATGAACAATATCTCTAACCATGGTTCCGGCCCAAGCATACTCGAATAGTTTTTTTTAGGAATAACTCAACCATGATTTTATTAAATATTTTTCCGAGTACTGTTGGCATAAGAGGAATATATTACAGCCAGTTTTAAGTACATTATCTAGTGTTCATTTAAATGCACATTGGGCGTTTACGTGATCTAATTTTTAATTAAAGAAAGTTATTTTGATAAGTTTTTATTCATTTTGTATGAGAAAAAATCACAATTTTGGCATATAGTTTTTCACAAACGACTGTATATTTCTTCAGTTCAGTTCTTCAGTCCTGAGACCTATAAACAAAAAAACCCTTAGTTACGTCTTACAAATCAGTAACGCCCAATGTGCAACAAAATGTACACGACTTTTTGATGAACTACCAACTTTCCTCTCGCAGGTCTGCTGGAAGAAATTTCACATGAAATAAGCAGTAGGTACCTTTGTGCTCTTCTATTTTTTTTATGTTTTTATCCTTTTTTGTATTTTGTGTGTACATAAATAAATAAATAAACTATAAAAAATAGAAATAAGTATTATTGAACTAAAATTACAACTATTCCAAATAACATATGTGTTTAACATTCGATTTATCTCATTTTCTAAACACAATAAGCTAAGATTAAATTAATTTATTAAGATTGTCACTCACCTGTTTCCTGAACCTGCGGCATGGTGACAAAAATGGCCAATTTTGACAGATTGCTTAGAATTTTTTCCCAAATGTCAGCTGTCAAAACACATCCCAAAGGATCAACCAATCATAAAATTCGCTCCAAATGACGGTTGGCGCAAAAATTTTAAAGACATGCATTTAAACAAAATGATCATTATAATGTACGCTGGGCGTTTAGATGATTTCGTTTTTTAGGTCTGGGCCGGAATTCTATATGTTACTTTGTTCAATTCATTGTACGTTGGGCCTTACGAGGTTAACAACCTCAGGCTAACATTACATATTAGTATCAGACTATCAGTAACGTCACCACACAAAAAAACACTAAACCGGATGCAGCTCTGAATTCACAACCCAGTATAAACTGGGTAATATGGAACACCTGGGTAAGGCCGGTTGTCAGACTTTTGGGTCGCTAACTACCTATATCGACTGCCAAAGTTCTACAAGTGACTGCTGTTTTAATGCAAGGATGGTGATTAATGAGTTCCCAGTGTAAGAGGCTTATAATGCCAGGACGAAGGCTTAACCCTAGTAGGAAGATAATACAAACCTATTATTATATTCGCCAAATCCTAAAACAGTACACAGCTCGTGATATTACCACGAACTCTGTAGCGCTCCTGACTACAAATGGATCATCAAATCCGCTTTAAGAGGATTTACTCGACGAGCTTCGACAGCAATCAATTCACCAAGTAGATCATGCCATTGTTGTGTTCGGTTTACACGAGATTATCTAGGTAATCAACACCTACTATGTGATATGACGCTTACTGTTATCTGTTAGCTATTTATGTAACGGAACCCATCATTGTCACTACATAATTATAAAACAAAGTACCTACTCCGCCGCGTCTGGATATCTGTTCGCGAAAACCTCAAAAACTACTGCATCGATTTTTATGCTGTTTTCACCAATGGTTATAATGGTTCTCGAGGAAGGTTTTAGTGTTTATTTTGTCAAGTTTTTGACATCCAACGTGGGCGAAGCCGCGGGCGAAAGCTAGTCTAACTAATAAAAGGACAGGAAGGAGGAAGGCCAGGTTTGAATAGAGACGGTATTAATTAAGGTTTATAAAGAGTCTATCACAGTCTATGAATGACAGAGAAGACGCTGTACAAAGCCGGCATTTTCCCGAAATTCTATGTGCTATGTTCTTATTTAGGGTCAAGATTAATTGTAAGCCATTCATTGTTTTTGGATAGACCTGCAGTAGGCTATTATTGCTCGCTGTTGAAGATACCTTATTAAGATAGGGGAAGTTAGTAATGGTTGAAGAGCTCCTGGCTAAATAAAACAGTTGGTAACGTCGATCTTCAGTTTAAGCCGCACCTGCCTATATGTTGTCGATGAGTTTCCTCCACGCCTCGGAAAGCACGTTAAGCCGTTGGTTCCGGCTGCTAATTGTAGATCTTTGGTAGTCGTATGGTCGTCAGTGGCCAGAAAGTCTGACACCAGTCTTACAAAGGTGTGTCATAGTGCCTAGTACCTACTATTTAGGTTGTGGAGGTAAGATATAGACAGTCGCCCAATGTACAATACCTGTATACTTATGCTGTATCCAGTTAGACTGGAAGCCGACCCCAACATAGTTGGGAAAGAATAGGCAGATGATGGTAGTTCCTAACGGTACAACCGAGAAACGTATTTTGAACATTGCTCATAAACCAATTTCTATTATTGTTGTGAAATACGAATACATGCTGAACTTTAAATAACCTTCAAAACTAATGTGAAGTGATGAAGGAATGATGGCCCAACCTGAAGATATATTGTACATTCGCGTACAGTCAGTTTAGTACAAGAATCCAGTGATCGAATAGATGGAACTTTGGTAGAGTACACATACGTACAAATTGTTCTTCATCGCCCCGGGAGAAACAACAATGCGGCAAAACAATGTAATTTTGCAATGTAACCGCCTCTTGCCGCTTCATCGAATTTTAATCCCGTTCCAATAACATTCTCACACTGAACACTTATTTTTCTTACTTATGTGTGGCTCAGAAAAGTGAAGTTGGTTGCTTACATTTTGTGCACACTTCTTATGGGTAGGAGTGTTTGAGCTTAAATGGGTTGATTCTCTAGGGCCATGAGGTCAGATCTGAGTGTATTTCAGGACATTGCCGGCGGTTGCTCTACTCTTCCCGTAAGTATAAGGGTGGTCTATTTTTCAGCATTGCCATTAAAAGGAGCAATGCTGATTCTGAAGCCAGCCTTCTGATGAATATTCCCGTAGATAGCGACAGTAACGAATTTGACACCCATCAAGTTGTTCCTGCTTTTATACAAATACTTGATTGTATTATTCTAACGCCCAAATACTCGAACGTCACTCAATTATAAGTAACCCTCAAAACTCCTGCTATCTCTGTCACTCTGCGTTAAAGTAACAAAGACAGCACGAGATTTAAGTGCAACTTAAAATTGAGTGACGTTCGAGTATTTGGGCGTAAGTTAGCTAATTAAGCACACGAAAAAAAAGTTGTAAGGAAATCTGAAGGCCTACGCAAAGGTGACATTCTATAATCGCACAATCTGTGAACTGTCCTCTTCGTTTGAAATCAATAACTCTGAAATTCACTGAATAAGTTCTTAATCCTGCAGACCAGTGTCTCCAGGGCTTATATACGGTCTATTACTTTGCAGCCACATGACGTAGTTATTAATATGAGGAAAAATATGTATATTTTTAGCCAGCAGCACTGTGAAACCCTTTTATAGCAGAGCTTCGATCAATAAGACCCTTTTTGTTTTAATATTCAGAATAGATCGACCAAAACTTGAGTGAAATTCTATTGATAGACATGTACGTTGAGAACTCGACTGTCAGCCAGATTAAATATGTTTACGTCGTTGCGTCAAGCAGAAACTTCAATAGCAAAAGTTACTGTTAGCCTGTGTCATCCCACTGATGGGCAAATGCCTCAAAACAACAACTATTCTATGTTTCTCTTTAAACCATCTTGGTATCTTGTATAACTTTACTCCAGTAAAAACGGATCCAGGATTTATTTCTGGTAGCTGCACATTTCTAGACGAAGAAGTTTCCCCTAAGTGTTGCACTATGTTTCGTTTTTATGATTAATAATACTTTTTCCAGAAAAATATTAATAAATATAACACTCGTGCCCTCCAATGTCCTTGCGATCGCCCTTTGAACAGAAACCTCGAACTAGAATAGATCCTAAACCTATCAGTTTTCCCGACATTCATACCTGAGTGGTCGATCATCCTTCTAGAATACGTTCTTGACAGTTCCAAAGTGATGTAATTCATTTAGAACCGTTTTATTTGCGGTTTTCCTCGTTACTTGGTTTAGTCACACCGTTGCTCATGCTTTATTTTGCCCAAGCTTAGATGTTCGTTGGAGCGTGTCTTATTTAATTAGTAGGTCGGTTAGCTCTCCTACCTGAATATAAAACATTGCTCAGGGAAGCATGTATTTGGTCCCGCTACAGATTTAGGACTATGAACGCAGTTCGAGTATTATTGGTTTTAAGGCTGAACTAAAATAGGTGAGGCTATTTGTCTTTCATCAATTAGATTAATGGATAAGGATTATTTATAGCTATCTATAAGTACAAATGTTTGTAATATAATCTATACTAATATTATAAAGCTAAAGAGTTTGTTTGTTTGTTTGAACGCGGTAAACTCAGAAACTGCTGGTTGGAATTGAAAAAATCTTTTTGTGTTGGATAGTCCATTTATCGAGGAAGGCTATAGGCTACATAACATCACGCTACGGCTAATAGGAGCGGAGCATAAATGAAAAATGTTACAAAAACGGGAAAAGGTATTTCCTTTTTGAGAGCTTACGCTGCGTGCGCTGCGAAAACGGTTTAAGTTACGCTAATATCATGTATGAAGGAATTGTTCCTCTTTAAAAGTTCTAAAAAAAAGTCCGCGACAGCATATATCTATCTTTTAAGATTGACTCACTGTAACCTTTTTTTACAGTTAAACTGTTAGGTTAAAAAGAATTATTTTTTGCGAAGCTTATTTAACCCGGTATTAATCTATATCTAAATAAATGTGTTTGTTAGAACGGAAATTTAATATAGAATATTTGTGTGTTTACTCTATACAGTTTAAACAAATATCTTAGAAGATATCGCAATGTAAAAATATCCGCGCGGCAAAATATTTCGCGCGTCGCAATGTAGCTGGCTGGCCTCCGGGAAATTCAAATTCAAAATAATATATTTACTGCATCATAATGTTCACAAGTTTAGAGTGTTATAGTATATTTAACAGTAAGAGATACCTATAGTAATTCACACTTTAATATAATCTAAGCTAATCTAAACCATCTGAACTATTATATTATAGACGAAAGATAAGATTTTTTGTTTGTTACGATTTAGCTTAATTTATGTCGGATAGTCGATATCGAGAAAGGTTATAAGCTATATTTATGTGACGCAGACGAAGTTGCGTGGGTCAGCTAGTTGAAAAATAATATAATTTATTTGAGTGGTTCGAAAATTAGACAACCAGTATTCCCAAGGCGAATCGTTTTACCATCTATGGTTTTACCCCTCCACAACCCAGTGGTTGTGGAGGGCAGATCGGCCGTCATCGTGTAAGAGACTGGTATTCAGCAGCGTCCGATTAGATTGGGCACTGACCTACATAGTTGGAGTAAGACTTGTCTAATATGTTTGATCATTAAGAGATGCCTAAGAAGGGTTGAGGATGTACGAACTAAGTAAGTTTTAAGTGTGTATAGCGGCCTGGCGCTGCATGCAGGAATGGTCTTTTCGGTAATCAGGACATTTTTTTGTAATCCGTAGTCCGTAAGTACCTTCCTTCCTATGAGTTTTGCTGAGTAAAAAGGTGGAGGTTTAATTAGAAAATTACAGTACAATTTACAAAAGCTACTATTATAGTACAACGTTTCTTTACTGCTCCGAAATTAAATGTCGTGCTTCTAAACAAGGAAGAGGATTCTTGACCCCTTCCTTATCTTCCGGATGTTAACTTTGACTGACGATATAATCCACCACCTACCCATCAAACAAACTTGTACCTTATCTTTTAGTCCCAAAATTGTGTAATACCTATTCATTTTAGGCCATGGTGGCCAACAATCACCAGTGTTCTCTTTACCCAGTCTTTTAGCCCAATGGGATGGCAATCTAACAACCGGAGAGGAGACTAACGGTATTACGTGCTTTTCGAAGCAGAGAGACACTGTCATAACGTGTGATAGGTGGGACAGCCCCATGCTGACACACTGGATACGGCTGCACACGTAGTAACGCCAATTTTCAAGCAAATAAGCTGGTTGTCAAGCTACATAGCCTGGCCCACTGTCGCAAAGTCGCATGTCTGTCGGTCTTCTACAGACTGTACTTCGGAGAGTGTGCGCAGGAGCTCCACGAGCTGATTCCACAATCTCATTCTTCCATCGGGGGACTAGACGTACCTACTGCAGGTTATCACCGATACCTAGTCGACGTTCCACACATTCGAACGAAGCGCTTTGCTAAGTCCTTTATTATGCGCACAGCCATAGGAGTGGAATTCCCTGCCTGCGTCGGTTTTTCCGAGTTCATATAACCCTAATCTGTTTAAGTCGCGAGTAAACAGGCTTCTTCTGGGTAAGCTCGTTCCATCGTCGACATCATCTCTGCCCTTAGGGCAAGATTGAAGTCAAGAGCAAGCCCATTTATAATAAAAAAAAAATGGTGTTATACTAATGTCTGTAGGTCACAAAAACACATAAGGAAACATATTTAGAAATTATTTTGTATTTTAAAAGTCATGCACCAAGATTCGATTATTTAAGAAAGTCAAATTAACAAAGACAGTCAAAGATTTTTTGGTAAAACGGTACCCTACGGTGCAAAATATTCTCCACCAACATATTTCGTTCTGTTAATGCTACCTAAATGTTGAGGCCACCCACCCATTCATTTTCGTGTTCCACAAGCTGATAACATGAGCCTTAAATCCTTAGTTAAGACCAGCACAGCTGCACAGACATGACAACCAGTAATGTTATATTCGCATTTGGATCTACATTCTGTCACGAATATCAATGCGAAGGATTTCATTGACACAAGACTTCCGCTGACAGAGATGAACGTCTGGTCACGTCTTACAATTGTTGGTGTTCAATTCTAAAACGGAACAAGGGAACGGATTTGTCGATGATAGGATTTTTTGTTGCAATTTTGTTAAGCTGCATGGTTTTAAGAACATTTTTACTCATGTTTTACTAGAATGTATTTTATTATGTTGTGTTGTGTTCTGCGATTGAAGTGATCTCTTTCATCTCTGCATTTAAAGCAAGAGTGAATACGCATGGTCAGGACACGCTCGTTCCATCATAGACCTCATCTATCGCTTTCTATCAGGCGTGATCGAGGTCAATAGCAGGTTAATTTGATAAAAAAATACTCAAATGAAACGTACTTACTTCTAAAAAGTCGTCATCATCAACCACACAATTTAATTCTTCTAAAGTTTATCTCAAAATTATAAACCTTCTCTGCACCCGTATGAAAGTTTACCCGGATAAAATAGGATGGTGGACTACGAAAAGCGCTCGTCAGTTACCCGACGCTGACCATTTATCATATCCACGTCAAAACCAGCGACATGACCAACATACGGACGATGTAGACACATGTTTTGCCGGGAGCTCCTAACTACTATCGATTTACATAAACCAACAGTTTCCTCACTACTTGTTCCAGAGCAAACAAGAAAATTGAAAATACCCTGTGACATGTTGAATATTGCTCTAAAACTCTAAATATTATGTGCTCTGTGTCGATGCTGCGCGCTCCCAGAGACAAATATTTCATGTGGATATAACAATATGGTATTTATGTTTCACGCAAGTCCTTTGGGAAATTCGCTAAGCAAACATTAAATTAAAACATGACATCAAAACGGTTATACTTAATATTTTATATTATTATCCTTTTTCTTTGCATAACATAACTTTTATTTATTTTTATGAGGCAATTTTGGCCCCTATATATATAATCCTTAAATATACTTCCTTCTTTGGACGTGTTATAAAGAGATAATGAGGTCAACATTGTAGTCATCGACATAATGATCATCATGAACCAGTTATAGCTCAGTAAAATGACGTTATTATGGAGATATGTTAAGCCAGAGATCCTATAACAAAGGACATCATCATGGTTTATAGTTATTCTGTCAATATACTATTTAAGTAGGGACATCAAACGAGTTACTTATTATATGGGGTTCCCTGACAGTCCTTTGATGGTAATAAAAAAAAGGAATTCTGCACATTGGGTTAAAAAGGGGCTGCAGTATGAGTCCCTATCAGAAGTAATATGAACTGATGAAGAATATAACAGCACATAAATGTAAATTAAATCTAGATCCTCGGCGTCATATTTTGTATCTTTCACTTATTTTGAAATAACAACGAAATAACATAACTACCGCCTGATAACATTCGGCAGAGGTGTCCGTACAATACGAACAAATTTCGCAAATTATGTTTAAGTTCCATGTAAAAAGGGCGACCCTATAGCCATAAATCGAGCACACAAATACAGTCTCCTACTGAGAAATTCCTGATGAGGGAAAACTCCAATAATAATTTTCTCGACGAGGGAAATACTGTTCAAATACAAACAGTACAGTAACTAGCTCTTTCATATTATTGCTGGTTTATTGTCTCTGCAGCAATTTCTCATTAACCACACAAGCAATACAAACATTTATAATGAAGTTAGCTCACTGCATACATGTACAACATAATATACATAGCTACACACATAAACTAGTGAAGTAGTGATTCATTCATTCAATCTTGCAAATTGATTTGAACTTGGCAGTTGTAATATAAATTGGCATCAATAAATGCCATGCACTTGTATGCCATGCAGTCATTCGATCAATAGTTTGAATGTGAGTGTTGAAGGCGTATTGTCGTGCTTCCTAACTACATCTATTCATCTTTATATTTTTTTTCTTCTGGCTCAGTTATAATCAGCCCACGTGTTCTTAACCCTTCGACTCGATTTGGATTCCGAAAACCGTATGTCGATCTCGTTCGCTTTCGTCATCGCAAAAAAGATAGACATTACGATGTGTGGAATCAAATTCTCTGCATTGAATGAAAGGAGGACTTCTGCAGTGGGTTGTACTCAGTATTAGCCTTTCCTTTTTACCCGACTACGGCGAAGCCAAAAGGAAGGGTAATGATTTTGGCAGTCTATGTATGTATGTATGTTCCACCGTAGCGCCTAAACTACTGAACGGATTTAAATAAATTAGAAGCCAATAGATTCGTAAGAATAGCCTGTCATAGGCTATTTAAATTCTTTTTATGACGGAATTTAAATGTCAAAAACTTACCTCAAAAAATATTAAATTGAGATAATCATAGCAAGTTTGGTATCAAATGAAAGGTCTTGGCGAGCACATTACAAATATGTATTATATTATAGTTTAAGTACACACAAAAATAAAATTCAAATAAAAAAAATAAGTTCAAAAATCTAAAACCCGACTACTAACAAAATCGCGGTCTTAAAAGTAGAAAACAAGAAAATAATTCTTGTCTGATATTCTTCGTAGTCGCATGCCACCTTGCTAATGGCAATTAGCAGCTGACTTCTGTATCAATGAGAACGCCATGAAGGAGCATCAGGTATCAGTGGCATGCGACTACGAAGAATATCAGACAAGAATTATTTTCTTGTTTTCTACTTTTAAGACCGCGATTTTGTTAGTAGTCGGGTTTTAGATTTTTGAACTTATTTTTTTTATTTGAATTTTATTTTTGTGAACAGTACACGAGTTCCAGGTCATCACTTTTTGACTAGTGGTGTGATCGTCGGACTGCCAAGTACCTTTGATTTTTTGGAGTCATGAGCGTGTTGTATAGTTATCTCTTGCTTCGGTGAAGAAAATTCTCGTGAGAGAATCAATCAGCACGCCTGAGAGATATTTCTCAACGACATGTCAAACCAAGTCATGGGTGGCATAAAACACACAATAAAAAGTTTTTGACCAACAATTTATGGATTGCTCTATCTGAAAGAAATGCTTACTGAAATAAAGGGCGCACCCATTATTTTAGTAACGTATGGAAACGTTTTAAAACTGTCGTGAAGGCTATTTCAATGTTAATCCCCCGATTGTTCCATTCTTCCCGAAGAACTTCGTCGTATCTTAGAATTTATTTCGGTAGCGTATTATTGAAGCTGATTTCTTTCTTTTACTTCTTTCAAACTTCGAGTTCGTATGGTTCATTGCATACGTTGAGTGCCTCTGGTTTCCAGTTCTCTTAGTAAGAAGGTAATATATACTTATGTAAATTCAAATCTCCGCAAAGTTTTTGCGCCCTTTGAAAATCAATACCCTCTGTTAAACTTCGGCACTTCGAATTGGATAAGAGTCTGAGTTTCCATTACCACGATTTAAAGTATTCCTTATTCGTACCGTCATAAAAGTAGATGTAGAATCATACATGCTAGCTCTACAGTCAATTGAGTAGGTTTGTGTATTTCTGTGTAATTATTGTAAATGGCACCATTACCGTAAGCTAATAAATTATGTAAATACTACCCTACTATTACTGAAGCTAACAACGATTAGAGTAGATAGGCATCAAACATAATATTACTGACGATCGTTACAAATATAAATCTTCATGAGGATGAGGTCGGGTTTTCCGGCACAATACACAATTTGTGGTTTTTATTAATTGCTAGATAAAAGGTAGTTTCTATTTTATTTGCAAACATGATGTTTTGTATGGACTCCTACACCCTGATGAACAAATTCTAATTTCATTATATTATTCACTTCTACAGTTTAGTCTCATAAGTCTTACCTAGTTAGGAGTAGTAATTTATTTCATCACCACTGCCCTCAAAAACGGTGAAGGAAAACATCGTGAGCAAACCGTGTCCTAAAACCGAAAATTCGAAGACTTGTGACATTTACCAACCTGCACTTGGGCCCGCGTGGTAGATTTTAGCCCATTCCCTCTCAAAGAGAGGAGACCTGTGCCCCAGCAGTGGGAACATTAATTGACTGATGATGATGATGAGGCTGAGACCAGAACCGTAAATAACGAAACTCTATTGGTGGTTAACAAAACATCTCCTATCTTCTCCTCTCGTCTTCGCTTCGATGCAATCCGGGTTACAATCTCTCTTAACAAATCTAAGTCAAGTAAGCGTTTTTCTTTCGTTCCCCTCGTTTTATTTTTAACTCTAATAATTTAGAGGCGTATCAAATTCACTGAGAGTGCTAGAGCTATGTAGTAACTACTTCTTACGTAAAAGGAAGGTCTTGAAAATGTTCTGTTTACCGCTCTTGGAGGATCCTTGTTTACCGAATAGATGCGTCAAAGAGGATCGATTTTATTAACGGACCTCCGGCCTTGGGCGTGTCTTAAAGACAATAAAGTTCTAAAAAGTTGGAAGGGTTTCTAGGACTCTCTTTTGTGGGTGAATATAAATTGCCTTATGGTTTTCTATCTCGATTATGTCGTTATCCTGTGCTTAAGTTTTTCCTTTTTTAGTGAGTAGACTTGCATTAATTAACAAATCATCGTCATCCTACTGATGTTAGCTGATAAGGTAACCACCCCCCCCCCACTATCCAGCTTTTTGTTTCAACTGATATCATCATCTGCCAAGCCTTTTCCCAATTATATTGGGGTCGAACTCAGTATAACTGAACGCAGCTGAATACAAGTGTTTTTCTTTTAATAGGGTTGTGTCCTGGGTAAAAAATAAAATATGGTTCCGTTTAGTCCGTCAGTTAGATTATCGAAAAATATTCAATACGTGTTTTTTGTTTTATCAAATTAATAAAAATTGACGAAGTTATAACGCGTCAAAGATCAGGAGTGGGGGCTTTTGACAGCACTACCACAGGTGGTAAAAAATGTAGTGCGATGTGACGTCACACCAGTTTGCGAAGCACTGTATCGTCTTCATTTTTGGTTTATGTGCAAAAAGAAAAAATACGTGTCGAATATTTTTTGGTAATCTATGTGACGGACGAATTAGATTTGTCAATTACCCTATTATTTTACATGGAGTGGCTGCTTATATGGCTTCCATAACAAAGTTAGTACTGAGTAATACGATACGACTTATGCGCCTACCACACGCTCACACTTCCCCACAGTCTTGCCTGCGCGATTACACGGTGCACACAGTACATCGCGCGTGTGGTTTGTAATGGTAATACAGTTTTACCAACCATACGCGCGATGTACTGTGAAGTGTGAACGAAAAGTGTGGTGAAGCTTGAGCGTGTAGTAGGCCCATTAGTGAGACTACTTGTCAGACTTTCGGGCTACAGACTACCTGTAACGCCCGCCCACAAATGACAGCTAAGATCAACGGCTTAGCGTGCTTTCTGAGACACGAAGGAAACTCAATACGTAATGGCTGGTCAAACAACCATGGACCAATCTAGAGTGCGACTTATCCTGAAGACACATCACCATGATCACGAGAAAACCTGAAGGTCTAGACAACAATCACAGTAAAGAATTTTGGCACCTTCAACAGTTGGAAAAAACTGTCGAAAGTGTTGTAGTAATTCGAGACACTTCGAAAGCGAATGACACTGGCCTGGGCTTTCTTGTTAAGTCTGAAATCGCCGATTTCACTTGAACTAACGTGGTGATCGATGTTTACCCCTTCTCAGTATAAAAAGTCCTTTGCATCAATAGAGGAAAACATGCTCTATGTTTGCATCTTGCAAACAAATACGAAGGGCTTGTCTGTCATCTGTTGCTGTAGTCGAATTTATCCTGATCGTTTCTTCACTCATATTTAAATGAGCTGAAAGGTTTATGATGATGAATGGCTATAAAGTTTATATTTACGTACCTGTGCTCAATAAAAGTAAACGTATAAAAGCGTTAGGTAATGTTAAGTTTAGTAGGTTGGTAATACTCAAGCTCATCGTCAAGTGTTCTGCCAGGGACTTATTTATCACTCACTAGGTCTTGCTAGCGGCTTCACCCGCTACAACTCGAAAATTATCCCACGGGAAGATAAAATCGGGATAAAAACTATCCTATCTAATCATTCAAGTTATAAACTATTTTATCCAAATCCGTGTACCAAAGGAGATTGCCCAACTTTGGTCCAAATGCTGCCCAGGAATGGGAGTACCTGCGCTGGGTTCCTGGCACTACTCTACGTCATTATTCTAAATATTTTGAAAATCCATCCTGGGGTTCCTATTTTTTTACAGATTTATTTTGATGATATTATTGTATACACATGTTTATTTTTTGACGGTATTTTAACATCTTTACGCTTTTTGGACCCCAACTAAAGACAGTTTGTGTAAATGGACAGTTTTATTATGTTCATTTTTTGACATAATATGTCAAAAATGTCGGAATCGACGGTCTGTTAGCTTTTTTAGTCTCGCTTGTAACAAATCGAGGCACTGGGCCTCAAGGTGGCTCTCAAGAAGATGGAGGCTCTGGTATTTCTTGTGCCCCGACGCCAGCTTGCGGCTTGCGTACACCTCGTGTTGCAACGATACCGGTGTGGGCAAACATTAAATACTTGGGCCTGGTTACATATTTCGGCGAGCACTTTGCTCAGCTTGCACCGGACCAAACGTGGTCTGAGACGGCTGTAAACGGGGGTGATTCGCTTGACGGCGCTCTACAGAGCCCCGGTATGGGTACCTACACCCTCGTGGGATTCGGAGGCGTAAGTGCTCACTGAAGTCTACCGGCGTGACGCAGACCTGCAGGTGGAGAGCGGCAGGCGTGCCTGAAGGTGGTCATGAAGTGGTGTAGGAAGGACCAAACCCATACCCTGGGAAAATGGCGGGTGAGGCAGGAGACGCCTAGTGCAGGTCACTGAAGGCTGGCTAGCCTTTCCTGGAGGAGTGGCTACGGAAGTGACATGGAACGTTAACCTTCCGTCTAATGCAAGTGTTGTCAGGGCATGGCTGCTTTGGAAAATACCTGCACAAATGGAGGTGGCCGAGTGCATTCCACCGCCTCCGTGATCAGTCGCAGGAGGACAGGGTGGTGGAGGAGCTGCCATGACAACCTGATGCCACCCTAGGAGGTGTCAGCGGGCGATAGATCGGGGAATCTGTCGTCGCCGCATTGTACGGCGCTCATGAGTAGTGGCGGATTAAGGTGAGCCCAGACATCGCCACAGGATTCTGGAGCCCGGAGGCAGGCTACGCTGGATGGGTCACGAACGTCATGCGTAGCAGGTCTCGGGGCTCATCCGTCAAAGCGCCAGTAAGCTCACGGCGGTGTTTTTACAAGCCCCATGTAACCAAACCGTCTCTCCGGACGCGGACGGTGCGGTATGCGTTAGGCATTTTACACTACTTAATAAAAGAAAAAAATAGGCACCAAGTTGCTATCAGACCTCTGCCCTCTCTTTAGACAGTACATACAGAGACATTGATGAAAATGATGATGATTGAAATTGAAATAAATAATACAAGCCATTTCAGTTTTTTTTGTTCCTTTCTATTACTTCCAATACGGAATAAGTATTAAAACTGTCCATTTATACAAAATGTCTTTAGTTGTGGTCCTAAAGGGTGTAAAAATCTTCAAAAGGCGTCAAAAACACCATGTGAAAAAAATAAATTCATCAGAGTAAATAGGTTCTGTATGGTGTCGGACGTAAAGAATAGCACCATCCCATATCTTCCCGTGGGTGTCGTAAGAGGCGACTAAGGGATGTACCAGAGAATGGGCAGCAGCGTTCTCTGTGCTTTTTGTATCGACCGTACTGCGATCGCCAACCCGCCTGCCAAGCGTGGCGATTATGGCAAACCCCCCCTAAGCAAAAATGACACTTAGGGGAGGCCTATGTCCAGCAGTGGACGTCTTTCGGCTGAAATGATGATGATGATGAAATAGGTAAAAAAAAGTGGGAACCCCGGGATAGATTCTAAAAATATTTTGTCTAATGACATAGTTTAGTGCCAGGAACCCAGCGCAGGTACTCCCATTCCTGGGCAGCATTTGGACCAAACCTCATATAAACTTGAGCAATGTCCTTTTATCCAAATCCGTTCAGTAGTTTTTGCGTGAATATGTAACAAACATACACACAAACTTTCGCCTATAAAATATTAGTGTGATTTTATGGCAACAGTTGGAAAAGCAGCTAGTTGATCCTGCCATTTCTTGCCAGCCTAATTCGCATCCCTGGAGACCTTCAGTTTATGTAAACTAAAAACTAGTGTAGGTAAGTAAAACCATCCCTACTATGCCTACAATTACCTACAGGTCTCCCTACTAAGTATGTCAACTCACTTACTTCTTATAAACTTTGTTTCCTTTTGGGGTGTTTTACTGTTTAACTGTTAAAGGTGACTCCCTCGAGGTAAACACACTTTCTTTATATTTAATTTCGAAATAACATCTTATTACGGAATTCATAACATAAACTTTTTTTTTAAATTTTGCCTGTCTCTTTGTTCAGGCTGATCTCCGAAACGGCTAAACCGATGTCGCCGATTACGACGGAACTTTTTCACCTCAGAGAAAGATTAGCGTTTCGTGACTTTTGTGCAAAAATAAAACAGGAAATTACTTACAAAATTAGTTTAAAATAGAGGTTATATTTCTATAATTTTGCACGGTCGAAGTTCGCGGGCAGCCGCTAGTGTTATCATATAAATACAGACCTGCGGTATCAGTGACATTATCGGTTTTCGACAGCTTAATGACTATAATGACTATGACTATAATAATGAGCGTTATTTATTTTATAATGTCTATATACGTAACAAATTCACTTCGATCTGACCGATTAATTAGCTAAGTTTCCCGCCCCTGCCCCAAATTGGTTTTTGTGACAAAAATACAAATTTTCGAAGTGGCAAAGTAAATTCCATTATCATAATGAATTAAGGTAAGAAATGTTAGAACTTTTTTGATTATCACGCGGTTTTTTTAAATCGCGACGTTTTATTCAGATTTTATGGTTGCTTTGTAAAAGGGCCCGTCTAATGATGCCATATCCTGACAACAGCTTAGGTTCTTAAAGGATGAAAAGACCTCCTCCTTTTATTTTCTTCATCCTGTGTGGTCCTTTTCAGTAGGAAGCTGTTGATAATCTATTATGATAAATATTTGCAGTGACTTACATGAAATTTTTACGTGTAAACTGTAAGTTATTTCTTTTTATTTTGAAGATAGGCTCGAATGTTTCAATTATTAATATGTTAATAATTCCTCCTTTATTACTACTCTTCCTCCTTTACTGTTAATTAATATATAAGTATATGTAAAATCCTATCTAAAACCGTTTTGTTTTTCCTCTTAACTATCTATTTATTATAAAGGAACTTCGTTAATTAGGTACTTACTACCAAATTTTCCTTGTTTCTTAAGGATAATTTTAGTAGATTTTGTTTTCCTGTGATGTTTTTGACGGTTATTAATTTACCTGTGTTTAATGTTCAGTGATCTTTGATTTATTGTCTAATGGCTTCATTTACTTACAGATTGAAAATATAAAATGTTTAATACGAGACTATACTGAGAGTTAAAAGCCCGCATTTAAATACAAAGACCATGACTGAAACCTATTTCAATGTGATATCAAGAGGTATGATAAACCCCTATTTTTTCCAAAGGGGTAGTTAGATAACGTCACAGGCTCCCTCCCTCCCGCCCCCACGGGGCAGGGGTCGTAACCTTTAGCATGCTTACGTCCTTAGTCAAAACAAATCAAACGCAGATCAATATAAGTGCAACAGTAAAAAACAATAAAAATATATACTCACGCCGCCTAAATTTGTTAATTCACGTTCACAAGGACGGTATTACGACCTCGCTCTGTCACCAACAATTGTTCCCTCCGAGCTCTCGAACAATTTTATCAATTAACACTTAACACAACAATTCACGTATTATCATTAGCATCACTCAGTTACACAAAGCATCGCAATGGTTACTTAATCATTCCACATGAAACTGTTGTACCGGTTTGAAGTTCGTGGGAAATGTGGAAGTCCCACCGCGGCTTTCAGAGGACTGAAGGTTCGGGCCTACGGGAAAATATCAAGCCTCGACCGGGATTCGAATGAAAATAAAGTTAGGGAGAGGCGATGCACGTGTGCTTACTCACTCGGAGCGTTGAGTCGGCTATGAGTCAGACAAGGCGGGCCGTATTGCGTTTAGTGCGTCACGAAGCTCTGTGGACGCCCCGATGTTCGCCGAAGAGCGGCGAAGACAGCCGAGAGACGAACCGCTGAAAGCTCAATGAGCAACCATAATTCATTATGAAAAGGACATTTTCCACTTTCCTTTACCTCATTCGTTTGATGTAAGGGCCAAGGGTTTCTTTGAAATTTTGAATTCCTAAGAATAGCTTTATTGAATGAATGATGAAGTAGAAGATAACCTTCATTTGCTTCTTTTTCAGTAAGCTCAAAGCTGTGAATTAATAAAATGATAGACGAGATAAAATGACGAGACAAAAGCTGGTATTTCCAATGCTATTTGGAACAAATAAGTTAGTTGTGCCTTCTTAAATAACTGGATGACTCTCGTTCAAGACGAAGACTATCTGTGCTAACTAGGTACTCTAACAACATAATTAATTCGAAAACCAATCCCCCTGGCGTGGTAATTAGATTAAATTAGATATATTATTATGGATATCTATGGGTATATTCCCTAATGACTTTTCATTAGCTGCTTATTAGGAGGCCAATATGCATCAGTAGAAATGCTAACTAGCAGATAATTAATGTTAATTACGTTGGCAGATAATTATGTTGAATCTTGAAGTTATTCAGGTCAGCAGTAATGTGTCGAGATGTAGAGGAAACTAACCAGGTGCGAATACGACTCGTGCACTATAAGTGACATATCACCAAAATCCAAACCATAACTTACATAGCATTATGGCAGTTGACTCACGCCACAACAATTCAGGGAACTACTAGTTAATTAGGGTTGGTTAAAAGATACAGCTCTAGGCTGTGTGTGACCAAACAGCAGACAGACAGACAGACGGCGTAGGCTTATAATAGGCTTTTACGTTATAGGCTTCCGTTTTCAACGTTTTGGTAGACGGAACTTCAAAACAACACATATATCTACATAACATCACGTCTGAAATCCCCGAATGGTTTGGCAGAGGTGTGCTGTAGTACACCCAGATTTTGCCAGTTATTTTTAAGGCCCATATTATAGGGAGCGACGAGCCTATTACCAGAAACCGGGCACAAATCAAGATTCCGTGACTGTTACTGGGAAATCCCGACCCGGCAATCGAACCCAGTAACTTCATGCACAGCACAGTCGCGTTTGCGAGCAACGAGGCAGTTCAAAAATAAAATGAATTAAGATTTGGAATAAGACTATATTTCATCGTTAAGCCTAATGTTTTCAGTTTAGTTCATAGCATTAAATAAGTAAACCATCATGAGATTCCACAACTAATCGTCTTGATTGAAACTTAATACATTTGACTTCTAAACTCCGTTTAAGAAATCAATTAATCTTACTTAGGAGTAATTTAGTTTGAGTGATGGCATCATTGTACCTACTACTGTTCTATTGTCGAGACTCGGTTACGAAAATAGAATGAACGAATCCCGGATGATGGTCTTTACATCAATTTTATCATCTCAATTAGGTTTTTTTTTGAGAAAATACGTAGAACGTGTCTCATGAATATATATTTACTTAAAGTTCACTATTTAGGAACGGATGCAACTGAAGAATTTCTAAATTCTTAATTATGCAATAGCTACTTCTTCAAAATTGTTAGCAACTTTTTTTTTTTTTGGTGGGTGGAAAATCATCGAATAACCCCCGCCAAACCAAACCCATGTTCCTTCTTCGCCCTTGTGTCGGAGCCGCGTTAACCTTTCGATAATCCACAGCCCCAACAGGCGTCGGCCCTTGCGGGCCCGTTCCATATTGCTGACATCTCTTAAATTGTTAGCACCTCGGATTGGTTATTTTACAGTACTTGTTGCTATAAAAAAGTAGAAGTTACACATTTGAAAAGTCAAGTTCAAAAACGGAAAGCACGGTAAGCCGTTGGCCCCGGATGCATTTTTAGATCAATGACAGTCGTTACAGGTGTTCCAGTGGCCCGAAAGCAAGAAGAAAAGCTGAACAAAAACAGCGAACGAGCTCAAACAATTTTGACACATCGGATAAGTTACATTTTGTTTCAACAATTCATAGGTACCTATAGATAGATATTTTTTTTAAGAAGTTACGCAAGACTCAGACTTGAGGGCAAATGTAAGAGCGAGCGGAGCGAGTTCGAAAATTTTCGCCCCCTGCCTCAGAAAAGTAACTGATTTTCTTTTAACGTTCAAAAAATATATTTAACTTACTTTTGAATTGGACACTGAAGAAAACTCGGTGGCAAGAGCGAGCGTAGCGAGTTAGAAAATTTTAGCATTCCAGATAGGTTAGATTTTCTTTTTACAGAGAATAGCAAGCGGACGGCGGATTGAAGGATATAGTGCTTGTTCACTTGATTTTTGGGGCGGCATATATGGCAGACTAGAATATACGTAAGGCTAATTCGAAAAACCGCCCCAGGGTGGCGGCGAGCGAAACTAATACGCCTCTGCTTGGTTGTCCTTATTTTTACAACGTCGTCCATCTGGACAGAGAATTACTATAGTCATCTGACTATAGTGACCTGACGTTGCCACCTGGTTTTGTTATGTAACTTGAATTTAGATTGTTAAGAAAATATAAAAAAAGGTGAGAAGTAAAAGTGAAATGAATGGCGTCAAAACCAAAACAAAATGGAATCGGCTTAGCCGCCCCTGGCTGGCGCACTGGCGCCCCGGGCCATGGCCCGGATGGCCCTAGGGTAAATACGCCCCTGGCACTGGCCCACCCCTTCGCAGAATACGAATACGACATTATGTTACAATACCATAACGCTACATAATATGCCGTAGTCACTATGTTCGTGCTAAGGATGCTGAACACAATCATGTTGCTGTAGGTATGAGTATAATATGACCGCGTCCGTGACAATGAACGATCATGAGACATCTGCACAATACACCTACACTACTACATGCCACGCTTGACAAAGGAATTGTTACTTCTATCGGATTTCTTACGATAGGTTGGTGCTTACTGAAGTGAAGGGTAGGAGGAACAGTGCGTGACTTGTTGAAAAGATATGTAAGCAGGAAAGAAAAAAAAATGTACCTTCTAGCGTCTGTCCACGACTGTATCCGCGCAGATGTATTTTCTATAACGCTCAGTAATTCACGGTTTCTATCACTGAAAATATGTTTGAGATTGGATTGCTACCTAGTTTCGGAGATTATCTCCTCCAGACCTACAACTTTACCTCAATATAAGTCCAGATCATCATTCATCATCATTTCAGCCAAAAGACGTCCACTGCTGGACATAGGCCTCCCCCAGGCGTCGCCACATTGACCGGTCCCGTGCGTCTCTCATCCAGCGGGTTCCTGCAACCTTGACCAGGTCATCGGTCCACCTAGTGGGAGGCCTTCCAACGCAACGTCTTCCGGTTCGCGGTCGCCATAATAAGTCCAGATAATCCCGTGGAAATGACATTATTGTAGTGTAGTCGTTCACACTTAGATCTTTGACAGACGTTACAGTCAGTGATCCGAAAGTCTGACTACCGTCTCCCCTCTAAATTCAAACGTTACTTAAAGGGAAGCTCTATAATTCTTTATGATACTTATTACCTATAGAAAATCCAGGAGCAGGTTGCTACCTCCTTGTTCTAGTGATCGCAAGCTCTACTGCTGAGCATGTGGTTGGTACACCTGGTTTTGATTCCCGGGCAGTGTTATTGAGTTGTTCCATCAGTAATTTCTCAGTATAGCTGCCACGGAGTCTGGATTTGTATCCGGTTGATAGCAACAGGCCTTCTATTATATGAGACACTGACAAGCCATGGTGTCTCCGTTGAAGCGTGCTCTACTCCGATGTTTGTCACTTCCGTGCCCTTTTGTGGAAATAAACTGTTATCATAAGATGAGGTCATGTGGCACTTACCTATTCATAACTGGGGAGCAAAACTACCGGACTCATTCATGGAATTAGTAGGTACTCACAATAAGTAATCATCTGCAGTCAATATAAGTCTACAGCTCGACACTGGACACAGGACACTTCCTCTTTGCCTACGATTACCAAAAATATACGACCTTACTCTCAGGCAATAGGTGCCTACATAGGCAGATTATTTGCAAAACTACATAAAACCGCTCTAAGTCTACCCCTGTTGGTCTGCTAGAAATAAAGGGTCCTGATGATCATGACGCTTTGAAGTAACCTAGATAGGTCCTTGATGATGACCATCATTCAATCTTAAACTATAATTAAACAAACAAAAACGCTCAAAGAATTTACTAAAACGACGAAAACACAATAGGGATACAAAAAAAAAGAAAAAGTTTACCTACAATTTTTGAGGAACAAAAATCACTTTCATTACAATGCAGTATTTCTTTTCAACAATGAACCATTATCGGTAATATAAGCCGATCCCGTAATAGCCTTCGCTTTGTCGCTAGCCAGAAACAGCACCAAGTCCCCAATTTCTGAAGCTTCCGAAACCCTGCCAAGAGCAGTCATGTTCTCCATCCTTTTCCAAAAGGCTCCTTCTTCAGATTTTGCCACACCAAGATTTTGAATGATGTCAGTTAAGACGGGCCCAGGGTTCACATTGTTAACCCTAACGCCTTTGGACGCGAGATCCAGAGCTATGGACCTCATAAAATGGTCCATTCCAGCCTTCGAAGTGCAGTAAGCGAAGTGCTCAGGTGATATAACATCTACGGCGGCGATACTAGAAATGTTGATAATGTTACCTTTAGTATTAATCAGGTGTGGAGCAGCAAGGTTAGTCAAGTAGACCACGGAGCGAAGATTAGTCGACATGACCTTGTCGAAGACCTCCATAGCATTCGTATCCCAGATTGCCGCCTTTCCTGCTATCCCAGCGTTGTTCACCAAAACGTCGATTTTTCCAAATTGAGAGATGGTGTTGGGTACTATTTGCTTGATATCTTCGTTTTTGGTGACGTCGGCGATGATGGTGATGGTCTTCACGCCGTATTCTTGACATTTTTCAGTAACTTCTTTCAGCTTAGCCTTGTTTCTCGCCACCAGCACAACGTTGGCACCTTCTTCCGCAAATTTGATGGCTGTTGCAGCACCAATTCCCGAACTGGCCCCCGTCACAATAACCACTTTGTCGGTAAAACTCATTGTTTTCTGTTAGTTGAGAACACAAGTTAAATCAAGCAGTGAATAGACAATGAGGCGATAACAATTATTTACCAACTTATATGCGTTTGTTTATCAAATAACTGTTATTTATTTTATCATTAGTGCCCACTTCTGATCAGCCTGCCTTGTGACTAGTTGTGATATAACAACTACTTAGACGACTGTCTTCCGGGGTTGTCAGTTTGAGTACTGCAATATTGTTTCCATGTTGTTTAAAAGCAGGTTGATCAGGTAGGTACTTAGAGGTACAGTCAGCATCAGAAGTAGCTGAACATTTCGCAATTTCAATTCTTTTATGTACAGGACTCTAGCTATTATTTTTAATGTTTCAGAAGATTATTCGTTAAAATAGTCCTTATACTACAATAACATTTAGTAACGAGTAATATCTAACAAGTTTTTATTAAAAAAAACAGCTTCGAAACTTTGAGTAACGTTAATATACTTCTGATGCTGACTGTCGGTACACCACTTATACACAGTAGTTTAGTAACTGTGGAGCTATAAATTATTTTCATGGTCCAAGAGTTTCTGATTGGTAGACCTAATTAGTAGAGCATAATTTTATTGTTTTGTCATGAAGGTCGTGATTTAGGTACCCAGGATTGCGTAGAATGGAATAAAGAGCAGACGGTTATTAGCAACACAACACAAACAGCGTATTAGTTTACACGTCGTACCTAAATATTACATAGACTGTTCTCATCTGCTATCAGTCATCCCTGACTATGATCAAATGTGTGGAAAGATATATCACATTATTACAGAATCAGAACCAGTGTTCAAAATCTATTTAATCAGGCAGCGCGGTTTGCCCAGTGGCTGAGCGATTGGACTGCGTGTCGCGGGTTCGATCCCACAGACCCGAAACAACTATCTGTAGGTCATACAAATAGGCCTACAGATAGTTGTTTCGGGTCTGGGTATTTGGTTTGTGTATGTGAGTTTAAATGTTTTTAAACATGAAACGCACCCACGATACAGGAGAAATTCCTAGTGTAAATATATAATATCAGGTTTCGTGTCTCATGATTTAATTTTGGTATTAATAGTGATCGTGATGGTTGGCTAATCTATCTATTTGTATTTCTCTAGGTAGCTTCGCTTCTTCTATTAATTATTGTTGGTATTTCTAGGTGCTCATATATTTCTGAGTTGCGAGCATACCAGGACGCCGCTGCTAGGATACTGTTTTGACTCCTTTGAATGCGCATGATGTTTGATTTGCTTGCGGAAGACCGTAATTGAATCCCATAAATGTCCCTGTTGGTTTATGATGGCACAATAACCCTTATGTGAGTGACGAGGTACCCGGGTACCTTTAGCATTTTCAAATTTACCAAAAAGTATGTTTTACGCTCTGTAGGTGGCTGTGTCTTCCTGAGAGCTCCTAACTATTTATAAATTATATATTTTTTAATGTTTTGACCCAATCAAATATTTACAGTGTTTTGTGGAAACGTAAATATATTTAAAACTCACAATAGAGTGACAAGGTACCCGGGTACCTCTTTGTATCTTGAAAGAAAATTTAAATAATTATTTATATTTTCGTACTAAAATGAAATAATAACCATTTGTTATGATGTTTTATTTCTATAAAAATTAAAAATTCTGTTTATGCAGAACTTTTGTTGTTACTGCATGTTCACCACAAACTGGTTTTCTGCAGTTAGTGCTAGCTTTTCGTGTTTTTCTTTGCTTGCGTTTGAGTTTTCTGCATATTATGTAGCAACTTCCGACGACTGCAACACGCCCTGTAGAATCTCGTCTAGTCTGACTTATAGAAGTGGTAGATCTAGAAGGAATCAAAAGCCTTGGTTCTTGGCCAAGCTCACATGTCATTTTGATGTCACAATGCAATTTTTTGATCTTTTATCTATGTTTTTACCACACAGTTGTAGACTCAATGATTTCAAAAACTTTCTATGTCTGTCATTCGAGACAAGTTGTGGGTTATGTAGGTACCATGTATGTAAATGATAATTATATTACCTGCCAAAGCTGCAATGTCAATGATATTGTAAAAAAGTGCTAAAGGCCACCGATTCGTTCTGCGTTTGATGGTATATTCTGCTATCAGCTTTGAGTTTATACATACTGTCCAGTCTACTTTTGGTTTTATCACTACATATTATAAAACTGCCTCGTTGGTCTAGTGGTCGCAAGCGCGACTGCAGAGCGTGAGGTCCTGGGTTCGATTCCCGGGTCAGCCAAAAAGTGCTATTGGGTTTTTCATTAGAAATTTCCCAGTAGTAGCCCGGAGTTTGGAAGTTGGTGGTATAATACCCTCGTGCCTCGGAAAGCACGTTAAGCCGTTGGTCCTGCGCCTGATCTCTCTCCGGTCGTGTCGGATTGCCGTCCCATCGGACTATGAGAAAAAAGGGAACAGAGAGTGCACTTGTGCCTGCGCACACACTTGTGCACTATAATATCTCCCGCGCAGATGGCTAATCTCCGCTGGGATTGGCCGCCGTGGCCGAAAAACGGTCAGGAGGACTATATTATTACAAAACCAAGTCCTCCGCCGCGTCTGTCTGTTTGTCTATCTGTTCGCGATATACTCGAAAACTACTGCACCGATTTTTATGCTCATTTCAGCAATGGATGGAAGGAGGAAGGTTTTTAGAACGGGATCAAAAATTCATGATTACTTTTGGTCGCCATAACCGATATCTACACGGGCGAAGTCGTGGGCATCAGCTATTTCATAATGAAAAACATACTAACTCATAAAATAGAAGTAAATACGTACTATACGAACAAAGTATACAGACAATATCAATCACGATGCATTGAATGGATTTAGTGTTTTTTGCGCGCCGATAACCATGTACCACACTCCACCCCTCCCCAGATTTAATCACCATAGATCATAAATTGTTTAGGTTAACTAAAATAATAATATTCAACGTGTGGGTAACGTTAAAACATACCTTGATTGTTAACATTACGTCTTAACTGTATGAAGGTACCCGGGTACCTCGTCACTCTGATAAAGGTGTTTTATTTGTCACTCACATAAGGGTTAAGCCATCACTAAGTAAAGGTGACAGTTTTTGTATGACAAACACAAACGTAGTCGATATGTTCGGGTCAGCAGTCATCTCAGTCCAGTTTGAGTTTAGCCGAGCCCCCCCCCTCCCAGTAGAGGTTCAGGGGTTTTTAAAAGTTATAACTTTTCTTGCCTAATAACACAAGTAGGTAATAAATTGTAGTGTGCAGAGAATCACTCTGAAACTAAATTATACATAATAATATACCTACAAGTTCGTAAACCATTGAAAAACTTGAAATTCTGAATACCCGACAATCTGCGAAGCAGCGCTCTAGAGGATTTTTGCGAAACGGAGATTACCTAGCTAGATTATGAGCGGTTTCAAACTAGCTTATTTTCCTGCGCGCATGGGCTCGTATCGACTTACGCGCGTACACGCACGCCATAGGTATACCTATTGCAATCCAAAAAATCGAATGCGAGTACAAGCTCATAAACATACGTGCGGGGGCGTGCGTGTACGTAGGCGTACGGCGTGAGCTTACAAAAGCGCGCGTGATTTTACACGCGCCGGAAACCGCCCTATGCGTCGATAACTTATCAAGATGGCCTTCTAAAAAAAAACCACACCAATCAATTTATAACAACATTTATTGTTATCAGTCAGTTGAAGAGGTGTTGAACACAAAATTATCATTCAATTACAATCACAGGTATCTGTTTCAAGTTTTCAACATTATTTGCTAAACAGTTTTTCGAGGTAACAAGGGTAGCCTTCAACATTTCAATACTAAATAACTATTCATTGTTCAAGAGCAAGTATTGTTATCAATTATCATACATTTATTAATTGGATTCTTACGTTCATTTCTTAGTTTCTAGTCTACAAAAAGAAAGAGATTCACATTTAAGTATAACATCTAAACAATCTAAAGGAATTATTTTATAAAAAAGTAGTTTGGACGGATACAATTAGTCTTAAATTAAATTACATTATGCTTTCGACACAATGTACAAAGCAAAATAAAATCTATCAAAAATTAATATATTTGGTTAAAATTAAAAAAAAATATATGAAAATATTGAAATGCTTTTTAATTTATTTAGCATTGCAAAGCACTGGGTTTCGTTTTGTAGGTAGCAATTTAGATTTTAATGTTACAGTTAAACAAAAAAATAACTGCTATTTAGTTCTACACAGCAAGATACAGAGCCAATAGTGTTATGTATTAAAAATTTAATTATATGTAATTTAGTAATATGTACCAAAAGTATACAAAACAATACAGTTGAACTAATTATTATTTATTTTATTTAATTAATTTTAAAGAAAGCCTACAGACTAATAACAATTTTAAATATCATGCGTAAGTAGGGACATTTGCTAATTACACCTTCCTATTAGCAGTCACTAGTAAAATTAGGAGGCTACATGACATTCAACAAAAACTTCCCTTTTGCATCAGCCCAACTTATTTATAAAGCTCATCAGAAGGACAAGATTCAATCAAGTCAGTCTAATATTAAAAATCTGTAGCTTTTAAAATGTATTCCTTAACAAGGCAAAATAGTAATTCATAATAATTTTTCTGTGGCAAAACCATAATTTAAAAACTTATCATTAAGGCACTTGACTTTAAAAATATTAAAAGCTACCCTATAATAATTTCTGCAAAAAGAAAACACTTCCTATAGTAGTTAAAACAAGTGTTACAGATGATGTGATAAATGAGGAACCGTTACACTCGTCAGCGGAACAGTAACACTCTTCCCAGTAGACTCCGTTCTCATACACACCCCAGTTGCAGACACCGGTGACTCCGGTCTCAGCCACGGATGCACAGCGGCGGATTACTTGACGCCATCTTCCATCCCCTGGAAATATAGTGAAGAATTTGAGTATTTTAAATGGTAATACTTACAGGTTTTCAGAAATACAGTGTTTTAAACAACTATTTTCCCTTTTGTACGTAAATATAAATATAAGGCACATCTTGGTTAGTGGGTCATCTTAGGGCTTGATAAAAGGTGCACATATACAAGCAGGGTAGAAGGGAGGCCCAGGTTTGGCTGATTGTGGGCTGAAATGATGATGTTGATACACCCTGACCACCTAATGAAGTGATTTGTTCTATGGTGCAAGAAATCTCTCTATACTTAAAAACAAATGTTTATAGCACATACAACCAATTTACACTATGTTACAATGAGTTCCAATTTGCACATAGGTTCATGAATTGTTTGTTGTAAGAATTACTAACAATAATACTGGTAACTGTTTTGCTTTACAAGGTGATAAAATATGTTTAAAAACATTATTTTATGAAAATAATTATAACTCACAAATAAATCCTTTGGGTCCCTGTTGAGTCAGCTTCATGCAGAAAGATCCAGGCATGTGAGATTCATCACTGAAACACTCCACGGCAATGTGACTTTCTTTATTGAATTTCTTGTAGGCGCCACAGTTGTCTTCGCCTTTGTTATCTTGAGAAGACGCACATTGGTAGCATCTTACACAAAATACTGAAATTAAATTAAAAAACTTCATTCAAAAACTTGCCACAAAAACAACACAAAAGTTGTGTTTAAATAATAGAAGTATGGACTTACCGACTGGCAAGATGCACAGAAACGTAATTATAAGAGCTTTTAATAACATTTTGATGTTATTCAGTCAAAAAACGAGTAAAATATATAAAATCGCAGATTAACGAACTGTATTGTACACACCCAACCCAAACTTTGTTTAGAGTTGAGCAAAACCGGTCACTGGTAACGTGGTAACGTCATTTGAACTTGTTCGGTAAAAATAATGTTGGCCGAAAGTTAGAACCGTAACTGCGTAAGCTTCCAGTTTTTTTAAATAAACGACAAATTAAATAAAAAAAACCTAAACTTACTTTTCCTTTAGATAAATAAACCTAAGATTTCTTATAACTCCTACCTACCTACAACCTACCTACCTACTGTTTGATGTATCTGCAACTTGCAGGTAGGTACATCAAACATTAATTTCCTCCGAGACCATTTTTCTGAACGTTCTGAACGCTGTTTTGCAGATGTTGATTTAACTTTCGTTTTTGTAAAAGAAAATATTTAAGGTACTGCAGTTTTCTATAAGAATTTAGCCACAGGCTGATGCACTGAAATTAACAACATAATTTAGAATATCATTATCTTCCAAGCAAAATGATCGAAAATTAACCACGAATAATTATTTTTAATCGATCACACTTACCGGTGTATTTACTTTGGCCAAAATAATAATCATCATCATCATCAGCCTATATTGTTCCCACTGCATGGGACTCAGGCCTCCTCTCTAAGAGAGGGATGGGCTATAATCTACCATTTTTTGGTTTTTTGGTCCTAAGACATGCCGGTTTCCTCACGATGTTTTCCTTCACCGTTTTGAGAACAGTGGTGATGAAATAAATTACACAAAGTAATGTGTCTGACTGGTTCGAACCCACGACTCACTGTTCGTAAGTCAGGGCCGCCACCACTGCTCTCAAAAAAAACCATCTGCTCCAAAATAATCATCTGCTACAAAATGAGCAGAGCAGAGCACATTATAGAGTACTTGGTTGCTTTAAAGTTTTTGATTTTCAACGCTTTTTCCCAGGCCTAATTACGTTTTGGATCCTTTGGGAATATATGAGTTGTCTCCTGTGTTGACACGCTTGTACCACCTCTCTCTCAAAACCAGAACGGTGCCGAACTCCTGGAAGGTTGCTAATGTACAACCACTAACCAGTACCCAAGAAGAAGAAGAATTATCGACCAATCGCCATCACCTCCATACTTTGCAAAGTAATGGAAAGGGTACTCAACGGTAAGCTGCTGGCGCACCTTGAAGCGAATGACCTACTCAGCGACCGTCAGTATGGTTTTCGCCGGGGACGGTCAACTGGGGATCTTATTCTGGTGTTTGCTACACACTGCTGGGGCAAGGCCATCGAGAAACACGGCGAGGTCCTTGCCGTGTCGCTTGACATCTCGAAGGCTTTCGACAGGGTTTGGCACGCAAGTTTGTTGAGCAAACTTCCGGCATACGGCATTCCCGCTGACTTTTGCTGCTGGATATCTGATTTCCTGAGTGAACGGTCGATCCGAGTGGTCATTGATGGCTGCTCCTCTGACCTTATGGCTATCGATGTCGGAGTTCCTCAGGGGTCTGTTCTCTACGCGACACTTTTCCTGCTGCACATCAACGACCTCCTTGTTCCTGGAATTGTTGGGTACGCAGATGACAGCACTGTCATGGAGAGTTATACATCCAGCGCAAAAGCCGGTTGTGATGAAGTACGTTCATTAAGAGAGGGCCATGGTAGAGCGAACGAATTCAGCCTTAAGACTTGTCTCCGAGTGGGGTGACGAGAATCTGGTTGATTTCAACGCCACCAAAACGCAAGTGTGTCTGTTCACCGCCAAAAGGAGACCGTTTAATCTGGCCCCTACTTTCCGGAGTGCGTCTGTGCAAGTTACTTACAGTCTCGAGCTTCTTGGCACGAAGTTGAGCGCGAATCTGAACTTCGGCGCCTACATCGAGTCGAAAGCTCAAACTGCGGCTAAAAAGCTGGGCGTCCTAAACAAGGTTAAGTGGTACTTCAAGCCTGGACAGCTTTCAGTATTATATAAAGCTCAAGTCCGGTCCGGCATGGAGTATTGCTGTCACCTTTGGGATGGCTCAGCCAAATACCAACTTGCCACACTTGACTCTGTAGAGCGCAGAGCCAGGAGGCTAATTGGTGACGATAGGCTGGTTGTCAAGCTACATAGCCTGGCCCACCGTCGCAAAGTCGCATGTCTGTCGGTCTTCTACAGACTGTACTTCGTACATTTACATTACACACACATTACATTTTGTACATTTTATGGGAGTGTAGTCTTTGGCAGAATGAACGTAATATTATGTTAAATAGTGTACAGGTTACATCCGGAGTTATTTACTATACGGACCTTGTAGAAACTAGAACAAATTTCCGTGCGTTTAAGCATTTTTGTCATACCTATTATTATAATCAAATATAACAGCTCACAACTTAGGACCCAGTAATATTAATGACAATAATATCCGTGGTGCTAGGCAACTGGGCTTATCCCAGTTGTATACGTCCCTGTGTGCCTATTGGCCTTGTTCTGTTCTGTCTCCTGCTGATATGGAGGGAAGTGGAAATTATGTTTTTTCCTACTCCTCCGCTATTCTTTTCTGATTAATTTCGTTGCGGGATCCAAGACATAATGCGAAGAAGCGTGGAGAAGTATGTCTCCAGCTGCAATGGTTGCCAATGCGAAGAAGCGTGGAGAAGTATGTCTCCAGCTGCAATGGTTGCCAATAAATCGCTTCTCTGGGACTTCGTCGAGCTTCATTGTCTCGGCGCTTTTCTTGTGGTCGCCACTGTTGATTCTGGCTAACAGGAGTTACAGTGGTTTGGGAATAGTGTGGCGGGCTTGTCCCAAATAAAAAAAAATAAAAAAATAAAAAGACTGTACTTCGGAGAGTGTGCGCAGGAGCTCCACGAGCTGATTCCACCATCTCCCTTCTTCCATCGGGAGACTAGACGTACTGCAGGTTATCACCGATACCTAGTCGACTTTCCACACATTCGAACGAAGCGCTTTGCCAAGTCCTTTATTATGCGCACAGCCAAGGACTGGAATTCCCTGCCTGCGTCGTTTTTTCCGAGTTCATATAACCCTAATTATTCTATTTAAGTTGCGAGTAAACAAGCTTCTTCTGGGTAAGCTCGTTCCATCGACGACATCATCTCTGCCCTTCGGGCAAGATTGAAGTCAAGAGCAAGCCCATTAAAAAAAAAAAAAAATGTCTCCCTTGATTTTTGCAGTCTGGAGCACAACCACTGTGTCATATTGAGAGTATTTAATTATTTTCGATGCTTGTTTATATTTTTATCGTAAATTAGTATGGATTTTGACAGGTGACAGACAGGACAAAGTTAGGATCCATGAGGATCAGTCAATCATGCGACATCTAGTGGGATAAAAAGGCAGTTTAACACCCCATTGGATCTGTGCACTACATGTCTTAAAAACCGGTAGAATTTTTTCCTCGGCCTAACTCTATTCTCAGCAAACAATCTCAACTGTCAAATTGAACGTCACAATTTCACATTCACACGGTCGAATCGTAAATAATTTGTAACTGAAATAATTTTTTGTTTGCTGTGATTTTAACATTTATCACAATTAAATCCAAATTAATATCGACATGAGTACCAGTGTAAAATATTTTATTTACGTCTGCATCGTATTAAACGTTGTGCCTTACGGTATGTGATGATTTTAATTGATAAACAATGGTCACGCCCAAGCGATAGGCTGTAATAACATTTGTTTTTTGTTAGTTTTCAGTATAAAATGCTGGAATTGCCGTTCAAGTAATGACCCAAAGTGCGCTGATCCTTTCGACAACAGTACGGTACCGATAACGGACTGTAAACAAGAGAAGGGGTTATCTCATTTACCGGGAGTTCGCCCGTCGATGTGCCGCAAGATTAGACAAAAAGGTTTGTACTCCTAACATCATACAGTAGGTAACGTAATAATATGACATATTTATTATCGTCTCTACATGCCTGTGTTATCATTGAGTAGCACTATAATCAGCCTATATTAGGTATTGTCCCACTGCAGGGCAATGACCATTTCTAACAGAAGGCATGTACATTAATTAACATGCTTGCTCAAGGCAGATTGGTTATCTTAATGATTGTAAGACCAGGTGTCCTTACAATGTTTTCCTTTACCGAGTCAGAGATATCCGAGACATAGTGAATAGGTACAAGATATTGAGTGCTAGTCTAGTATTGTGACTGTCTGACTTCCAAGACAAGACGCACCTCTGATTTTTCAGATTCATGTTTTATACTGTACTAGCTGATGCCCGGATGTCGGTTATTGCTGCCGATGCCGGTTATCGCGACCAAAAGTAATATTTTCGTACCCCCCTTTCAACCCCTTGAATAAAGTTTTTTTATTAAAAAGTAGCCTATGTCCTTTCTCGGGTATCAAAATATCTCCATACCACATGCAAATTGGTTCAGTAGTTTAGGCGTGATTGAGTAACAGACAGACAGACAGAGTTACTTTCGCGCTAGTATTATATTATCTGTGCTTTCGCATTTATAATATTAGTATTAGTGGAGTGCCGTAAGACGTAAATATTGTACCTAAAACCTCGGAATCCAGGGCTTGTCAATGAATCTTCATAAAAACTTTTGGTCTGCATTGTTAAAAGCCCAATTAAAAAAGTTAAAAAAAAAAAATTGCGCGCTCGTCATTATTTTTTTTTAATTACCACAATAAAATCGGGATAAAAACTATCCTATGTGTTAATCCAGGTTATGAACTATCTGTACACCAAATTTTATCCAAATCCGTTCAGTAGTTTTTGCGTGTAAGAGTAACAAACATACACCCTCACAAACTTTCGCCTCTATATTATTACTAGCTGTTGCCAGCGGCTTCATCCGCTACAACTCGAAAATTATACCACGGGAAGATAAAATATAACTATATAAAAACTATCCTATGTGTTAATACAAGGTGTTAGCTAACTCCATACCAAATTTTATTAAAATCGCTCCAGCCGTTCAGACGTGAAGAAGTAACAAACATACACACTCACAAACTTTCGCATTTTTTTAACATTTTTTTTGGTTATAACTCGTTAATTTTTGCGAAATATTTATAAATTAACATTAAAGTTACTATGCAAATATTATTTATTAGCTTTAAACTTTTTTTTCTCTTATACCTCTCATCACATCACACAATTTTTTTTTTTTGGGTGTTTGGAAATTCATCAAATAACCCCTCCAGCTCTTGGGCAGAGCGAAAGGGAGTGTCAGACTTCGACTGACAAAAAACCACCCATGTTCCATCTTAGCCTTTTATGTCGAGGCCGCGGTATCTTTGTGTCCAATTTGCAGCCCTGGCGGGCCCCTCCCATGTTGCTGACATCTCTTCGAGGCGCGCGTGGAACACGAACGCGCCGTCGACACGGCCTGTCGTCGACACGGCCTGTCGTCGACAGACGGTGAGCTAGCCCATTACTCACCGTCCACAGGCCCACGTCTACGGTGGCCGGAAGCCATCACGTGGCCCCCGAAGCCCGGAGCGTCACCCGCGACGGCTAGGTCGAAAGGTTCTCTCCCTCACACGTTCCGCCACCTCCTTCGCTAGCATCACTGCTTCGCAGAAGGAGGCGACGGCGTACTCCTCGTCTCGGACCATGGCTTGCACCAAGGCCGGACGCGAGAGGTCGCTGCCGCCGATCGCCGCTACGAGGCCACTGCGGGGCTCCGCCCAAGAGGGACAGACCTCCACAGTGTGCTCCACCGTGTCCTCCGGCCGATCCTCACAATGGCGACATCCGGTCGTCTCCTCCCGCCTGATTCGGTGCAGGTACCTCCCGAAGCAACGTGTCCGGTGAGAACCTGCGTCAGACGGAAGGTTAGGGCGCCGCGGCGCCTTTCCAGCCACTCCTCAAAGAGGAGACTTACCGCCACTGTCATGGCGTGCCCTGATCATATCACACTTCACACTAATACTATAAAGTACTAAAGTTTGTGAGGGTGTATGTTTGTTACTCTTTCATACAAAAACCACTGAACGGATTTGGATAAAATTTGTTATACAGATAGTTTATAACCTGGATTATCACAAAGGATAGTTTTTATCCCGATTGTATCTTTTCATGGGATAATTTTCAAGTTGTAGCGGGTTAAGCCGCTGGCACAAGCTAGTTTTTCAGTACATTGTGTTACTTAATAAAAAAAAAAATGACGATCGCGCAATTTTTTTTTTTTAACTTTTTTATAAATTTGGGCTTTTAACAATGCAGTTCAAAAGTTTTTAAGAAGATTCATTGACCGGCCCTGGATTCCACTCCACTATATGGATTATTATCACTTGCTTCGGTGATAAAAAAACATTGTGAAGAAACCAGCATGCCTGAGAGATATTTCTTGATGGTGCCTAAAGCCTGTCAGAGTCCTATGGGTGGCATAAAAACTGACACCAGGTTAGGCTAAAACACATGAGAAAGTAGAAAGAACAGACAATCACATTGTGGTACCTACACTTAATCAATATATTCCACTGCAAAGAATAAGAATAAAATGCTTACCGAAAAAAGGATGGCTTACTAAAGGCCTCAAAAAATCATGTGAACATAAAAGAGTGTTAAGAACTATTTTTAATGAAACCAAAAGTTGTGTTATAAAAAAGCACTATAAATTATTTAGTAAAATATTAAAATTGACTATTAGAAAATCAAAAAAACTGACATATATTAAACAAATGCAAAAATCTGACAATAAAGTAAAGACAATGTGGAATATAATTAACACAAAAACAGGGAAGACAAAAATAAATAGACGCGAAAATATATCACTCAAGATAGAAAATGAAGAAGTAAAATGCCCGCTAAATGTATCAAATATATTTAACGAATTCTTTGCGACGGTAGGGCAAAACCAAACGTCTAACTTGACCAATAACATTGGGAAATCCGTGGTCAACCCCTCTACTTGTTCAATGTATGTACGCCCGGTAGATCAGAAAGAAATAGTAAATATAATAAGGTCAACTAAAAATAAACACAGCTGCGGTATTGATGACATTCCACCAATTTTATTAAAGCAATGTGCAATAGAACTTTCCATTCCTCTCATGTTCTTAATTAATCAAAGCTTCCAAGACGGCCAATTTCCAGACGCACTTAAAGTAGCTCTAGTAAAACCAGTACATAAAAAAGGTGACAAGCATATACCAAGCAACTATAGACCCATAGCACTGCTACCAACATTTTCTAAAATATTTGAAAAAGCTATGTGCAATCAGCTATATACATTCTTAGAAAAGTTTAATATTCTAGACGACGCACAAAATGGATTCAGAAAATGCAGATCAACAACATTGGCAGTATATAAATATGTTCAACAAGCGCTACAACATATAAACGACAAACAACATGTAATTGGGCTACTACTAGACATGACAAAAGCATATGACAAGGTACTTTATGACATCTTACTCACTAAACTAAATGGTTGCGGCGTACGTGGACCTGCTTATTCGTGGTTTAAATCATATTTACATAATAGGACACAAATAGTACAAATTGAAAATTACGACCATAATAAAAATGAAATCAAAACTATTAGATCACAAGAAAGACAAATTACTTGCTCAATCCCACAGGGAAGTGTGTTAGGATGCCCACTATTTCTAATTTACATTAATGACCTTCCCAAAATATTAGATAAAGAAAACGCTTTACCAGTACTGTTTGCAGACGATATTTCTATATTAATTAAATGTGTAAACGTAAATAACCCTAGTCTTCAAATACAAGATGTGCTCCAAACTGTTGATACTTGGCTTCAGATTCACAACTTGGAAATAAATAGTGACAAAACAAAGCTGATACAATTTAGATCGTACAAAAAACCACCTCTTAACCTAAAAACGACCTTCAGAAACAAGCAAATAGAAGAAGTCAATACATTTAGCCTACTTGGCATAAACATTGATACTCATATTAACTGGAAGTCACATATAGAAGTTGTTAAAACAAAACTATCGAGATTCACGTATGCTATGTTTCAAATTAAACAAAGTACAAACACACAAACAGCTATGGCTGCTTACTACGCATACGCATACTCATGGCTACGATATGGCGTAATGTTATGGGGAAATAGTGTAAACGCAGTGGAACTATTCATTATGCAAAATAAGTGTATAAGAATTTTAGCTCAAATAGATAATACGTAATCCTGCAAACCACACTTCATAAAGTATCAGATTCTAACTCTGCCGTCTATATACATACTTGACATTTGTGTATTTGTTTTCAAAAATATCAACAATTTCACTAAAGTTGAAGATACACACAACGTCAACACTCGCCATAAAAAGAGGCTATGCGCTCCACCCTCAAGAATCAAAATGTTAAGCGATAGCCCACATTATATGGCAATAAAAATATATAATAAGCTACCCAACACGTTTAAAACTGAAAAATCAGTAGCAATATTCCAAAGAAGACTAAAACTATATCTCATCCAAAAATGCTTCTACTCAGTTATAGAATATTTAGAATCTAGTCTAAAATAACGACTGTACAAAAGTGGCGATCTGTCCTATAATACAAACAATAACATTTACCCTGTCCTATTAAACTCTGTATTAAATAAAAAATGGTGCTAGATACCTGAGAAAAATGATATTGACATTGCTGACTAATTGTATTATATCCACTATCATTGACATTTAATTTTGACATAACTAAAATTTCTATACATAATTGTACTACATAATATTATAAAATAAATAGGTAACTCAGTGTAATGTTTAATGCATGCTAAAATAGATGATAAGGACAGGCGAATAATAGATTGCAATGCTTGTAAAAGGCTGCTAAGTTATAAGTACTAACCAAAATATACCTAACACCACATTGTACACTTGGTTCGCAATAAATACTTTGACTTTGACACTTGACTCTGAACATAACTTGGCCCTCTGCCGCAAAGTTGCATTTCTCTCGGCAGTGCCGGACTGGGACCCGAAATCGGCACGGGCATTTTAGAGACGGTCACACTCTCAAGAGAAAGAAAAACTACTTACACAAATTTTGAATCCACTGAAGAAAATATTTAGAATAGACTGTTAGGCTGAAAGGCTAGGCAGCGACTTTAAAAGAATTAGGACTCCAAGAGCGAGCGAAGCGAGCTCGTGAACTTCGACCCTTTTTGTTTTGGCTTGTGGGAAATCATCAAATAACCCCTCCCGCTCTTGGGCAGAGCGAAAGATGCAGTACCTAGCAGGCCGCATGAGCGAGCGAAGCAAGCCCGAAAATTTTAAACACCGTGTCCTGAGCTAGTTAGAATTCAGCGTTTGAACGATTTGCCCTATGGCTAGTCGGGGCCTGGGCCGGCCTCACGGCCGGCCACACCAGCCCGCCAGGACTCCGGGCCTTCGGGCATTTGCCCGAATTGCCCTTTGGCCAGTCCGGGCTTGTCTCTCGGTCTTCTACACACTACAATATCATTCCACCATCTCCCTTCTAAATGGTCACTAGTGTTTTCTATGAAACTTTAAGAATCAAAGCAGCAATTTTTGTTATACACACTAGTTTTTCCCATGGAAGTAGGTAGAAACTGCAGAGTGACACTTGGTCAATCCCGAAAAGTTAGACAGGTTTAGTACACACACACATTTTTAATACATAATATAATAACACTTCTTATTATTTGCTTTCAGTAAATGGAGAATGGCGCTACTTCAGAGATTGTGCATATCTGGGTGAAGTTGGAATCCAAGGAGATGAGAGATTCTGTCTCATGAGAACCGGTACATACAACATTTTCATTGAATACTGCACTTGTAACAGTAAAGACGGATGTAATTCTTCATCAATGTTTAGCCCGTTACCTTTATTCGTTTTTGTGTTGGCCGCTGGTATTCTTAAATGGTTATCGTAATTATTTTCTAATTATATCCTAGGACCATAATTATCTCCTCAGTTTATATATTTTTATGTATGCAACAATTTATTTTTCAAAAAGTTTAATATCAAGTTGACTAAATGAAGAATTCATGTGCATTCTGGCGCAGTTAGATAAACAATAAATGATTAGTTGCAAAAAAGCAGTGGATAGTATTTAGTGACTAACTTTTTTAAATAAGTTAGACAAAAGAAATAATTTACAGTTAATAATTCACCAGTGCTACAACATAAATACAAATTGTTACTATTGATTTACATGGACTGTACTATGTTCTATGTTAAGGGATTTGGTTTCCGCACTTAGTGGACCATTGTTTGTACAGACTGTATAATTGTACCAGTTGTTTTACATTCCGTTTGTTCCTTTACAATTATTATTGATTTTAAAATGTAAAATGCTCATTCTCTTTACTTAAAAACTGTTGCATTTAAATGCATTTCTACTAGTAGTGATTGAATCAAATAAAAAAGACTTTGAGGATGTTAATCTCTAATTAAATATAAGAAATATGTATAATGAATGAATCTATATTTATGTGCACAAAAAACTAAAATGAATTCCGTCCAAGAAATCAAATCAAAGTTTTGTACCTACTAAAGAATAGAAACTTATCATAGAATTTAATGCAGCTTTTAGTATGTTAACAAAACTGTTATTTGTAATAAATATTCAAGGTTGTTGGTTTCATTACTATACATATCAAGTAAGTAGTTTTAAAATATTAGTATAGCAAAATTAAAGTTTTGTTTTAAATTGCAGCTAATTTACAGTTTGTTAACTCGATGGCACTGCCTGACTGGCACTGATACAATTAATTTTTTTCAGTGATAAATCCTTCTTGGATTTGGCCATTATTATCGGCCCAGAACTGAGCTACTAGTTTAGCGCTTGATAACCATGATCCATGGGCCATCATCAACTAATAAGTCTGTGTTTGCATTTTTGCAATACAGATGTTATAGTTGATCATGCCTTTATTGTTTGTTTACTACAAGAACTGATGGATGCTAGTAGCTCAGTTCTGGGCCGACACAATTTAAATTGCCATCGACATGCAATGCTAAGAAGCTGGCTCTATTTTTTTAAATGCTGTTTGTTTATACATGCATTAAAACAATTTACTAAGAACACTGCCCTATAAAGTAATTCAAACATTGAAACAACCATGCAGTACAGTTCTTTCGTTGTTATTTTATCTCTGATTTTGCAGTACAGTGATCTCTATTCTTATTAACATAAGGTTTATATTGATGGTAAAATAACTGCGAATCGACTGTAGGTACCTACTGGAGGTTGAAAGGATATCACATTATCTGTCCATACAGTAAATTTCAAGAAGTAGGGTAGGGGTTATAAGATAATTACATAATTATGACTACAGTAGCATACGGGTAAATATACCCACAGGGCAACAAATTGACCTTTTCCTCCTACACTGAGTTCACTCGGTTAAATGAAAGCTATGTCTATGTTCAAAAATTATGTTAATATGTATTCTATTTAAGTGAAAGTAGTATAGGTGTGTGAATGTTTATAAACAACACAGTTATATAACAGTGAAAATCAATTTGTATTCTACAATTTATATAATTATCTACTTTTTAAATATGTATTTTTATACACCATTGCTTTGTATAGGCGCTTATTTTGTAAGTTGCATCTATATATGATTTAGATTTATAAGACTGAATGCCATCCATGTATTGTATAAAAAAGCAATCCTTTTATAATGTTGACATAAATAATACAATTATCTTTTATATTATAAAATGGTTTAATTTGACATTTTGTATCAAGGAAAGACATCTTTACTTTCAGGTTTGAAAAAAAAAACAGCGTATATTTAAGATAAAATTTATTAAAACAACATTAGCATTTACTTCGTGGTATTGATAATAGATTTGGAAACTTAAAATTTTGCCAATTTTAAATGCATAACAATAATATTTTTTTCAATGTCATTTTCCACAAATAAGGCACCTATTGAAATTAGTGCTAAACAGAAGATAATGATAGATACATAATATTTCATATACTTATTAATAACTTAATATTTATTGTAGACATTGTAAGTTAGAGGCGAACCTAAATATTTACAGGTAAATAAAATAACTCCTTAAACCAGCAAGTGAGAACAAACTATATTAATAATGGTGTCAATTACAAGTTAGATTATTATTGAAAGAACAAAAAAAAGAAAAAGAAGCTTGTAGGTCAGTGAACTAAGTGAATAGCAAGAAATCGCATTTAGTCACGCTAAAGCTTTTTTTTACAGACATTATTGCTTAAATATTCAGAAAACAAGAAAGAATTCGTATTAAAATTAAATTAAAAACAATTTACAACATTTCGATGTGAAACAAACAAGTTTTAAAACTGTTGCGGTGGGTACCTGGGTACACTGGGAATTCTCTCGGCATGGTCCCACGGTAGACAATATAAAATAAATCTAAATATGTATTTGTACTATGTGTTGGTTTTTTTGTTATGTTGATTACTTGAAGAGGAGGAGCGTGAGTGGTGCGGCTAGGAGGGCGATTGTTTTGCTGATGGTGGCAGCACCGTTGCAGCCGTCGTATTCGCAGGTCTCGCAGAAGGAGGTTACTTCATTGGGGCCGTTGGAAGAGCTGGGGCATGAGGTACTGTAGTCGTCTTGACGCTTCCATGTGCATCCACGGCTGACGACCACCTGGCCATTAACTGTAAACAAAGGTGAATAGCAAATTAATAATTATATTGTGGGTAGTTTATAAACAAAAGGTATCATTTTCTTTTGACATCAGGGGCCAAGGTCAGCAGACAATCTAAACCCGAGATGCTACTGATACATCTATACTGGCAAATCTCGACACATGAGAAACGAACCGAGCACCACATCTCAGTGACCAATAAGCGACTGCACTATTATAATGCAACCAGTAGACCCTGAACCTGTATTTAGAAGTGGGGACTTTTAATTGGCTGTCGGTCTCACATACTATTTGTTAATCTATTTGTCTTAGCTGGAAGTCTTCCATAGTTAATAAATAAATAAATAAGAATTTCAGATTGAACTCAACAGCTCTGCCGATATGTATTGTCCTTTACAGTCATCATTCATCGCAATTTGATTCAACACAAAGGTTTCAACAACTGCCATATACGTAGTTACGTACAACCTTGTACAAGTACCTAGCCACGGGCACGGGCCAACCATCTACTTCGCTCAAAATGGTCTAAGTACTTGGTACAACTTTGGCATTGAAAAACAAACAAATTAACCGCACTATGAACGACTGATTTGTCTATGAAGTGGATAACTACAGGCGTGCGTGATCTAATTTGTAGAGGTCTTTTAATACCCGGCAATTAAAAGTACCCTTTGTATTATTTAATTAATACGATGTGCAGGATAACGATGTTCATTCCTTGGAATTTTTTTGTAGTTGGTAGTCACAGAGGTACAACTCTATTGTAGGTAGGTGCTTACTAGAGCGGCACCCATGTTCCTACATTGAACGGTTGTGATTATTAGGTAACTGGGTATGCATTTGCGAGGTTTGCCAGACTTTTTCAGTATGTTTACAATTATTATTATCTATTGTATCACGTAAATGATGCATGTCCTACAGTTGATACTGAAAATTCTGTGAGTTCTGGCTGACAAAATACGCCACGGGGTGCCTATTATAATGTTGTTTATTTATTCTGTAAAAAAGTCGTGGCAAAAAATTACGAAGTGCCATGTGTTGCCCTGATGGGAACCTCCTCAGTTCTCCTCACCTTCGTATTATAAAAAAAAAAACAAAAGTTCTAGCTTCTTTAACCATGGTATTTTGTCTGTTCTTGTACTTTAGTACTTAGGTAGATAATCATCAGATAAGCATTGCCTACTTGCCTACCTCTTAAGATCCAAATAAATTATCTGATAGTAGGACCTACCTAGGCAAGTAGGTAAGCAGTGCCTACTACCAATCCACGGGTCTGCTAGTTATGTACCTTGACTACACCACGTAGGCGCCCATTAAACCATATTTTAATTTAATAATTATTATGACGCGGCACACATACGGCCTTGTGACGCCTTATTTCCTGAAGCCTCTGAAGGTAGAGATTTAGAATCGAAACATGACATCAGAAATTAGCGACGATTCTCACGAACAATAGAAGTAGGTAGGTACATACCTATTCATTTATACAGATACCTAGGTATAATTAACGTGCACTTGACATTGAAATGAGAAAATTGTCACAAATTGCCTTCCTGCCTACGAAACTACGTATGAGATATGTGACAAAAGATGTCTATTTCATATACAAGACTAATGAGCCAATTTGTTTTTATGTGGTATCTAGCCGGTTAGTTTGAGATATTTTAAGAAATGTGTAGGTAAGTATAATGTTTTTCATAATGTTGATATTGGCTCTAAATTCTGCTCGGAGAGATCACACCATAAAATCTCTATCCTATCTACCTACTTTTTTCAGTGTAAGTATAGGTATCCAACATGTGTAGGTATTGGATAGCAGACATTTTCGTGTCTTGTATTGCGCTGATTTGGTGTCAAAACCTAGCCTAGGACACCAATCCTACCCGACCAGGGCATCGAACAACGTACCTACCCACCTACCCTACGATCACTAGTTGCAATGGGGTTGGCAAGTAAAAGCTGATTGTAGATGGCGTGTCCATAGCTTGTCCCAATCCGACCAATGAGGTCAAGCTATTTTGAAATATAAAATGACATTGACAGATATTCAACCAATGAAGAGCTTAGGTTCATGCGGTGCTAGCGCCATTAGTTCCACCAGTTGCCCGTCCCATTACGGCTACTAAACTAATAAAGTTTTTCATTATTCAAATACGCCAACGATTTTACATGATTTTTGTAAACATATGCGACGACATCAAATTCGTCATACCTACTTTTACAAACAACAACGTAGGTACTCCTGAACCTAAGAGGTTTGAAACTTTGAATGACTTAATTTGAATGTCTCAGTAATCATAGTAACGCATGCTCGGTTGGCCTGTTATTGATACACCCAGAGAATTAAGTAATTTGTATAGTTACTGGGAAAGTGTTTAAACTACCAATGATTATGCCCATAGTGTTATTGCAACGAGGTCAACTTAACTGTACTAACTGTTAACAAATATAAACTGGTCGCGAGTTAGGGCCCGCTATAAAAAGTAACCAACCGTAAAACTGGGCTCTGCTCTAGGGCTTTTACACACGGCGAAACATTTGTCATTTGAATAAAAAAAACATTGGTTTTGTTTGTATCACTCTATGATCAAAGCGCTTTTCTAGTGGTGTTAAGGAGCGTTCCTTATACCGACCTAATTTGGGCGGTTGAATGCTGATAATAGTTCCTCCTGTTATTGTCTCAATTTGTCTGAGTTCTGCGCCGGATGTCTTCTTTTTACCCGACTGCGGCGAAGCCCAAAAGGAGGGTTATGTGTTTGATTCTAATTTTCTATTAGCTTCATTATTCTCAGTTGGTAGTCATCATCCCCTTTATAATATCTCATCAATCATCATCATCAGCCTATTAATGTTCCCACAGATGAGACACAGGCCTTCTCTCTTTGAGAGGCTCTCTACCGTTTATTTGGTCTTCGGAGAACACCCTATCCAACTAACTCCACTAGTTGAATCAGAAATCCCAATTTTCAGTATCGCGTCGCGGTTTTTCTTTCAATAATATACTGACTAGCTACGTAGGTAAATTGTTTCTGAAAACTCTCTTCCGCATTGTGTATCAATGTCCCGAATTTCATTTGTAAACGGTGCCAGCTTTATATCTGTTTAAATATTTAAGAATGCGCAGTGGCCGCTACCGGAATGCATGGCATAACAATCTCATATTTTGTTACAAAATGGGTCATTTCTTTTAAGAATTTACACGTTTAGATATCATTGTTACCTACCTGTATCTGAATATGTGAATATCAATGTGGGTCTTCGCATCATGAGACCGAACGAAGTCTGGTCTGTGTAACTGCTTGTCTGTGACACATTTAACCTCTACAAAGCACTGTTAGGCAATGGGAAAGAATTGTAGGTGTTGTATCAGCGCACAACGGCGTCACATATGTTTGACAACAATGCCTCCCAGTATTTTCCTTGTGTGACGTGAATTCCTACTTACCTGCTGTGTTAAGAGGCCCACATTTTCCATTTTTGTCGTAGCAGCTTACTACCTATCTATGAATCAGTTTCGACGATGAATGTCTTGCGTTTCACATAAACGATCATTGCCAATTTCTTTATTCATTCAAGACATGTGGGATTTAACATACACGCACCTATAGCTTTTTTTTATTTGGCAGTTTACAACGCGTACGTCTGTCTATTTTTACAATTCCTGAATTCCCCACAGCAATTTCGCTATGCACAAGCGTTATTTTTGAGAACGCGTCGGTATGTGCTTAGGCGGGACATGTAGCTTCGAACCGTTACGTCTCGACAGTTTAAACGTGTCAAAGTATCGATTAGTTTTTTTTTGTTTTTAAACAAAACACTGTTTTACTTGTACGTACTGCAATCTTGTCTATATCCTGCCTGCCATTCCTAAGACCACTTCCTCTCTTTAAAAGGAAAGTAAGAACTTGTGGTTGATGCAAGTAGCTACCAGGCAGGAAGACAGTTACTCAGTAAAGGTCTTCCTAGGTAACTTTCTATCTAGCCAGTAGCCAATAAAATAGAAAATTCTTGCCTACATTAGTATCAGGCAAAAACACCGGAGAACGTAGGTACAGTCTATTCACGTTACATTTGCCCCACAGTAAGAATTTCTCCTGTATCGTGGGTGCGTTTACAAACATTTAAACTCACATACACAAACACACCCAGACCCGAAACAATTATCTGTAGGCCATACAAATATTTGTTCCGTGCGGGGATCGAATCGAACCCGCGACACGCAGCGCAGCAGTCCAATCGCTCAGCCACTGCGCCAACCGTGCCGTCGGTTGTTTCAACAACAAACCATACCCGCAATACGATAACGCGTTTTACTGTTTAGTTTATGGTCTTAACGTGATGACAGACTCAGGCACTATGGAATACAAATAATGTCAGCTCAGTCAGCTGTCGATCGATCGAGTATTATATCAATTGAAAATTACTGGCCTGTTGGTCTAGTGGTTAGTGACCCTAACTGCTATGCCGGAGGTCGTGGGTTCGATTCCCACCCAGGACAAATGTTTGTGTGATGAGCACGATCATTTGTTCTGTGTCTGGGTGTAATTTATCTATAATATGTATGTATTTAGAAATATATAAGTATGTTTATCAGTTGTCTAGTACCCATAACACAAGCTCTGCTTAGCTTGGGACTAGATGGCGTTGTGTGATAGTTGTGGAATATTATTATTATATTATTATTAATTTTAAGGCGTCACTATGAATCGATTATAGTCACCTTGTCTGCATTAAATTAACGATTTGATATCCAATCATTGGCAAGTCGAGTCGATCATAAAATGTTGGTCGCAACTTCCTTGTTGATCCAGTGATATCTAGCGCCATGCCTAAGTATGAGTTCCAGAGGTTGATGCCCCTGAGAAACCGAAATCCAATTACACCAATTGAGGTGTAATTGGATTTCGGTTTCGACTTCGATCTGGATTTCTTTATCGTAAATAAGGCAATAGACGGACGAGGTTATAAATATATGTGTTTTATAGAAAGAAAAACTTACTGTATTTCCTCATTTTCTTGCAAGCTGATTTCGAAGACGTCAGGTAAGGGTAAGTGGCCCCAGCGTTGGAGTCGCAGTTCTCCAGACGGAACAGGTATGAGTTGTCTGATCTTCCGGCGAGGAAGGGGTCGTTGCACAGCGGGTTCAGGTCAGAAGAACAAGTCCAGCAGCGTACAGGCTCTCCTGGAATTCGAAAAAGAAAAAAAAATACTTTTTGTGTCTTGTTTATGGTACATTATGATAGAATCACACTGTTTGTAGGTTGTCTAAACAGGAATTAAAACTTTGACAAAGTGATCTCTTGCAATTATTCCCACAAAAATCATCTCCTTAATTACATTAGCAATTAAAACTCTTTATCAAAGTAGCTATTGTACGTGGGTGCTAATTAATAATAATTCATCCTTGACACAGTGTCATAAAGAACAACCTTGTTGTGTCCGGAAATGCGGAAATACGGAAGATTTGGTTTCTGATCTACATCGCTACAACAGGTTTTGTGAGTTTGCAAAAAATCAACGGAAAAAATTGCTACGAAATGTTGAGAAGAGATAGCACGCGAACGAAGTCAAGGGTAGCTGGGTAGCACTTAATATTTGAATATAGCATATCGATTGAGCACAGTTTTCCTTTACCGGGTTAGTCATACAAGAACAGCCGTGAGTGAGCTCATTGCGCAACTACAAAAACAGTATCAATGAATGCTCAATACATTTTCTCCCATTGTTTTAAAGTTATCAACGGTAATTATGTTATTTTATGCATTATTCATAAGTAGTTCGTAGTTTCTTAGTTAATGAGCTGCAGTTGTGCGAGAATTAGTATACGTCTCTTGATAATAGGCAACCTTCAAGCGAATACTTGACATAATTTGATGTTAACATAGGCAAATCTCAAATCAATCAACGGAAGGTCTCAAATCTATGTCGAATCTGGGGCTCTACCGCTCTACTGACTACTCTCTAATCACGAAACCCGTAGTTTCGACAGAATTTACGGGCGTTTCCTACTCTGTAGCACCTACGGACATAAGATGAGTAGTACTAAGAGGTGCATTTATAAAAAACTTTATACCTAACAAAAAATAAAACCGACTTCAAAAAAAAGACACAAAAAAAAAATATATATATAAACATCCGAATTGAGAATCTCCTTCTTTTTTTAGAAGTCGGTTAAAAACTAACAAAGTGTCTTAAGTTAACCAAGTAAAAGGAATGCTTTGGTTCAAGATAAGGTTTCTAGGTTACTTTAACACGTTCAACCATTATCGTTATTTATATAGGGCAACGGAAAACCCAAGTTGTCGTTGAGTTTTAACTTAAAAGACGTCACAGTCGTTATGTCTTTGAATCACGTTGTTCATTGTACAACAACAATTGTTGTTGTTGTCTTTGCGTGCAAAAAAATATTAAGACAAATTACGGTGGATAGACACGCTATACTAGTAACTGACTGCGAAATTCTTAAGTTTATATCTTTGCAATTTAAACTGATGGAATGGAAATGAAACGAACAACAATATGGCCCAAAGTTCACTAACCGTATCGATTGACAAGAAAAAAGTGTAGGTAGGTTTTAGTTCTTCCATATAAAAGCAAATCGAAATATCTCAAAAATATTTAGATAATTTTTGACCGTTTTCGTTGTAGCTGCAACAGTTAGGTACAGTACCTACCTAGCCTGCCCTCATCTCAAAATTGCATCATATTAGCCTTTATCTCTTTTCCTCAGGCAAAACATAAACATTCTAACATTATCACATCTGTAATCCCTGAAAGATTAGGCAGAGGTGCAACAAAGCAAAAGTCGGACAAAGCATTTGCAACGATATTGCGTCCCAATTCTCCGATGATAAATTTATTGCATATTATAGCATGCATATCATGCATCAGTGATTCGATTCAAAACACAACAACAATTCTAGAAAAACTTTTTCTACAAACATAGGAATGTCATCTCATTTAGTTCGTCAATTGAAGATTAAGCATTTAAATAAACCTTTAAATTTTTTATCCGTTTTTACAGTTTCTTTCATTGCGTTTTGTACAAAAACCGTCACGGTCAAAGAGATAATTTTTTCGATGCTTGGAACGTGTCAAGTTAAATGATGATAAAAAAATGAATGGTCATCTTCCAAGGTTTACGCGGTTGGTGAATCAGTTTTTTTATTTTTTTTTTCCTGAAGTAACGCTATCATGACCAAGTACATAATAAGGAGGACCTTGTGCACTTGAATCCCAGGTTGTTTGTGGTTAAATACGTTATTTAGATTGGGTTGTGCTGTAGAGGTCAAAGATATAATACATCTAATCAGCAACCCTCCCTATGTTTTGTTCGGCAGATGAACCCAACATACACAAGTACCTAGAGACTCTAAAGTCCTAAAGAGTTGGGGAAATGCTAGCAGATGATGACTTAGTACAATATATTGAATGAGCCTAATAGTGTATAATTATCAAGTTAACGAGAAATCGTATTTAATAATTCACAGAACCTCTTGAGAAGGCGGGCCGTATCGAGGACTACTGCCTCGTGTATCAGGTATACCGTATAACGAGAGCTTCGGAAGATGTTCGTCGAGGCTCTTCAATTGGGCAAAAGGCCATTGACCATAGCGACAATCAGCACAATGATAGCCGAGTTCATATTCCACATGTCGACAATCTCATGTGCCAAGTCAATATATTTTATTTATATAATAATAGGTATATTCGCATAATTATTATCGTATCGACGAGCCTTTGCTTTAGAAGTAGTAAATATTATATTTGTTTGTAGATTCCATGATTCCATGATACATACCTAACTCACAGAGAACTACGTCAGTGAATATTTTAATATTGAATTCAAGGTGTATATTATTACTGTTATTTTTCTGCTTCAATAAACAAGATTGGTCAAGGTGATTGTAAAAAGATAAAAAACATATTTTTTAATCACCCAACCAATTTTTGACTGTTAAAATGAAATACTTAGACCACAATTTCACGCTAGGATGAAGTTTACCGACCAACATGGAAGGCAGAAATCTTTTGACGGATTTTTATTTTATTCGAATAAAGGATAGAATATAAGTCCATAGGCGAAAACATAGCAAGAAAAAACTGCCTGCAATTTTATTCTCACTCAGTTAGAAACACGAGTAAATAGATCAGGAATATACCTACATGATAGGTATATCTAGAATTCTAGATTGTATAAATTAGATATATTATATGCAGATCATGAATTCATGACACATAAGTACATAAGACAACTCCTTCGTGTACGCACGGTGACCAATCAAATGATACAAATCCAGTTTATGCGGATCTCTCATTGTACTGGAAATCTATACAAAGGTAGACCATGGCGACCTGGTATTTTAAAGCTTGATATACCTCCGGCCTCCGTGAGTCCTACAGCTACGGTATAATGCTATGGCGTTTGTAATCACATACCTACGCCCTTTCAATTGACAATGCAACTGCGTAAGAGGAAAATTACTTTGTTGTGACTATCAATCTAGAATAAAATCGCGATAAATGACAAGTAGCCTCGTCATGTAACGTGTACTGTATTATTAATATAGATCCTAGTTAGTATAAGGCATGGAATTATGACTGCGGTCCCTCAACACAAACTAGGTAGTGGCATTTCGCAGTTCAGTCTAGGAGACTGCCTTCTGCTTGACCGCGCAAATCCTGTGGATATTATACTTGTGGATTTTTAAGGCCTCCAGCCAAGGGCAAATAACGTATACTAACTGACTAATGGCGAAGGGCATCCCCTGTGAGACCTCGGCGTAGGACGACATTGGGGCAGGAAAGGGACAGGCTGGATCTGAGAGAGATTATTTAGGGGCTGGTTTAAAACTACTGGCTCAGCTTCGCCGAGCTGGCTCTAGCAAGAGTCGGGGTCTCAAAATCACACATCTCCTGTTTGCTTGCTGATCAATCAATGGGCAATTCCGCGTTCAACGCCGCGCCGCCGCCGCGCCGCCGCCGCCGCGCCGTCGAGATGGCAAAGTTCTGGGCAAAGTGCCTGAAGGTATTTATGTCCATTTAGTAGGCAATGTTTCTGCAAGAGGGAACGTTGTCTATGGGAGAACCAGAGAACAATCGGGCCAAAACAACCGATTTTGTATCCGTTTATTAATAATACTTTATTGTCGTTCGATGGAAGGGCGTGGAGAAACAGGTTTTCAAAATATTTAAACATTTCCAGTTTTCGGTAACGCCGAAATTTAGTGATGACTTCATTCGAATTTGATTTTGAAACCACATTGGTAAATAAGATAAATAACATAACATCACGCCTGTAATCCCCGAAGGGCTAGGCAGAGATTAGTGCATTCACATTTCGCCAGTTATCAGCCAATTGCCATAAACCGGATACAAATCACTGAGAAATTCCTGATGGAAAAACCTAATAACACTTTGCCCTACCTGGGTAACGAACCCAGGACCTCATGCACACGCTTACGACCGCTAGACCACCGAAGCAGTCTGACATGGTTGTAATGCTAACCTATTGACCTATGTACGTACCTATAGCTACTTTTCCTACATTTCAGCCATCTTTCAGACAGGCAAAATGAAGAATATTACCTGTAATGACGATGGAACTCGTAGCAATCTCAAAAGCGCTAGAAAACATTATTAGTTGGGGACATAATCCTGCCATGTGAATCACAATATTGTTATAATCACGGATAGCAAAAGTGGTTTAATGCATTTAGCTCGATGCGCCTCTGGTTGCAGAGGTACACCGGTAGCTTATGATATTCTTCGACTACTTATTGAATGAAATGACGGACATTCATTTGAGGTTACAATGGATTCCATCTCACATTGGTATACATGGAAACGAGAAGGCTGACATGTTTGCAAAAAAAGCAATTCTGGAAGGATTGCAAACTATTTATCGATCCGTTCTACACAGAAATACTGAGCTACTACAAGAACATAATTATGCTCAATCGTTTTAAAGAGTATTTCGACAGGAAGTCTAAGGAAAAAGGCATATGGTATAAGACCATGCAAAGTGAGCCTCCTCGAATCCCATGGTTCGCTGAAAGCCATACAAAGAGGTCGTATGTTGTTATGGCAATGGAATGGAAAATTTGGATATTTAATGAAAAAAGTCGATTCCCCAAATTGTCAAGTGCGTAATCAAGTCGAAGATGTCCAACATTTGCTAGTGGAATGTGAAAAAAACAGGAGAGAGAGGGAGATAGTGATGCGGGAGTTAAAAATTAATTTGTATGATATTGGGGCTTTCATTAGAATACTATCTACACCAAATTCGGGAGACGCAAAACTGATTTATGAAATGGTCGCTGCATCACAATCTCCCTCGCTTTCGCAATAATATGTTTGTGTATAATTATAAATTAATTACGTATTATAATTAGTTAGGGTATGATGAGGCTGACATACCTTTGTAAGGTAAAAAAGCCTCTAAATAAATAAAGAAAAAAAAAGAATATTACCTACTCATCTAAAACTACCGTCTTCTCCTGGCCTACGTAACCATGCGTGTATTTAACCTTATTGGGTATAAAGCCTCCTTTACTGCTCGCAATTCGATCTTCAAATAAGGTAAGGATGACGTGATCTATATAGGTACCTAGTACCTACCATAAATAAATAATTGTTTATTAACTACTATGTAACGCGTGACCTTCGGAAACCCCATGTAAATGGTGCCTCATTGATTAGCAAAAAGAGACCTCAACCGGTTCAGAACTGCGAAGCCTAAACGAAGCATGTGCCCTCTTAACTAGTGATGGGCAAACGCCTTTGAAATATACGAATTATTCGAATGTTTGAAGACAAACAACGAGTCAGTCATGCTAATAAATTAATATAGTTATTTTCATAAATGATTATTTAATAATAAAAAAAGAAATCCACAAATTATATCCATAGTTAGAGTTTGGAGATTGTTATTCTCAGTTACGTCAAGTTTCTTATCGAATGCTAAACTGATACAACTTTTACAAGGTTCATCAAAAGGTTAAAGATACTAAAAGTGTACTAAAAACATGCTAATTATAGTTACAGTAATTAAGATTATTTAAACCTACCTACATGACGTCTCGTTTTGTACTCTTATCTCAATGTTTTTTTATAAAGCATAGAAAGTACTGAAATTCAAAACTGTGGCTGTTCAGTTCATCTACAAAACTTGCAACTTCGGCCCTTTCACCTTAGTATTAATAAAAATAATCGAGTAAAACACTCGACTAAGCCCATCTCTACATCTAACGCAATTCCCTTGACTCAAATAGTTGGCACCTACTCACACTGTTTCGCCGTACAGCCTCCGATCACTGTCCTTGTCTATCACACGCTAAAAGATGAGACAGAACATTTTATTGATAAACAAGAGTTTCGCAATCGGAAAACCAGTTGGCTGTTACGTAGTTTTAAAAGGAGTTGGTCACGCTTGTTTGTATTGTTAAAAGAAAAGTTATATTGATTTGTTTCTTAGCGGTTTACAAAGGCTGTAGCAAATTGATATTAGAACCTCCTTTTTTAAGGTTAGCCTACAGTTTTTTAGTGTTGTACCTATTTTTACAACCTCAAACGTAATGTAAAGTTTTTTTTAAATTACCTACTATTGCAAAATGTGTAGTCATCAATTACACTTTTTTATTTGGAACTAAAAGTTTAATTACTTAGATAGAGCTTCCTAAATTACAACATTTAAATAATCAAACCTTTTAATGATTCCGTGTTTAGAAAAAAAATACAATTTTGTTGCAAGGTTATTTCCGATTTAAAAACAAAAACTTAGTTTTAATTAGAGTTTGTGAAGGACATTGTTTTGCGTCAATTTAAAAAATAAATAGTGCTGTTCATTTATTTTATGTCACTTGCTAACTAACAAACCTACATGGCTAGTGCGAAAATTCTCGAATATTGTTTCCCAACACTATTTCTGGGTCAAAGTTAGGTACCGTCAAGTACCGATTGCCCCATTGTTGTTTAGATTGGGTTTGAGTTCGAATTATTAATGACTTGCACACAATAAGGCTTCGCGTATTTTAAACACTATTGATGTTTTTCTATAAGGACCCGTGACCTACGTGTATTTAGGTCATTGACACACTTCTACAGTGAGTTATGCGATTATGTTTGATAAGCCCCTAAAGAATGGAGTCTTGATAAGAATTTACAAAGAGTGACGTGCAAGCCAAACGTTTGTTTGTGCCATAAAACAATAACATAACATTACACCACGGCTGTAATTTTCGAAGGGTAAGGCATAGGTGTACCTAATTGTACACCTACATTTCGTTGGTTACGTTTAAGTCCCATATAATACAGGGTGAGCCTATTGCCATCAACCGGGCACAAATCCAGGCTCCGTTGCTGCTACTGAGAAATTCCTGATGAAAAAACCCAATAACACTTTGCCCTACCTAGTATTCGAATCCAGGATCGCAGGCTCACTAGTGCCAATGAGGCATTCTAGAAGTCAGAAGCTTCAATACTTTTAAGAACTTCAAACAGTAATCTACATATAAATAAGCTACCTTTTATAAAGTCAACTTTCTATAAGTTAATGAAAGCACATAGAACAAAATACTTTCATATTTCTGTTATGTAAGATAGAAACTTAGAACACTGCCTACTGTTAGTGATTGTGTTGCATCATCTGGCAGTAGATTATCATTGGTACCAACACGAGGTACCTAATACCTTTGTGATCTGCGCCACAAACTGCCTCTATTGTCATTAGATACTTTGTATGTAGGCACTGTATACTTAGGTATTCATTGTAGTAGCTGACTAATCTTACTAGTAGGTGTACCTAAGTATAAAAGTATGTTGATGGTTTGTTCTTTTTGAACCGAACTTCTAAAAAGGGGAACGTTCTCAATTCGGCAATCTTTTTTTCATGCGTCGAGCATCAAGTAGATTTAGAGAAGGGAAGTCCAGAAGAGAAAACCAGAAAACGATTAATATGTGTATAGCAAAAGTATATTCATTTTTTGTCAATATTTTGATAGCAGTGGTAACGATGAAATAATTTATTATACACAAAACAATGCGCCCGTCTGAGTTCGAAACCACGACCTACCAATCGTAATTCGCTACTGGGCCACTTCTACTCTTGATAACATAGCCAGACTTTTAAATGGACGGTTCTTCTGGACAGGATCAACGAAACCACAGGAAAAAGCTATAAGTAGTACATTAATATCATTAAGTTATGTATGGATAGTCCTTTACCGAGTGTAACTTGAAACCAGTATTAACAAGGATGTGGAGCCACTTAAGGGGCTTCACGTCTTTTGATTAAAGACGATCGCCCTACATTCATTTATCCTCACTGTTAGGGGTGATTATGGATTATCCATCCTATTATACGGGACTTTAAGCCCGGGGTTTTTATGCCCCGAGGTGCTTTTGTAAACAGCTTTTGATAACATCGGTATTTAAGCGTTTTGGAGTCTACCTGGATACTGGTTGGACCAGGTTTTAATATATACTTGCTGTATTTAAAGGAGGCGGTAGCCTTAAAGTTGCCTGGGTATTTGACCTGGTTGGATTAGCTTATTGGTCGGAATAAGAGGACAGAAACCTTTACCTAAGCCAGAATGTTGAAGGATGTAGCAACAAGGAAAGCATAAACAATTGGGAAAGGAAGGAGGGAAAAGGGACTGATACTGATTCTCAACTTTAGCAGATTTAAATGCTCAATGAACAAGTTTGCTGCCCTCACAAGTTAAGGCGAGGTTACCCTACTTTGTTTTTATGTACGCACGACCTCACCCCCCGCCCTGCCGCGCGAGCGATAAAATGCCTAAATTTTGACTGTTTTTTCTCTCTTGGAGAAAAATGATAAAGAAATTATACATTATGTGACCCGAGATAATACACATTTTTTACGACCTTTATTATGATATAAGTTTTATTTTTCAAAGCCTAATATAACTCAAGTAAAACGATTACTTAGCCATCATTTGGACATGTCTTTGCGATTTAATTGGATGCAGTGAAGTGTAAGTAATCGTGTATCGCATGCCCGACATATCATGATCGAAGAGTCAACTATGTAATATATTTTTTTCAAAATTTAAATCCGTTCCATGTACGAGTAAAACGCTATTATTGACGACGTTTATCGGGGTAACCCCGCCTTAAACGAGTTTAGCTTAGGTCATTGTACAAAGGTTGAAGTGTTCTTTTTTATAAGAAGGGGCTTGACGATGTACCATCCCAACATATATGTTGATTGGTAGTATGTACGTGGCAGTACATGAATGAATAGAAATAATACTCTTTATTTATACGAACACCATACAACTTATATTTGCTTAAAAGTAGACATTTCGCACGGTGTGACACAATGAGTGTAATCTTTAGTATTTGCAAGATTGTTCTTTGTAAGAACAAAAAAAAACTGGTTACATAAACTTATTTTCGAAACGTATAAATATGAACGAAGTAGGTAATGCATATATTTTTATTTGTGTTGAAACCAATACATTTAAGCCAATAACCACAATCTTACGAGTTGCAGATAATATGATGAAATCTTCGCATATCAAGTCTTGTTTGGCAAGTGGTCATAACTTTTTTGGTAGTACCTAATAAGTGTAATAAGTTTGTACTAAATTTTCTTCCAGAAAAACAACAATAATCTAGATTCATGCGAAATAATTTCCCCGAAGAAATTTTTTCAGGATCATTAAGTATACCTACAGACATCGAACTATTGGCAAAATCGATAAACCATGTCTTAGAATACTCCAGAAACCGGGAAAAGGCATCGCTGGAAAAAGAATTGGGTCGTGTCATTATTAGTGTTGGCTTTAACCCAATATTATACGACTTTTAAACGTAAATTACATTAATTACTCATTGGCCATGTGTAATCTGGCAATGAGAAGATTTATGAATCCGCCATTACGGCTGAACCCTTTTTAGAAAATTATAAAATCCATACTATACTAATATTAAAAGCAAGGGAAAGTTACTCTGGCTGTCTGTTGGTTGGAACATTCCAACATAAAGTAAAGTAAAGGCTATATATACATAATTATAGGCATGTATTTAAACCGTTATCTGTATAATCCCTTTTTTCGAACAAAATATTTTAAAGTTACACCAAAAATACTGACTTGCACACAAATTATGCACACTAAAGAAATCAAATTTAGTAAACTTTTTAATGGCATTTGCAGAGCTCTTTTACTGAACGAATAACTATTATCAAAATAGTATATCTAATAATTATTTAGTCTAACAAACATTTTAAAACTTTGTTAAGGAAAACCTACACCTGATTTACTCCATGACGCGCGCTCGCTTCGCTCGCATATTAAATAACACTAATATCTTCTGTCCCCGAAGTGCCGGGCCTCCGCCGGCCTCCTTCGTCGGCCTACGGCCCGGTGCCCATGCCGCCCATAAAGGACACTGTCGCGAGACGGTCGTATTAGATATCAGTTTTAGAAATTCCGTAGTAATATTGTACAATTTAGAGTGCAAGTTAGTATTTTTGATAAGCAATTAGTATTTTTGTTTTACAAATAATTTCAATGTACTAACTACAGTTTTGGTGTGAATTCGATAAAAAAGGTCATCTCGTTTTGTGTGATATTTTAGACTTTTTTGTAGGACATGTTTAGTTAATCAATTGGTTTTTAGGGTTCCGTACCTCAAAAGGAAAAAACGGAACCCTTATAGGATCACTTTGTTGTCCGTCTGTCCGTCCGTCCGTCTGTCAAGACCCTTTTTCTCAGGAACGCGTGGAGGTATGAAGCTGAAATTTATATCAATTACTCAGGTCTACTGTCCCTTGAAGCTGTGAAAAAATCAAACTTCTAAGCCAACGCAATCAAAAGATACAGTCGTTTATGCCGCAAATTTTCGACACTTGCAAGGGAATCAAAACCTACAGGGTGCTTCCCGTAAACTCAGAATCTTGAAATTTGGTACGAAGCAACGTCTTATAGCATAGATAAAGGAAAAATTACGAAAACCATAAATTTTTAGTTACATCACATAATATATTTTTTTTTAATAATTTTAAACTTACTACCCATTTCCTCATAAACGCGTAGAGGTATTAAATTGAAATTCATACCAAATACTAAGGTCTATAATACCTTTAAGCTGTAACAAAATCAAACTTCTATGTCAACGCAATTAAAAGAAACAGCAATTTAAGCTGCATATTTTGAAACTCGCAAGTACTCGCAAGGGAATCAAAACCTAAAGGGTACTTCCAGTCGACCTAGAATCTTGAAATTTGGCATGAAGCAACGTTTTATAGCACACATAAAGGAAAAATTCCGAAAACCTTAAATTTTTAGTTACATTACAAAATATATATTTTTTAATAAATATAAACTTATTACTTTTTTCCTCATGAACGCATACCATAGTTATGACTCGATTGTCGTAATGAACGAACTTTGTAAACCTTGCAGGTTTGTACGGAACCCTCGGTGCGCGAGTCCGACTCGCACTTGGCCGGTTTTTTTGCACAGCATTCATTTTTCTGGTATGCATTCAGTTAATTAGTGGAGTTGGCGACTAGCGACATCTATCGCAACACCTGCGTACTAACAACGATCGTCAGAAAATCCTACATCGCGCTATGAACATTATCCGCGACATAAGCCTATATAGGAGTTCCCGACTTACAACTGTCGGGCAGTTAGCCCGCCGGACACAACACCCGTCCGGTCGGAGGATCCTCCCTTTTCAACGGGGGATGAGGAGCTTTACACCCTGTTCCTCATACTCCCCAAACTGGTGACCCCGAGCATGAACGTCAGCGCAGCCTTCGTGCAAGCACTTCATACGTCGTCATCACTTCTCCTTCGCCTTCGAGCAGCGAGTCATACCGTCAGCCAGCAGCCACGGCTTCATGGGGTATCCTGACCACCAGCATGCAGCGGAAGCGCATTCCTGGTCATCACCCCCAGCCTCATCAGCGAACTTGGCACAGCACACTGCACTTCGGCCGGTCAGCAAGCAGAGACGCCCTTCTCTCCTGGTCGACGCAGCAGCCAGCAGCCAGCCACTACGCAGCACTGCACACTCCGACTCACTGGAGCATACGCAGCATCACCCCGACTCACTGGGGCATCTACGGCAAGCACTGCATCACTCCGACTCACTGGAGCTAATATGCAGCATCACCCCGACTCACTGGGGTATCACCGCAGACAGTTCCGACTCACCGTGAACTATGCGGCATCCGGTTCCGACTCACTGGAACCTTCCACTGGCTGACAAGCGCCAAGACTCAATCTGCTTTCGACCTCCGGTCTCGGAGGGGAGTGATGTGGCGACTAGCGACATCTATCGCAACACCTGCGTACTAACAACGATCGTCAGAAAATCCTACATCGCGCTATGAACATTATCCGCGACATAAGCCTATATAGGAGTTCCCGACTTACAACTGTCGGGCAGTTAGCCCGCCGGACACAACACCCGTCCGGTCGGAGGATCCTCCCTTTTCAACGGGGGATGAGGAGCTTTACACCCTGTTCCTCATTACCCCCCAAACCTAGTGTGCTGAAAAATTAAACAGATGTGCATTTAAATATAACCCATAATTATATTGCTTTTGCACGCTTTAATGGCTACGCGGATTAAGATAAAAAATGGCATACAAATAAACAAAGTCTTCGATTAGGACATACATAAGGTACTACTTAATTATCATGTCATTGTTACGGCTGGATCCTTATGGGCGGCCCCGTGGTCAAAATCTAGTTTTTTTGGTAGTAAAAGAGATACATATTCATCGATTACAGCTATAATCTACGATTATAGCAATATGAATATCTGCTTACTGCTTACAGATAGAAAATTAATGTGCTTTTACTTTCATTAATTGTCTCTTGACTTTTCGCCCCCAAAGTCTCCCAAGCAACATGCTCACGTGATAAATGACGATAAACTGACGTCATCTTTGAAACAATGACATCCTTCGTCATATATGACGTAATAAAATGACGTGATTCGGAGCTATATGTCGTCGTTTGCTTTTTAAGACGTCATCAAGTAACGTGATTCGGAGCCCACCCACTTGATATCTAGTAGCGCCACTGCTCGATAGACGGACGTCACGTTTCTGAATCGCGGTGTTAAGATTCTCCGCGAGCGAATGACTACCCCTGCTTTACTTAGATGTGTTATTGCTTCGCGGCCTTTTGGCTAAGATCAAAGTGTAGTATCTGTTATTTTCAGCTTAATATCTGAAAGTGAGGGACCAGTCTATTAATCTGATTTTTGTAAGCTGACGGGATGTTCGGGGCTCGCTCCACTCCCGTCGCGGGTCGGCCCGGCCTCGGTACTACTCTAATTTAGCCATTTATGACGTGTTTATCATGACGAATGCGACGACATGGTAGATGTTATAATTGACGTCGAAATCACGTAAGCTGATCACGTCATTAATATTTGTGACATCCTCACGTCAAAATTGACGTCTATAATGACGTGATGCGACGTCTTTCGAGGCCTTAAAATTCACGTCATTATTCACGTGAGCATGTTGCTTGGGTGTACTTATAGAAGTTTTGTTTCTTTGTTTGTTTGCTTCTTATAACTAAATCCTTAGTGAATAAGATTTATGGTAAGTTGTTGACGTGAGTAAACTGTTTAAGAAGTCCAACAATTATTTACATAGGATGTGCTTTATATAGGGAGGTATTCTATTCAGGTACGCATTCTTAATGGCACCTATTAGTATAATTTCATTGTTTACAGCATTTCACACGTACAAATGTAATTACGACATAATACAACCAAGTGACGAGAGGAAGATATTTTATGAACAAAATACTTATTTATTGTTTTGTACCTATGTACTTGGGTATTTGTTGTCAAAAATCTACGTCTTTCTCACCGATTTAACTAAGTACGTACAACAAAGAATATAGAAAAGATTCGTCATAATATATTTAAAAATAACATAACACAACATCACGCTAGCATTCCCCGAAAGGTAAGACAGAGGTGTACCTACCTAATAGTACACCCAAATTTTGCCAGTGTGCCGCCAATGTTTATCGTATGAAATATGGGGCGAACCTATTGCCATGAAACATAATGAACAGTATTTAAGTCATCAACGTCATAATTCCCTTATTCCAATTCATTTGAGCTCGGCGCAACATTTCATTGTCTTCCATACGGTTCCCTATTACTCATCATAACAGCAGTCACTTCAGTCGAGAGAAACCACGAATTCCATTCCAACCTAACAAATCTCTTTGTAAGATCTGGCTCATGTCATACAAAAAGAAAAAGTTATTATCTTTTTGTCCATACCTCTGCCCTACGAGTACCTACTGATTAGGTGTACCTACCAACTTTCACTTAACCCATTAAACAGGTTTACTGCCGAAAAATATTTGCTCAGGGCCGGTACAATACCATTAGTGGGCCCTAAAACGGCAGCTTTACATGTGTAAGTCGCCAAACTGACCTAGTGACCTTGTTACCTTTACGGTGCATGCATAGGAGTGCCATCGTTGCGACCGGAGTGTTATTAATCAAATTCAGTGAATAGGTAAAATATTCTTAGTAATATTTTTATTGAATGTAACTTATTTTATAATTATAACAATGAGTAGTTATGGACATACACTAAATACAATGGATAAATTCAGTGCATATTGTATATTAATTTGTTATCATCATCATAAGCCTACAATAGTCCACTACTGGAGACTGGACATAGGCCGCTTCAATGGCACACCTCCTAACTCGATGCTTGGCAACTCTCTGCTCTCATCCAGTTGCTACCAGCCACACTGTGACGATCGTCGCTCCACCGAGCCTGATGGAGTCCCACCTTACGCTTGTCGATTCGCGGTCTCTACTCAAGAACACGTCTACCTCTACGGTCATAGGTCTACGGCTAATGGCCGATCCATTGGGACTTTAGCTTAGTTATTCTGTGAGCTTTGTCCATAAATCTGTTTGTCTGTTGGACCATTTTGTTCCGTAGTAGGTAATCCCTCAGAGAGACATCAAACATAGCCCGTTCCATAGCTCCTTGACCGACCTTAAATTATTAATTTGTTCTACAGGGAGTTGAAAAGCTAATTTCGAGCAAGGTCAGAAAATGTAGGTGCGGTTTTGTAGTGTTGGCATTTAATGTTAAAAGTAGGGTTGTCTGCAAATAAACACCTAAGTTTAGACTTCTAAGTACCAACTAGCTGTTGACATACCTATGTATACCAAGTACACACGCCCACACATCAATTTACCCCAAACTGTCAAATTTTCCCAATCAACCTTGAACCTAATGATTATAGCGATAAAGATGACAGATTCTAGTAGCTTCAAGTGCAGGCGTCTGTATATAAAATATCTTTTTGGCAAAACTTCTGAACGACATATAATAACAAGTTCCTTAAAAGATAATAAAAGCAACTTTAGTGACAAATTAAAACTACAATTTACTGCTACTGAAAAACCTACAAAAACCTTTTATTGCTGCCACATAGGTACTTATACAACAAGGACGATAAAATAAATGGCTAACAAAAAGTCGTCACCTTGTTTTTTTTTACCGTCAATTACAATGTGATTCATGTCCAAAAGGCCATTAATAAGGCCCCCTTATTGTTAGGGTCCCCCATCTATTCAATAGTCAACTCTATTATGATGTCACAATGCTACTTAAAGAAGTAATAATAAAGAAAAATAATTGCCCCTGATCAGTCAGATTGACAATTTTATTTTCTGTTATTATTTCTGTGTGTATTTGTCGTAATATTATGTTTTCAGTAAAAACCTATTATTTTAAAATTACAAACCGATTTCTTATTAATTTCTAATTTTACAGGAATTAAATTTTGCGCGACATTTAAACAAATCTAATAGTTTAACAGGCAAAATATTTACGAATTCTTGTAGATATTTATTTTAATAACTAACCATATTATTATTCCCACGATTCTAAACATAAGTATCTGAAAGAGTCCTGACCCATGACCTGACTTCATTGCCCTCATATCATATCTTGAGGTCGGGGCTCTTAATATGCCTAAATACCACTTGTGTCCAATTTATCACCAGCCGGTGTCTCATCTTACCAACTATGTAATACCTTGTAAAAGTTAAATTATTATCCAAGTTTGCAAAAAAATAAAACACTTTTGTTTTTTTAGTAAAAGTTGATAAAAAGACAAAAAACACAAGTCTTGCATTTTTTTGCAACGTAGTTTATACGACAAAAGTGTGTTGCCAGCACTATTTATATAATATATATTAAATATTATAATTATAAATAGGTAATAATACGATATATTATACCAATATTCTCGGCAGGTGACTGTCTTGAAAAATATTTTTGGTTGAGTAAAGTGTAGTGTTAGTAGACTACTAATTGCTAACAATTAGTATTATGTAGGAAATAATAGGTATGGTATAGTCCAGCAGTAGACGTACAGTAAGTCTATGACTGAGAAAATGTTTTGTACACCTGTAATTAGTACCAACATAAGAACCCTAACCTAAGAATGTAATAGATGTATGTACTTTTGGTGTACCTCTTCTAAATAAATAAGAATAAAATATAACAATTATTAATGAGACTAACACAACATAATTTTATTTTATAAATTAGGTATTATTTTAATGTTAAATATGCATGGTTATTACAGGATTTTAAAATTCTTTTTGTATTTAGAATAAACAGAAGATTATATTTGTACCGAAGTAATTGTTGCACGGAATTAACATATTTAACACATTAATGTTTTCCTCATCTTTTCATTGTCTCTGTTTCTGTTATTAAACAATCAAATGTATTTAAATGAATTGTCATTGTGTCAGGTTTTGATATAAATACTTAATATAACTAGAATTTTCTGTGTTATCATTTCCAGGCGGATGTATAGGTAGTACTTATTTCGATAACTTAATAATTTGTTATGCCTACATCACATTGTGGGTTTATTTGTTGAGAAACATGTGTGTAACTACTGTATACATAACACTTTCTTATTAAACTCTTATCATTAGAACATATAGTTAAAGTTTACCAGATCCGCACAAACTAACTAAAATATAAATAGGAAGACATAGAAATATACTAAGTAAATAATTGTATAAGTTTGATTCAAACGAAAACGGTCATGCGGGGTCCCACTTATGAAGGGATAATTTGCGATCAAATACGATAATCGACAACTTCTTACGACTACAATAGGAAATTAATTGTCAATAGCGTCTATTAATTCTGACCAATGGTGTGATTTGCCGCCATCGAGAACACAATGGACCTGCAGGGCTATTGCGTATCTTTTAATGACAGTGGATAACTTATAATGTCTATAAAATAACTGTCAAATGGTGAGTTTTTAAGAAAAAAATGTACCAAACCATAACCAATTTACAGTTAATCTATGGACATTTCTGATAGCCACTGACGTTAAAAAGATACGCAATAGGGGGGCTGGTCACGCTTCATAGTGAGGTCATGGCTTTTTTATTGAATGAATCCCATTTGGGATTATGCGGGCAGGGACATAAATATAACGGATATAAATTATTTTACAAAACAGCTTAGTATTCTTTTTTTGTTACTTCCTTGTTTTGTGAATTTTGATCAAGACTGCAACAGTTCTGATTGTTTATAAGGTTTATTTTTCTGTGTTAAGGATAAAATGGCAAGAAAGGAGGTGTCTGATGAGATAATGATATTATTAGAGAACTATGTTAGAAGAAGACATGCTGTACCGACCCCAAAATGAATTGGTTGTGGGCAAGAGAATGATGGCGTTAATTTTTGCACTTTCAGCCACTTTCAGAAGTCTTGACCTGCTACGATCGAGACGATCGAGTGTCATTTTTTTAGCATTAAGTATTAAAAATAAAAATGCAATTCAGATATATTTGAAAAGCAGTTGATTCCACAGACATAATTTGTCGATGACTGGATGTTTTCAACGGATTCCAAACAAGATCACATAGTATAATCCTAGTTGAATGACTGTGCCGCGTAAATAGATCTCATAAGAGATGAATCATACAGATTAACTCGGTTAAAATATAGCTTAAGTCCTTGGGCCATTATCTAATCGTATTAACCAATTATGAGCCATTGTTCTATTAAGACTGAGACGGTTATAAGAGACTATTTTTCTCGTAAAACTACGTTTTTTTAGAGTTTTAGGGTGAACCATGGAGCTATGGTGTACTTATATCTGACTTAATAAGTCCTACGTCCAACCTAAATTCTATCAGGATGCCTGGATTTCTCTGGCATAAAAGTACCCCATGTCGCATGGTAATCATACTTACACATTGTTTTTTATTAGTGACATATTTTGTAGGGGGCCTATAAAATGTCCACTTTAGCAATTTACAATTCGTAAAATGCCTTGGTAGACAATTCATAATATTAAGTGCGTCTTTGATATTTGAAGAATTTTAACGTGATTCATATTGCTATCTCTGTTATTCTGTATGAATCTGCTAAAGCGGCCAGACCCTCTGTATTTTCTGAGATTACTCTATACGAATATGAATAATATGGAGGAAAAAGGAATAAATGATAGCGTGACGACTGACAGGGCAGAATGAAAGAAAAAGACGTGTTGCGCCGAAACCAAATATCATTTTATAAGGGTAGGAAGCTGACATTGACTCTATTCGAATATATTAATAAGTTCTTAAGGCGAAGTTACCCTACTTTGTTTTTATGTACGCACGACCTCACCCCCCGCCCTGCCGCGCGAGCGATATAATGCCTAAATTTTGACTGTTTTTTCTCTCTTAGAGAAAAATGATAAAGAAATTATACATTATGTGACCCGAGATAATACACATTTTTTACGACCTTTATTATGATATAAGTTTTATTTTTCAAAGCCTAATATAACTCAAGTAAAACGATAATTTAGCCGTCAGTTGGACATGTCTTTGCGATTTAATTGGATGCAGTGAAGTGTAAGTAATCGTGTATCGCATGCCCGACATATCATGATCGAAGAGTCAACTATGTAATACATTTTTTTCAAAATTTAAATCCGTTCCATGTACGAGTAAAACGCTATTGTTGACGACGTTTATCGGGGTAACCCCGCCTATGCCAGAGAACGGGATAGTAATATAAATAATAAATAAATTTATTTACTCAAACAGACAGATTGTAGTAGGTATACATGGTTATAGTAGCAATAGTAAAGTAAAGTTCTTACAATACATAATAGGTATGTTAAGTAGTCTACAATCGAGTGGGTGAAGCACTGTCCTCCTAGCTAGGTTACAAGATAACCTGTGTTATGGAGAATATAGAGTTCCTTTCATGTCTTGTCACATGAAGTTAATGGAATAGTAAAAATAGCCATACTACAACATCTACCTACCTAATTTCCTCTGACCTTCGACCATCAAAGTTAATTTTAGCTTCACTACTATTATGAAGGGAATAGTGACGCCATTTATCTCTTTTACCTCGCATTTGTGGAACTACGCCAGTAAACGCGGTTTATGATTTAGTTTTCAAATTTTAGTTGTGTTTAATGCGTTTAGTAAATATCTTTAGGCGGCGTGTTTTCGTTAAACATCTATATTCGTCAGTTACAACTAGTTATAAGAACAAAAACTCTACAAATATAATATAAACTCAGGCATTATTCTCACGGCAAGCAGAACTAAAAACAACTAAAATAAACTTTTTCTTTTCTTTTTATTACTTGTTTTTATTGCCATATTATAGTTTAGTTATGTGAAAGATCTCGCGGACGATTTAGCTTTTTATCATAATAACAATGAGTTGTTTCGAACTATTTAAAAAAAATTACATGCTTTGGTGGAGCAGCGGTGGCCCAGTGGTGGCGGCCCCGACTTACGAACAGTAGGTCGTGGGTTCGAACCCAGGCAGGCGCATTACTTTGTGTAATTTATTTCATCATCGTTGCTCTCAAAACGGTGAAGGAAAACATCGTGAGGAAACCGGCATGTCTTAGAACCAAAAAATTCGAAGACATGTGACATCTACCAATCCGCATTGGGCCCGCGTGGTAGATTATAGCCCATTCCCTCTCAAAATAGAGGAGGCCTGTGTCCCAGCAGTGGGAACATTAATAGGCTGTTGATGATGATGACATGCTTTGGTAAGTTTTATACTTATAATATCTTTGTATACAATCAGGTCTATATTCTGCAGTTATTTTCACAGACCACATTGCATCCTATCTTCATCATCTAGATCTGCCTAGCCTTTTCCCAACTATGTTGGGGTCGGCTTCCAGTCTAACCAGATGCTGCTGAATATCAGTATTCTTTAAGGAGCGACAGCCTTTCTGACCTCCACAACCCAGTTAATACTGGGTAATACGATACACTTTGGTAAGACTGGTTGTCAGACTGTCAGGGTACTGACTAGCCGGGACCAACAGCTTAACGTGCTTTCCAAAGCACGGAGGAAACTCGGTATGTAATGGGAGGTCACCCAGCCACAGACCAACTTAGGCAACCGCGGCTTAACCTAAAGATCGACCTGTGTGACAGTTATTATTATTAAGCCACGAGCTCTCCTATCTTTAATTTAAATATGCAAAAAAAGTTAGTTCAGTCAATTTCGTTTAATACTGGAAACGATGATTAAATGACATTTAATCACATTAATTTGTCAATGATTAAATTGCATGAAATTACCTTAGGTAGGTATTCTATGAAATATGGCTGCCAGGGTTTGTTTAATGGAGATGGACTATCGACCTAGTTTCACTTTATTAGTGTCCCTTGCGATTTTATTGCTGTACTCTGAATTGATTAGCTGGTGGTATTATGCAGCAGAAGAAGGTACCTACTACGAAGGTTTTGATGACTTACTTATTAAGCTAGCACTATAAAATTGAATACAGGGTGGACTGGGGACTTCGAAAAACTAACTTTTGCGAGTAGAAACATATATAGAAAAAACTTTTATAGGAAATATAATTATTTCACACCACACCACACCACACACAACACCACATCACATCACATCATACATATCATATAAATTTCACACCACAACACACCACACTACATCACATCACACCACATCACACCACATCACACCACACCATACTACACTCAACCAGTACACTTTCAATAATAATTTAAGTTTGTAAATTTTGTTTTCCCCTTTGTTTGTTTACTGTTTCTTCTACCATAGGTTACAATAAGTTGTTACCATTTAATATTTAATACTTTTAGCTGTTTTTGGGTGGGGCCTGGTAATCTGTGTGACAGGGTTTTCCTAGTGCAGATACCAGTCTCCCACAAAGGTTTTATCTGACGTAGCTTAAACATATTTTTAAAGCACCTTTGTGGAAGAGAAATAAATGTTTATTATTATATTATTATTATTATATTCATTACATTTTCTACTAGGGTTTGTCTGCGGTTTGCTCGCTTATGTTCGGAAAGTATCCTTCGTAAACCGTTAAATACAGCGAGGATAATGTAGCTTCCCATAAGAGAAAGAATTTTTGGAATTGGATAAGTAATTTCGAAGATTTCGCGCTATATCCAAATGAACAAACTTTACCTCTTTTATTAAAAAACAAATTTTGGCGGACACGCGGACGTTAATAAATCTTTCCTAGTCGATATCTATTCAGGGACTCGTTTCGTCGCTCGTCGTATACTCGTCGTTCGATCTGAACAAATAAAGAAGTCAAAAAACCACGGCTTTCTCTACCAAAACAGCAAAATTAGCTACCCTGTTTACAAACATGCTATTTATAAACAAATAACTACAAACAAAACATTCTCACTTCTGTACAACGCACACAACATTCACAAAACATTTTTCCCACATTTCCAACCATTTCCGGACGACCAAATAAAAAACCCACGATAAAATCATGAATACATTAATCTTCTGGTCATAGAAAGTCCCTTCACCGCATATTTTCCTACCAGCAAAGGGCTAAGTGTGTCAAACAAATGGCGACGTGATAACATAAGTGAAAGCGACCGACACCAAGGTACATTGAAATGTACTATTAAGTGTACTATGGTACTTTGGGACTGGTGTTAAATATTTATGGACTGCGTAATTGTCTTTGTACTTTTTTCACTGTTGTGTTGTCAGTTGTCACCGTACTCTACGTTTGAATGAAAGTACCTATATGTACTGATTTAGCTTGAATATGTAGGAAGTTTTTAGTAAAAAAAAAAAAAAAAAATTAAAGTGAGACGGTGAAAAAACGGAACTCTGGTAAAATTGGTTTTCCGTCAGTGATTTTTGTGTTTTGTTTATTATTTCTGTGTTCAGTTCATACTTTTGCAGTGCTTGCTGCCTTCAGTACTTACTAGTATTATACATATTTAAAAACGTCATATTTAAAGCTTTACCTACTTAGTACCTACAGCTATACAAAAAATAGAATTGAAGGGTCTGTTCCCCGTCGGGGCTGCGGATTATCGAAAGAGATAACGTGGCCTCAGCGCAAGGCCGAGGAAGGAACATGGGTGGTTTTTAGTCAGTAGAAGTCTGACACCCCCTTCCGCTCTGCCCAAGAGCGGGAGGAGTTATTTGATGATTTCCCACTCCAAAAAAAGAAAAAGGGTCTGCTTCAATTTTCAAAATACGGTGCAGCGTGCACCGTATTTTGAAAAAGCTGATGTTGGTTTTAGTTGTTTTCCCATGTATAATAGCTAATTATTTATTCTATCCTAGTAAGCATCCGATTCAAGCTCATTATAATATTATGACTGATGAGACAAGTTATACTGATGTCATAATTATTTCTACTGTGATCTCTTGTGTAGGAGTTAGTTGCAATAAGTCGTATTTGTAAAATTGTTCTAGTGCATCCTTTTTAACTCAGATCTCAGATTTCAGTCGGCAACCTTGGTAATAATATAATTTTACATGATCTGTCTAAAATGTTCCCAGCCAGGACATGAGACTGAACTATGAGAGAGGGAACAATTCAATAGGAATGCTATGCTAATAAACTAAAAATTATACTGATTTTATTTTATTTTTGTGGTTCTGAGTGATGAGTGCAATGACACGTAATTATTTAGATGTTATGATGAAATAAAGAATAATACAATCATACATAGGTAGACATATTAACGCTAAAAACAAAGCACATTTTTTTTGGGTAGTCGTGTAAAAATAATAGACTGTGGGATTCATGAAACTGAAATTAATGATTCAATCAATGTGTATGTATATTGGTTCTTTTGTCGATCGTATAATCAGAATTTAGCAAATGTACCTACTAATTATTTTTTTTTGTGATGATTCAAATTCGATTATATGAATCGAAGGGTGAGTAATTGATTTATGTTTGTTATAACTTTGGATGTGCGATGACATAATAAAATAATAAAATCTAGTTATGAAAGATTTCAATAGTTCATTAACGTAGACAATAAACCCAAATTAAATCATACAAATTAACTTTCTAGTAGCAAAAACGAAAAATGCAGACTATTATAAAACATGTTATCTCACGTAACGGAGTAAAATATTTACTTTTTCCATAAACGAGTGTGAAAATAAAGTTTCATTTTGATACAGGTTGAACCGGTTGTAAGTTGACTCGCCCACGGGTTTATGTAACAGAGTTGTAGTAAATAACATTCGCTATATCAGCACACATTACAGTTGAAGTAAATCTAGACGGGAATTATTGCAAAAAATAATTAAATAAAACGTAACCGACTTCAAAATAAGGAGAAGGTTATCGTACTTAGAGGCGGTTGTGGCCCAGTGGTGGAAGCCTCGACTTATGAGAGTAAGACGTGTGTTCGAACCCAGGCAGGCATTACTTTGTGTTTTTTTATTTCATCACTACTGTCCTAGAACAAGCCTAGAACCATGAAAACTACAGCATATCAAAGTCATATGACAATTTTCAACCCGCACTGGGCTTGCGGGGTGAATTATAGCTAATTCCTCTCATAAAGTGGAGGCCTGGAGTCCCAGCAGTGGAACATTATAGGCTGATTATGCTATCGTTCGTATGTAAAAGGAAATTAAGGAGGTCGAGTATTCATATTTAAAGGTCACAGGAGTAAAGTAACTATAAGTCCCCTTTCTAGGGAGCAACCCGGTGTACCTCACGCGCTACGCGACCTTTGCTACGCACCCTTAGCTACGGGCTACGAATATTCTAATATTCGTAGCGCTATCCTAAATCCTACCTTTACCAAATTCATTGGACTGCTACGGCGTAGGCCAATAAACGTGATTTTGAAGTTTGACTATTATCCTGTTATTAATGCCCGGTTTTGAGGTATGTATATTCCTAAGCGCAGTTATTAGTAGAGAGAGCTAATTAATTGCTATGACCCACAATTGAGGAAAAGCGAACAACGTTTTTGATTTTTTGGGACAGTCAATATTAAAATCTTGATGAATTACCTTCATGATATCACTACCCGTAGCTACAACATTTTGTGCTCTTAGATAAAAACAGCTATCAACACTATTTTTTTCTATAAATGATTAAAATAAAACTTAAATATATACTGCTATTATCACAATTATCACATACAGTCCTGTCAGTAATCTGTTGTTGTTAGACTTGTCATTAAAGTAAAAAAAAAACGCTTCAAATGGCATTTTTTTTAATAATTATATAAATATTGCGGAAGTTTATCTAAGCCAAGTTATTTTGCTTCATTGACTGAATAAGTTTGTATGAAAAAACTTTTAACATTGTAGTAGCAGTAAGTATCATGTTAGCGACAATCAAAACAAGAATCTTGTGAAAGATGTAGGAAAATAAAACAAGTATTTATGACAGATTGAGACTTTAAGAAAAAGTTGTCAAAACAAAATAGGAAAAGTATAAACTTTTCCTATTTTGTTGTGTTTTTTTAAGTATAGACTTCTAGATACACTAATATTATAAAAATGTAAAAGTTTGTAAATTGGTAGAAATCATGATCCAAATGTATTTTTAAAACTGATAGCTAAATACATTATTTTTTTGGTTATAAACTATGCATATTTATATCATACCATGCCTAGGTATCACAATTTTTGCAGCCTAAGTCGCAAGACGAAGTTCTAGTCCTAATATCTTTAACAAATGAGAATTCCACTTCCTGTCCTTAGTTTTCAAGGTAGCCATAATTACATCGCTAGCTAAACGTGTTTATAAATAAGAGGTGACGCGATTAACTCACGTCTATTATCATATACTTATCTATGGTAAACATAGGTGTGTATAAACAACATACGGTGGTAATGACTGATATAATTTTCTATGTAATCTAACATAACATCACGCCTGTAAGTCCTGCAGGCTTAGGCAGAGGTACACCCACAATTCGCGAGTTATATTCTAGGACCCATACAATAAGGGTTTGCGCTTGGCACAAATCCGGGCTGCTACTGAGAATTTCCTGATGGAGAAAATCAATAACAATTAGCTCTACCCGGGAATTGAACCCAGGACGTCATGCTCAGTAGTCGCGTTTACGACTACTAGACCAACGAGGCAGTCTAATTTTCCATGTAGGTAATCTAGAACATTTGTGTTCAGGAAATGGTATTCAAGCTAATATTGACAGAAGGAGATAATTTCTGGATGTGATTAGGAAGATAAAGAGACAGCTGAAAATATTCGCTCATCACCATTTCACAATATGTTTTAATTGGTTGAATACGTTTTTAACCGAATCTTAAAAAAAGGAGGTCACTATGACGTATTCATCCAGCATCTGTTTCATGTATGAACACCGATTTCATGATTATTGATTCATGGTTAGGTTTTCACTTATCCCCGGGGTATTCAAATCATAATAATTTATTGACCAACCGTAAGTTTGAATGTAATCAAAGTTTATGCAGCGCGGTACATTATCTATATCTATATCTATATAAATAAAAAGAGAAGTCCTGACTGACTGACTGACTGACTGACTGACTGACTCATCAACGCCCAGCCCAAACTCTTGGACCTAGAAAGCTGAAATTTTGCACAGAGGTTCCCTTTATAGTGTAGACAAGGAATAAGGAAGGATTTTTCGAAATTCAACCCCTAAGGGAGTTAAATAGGGGATGAAAGTTTGTATGGAAAATCGTAATTTTCACGCGGGCGAAGCCGCTGGCAAAAGCTAGTATATTATATAAATAAAGAGAGAAGTCCTGACTGACTGACTGACTGATTGACTGACTGACTCATCAACGCCCAGCCCAAACCCTTGGACCTAGAAAGCTGAAATTTTGCACAGAGGTTCCCTTTATAGTGTAGACAAGGAATAAGGAAGGATTTTTCGAAATTCAACCCCTAAGGGATTTAAATAGGGGATGAAAGTTTGTATGGAAAATCGTCATTTTCACGCGGGCGAAGCCGCTGGCAAGAGCTAGTGTAGTTATAAACAAAACTCAGTAAGTGTCCATTCACTTGGGGGTCTCGAGTCAATGTCTTGTTCCCCTATTAAGTTTTTTTTTTTAATTAAATCTGCTCGTTTTGGTGATGCAAACATGTTTTGTAACGTTAGGATTGCTTGAAAAATTAAGGATATTATTCAAGGACTTAAAAATATGACTTCCCTTTTTCATCGGATTTGGCACCAATTTCATTTTTTTGCATGGATATCCAAATATTTTACCAATAATCAAAATTATCACCTCAATATATTATTAAACGGTAAGTGAGTTACAATAATTCATTTGCATTCAAATTCTGATTAGAAAGATTCTCCTGTTTTTGAAGTTGAACGACATAGCATGCCAGTAGTTAGATAAATAAGATTATAAGTATTAAATACATAAACTCATCTTCTCTGATTTTGTTACAACTATGTACATAAACAGATAGGTTGGTTCGAAGCCAATCCATAAAAAATACGCAAATAACATCCAATTAACGTATTTTTCAACTCAAAAATCAAACACAGAATTGTATAAAACGTGAAATAAAAAGTTACTGAATTAAAAAAAAACTCACCTTCTTTTATGAATAAAGCCAGGAGTAGTACGGGCACAAATAAGCTGAGGTTTGCCATTGTTATGGTAGAAAGTCACGGGGCACTACTTACGAAATAACAACACAAAACGAATAATTACGTGTGTCTCGTTTCTCACTCGGCGAGCGAATGGCGCGGGAGAACACGAGAATGAAACTGCAGTGGCTTTCCTGCGGTGACTAAACTGGCGTGTGAAACGCGGCGGGCGAAACGCTCAAATCTATTCGCTTGAAAGTCACATTGTGCAGTGGGGCGTCTAATGGAACTTCCATTAGAACGGCTTCCATTAGGCGTTGAACTTCCATTCAACGCCCCGCTGCACGCTGTAAGAAACGCGTCTCTCAATTTGCGGCTTTACACAACATAGAGGGGCAGTTCCTTTACTCAGTCTTAATCGGTCAAAAATCTTTTAATTTACGTACATTGATGCATTTTGGTCTAGTTTTTGGCATAGATTATCGCTTAGATGAGATTGCGACTGCATTTTGAACAGACTTTTCACATATTTTTCTTGAAATCATCAAGTGATTTTTAACACTACTTTTACCTGAAAAAATCGATGTCAGAAAGATACAAAAATTATCTGTTATCTAGTCTAAATCGATGTAGTTTTTTTTGAAGTTCCATATTTCCCTGATTTTTTTTTATTTAATTTTTTTATTTGTAATGGGCTTACTCTTGACCTCAATCTTGCTCTAAGGGCAGAGATGATGTTGTCGATGGAACGTTTTTAAGTACAAAAGCAGCGTTTAAACGCTATTGTGTAGCAATACTAAAGCCGGTTTATAAGGCGCGGCAGTTGGCGCGAATACGGTAGATACTACGTACTACAGGCCCAAAGATCAACAATAGGGGATCGGACTGGGTCAAAATAATATGATTCTGTTTAGTTCGTAAGTTAGATTAACGAAAAATATTGAATACGTGTTTTTAGTTTTATCAAATCAATAAAAAATGACGAAGATAAAACGCGTCAAAGATCTTGGAGTGGGGCTTGAAACGTCACTTGTGTCGTCAAAATGTACTATCATTATGACGTCACACGAGTTTTCGAAGCACTGTATCGTCTTCATTTTAAGTTTACGTGAAAAAAGAAAAAATACGTGTCCAATATTTTTTGGAAATCTATCTGACGGACTAATTAGTTTTTTTTTTTTTTGTCCGATCCCCTATTCAGACACCGAACAGCTAAGCGTTTAATTAGTCTATCTGTTACTTTAGACGGGCATGTCTGCCACTTTCGTTTAATTGACATGCCGCATGGCCGTCGACATGGCGATTTAGGTGCGCATGCTCCATTACGCACCTGTTTGAAAATATTGAGACTGAGATTTAATTTAAAATATTTTTTTTTAAAGAACAGTGGCGATATTATAGCTGATAGAATTAATAAGCGTCAACTTAAGTCACCGTGATAGATACCGACGAAATAATTTACTTAATTTTATCAAATCAAGCTTAAGGCCTATCAAACGCTGGAAAAAAAATCATCATAATTATGAGCTCAATTGACTAGATTACAGGTGATAATAAATAATCATAGCTTAATTTATTTTTTCTATCTGACTTGACTTTACAACTTTTGACTTAGCTATGCTTTAAATATTGGCATGTGATAAACCTTTGTAAGTTAAAAGACATTTCAATTGTCAACTGTACTGAACTGACAGCTTGTCATAGTCTGCACGAGCATCTCATTATATTATTTTCCATCGATTCTCCGTGATTTTCTAATTCATCGACTAGTTCTGCTTATGAACTCTGATATTTACTGTTCCCTGTGTGACTTGCCTAAGGATTTTGATTGTTTGCCTATACGACGGCATTTTCTTGTGACTCTGGATTCCGATTCTGCCTCTTTACTTTGGACTTTATTGTGTGTACATCGAATTGAATATCACGATGGGTATAGCCGTGCAAGGCCTACAAGCATTATACAACGTGTTTGCCATGCGTGCTGGTTACGCGCAAGAAGAGAAGTCCTACGTATGAATAGTCAAGATGAAAGTAGTCCTCAGCTAGACACAACTGACGATGTGCAACCACAAGAAAATGTAATCCAGCCTGATGCTGATGCATCAACCCAACCTGAGCCAACACAAGTTGTGGAAATGTGGAGTTAGCCAATTATAGACGAATAGCAAAGATGTTTAGTTTTCTATTACACATTTTATTTCTATAACTTTACGATGATATAGCTTTATTGTACTTAGGAGAGTTATGCAATTGATACCTTAACATCCCTAGCCTGCATATTGTCATGAATGATTGTGAAATGTGCATACTATTGGTGTACCTATTTTAAATAAATAAATTGTGTTAAACGTGTTTTTCTGTATCTACCAAAATGGTAAGTGTAGGTAAACCCTTTTTTTTGGGGTGGTTGGGAAATCAACAAATAACCCCTGAGCTCTTGGACAGCGAGAAGGAGTGTCAGACTTCTACTGACTAAAAACCACCCATGTTCCTTCTTAGCCCTTTATGCAGAGCAAGCTCATTTTTACTCGTTTCCGCTCGACTCTTTGTTGGTGTTTTGTTGGTGTTGGTGTGGAAACACACACGTAAGCAGTTTTTTATTGCGAGGTAGGTAAAAGAAGTCATTAATGGGTCCGCTCAGCTTGCGACCGACACCGGGCTTTAACATTCTGAAAACGTCCGTAGTTTATTTTGTATTTCTATAGTTGTTTTTCGATAGTCCATTGATAATACAACATAACCTCTAAAACTTTAAACAGGAATATCTTTAATTCTGGTGTACCTATAAAAGTATAACAGAAGACAAAATTGTTCAGGAATTTAAACTCTTAAATATATTGTTTCCATAGGCTGACGCAAAAAAAAATGTCAACAAAAATTTGTTCGAGCGTTCGCCACTATTCTTTCTGTTAAACCTACAAACAAAAAAAATATTATACGGTAAGTGGTTAATAACATTTCTTATAGGTTCTTTAAATTTTATCATTAATCTAATCGATAAAAACTAAAATAATTATTATTACCTATACCTATTGTTTTTTATTTTTTTAATCTGTACAACGATTGATTTTGCAGTTTTTTAGAAACTGAAGTCATATTCTCATTTTGATTGAAAGAAAGAAAGAAAGAAAGAAAGAAAACATATTTATTTAGTACATGCCACAAGTGCACACAATCACACAACAAACAATAAAAAGAAATTGAAAAAATAACAGAACAAAAAAGCGTGTGTGCATCTCACGGCTGCGCCAAATAGGACCAGTTCAGCAAACTGCCGAGCAGCTAGCACCCGACGCTGGTGTAGTAGACGATTGCATAGTAGGTAGATGCCTAAAAGGCTAAAACAAGTCATCACAAAGCAGTGACGCTTCTGTAACCGGTTGTTTAGTCTAGTCTTTGGTGCATTTGTCCCAAACGTGTGTTGCGAAACAGTGTCGCTGACTTGGATGGGATATTTTTATTTCGTAACGAGTTTTAATTTCTACGAGCAGACTTCGGATGTTACAACATGTATTTCAAGCTTGTGATTTTGAGCAGACCGCAAAACTGTATGACTAATTCCTTATTTATTTCCTTTAGTTCTTACTTAGTCTTCGTTAGAGTAGTTTTTGGCGGCCACTTCTTCTCTTGTGTCACCTCAGTTTAACCATTCATACATTCATATTCTTCACGCAGTAAATCCATCGATTTCTTGATAGAATAGATAGAATAGATCATGCTTTGCTTTCTTTTTTATCCATTCATTTTTTTCGGGCGAAATGTGGTTACATCTCTGCCTAACCCTTCGGGGATTACAGGCGTGATGTTATGTTATGTTTAGAATATTCTTTATTATGTACACACATAGTGTACACCATACAAATAACTTTCATAAAAGACAACATTTTACAATGAGTGATTTTATCACTAAAAGCGATCTTTTCAAGACAACCTTTGGATGGATTACAGGAAGAGGGAGAGACAACGCTATGCATGTAGTCTGTGGTGTACCAATCACACACTTAAGGGGGCGTCCATAAATTACGTGAGGTGTTTTTTTCAATTTTCTGTTCTCCCCTGGTGAGAATGTGAGATTTTATTCAACCCCCTCCCCCATCCCCCAATCTCACGTGAGATTTTACAAAATGTGTTTGGTTTCTTACTAAACGCGTTGGATTGATATTGTAAAAAGAAAAAAAATGCTTCATTTACGATGAGAGTCTGAATCTGGATCAGAAATCAGAATCTGGATTAAATGGACCAAAAAGTATATTTTTTTTGTTTCAATCAAAAAAAAAATAGCGTGATATTTGCCAAGACCTTTCCCCAACGTAAGATTAGATGAGATTTGACTCGACCCCCTCCCCCCCTTAAACACCACACGTAATTTGTGGACGCCCCCTAACATTACACCTTTTTAATCCCTGAAGGGTTAGATAGAGATGTAATAGAAGGCGACCTATGGTCATCATAGGCCAGGCACAAATCCAGACTGTTATTTAATTTTAATGTTATTTAATTTTATGTTTAATTTTTGATACTAATTCTTATGTTAATTTATTTTTAATTTCTGGTGTTGATTGCAATTTTATTTTAAATCGGACTGTATGGTATTTATTTTAATTTAATTTAAATTGGACCAATTTAAGAAATTGGTCTAGCCGCTCTTCGATCAGTTATAAAGAAAGAAAGAAGTCTCTCGTCCGTCCGTCGTTTCTTTCTTGAGTTGTAGCTAACCCGACTTGGTTTTATAGATATAGATTGATAAATTATATAGGTTGCTATTTTATCTCTAAATTCAAGGAAAAGCGTCAGTTTGTGTACCCTATGTATCTACCTACATGTCAATTTAATTCATCTCCATGCAAAACTTGCACTTACTGCAGTTGTTGCTAAGACGAACAGTGTAAGTAACTGATTTACCTTTGCCAGTCTCTTGGGCATTTTAGCTGCTGACATGCGTTGAGGAGTTTAATCGATGCCCTTTTATAGTTAGTTTGTTTTTAGGTTAGTTTAGTTTACCTATAATTATTTTCTTGTCTTACTTGATTAATACAATTTACCTTGTCATTACTCATCTGACAACAGTCCTACATAATCCTCCGTCTTAGCCCCTCGAAAACTCGCAGATCACAGCGTAAAATCTCTGAAATTCGTCGACGTTTGACGAAATTCCTTTCTTTCAGGAATCAATGAGTCTTTCTTCGGTAGACTGTATGGCACTAAGCTGCTATAAAATCTATTTATGGACCAAATGTTTGTCACTCGACAACTTCCCACATTCTTCAAAATAGTTTTGGTCACAATAACAACTTTGTTTAGGTGCGTGTGTACCGAAATAGATTATGATGACAGTCGTATAAATTATAGTTCGAGTAATATAATACAAAAGTGTTATACCTACTACACTCCATACAAAATGTTCAATGCCTACCGCTTTAATAGCCTACACTGTCAAGTCGATAGACGCTGCGAACGAAAATGTACCCTAACGTTACAAACGTAAAGTGAGTTTTGCTTTGTAGATGCGCGCCGCCGCGTGGATATTGTGAATTGCCAGGGCTGCGTCTGTCGACAAAGATGTTAGTAGGGATTTGTAGTATACTTTATAAAATAAAACAAGTTTTTTAATGTACCAGAATAGTTAATTTTGCTTTGAGGTGTTTTATTTTGATGTACCTAATGTTTTTTTTTTTAACTCCCGATTGTTAAACTTTTACGTAGAGAATATTCCAAATCGAACAAACAATTTTAATAAGTAATCTTGGGGGAAACAAGGGCAAGGGGAGTTAAATGGTATATTTTTAAAAGTTAAAAAATCGAGCTGCCTGGCTTCTGTCTCATGTTTTGCTCGGGATTTTTAATAAATGTGGCCTCGAGACATTTAACTATATAGTTACAAAAAGAATCTGAGGGTACTTTCAACTGTTCGTGGAACGACGACGTTTTGTTCAAAGTTTTAAACTGAATAAAAATTCTCGATTCATTGAAACCGGGAATATGATTTAATTCAGAAATGAATTCGGGACAGGTATGCTTCTTACTACATTTATAATAGATATCCGGATATATATCATACATCCACTGCACATAATACACCAGTTGTAGCCATTTCTTAGGATTTCAAAACTAACATCAAGTCGACCGAAATATAATACAGGCTATGCGTAAGTACGCGCCGTGCGGCTGTTGAAAACCCTGCTGCGCTATGGGCTACCGTAGACCGGCGCCCGGTAGGTAGTTAGCGTAACGAACATTTAGGTTCCGAAAATAATAAAAAGCCGTTATGGCTCCTTCCACGAAATCATCTCATTTTGATCAATTTTGATCGGTTCGTGTGGGAAATCTATGAAGAATTTGAAGCATCCTTTAGGCTATTATAAGAGACGAGTTCTTTTTCTGGTGAATAGTGAACAAGAATTTTCAAAATAATGTTTATATTAATGGCAATCACCCGTATTCAAAAGCCCTTTTCCGCAAAAATACCGATCGAGTTACGTTTGGCTTAGCCGAACATAACACTACAAACGATTCTAAACATTAAAAAAAATATAAATAACATCACCATATGGTCTACTGGTGTACCAAGGAGTCACATTTTCGACTTCAATACAAAAAATAGCAGAAAAAAATGTTAAAACATCGCAATTTTTACAAAATGTCTCGACATTTAAGATTTTTTTTCTATACTTTAGAATCACTTTAGAGAAAATTCAAAAACTACGTATTAATTTTAAGGTAACCTTCTAATAGAATCGTATTTTTATTTTATCAATAAACTATAATTTCATTTCGTAAATTGAATCCAAAGTTAACTATATTATCGACCGCGCAAACTCTATCTCGCCAGTACGAATCGGCCACTGCCAAGGGACGGACGTATCGCTTTGTGTCACAAACGCTCCCGTGTTTTTCGTAAACATATTTTCGAGATTGTAAGCCGATTACCACAATTTGATACACTTATTAATTTTGATCAAACATGTTTTTTTTGCTAGTTTGTAAAGATTGCTAAAATTTTTTTCATCTTCAAATCGAATTCGAATTTCAAGATCGATTGTTATTGTCGATTGTACTTCGATATATATTTTTAACCGACCTCCAAAAAAGAGGAGGTTCTCTATTCGTGTTTGTATGTCCGCGAATATCTCCGTCAATTGTGGACTGATTTTCAAAATTCTTTTTGTATTGGAAAGGGTATACTCCCGAGGTGGTCCCATTGTCACCAAGTCAGTTTCTGATGATGGGAGCTCTGAGAAATTGAGGGCAACCCTCGAATGTCATAGGCGCACATAACGTTTTCCATACATTTTCAGAAGCTGTTCAAGTATTTGCGTCTGATAATCATAATTTCATGAGGCTGCGCTGATGACGGAAGGTGCAACTCCTCAACGGTCAGGACTTGAAAGAAAATTCCTTCAAAATTATACGTACTTATGGATCGATAGTTGTATTCTTTCAGGTTATTAGGTTGAACTGATGATAGACGGTACATCTCATTAACCGACTTAAAAAAAAGGAGGTTCTCAATTCGTCGGCTAGGAAAATTTTAGGTTTCTCCGTCATGGGTGTCGTTTTCATGGTTTTTGGGGTCGCTGATTACGAAAATGAGGTCAAAATGAAAATTCAAGATGGCGGTCAGGAATTTTTTTGGTTTTCCGTCATGGGTGTCGTTTTCATGGTTTTTGGGGTCGCTGATTACGAAAATGAGGTTAAAATGAAAATTCAAGATGGCGGCCAGGAAAATTTTTGGTTTTTCCGTCATGGGTGTCGTTTTCATGGTTTTTGGGGTCTCTGATTACGAACATGAGGTCAAAATGAAAATCCAAGATGGCAGCCAGGAATTTTTTTGGTTTGTCCGTCATGGGTGTCGTTTTGATGGTTTTTGGGGTCGCTGATTACGAAAATAAGGTCAAAATTAAAATCAAGATGGCGCCGACGAAAATTTTTGGTTTTTCCGTCATGGGTGTCGTTTTCATGGTTTTCGGGGTCGCTGATTACGAAAATGAAGCCAAAATGAAAATCCAAGATGGCGGCCAGGAAAATTTTTAGTTTTTCCGTCATGGGTGTCGTTTTCATGGTTTTTGGGGTCGCCGACTACGAAAATAAGGTCAAAATGAAAATCCAAGATGGCGCCGACGAAATTTTTGGTTTTTCCGTCATGGGTGTCGTTTTCATGGTTTTCGGGGTCGCTTATCACGAAAATGAGCTCAAAATTTAGTAATACATAAAACGGGTTTGTTAAACATGAAATCGAAATTAATATTAATTTAGTGATACTAGACAAAATGTTAATTAACATGAACAGGAAAAAAATGGAATTATAGGCATTGTCATTCAAATAGTCCGTTAGCCTTTATCACGTTTCCACCGGGCACCACGTGGAGGTGGACTGACACCCAGCGTTTTTTTTTGGTTGTTTTTTTTCTTTGATTTTTATACACAATGTTCAAATCAGATTTTAAGTATTATACGTGATGAAGGGAAGAAAATATTTGATTTTTTGTTTATTAAAACTGAGTACACTACACACCCCTGATTACGCATTGCATATTCGCCAATTATGTGCTTTAGCGTATGTTCCATCAGAACAAGTTATCAACGCTTTTGACGAACTGCTCGAATCTCAGTTTTATATTGTGCATTCTGGCCTCCTCCGACAAGTCGTTGATTATTTTGAAGATAACTGGATCGGAAGGTTGGAAAGACGGGGCAGGTGAGCTCCTAGATTTCCTATTGATCTGTGAAATACTTTTGATGCATTTCTTCAGAAAATTCCTCGAACGAACAACTCCGTTGAAGGCTTTCACAGGGGATTCTCGTCACTTCTAACGGCTCATCACCCATCTATATGGAAGTTTTTGGATGAACTTCGTCGGCAACACAGCCTGACAGAGCTGAAACTGGAGCAAATTTTGTCTCGTGGATCACACACAACTAGTCAGCCAAGATTGAAAGATTTAGTTGAATCATTTGAGGAGAGACCACTCCCAGATTACTTACCGGCCATTGCTCATAATTTTGAATTCCAACAAATTTGATTAAAAAAATACATTAAAAAAAAAACGAAACAAACAAAACGATTAAACGTAAAAAACTAAAAAGTATAAAAATTTAAAAGAAATAATCATATCTATCTGGGGTCAAAGTCTACATGCTGCATACGGCCAATGACCTTTGTTTTTACAAAATAAGCCAGCATTCCTTCAGGCGTGATCGAGATTCTTGACCTCGAAAGCACAAAACCTAACAAAAAATCATGTTTTTTTTTTCCTTCATCATGTATAATACTTAAAATCTGATTTGAACATTGTGTTTAAAAATCAATGGAAAAAAAAAACAACCAAAACAAACACAAAACCTAACAAAAAATCAAATATTTTTTTCCCTTCATCATCACGTATAATACTTAAAATCTAATTTGAACATTGTGTATAAAAATCAATGAAAAACAACAACCAAAAAAAACGCTGGGTGTCAGTCCACCTCCACGTGGTGCCCGGTGGAAACGTGATAACGGCTAACGGACTATTTGAATGACAATGCCTATAATTCTATGTTTTTCTTTTCATGACAGTTATTTTATATTTTGTCTAGTATAACTTATTAATATTTATTTCGATTTCATGTTTAACAAACCCATTTTATGTATTACTAAATTTTGAGCTCATTTTCGTAATCAGCGACCTCAAAAACAATGAAAACGACACCCATGGCGGAAAAACCAAAAATTTTCCTAGCCGCCATCTTGGATTTTAATTTTGATCTCATTTTCGTAATCAGCGACCCCGAAAACCATGAAAACGACACCCATGACGGAAAAACCAAAAAATGTTCCTGGCCGCCATCTTGGATTTTCATTTTGGCTTCATATTCGTAATCAGCGACCTCAAAAACAATGAAAACGACACCCATGACGGAAAAACCAAAAAATTTCCTGGCCGCCATCTTGGATTTTCATTTTGGCTTCATTTTCGTTATCAGCGACCCCGAAAACCATGAAAACGACACCCAAGACGGAAAAACCAAAAATTTTCGTAATCAGCTATCCCAAAAACCATGAAAACGACACTTATGACGGAAAAACCAAAAAACTTCCTGACCGCCATCTTGGATTTTCATTTTGGCTTCATTTTCGTAATCAGCGACCCCGAAAACCATCAAAACGACACCCATGACGGACAAACCTGGCTACCATCTTGGATTTACATTTTGACCTCATTTTCGTAATCAGCGACCCCAAAAACCATGAATACGACACCCATGACGGAAAAACAAAAAGAAATCCTGGCCGCCATCTTTGATTTTCATTTTGGCTTCATTTTCGTAATCAGCGACCCCGAAAACCATGAAAACGACACCCATGTCGGAAAAACCAAAAATGTTCCTGGCCGCCATCTTGGATTTTCATTTTGGCTTCATTTTCGTAATCAGCGACCCCAAAAACTATGAAAACGACACCAATGACGGAAAAACCAAAAAAATTCCTGACCGCCATCTTGAATTTTCATTTTGACCTCATTTTCGTAATCAGCTATCCCAAAAACCATGAAAACGACACTTATGACGGAAAAACCAAAAAACTTCCTGACCGCCTTCTTGGATTTTCATTTTGACCTCATTTTCGTAATCAGCGACCCCTATAGCCATGAAAACGACACCCATGACGGAAAATCCAAAAATTTTCGTCGGCGCCATCTTGATTTTCATTTTGACCTCATTTTCGTAATCAGCGACCCCAAAAACCATGAAAACGACACCCATGACGGAGAAACCTAAAATTTTCCTAGCCGACGAATTGAGAACCTCCTTTTTTTTAAGTCAGTTAGTGAGATTTACCGTCTATCATCAGTTCAACATAATACCCTGAAAGAATACAACTATCGATCCATAAGTACGTGTAATTTTGAAGGAATTTTCTTTTAAGTCCTGACCGTTGAGGAGTTGCACCTTCCGTCATCAGCGCAGCCACATGAAATTATGATTATCAGACGCAAATACTTGAACAGCTTCTGTAAATGTATGAAAAACGTTATGTGCGCCTATGATATTCGAGGGTTGCCCTCAATTCCTCAGAGTTCCCATCATCAGAAACTGACTTGGTGACAATGGGACCACCTTGGGAGTATACCTTTCCAAACAAAAAAATAATTTTGAAAATCGGTCCACACTTGTCGGAGATATGCGCGGACACACATAAAAAAAACATACGAATAGAGAACCTACTTCCTTTTTAGAAGTCGGTTAAAAAGAGACGGAAACATTATTTATTTTTGACGTGTTAAAGTGCTTTCACAACCAATTTACAGAAAATATTAAAATCTGTGATTAAAATAGTAGATATCATAATTTTTTATTTTAATTCATCTAACACCTAATTGAACCATTTTTATGTTGATTGATATACTGTACTTATACACACAACACACATTCCAGACTTTTTTTCAAAGCCGTACGCGTGTACTTACTTACTATAAAATTATGTCACCTAAAATAATAATCGTCTAAATGATCAAATTTTTCAACCGTAGTTCAACGCTCGAAATGCCCGTGTGTGCGTTCGTCGGTGTTATCGCTGCACACAAACATAGAAATTGCCTAAAGTTCCGCAAGTCTTGTCTGTACAAGGCCTCTTAACTGGAATATCTAATAACCATTATTATTATTTATTCCACTAATATCAAATGAGGGTAGACAGAATAATTATACAAAGCCTTTTAATCATCGGTTGTATTAACCTATTGCATTGTATTATCTGTAGCTAGGTACCTAGTTTAATAGGAATGTATGTCTGGGACATCAGGACATGTTCCAAATGAGTAACTATTTAGAAGGGAGATCCCGCTACCCGTATGACGAATACTGTTAGTGAAAATACAACAAAGGCATTTCTTATACCAGCTAAGCAAACTTCTAAATAAATGGCATACCCTTATTATTGTAATCAACTAAGCGTTTGCTACAGTCAGTAGTGACATCTGTTTGTAGAATATTTTACCTGGCCATTTTGCTATTATGAAACTAGATGGCGCTCTGTTTAGTAATAGATTCAGCGAATAGATGTCGCTAGTGTCAATGTGTATAGTAAACTGTTGTCTTGTATATTTTATGAAAGACGAATGTTTTATTGAAATTATATTGTATTATAATTATCTTAAGTCATATTTTATTTAAGCAGGATAGCCTTGGAGATGTGACCATCGGACTGCCAAGTCATAGATATCAAGTTCGAATCAAAATATTTTTCGGATTCATGTGTGTATTTGAGTATTTCTCAAAATAAGTGTACATCTGTTGAAAAGAAAGTGTGCCTCGAAATAGGAACAAAGTTTCAATGTTTTTATTTAACCATACATAGTTACAAAAAATAACATATTTGTGAAGAAAAACTATTAAACTTTAAAGTTGTGAAGAATAAATGGTAAAACCATAGTATTCAATCAATTTTAGAAAGCTTTTTTAAAAAGATGTTTTTTTGCGTTTCATACAAAAAACAAATTGCCACCCTACGACTTCATACATGTAACACTTCATAAAATTCGATATGTCGCGTTAATATTGTGCATTTTTTGTATTACAGACCTTGATTAAATGTAGTTTCTTAATTAAAGTGATTTTCTATGGGGTTTCATAGTAAAATATTTAAAAAAATGCGAAAAACAAAATGAGTCGTGCCCATTTACTTTTTAGTAACTTACTCTTTAGTTACGTTTTATCTCTACTTCCACGTAATTTCTGAACGCATCCGTTACCTTTTAACACGGACAACACTAGCATCATTCTGATTGGCTGTAGGTCTGACGTCTCCGCCATAACTTTTAATGTGAAAATCAGTTTTGAACGTGTTGTCCAAGGGAGATTACTTTTTCGTAATAAGAAATACTTTTTCACTTTTTCACATTAAGATAAGTCTTGATTTATATATGTTATTGTAATACGTGTCGTACGAACATTTAAGCGTTTTATATTATTTGCAGTTTCAGGTTTTATCAAACCATCGACGTAATATGATCTTAATTTGTAAAATTTTCGTTGCTTTTTCGTAACGTTTTTTATGAATTTCGTTACGTTATGAAAAAGTATAGTGTAAATCTGAGTGTATACAGTTCTTAAAACTTTGCCAATACTAAAACCTTAGTGAACATTCACTGGCAAATAGTTCTTTACGAATTTTAAAGTCTCATAAGCTTTATTTAATAGGTTGGTTTATAGCCTTATGTTTACTATTTAGTAACATCTAGAACTATTTCATAACAATATTTCGTAACAACTTTTTCGTTACGTACACTTTTTTTGAGAAATACTAAAATGAGTATTTCTCAGAGGAGTTATCACTTGCCCCAGTGAAGAAAACATAGTGAGGAAACCAGCATGTCTATGAGATATTTCTCAACGGCATGTAAAGCCAAGTCAGGGGTCCATACATACGCGGATTTTAGTACTAGATGACGTGGCCTCGGCACAAGTAAAGAAGGAACATGGGTTCGGTTTTTAGTCAGTAGAAGTCTGACACTCCCCTTCGCTCTGCCCAAGAGCGGGGGGGGGTCATATGATGATTTTCCACCCACCAAAAAAAAAAAAAAAAGGGTCCATACACCACCCAAGCAACATGCTCACGTGATAAATGACGATAAACTGACGTCATCAGTGAAACAATGACGTCCTTCGTCATATATGACGTAATAAAATGACGTGATTCGGAGCTATATGTCGTCGTTTGCTTTTTAAGACGTCATCAAGTAACGTGATTCGGAGCTATATGTCGTCGTTTGCTTTTTAAGACGTCATCAAGTAACGTGATTCGGAGCCCACCCACTTGATATCTAGTAGCGCCACTGCTCGATAGATGGCGCTGTACGCTGACGTCACGTTTCTGAATCGCGGTGTTAAGGTTCTCCGCGAGCGAATGACTACCCCTGCTTTACTTAGATGTGTTATCGCTTCTCGGCCTTTTGGCTAAGATCAAAGTGTAGTATCTGAAAGTTCCCTCACTGAGGGACCAGTATATTAATCTGATTTTTGTAAGCTGACGGGATGTTTGGGGCTCGCTCTACTCCCGTCGCGGGTCGGCACGGCCTCGGTACTACTCTAATTTAGCCATTTATAACGTGATTATCACGACGAATGCGACGACATGGTAGACTTTATAATTGACGTCGAAATCACGTAAGCTGATCACGTCATTAATGACGCACTAATTTGTGACATCCTCACGTCAAAATTGACGTCTATAATGACGTGATGCGACGTCTTTCGATGCCTTAAAATTCACGTCATTATTCACGTGAGCATGTTGCTTGGGCACAGAAGAATCATGAGTAAAGTTGAGTGATTATTATGTAGGTACTTCAGTTAATTATAATATGCATACCTACCATTTATACATCAGTAGTTGTATCTGTTGGTAAGCCCCGAAGGGTTAGGTAGTCATCATCATTGGTCATCATCATCTGCTTGGCCTTTCCCAACTATGTTAGGCTCGGTTTCCAGTCTGACTGAATGCAGCTGAATTCCAGTATTTTACGTGGAGAGACTGCCTGTCTGACCTCCACAATCCAGGCAGTACTGGGTAATACGATTCCCTTGGTACCTAAGGCTACGTAGGGTAAGGCGTAGTAGGTATGTAAACCTAATACTTAGTACGCCCACGTTTCGCCAGTTAGGTTTAGCCCCATGTAATAAAAAGTGAGCCTATTGCCAGTAACCGGGCTCAAGTTCAAAATGCGTGACTTCAACTCAGAAATTCCTGGTACAGTCAGCATCAGAAGTAGCTGAACATTTCGGAATTTTAATTCTTTTATGTACTGAACTCTAGCTATTATTTTTAATGTTTCAGAAGATTATTCGTTAAAATAGTCCTTACACTCCAATAACATGTAGTAACGAGTAATATCTAACAAGTTTTTATTAAAAAAACAGCTTCGATACTTTGAGTAATGATAGTATACTTCTGATGCTGACCGTACGTGGTACCCATATCCCAACCTGGGAATCGTACTTTGCTATGCTTGCATCAACTAGACCAACGAGTCCGCTAAAGAAAATATATTTTAATACACTTTTACTTTATTTATAGTTCATCTTGTGACTTTTTATTCGGATCATGAACTGCCCTCATACAAACTCAAAACTGAACTGAACAAAAGTGAAATATAGCTACAGTAATAAATTGTGGGTGCACTACGTACCGTTGTCCAACCCTTCGGGGAGTTCAGCCAAAAATTAAATAGGTTTTCAAATGATTAAACTAATATTGAACATCGCTTTAATTGATAATACAAACTGGATTTTCCAAGCAAACAAACTTGAGACCTGTGCTATCATGGCTTACAAAATATTCATCCATAATTTATACAACAATCAATAAGTGCTATGTTATGACTTAGGTCTGTTAAGAGAGAGTATATTTTCCAACTAAAGGTGTTATAACTACGAAGAGTATTGCAGCCGCTATGTTCGGTAGAGATCGGTAAACTCCACTGGTATTACATTTGTGTCCATCGCATTCTGCACAATAGGTCACTTTGACCATTCCTGCGTTCGCATTTTCATGAGCTCTTACTATGTCAGCACATGATCCACGCTCCGAAGCGCAGCCACGAATGTACCATAGCTTTTCCATCTCTGAAAAATTAGAAAATATTTAATAGGACTGTTACTACTTGGGCTACGAGACTTTTCGAAAAACACACCGCGGCCCCAGAACACAAATGGGCTAAGAAGGAAAATGGGTGGGGTTTAGTCAGAACAAGTCTGATACTCTTCCGGAGTGCACCTAGAGTAGGAGGGGTCATTTGAAGATTTCTCATCCGCGAAAAAAATTTACTATTGAGACTACATAAACATGGCTTGTCGTAATACGAATTATTGAACTACGATTAGTTCCAAGGAGCTTAAACAATTTACACACGATACAGATTTTGGTGCGAAGAGATCGGATAAGTCTCCCGAAGGTAGATTCCAGTAGTTCCGAGTTGTCTTACAATTTTATTGTCATAAGATACTCGTATATTGATATTTTAAGATAACCTCGATTGGTTTATCTAAAGTATATTATATAGGTAACCTATATACATAGCAGGTAGTTCCCCTAGAATACTACTTAGAAAACTTATGCGTACGCACAATTATAACAATAATAAAATGACGTAGAAGTGATTGTTTGGTTTCAGCCCACTTAGAATACAATCAAAGAAAGGTCTGCCCGCAAAGAGGCAATGGATTATGAGGATTATTCGTTCATATTCCACCTTATGCTCAAAAATTGTGATAGCATGACTATTACACATGATATTAAAGAAAGTCTGCTGAGGTGGAGATACGTAAATGACTCTGCATTGGAGTGTAAATGTGGTGCTGATCGTGCCCTGCGTGTCCTGCTGGTTGTTCACTGCAGGAACGAAAACGACGCTACCGAAAGCGCCAAACTAATGGCCCAATTCTGGGTCGACACAATTTAGATTGCCATCGACACGCTAAGAAGAAGAAGAAGAATAGATACATATAATGTATAGTACATATAGCACCCCCGAACAATGTAGCTTTTTGCCAGTGCAAGAATTTTTGAATTGGTTTTTACCTTTTTCTATTATGTAGTTTATATTAAATTATCATATCTCAGGACTGTATAACATTGACCATGATGCCAATGATGTACAAGTTCAGAGCTACAGTTTCAAGTAGGTAGGTACCTGGTCTATTAAATTACTAAGTAATATAATTCAAGTGGGCTTTGACTCACGTTTTTGTGTAAAAATGATACAAATGGGAATCGGTACTAAAAACTGAAGTCGGTGACATTTGTTTGTTTGATTTTATTTTTTTGCCACCGACTTCAGAAGCTGATTTTTCTTCTGAAGTTTATTTTTCTCTTTTTGGTGTTTTTGAAGTCGGTTGTTTTTTTTTGCTATTCCAGCAATTACGACAGATTTTCCGTCTATTTTTGAAGAGTTCCATTGTATATCTCCGAAGATCAGTACACACGGCTACACATCAAGCTATACAAAACCAGTATAATCTGATCGTTCATTGTGCGAAAAGATCTAGTAAAGTGAGGCCAAGATTAACTGGTTTTGTATAGCTTGATGTGTAGCCGTGTGTACCAGATCTTCACCAAATTAAAATGGGACCACCTCAGGAGTATACTCTTTCAAATAAAAAAATAATTTTGAGAAGATCCACAAATGGGGGAGAAATCAGATAACATACCTACATTAAAAAAAAATACATGCACACGAACATAGAACCTCCTCCATTTTTGAAGTCGGTTAAAAATGGTACTTTAATTGTTTGAAACATTCTTCTATTCATCGTTATCAGCTTATCACACAAATGTACCTAAGCCTTATGACTGAAGTGTCTATTGAAAGTAATGAGTAATCTTGATTTATATGCATTGTTGTGTATTCGGGACGGTCCCACTTTCACAATAATAATGGTATAAAATGATATTTCTAATATCAGTGACACGAAATAATTTCCGGCACGTTTACTCTTTGATCAATCTCATGTACTGTTTTCAATGCAGCTGTATTGGACCTATAAACTGTATACCTATACATTGGAACAGTAAAATTAATTGGTTTTGGATCGTCTGTATCAAAGTCTACTAACATTGACTATTGTAAATTGGTTCTCCATCCTTACATTGACGAGACCACCATCTATGTAGTGCTTTTTACGATTGGCAAAAGAAAGAAAAATAAAAAAGTAGTGCATTCTCCCTGTACTTACCTCTTTCGTTGATATAAAAAAATGTAGAGATCTGATGTTGTTATTGATTCTATAATACTCACGGCCCAGTGGTGGCGGCCCCCATACGAACAGCAAGTCCTGCCATGGGTTCGAGCCCAGGCAGGCGCATTACTTTGTGTAATTTATTTCATCACCGCTACTCTCAAAATGGTGAAGGAAAACATCATCAGCAAACTTCTTACCTACCTAGGTCTGAGAACCAAGAAATTCGAAGACATGTGACATCTACCAATACGCACTGGGTCCGCGTGGTGGATTGTAGCTCATACCTCTCTTAAAGAGGCGGCCTGAAGCCCCGCAGTGGGAACATTATAGGCTGATGATGATGAATACTCACGGTTGTATTTCTCAGCGTAAACAACACACTTGTTATTTTTAGTGTAGTCATAGGTACTTGGGCAAAACTTTGTCGTGGTGTTAGCTAAGGCTTGCGGGCAGTCTGTACAGGCATAACATTCCACCAGCCGAACATGGTTCGGTGCGTAAGAAGGCCTTAACCGGTTACCGCTGACGGGGCTCACATATACTTGTGGCGATGCTGACCGATCGACTTCCTCTGGGTCCGAATCCAAGTTATCAGATTCGTCTCTCCGACTAAGCTGTGATTCTGAATCGTCTGTAAATAAAAATGTAGAAGTGATTGTAAAGGTTTAATATTTTATTTATGTTTCTTGTAGGGTCGAAAATTCGACATAAATTTATCGACAGTAACCATTCAGGGATCGCGCATGCCTTCGGTAGGTACCCTTTAATCATCCCGAATTAAGTATGTCCTAGACCAGGGATAACTAAATGGTCCGGATCCGGACCTTGTAAACAGTAGGTAACTTTATATTACTGAGTGCGTAAGTTAATAAAATGTATCCCGCGCTTTATTTTTGTTGCCGTCAATTCGAGAACAGACAAATAATTCAAGGCAAAAATGTCATTTTACACATAGATATTTAAAAAATCCTTGTTTTTCTGTACATTTGCTCATTTAATAAACTCAAGAAGAAACGGACCGCGATGGTAATTTATTTAAAAAACCGAACCCCTGAAGAAACTAATTGGTGATCTCTGTCCTAGACCATTCAATCTATGCACATCCCAATGATATATTGGCACATCCTGGCCAATTTCGTGATAAAAACAAGTGAATTACCGAATGGTTCCGCAAGACATCTGACACTTATAGTTGCAATGAATACTGCTGAAACGATCACAATTAACCTGGACATTTTCTCTTGCCGAGATGTTTGCTTTTTCAATCAATCCTTTTATAGAACAAGTTATCATTATCACAAAAGGTAGATCTGTACGCGCCAATGAGCTTAACGGCATGCAATAGTTGAAGTGCATCAACATGGTTTTGATTCAAACACAGATTAAAAAGGATAGATAGAATTTCAACGTGCTGAACTAGCGATATGGAGTAACGTACCTACTTTATGTTTTTCTTTCGAGTTTATCACCATTTTTTTTAGGGATGATAAATGATTAAAAGACCCCATCAAGATGGCCAATCATGACTTGCGACTGGGTGAACCGATTTTCATGATTCTTTTTTTATTTGAAAGCTGGTGCTTCCCGTGTGGTCCCATCGGGGGAACACTTCAATAAATAACAGCAGATTAACCGCAATTGTTGCTATAGCATATCTAAGCATTGTTTACGCCATCACACAACATAATATCACGCCTGTACTCACTACAAATGTTATAAAAACTATTTGGTGAAGATCTGATGAAGAACTTCGGAGATAGGCAACGGAACTCCTCAATAAATGATAGCAAATGGACTGGGATTGCTGAAATCTCATGTCTATCTATTGTTTACACCAGTTCATAACATAACATCACGCCGGTACGTTGTGAAGGGGTAAGCACATGTGAACCACTAAAAAGTGAAAAATAAAAACTTTTTTACAAAAAATAAAACCGGCTTCGACAATTCGTTTCGATTACATCGATTTTTCTTCTAAGTTTATTTCTCACTTTTTTTGTGTTTTATTTTTGTCGAAGTCGGTTTAATTTTTTGTAAAAAAGTTTTTTTGCCTTTTCCTGTCTCTTGGCATGGCACTCATTTTGTTAAACGTGTTGTCCATTTATTAGCTTTTATCCTACAAAATGTGATGTGTGACCAAAATTGATTTTACTTTGGTTCAAGAAATTACGCCATTGATGAAATGCTGAACGAAATTAATCATAAAAGAATAACGGAGGAGTAAGACGGGGCCGCGGATTTTTGTACTAGATTACGTGGCCTCGGCGCAAGGGCAAAGAAGGAACATGGGTTCGGTTTTTAGTCAGTAGAAGTCTGACACTCCCCTTCGCTCTGCCCAAGAGCGGGGGGGGGTCATTCGATGATTTTCCACCCACCAAAAAAAAAAAAAAAGGAGTAAGAAAAACATAATTTCCACTTCCCTCCATGGAAGTGGAAATTGTGTTTTAGCATTTATTCAGCAGGAGACAGAACAAGGCCAATAGGCTCACAGGGATGCATACAACTGGGATAAGCCCAGAGCTGGGATTGCTATAATATAATTATTTGTACCTTTAGTAGCCGCTATGCGCCGCACTTTTGTGGCCCCTTCTTTTTGCCGTAAGAGCATTTGGCGGGTTGCCCCCCCACCCCGAGATCAAATTTTGTTGTCGGGTTATATTGCAGTCTCAGCAGATATAGGTACTACTAGTCATCATCATCATTCTCCTGCCCTTATCTCAACTTAACGGAATCCTTTGTGTGCAAGTGCGACTCGCATTTGGCCGGTTTTTATTAAAAATATGATTAGAGCAGAATACTATTTAAGGGCCATTCAAGCTGGGCCGCGGATTTTAGTACTAGATGACGTGGCCTCGGCACAAGGGCAAAGAAGGAACATGGGTTCGGTTTTTAGTCAGTAGAAGTCTGACACTCTGACCCTTCGCTCTGCCCAAGAGCGGGTCAATTGATATATGATTGGAGAATCATCAAATGACCCCCCCCAAAGAAAACCCACAAAAACAAAGGACACTCTGACCCTTCGCTCTGCCCAAGAGCGGGTCATTTGATGATTGGAGAATCATCAAATGACCCCCCCCAAAGAAAACCCACAAAAACAAAGGACACTCTGACCCTTCGCTCTGCCCAAGAGCGGGTCATTTGATGATTGGAGAATCATCAAATGACCCATCCCCAAAGAAAACCCACAAAAACAAAGGGCCATTCAAGCTGGGACTTAGGAATTAGGTTAGGCACACAATGATGAGTGAAAAACTTCATTTTTTGCTTGTCGTTATATAATTAAAACAATTGTTATTGATTATTAAAATGTATTTGATATCATTAGCCTAGTTAAAAAAAACTTAAATACATAAAGGTCTATCTGCGCCTCAAACATATAAGTCTGTTAAACTTTCGTATGTCGTGTAATTAGACACAATTAAAAAGCCATTCCGCCTTTTTACAAAAGGTAGTTAAACCTGGTTTAACTTAGACTTGGTTTATCTCGCATGCTGTCACTTTCTTTTGAATATTATTGAAGTGAGATGTCATGCGAGATAAACCAAGTCTAAGTTAAACCAGGCTTAACTACCTTTTGTAATAAGGCGGATTGTGTCTCGCGTAAATCTACGTTCCGGCACACGAAGGGTTAAAGAGTAGGGACCAGAAATACAATCGCAGTTACTGACAAATAATATGAGTACATAACTAATAATGATTTAATTGAGGATTTAATCATAAATTAAATTAATAGAAAAAGAAATTAATTGCATTCGTAGTGGGCATAGCAGTTGCAAGAATAAAAAGAAACAGTTTACTCTTTTATTCATTGCGAAAATTACTACACTTTTTTGGTCGTTGGCCCGTATTCGGGTGCTCTTAAGACTACTCGAATCCAAGCACCCCATGCATTTATTATACTAAGATTCATTTGAATGAAATCAGACCGAAACACCAGAAAAATATTGCCGTTAGACATACGCACAAAGTAATTAGTAAACCCTGTTCTTTTACACTTCATCGTTAGTCCGCATTTAACCGGTAATCGAATTCGGGCAAACCACCAAGTATGATTGCGTCATTATTACATAAAATGACATATTTTACTTATGAGAGGCATTTACATTAATATTTTACTTTCTAGATTGAGAGATTCAATGTTATAAATATAGCAAGCATGATTAATTTGTACCTTAGTAAAATAAACAAGTGATTTATCCAAATTAAACTTTGTTTTTGTAAAATATCTTTTTTTTTTTGTAAAAATATAATTTTTACAAATACATAGGGTGACTGAAAGTGATCGATACTAACACACGTGATTGTACTCATAATAACAAATATCTTTCCCAAAGAAACATTTTTTTAATACTTATTCCCTGTAATTACAATAACACAACGACCGTAAAAAACCTCTAACCGTAAAATAAGTACAATCATGTGTGTTTCGTTCATTATAGGTAACCGGTCACCCTAGATACTCTAAACCTACTCTAAACCTACTCTACCCTTATCCCAATTCATTTTGAATAGATACTGATGATGATGAACTTTTAACAAAATAAAACTAAGATATATTATGTATTTTTTGACTTAAGAACCAATAACAGTGCAATTAGCAGCCCAGTTCCTCTAAAAGAGCGATAAGCCTGTGCAACAGAAGTGAGAACATATCACAACAAATGTTAGCCTTTTGGGATTATCACTTCCTTAGTTCCCCAGTTAAATTCGCCGACAAAGATTCAAATGATTCCAAACCAAAGTGGGAACATAGAAGAAACATTTTCTTAGGCTCTGCTAATGGAAAAAGAAACCCAACGCTTAGAGTTTTATGGGTTTGGACGTGAAAGTTAAGCTTTGAGTAATTATTTATTTTTATTTATTTATTTTGTTTTAAAGAAGGCTTACAGACTAACAAACCAATTAAATAAAGAATGTAAAATTAAAAAATTGCTAATAACAAGCCTCCACATATGGTTAACAAAAAAGTCGATAAAAAGAAGAAAATACATACAAGTTAATGAAAAGTTAACTATCCTTGAAAAATGATTGTGCCAATAGCCGTCTTAAGGTCGCCACACTAGCGCAGAACAAGTCGACATTAAGGTCCCTAGGAAGCCTATTGAAACTGAGTGCACTTCTTATTGAGAATACATTCCGCCTATTATTAGTCATTGCGAAAGGTACATTTAATATTGGCCGTTGACGTAATCCCATCAGATTCGTGCGTAATGACAGATTAGCAACGAGTTCAGGACAGTCGATGTGGCCATTTGCGATACCCAAAAGGAGACTCATGTCCCCAATATAACGTCTCATCTTCAGAGGAAGGAAGTGGTACCGTCTGCAGCGGTGCTCGTAGTCATCTGAGTATTGCTGAGCCCTATAATCTAGATAACGTAGAAATTTTCTTTGGACGCCTTCAATACGAGACTCATACTGCTGGTTCTAAACCTGAGACGCGTATTCTAAATGGCTGCGCACGAACGAACAATTTTTGTGTAAAGCACTTAAGTGATAATAATATTCGTAATTAAAATCATAGATGAAAGGTAACAAAAAAAAAAAAAAAAACACTCCAGTAGTTCATCCAGTGGTTCCATCAAAGTCATCGGAAGAGCTGTTACTAGGTGCTGTGAGTTCAGTGGTTGTAGACTCATACGACGACCCACTCACCGAGCCGCTATTTGAACTTTCTTCCAATGGTGTAGTCGTTGAGGAACCGGTGCAGCCCTAAGTTGTTGTGGTGTCTGGGTTTGTTGTTGAAGACAGTTCAGTGGTAGTACTTTCTGATACCATGGTATCGGTAGATCCTGCAGTCGTTGAAGAATCGGTGGAGCCCTCAGTTGTTGTGGTGTCCGTGACTGTTGTTGAAGGCAGTTCAGTGGTGGTACTTTCTGTTACTGTGGTATCCGTAGATGCTTCAGTCGTTGAGGAATCGGTGGAGACCTCAGTTGTTGTGGTGTCCGTGACTGTTGTTGAAGGCAGTTCAATGGTAGTACTTTCTGTTACTGTGGTATCCGTAGATGCTTCAGTCGTTGAGGAATCGGTGGAGCCCTCAGTTGTTGTGGTGTCCGTGACTGTTGTTGAAGGCAGTTCAGTGGTAGTACTTTCTGTTACTGTGGTATCCGTAGATGCTGCAGTCGTTGAGGAATCGGTGGACCACGCAGTTGTTGTGGTGTCCGTGACTGTTGCTGAAGGCAGTTCAGTGTTAGTACTTTCTGTTACTGTGGTATCCGTAGATCCTGCAGTCGTTGAGGAATCGGTGGACCCCGCAGTTGTTGTGGTGTCCGTGACTGTTGTTGAAGGCAGTTCAGTGGTAGTACTTTCTGTTATTGTGGTATCCGTTGAGGAGTCAGTCGTTGAGGAATCGGTTGATTCCGCAGTTGTTGTGGTGTCCGTGACTGTTGTTGAAGGCAGTTCAGTGGTAGTACTTTCTGTTAATGTGGTATCCGTTGAGGAGTCAGTCGTTGAGGAATCGGTGGAGCCCTCAGTTGTTGTGGTTTCCGTGACTGTTGTTGAAGGCAGTTCAGTGGTAGTACTTTCTGTTACTGTGGTATCCGTAGATGCTTCAGTCGTTGAAGAATCGGTATGGCCCTCAGTTGTTGTGGCGTCCGTGACTGTTGTTGAAGGCATATAATTCCATCAAAGGCCGACACCTCCACCAGTTCTTTCCATCCGTTCGTGAGCGGCTGGCCAGGACATGGCTGGAGGTGGATCACTGTGTCGCCCAATTTCTCACAGGTCATGGTAACTTTAAGAGTAAATTATTTTCCTTCAAGCTTGTTGCCTCGCCTTTTTGCCAATGTTCTACATCTGACTGCGAATTTGAACAAACTGCACATCACATTTTATGGGAGTGTAGTCTTTGGCAGAATGAACGTAATATTATGTTAAATAGTGTACAGGTTACATCCGGAGTTATTTACTATACGGACCTTGTAGAAACTAGAACAAATTTCCGTGCGTTCAAGCATTTTTGTCATACCTATTATTGGAATCAAATATAACAGCTCACAACTTAGGACCCAGTAATATTAATGACAATAATATCCGTGGTGCTAGGCAACTGGGCTTATCCCAGTTGTATACGTCCCTGTGTGCCTATTGGCCTTGTTCTGTTCTGTCTCCTGCTGAAATGGAGGGAAGTGGAAATTATGTTTTTTCCTACTCCTCCGCTATTCTTTTCTGATTAATTTCGTTGCGGGATCCAAGACAGTTAAATCGCTTCTCTGGGACTTCGTCGAGCTTCATTGTCTCGGCGCTTTTCTTGTGGTCGCCACTGTTGATTCTGGCTAACAGGAGTTACAGTGGTTTGGGAATAGTGTGGCGGGCTTGTCCCATTAAAAGAATGTTGTTGAAGGCAGTTCAGTGGTAGTACTTTCTGTTACTGTGGTATCCGTAGATGCTTCTGTCGTTGAGGAATCGGTGGAGCCCTCAGTTGTTGTGGTGTCCGTGACTGTTGTTGAAGGCAGTTCAGTGCTAGTACTTTCTGTTACTGTGGTATCCGTTGAGGAGTCAGTCGTTGAGGAATCGGTGGAGCCCTCAGTTGTTGTGGTGTCCGTGACTGTTGTTGAAGGCAGTTCAGTGGTAGAACTTTCTGTTACTGTGGTATCCGTTGAGGAGTCAGTCGTTGAGGAATCGGTGGACCACGCAGTTGTTGTGGTGTCCGTGACTGTTGCTGAAGGCAGTTCAGTGGTAGTACTTTCTGATACTGTGGTATCCGTTGAGGAGTCAGTCGTTGAGGAATCGGTGGAGCCCTCAGTTGTTGTGGTGTCCGTGACTGTTGTTGAAGGCAGTTCAGTGGTAAAACTTTCTGTTACTGTGGTATCCGTTGAGGAGTCAGTCGTTGAGGAATCGGTGGAGCCCTCAGTTGTTGTGGTGTCCGTGACTGTTGTTGAAGGCAGTTCAGTGGTAGTACTTTCTGTTACTGTGGTATCCGTTGAGGAGTCAGTCGTTGAGGAATCGGTGGAGCCCTCAGTTGTTGTGGTGTCCGTGACTGTTGTTGAAGGCAGTTCAGTGGTAGAACTTTCTGTTATTGTGGTATCCGTTGAGGAGTCAGTCGTTGAGGAATCGGTGGAGCCCTCAGTTGTTGTGGTGTCCGTGACTGTTGTTGAAGGCAGTTCAGTGGTAGTACTTTCTGTTACTGTGGTATCCGTAGATGCTTCTGTCGTTGAGGAATCGGTGGAGCCCTCAGTTGTTGTGGTGTCCGTGACTGTTGTTGAAGGCAGTTCAGTGGTAGTACTTTCTGTTACTGTGGTATCCGTAGATGTTTCAGTCGTTGAGGAATCGTTGGAGCCCTCAGTTGTTGTGGTGTCCGTGACTGTTGTTGAAGGCAGTTCAGTGGTAGTACTTTCTGTTACTGTGGTATCCGTAGATGCTTCTGTCGTTGAGGAATCGGTGGAGCCCTCAGTTGTTGTGGTGTCCTTGACTGTTGTTGAAGGCAGTTCAGTGGTAGTACTTTCTGTTACTGTGATATCCGTTGAAGAGTCAGTCGTTGAGGAATCGGTGGAGCCCTCAGTTGTTGTGGTGTCCGTGACTGTTGTTGAAGGCAGTTCAGTGGTAGAACTTTCTGTTACTGTGGTATCCGTTGAGGAGTCAGTCGTTGAGGAATCGGTGGAGCCCTCAGTTGTTGTGGTGTCCGTGACTGTTGTTGAAGGCAGTTCAGTGGTAGTACTTTCTGTTACTGTGGTATCCGTTGAGGAGTCAGTCGTTGAGGAATCGGTGGAGCCCTCAGTTGTTGTGGTGTCCGTGACTGTTGTTGAAGGCAGTTCAGTGGTAGTACTTTCTGTTACTGTGGTATCCGTTGAGGAGTCAGTCGTTGAGGAATCGGTGGAGCCCTCAGTTGTTGTGGTGTCCGTGACTGTTGTTGAAGGCAGTTCAGTGGTAGAACTTTCTGTTACTGTGGTATCCGTTGAGGAGTCAGTCGTTGAGGAATCGGTGGAGCCCTCAGTTGTTGTGGTGTCCGTGACTGTTGTTGAAGGCAGTTCAGTGGTAGTACTTTCTGTTACTGTGGTATCCGTTGAGGAGTCAGTCGTTGAGGAATCGGTGGAGCCCTCAGTTGTTGTGGTGTCCGTGACTGTTGTTGAAGGCAGTTCAGTGGTAGATATTTCTGTTACTGTGGTATCCGTTGAGGAGTCAGTCGTTGAGGAATCGGTGGAGCCCTCAGTTGTTGTGTTGTCCGTGACTGTTGTTGAAGGCAGTTCAGTGGTAGTACTTTCTGTTACTGTGGTATCCGTAGATGCTTCTGTCGTTGAGGAATCGGTGGAGCCCTCAGTTGTTGTGGTGTCCTTGACTGTTGTTGAAGGCAGTTCAGTGGTAGTACTTTCTGTTACTGTGGTATCCGTTGAGGAGTCAGTCGTTGAGGAATCGGTGGAGCCCTCAGTTGTTGTGGTGTCCGTGACTGTTGTTGAAGGCTGTTCAGTGGTAGTACTTTCTGCTACTGTGGTATCTGTAGATGCTTCAGTCGTTGAAGAATCGGTATGGCCCTCAGTTGTTGTGGTGTCCGTGACTGTTGTTGAAGGCAGTTCAGTGGTAGTACTTTCTGTTACTGTGGTATACGTAGATCCTGCAGTCGATGAGGAATCGGTGGAGCCCTCAGTTGTTGTGGTGTCCGTGACTGTTGTTGAAGGCAGTTCAGTGGTAGAACTTTCTATTACTGTGGTATCCGCAGATGCTTCAGTCGTTGAGGAATCGGTGGAGCCCTCAGTACTTGTGGTGTCCGTGACTGTTGTTGAAGGCAGTTCAGTGGTAGTACTTTCTGTTACTGTGGTATCCGTAGATGCTGCAGTCGTTGAGGAATCGGAGGAGCCCTCAGTTGTTGTGGTGTCCGTGACTGTTGTTGAAGGCAGTTCAGTGGTAGTACTTTCTGTTACTGTGGTATCTGTAGATGCTGCATTCGTTGAGGAATCGGTTGGTTCCGCAGTTGTTGTGGTGTCCGTGACTGTTGTTGAAGGCAGTTCAGTGGTAGTACTTTCTGTTACTGTGGTATCCGTTGAGGAGTCAGTCGTTGAGGAATAGGTGGAGCCCTCAGTTGTTGTGGTGTCCGTGACTGTTGTTGAAGGCAGTTCAGTGGTAGTACTTTCTGTTACTGTGGTATCCGTAGATGCTTCTGTCGTTGAGGAATCGGTGGAGCCCTCAATTGTTGTGGTGTCCTTGACTGTTGTTGAAGGCAGTTCAGTGGTAGTACTTTCTGTTACTGTGGTATCCGTAGATCCTGCAGTCGTTGAGGAATCGGTGGAGCCCTCAGTTGTTGTGGTGTCCGTGACTGTTGTTGAAGGCAGTTCAGTGGTAGAATTTTCTGTTACTGTGGTATCCGTTGAGGAGTCAGTCGTTGAGGAATCGGTGGAGCCCTCAGTTGTTGTGGTGTCCGTGACTGTTGTTGAAGGCAGTTCAGTGGAAGTACTTTCTGTTACTGTGGTATCCGTTGAGGAGTCAGTCGTTGAGGAATCGGTGGAGCCCTCAGTTGTTGTGGTGTCCGTGACTGTTGTTGAAGGCAGTTCAGTGGTAGAACTTTCTGTTACTGTGGTATCCGTTGAGGAGTCAGTCGTTGAGGAATCGGTGGAGCCCTCAGTTGTTGTGGTGTCCGTGACTGTTGTTGAAGGCAGTTCAGTGGTAGTACTTTCTGTTACTGTGGTATACGTAGATCCTGCAGTCGTTGAGGAATCGGTATGGCCCTCAGTTGTTGTGGTGTCTGTGACTGTTGTTGAAGGCAGTTCAGTGGTAGAACTTTCTGTTACTGTGGTATCCGTTGAGGAGTCAGTCGTTGAGGAATCGGTGGAGCCCTCAGTTGTTGTGGTGTCCGTGACTGTTGTTGAAGGCAGTTCAGTGGTAGAACTTTCTGTTACTGTGGTATCCGTTGAGGAGTCAGTCGTTGAGGAATCGGTGGAGCCCTCAGTTGTTGTGGTGTCCGTGACTGTTGTTGAAGGCAGTTCAGTGGTAGTACTTTCTGTTACTGTGGTATCCGTTGAGGAGTCAGTCGTTGAGGAATCGGTGGAGCCCTCAGTTGTTGTGGTGTCCGTGACTGTTGTTGAAGGCAGTTCAGTGGTAGAACTTTCTGTTACTGTGGTATCCGTTGAGGAGTCAGTCGTTGAGGAATCAGTGGAGCCCTCAGTTGTTGTGGTGTCCGTGACTGTTGTTGAAGGCAGTTCAGTGGTAGTACTTTCTGTTACTGTGGTATCCGTAGATGCTGCATTCGTTGAGGAATCGGTTGGTTCCGCAGTTGTTGTGGTGTCCGTGACTGTTGTTGAAGGCAGTTCAGTGGAAGTACTTTCTGTTACTGTGGTATCCGTTGAGGAGTCAGTCGTTGAGGAATCGGTGGAGCCCTCAGTTGTTGTGGTGTCCGTGACTGTTGTTGAAGGCAGTTCAGTGGTAGATATTTCTGTTACTGTGGTATCCGTTGAGGAGTCAGTCGTTGAGGAATCGGTGGAGCCCTCAGTACTTGTGGTGTCCGTGACTAATGTTGAAGGCAGTTCAGTGGTAGTACTTTCTGTTACTGTGGTATCCGTAGATGCTTCAGTCGTTGAATAATCGGTATGGCCCTCAGTTGTTGTGGTGTCCGTGACTGTTGTTGAAAGCAGTTCAGTGGTAGTACTTTCTGCTACTGTGGTATCAGTTGAGGAGTCAGTCGTTGAGTAATCGGTGGAGCCCTCAGTTGTTGTGGTGTCCGTGACTGTTGTTGAAGGCTGTTCAGTGGTAGTACTTTCTGCTACTGTGGTATCTGTAGATGCTTCAGTCGTTGAAGAATCGGTATGGCCCTCAGTTGTTGTGGTGTCTGTGACTGTTGTTGAAGGCAGTTCAGTGGTAGTACTTTCTGTTACTGTGGTATACGTAGATCCTGCAGTCGTTGAGGAATCGGTGGAGCCCTCAGTTGTTGTGGTGTCCGTGACTGTTGTTGAAGGCAGTTCAGTGGTAGAACTTTCTATTACTGTGGTATACGCAGATGCTTCAGTCGTTGAGGAATCGGTGGAGCCCTCAGTACTTGTGGTGTCCGTGACTGTTGTTAAAGGCAGTTCAGTGGTAGTACTTTCTGTTACTGTGGTATCCGTAGATGCTGCAGTCGTTGAGGAATCGGAGGAGCCCTCAGTTTTTGTGATGTCCGTGACTATTGTTGAAGGCAGTTCAGTGGTAGTACTTTCTGTTACTGTGGTATCCGTAGATGCTGCATTCGTTGAGGAATCGGTTGATTCCGCAGTTGTTGTGGTGTCCGTGACTGTTGTTGAAGGCAGTTCAGTGGTAGTACTTTCTGTTACTGTGGTATCCGTTGAGGAGTCAGTCGTTGAGGAATCGGTGGAGCCCTCAGTTGTTGTGGTGTCCGTGACTGTTGTTGAAGGCAGTTCAGTGGTAGTACTTTCTGTTACTGTGGTATCCGTTGAGGAGTCAGTCGTTGAGGAATCGGTGGAGCCCTCAGTTGTTGTGGTGTCCTTGACTGTTGTTGAAGGCAGTTCAGTGGTAGTACTTTCTGTTTCTGTGGTATCCGTAGATCCTGCAGTCGTTGAGGAATCGGTGGAGCCCTCAGTTGTTGTGGTGTCCGTGACTGTTGTTGAAGGCTGTTCAGTGGTAGAACTTTCTGTTACTGTGGTATCCGTTGAGGAGTCAGTCGTTGAGGAACCGGTGGAGCCCTCAGTTGTTGTGGTGTCCGTGACTGTTGTTGAAGGCAGTTCAGTGGTAGTACTTTCTGTTACTGTGGTATCCGTTGAGGAGTCAGTCGTTGAGGAATCGGTGGAGCCCTCAGTTGTTGTGGTGTCCGTGACTGTTGTTAAAGGCAGTTCAGTGGAAGAACTTTCTGTTACTGTGGTATCCGTTGAGGAGTCAGTCGTTGAGGAATCGGTGGAGCCCTCAGTTGTTGTGGTGTCCGTGACTGTTGTTGAAGGCAGTTCAGTGGTAGTACTTTCTGTTACTGTGGTATCCGTAGATGCTGCATTCGTTGAGGAATCGGTGGAGCCCTCAGTTGTTGTGGTGTCCGTGACTGTTGTTGAAGGCAGTTCAGTGGTAGAACTTTCTGTTACTGTGGTATCCGTTGAGGAGTCAGTCGTTGAGGAATCGGTGGAGCCCTCAGTACTTGTGGTGTCCGTGACTGTTGTTGAAGGCAGTTCAGTGGTAGTACTTTCTGTTACTGTGGTATCCGTAGATGCTTCTGTCGTTGAGGAATCGGTGGAGCCCTCAGTTGTTGTGGTGTCCGTGACTGTTGTTGAAGGCAGTTCAGTGGTAGTACTTTCTGTTACTGTGGTATCCGTAGATGTTTCAGTCGTTGAGGAATCGGTGGAGCCCTCAGTTGTTGTGGTGTCCGTGACTGTTGTTGAAGGCAGTTCAGTGGTAGTACTTTCTGTTACTGTGGTATCCGTAGATGCTTCTGTCGTTGAGGAATCGGTGGAGCCCTCAGTTGTTGTGGTGTCCTTGACTGTTGTTGAGGGCAGTTCAGTGGTAGTACTTTCTGTTACTGTGATATCCGTAGATGCTTCTGTCGTTGAGGAATCGGTGGAGCCCTCAGTTGTTGTGGTGTCCGTGACTGTTGTTGAAGGCTGTTCAGTGGTAGAACTTTCTGTTACTGTGGTATCCGTTGAGGAGTCAGTCGTTGAGGAATCGGTGGAGCCCTCAGTTGTTGTGGTGTCCGTGACTGTTGTTGAAGGCAGTTCAGTGGTAGAATTTTCTGTTACTGTGGTATCCGTTGAGGAGTCAGTCGTTGAGGAATCGGTGGAGCCCTCAGTTGTTGTGGTGTCCGTGACTGTTGTTGAAGGCAGTTCAGTGGTAGTACTTTCTGTTACTGTGGTATACGTAGATCCTGCAGTCGTAGAGGAATCGGTGGAGCCCTCAGTTGTTGTGGTGTCCGTGACTGTTGTTGAAGGCAGTTCAGTGGTAGAACTTTCTATTACTGTGGTATCCGCAGATGCTTCAGTCGTTGAGGAATCGGTGGAGCCCTCAGTACTTGTGGTGTCCGTGACTGTTGTTGAAGGCAGTTCAGTGGTAGTACTTTCTGTTACTGTGGTATCCGTAGATGCTGCAGTCGTTGAGGAATCGGAGGAGCCCTCAGTTGTTGTGGTGTCCGTGACTGTTGTTGAAGGCAGTTCAGTGGTAGAACTTTCTGTTACTGTGGTATCCGTTGAGGAGTCAGTCGTTGAGGAATCGGTGGAGCCCTCAGTTGTTGTGGTGTCCGTGACTGTTGTTGAAGGCAGTTCAGTGGTAGTACTTTCTGTTACTGTGGTATCCGTTGAGGAGTCAGTCGTTGAGGAATCGGTGGAGCCCTCAGTTGTTGTGGTGTCCGTGACTGTTGTTGAAGGCAGTTCAGTGGTAGAACTTTCTGTTACTGTGGTATCCGTTGAGGAGTCAGTCGTTGAGGAATCAGTGGAGCCCTCAGTTGTTGTGGTGTCCGTGACTGTTGTTGAAGGCAGTTCAGTGGTAGTACTTTCTGTTACTGTGGTATCCGTAGATGCTGCATTCGTTGAGGAATCGGTTGGTTCCGCAGTTGTTGTGGTGTCCGTGACTGTTGTTGAAGGCAGTTCAGTGGTAGTACTTTCTGTTACTGTGGTATCCGTTGAGGAGTCAGTCGTTGAGGAATAGGTGGAGCCCTCAGTTGTTGTGGTGTCCGTGACTGTTGTTGAAGGCAGTTCAGTGTTAGTACTTTCTGTTACTGTGGTATCCGTAGATGCTTCTGTCGTTGAGGAATCGGTGGAGCCCTCAGTTGTTGTGGTGTCCTTGACTGTTGTTGAAGGCAGTTCAGTGGTAGTACTTTCTGTTACTGTGGTATCCGTAGATCCTGCAGTCGTTGAGGAATCGGTGGAGCCCTCAGTTGTTGTGGTGTCCGTGACTGTTGTTGAAGGCAGTTCAGTGGTAGTACTTTCTGTTACTGTGGTATCCGTAGATCCTGCAGTCGTTGAGGAATCGGTGGAGCCCTCAGTTGTTGTGGTGTCCGTGACTGTTGTTGAAGGCAGTTCAGTGGTAGAATTTTCTGTTACTGTGGTATCCGTTGAGGAGTCAGTCGTTGAGGAATCGGTGGAGCCCTCAGTTGTTGTGGTGTCCGTGACTGTTGTTAAAGGCAGTTCAGTGGAAGTACTTTCTGTTACTGTGGTATCCGTTGAGGAGTCAGTCGTTGAGGAATCGGTGGAGCCCTTAGTTGTTGTGGTGTCCGTGACTGTTGTTGAAGGCAGTTCAGTGGTAGATATTTCTGTTACTGTGGTATCCGTTGAGGAGTCAGTCGTTGAGGAATCGGTGGAGCCCTCAGTACTTGTGGTGTCCGTGACTGTTGTTGAAGGCAGTTCAGTGGTAGTACTTTCTGTTACTGTGGTATCCGTTGAGGAGTCAGTCGTTGAGGAATCGGTGGAGCCCTCAGTTGTTGTGGTGTCCGTGACTGTTGTTGAAGGCAGTTCAGTGGTAGAACTTTCTGTTACTGTGGTATCCGTTGAGGAGTCAGTCGTTGAGGAATCGGTGGAGCCCTCAGTGGATTGGTGTCCGTGACTGTTGTTGAAGGCAGTTCAGTGGTAGAACTTTCTGTTACTGTGGTATCCGTAGATGTTTCAGTCGTTGAGGAATCGGTGGAGCCGTCAGTTGTTGTGGTGTCCGTGACTGTTGTTGAAGGCAGTTCAGTGGTAGTACTTTCTGTTACTGTGGTATCCGTAGATGTTTCAGTAGTTGAGGAATCGGTGGAGCCCTCAGTTGTTGTGGTGTCCGTGACTGTTGTTGAAGGCAGTTCAGTGGTAGTACTTTCTGTTACTGTGGTATCCGTTGAGGAGTCAGTCGTTGAGGAATCGGTGGAGCCCTCAGTTGTTGTGGTGTCCGTGACTGTTGTTGAAGGCAGTTCAGTGGTAGTACTTTCTGTTACTGTGGTATCCGTTGAGGAGTCAGTCGTTGAGGAATCGGTGGAGCCCTCAGTTGTTGTGGTGTCCTTGACTGTTGTTGAAGGCAGTTCAGTGGTCGTACTTTCTGTTTCTGTGGTATCCGTAGATCCTGCAGTCGTTGAGGAATCGGTGGAGCCCTCAGTTGTTGTGGTGTCCGTGACTGTTGTTGAAGGCTGTTCAGTGGTAGAACTTTCTGTTACTGTGGTATCCGTTGAGGAGTCAGTCGTTGAGGAACCGGTGGAGCCCTCAGTTGTTGTGGTGTCCGTGACTGTTGTTGAAGGCAGTTCAGTGGTAGTACTTTCTGTTACTGTGGTATCCGTTGAGGAGTCAGTCGTTGAGGAATCGGTGGAGCCCTCAGTTGTTGTGGTGTCCGTGACTGTTGTTAAAGGCAGTTCAGTGGAAGAACTTTCTGTTACTGTGGTATCCGTTGAGGAGTCAGTCGTTGAGGAATCGGTGGAGCCCTCAGTTGTTGTGGTGTCCGTGACTGTTGTTAAAGGCAGTTCAGTGGTAGTACTTTCTGTTACTGTGGTATCCGTTGAGGAGTCAGTCGTTGAGGAATCGGTGGAGCCCTCAGTTGTTGTGGTGTCCGTGACTGTTGTTGAAGGCAGTTCAGTGGTAGAACTTTCTGTTACTGTGGTATCCGTTGAGGAGTCAGTCGTTGAGGAATCGGTGGAGCCCTCAGTACTTGTGGTGTCCGTGACTGTTGTTGAAGGCAGTTCAGTGGTAGTACTTTCTGTTACTGTGGTATCCGTAGATGCTTCTGTCGTTGAGGAATCGGTGGAGCCCTCAGTTGTTGTGGTGTCCGTGACTGTTGTTGAAGGCAGTTCAGTGGTAGTACTTTCTGTTACTGTGGTATCCGTAGATGTTTCAGTCGTTGAGGAATCGGTGGAGCCCTCAGTTGTTGTGGTGTCCGTGACTGTTGTTGAAGGCAGTTCAGTGGTAGTACTTTCTGTTACTGTGGTATCCGTAGATGCTTCTGTCGTTGAGGAATCGGTGGAGCCCTCAGTTGTTGTGGTGTCCTTGACTGTTGTTGAAGGCAGTTCAGTGGTAGTACTTTCTGTTACTGTGATATCCGTAGATGCTTCTGTCGTTGAGGAATCGGTGGAGCCCTCAGTTGTTGTGGTGTCCGTGACTGTTGTTGAAGGCTGTTCAGTGGTAGAACTTTCTGTTACTGTGGTATCCGTTGAGGAGTCAGTCGTTGAGGAATCGGTGGAGCCCTCAGTTGTTGTGGTGTCCGTGACTGTTGTTGAAGGCAGTTCAGTGGTAGAATTTTCTGTTACTGTGGTATCCGTTGAGGAGTCAGTCGTTGAGGAATCGGTGGAGCCCTCAGTTGTTGTGGTGTCCGTGACTGTTGTTGAAGGCAGTTCAGTGGTAGTACTTTCTGTTACTGTGGTATCCGTAGATCCTGCAGTCGTTGAGGAATCGGTGGAGCCCTCAGTTGTTGTGGTGTCCGTGACTGTTGTTGAAGGCAGTTCAGTGGTAGAACTTTCTATTACTGTGGTATCCGCAGATGCTTCAGTCGTTGAGGAATCGGTGGAGCCCTCAGTACTTGTGGTGTCCGTGACTGTTGTTGAAGGCAGTTCAGTGGTAGTACTTTCTGTTACTGTGGTATCCGTAGATGCTGCAGTCGTTGAGGAATCGGAGGAGCCCTCAGTTGTTGTGGTGTCCGTGACTGTTGTTGAAGGCAGTTCAGTGGTAGAACTTTCTGTTACTGTGGTATCCGTTGAGGAGTCAGTCGTTGAGGAATCGGTGGAGCCCTCAGTTGTTGTGGTGTCCGTGACTGTTGTTGAAGGCAGTTCAGTGGTAGTACTTTCTGTTACTGTGGTATCCGTTGAGGAGTCAGTCGTTGAGGAATCGGTGGAGCCCTCAGTTGTTGTGGTGTCCGTGACTGTTGTTGAAGGCAGTTCAGTGGTAGAACTTTCTGTTACTGTGGTATCCGTTGAGGAGTCAGTCGTTGAGGAATCAGTGGAGCCCTCAGTTGTTGTGGTGTCCGTGACTGTTGTTGAAGGCAGTTCAGTGGTAGTACTTTCTGTTACTGTGGTATCCGTAGATGCTGCATTCGTTGAGGAATCGGTTGGTTCCGCAGTTGTTGTGGTGTCCGTGACTGTTGTTGAAGGCAGTTCAGTGGTAGTACTTTCTGTTACTGTGGTATCCGTTGAGGAGTCAGTCGTTGAGGAATAGGTGGAGCCCTCAGTTGTTGTGGTGTCCGTGACTGTTGTTGAAGGCAGTTCAGTGTTAGTACTTTCTGTTACTGTGGTATCCGTAGATGCTTCTGTCGTTGAGGAATCGGTGGAGCCCTCAGTTGTTGTGGTGTCCTTGACTGTTGTTGAAGGCAGTTCAGTGGTAGTACTTTCTGTTACTGTGGTATCCGTAGATCCTGCAGTCGTTGAGGAATCGGTGGAGCCCTCAGTTGTTGTGGTGTCCGTGACTGTTGTTGAAGGCAGTTCAGTGGTAGAATTTTCTGTTACTGTGGTATCCGTTGAGGAGTCAGTCGTTGAGGAATCGGTGGAGCCCTCAGTTGTTGTGGTGTCCGTGACTGTTGTTAAAGGCAGTTCAGTGGAAGTACTTTCTGTTACTGTGGTATCCGTTGAGGAGTCAGTCGTTGAGGAATCGGTGGAGCCCTTAGTTGTTGTGGTGTCCGTGACTGTTGTTGAAGGCAGTTCAGTGGTAGATATTTCTGTTACTGTGGTATCCGTTGAGGAGTCAGTCGTTGAGGAATCGGTGGAGCCCTCAGTACTTGTGGTGTCCGTGACTGTTGTTGAAGGCAGTTCAGTGGTAGTACTTTCTGTTACTGTGGTATCCGTTGAGGAGTCAGTCGTTGAGGAATCGGTGGAGCCCTCAGTTGTTGTGGTGTCCGTGACTGTTGTTGAAGGCAGTTCAGTGGTAGAACTTTCTGTTACTGTGGTATCCGTTGAGGAGTCAGTCGTTGAGGAATCGGTGGAGCCCTCAGTTGATGTGGTGTCCGTGACTGTTGTTGAAGGCAGTTCAGTGGTAGAACTTTCTGTTACTGTGGTATCCGTAGATGTTTCAGTCGTTGAGGAATCGGTGGAGCCGTCAGTTGTTGTGGTGTCCGTGACTGTTGTTGAAGGCAGTTCAGTGGTAGTACTTTCTGTTACTGTGGTATCCGTAGATGTTTCAGTAGTTGAGGAATCGGTGGAGCCCTCAGTTGTTGTGGTGTCCGTGACTGTTGTTGAAGGCAGTTCAGTGGTAGTACTTTCTGTTACTGTGGTATCCGTAGATACTTCAGTCGTTGAGGAATCGGTATGTCCCTCAGTTGTTGTGGTGTCCGTGACTGTTGTTGAAGGCAGTTCAGTGGTAGAACTTTCTGTTACTGTGGTATCCGTAGATGCTTCAGTCGTTGAGGAATCGGTGGAGCCCTCAGTTGTTGTGGTGTCCGTGACTGTTGTTAAAGGCAGTTCAGTGGTAGTACTTTCTGTTACTGTGGTATCTGTAGATGCTTCAGTCGTTGAGGAATCGGTGGAGCCCTCAGTTGTTGTGGTGTCCGTGACTGTTGTTGAAGGCAGTTCAGTGGTAGTACTTTCTGTTACTGTGGTATCCGTAGATCCTGCAGTCGTTGAGGAATCGGTGGAGCCCTCAGTTGTTGTGGTGTCCGTGACTGTTGTTGAAGGCAGTTCAGTGGTATTACTTTCTGTTAGTGTGGTATCCGTAGATCCTGCAGTCGTTGAGGAATCGGTGGAGCCTTCAGTTGTTGTAGTGTCCGTGACTGTTGTTGAAGGCAGTTCAGTGGTAGTACTTTCTGTTACTGTGGTATCCGTAGATACTTCAGTCGTTGAGGAATCGGTATGTCCCTCAGTTGTTGTGGTGTCCGTGTCTGTTGTTGAAGGCAGTTCAGTGGTAGTGCTTTCTGTTACTGTGGTATCCGTAGATGCTTCAGTCGTTGAGGAATCAGTATGTCCCTCAGTTGTTGTGGTGTCCGTGTCTGTTGTTGAAGGCAGTTCAGTGGTAGTGATTTCTGTTACTGTGGTATCCGTAGATGCTTCAGTCGTTGAGGAATCGGTGGACCACGCAGTTGTTGTGGTGTCCGTGACTGTTGCTGAAGGCAGTTCAGTGGTAGTACTTTCTGTTACTGTGGTATCCGTTGAGGAGTCAGTCGTTGAGGAATCGGTGGAGCCCTCAGTTGTTGTGGTGTCCGTGACTGTTGTTGAAGGCAGTTCAGTGGTAGAACTTTCTGTTACTGTGGTATCCGTAGATGCTTCAGTCGTTGAGGAATCGGTGGAGCCCTCAGTTGTTGTGATGTCCGTGACTATTGTTGAAGGCAGTTCAGTGGTAGTACTTTCTGTTACTGTGGTATCCGTAGATGCTGCAGTCGTTGAGGAATCGGTTGATTCCGCAGTTGTTGTGGTGTCCGTGACTGTTGTTGAAGGCAGTTCAGTGGTAGTACTTTCTGTTACTGTGGTATCCGTTGAGGAGTCAGTCGTTGAGGAATCGGTGGAGCCCTCAGTTGTTGTGGTGTCCGTGACTGTTGTTGAAGGCAGTTCAGTGGTAGTACTTTCTGTTACTGTGGTGTCCGTTGAGGAGTCAGTCGTTGAGGAATCGGTGGAGCCCTCAGTTGTTGTGGTGTCCTTGACTGTTGTTGAAGGCAGTTCAGTGGTAGTACTTTCTGTTTCTGTGGTATCCGTAGATCCTGCAGTCGTTGAGGAATCGGTGGAGCCCTCAGTTGTTGTGGTGTCCGTGACTGTTGTTGAAGGCTGTTCAGTGGTAGAACTTTCTGTTACTGTGGTATCCGTTGAGGAGTCAGTCGTTGAGGAACCGGTGGAGCCCTCAGTTGTTGTGGTGTCCGTGACTGTTGTTGAAGGCAGTTCAGTGGTAGTACTTTCTGTTACTGTGGTATCCGTTGAGGAGTCAGTCGTTGAGGAATCGGTGGAGCCCTCAGTTGTTGTGGTGTCCGTGACTGTTGTTAAAGGCAGTTCAGTGGAAGAACTTTCTGTTACTGTGGTATCCGTTGAGGAGTCAGTCGTTGAGGAATCGGTGGAGCCCTCAGTTGTTGTGGTGTCCGTGACTGTTGTTAAAGGCAGTTCAGTGGTAGTACTTTCTGTTACTGTGGTATCCGTTGAGGAGTCAGTCGTTGAGGAATCGGTGGAGCCCTCAGTTGTTGTGGTGTCCGTGACTGTTGTTGAAGGCAGTTCAGTGGTAGAACTTTCTGTTACTGTGGTATCCGTTGAGGAGTCAGTCGTTGAGGAATCGGTGGAGCCCTCAGTACTTGTGGTGTCCGTGACTGTTGTTGAAGGCAGTTCAGTGATAGTACTTTCTGTTACTGTGGTATCCGTAGATGCTTCTGTCGTTGAGGAATCGGTGGAGCCCTCAGTTGTTGTGGTGTCCGTGACTGTTGTTGAAGGCAGTTCAGTGGTAGTACTTTCTGTTACTGTGGTATCCGTAGATGTTTCAGTCGTTGAGGAATCGGTGGAGCCCTCAGTTGTTGTGGTGTCCGTGACTGTTGTTGAAGGCAGTTCAGTGGTAGTACTTTCTGTTACTGTGGTATCCGTAGATGCTTCTGTCGTTGAGGAATCGGTGGAGCCCTCAGTTGTTGTGGTGTCCTTGACTGTTGTTGAAGGCAGTTCAGTGGTAGTACTTTCTGTTACTGTGATATCCGTAGATGCTTCTGTCGTTGAGGAATCGGTGGAGCCCTCAGTTGTTGTGGTGTCCGTGACTGTTGTTGAAGGCTGTTCAGTGGTAGAACTTTCTGTTACTGTGGTATCCGTTGAGGAGTCAGTCGTTGAGGAATCGGTGGAGCCCTCAGTTGTTGTGGTGTCCGTGACTGTTGTTGAAGGCAGTTCAGTGGTAGAATTTTCTGTTACTGTGGTATCCGTTGAGGAGTCAGTCGTTGAGGAATCGGTGGAGCCCTCAGTTGTTGTGGTGTCCGTGACTGTTGTTGAAGGCAGTTCAGTGGTAGTACTTTCTGTTACTGTGGTATCCGTAGATCCTGCAGTCGTTGAGGAATCGGTGGAGCCCTCAGTTGTTGTGGTGTCCGTGACTGTTGTTGAAGGCAGTTCAGTGGTAGAACTTTCTATTACTGTGGTATCCGCAGATGCTTCAGTCGTTGAGGAATCGGTGGAGCCCTCAGTACTTGTGGTGTCCGTGACTGTTGTTGAAGGCAGTTCAGTGGTAGTACTTTCTGTTACTGTGGTATCCGTAGATGCTGCAGTCGTTGAGGAATCGGAGGAGCCCTCAGTTGTTGTGGTGTCCGTGACTGTTGTTGAAGGCAGTTCAGTGGTAGAACTTTCTGTTACTGTGGTATCCGTTGAGGAGTCAGTCGTTGAGGAATCGGTGGAGCCCTCAGTTGTTGTGGTGTCCGTGACTGTTGTTGAAGGCAGTTCAGTGGTAGTACTTTCTGTTACTGTGGTATCCGTTGAGGAGTCAGTCGTTGAGGAATCGGTGGAGCCCTCAGTTGTTGTGGTGTCCGTGACTGTTGTTGAAGGCAGTTCAGTGGTAGTACTTTCTGTTACTGTGGTATCCGTAGATGTTTCAGTCGTTGAGGAATCGGTGGAGCCCTCAGTTGTTGTGGTGTCCGTGACTGTTGTTGAAGGCAGTTCAGTGGTAGTACTTTCTGTTACTGTGGTATCCGTAGATGCTTCTGTCGTTGAGGAATCGGTGGAGCCCTCAGTTGTTGTGGTGTCCGTGACTGTTGTTGAAGGCTGTTCAGTGGTAGAACTTTCTGTTACTGTGGTATCCGTTGAGGAGTCAGTCGTTGAGGAATCGGTGGAGCCCTCAGTTGTTGTGGTGTCCGTGACTGTTGTTGAAGGCAGTTCAGTGGTAGAATTTTCTGTTACTGTGGTATCCGTTGAGGAGTCAGTCGTTGAGGAATCGGTGGAGCCCTCAGTTGTTGTGGTGTCCGTGACTGTTGTTGAAGGCAGTTCAGTGGTAGTACTTTCTGTTACTGTGGTATCCGTAGATCCTGCAGTCGTTGAGGAATCGGTGGAGCCCTCAGTTGTTGTGGTGTCCGTGACTGTTGTTGAAGGCAGTTCAGTGGTAGAACTTTCTGTTACTGTGGTATCCGTTGAGGAGTCAGTCGTTGAGGAATCGGTGGAGCCCTCAGTTGTTGTGGTGTCCGTGACTGTTGTTGAAGGCAGTTCAGTGGTAGTACTTTCTGTTACTGTGGTATCCGTTGAGGAGTCAGTCGTTGAGGAATCGGTGGAGCCCTCAGTTGTTGTGGTGTCCGTGACTGTTGTTGAAGGCAGTTCAGTGGTAGAACTTTCTGTTACTGTGGTATCCGTTGAGGAGTCAGTCGTTGAGGAATCAGTGGAGCCCTCAGTTGTTGTGGTGTCCGTGACTGTTGTTGAAGGCAGTTCAGTGGTAGTTCTTTCTGTTACTGTGGTATCCGTTGAGGAGTCAGTCGTTGAGGAATCGGTGGAGCCCTCAGTTGTTGTGGTGTCCGTGACTGTTGTTGAAGGCAGTTCAGTGGTAGTACTTTCTGTTACTGTGGTATCCGTAGATGCTGCATTCGTTGAGGAATCGGTTGGTTCCGCAGTTGTTGTGGTGTCCGTGACTGTTGTTGAAGGCAGTTCAGTGGTAGTACTTTCTGTTACTGTGGTATCCGTTGAGGAGTCAGTCGTTGAGGAATAGGTGGAGCCCTCAGTTGTTGTGGTGTCCGTGACTGTTGTTGAAGGCAGTTCAGTGGTAGTACTTTCTGTTACTGTGGTATCCGTAGATGCTTCTGTCGTTGAGGAATCGGTGGAGCCCTCAGTTGTTGTGGTGTCCTTGACTGTTGTTGAAGGCAGTTCAGTGGTAGTACTTTCTGTTACTGTGGTATCCGTAGATCCTGCAGTCGTTGAGGAATCGGTGGAGCCCTCAGTTGTTGTGGTGTCCGTGACTGTTGTTGAAGGCAGTTCAGTGGTAGAATTTTCTGTTTCTGTGGTATCCGCTGAGGAGTCAGTCGTTGAGGAATCGGTGGAGCCCTCAGTTGTTGTGGTGTCCGTGACTGTTGTTAAAGGCAGTTCAGTGGAAGTACTTTCTGTTACTGTGGTATCCGTTGAGGAGTCAGTCGTTGAGGAATCGGTGGAGCCCTCAGTTGTTGTGGTGTCCGTGACTGTTGTTGAAGGCAGTTCAGTGGTAGAATTTTCTGTTACTGTGGTATCCGTTGAGGAGTCAGTCGTTGAGGAATCGGTGGAGCCCTCAGTACTTGTGGTGTCCGTGACTGTTGTTGAAGGCAGTTCAGTGGTAGTACTTTCTGTTACTGTGGTATCCGTTGAGGAGTCAGTCGTTGAGGAATCGGTGGAGCCCTCAGTTGTTGTGGTGTCCGTGACTGTTGTTGAAGGCAGTTCAGTGGTAGAACTTTCTGTTACTGTGGTATCCGTTGAGGAGTCAGTCGTTGAGGAATCGGTGGAGCCCTCAGTTGATGTAGTGTCCGTGACTGTTGTTGAAGGCAGTTCAGTGGTAGAACTTTCTGTTACTGTGGTATCCGTAGATGTTTCAGTCGTTGAGGAATCGGTGGAGCCGTCAGTTGTTGTGGTGTCCGTGACTGTTGTTGAAGGCAGTTCAGTGGTAGTACTTTCTGTTACTGTGGTATCCGTAGATGTTTCAGTAGTTGAGGAATCGGTGGAGCCCTCAGTTGTTGTGGTGTCCGTGACTGTTGTTGAAGGCAGTTCAGTGGTAGTACTTTCTGTTACTGTGGTATCCGTAGATACTTCAGTCGTTGAGGAATCGGTATGTCCCTCAGTTGTTGTGGTGTCCGTGACTGTTGTTGAAGGCAGTTCAGTGGTAGAACTTTCTGTTACTGTGGTATCCGTAGATGCTTCAGTCGTTGAGGAATCGGTGGAGCCCTCAGTTGTTGTGGTGTCCGTGACTGTTGTTAAAGGCAGTTCAGTGGTAGTACTTTCTGTTACTGTGGTATCTGTAGATGCTTCAGTCGTTGAGGAATCGGTGGAGCCCTCAGTTGTTGTGGTGTCCGTGACTGTTGTTGAAGGCAGTTCAGTGGTAGTACTTTCTGTTACTGTGGTATCCGTAGATCCTGCAGTCGTTGAGGAATCGGTGGAGCCCTCAGTTGTTGTGGTGTCCGTGACTGTTGTTGAAGGCAGTTCAGTGGTATTACTTTCTGTTAGTGTGGTATCCGTAGATCCTGCAGTCGTTGAGGAATCGGTGGAGCCTTCAGTTGTTGTAGTGTCCGTGACTGTTGTTGAAGGCAGTTCAGTGGTAGTACTTTCTGTTACTGTGGTATCCGTAGATACTTCAGTCGTTGAGGAATCGGTATGTCCCTCAGTTGTTGTGGTGTCCGTGTCTGTTGTTGAAGGCAGTTCAGTGGTAGTGCTTTCTGTTACTGTGGTATCCGTAGATGCTTCAGTCGTTGAGGAATCAGTATGTCCCTCAGTTGTTGTGGTGTCCGTGTCTGTTGTTGAAGGCAGTTCAGTGGTAGTGCTTTCTGTTACTGTGGTATCCGTAGATGCTTCAGTCGTTGAGGAATCGGTGGACCACGCAGTTGTTGTGGTGTCCGTGACTGTTGCTGAAGGCAGTTCAGTGGTAGTACTTTCTGTTACTGTGGTATCCGTTGAGGAGTCAGTCGTTGAGGAATCGGTGGAGCCCTCAGTTGTTGTGGTGTCCGTGACTGTTGTTGAAGGCAGTTCAGTGGTAGAACTTTCTGTTACTGTGGTATCCGTAGATGCTTCAGTCGTTGAGGAATCGGTGGAGCCCTCAGTTGTTGTGATGTCCGTGACTATTGTTGAAGGCAGTTCAGTGGTAGTACTTTCTGTTACTGTGGTATCCGTAGATGCTGCACTCGTTGAGGAATCGGTTGATTCCGCAGTTGTTGTGGTGTCCGTGACTGTTGTTGAAGGCAGTTCAGTGGTAGTACTTTCTGTTACTGTGGTATCCGTTGAGGAGTCAGTCGTTGAGGAATCGGTGGAGCCCTCAGTTGTTGTGGTGTCCGTGACTGTTGTTGAAGGCAGTTCAGTGGTAGTACTTTCTGTTACTGTGATATCCGTAGATGCTTCAGTCGTTGAAAAATCGGTATGGCCCTTAGTTGTTGTGGTGTCCGTGACTGTTGTTGAAGGCAGTTCAGTGGTAGTACTTTTTGTTACTGTGGTATCCGTAGATGCTTCTGTCGTTGAGGAATCGGTGGAGCCCTCAGTTGTTGTGGTGTCCTTGACTGTTGTTGAAGGCAGTTCAGTGGTAGTACTTTCTGTTACTGTGGTATCCGTTGAGGAGTCAGTCGTTGAGGAATCGGTGGAGCCCTCAGTTGTTGTGGTGTCCGTGACTGTTGTTGAAGGCAGTTCAGTGGTAGAACTTTCTGTTACTGTGGTATCCGTCGAGGAGTCAGTCGTTGAGGTATCGGTGGAGCCCTCAGTTGTTGTGGTGTCCGTGACTGTTGTTGAAGGCAGTTCAGTGGTAGTACTTTCTGTTACTGTGGTATCCGTTGAGGAGTCAGTCGTTGAGGAATCGGTGGAGCCCTCAGTTGTTGTGGTGTCCGTGACTGTTGTTGAAGGCAGTTCAGTGGTAGAACTTTCTGTTACTGTGGTATCCGTTGAGGAGTCAGTCGTTGAGGAATCGGTGGAGCCCTCAGTTGTTGTGGTGTCCGTGACTGTTGTTAAAGGCAGTTCAGTGGTAGTACTTTCTGTTACTGTGGTATCCGTTGAGGAGTCAGTCGTTGAGGAATCGGTGGAGCCCTCAGTTGTTGTGGTGTCCGTGACTGTTGTTGAAGGCAGTTCAGTGGTAGAACTTTCAGTTACTGTGGTATCCGTAGATGCTTCAGTCGTTGAGGAATCGGTGGAGCCCTCAGTTGTTGTGGTGTCCGTGACTGTTGTTGAAGGCAGTTCAGTGGTAGTACTTTCTGTTACTGTGGTATCCGTAGATGCTTCAGTCGTTGAGGAATCGGTGGAGCCCTCAGTTGTTGTGGTGTCCGTGAATGTTGTTGAAGGCAGTTCAGTGGTAGTACTTTCTGTTACTGTGGTATCCGTAGATCCTGCAGTCGTTGAGGAATCGGTGGAGCCCTCAGTTGTTGTGGTGTCCGTGACTGTTGTTGAAGGCAGTTCAGTGGTATTACTTTCTGTTAGTGTGGTATCCGTAGATCCTGCAGTCGTTGAGGAATCGGTGGAGCCCTCAGTTGTTGTGGTGTCCGTGACTGTTGTTGAAGGCAGTTCAGTGGTATTACTTTCTGTTAGTGTGGTATCCGTAGATCCTGCAGTCGTTGAGGAATCGGTGGAGCCCTCAGTTGTTGTGGTGTCCGTGACTGTTGTTGAAGGCAGTTCAGTGGTAGTACTTTTTGTTACTGTGGTATCCGTAGATGCTTCTGTCGTTGAGGAATCGGTGGAGCCCTCAGTTGTTGTGGTGTCCTTGACTGTTGTTGAAGGCAGTTCAGTGGTAGTACTTTCTGTTACTGTGGTATCCGTTGAGAAGTCAGTCGTTGAGGAATCGGTGGAGCCCTCAGTTGTTGTGGTGTCCGTGACTGTTGTTGAAGGCAGTTCAGTGGTAGAACTTTTTGTTACTGTGGTATCCGTTGAGGAGTCAGTCGTTGAGGAATCGGTGGAGCCCTCAGTTGTTGTGGTGTCCGTGACTGTTGTTGAAGGCAGTTCAGTGGTAGTACTTTCTGTTACTGTGGTATCCGTTGAGGAGTCAGTCGTTGAGGAATCGGTGGAGCCCTCAGTTGTTGTGGTGTCCGTGACTGTTGTTGAAGGCAGTTCAGTGGTAGTACTTTCTGTTACTGTGGTATCCGTAGATCCTGCAGTCGTTGAGGAATCGGTGGAGCCCTCAGTTGTTGTGGTGTCCGTGACTGTTGTTGAAGGCAGTTCAGTGGTAGAACTTTCTATTACTGTGGTATCCGCAGATGCTTCAGTCGTTGAGGAATCGGTGGAGCCCTCAGTACTTGTGGTGTCCGTGACTGTTGTTGAAGGCAGTTCAGTGGTAGTACTTTCTGTTACTGTGGTATCCGTAGATGCTGCAGTCGTTGAGGAATCGGAGGAGCCCTCAGTTGTTGTGGTGTCCGTGACTGTTGTTGAAGGCAGTTCAGTGGTAGAACTTTCTGTTACTGTGGTATCCGTTGAGGAGTCAGTCGTTGAGGAATCGGTGGAGCCCTCAGTTGTTGTGGTGTCCGTGACTGTTGTTGAAGGCAGTTCAGTGGTAGTACTTTCTGTTACTGTGGTATCCGTTGAGGAGTCAGTCGTTGAGGAATCGGTGGAGCCCTCAGTTGTTGTGGTGTCCGTGACTGTTGTTGAAGGCAGTTCAGTGGTAGAACTTTCTGTTACTGTGGTATCCGTTGAGGAGTCAGTCGTTGAGGAATCAGTGGAGCCCTCAGTTGTTGTGGTGTCCGTGACTGTTGTTGAAGGCAGTTCAGTGGTAGTACTTTCTGTTACTGTGGTATCCGTAGATGCTGCATTCGTTGAGGAATCGGTTGGTTCCGCAGTTGTTGTGGTGTCCGTGACTGTTGTTGAAGGCAGTTCAGTGGTAGTACTTTCTGTTACTGTGGTATCCGTTGAGGAGTCAGTCGTTGAGGAATAGGTGGAGCCCTCAGTTGTTGTGGTGTCCGTGACTGTTGTTGAAGGCAGTTCAGTGTTAGTACTTTCTGTTACTGTGGTATCCGTAGATGCTTCTGTCGTTGAGGAATCGGTGGAGCCCTCAGTTGTTGTGGTGTCCTTGACTGTTGTTGAAGGCAGTTCAGTGGTAGTACTTTCTGTTACTGTGGTATCCGTAGATCCTGCAGTCGTTGAGGAATCGGTGGAGCCCTCAGTTGTTGTGGTGTCCGTGACTGTTGTTGAAGGCAGTTCAGTGGTAGAATTTTCTGTTACTGTGGTATCCGTTGAGGAGTCAGTCGTTGAGGAATCGGTGGAGCCCTCAGTTGTTGTGGTGTCCGTGACTGTTGTTAAAGGCAGTTCAGTGGAAGTACTTTCTGTTACTGTGGTATCCGTTGAGGAGTCAGTCGTTGAGGAATCGGTGGAGCCCTTAGTTGTTGTGGTGTCCGTGACTGTTGTTGAAGGCAGTTCAGTGGTAGATATTTCTGTTACTGTGGTATCCGTTGAGGAGTCAGTCGTTGAGGAATCGGTGGAGCCCTCAGTACTTGTGGTGTCCGTGACTGTTGTTGAAGGCAGTTCAGTGGTAGTACTTTCTGTTACTGTGGTATCCGTTGAGGAGTCAGTCGTTGAGGAATCGGTGGAGCCCTCAGTTGTTGTGGTGTCCGTGACTGTTGTTGAAGGCAGTTCAGTGGTAGTACTTTCTGTTACTGTGGTATCCGTTGAGGAGTCAGTCGTTGAGGAATCGGTGGAGCCCTCAGTTGATGTGGTGTCCGTGACTGTTGTTGAAGGCAGTTCAGTGGTAGAACTTTCTGTTACTGTGGTATCCGTAGATGTTTCAGTCGTTGAGGAATCGGTGGAGCCGTCAGTTGTTGTGGTGTCCGTGACTGTTGTTGAAGGCAGTTCAGTGGTAGTACTTTCTGTTACTGTGGTATCCGTAGATGTTTCAGTAGTTGAGGAATCGGTGGAGCCCTCAGTTGTTGTGGTGTCCGTGACTGTTGTTGAAGGCAGTTCAGTGGTAGTACTTTCTGTTACTGTGGTATCCGTAGATACTTCAGTCGTTGAGGAATCGGTATGTCCCTCAGTTGTTGTGGTGTCCGTGACTGTTGTTGAAGGCAGTTCAGTGGTAGAACTTTCTGTTACTGTGGTATCCGTAGATGCTTCAGTCGTTGAGGAATCGGTGGAGCCCTCAGTTGTTGTGGTGTCCGTGACTGTTGTTAAAGGCAGTTCAGTGGTAGTACTTTCTGTTACTGTGGTATCTGTAGATGCTTCAGTCGTTGAGGAATCGGTGGAGCCCTCAGTTGTTGTGGTGTCCGTGACTGTTGTTGAAGGCAGTTCAGTGGTAGTACTTTCTGTTACTGTGGTATCCGTAGATCCTGCAGTCGTTGAGGAATCGGTGGAGCCCTCAGTTGTTGTGGTGTCCGTGACTGTTGTTGAAGGCAGTTCAGTGGTATTACTTTCTGTTAGTGTGGTATCCGTAGATCCTGCAGTCGTTGAGGAATCGGTGGAGCCTTCAGTTGTTGTAGTGTCCGTGACTGTTGTTGAAGGCAGTTCAGTGGTAGTACTTTCTGTTACTGTGGTATCCGTAGATACTTCAGTCGTTGAGGAATCGGTATGTCCCTCAGTTGTTGTGGTGTCCGTGTCTGTTGTTGAAGGCAGTTCAGTGGTAGTGCTTTCTGTTACTGTGGTATCCGTAGATGCTTCAGTCGTTGAGGAATCAGTATGTCCCTCAGTTGTTGTGGTGTCCGTGTCTGTTGTTGAAGGCAGTTCAGTGGTAGTGATTTCTGTTACTGTGGTATCCGTAGATGCTTCAGTCGTTGAGGAATCGGTGGACCACGCAGTTGTTGTGGTGTCCGTGACTGTTGCTGAAGGCAGTTCAGTGGTAGTACTTTCTGTTACTGTGGTATCCGTTGAGGAGTCAGTCGTTGAGGAATCGGTGGAGCCCTCAGTTGTTGTGGTGTCCGTGACTGTTGTTGAAGGCAGTTCAGTGGTAGAACTTTCAGTTACTGTGGTATCCGTAGATGCTTCAGTCGTTGAGGAATCGGTGGAGCCCTCAGTTGTTGTGATGTCCGTGACTATTGTTGAAGGCAGTTCAGTGGTAGTACTTTCTGTTACTGTGGTATCCGTAGATGCTGCAGTCGTTGAGGAATCGGTTGATTCCGCAGTTGTTGTGGTGTCCGTGACTGTTGTTGAAGGCAGTTCAGTGGTAGTACTTTCTGTTACTGTGGTATCCGTTGAGGAGTCAGTCGTTGAGGAATCGGTGGAGCCCTCAGTTGTTGTGGTGTCCGTGACTGTTGTTGAAGGCAGTTCAGTGGTAGTACTTTCTGTTACTGTGGTATCCGTTGAGGAGTCAGTCGTTGAGGAATCGGTGGAGCCCTCAGTTGTTGTGGTGTCCGTGACTGTTGTTGAAGGCAGTTCAGTGGTAGTACTTTCTGTTACTGTGGTATCCGTTGAGGAGTCAGTCGTTGAGGAATCGGTGGAGCCCTCAGTTGTTGTGGTGTCCTTGACTGTTGTTGAAGGCAGTTCAGTGGTAGTACTTTCTGTTACTGTGGTATCCGTTGAGGAGTCAGTCGTTGAGGAATCGGTGGAGCCCTCAGTTGTTGTGGTGTCCGTGACTGTTGTTGAAGGCAGTTCAGTGGTAGTACTTTCTGTTACTGTGGTATCCGTTGAGGAGTCAGTCGTTGAGGAATCGGTGGAGCCCTCAGTTGTTGTGGTGTCCTTGACTGTTGTTGAAGGCAGTTCAGTGGTAGTACTTTCTGTTTCTGTGGTATCCGTAGATCCTGCAGTCGTTGAGGAATCGGTGGAGCCCTCAGTTGTTGTGGTGTCCGTGACTGTTGTTGAAGGCTGTTCAGTGGTAGAACTTTCTGTTACTGTGGTATCCGTTGAGGAGTCAGTCGTTGAGGAACCGGTGGAGCCCTCAGTTGTTGTGGTGTCCGTGACTGTTGTTGAAGGCAGTTCAGTGGTAGTACTTTCTGTTACTGTGGTATCCGTTGAGGAGTCAGTCGTTGAGGAATCGGTGGAGCCCTCAGTTGTTGTGGTGTCCGTGACTGTTGTTGAAGGCAGTTCAGTGGTAGTACTTTCTGTTACTGTGGTATCCGTTGAGGAGTCAGTCGTTGAGGAATCGGTGGAGCCCTCAGTTGTTGTGGTGTCCTTGACTGTTGTTGAAGGCAGTTCAGTGGTAGTACTTTCTGTTTCTGTGGTATCCGTAGATCCTGCAGTCGTTGAGGAATCGGTGGAGCCCTCAGTTGTTGTGGTGTCCGTGACTGTTGTTGAAGGCTGTTCAGTGGTAGAACTTTCTGTTACTGTGGTATCCGTTGAGGAGTCAGTCGTTGAGGAACCGGTGGAGCCCTCAGTTGTTGTGGTGTCCGTGACTGTTGTTGAAGGCAGTTCAGTGGTAGTACTTTCTGTTACTGTGGTATCCGTTGAGGAGTCAGTCGTTGAGGAATCGGTGGAGCCCTCAGTTGTTGTGGTGTCCGTGACTGTTGTTAAAGGCAGTTCAGTGGAAGAACTTTCTGTTACTGTGGTATCCGTTGAGGAGTCAGTCGTTGAGGAATCGGTGGAGCCCTCAGTTGTTGTGGTGTCCGTGACTGTTGTTAAAGGCAGTTCAGTGGTAGTACTTTCTGTTACTGTGGTATCCGTTGAGGAGTCAGTCGTTGAGGAATCGGTGGAGCCCTCAGTTGTTGTGGTGTCCGTGACTGTTGTTGAAGGCAGTTCAGTGGTAGAACTTTCTGTTACTGTGGTATCCGTTGAGGAGTCAGTCGTTGAGGAATCGGTGGAGCCCTCAGTACTTGTGGTGTCCGTGACTGTTGTTGAAGGCAGTTCAGTGGTAGTACTTTCTGTTACTGTGGTATCCGTAGATGCTTCTGTCGTTGAGGAATCGGTGGAGCCCTCAGTTGTTGTGGTGTCCGTGACTGTTGTTGAAGGCAGTTCAGTGGTAGTACTTTCTGTTACTGTGGTATCCGTAGATGTTTCAGTCGTTGAGGAATCGGTGGAGCCCTCAGTTGTTGTGGTGTCCGTGACTGTTGTTGAAGGCAGTTCAGTGGTAGTACTTTCTGTTACTGTGGTATCCGTAGATGCTTCTGTCGTTGAGGAATCGGTGGAGCCCTCAGTTGTTGTGGTGTCCTTGACTGTTGTTGAAGGCAGTTCAGTGGTAGTACTTTCTGTTACTGTGATATCCGTAGATGCTTCTGTCGTTGAGGAATCGGTGGAGCCCTCAGTTGTTGTGGTGTCCGTGACTGTTGTTGAAGGCTGTTCAGTGGTAGAACTTTCTGTTACTGTGGTATCCGTTGAGGAGTCAGTCGTTGAGGAATCGGTGGAGCCCTCAGTTGTTGTGGTGTCCGTGACTGTTGTTGAAGGCAGTTCAGTGGTAGAATTTTCTGTTACTGTGGTATCCGTTGAGGAGTCAGTCGTTGAGGAATCGGTGGAGCCCTCAGTTGTTGTGGTGTCCGTGACTGTTGTTGAAGGCAGTTCAGTGGTAGTACTTTCTGTTACTGTGGTATCCGTAGATCCTGCAGTCGTTGAGGAATCGGTGGAGCCCTCAGTTGTTGTGGTGTCCGTGACTGTTGTTGAAGGCAGTTCAGTGGTAGAACTTTCTGTTACTGTGGTATCCGTTGAGGAGTCAGTCGTTGAGGAATCGGTGGAGCCCTCAGTTGTTGTGGTGTCCGTGACTGTTGTTGAAGGCAGTTCAGTGGTAGTTCTTTCTGTTACTGTGGTATCCGTTGAGGAGTCAGTCGTTGAGGAATCGGTGGAGCCCTCAGTTGTTGTGGTGTCCGTGACTGTTGTTGAAGGCAGTTCAGTGGTAGTACTTTCTGTTACTGTGGTATCCGTAGATGCTGCATTCGTTGAGGAATCGGTTGGTTCCGCAGTTGTTGTGGTGTCCGTGACTGTTGTTGAAGGCAGTTCAGTGGTAGTACTTTCTGTTACTGTGGTATCCGTTGAGGAGTCAGTCGTTGAGGAATAGGTGGAGCCCTCAGTTGTTGTGGTGTCCGTGACTGTTGTTGAAGGCAGTTCAGTGGTAGTACTTTCTGTTACTGTGGTATCCGTAGATGCTTCTGTCGTTGAGGAATCGGTGGAGCCCTCAGTTGTTGTGGTGTCCTTGACTGTTGTTGAAGGCAGTTCAGTGGTAGTACTTTCTGTTACTGTGGTATCCGTAGATCCTGCAGTCGTTGAGGAATCGGTGGAGCCCTCAGTTGTTGTGGTGTCCGTGACTGTTGTTGAAGGCAGTTCAGTGGTGGTACTTTCTGTTACTGTGGTATCCGTTGAGGAGTCAGTCGTTGAGGAATCGGTGGAGCCCTCAGTTGTTGTGGTGTCCGTGACTGTTGTTAAAGGCAGTTCAGTGGAAGTACTTTCTGTTACTGTGGTATCCGTTGAGGAGTCAGTCGTTGAGGAATCGGTGGAGCCCTCAGTTGTTGTGGTGTCCGTGACTGTTGTTGAAGGCAGTTCAGTGGTAGAATTTTCTGTTACTGTGGTATCCGTTGAGGAGTCAGTCGTTGAGGAATCGGTGGAGCCCTCAGTACTTGTGGTGTCCGTGACTGTTGTTGAAGGCAGTTCAGTGGTAGTACTTTCTGTTACTGTGGTATCCGTTGAGGAGTCAGTCGTTGAGGAATCGGTGGAGCCCTCAGTTGTTGTGGTGTCCGTGACTGTTGTTGAAGGCAGTTCAGTGGTAGAACTTTCTGTTACTGTGGTATCCGTTGAGGAGTCAGTCGTTGAGGAATCGGTGGAGCCCTCAGTTGATGTGGTGTCCGTGACTGTTGTTGAAGGCAGTTCAGTGGTAGAACTTTCTGTTACTGTGGTATCCGTAGATGTTTCAGTCGTTGAGGAATCGGTGGAGCCGTCAGTTGTTGTGGTGTCCGTGACTGTTGTTGAAGGCAGTTCAGTGGTAGTACTTTCTGTTACTGTGGTATCCGTAGATGTTTCAGTAGTTGAGGAATCGGTGGAGCCCTCAGTTGTTGTGGTGTCCGTGACTGTTGTTGAAGGCAGTTCAGTGGTAGTACTTTCTGTTACTGTGGTATCCGTAGATACTTCAGTCGTTGAGGAATCGGTATGTCCCTCAGTTGTTGTGGTGTCCGTGACTGTTGTTGAAGGCAGTTCAGTGGTAGAACTTTCTGTTACTGTGGTATCCGTAGATGCTTCAGTCGTTGAGGAATCGGTGGAGCCCTCAGTTGTTGTGGTGTCCGTGACTGTTGTTAAAGGCAGTTCAGTGGTAGTACTTTCTGTTACTGTGGTATCTGTAGATGCTTCAGTCGTTGAGGAATCGGTGGAGCCCTCAGTTGTTGTGGTGTCCGTGACTGTTGTTGAAGGCAGTTCAGTGGTAGTACTTTCTGTTACTGTGGTATCCGTAGATCCTGCAGTCGTTGAGGAATCGGTGGAGCCCTCAGTTGTTGTGGTGTCCGTGACTGTTGTTGAAGGCAGTTCAGTGGTATTACTTTCTGTTAGTGTGGTATCCGTAGATCCTGCAGTCGTTGAGGAATCGGTGGAGCCTTCAGTTGTTGTAGTGTCCGTGACTGTTGTTGAAGGCAGTTCAGTGGTAGTACTTTCTGTTACTGTGGTATCCGTAGATACTTCAGTCGTTGAGGAATCGGTATGTCCCTCAGTTGTTGTGGTGTCCGTGTCTGTTGTTGAAGGCAGTTCAGTGGTAGTGCTTTCTGTTACTGTGGTATCCGTAGATGCTTCAGTCGTTGAGGAATCAGTATGTCCCTCAGTTGTTGTGGTGTCCGTGTCTGTTGTTGAAGGCAGTTCAGTGGTAGTGCTTTCTGTTACTGTGGTATCCGTAGATGCTTCAGTCGTTGAGGAATCGGTGGACCACGCAGTTGTTGTGGTGTCCGTGACTGTTGCTGAAGGCAGTTCAGTGGTAGTACTTTCTGTTACTGTGGTATCCGTTGAGGAGTCAGTCGTTGAGGAATCGGTGGAGCCCTCAGTTGTTGTGGTGTCCGTGACTGTTGTTGAAGGCAGTTCAGTGGTAGTACTTTCTGTTACTGTGGTATCCGTAGATGCTGCACTCGTTGAGGAATCGGTTGATTCCGCAGTTGTTGTGGTGTCCGTGACTGTTGTTGAAGGCAGTTCAGTGGTAGTACTTTCTGTTACTGTGGTATCCGTTGAGGAGTCAGTCGTTGAGGAATCGGTGGAGCCCTCAGTTGTTGTGGTGTCCGTGACTGTTGTTGAAGGCAGTTCAGTGGTAGTACTTTCTGTTACTGTGATATCCGTAGATGCTTCAGTCGTTGAAAAATCGGTATGGCCCTTAGTTGTTGTGGTTTCCGTGACTGTTGTTGAAGGCAGTTCAGTGGTAGTACTTTTTGTTACTGTGGTATCCGTAGATGCTTCTGTCGTTGAGGAATCGGTGGAGCCCTCAGTTGTTGTGGTGTCCTTGACTGTTGTTGAAGGCAGTTCAGTGGTAGTACTTTCTGTTACTGTGGTATCCGTTGAGGAGTCAGTCGTTGAGGAATCGGTGGAGCCCTCAGTTGTTGTGGTGTCCGTGACTGTTGTTGAAGGCAGTTCAGTGGTAGAACTTTCTGTTACTGTGGTATCCGTCGAGGAGTCAGTCGTTGAGGTATCGGTGGAGCCCTCAGTTGTTGTGGTGTCCGTGACTGTTGTTGAAGGCAGTTCAGTGGTAGTACTTTCTGTTACTGTGGTATCCGTTGAGGAGTCAGTCGTTGAGGAATCGGTGGAGCCCTCAGTTGTTGTGGTGTCCGTGACTGTTGTTGAAGGCAGTTCAGTGGTAGAACTTTCTGTTACTGTGGTATCCGTTGAGGAGTCAGTCGTTGAGGAATCGGTGGAGCCCTCAGTTGTTGTGGTGTCCGTGACTGTTGTTAAAGGCAGTTCAGTGGTAGTACTTTCTGTTACTGTGGTATCCGTTGAGGAGTCAGTCGTTGAGGAATCGGTGGAGCCCTCAGTTGTTGTGGTGTCCGTGACTGTTGTTGAAGGCAGTTCAGTGGTAGAACTTTCAGTTACTGTGGTATCCGTAGATGCTTCAGTCGTTGAGGAATCGGTGGAGCCCTCAGTTGTTGTGGTGTCCGTGACTGTTGTTGAAGGCAGTTCAGTGGTAGTACTTTCTGTTACTGTGGTATCCGTAGATGCTTCAGTCGTTGAGGAATCGGTGGAGCCCTCAGTTGTTGTGGTGTCCGTGAATGTTGTTGAAGGCAGTTCAGTGGTAGTACTTTCTGTTACTGTGGTATCCGTAGATCCTGCAGTCGTTGAGGAATCGGTGGAGCCCTCAGTTGTTGTGGTGTCCGTGACTGTTGTTGAAGGCAGTTCAGTGGTATTACTTTCTGTTAGTGTGGTATCCGTAGATCCTGCAGTCGTTGAGGAATCGGTGGAGCCCTCAGTTGTTGTGGTGTCCGTGACTGTTGTTGAAGGCAGTTCAGTGGTATTACTTTCTGTTAGTGTGGTATCCGTAGATCCTGCAGTCGTTGAGGAATCGGTGGAGCCCTCAGTTGTTGTGGTGTCCGTGACTGTTGTTGAAGGCAGTTCAGTGGTAGTACTTTTTGTTACTGTGGTATCCGTAGATGCTTCTGTCGTTGAGGAATCGGTGGAGCCCTCAGTTGTTGTGGTGTCCTTGACTGTTGTTGAAGGCAGTTCAGTGGTAGTACTTTCTGTTACTGTGGTATCCGTTGAGAAGTCAGTCGTTGAGGAATCGGTGGAGCCCTCAGTTGTTGTGGTGTCCGTGACTGTTGTTGAAGGCAGTTCAGTGGTAGAACTTTTTGTTACTGTGGTATCCGTTGAGGAGTCAGTCGTTGAGGAATCGGTGGAGCCCTCAGTTGTTGTGGTGTCCGTGACTGTTGTTGAAGGCAGTTCAGTGGTAGTACTTTCTGTTACTGTGGTATCCGTTGAGGAGTCAGTCGTTGAGGAATCGGTGGAGCCCTCAGTTGTTGTGGTGTCCGTGACTGTTGTTGAAAGCAGTTCAGTGGTAGTTTTTTCTGCTACTGTGGTATCAGTTGAGGAGTCAGTCGAAGAGGAATCGGTGGAGCCCTCAGTTGTTGTGGTGTCCGTGTCTGTTGTTGAAGGCAGTTCAGTGGTAGTGCTTTCTGTTACTGTGGTATCCGTAGATGCTTCCGTCGTTGAGGAATCGGTATGTCCCTCAGTTGTTGTGGTGTCCGTGTCTGTTGTTGAAGGCAGTTCAGTGGTAGTGCTTTCTGTTACTGTGGTATCCGTAGATGCTTCAGTCGTTGAGGAATCGGTATGTCCCTCAGTTGTTGTGGTGTCCGTGACTGTTGTTAAAGGCAGTTCAGTGGTAGTACTTTCTGTTACTGTGGTATCCGTTGAGGAGTCAGTCGTTGAGGAATCGGTGGAGCCCTCAGTTGTTGTGGTGTCCGTGACTGTTGTTGAAGGCAGTTCAGTGGTAGAACTTTCTGTTACTGTGGTATCCGTTGAGGAGTCAGTCGTTGAGGAATCGGTGGAGCCCTCAGTACTTGTGGTGTCCGTGACTGTTGTTGAAGGCAGTTCAGTGGTAGAACTTTCTGTTACTGTGGTATCCGTTGAGGAGTCAGTCGTTGAGGAATCGGTGGAGCCCTCAGTTGTTGTGGTGTCCGTGACTGTTGTTGAAGGCAGTTCAGTGGTAGTACTTTCTGTTACTGTGGTATCCGTTGAGGAGTCAGTCGTTGAGGAATCGGTGGAGCCCTCAGTTGTTGTGGTGTCCGTGACTGTTGTTGAAGGCAGTTCAGTGGTAGAACTTTCTGTTACTGTGGTATCCGTTGAGGAGTCAGTCGTTGAGGAATCAGTGGAGCCCTCAGTTGTTGTGGTGTCCGTGACTGTTGTTGAAGGCAGTTCAGTGGTAGTTCTTTCTGTTACTGTGGTATCCGTTGAGGAGTCAGTCGTTGAGGAATCGGTGGAGCCCTCAGTTGTTGTGGTGTCCGTGACTGTTGTTGAAGGCAGTTCAGTGGTAGTACTTTCTGTTACTGTGGTATCCGTAGATGCTGCATTCGTTGAGGAATCGGTTGGTTCCGCAGTTGTTGTGGTGTCCGTGACTGTTGTTGAAGGCAGTTCAGTGGTAGTACTTTCTGTTACTGTGGTATCCGTTGAGGAGTCAGTCGTTGAGGAATAGGTGGAGCCCTCAGTTGTTGTGGTGTCCGTGACTGTTGTTGAAGGCAGTTCAGTGGTAGTACTTTCTGTTACTGTGGTATCCGTAGATGCTTCTGTCGTTGAGGAATCGGTGGAGCCCTCAGTTGTTGTGGTGTCCTTGACTGTTGTTGAAGGCAGTTCAGTGGTAGTACTTTCTGTTACTGTGGTATCCGTAGATCCTGCAGTCGTTGAGGAATCGGTGGAGCCCTCAGTTGTTGTGGTGTCCGTGACTGTTGTTGAAGGCAGTTCAGTGGTAGAATTTTCTGTTTCTGTGGTATCCGCTGAGGAGTCAGTCGTTGAGGAATCGGTGGAGCCCTCAGTTGTTGTGGTGTCCGTGACTGTTGTTAAAGGCAGTTCAGTGGAAGTACTTTCTGTTACTGTGGTATCCGTTGAGGAGTCAGTCGTTGAGGAATCGGTGGAGCCCTCAGTTGTTGTGGTGTCCGTGACTGTTGTTGAAGGCAGTTCAGTGGTAGAATTTTCTGTTACTGTGGTATCCGTTGAGGAGTCAGTCGTTGAGGAATCGGTGGAGCCCTCAGTACTTGTGGTGTCCGTGACTGTTGTTGAAGGCAGTTCAGTGGTAGTACTTTCTGTTACTGTGGTATCCGTTGAGGAGTCAGTCGTTGAGGAATCGGTGGAGCCCTCAGTTGTTGTGGTGTCCGTGACTGTTGTTGAAGGCAGTTCAGTGGTAGAACTTTCTGTTACTGTGGTATCCGTTGAGGAGTCAGTCGTTGAGGAATCGGTGGAGCCCTCAGTTGATGTGGTGTCCGTGACTGTTGTTGAAGGCAGTTCAGTGGTAGAACTTTCTGTTACTGTGGTATCCGTAGATGTTTCAGTCGTTGAGGAATCGGTGGAGCCGTCAGTTGTTGTGGTGTCCGTGACTGTTGTTGAAGGCAGTTCAGTGGTAGTACTTTCTGTTACTGTGGTATCCGTAGATGTTTCAGTAGTTGAGGAATCGGTGGAGCCCTCAGTTGTTGTGGTGTCCGTGACTGTTGTTGAAGGCAGTTCAGTGGTAGTACTTTCTGTTACTGTGGTATCCGTAGATACTTCAGTCGTTGAGGAATCGGTATGTCCCTCAGTTGTTGTGGTGTCCGTGACTGTTGTTGAAGGCAGTTCAGTGGTAGAACTTTCTGTTACTGTGGTATCCGTAGATGCTTCAGTCGTTGAGGAATCGGTGGAGCCCTCAGTTGTTGTGGTGTCCGTGACTGTTGTTAAAGGCAGTTCAGTGGTAGTACTTTCTGTTACTGTGGTATCTGTAGATGCTTCAGTCGTTGAGGAATCGGTGGAGCCCTCAGTTGTTGTGGTGTCCGTGACTGTTGTTGAAGGCAGTTCAGTGGTAGTACTTTCTGTTACTGTGGTATCCGTAGATCCTGCAGTCGTTGAGGAATCGGTGGAGCCCTCAGTTGTTGTGGTGTCCGTGACTGTTGTTGAAGGCAGTTCAGTGGTATTACTTTCTGTTAGTGTGGTATCCGTAGATCCTGCAGTCGTTGAGGAATCGGTGGAGCCTTCAGTTGTTGTAGTGTCCGTGACTGTTGTTGAAGGCAGTTCAGTGGTAGTACTTTCTGTTACTGTGGTATCCGTAGATACTTCAGTCGTTGAGGAATCGGTATGTCCCTCAGTTGTTGTGGTGTCCGTGTCTGTTGTTGAAGGCAGTTCAGTGGTAGTGCTTTCTGTTACTGTGGTATCCGTAGATGCTTCAGTCGTTGAGGAATCAGTATGTCCCTCAGTTGTTGTGGTGTCCGTGTCTGTTGTTGAAGGCAGTTCAGTGGTAGTGCTTTCTGTTACTGTGGTATCCGTAGATGCTTCAGTCGTTGAGGAATCGGTGGACCACGCAGTTGTTGTGGTGTCCGTGACTGTTGCTGAAGGCAGTTCAGTGGTAGTACTTTCTGTTACTGTGGTATCCGTTGAGGAGTCAGTCGTTGAGGAATCGGTGGAGCCCTCAGTTGTTGTGGTGTCCGTGACTGTTGTTGAAGGCAGTTCAGTGGTAGAACTTTCTGTTACTGTGGTATCCGTAGATGCTTCAGTCGTTGAGGAATCGGTGGAGCCCTCAGTTGTTGTGATGTCCGTGACTATTGTTGAAGGCAGTTCAGTGGTAGTACTTTCTGTTACTGTGGTATCCGTAGATGCTGCACTCGTTGAGGAATCGGTTGATTCCGCAGTTGTTGTGGTGTCCGTGACTGTTGTTGAAGGCAGTTCAGTGGTAGTACTTTCTGTTACTGTGGTATCCGTTGAGGAGTCAGTCGTTGAGGAATCGGTGGAGCCCTCAGTTGTTGTGGTGTCCGTGACTGTTGTTGAAGGCAGTTTAGTGGTAGTACTTTCTGTTACTGTGATATCCGTAGATGCTTCAGTCGTTGAAAAATCGGTATGGCCCTTAGTTGTTGTGGTGTCCGTGACTGTTGTTGAAGGCAGTTCAGTGGTAGTACTTTTTGTTACTGTGGTATCCGTAGATGCTTCTGTCGTTGAGGAATCGGTGGAGCCCTCAGTTGTTGTGGTGTCCTTGACTGTTGTTGAAGGCAGTTCAGTGGTAGTACTTTCTGTTACTGTGGTATCCGTTGAGGAGTCAGTCGTTGAGGAATCGGTGGAGCCCTCAGTTGTTGTGGTGTCCGTGACTGTTGTTGAAGGCAGTTCAGTGGTAGAACTTTCTGTTACTGTGGTATCCGTCGAGGAGTCAGTCGTTGAGGTATCGGTGGAGCCCTCAGTTGTTGTGGTGTCCGTGACTGTTGTTGAAGGCAGTTCAGTGGTAGTGCTTTCTGTTACTGTGGTATCCGTAGATGCTTCAGTCGTTGAGGAATCGGTATGTCCCTCAGTTGTTGTGGTGTCCGTGACTGTTGTTAAAGGCAGTTCAGTGGTAGTACTTTCTGTTACTGTGGTATCCGTTGAGGAGTCAGTCGTTGAGGAATCGGTGGAGCCCTCAGTTGTTGTGGTGTCCGTGACTGTTGTTGAAGGCAGTTCAGTGGTAGAACTTTCTGTTACTGTGGTATCCGTTGAGGAGTCAGTCGTTGAGGAATCGGTGGAGCCCTCAGTACTTGTGGTGTCCGTGACTGTTGTTGAAGGCAGTTCAGTGGTAGTACTTTCTGTTACTGTGGTATCCGTAGATGCTTCTGTCGTTGAGGAATCGGTGGAGCCCTCAGTTGTTGTGGTGTCCGTGACTGTTGTTGAAGGCAGTTCAGTGGTAGTACTTTCTGTTACTGTGGTATCCGTAGATGTTTCAGTCGTTGAGGAATCGGTGGAGCCCTCAGTTGTTGTGGTGTCCGTGACTGTTGTTGAAGGCAGTTCAGTGGTAGTACTTTCTGTTACTGTGGTATCCGTAGATGCTTCTGTCGTTGAGGAATCGGTGGAGCCCTCAGTTGTTGTGGTGTCCTTGACTGTTGTTGAAGGCAGTTCAGTGGTAGTACTTTCTGTTACTGTGATATCCGTAGATGCTTCTGTCGTTGAGGAATCGGTGGAGCCCTCAGTTGTTGTGGTGTCCGTGACTGTTGTTGAAGGCTGTTCAGTGGTAGAACTTTCTGTTACTGTGGTATCCGTTGAGGAGTCAGTCGTTGAGGAATCGGTGGAGCCCTCAGTTGTTGTGGTGTCCGTGACTGTTGTTGAAGGCAGTTCAGTGGTAGAATTTTCTGTTACTGTGGTATCCGTTGAGGAGTCAGTCGTTGAGGAATCGGTGGAGCCCTCAGTTGTTGTGGTGTCCGTGACTGTTGTTGAAGGCAGTTCAGTGGTAGTACTTTCTGTTACTGTGGTATACGTAGATCCTGCAGTCGTAGAGGAATCGGTGGAGCCCTCAGTTGTTGTGGTGTCCGTGACTGTTGTTGAAGGCAGTTCAGTGGTAGAACTTTCTATTACTGTGGTATCCGCAGATGCTTCAGTCGTTGAGGAATCGGTGGAGCCCTCAGTACTTGTGGTGTCCGTGACTGTTGTTGAAGGCAGTTCAGTGGTAGTACTTTCTGTTACTGTGGTATCCGTAGATGCTGCAGTCGTTGAGGAATCGGAGGAGCCCTCAGTTGTTGTGGTGTCCGTGACTGTTGTTGAAGGCAGTTCAGTGGTAGAACTTTCTGTTACTGTGGTATCCGTTGAGGAGTCAGTCGTTGAGGAATCGGTGGAGCCCTCAGTTGTTGTGGTGTCCGTGACTGTTGTTGAAGGCAGTTCAGTGGTAGTACTTTCTGTTACTGTGGTATCCGTTGAGGAGTCAGTCGTTGAGGAATCGGTGGAGCCCTCAGTTGTTGTGGTGTCCGTGACTGTTGTTGAAGGCAGTTCAGTGGTAGAACTTTCTGTTACTGTGGTATCCGTTGAGGAGTCAGTCGTTGAGGAATCAGTGAAGCCCTCAGTTGTTGTGGTGTCCGTGACTGTTGTTGAAGGCAGTTCAGTGGTAGTACTTTCTGTTACTGTGGTATCCGTAGATGCTGCATTCGTTGAGGAATCGGTTGGTTCCGCAGTTGTTGTGGTGTCCGTGACTGTTGTTGAAGGCAGTTCAGTGGTAGTACTTTCTGTTACTGTGGTATCCGTTGAGGAGTCAGTCGTTGAGGAATCGGTGGAGCCCTCAGTTGTTGTGGTGTCCGTGACTGTTGTTGAAGGCAGTTCAGTGGTAGAACTTTCTGTTACTGTGGTATCCGTTGAGGAGTCAGTCGTTGAGGAATCGGTGGAGCCCTCAGTTGATGTGGTGTCCGTGACTGTTGTTGAAGGCAGTTCAGTGGTAGAACTTTCTGTTACTGTGGTATCCGTAGATGTTTCAGTCGTTGAGGAATCGGTGGAGCCGTCAGTTGTTGTGGTGTCCGTGACTGTTGTTGAAGGCAGTTCAGTGGTAGTACTTTCTGTTACTGTGGTATCCGTAGATGTTTCAGTAGTTGAGGAATCGGTGGAGCCCTCAGTTGTTGTGGTGTCCGTGACTGTTGTTGAAGGCAGTTCAGTGGTAGTACTTTCTGTTACTGTGGTATCCGTAGATACTTCAGTCGTTGAGGAATCGGTATGTCCCTCAGTTGTTGTGGTGTCCGTGACTGTTGTTGAAGGCAGTTCAGTGGTAGAACTTTCTGTTACTGTGGTATCCGTAGATGCTTCAGTCGTTGAGGAATCGGTGGAGCCCTCAGTTGTTGTGGTGTCCGTGACTGTTGTTAAAGGCAGTTCAGTGGTAGTACTTTCTGTTACTGTGGTATCTGTAGATGCTTCAGTCGTTGAGGAATCGGTGGAGCCCTCAGTTGTTGTGGTGTCCGTGACTGTTGTTGAAGGCAGTTCAGTGGTAGTACTTTCTGTTACTGTGGTATCCGTAGATCCTGCAGTCGTTGAGGAATCGGTGGAGCCCTCAGTTGTTGTGGTGTCCGTGACTGTTGTTGAAGGCAGTTCAGTGGTATTACTTTCTGTTAGTGTGGTATCCGTAGATCCTGCAGTCGTTGAGGAATCGGTGGAGCCTTCAGTTGTTGTAGTGTCCGTGACTGTTGTTGAAGGCAGTTCAGTGGTAGTACTTTCTGTTACTGTGGTATCCGTAGATACTTCAGTCGTTGAGGAATCGGTATGTCCCTCAGTTGTTGTGGTGTCCGTGTCTGTTGTTGAAGGCAGTTCAGTGGTAGTGCTTTCTGTTACTGTGGTATCCGTAGATGCTTCAGTCGTTGAGGAATCAGTATGTCCCTCAGTTGTTGTGGTGTCCGTGTCTGTTGTTGAAGGCAGTTCAGTGGTAGTGATTTCTGTTACTGTGGTATCCGTAGATGCTTCAGTCGTTGAGGAATCGGTGGACCACGCAGTTGTTGTGGTGTCCGTGACTGTTGCTGAAGGCAGTTCAGTGGTAGTACTTTCTGTTACTGTGGTATCCGTTGAGGAGTCAGTCGTTGAGGAATCGGTGGAGCCCTCAGTTGTTGTGGTGTCCGTGACTGTTGTTGAAGGCAGTTCAGTGGTAGAACTTTCTGTTACTGTGGTATCCGTAGATGCTTCAGTCGTTGAGGAATCGGTGGAGCCCTCAGTTGTTGTGATGTCCGTGACTATTGTTGAAGGCAGTTCAGTGGTAGTACTTTCTGTTACTGTGGTATCCGTAGATGCTGCAGTCGTTGAGGAATCGGTTGATTCCGCAGTTGTTGTGGTGTCCGTGACTGTTGTTGAAGGCAGTTCAGTGGTAGTACTTTCTGTTACTGTGGTATCCGTAGATGCTTCTGTCGTTGAGGAATCGGTGGAGCCCTCAGTTGTTGTGGTGTCCGTGACTGTTGTTGAAGGCAGTTCAGTGGTAGAACTTTCTGTTACTGTGGTATCCGTAGATGCTTCAGTCGTTGAGGAATCGGTGGAGCCCTCAGTTGTTGTGATGTCCGTGACTATTGTTGAAGGCAGTTCAGTGGTAGTACTTTCTGTTACAGTGGTATCCGTAGATGCTGCAGTCGTTGAGGAATCGGTTGATTCCGCAGTTGTTGTGGTGTCCGTGACTGTTGTTGAAGGCAGTTCAGTGGTAGTGCTTTCTGTTACTGTGGTATCCGTTGAGGAGTCAGTCGTTGAGGAATCGGTGGAGCCCTCAGTTGTTGTGGTGTCCGTGACTGTTGTTGAAGGCAGTTCAGTGGTAGTACTTTCTGTTACTGTGATATCCGTAGATGCTTCAGTCGTTGAAAAATCGGTATGGCCCTCAGTTGTTGTGGTGTCCGTGACTGTTGTTGAAGGCAGTTCAGTGGTAGAACTTTCTGTTACTGTGGTATCCGTCGAGGAGTCAGTCGTTGAGGTATCGGTGGAGCCCTCAGTTGTTGTGGTGTCCGTGACTGTTGTTGAAGGCAGTTCAGTGGTAGTACTTTCTGTTACTGTGGTATCCGTTGAGGAGTCAGTCGTTGAGGAATCGGTGGAGCCCTCAGTTGTTGTGGTGTCCGTGACTGTTGTTGAAGGCAGTTCAGTGGTAGAACTTTCTGTTACTGTGGTATCCGTTGAGGAGTCAGTCGTTGAGGAATCGGTGGAGCCCTCAGTTGTTGTGGTGTCCGTGACTGTTGTTGAAGGCAGTTCAGTGGTAGTACTTTCTGTTACTGTGGTATTCGTTGAGGAGTCAGTCGTTGAGGAATCGGTGGAGCCCTCAGTTGTTGTGGTGTCCGTGACTGTTGTTGAAGGCAGTTCAGTGGTAGAACTTTCTGTTACTGTGGTATCCGTAGATGCTTCAGTCGTTGAGGAATCGGTGGAGCCCTCAGTTGTTGTGGTGTCCGTGACTGTTGTTGAAGGCAGTTCAGTGGTAGTACTTTCTGTTACTGTGGTATCCGTAGATGCTTCAGTCGTTGAGGAATCGGTGGAGCCCTCAGTTGTTGTGGTGTCCGTGACTGTTGTTGAAGGCAGTTCAGTGGTAGTACTTTCTGTTACTGTGGTATCCGTAGATACTTCAGTCGTTGAGGAATCGGTATGTCCCTCAGTTGTTGTGGTGTCCGTGTCTGTTGTTGAAGGCAGTTCAGTGGTAGTGCTTTCTGTTACTGTGGTATCCGTAGATGCTTCAGTCGTTGAGGAATCGGTATGTCCCTCAGTTGTTGTGGTGTCCGTGTCTGTTGTTGAAGGCAGTTCAGTGGTAGTGCTTTCTGTTACTGTGGTATCCGTAGATGCTTCAGTGGTTGAGGAATCGGTGGACCACGCAGTTGTTGTGGTGTCCGTGACTGTTGCTGAAGGCAGTTCAGTGGTAGTACTTTCTGTTACTGTGGTATCCGTTGAGGAGTCAGTCGTTGAGGAATCGGTGGAGCCCTCAGTTGTTGTGGTGTCCGTGACTGTTGTTGAAGGCAGTTCAGTGGTAGTACTTTCTGTTACTGTGGTATCCGTTGAGGAGTCAGTCGTTGAGGAATCGGTGGAGCCCTCAGTTGTTGTGGTGTCCGTGACTGTTGTTGAAGGCAGTTCAGTGGTAGTACTTTCTGTTACTGTGATATCCGTCGATGCTTCAGTCGTTGAAAAATCGGTATGGCCCTCAGTTGTTGTGGTGTCCGTGACTGTTGTTAAAGGCAGTTCAGTGGTAGTACTTTTTGTTACTGTGGTATACGTAGATGCTTCTGTCGTTGAGGAATCGGTGGAGCCCTCAGTTGTTGTGGTGTCCTTGACTGTTGTTGAAGGCAGTTCAGTGGTAGTACTTTCTGTTACTGTGGTATCCGTTGAGGAGTCAGTCGTTGAGGAATCGGTGGAGCCCTCAGTTGTTGTGGTGTCCGTGACTGTTGTTGAAGGCAGTTCAGTGGTAGAACTTTCTGTTACTGTGGTATCCGTTGAGGAGTCAGTCGTTGAGGAATCGGTGGAGCCCTCAGTTGTTGTGGTGTCCGTGACTGTTGTTGAAGGCAGTTCAGTGGTAGTACTTTCTGTTACTGTGGTATCCGTAGATGCTGCAGTCGTTGAGGAATCGGTTGATTCCGCAGTTGTTGTGGTGTCCGTGACTGTTGTTGAAGGCAGTTCAGTGGTAGTACTTTCTGTTACTGTGGTATCCGTTGAGGAGTCAGTCGTTGAGGAATCGGTGGAGCCCTCAGTTGTTGTGGTGTCCGTGACTGTTGTTGAAGGCAGTTCAGTGGTAGTACTTTCTGTTACTGTGATATCCGTCGATGCTTCAGTCGTTGAAAAATCGGTATGGCCCTCAGTTGTTGTGGTGTCCGTGACTGTTGTTGAAGGCAGTTCAGTGGTAGTACTTTTTGTTACTGTGGTATACGTAGATGCTTCTGTCGTTGAGGAATCGGTGGAGCCCTCAGTTGTTGTGGTGTCCTTGACTGTTGTTGAAGGCAGTTCAGTGGTAGTACTTTCTGTTACTGTGGTATCCGTTGAGGAGTCAGTCGTTGAGGAATCGGTGGAGCCCTCAGTTGTTGTGGTGTCCGTGACTGTTGTTGAAGGCAGTTCAGTGGTAGAACTTTCTGTTACTGTGGTATCCGTTGAGGAGTCAGTCGTTGAGGAATCGGTGGAGCCCTCAGTTGTTGTGGTGTCCGTGACTGTTGTTGAAGGCAGTTCAGTGGTAGTACTTTCTGTTACTGTGGTATCCGTTGAGGAGTCAGTCGTTGAGGAATCGGTGGAGCCCTCAGTTGTTGTGGTGTCCGTGACTGTTGTTGAAGGCAGTTCAGTGGTAGAACTTTCTGTTACTGTGGTATCCGTTGAGGAGTCAGTCGTTGAGGAATCGGTGGAGCCCTCAGTTGTTGTGGTGTCCGTGACTGTTGTTGAAGGCAGTTCAGTGGTAGTACTTTCTGTTACTGTGGTATCCGTTGAGGAGTCAGTCGTTGAGGAATCGGTGGAGCCCTCAGTTGTTGTGGTGTCCGTGACTGTTGTTGAAGGCAGTTCAGTGGTAGTACTTTCTGTTACTGTGGTATCCGTAGATACTTCAGTCGTTGAGGAATCGGTATGTCCCTCAGTTGTTGTGGTGTCCGTGACTGTTGTTGAAGGCAGTTCAGTGGTAGAACTTTCTGTTACTGTGGTATCCGTAGATGCTTCAGTCGTTGAAGAATCGGTATGGCCCTCAGTTGTTGTGGTGTCCGTGACTGTTGTTGAAGGCAGTTCAGTGGTAGTACTTTTTGTTACTGTGGTATCCGTAGATGCTTCTGTCGTTGAGGAATCGGTGGAGCCCTCAGTTGTTGTGGTGTCCTTGACTGTTGTTGAAGGCAGTTCAGTGGTAGTACTTTCTGCTACTGTAGTATCCGTTGAGGAGTCAGTCGTTGAGGAATCGGTGGAGCCCTCAGTTGTTGTGGTGTCCGTGATTGTTGGTGAAGACAGTTCAGTGGTAGAACTTTCTGTTACTGTGGTATCCGTTGAGGAGTCAGTCGTTGAGGAATCGGTGGAGCCCTCAGTTGTTGTGGTGTCCGTGACTGTTGTTGAAGGCAGTTCAGTGGTAGTACTTTCTGTTACTGTGGTATCCGTTGAGGAGTCAGTCGTTGAGGAATCGGTGGAGCCTTCAGTTGTTGTGGTGTCCGTGACTGTTGTTGAAGGCAGTTCAGTGGTAGTACTTTCTGTTACTGTGGTATCCGTAGATGCTTCAGTCGTTGAAGAATCGGTATGGCCCTCAGTTGTTGTGGTGTCCGTGACTGTTGTTGAAGGCAGTTCAGTGGTAGTACTTTCTGTTACTGTGGTATACGTTGAGGAGTCAGTCGTTGAGGAATCGGTGGAGCCTTCAGTTGTTGTGGTGTCCGTGACTGTTGTTGAAGGCAGTTCAGTGGTAGAACTTTCTGTTACTGTGGTATCCGTTGAGGAGTCAGTCGTTGAGGAATCGGTGGAGCCCTCAGTTGTTGTGGTGTCCGTGACTGTTGTTGAAGGCAGTTCAGTGGTAGTACTTTCTGTTACTGTGGTATCCGTAGATACTTCAGTCGTTGAGGAATCGGTATGTCCCTCAGTTGTTGTGGTGTCCGTGACTGTTGTTGAAGGCAGTTCAGTGGTAGAACTTTCTGTTACTGTGGTATCCGTAGATGCTTCAGTCGTTGAAGAATCGGTATGGCCCTCAGTTGTTGTGGTGTCCGTGACTGTTGTTGAAGGCAGTTCAGTGGTAGTACTTTTTGTTACTGTGGTATCCGTAGATGCTTCTGTCGTTGAGGAATCGGTGGAGCCCTCAGTTGTTGTGGTGTCCTTGACTGTTGTTGAAGGCAGTTCAGTGGTAGTACTTTCTGCTACTGTAGTATCCGTTGAGGAGTCAGTCGTTGAGGAATCGGTGGAGCCCTCAGTTGTTGTGGTGTCCGTGATTGTTGGTGAAGACAGTTCAGTGGTAGAACTTTCTGTTACTGTGGTATCCGTTGAGGAGTCAGTCGTTGAGGAATCGGTGGAGCCCTCAGTTGTTGTGGTGTCCGTGACTGTTGTTGAAGGCAGTTCAGTGGTAGTACTTTCTGTTACTGTGGTATCCGTTGAGGAGTCAGTCGTTGAGGAATCGGTGGAGCCTTCAGTTGTTGTGGTGTCCGTGACTGTTGTTGAAGGCAGTTCAGTGGTAGTACTTTCTGTTACTGTGGTATCCGTAGATGCTTCAGTCGTTGAAGAATCGGTATGGCCCTCAGTTGTTGTGGTGTCCGTGACTGTTGTTGAAGGCAGTTCAGTGGTAGTACTTTCTGTTACTGTGGTATACGTTGAGGAGTCAGTCGTTGAGGAATCGGTGGAGCCTTCAGTTGTTGTGGTGTCCGTGACTGTTGTTGAAGGCAGTTCAGTGGTAGAACTTTCTGTTACTGTGGTATCCGTTGAGGAGTCAGTCGTTGAGGAATCGGTGGAGCCCTCAGTTGTTGTGGTGTCCGTGACTGTTGTTGAAGGCAGTTCAGTGGTAGTACTTTCTGTTACTGTTGTATCCGTTGAGGAGTCAGTCGTTGAGGAATCGGTGGAGCCCTCAGTTGTTGTGGTGTCCGTGACTGTTGTTGAAGGCAGTTCAGTGGTAGAACTTTCTGTTACTGTGGTATCCGTTGAGGAGTCAGTCGTTGAGGAATCGGTGGAGCCCTCAGTTGATGTGGTGTCCGTGACTGTTGTTGAAGGCAGTTCAGTGGTAGAACTTTCTGTTACTGTGGTATCCGTAGATGTTTCAGTCGTTGAGGAATCGGTGGAGCCGTCAGTTGTTGTGGTGTCCGTGACTGTTGTTGAAGGCAGTTCAGTGGTAGTACTTTCTGTTACTGTGGTATCCGTAGATGTTTCAGTAGTTGAGGAATCAGTGGAGCCCTCAGTTGTTGTGGTGTCCGTGACTGTTGTTGAAGGCAGTTCAGTGGTAGTACTTTCTGTTACTGTGGTATCCGTAGATACTTCAGTCGTTGAGGAATCGGTATGTCCCTCAGTTGTTGTGGTGTCCGTGACTGTTGTTGAAGGCAGTTCAGTGGTAGAACTTTCTGTTACTGTGGTATCCGTAGATGCTTCAGTCGTTGAGGAATCGGTGGAGCCCTCAGTTGTTGTGGTGTCCGTGACTGTTGTTAAAGGCAGTTCAGTGGTAGTACTTTCTGTTACTGTGGTATCTGTAGATGCTTCAGTCGTTGAGGAATCGGTGGAGCCCTCAGTTGTTGTGGTGTCCGTGACTGTTGTTGAAGGCAGTTCAGTGGTATTACTTTCTGTTAGTGTGGTATCCGTAGATCCTGCAGTCGTTGAGGAATCGGTGGAGCCTTCAGTTGTTGTAGTGTCCGTGACTGTTGTTGAAGGCAGTTCAGTGGTAGTACTTTCTGTTACTGTGGTATCCGTAGATACTTCAGTCGTTGAGGAATCGGTATGTCCCTCAGTTGTTGTGGTGTCCGTGTCTGTTGTTGAAGGCAGTTCAGTGGTAGTGCTTTCTGTTACTGTGGTATCCGTAGATGCTTCAGTCGTTGAGGAATCGGTATGTCCCTCAGTTGTTGTGGTGTCCGTGTCTGTTGTTGAAGGCAGTTCAGTGGTAGTGCTTTCTGTTACTGTGGTATCCGTAGATGCTTCAGTCGTTGAGGAATCGGTGGACCACGCAGTTGTTGTGGTGTCCGTGACTGTTGCTGAAGGCAGTTCAGTGGTAGTACTTTCTGTTAATGTGATATCCGTAGATGCTTCAGTCGTTGAAGAATCGGTATGGCCCTCAGTTGTTGTGGTGTCCGTGACTGTTGTTGAAGGCAGTTCAGTGGTAGTACTTTTTGTTACTGTGGTATCCGTAGATGCTTCTGTCGTTGAGGAATCGGTGGAGCCCTCAGTTGTTGTGGTGTCCTTGACTGTTGTTGAAGGCAGTTCAGTGGTAGTACTTTCTGTTACTGTGGTATCCGTTGAGAAGTCAGTCGTTGAGGAATCGGTGGAGCCCTCAGTTGTTGTGGTGTCCGTGACTGTTGTTGAAGGCAGTTCAGTGGTAGTACTTTCTGTTACTGTGGTATCCGTTGAGGAGTCAGTCGTTGAGGAATCGGTGGAGCCCTCAGTTGTTGTGGTGTCCGTGACTGTTGTTGAAAGCAGTTCAGTGGTAGTTTTTTCTGCTACTGTGGTATCAGTTGAGGAGTCAGTCGAAGAGGAATCGGTGGAGCCCTCAGTTGTTGTGGTGTCCGTGTCTGTTGTTGAAGGCAGTTCAGTGGTAGTGCTTTCTGTTACTGTGGTATCCGTAGATGCTTCAGTCGTTGAGGAATCGGTATGTCCCTCAGTTGTTGTGGTGTCCGTGTCTGTTGTTGAAGGCAGTTCAGTGGTAGTGCTTTCTGTTACTGTGGTATCCGTAGATGCTTCAGTCGTTGAGGAATCGGTATGTCCCTCAGTTGTTGTGGTGTCCGTGTCTGTTGTTGAAGGCAGTTCAGTGGTAGTGCTTTTTGTTACTGTGGTATCCGTAGATGCTTCAGTGGTTGAGGAATCGGTGGACCACGCAGTTGTTGTGGTGTCCGTGACTGTTGCTGAAGGCAGTTCAGTGGTAGTACTTTCTGTTACTGTGGTATCCGTTGAGGAGTCAGTCGTTGAGGAATCGGTGGAGCCCTCAGTTGTTGTGGTGTCCGTGACTGTTGTTGAAGGCAGTTCAGTGGTAGAACTTTCTGTTACTGTGGTATCCGTAGATGCTTCAGTCGTTGAGGAATCGGTGAACCACGCAGTTGTTGTGGTGTCCGTGACTGTTGCTGAAGGCAGTTCAGTGGTAGTACTTTCTGTTACTGTGGTATCCGTTGAGGAGTCAGTCGTTGAGGAATCGGTGGAGCCCTCAGTTGTTGTGGTGTCCGTGACTGTTGTTGAAGGCAGTTCAGTGGTAGAACTTTCTGTTACTGTGGTATCCGTAGATGCTTCAGTCGTTGAGGAATCGGTGGAGCCCTCAGTTGTTGTGATGTCCGTGACTATTGTTGAAGGCAGTTCAGTGGTAGTACTTTCTGTTACTGTGGTATCCGTAGATGCTGCAGTCGTTGAGGAATCGGTTGATTCCGCAGTTGTTGTGGTGTCCGTGACTGTTGTTGAAGGCAGTTCAGTGGTAGTACTTTCTGTTACTGTGGTCTCCGTTGAGGAGTCAGTCGTTGAGGAATCGGTGGAGCCCTCAGTTGTTGTGGTGTCCGTGACTGTTGTTGAAGGCAGTTCAGTGGTAGTACTTTCTGTTACTGTGATATCCGTAGATGCTTCAGTCGTTGAAGAATCGGTATGGCCCTCAGTTGTTGTGGTGTCCGTGACTGTTGTTGAAGGCAGTTCAGTGGTAGTACTTTTTGTTACTGTGGTATCCGTAGATGCTTCTGTCGTTGAGGAATCGGTGGAGCCCTCAGTTGTTGTGGTGTCCTTGACTGTTGTTGAAGGCAGTTCAGTGGTAGTACTTTCTGTTACTGTGGTATCCGTTGAGAAGTCAGTCGTTGAGGAATCGGTGGAGCCCTCAGTTGTTGTGGTGTCCGTGACTGTTGTTGAAGGCAGTTTAGTGGTAGAACTTTCTGTTACTGTGGTATCCGTTGAGGAGTCAGTCGTTGAGGAATCGGTGGAGCCCTCAGTTGTTGTGGTGTCCGTGACTGTTGTTGAAGGCAGTTCAGTGGTAGTACTTTCTGTTACTGTGGTATCCGTTGAGGAGTCAGTCGTTGAGGAATCGGTGGAGCCCTCAGTTGTTGTGGTGTCCGTGACTGTTGTTGAAGGCAGTTCAGTGGTAGAACTTTCTGTTACTGTGGTATCCGTTGAGGAGTCAGTCGTTGAGGAATCGGTGGAGCCCTCAGTTGTTGTGGTGTCCGTGACTGTTGTTGAAGGCAGTTCAGTGGTAGTACTTTCTGTTACTGTGGTATCCGTTGAGGAGTCAGTCGTTGAGGAATCGGTGGAGCCCTCAGTTGTTGTGGTGTCCGTGACTGTTGTTGAAAGCAGTTCAGTGGTAGTTTTTTCTGCTACTGTGGTATCAGTTGAGGAGTCAGTCGAAGAGGAATCGGTGGAGCCCTCAGTTGTTGTGGTGTCCGTGACTGTTGTTGAAGGCAGTTCAGTGGTAGAACTTTCTGTTACTGTGGTATCAGTTGAGGAGTCAGTCGTTGAAGAATCGGTATGGCCCTCAGTTGTTGTGGTGTCCGTGACTGTTGTTGAAGGCAGTTCAGTGGTAGTACTTTCTGTTACTGTGGTATCCGTTGAGGAGTCAGTCGTTGAGGAATCGGTGGAGCCTTCAGTTGTTGTGGTGTCCGTGACTGTTGTTGAAGGCAGTTCAGTGGTAGTACTTTTTGTTACTGTGGTATCCGTAGATGCTTCTGTCGTTGAGGAATCGGTGGAGCCCTCAGTTGTTGTGGTGTCCTTGACTGTTGTTGAAGGCAGTTCAGTGGTAGTACTTTCTGTTACTGTGGTATCCGTTGAGGAGTCAGTCGTTGAGGAATCGGTGGAGCCCTCAGTTGTTGTGGTGTCCGTGACTGTTGTTGAAGGCAGTTCAGTGGTAGAACTTTCTGTTACTGTGGTATCCGTTGAGGAGTCAGTCGTTGAGGAATCGGTGGAGCCCTCAGTTGATGTGGTGTCCGTGACTGTTGTTGAAGGCAGTTCAGTGGTAGAACTTTCTGTTACTGTGGTATCCGTAGATGTTTCAGTCGTTGAGGAATCGGTGGAGCCGTCAGTTGTTGTGGTGTCCGTGACTGTTGTTGAAGGCAGTTCAGTGGTAGTATTTTCTGTTACTGTGGTATCCGTAGATGTTTCAGTCGTTGAGGAATCGGTGGAGCCCTCAGTTGTTGTGGTGTCCGTGACTGTTGTTGAAGGCAGTTCAGTGGTAGTACTTTCTGTTACTGTGGTATCCGTAGATACTTCAGTCGTTGAGGAATCGGTATGTCCCTCAGTTGTTGTGGTGTCCGTGACTGTTGTTGAAGGCAGTTCAGTGGTAGTACTTTCTGTTACTGTGGTATCCGTAGATGCTGCAGTCGTTGAGGAATCGGTTGATTCCGCAGTTGTTGTGGTGTCCGTGACTGTTGTTGAAGGCAGTTCAGTGGTAGTACTTTCTGTTACTGTGGTCTCCGTTGAGGAGTCAGTCGTTGAGGAATCGGTGGAGCCCTCAGTTGTTGTGGTGTCCGTGACTGTTGTTGAAGGCAGTTCAGTGGTAGTACTTTCTGTTAATGTGATATCCGTAGATGCTTCAGTCGTTGAAGAATCGGTATGGCCCTCAGTTGTTGTGGTGTCCGTGACTGTTGTTGAAGGCAGTTCAGTGGTAGTACTTTTTGTTACTGTGGTATCCGTAGATGCTTCTGTCGTTGAGGAATCGGTGGAGCCCTCAGTTGTTGTGGTGTCCTTGACTGTTGTTGAAGGCAGTTCAGTGGTAGTACTTTCTGTTACTGTGGTATCCGTTGAGAAGTCAGTCGTTGAGGAATCGGTGGAGCCCTCAGTTGTTGTGGTGTCCGTGACTGTTGTTGAAGGCAGTTCAGTGGTAGAACTTTCTGTTACTGTGGTATCCGTTGAGGAGTCAGTCGTTGAGGAATCGGTGGAGCCCTCAGTTGTTGTGGTGTCCGTGACTGTTGTTGAAGGCAGTTCAGTGGTAGTACTTTCTGTTACTGTGGTATCCGTTGAGGAGTCAGTCGTTGAGGAATCGGTGGAGCCCTCAGTTGTTGTGGTGTCCGTGACTGTTGTTGAAAGCAGTTTAGTGGTAGTTTTTTCTGCTACTGTGGTATCAGTTGAGGAGTCAGTCGAAGAGGAATCGGTGGAGCCCTCAGTTGTTGTGGTGTCCGTGACTGTTGTTGAAGGCAGTTCAGTGGTAGTACTTTCTGTTACTGTGGTATCCGTTGAGGAGTCAGTCGTTGAGGAATCGGTGGAGCCCTCAGTTGTTGTGGTGTCCGTGACTGTTGTTGAAGGCAGTTCAGTGGTAGTACTTTCTGTTACTGTGGTATCCGTAGATACTTCAGTCGTTGAGGAATCGGTATGTCCCTCAGTTGTTGTGGTGTCCGTGACTGTTGTTGAAGGCAGTTCAGTGGTAGTACTTTTTGTTACTGTGGTATCCGTAGATGCTTCTGTCGTTGAGGAATCGGTGGAGCCCTCAGTTGTTGTGGTGTCCTTGACTGTTGTTGAAGGCAGTTCAGTGGTAGTACTTTCTGTTACTGTGGTATCCGTTGAGAAGTCAGTCGTTGAGGAATCGGTGGAGCCCTCAGTTGTTGTGGTGTCCGTGACTGTTGTTGAAGGCAGTTTAGTGGTAGAACTTTCTGTTACTGTGGTATCCGTTGAGGAGTCAGTCGTTGAGGAATCGGTGGAGCCCTCAGTTGTTGTGGTGTCCGTGACTGTTGTTGAAGGCAGTTCAGTGGTAGAACTTTCTGTTACTGTGGTATCCGTTGAGGAGTCAGTCGTTGAGGAATCGGTGGAGCCCTCAGTTGATGTGGTGTCCGTGACTGTTGTTGAAGGCAGTTCAGTGGTAGAACTTTCTGTTACTGTGGTATCCGTAGATGTTTCAGTCGTTGAGGAATCGGTGGAGCCGTCAGTTGTTGTGGTGTCCGTGACTGTTGTTGAAGGCAGTTCAGTGGTAGTACTTTCTGTTACTGTGGTATCCGTCGATGTTTCAGTCGTTGAGGAATCGGTGGAGCCCTCAGTTGTTGTGGTGTCCGTGACTGTTGTTGAAGGCAGTTCAGTGGTAGTACTTTCTGTTACTGTGGTATCCGTAGATACTTCAATCGTTGAGGAATCGGTATGTCCCTCAGTTGTTGTGGTGTCCGTGACTGTTGTTGAAAGCAGTTCAGTGGTAGAACTTTCTGTTACTGTGGTATCCGTAGATGCTTCAGTCGTTGAGGAATCGGTGGAGCCCTCAGTTGTTGTGGTGTCCGTGACTGTTGTTAAAGGCAGTTCAGTGGTAGTACTTTCTGTTACTGTGGTATCTGTGGATGCTTCAGTCGTTGAGGAATCGGTGGAGCCCTCAGTTGTTGTGGTGTCCGTGACTGTTGTTGAAGGCAGTTCAGTGGTAGTACTTTCTGTTACTGTGATATCCGTAGATGCTTCAGTCGTTGAAGAATCGGTATGGCCCTCAGTTGTTGTGGTGTCCGTGACTGTTGTTGAAGGCAGTTCAGTGGTAGTACTTTTTGTTACTGTGGTATCCGTAGATGCTTCTGTCGTTGAGGAATCGGTGGAGCCCTCAGTTGTTGTGGTGTCCTTGACTGTTGTTGAAGGCAGTTCAGTGGTAGTACTTTCTGTTACTGTGGTATCCGTTGAGAAGTCAGTCGTTGAGGAATCGGTGGAGCCCTCAGTTGTTGTGGTGTCCGTGACTGTTGTTGAAGGCAGTTTAGTGGTAGAACTTTCTGGTACTGTGGTATCCGTTGAGGAGTCAGTCGTTGAGGAATCGGTGGAGCCCTCAGTTGTTGTGGTGTCCGTGACTGTTGTTGAAGGCAGTTCAGTGGTAGTACTTTCTGTTACTGTGGTATCCGTTGAGGAGTCAGTCGTTGAGGAATCGGTGGAGCCCTCAGTTGTTGTGGTGTCCGTGACTGTTGTTGAAGGCAGTTCAGTGGTAGAACTTTCTGTTACTGTGGTATCCGTTGAGGAGTCAGTCGTTGAGGAATCGGTGGAGCCCTCAGTTGTTGTGGTGTCCGTGACTGTTGTTGAAGGCAGTTCAGTGGTAGTACTTTCTGTTACTGTGGTATCCGTTGAGGAGTCAGTCGTTGAGGAATCGGTGGAGCCCTCAGTTGTTGTGGTGTCCGTGACTGTTGTTGAAAGCAGTTCAGTGGTAGTTTTTTCTGCTACTGTGGTATCAGTTGAGGAGTCAGTCGAAGAGGAATCGGTGGAGCCCTCAGTTGTTGTGGTGTCCGTGACTGTTGTTGAAGGCAGTTCAGTGGTAGAACTTTCTGTTACTGTGGTATCAGTTGAGGAGTCAGTCGTTGAAGAATCGGTATGGCCCTCAGTTGTTGTGGTGTCCGTGACTGTTGTTGAAGGCAGTTCAGTGGTAGTACTTTCAGTTACTGTGGTATCCGTTGAGGAGTCAGTCGTTGAGGAATCGGTGGAGCCCTCAGTTGTTGTGGTGTCCGTGACTGTTGTTGAAGGCAGTTCAGTGGTAGAACTTTCTGTTACTGTGGTATCCGTTGAGGAGTCAGTCGTTGAGGAATCGGTGGAGCCCTCAGTTGATGTGGTGTCCGTGACTGTTGTTGAAGGCAGTTCAGTGGTAGAACTTTCTGTTACTGTGGTATCCGTAGATGTTTCAGTCGTTGAGGAATCGGTGGAGCCGTCAGTTGTTGTGGTGTCCGTGACTGTTGTTGAAGGCAGTTCAGTGGTAGTACTTTCTGTTACTGTGGTATCCGTAGATGTTTCAGTCGTTGAGGAATCGGTGGAGCCCTCAGTTGTTGTGGTGTCCGTGACTGTTGTTGAAGGCAGTTCAGTGGTAGTACTTTCTGTTACTGTGGTATCCGTAGATACTTCAGTCGTTGAGGAATCGGTATGTCCCTCAGTTGTTGTGGTGTCCGTGACTGTTGTTAAAGGCAGTTCAGTGGTAGTACTTTCTGTTACTGTGGTATCTGTAGATGCTTCAGTCGTTGAGGAATCGGTGGAGCCCTCAGTTGTTGTGGTGCCCGTGACTGTTGTTGAAGGCAGTTCAGTGGTAGTACTTTCTGTTACTGTGGTATCCGTAGATCCTGCAGTCGTTGAGGAATCGGTGGAGCCCTCAGTTGTTGTGGTGTCCGTGACTGTTGTTGAAGGCAGTTCAGTGGTATTACTTTCTGTTAGTGTGGTATCCGTAGATCCTGCAGTCGTTGAGGAATCGGTGGAGCCTTCAGTTGTTGTAGTGTCCGTGACTGTTGTTGAAGGCAGTTCAGTGGTAGTACTTTCTGTTACTGTGGTATCCGTAGATACTTCAGTCGTTAAGGAATCGGTATGTCCCTCAGTTGTTGTGGTGTCAGTGTCTGTTGTTGAAGGCAGTTCAGTGGTAGTGCTTTCTGTTACTGTGGTATCCGTAGATGCTTCAGTCGTTGAGGAATCGGTATGTCCCTCAGTTGTTGTGGTGTCCGTGTCTGTTGTTGAAGGCAGTTCAGTGGTAGTGCTTTCTGTTACTGTGGTATCCGTTGATGCTTCAGTCGTTGAGGAATCGGTGGACCACGCAGTTGTTGTGGTGTCCGTGACTGTTGCTGAAGGCAGTTCAGTGGTAGTACTTTCTGTTACTGTGGTATCCGTTGAGGAGTCAGTCGTTGAGGATTCGGTGGAGCCCTCAGTTGTTGTGGTGTCCGTGACTGTTGTTGAAGGCAGTTCAGTGGTAGAACTTTCTGTTACTGTGGTATCCGTAGATGCTTCAGTCGTTGAGGAATCGGTGGAGCCCTCAGTTGTTGTGATGTCCGTGACTATTGTTGAAGGCAGTTCAGTGGTAGTACTTTCTGTTACTGTGGTATCCGTAGATGCTGCAGTCGTTGAGGAATCGGTTGATTCCGCAGTTGTTGTGGTGTCCGTGACTGTTGTTGAAGGCAGTTCAGTGGTAGTACTTTCTGTTACTGTGGTATCCGTTGAGGAGTCAGTCGTTGAGGAATCGGTGGAGCCCTCAGTTGTTGTGGTGTCCGTGACTGTTGTTGAAGGCAGTTCAGTGGTAGTACTTTCTGTTACTGTGATATCCGTAGATGCTTCAGTCGTTGAAAAATCGGTATGGCCCTCAGTTGTTGTGGTGTCCGTGACTGTTGTTGAAGGCAGTTCAGTGGTAGTACTTTTTGTTACTGTGGTATCCGTAGATGCTTCTGTCGTTGAGGAATCGGTGGAGCCCTCAGTTGTTGTGGTGTCCTTGACTGTTGTTGAAGGCAGTTCAGTGGTAGTACTTTCTGTTACTGTGGTATCCGTTGAGGAGTCAGTCGTTGAGGAATCGGTGGAGCCCTCAGTTGTTGTGGTGTCCGTGACTGTTGTTGAAGGCAGTTCAGTGGTAGAACTTTCTGTTACTGTGGTATCCGTCGAGGAGTCAGTCGTTGAGGAATCGGTGGAGCCCTCAGTTGTTGTGGTGTCCGTGACTGTTGTTGAAGGCAGTTCAGTGGTAGTACTTTCTGTTACTGTGGTATCCGTTGAGGAGTCAGTCGTTGAGGAATCGGTGGAGCCCTCAGTTGTTGTGGTGTCCGTGACTGTTGTTGAAGGCTGTTCAGTGGTAGTACTTTCTGTTACTGTGGTATCCGTTGAGAAGTCAGTCGTTGAGGAATCGGTGGAGCCCTCAGTTGTTGTGGTGTCCGTGACTGTTGTTGAAGGCAGTTCAGTGGTAGTACTTTCTGTTACTGTGGTATCCGTTGAGGAGTCAGTCGTTGAGGAATCGGTGGAGCCCTCAGTTGTTGTGGTGTCCGTGACTGTTGTTGAAGGCAGTTCAGTGGTAGAACTTTCTGTTACTGTGGTATCCGTCGAGGAGTCAGTCGTTGAGGAATCGGTGGAGCCCTCAGTTGTTGTGGTGTCCGTGACTGTTGTTGAAGGCAGTTCAGTGGTAGTACTTTCTGTTACTGTGGTATCCGTTGAGGAGTCAGTCGTTGAGGAATCGGTGGAGCCCTCAGTTGTTGTGGTGTCCGTGACTGTTGTTGAAGGCTGTTCAGTGGTAGAACTTTCTGTTACTGTGGTATCCGTTGAGGAGTCAGTCGTTGAGGAATCGGTGGAGCCCTCAGTTGTTGTGGTGTCCGTGACTGTTGTTGAAGGCAGTTCAGTGGTAGTACTTTCTGTTACTGTGGTATCCGTTGAGGAGGCAGTCGTTGAGGAATCGGTGGAGCCCTCAGTTGTTGTGGTGTCCGTGACTGTTGTTGAAGGCAGTTCAGTGGTAGAACTTTCTGTTACTGTGGTATCCGTAGATGCTTCAGTCGTTGAGGAATCGGTGGAGCCCTCAGTTGTTGTGGTGTCCGTGACTGTTGTTGAAGGCAGTTCAGTGGTAGTACTTTCTGTTACTGTGGTATCCGTAGATGCTTCAGTCGTTGAGGAATCGGTGGAGCCCTCAGTTGTTGTGGTGTCCGTGACTGTTGTTGAAGGCAGTTCAGTGGTAGTACTTTCTGTTACTGTGGTATCCGTAGATGCTTCAGTCGTGGAGGAATCGGTGGAGCCCTCAGTTGTTGTGGTGTCCGTGACTGTTGTTGAAGGCAGTTCAGTGGTAGTACTTTCTGTTACTGTGGTATCCGTAGATCCTGCAGTCGTTGAGGAATCGGTGGAGCCCTCAGTTGTTGTGGTGTCCGTGACTGTTGTTGAAGGCAGTTCAGTGGTAGTACTTTCTGTTACTGTGGTATCCGTAGATCCTGCAGTCGTTGAGGAATCGGTATGTCCCTCAGTTGTTGTGGTGTCCGTGACTGTTGTTGAAGGCAGTTCAGTGGTAGTACTTTCTGTTACTGTGGTATCCGTAGATGCTTCAGTCGTTGAGGAATCGGTGGAGCCCTCAGTTGTTGTGGTGTCCGTGACTGTTGTTGAAGGCAGTTCAGTGGTAGTACTTTCTGTTACTGTGGTATCCGTAGATGCTTCAGTCGTTGAGGAATCGGTGGAGCCCTCAGTTGTTGTGGTGTCCGTGACTGTTGTTGAAGGCAGTTCAGTGGTATTACTTTCTGTTACTGTGGTATCCGTAGATCCTGCAGTCGTTGAGGAATCGGTGGAGCCCTCAGTTGTTGTGGTGTCCGTGACTGTTGTTGAAGGCAGTTCAGTGGTAGTACTTTCTGTTACTGTGGTATCCGTAGATCCTGCAGTCGTTGAGGAATCGGTGGAGCCCTCAGTTGTTGTGGTGTCCGTGACTGTTGTTGAAGGCAGTTCAGTGGTAGAACTTTCTGTTACTGTGGTATCCGTCGAGGAGTCAGTCGTTGAGGAATCGGTGGAGCCCTCAGTTGTTGTGGTGTCCGTGACTGTTGTTGAAGGCAGTTCAGTGGTAGTACTTTCTGTTACTGTGGTATCCGTTGAGGAGTCAGTCGTTGAGGAATCGGTGGAGCCCTCAGTTGTTGTGGTGTCCGTGACTGTTGTTGAAGGCAGTTCAGTGGTAGAACTTTCTGTTACTGTGGTATCCGTAGATGCTTCAGTCGTAGTTGTTGTGGTGTCCGTGACTGTTGTTGAAGGCAGTTCAGTGGTAGTACTTTCTGTTACTGTGGTATCCGTTGAGGAGTCAGTCGTTGAGGAATCGGTGGAGCCCTCAGTTGTTGTGGTGTCCGTGACTGTTGTTGAAGGCAGTTCAGTGGTAGAACTTTCTGTTACTGTGGTATCCGTAGATGCTTCAGTCGTAGTTGTTGTGGTGTCCGTGACTGTTGTTGAAGGCAGTTCAGTGGTATTACTTTCTGTTACTGTGGTATCCGTAGATCCTGCAGTCGTTGAGGAATCGGTGGAGCCCTCAGTTGTTGTGGTGTCCTTGACTGTTGTTGAAGGCAGTTCAGTGGTAGTACTTTCTGTTACTGTGGTATCCGTAGATCCTGCAGTCGTTGAGGAATCGGTGGAGCCCTCAGTTGTTGTGATGTCCGTGACTGTTGTTGAAGGCAGTTCAGTGGTAGAACTTTCTGTTACTGTGGTATCCGTAGATGCTTCAGTCGTTGAGGAATCGGTGGAGCCCTCAGTTGTTGTGATGTCCGTGACTATTGTTGAAGGCAGTTCAGTGGTAGTACTTTCTGTTACTGTGGTATCCGTAGATGCTGCAGTCGTTGAGGAATCGGTTGATTCCGCAGTTGTTGTGGTGTCCGTGACTGTTGTTGAAGGCAGTTCAGTGGTAGTACTTTCTGTTACTGTGGTATCCGTTGAGGAGTCAGTCGTTGAGGAATCGGTGGAGCCCTCAGTTGTTGTGGTGTCCGTGACTGTTGTTGAAGGCAGTTCAGTGGTAGTACTTTCTGTTACTGTGATATCCGTAGATGCTTCAGTCGTTGAAAAATCGGTATGGCCCTCAGTTGTTGTGGTGTCCGTGACTGTTGTTGAAGGCAGTTCAGTGGTAGTACTTTTTGTTACTGTGGTATCCGTAGATGCTTCTGTCGTTGAGGAATCGGTGGAGCCCTCAGTTGTTGTGGTGTCCTTGACTGTTGTTGAAGGCAGTTCAGTGGTAGTACTTTCTGTTACTGTGGTATCCGTTGAGGAGTCAGTCGTTGAGGAATCGGTGGAGCCCTCAGTTGTTGTGGTGTCTGTTACTGTTGTTGAAGGCAGTTCAGTGGTAGAACTTTCTGTTACTGTGGTATCCGTTGAGGAGTCAGTCGTTGAGGTATCGGTGGAGCCCTCAGTTGTTGTGGTGTCCGTGACTGTTGTTGAAGGCAGTTCAGTGGTAGTACTTTCTGTTACTGTGGTATCCGTTGAGGAGTCAGTCGTTGAGGAATCGGTGGAGCCCTCAGTTGTTGTGGTGTCCGTGACTGTTGTTGAAGGCAGTTCAGTGGTAGTACTTTCTGTTACTGTGGTATCCGTAGATACTTCAGTCGTTGAGGAATCGGTATGTCCCTCAGTTGTTGTGGTGTCCGTGACTGTTGTTGAAGGCAGTTCAGTGGTAGAACTTTCTGTTACTGTGGTATCCGTAGATGCTTCAGTCGTTGAGGAATCGGTGGAGCCCTCAGTTTTTGTGGTGTCCGTGACTGTTGTTGAAGGCAGTTCAGTGGTAGTACTTTCTGTTACTGTGGTATCCGTAGATGCTTCAGTCGTTGAGGAATCGGTGGAGCCCTCAGTTGTTGTGGTGTCCGTGACTGTTGTTGAAGGCAGTTCAGTGGTAGTACTTTCTGTTACTGTGGTATCCGTAGATCCTGCAGTCGTTGAGGAATCGGTGGAGCCCTGAGTTGTTGTGGTGTCCGTGACTGTTGTTGAAGGCAGTTCAGTGGTATTACTTTCTGTTAGTGTGGTATCCGTAGATCCTGCAGTCGTTGAGGAATCGGTGTAGCCTTCAGTTGTTGTGGTGTCCGTGACTGTTGTTGAAGGCAGTTCAGTGGTAGTACTTTCTGTTACTGTGGTATCCGTAGATACTTCAGTCGTTGAGGAATCGGTATGTCCCTCAGTTGTTGTGGTGTCCGTGTCTGTTGTTGAAGGCAGTTCAGTGGTAGTGCTTTCTGTTACTGTGGTATCCGTAGATGCTTCAGTCGTTGAGGAATCGGTATGTCCCTCAGTTGTTGTGGTGTCCGTGTCTGTTGTTGAAGGCAGTTCAGTGGTAGTGCTTTCTGTTACTGTGGTATCCGTAGATGCTTCAGTGGTTGAGGAATCGGTGGACCACGCAGTTGTTGTGGTGTCCGTGACTGTTGCTGAAGGCAGTTCAGTGGTAGTACTTTCTGTTACTGTGGTATCCGTTGAGGAGTCAGTCGTTGAGGAATCGGTGGAGCCCTCAGTTGTTGTGGTGTCCGTGACTGTTGTTGAAGGCAGTTCAGTGGTAGAACTTTCTGTTACTGTGGTATCCGTAGATGCTTCAGTCGTTGAGGAATCGGTGGAGCCCTCAGTTGTTGTGGTGTCCGTGACTGTTGTTGAAGGCAGTTCAGTGGTAGTACTTTCTGTTACTGTGGTATCCGTAGATGCTTCAGTCGTTGAGGAATCGGTGGAGCCCTCAGTTGTTGTGGTGTCCGTGACTGTTGTTGAAGGCAGTTCAGTGGTAGTACTTTCTGTTACTGTGGTATCCGTAGATGCTTCAGTCGTGGAGGAATCGGTGGAGCCCTCAGTTGTTGTGGTGTCCGTGACTGTTGTTGAAGGCAGTTCAGTGGTAGTACTTTCTGTTACTGTGGTATCCGTAGATCCTGCAGTCGTTGAGGAATCGGTGGAGCCCTCAGTTGTTGTGGTGTCCGTGACTGTTGTTGAAGGCAGTTCAGTGGTAGTACTTTCTGTTACTGTGGTATCCGTAGATCCTGCAGTCGTTGAGGAATCGGTATGTCCCTCAGTTGTTGTGGTGTCCGTGACTGTTGTTGAAGGCAGTTCAGTGGTAGTACTTTCTGTTACTGTGGTATCCGTAGATGCTTCAGTCGTTGAGGAATCGGTGGAGCCCTCAGTTGTTGTGGTGTCCGTGACTGTTGTTGAAGGCAGTTCAGTGGTAGTACTTTCTGTTACTGTGGTATCCGTAGATGCTTCAGTCGTTGAGGAATCGGTGGAGCCCTCAGTTGTTGTGGTGTCCGTGACTGTTGTTGAAGGCAGTTCAGTGGTATTACTTTCTGTTACTGTGGTATCCGTAGATCCTGCAGTCGTTGAGGAATCGGTGGAGCCCTCAGTTGTTGTGGTGTCCGTGACTGTTGTTGAAGGCAGTTCAGTGGTAGTACTTTCTGTTACTGTGGTATCCGTAGATCCTGCAGTCGTTGAGGAATCGGTGGAGCCCTCAGTTGTTGTGGTGTCCTTGACTGTTGTTGAAGGCAGTTCAGTGGTAGAACTTTCTGTTACTGTGGTATCCGTCGAGGAGTCAGTCGTTGAGGAATCGGTGGAGCCCTCAGTTGTTGTGGTGTCCGTGACTGTTGTTGAAGGCAGTTCAGTGGTAGTACTTTCTGTTACTGTGGTATCCGTTGAGGAGTCAGTCGTTGAGGAATCGGTGGAGCCCTCAGTTGTTGTGGTGTCCGTGACTGTTGTTGAAGGCTGTTCAGTGGTAGAACTTTCTGTTACTGTGGTATCCGTTGAGGAGTCAGTCGTTGAGGAATCGGTGGAGCCCTCAGTTGTTGTGGTGTCCGTGACTGTTGTTGACGGCAGTTCAGTGGTAGAACTTTCTGTTACTGTGGTATCCGTAGATGCTTCAGTCGTTGAGGAATCGGTGGAGCCCTCAGTTGTTGTGGTGTCCGTGACTGTTGTTGAAGGCAGTTCAGTGGTAGTACTTTCTGTTACTGTGGTATCCGTAGATGCTTCAGTCGTTGAGGAATCGGTGGAGCCCTCAGTTGTTGTGGTGTCCGTGACTGTTGTTGAAGGCAGTTCAGTGGTATTACTTTCTGTTACTGTGGTATCCGTTGAGGAGTCAGTCGTTGAGGAATCGGTGGAGCCCTCAGTTGTTGTGGTGTCCGTGACTGTTGTTGAAGGCAGTTCAGTGGTAGTACTTTCTGTTACTGTGGTATCCGTAGATCCTGCAGTCGTTGAGGAATCGGTGGAGCCCTCAGTTGTTGTGGTGTCCGTGACTGTTGTTGAAGGCAGTTCAGTGGTAGAACTTTCTGTTACTGTGGTATCCGTAGATGCTTCAGTCGTAGTTGTTGTGGTGTCCGTGACTGTTGTTGAAGGCAGTTCAGTGGTATTACTTTCTGTTACTGTGGTATCCGTAGATCCTGCAGTCGTTGAGGAATCGGTGGAGCCCTCAGTTGTTGTGGTGTCCGTGACTGTTGTTGAAGGCAGTTCAGTGGTAGTACTTTCTGTTACTGTGGTATCCGTAGATCCTGCAGTCGTTGAGGAATCGGTGGAGCCCTCAGTTGTTGTGGTGTCCGTGACTGTTGTTGAAGGCAGTTCAGTGGTAGAACTTTCTGTTACTGTGGTATCCGTAGATGCTTCAGTCGTTGAGGAATCGGTGGAGCCCTCAGTTGTTGTGATGTCCGTGACTATTGTTGAAGGCAGTTCAGTGGTAGTACTTTCTGTTACTGTGGTATCCGTAGATGCTGCAGTCGTTGAGGAATCGGTTGATTCCGCAGTTGTTGTGGTGTCCGTGACTGTTGTTGAAGGCAGTTCAGTGGTAGTACTTTCTGTTACTGTGGTATCCGTTGAGGAGTCAGTCGTTGAGGAATCGGTGGAGCCCTCAGTTGTTGTGGTGTCCGTGACTGTTGTTGAAGGCAGTTCAGTGGTAGTACTTTCTGTTACTGTGATATCCGTAGATGCTTCAGTCGTTGAAAAATCGGTATGGCCCTCAGTTGTTGTGGTGTCCGTGACTGTTGTTGAAGGCAGTTCAGTGGTAGTACTTTTTGTTACTGTGGTATCCGTAGATGCTTCTGTCGTTGAGGAATCGGTGGAGCCCTCAGTTGTTGTGGTGTCCTTGACTGTTGTTGAAGGCAGTTCAGTGGTAGTACTTTCTGTTACTGTGGTATCCGTTGAGGAGTCAGTCGTTGAGGAATCGGTGGAGCCCTCAGTTGTTGTGGTGTCTGTTACTGTTGTTGAAGGCAGTTCAGTGGTAGAACTTTCTGTTACTGTGGTATCCGTTGAGGAGTCAGTCGTTGAGGTATCGGTGGAGCCCTTAGTTGTTGTGGTGTCCGTGACTGTTGTTGAAGGCAGTTCAGTGGTAGTACTTTCTGTTACTGTTGTATCCGTTGAGGAGTCAGTCGTTGAGGAATCGGTGGAGCCCTCAGTTGTTGTGGTGTCCGTGACTGTTGTTGAAGGCAGTTCAGTGGTAGTACTTTCTGTTACTGTGGTATCCGTAGATACTTCAGTCGTTGAGGAATCGGTATGTCCCTCAGTTGTTGTGGTGTCCGTGACTGTTGTTGAAGGCAGTTCAGTGGTAGAACTTTCTGTTACTGTGGTATCCGTAGATGCTTCAGTCGTTGAGGAATCGGTGGAGCCCTCAGTTTTTGTGGTGTCCGTGACTGTTGTTGAAGGCAGTTCAGTGGTAGTACTTTCTGTTACTGTGGTATCCGTAGATGCTTCAGTCGTTGAGGAATCGGTGGAGCCCTCAGTTGTTGTGGTGTCCGTGACTGTTGTTGAAGGCAGTTCAGTGGTAGTACTTTCTGTTACTGTGGTATCCGTAGATCCTGCAGTCGTTGAGGAATCGGTGGAGCCCTGAGTTGTTGTGGTGTCCGTGACTGTTGTTGAAGGCAGTTCAGTGGTATTACTTTCTGTTAGTGTGGTATCCGTAGATCCTGCAGTCGTTGAGGAATCGGTGTAGCCTTCAGTTGTTGTGGTGTCCGTGACTGTTGTTGAAGGCAGTTCAGTGGTAGTACTTTCTGTTACTGTGGTATCCGTAGATACTTCAGTCGTTGAGGAATCGGTATGTCCCTCAGTTGTTGTGGTGTCCGTGTCTGTTGTTGAAGGCAGTTCAGTGGTAGTGCTTTCTGTTACTGTGGTATCCGTAGATGCTTCAGTCGTTGAGGAATCGGTATGTCCCTCAGTTGTTGTGGTGTCCGTGTCTGTTGTTGAAGGCAGTTCAGTGGTAGTGCTTTCTGTTACTGTGGTATCCGTAGATGCTTCAGTGGTTGAGGAATCGGTGGACCACGCAGTTGTTGTGGTGTCCGTGACTGTTGCTGAAGGCAGTTCAGTGGTAGTACTTTCTGTTACTGTGGTATCCGTTGAGGAGTCAGTCGTTGAGGAATCGGTGGAGCCCTCAGTTGTTGTGGTGTCCGTGACTGTTGTTGAAGGCAGTTCAGTGGTAGAACTTTCTGTTACTGTGGTATCCGTAGATGCTTCAGTCGTTGAGGAATCGGTGGACCACGCAGTTGTTGTGGTGTCCGTGACTGTTGCTGAAGGCAGTTCAGTGGTAGTACTTTCTGTTACTGTGGTATCCGTTGAGGAGTCAGTCGTTGAGGAATCGGTGGAGCCCTCAGTTGTTGTGGTGTCCGTGACTGTTGTTGAAGGCAGTTCAGTGGTAGAACTTTCTGTTACTGTGGTATCCGTAGATGCTTCAGTCGTTGAGGAATCGGTGGAGCCCTCAGTTGTTGTGATGTCCGTGACTATTGTTGAAGGCAGTTCAGTGGTAGTACTTTCTGTTACTGTGGTATCCGTAGATGCTGCAGTCGTTGAGGAATCGGTTGATTCCGCAGTTGTTGTGGTGTCCGTGACTGTTGTTGAAGGCAGTTCAGTGGTAGTACTTTCTGTTACTGTGGTCTCCGTTGAGGAGTCAGTCGTTGAGGAATCGGTGGAGCCCTCAGTTGTTGTGGTGTCCGTGACTGTTGTTGAAGGCAGTTCAGTGGTAGTACTTTCTGTTACTGTGATATCCGTAGATGCTTCAGTCGTTGAAGAATCGGTATGGCCCTCAGTTGTTGTGGTGTCCGTGACTGTTGTTGAAGGCAGTTCAGTGGTAGTACTTTTTGTTACTGTGGTATCCGTAGATGCTTCTGTCGTTGAGGAATCGGTGGAGCCCTCAGTTGTTGTGGTGTCCTTGACTGTTGTTGAAGGCAGTTCAGTGGTAGTACTTTCTGTTACTGTGGTATCCGTTGAGAAGTCAGTCGTTGAGGAATCGGTGGAGCCCTCAGTTGTTGTGGTGTCCGTGTCTGTTGTTGAAGGCAGTTTAGTGGTAGAACTTTCTGTTACTGTGGTATCCGTTGAGGAGTCAGTCGTTGAGGAATCGGTGGAGCCCTCAGTTGTTGTGGTGTCCGTGACTGTTGTTGAAGGCTGTTCAGTGGTAGAACTTTCTGTTACTGTGGTATCCGTTGAGGAGTCAGTCGTTGAGGAATCGGTGGAGCCCTCAGTTGTTGTGGTGTCCGTGACTGTTGTTGAAGGCAGTTCAGTGGTAGTACTTTCTGTTACTGTGGTATCCGTTGAGGAGTCAGTCGTTGAGGAATCGGTGGAGCCCTCAGTTGTTGTGGTGTCCGTGACTGTTGTTGACGGCAGTTCAGTGGTAGAACTTTCTGTTACTGTGGTATCCGTAGATGCTTCAGTCGTTGAGGAATCGGTGGAGCCCTCAGTTGTTGTGGTGTCCGTGACTGTTGTTGAAGGCAGTTCAGTGGTAGTACTTTCTGTTACTGTGGTATCCGTAGATGCTTCAGTCGTTGAGGAATCGGTGGAGCCCTCAGTTGTTGTGGTGTCCGTGACTGTTGTTGAAGGCAGTTCAGTGGTATTACTTTCTGTTACTGTGGTATCCGTTGAGGAGTCAGTCGTTGAGGAATCGGTGGAGCCCTCAGTTGTTGTGGTGTCCGTGACTGTTGTTGAAGGCAGTTCAGTGGTAGTACTTTCTGTTACTGTGGTATCCGTAGATCCTGCAGTCGTTGAGGAATCGGTGGAGCCCTCAGTTGTTGTGGTGTCCGTGACTGTTGTTGAAGGCAGTTCAGTGGTAGAACTTTCTGTTACTGTGGTATCCGTAGATGCTTCAGTCGTTGAGGAATCGGTGGAGCCCTCAGTTGTTGTGATGTCCGTGACTATTGTTGAAGGCAGTTCAGTGGTAGTACTTTCTGTTACTGTGGTATCCGTAGATGCTGCAGTCGTTGAGGAATCGGTTGATTCCGCAGTTGTTGTGGTGTCCGTGACTGTTGTTGAAGGCAGTTCAGTGGTAGTACTTTCTGTTACTTTGGTATCCGTTGAGGAGTCAGTCGTTGAGGAATCGGTGGAGCCCTCAGTTGTTGTGGTGTCCGTGACTGTTGTTGAAGGCAGTTCAGTGGTAGTACTTTCTGTTACTGTGATATCCGTAGATGCTTCAGTCGTTGAAAAATCGGTATGGCCCTCAGTTGTTGTGGTGTCCGTGACTGTTGTTGAAGGCAGTTCAGTGGTAGTACTTTTTGTTACTGTGGTATCCGTAGATGCTTCTGTCGTTGAGGAATCGGTGGAGCCCTCAGTTGTTGTGGTGTCCTTGACTGTTGTTGAAGGCAGTTCAGTGGTAGTACTTTCTGTTACTGTGGTATCCGTTGAGGAGTCAGTCGTTGAGGAATCGGTGGAGCCCTCAGTTGTTGTGGTGTCCGTGACTGTTGTTGAAGGCAGTTCAGTGGTAGTACTTTCTGTTACTGTGGTATCCGTTGAGGAGTCAGTCGTTGAGGAATCGGTGGAGCCCTCAGTTGTTGTGGTGTCCGTGACTGTTGTTGAAGGCAGTTCAGTGGTAGAACTTTCTGTTACTGTGGTATCCGTTGAGGAGTCAGTCGTTGAGGAATCGGTGGAGCCCTCAGTTGTTGTGGTGTCCGTGACTGTTGTTGAAGGCAGTTCAGTGGTAGTACTTTCTGTTACTGTGGTATCCGTTGAGGAGTCAGTCGTTGAGGAATCGGTGGAGCCCTCAGTTGTTGTGGTGTCCGTGACTGTTGTTGAAGGCAGTTCAATGGTAGTACTTTCTGTTACTGTGGTATCCGTAGATACTTCAGTCGTTGAGGAATCGGAATGTCCCTCAGTTGTTGTGGTGTCCGTGACTGTTGTTGAAGGCAGTTCAGTGGTAGAACTTTCTGTTACTGTGGTATCCGTAGATGCTTCAGTCGTTGAGGAATCGGTGGAGCCCTCAGTTGTTGTGGTGTCCGTGACTGTTGTTGAAGGCAGTTCAGTGGTAGTACTTTCTGTTACTGTGATATCCGTAGATGCTTCAGTCGTTGAAAAATCGGTATGGCCCTCAGTTGTTGTGGTGTCCGTGACTGTTGTTGAAGGCAGTTCAGTGGTAGTACTTTTTGTTACTGTGGTATCCGTAGATGCTTCTGTCGTTGAGGAATCGGTGGAGCCCTCAGTTGTTGTGGTGTCCGTGACTGTTGTTGAAGGCAGTTCAGTGGTAGTACTTTCTGTTACTGTGGTATCCGTTGAGGAGTCAGTCGTTGAGGAATCGGTGGAGCCCTCAGTTGTTGTGGTGTCCGTGACTGTTGTTGAAGGCAGTTCAGTGGTAGTACTTTCTGTTACTGTGGTATCCGTAGATACTTCAGTCGTTGAGGAATCGGTATGTCCCTCAGTTGTTGTGGTGTCCGTGACTGTTGTTGAAGGCAGTTCAGTGGTAGTACTTTTTGTTACTGTGGTATCCGTAGATGCTTCTGTCGTTGAGGAATCGGTGGAGCCCTCAGTTGTTGTGGTGTCCTTGACTGTTGTTGAAGGCAGTTCAGTGGTAGTACTTTCTGTTACTGTGGTATCCGTTGAGAAGTCAGTCGTTGAGGAATCGGTGGAGCCCTCAGTTGTTGTGGTGTCCGTGACTGTTGTTGAAGGCAGTTTAGTGGTAGAACTTTCTGTTACTGTGGTATCCGTTGAGGAGTCAGTCGTTGAGGAATCGGTGGAGCCCTCAGTTGTTGTGGTGTCCGTGACTGTTGTTGAAGGCAGTTCAGTGGTAGAACTTTCTGTTACTGTGGTATCCGTTGAGGAGTCAGTCGTTGAGGAATCGGTGGAGCCCTCAGTTGATGTGGTGTCCGTGACTGTTGTTGAAGGCAGTTCAGTGGTAGAACTTTCTGTTACTGTGGTATCCGTAGATGTTTCAGTCGTTGAGGAATCGGTGGAGCCGTCAGTTGTTGTGGTGTCCGTGACTGTTGTTGAAGGCAGTTCAGTGGTAGTACTTTCTGTTACTGTGGTATCCGTCGATGTTTCAGTCGTTGAGGAATCGGTGGAGCCCTCAGTTGTTGTGGTGTCCGTGACTGTTGTTGAAGGCAGTTCAGTGGTAGTACTTTCTGTTACTGTGGTATCCGTAGATACTTCAATCGTTGAGGAATCGGTATGTCCCTCAGTTGTTGTGGTGTCCGTGACTGTTGTTGAAAGCAGTTCAGTGGTAGAACTTTCTGTTACTGTGGTATCCGTAGATGCTTCAGTCGTTGAGGAATCGGTGGAGCCCTCAGTTGTTGTGGTGTCCGTGACTGTTGTTAAAGGCAGTTCAGTGGTAGTACTTTCTGTTACTGTGGTATCTGTGGATGCTTCAGTCGTTGAGGAATCGGTGGAGCCCTCAGTTGTTGTGGTGTCCGTGACTGTTGTTGAAGGCAGTTCAGTGGTAGTACTTTCTGTTACTGTGATATCCGTAGATGCTTCAGTCGTTGAAGAATCGGTATGGCCCTCAGTTGTTGTGGTGTCCGTGACTGTTGTTGAAGGCAGTTCAGTGGTAGTACTTTTTGTTACTGTGGTATCCGTAGATGCTTCTGTCGTTGAGGAATCGGTGGAGCCCTCAGTTGTTGTGGTGTCCTTGACTGTTGTTGAAGGCAGTTCAGTGGTAGTACTTTCTGTTACTGTGGTATCCGTTGAGAAGTCAGTCGTTGAGGAATCGGTGGAGCCCTCAGTTGTTGTGGTGTCCGTGACTGTTGTTGAAGGCAGTTTAGTGGTAGAACTTTCTGGTACTGTGGTATCCGTTGAGGAGTCAGTCGTTGAGGAATCGGTGGAGCCCTCAGTTGTTGTGGTGTCCGTGACTGTTGTTGAAGGCAGTTCAGTGGTAGTACTTTCTGTTACTGTGGTATCCGTTGAGGAGTCAGTCGTTGAGGAATCGGTGGAGCCCTCAGTTGTTGTGGTGTCCGTGACTGTTGTTGAAGGCAGTTCAGTGGTAGAACTTTCTGTTACTGTGGTATCCGTTGAGGAGTCAGTCGTTGAGGAATCGGTGGAGCCCTCAGTTGTTGTGGTGTCCGTGACTGTTGTTGAAGGCAGTTCAGTGGTAGTACTTTCTGTTACTGTGGTATCCGTTGAGGAGTCAGTCGTTGAGGAATCGGTGGAGCCCTCAGTTGTTGTGGTGTCCGTGACTGTTGTTGAAAGCAGTTCAGTGGTAGTTTTTTCTGCTACTGTGGTATCAGTTGAGGAGTCAGTCGAAGAGGAATCGGTGGAGCCCTCAGTTGTTGTGGTGTCCGTGACTGTTGTTGAAGGCAGTTCAGTGGTAGAACTTTCTGTTACTGTGGTATCAGTTGAGGAGTCAGTCGTTGAAGAATCGGTATGGCCCTCAGTTGTTGTGGTGTCCGTGACTGTTGTTGAAGGCAGTTCAGTGGTAGTACTTTCAGTTACTGTGGTATCCGTTGAGGAGTCAGTCGTTGAGGAATCGGTGGAGCCCTCAGTTGTTGTGGTGTCCGTGACTGTTGTTGAAGGCAGTTCAGTGGTAGAACTTTCTGTTACTGTGGTATCCGTTGAGGAGTCAGTCGTTGAGGAATCGGTGGAGCCCTCAGTTGATGTGGTGTCCGTGACTGTTGTTGAAGGCAGTTCAGTGGTAGAACTTTCTGTTACTGTGGTATCCGTAGATGTTTCAGTCGTTGAGGAATCGGTGGAGCCGTCAGTTGTTGTGGTGTCCGTGACTGTTGTTGAAGGCAGTTCAGTGGTAGTACTTTCTGTTACTGTGGTATCCGTAGATGTTTCAGTCGTTGAGGAATCGGTGGAGCCCTCAGTTGTTGTGGTGTCCGTGACTGTTGTTGAAGGCAGTTCAGTGGTAGTACTTTCTGTTACTGTGGTATCCGTAGATACTTCAGTCGTTGAGGAATCGGTATGTCCCTCAGTTGTTGTGGTGTCCGTGACTGTTGTTGAAGGCAGTTCAGTGGTAGAACTTTCTGTTACTGTGGTATCCGTAGATGCTTCAGTCGTTGAGGAATCGGTGGAGCCCTCAGTTGTTGTGGTGTCCGTGACTGTTGTTAAAGGCAGTTCAGTGGTAGTACTTTCTGTTACTGTGGTATCTGTAGATGCTTCAGTCGTTGAGGAATCGGTGGAGCCCTCAGTTGTTGTGGTGCCCGTGACTGTTGTTGAAGGCAGTTCAGTGGTAGTACTTTCTGTTACTGTGGTATCCGTAGATCCTGCAGTCGTTGAGGAATCGGTGGAGCCCTCAGTTGTTGTGGTGTCCGTGACTGTTGTTGAAGGCAGTTCAGTGGTATTACTTTCTGTTAGTGTGGTATCCGTAGATCCTGCAGTCGTTGAGGAATCGGTGGAGCCTTCAGTTGTTGTAGTGTCCGTGACTGTTGTTGAAGGCAGTTCAGTGGTAGTACTTTCTGTTACTGTGGTATCCGTAGATACTTCAGTCGTTAAGGAATCGGTATGTCCCTCAGTTGTTGTGGTGTCAGTGTCTGTTGTTGAAGGCAGTTCAGTGGTAGTGCTTTCTGTTACTGTGGTATCCGTAGATGCTTCAGTCGTTGAGGAATCGGTATGTCCCTCAGTTGTTGTGGTGTCCGTGTCTGTTGTTGAAGGCAGTTCAGTGGTAGTGCTTTCTGTTACTGTGGTATCCGTTGATGCTTCAGTCGTTGAGGAATCGGTGGACCACGCAGTTGTTGTGGTGTCCGTGACTGTTGCTGAAGGCAGTTCAGTGGTAGTACTTTCTGTTACTGTGGTATCCGTTGAGGAGTCAGTCGTTGAGGATTCGGTGGAGCCCTCAGTTGTTGTGGTGTCCGTGACTGTTGTTGAAGGCAGTTCAGTGGTAGAACTTTCTGTTACTGTGGTATCCGTAGATGCTTCAGTCGTTGAGGAATCGGTGGAGCCCTCAGTTGTTGTGATGTCCGTGACTATTGTTGAAGGCAGTTCAGTGGTAGTACTTTCTGTTACTGTGGTATCCGTAGATGCTGCAGTCGTTGAGGAATCGGTTGATTCCGCAGTTGTTGTGGTGTCCGTGACTGTTGTTGAAGGCAGTTCAGTGGTAGTACTTTCTGTTACTGTGGTATCCGTTGAGGAGTCAGTCGTTGAGGAATCGGTGGAGCCCTCAGTTGTTGTGGTGTCCGTGACTGTTGTTGAAGGCAGTTCAGTGGTAGTACTTTCTGTTACTGTGATATCCGTAGATGCTTCAGTCGTTGAAAAATCGGTATGGCCCTCAGTTGTTGTGGTGTCCGTGACTGTTGTTGAAGGCAGTTCAGTGGTAGTACTTTTTGTTACTGTGGTATCCGTAGATGCTTCTGTCGTTGAGGAATCGGTGGAGCCCTCAGTTGTTGTGGTGTCCTTGACTGTTGTTGAAGGCAGTTCAGTGGTAGTACTTTCTGTTACTGTGGTATCCGTTGAGGAGTCAGTCGTTGAGGAATCGGTGGAGCCCTCAGTTGTTGTGGTGTCCGTGACTGTTGTTGAAGGCAGTTCAGTGGTAGAACTTTCTGTTACTGTGGTATCCGTCGAGGAGTCAGTCGTTGAGGAATCGGTGGAGCCCTCAGTTGTTGTGGTGTCCGTGACTGTTGTTGAAGGCAGTTCAGTGGTAGTACTTTCTGTTACTGTGGTATCCGTTGAGGAGTCAGTCGTTGAGGAATCGGTGGAGCCCTCAGTTGTTGTGGTGTCCGTGACTGTTGTTGAAGGCTGTTCAGTGGTAGTACTTTCTGTTACTGTGGTATCCGTTGAGAAGTCAGTCGTTGAGGAATCGGTGGAGCCCTCAGTTGTTGTGGTGTCCGTGACTGTTGTTGAAGGCAGTTCAGTGGTAGTACTTTCTGTTACTGTGGTATCCGTTGAGGAGTCAGTCGTTGAGGAATCGGTGGAGCCCTCAGTTGTTGTGGTGTCCGTGACTGTTGTTGAAGGCAGTTCAGTGGTAGAACTTTCTGTTACTGTGGTATCCGTCGAGGAGTCAGTCGTTGAGGAATCGGTGGAGCCCTCAGTTGTTGTGGTGTCCGTGACTGTTGTTGAAGGCAGTTCAGTGGTAGTACTTTCTGTTACTGTGGTATCCGTTGAGGAGTCAGTCGTTGAGGAATCGGTGGAGCCCTCAGTTGTTGTGGTGTCCGTGACTGTTGTTGAAGGCTGTTCAGTGGTAGAACTTTCTGTTACTGTGGTATCCGTTGAGGAGTCAGTCGTTGAGGAATCGGTGGAGCCCTCAGTTGTTGTGGTGTCCGTGACTGTTGTTGAAGGCAGTTCAGTGGTAGTACTTTCTGTTACTGTGGTATCCGTTGAGGAGGCAGTCGTTGAGGAATCGGTGGAGCCCTCAGTTGTTGTGGTGTCCGTGACTGTTGTTGAAGGCAGTTCAGTGGTAGAACTTTCTGTTACTGTGGTATCCGTAGATGCTTCAGTCGTTGAGGAATCGGTGGAGCCCTCAGTTGTTGTGGTGTCCGTGACTGTTGTTGAAGGCAGTTCAGTGGTAGTACTTTCTGTTACTGTGGTATCCGTAGATGCTTCAGTCGTTGAGGAATCGGTGGAGCCCTCAGTTGTTGTGGTGTCCGTGACTGTTGTTGAAGGCAGTTCAGTGGTAGTACTTTCTGTTACTGTGGTATCCGTAGATGCTTCAGTCGTGGAGGAATCGGTGGAGCCCTCAGTTGTTGTGGTGTCCGTGACTGTTGTTGAAGGCAGTTCAGTGGTAGTACTTTCTGTTACTGTGGTATCCGTAGATCCTGCAGTCGTTGAGGAATCGGTGGAGCCCTCAGTTGTTGTGGTGTCCGTGACTGTTGTTGAAGGCAGTTCAGTGGTAGTACTTTCTGTTACTGTGGTATCCGTAGATCCTGCAGTCGTTGAGGAATCGGTATGTCCCTCAGTTGTTGTGGTGTCCGTGACTGTTGTTGAAGGCAGTTCAGTGGTAGTACTTTCTGTTACTGTGGTATCCGTAGATGCTTCAGTCGTTGAGGAATCGGTGGAGCCCTCAGTTGTTGTGGTGTCCGTGACTGTTGTTGAAGGCAGTTCAGTGGTAGTACTTTCTGTTACTGTGGTATCCGTAGATGCTTCAGTCGTTGAGGAATCGGTGGAGCCCTCAGTTGTTGTGGTGTCCGTGACTGTTGTTGAAGGCAGTTCAGTGGTATTACTTTCTGTTACTGTGGTATCCGTAGATCCTGCAGTCGTTGAGGAATCGGTGGAGCCCTCAGTTGTTGTGGTGTCCGTGACTGTTGTTGAAGGCAGTTCAGTGGTAGTACTTTCTGTTACTGTGGTATCCGTAGATCCTGCAGTCGTTGAGGAATCGGTGGAGCCCTCAGTTGTTGTGGTGTCCGTGACTGTTGTTGAAGGCAGTTCAGTGGTAGAACTTTCTGTTACTGTGGTATCCGTCGAGGAGTCAGTCGTTGAGGAATCGGTGGAGCCCTCAGTTGTTGTGGTGTCCGTGACTGTTGTTGAAGGCAGTTCAGTGGTAGTACTTTCTGTTACTGTGGTATCCGTTGAGGAGTCAGTCGTTGAGGAATCGGTGGAGCCCTCAGTTGTTGTGGTGTCCGTGACTGTTGTTGAAGGCAGTTCAGTGGTAGAACTTTCTGTTACTGTGGTATCCGTAGATGCTTCAGTCGTAGTTGTTGTGGTGTCCGTGACTGTTGTTGAAGGCAGTTCAGTGGTAGTACTTTCTGTTACTGTGGTATCCGTTGAGGAGTCAGTCGTTGAGGAATCGGTGGAGCCCTCAGTTGTTGTGGTGTCCGTGACTGTTGTTGAAGGCAGTTCAGTGGTAGAACTTTCTGTTACTGTGGTATCCGTAGATGCTTCAGTCGTAGTTGTTGTGGTGTCCGTGACTGTTGTTGAAGGCAGTTCAGTGGTATTACTTTCTGTTACTGTGGTATCCGTAGATCCTGCAGTCGTTGAGGAATCGGTGGAGCCCTCAGTTGTTGTGGTGTCCTTGACTGTTGTTGAAGGCAGTTCAGTGGTAGTACTTTCTGTTACTGTGGTATCCGTAGATCCTGCAGTCGTTGAGGAATCGGTGGAGCCCTCAGTTGTTGTGATGTCCGTGACTGTTGTTGAAGGCAGTTCAGTGGTAGAACTTTCTGTTACTGTGGTATCCGTAGATGCTTCAGTCGTTGAGGAATCGGTGGAGCCCTCAGTTGTTGTGATGTCCGTGACTATTGTTGAAGGCAGTTCAGTGGTAGTACTTTCTGTTACTGTGGTATCCGTAGATGCTGCAGTCGTTGAGGAATCGGTTGATTCCGCAGTTGTTGTGGTGTCCGTGACTGTTGTTGAAGGCAGTTCAGTGGTAGTACTTTCTGTTACTGTGGTATCCGTTGAGGAGTCAGTCGTTGAGGAATCGGTGGAGCCCTCAGTTGTTGTGGTGTCCGTGACTGTTGTTGAAGGCAGTTCAGTGGTAGTACTTTCTGTTACTGTGATATCCGTAGATGCTTCAGTCGTTGAAAAATCGGTATGGCCCTCAGTTGTTGTGGTGTCCGTGACTGTTGTTGAAGGCAGTTCAGTGGTAGTACTTTTTGTTACTGTGGTATCCGTAGATGCTTCTGTCGTTGAGGAATCGGTGGAGCCCTCAGTTGTTGTGGTGTCCTTGACTGTTGTTGAAGGCAGTTCAGTGGTAGTACTTTCTGTTACTGTGGTATCCGTTGAGGAGTCAGTCGTTGAGGAATCGGTGGAGCCCTCAGTTGTTGTGGTGTCTGTTACTGTTGTTGAAGGCAGTTCAGTGGTAGAACTTTCTGTTACTGTGGTATCCGTTGAGGAGTCAGTCGTTGAGGTATCGGTGGAGCCCTCAGTTGTTGTGGTGTCCGTGACTGTTGTTGAAGGCAGTTCAGTGGTAGTACTTTCTGTTACTGTGGTATCCGTTGAGGAGTCAGTCGTTGAGGAATCGGTGGAGCCCTCAGTTGTTGTGGTGTCCGTGACTGTTGTTGAAGGCAGTTCAGTGGTAGTACTTTCTGTTACTGTGGTATCCGTAGATACTTCAGTCGTTGAGGAATCGGTATGTCCCTCAGTTGTTGTGGTGTCCGTGACTGTTGTTGAAGGCAGTTCAGTGGTAGAACTTTCTGTTACTGTGGTATCCGTAGATGCTTCAGTCGTTGAGGAATCGGTGGAGCCCTCAGTTTTTGTGGTGTCCGTGACTGTTGTTGAAGGCAGTTCAGTGGTAGTACTTTCTGTTACTGTGGTATCCGTAGATGCTTCAGTCGTTGAGGAATCGGTGGAGCCCTCAGTTGTTGTGGTGTCCGTGACTGTTGTTGAAGGCAGTTCAGTGGTAGTACTTTCTGTTACTGTGGTATCCGTAGATCCTGCAGTCGTTGAGGAATCGGTGGAGCCCTGAGTTGTTGTGGTGTCCGTGACTGTTGTTGAAGGCAGTTCAGTGGTATTACTTTCTGTTAGTGTGGTATCCGTAGATCCTGCAGTCGTTGAGGAATCGGTGTAGCCTTCAGTTGTTGTGGTGTCCGTGACTGTTGTTGAAGGCAGTTCAGTGGTAGTACTTTCTGTTACTGTGGTATCCGTAGATACTTCAGTCGTTGAGGAATCGGTATGTCCCTCAGTTGTTGTGGTGTCCGTGTCTGTTGTTGAAGGCAGTTCAGTGGTAGTGCTTTCTGTTACTGTGGTATCCGTAGATGCTTCAGTCGTTGAGGAATCGGTATGTCCCTCAGTTGTTGTGGTGTCCGTGTCTGTTGTTGAAGGCAGTTCAGTGGTAGTGCTTTCTGTTACTGTGGTATCCGTAGATGCTTCAGTGGTTGAGGAATCGGTGGACCACGCAGTTGTTGTGGTGTCCGTGACTGTTGCTGAAGGCAGTTCAGTGGTAGTACTTTCTGTTACTGTGGTATCCGTTGAGGAGTCAGTCGTTGAGGAATCGGTGGAGCCCTCAGTTGTTGTGGTGTCCGTGACTGTTGTTGAAGGCAGTTCAGTGGTAGAACTTTCTGTTACTGTGGTATCCGTAGATGCTTCAGTCGTTGAGGAATCGGTGGAGCCCTCAGTTGTTGTGGTGTCCGTGACTGTTGTTGAAGGCAGTTCAGTGGTAGTACTTTCTGTTACTGTGGTATCCGTAGATGCTTCAGTCGTTGAGGAATCGGTGGAGCCCTCAGTTGTTGTGGTGTCCGTGACTGTTGTTGAAGGCAGTTCAGTGGTAGTACTTTCTGTTACTGTGGTATCCGTAGATGCTTCAGTCGTGGAGGAATCGGTGGAGCCCTCAGTTGTTGTGGTGTCCGTGACTGTTGTTGAAGGCAGTTCAGTGGTAGTACTTTCTGTTACTGTGGTATCCGTAGATCCTGCAGTCGTTGAGGAATCGGTGGAGCCCTCAGTTGTTGTGGTGTCCGTGACTGTTGTTGAAGGCAGTTCAGTGGTAGTACTTTCTGTTACTGTGGTATCCGTAGATCCTGCAGTCGTTGAGGAATCGGTATGTCCCTCAGTTGTTGTGGTGTCCGTGACTGTTGTTGAAGGCAGTTCAGTGGTAGTACTTTCTGTTACTGTGGTATCCGTAGATGCTTCAGTCGTTGAGGAATCGGTGGAGCCCTCAGTTGTTGTGGTGTCCGTGACTGTTGTTGAAGGCAGTTCAGTGGTAGTACTTTCTGTTACTGTGGTATCCGTAGATGCTTCAGTCGTTGAGGAATCGGTGGAGCCCTCAGTTGTTGTGGTGTCCGTGACTGTTGTTGAAGGCAGTTCAGTGGTATTACTTTCTGTTACTGTGGTATCCGTAGATCCTGCAGTCGTTGAGGAATCGGTGGAGCCCTCAGTTGTTGTGGTGTCCGTGACTGTTGTTGAAGGCAGTTCAGTGGTAGTACTTTCTGTTACTGTGGTATCCGTAGATCCTGCAGTCGTTGAGGAATCGGTGGAGCCCTCAGTTGTTGTGGTGTCCTTGACTGTTGTTGAAGGCAGTTCAGTGGTAGAACTTTCTGTTACTGTGGTATCCGTCGAGGAGTCAGTCGTTGAGGAATCGGTGGAGCCCTCAGTTGTTGTGGTGTCCGTGACTGTTGTTGAAGGCAGTTCAGTGGTAGTACTTTCTGTTACTGTGGTATCCGTTGAGGAGTCAGTCGTTGAGGAATCGGTGGAGCCCTCAGTTGTTGTGGTGTCCGTGACTGTTGTTGAAGGCTGTTCAGTGGTAGAACTTTCTGTTACTGTGGTATCCGTTGAGGAGTCAGTCGTTGAGGAATCGGTGGAGCCCTCAGTTGTTGTGGTGTCCGTGACTGTTGTTGAAGGCAGTTCAGTGGTAGTACTTTCTGTTACTGTGGTATCCGTTGAGGAGTCAGTCGTTGAGGAATCGGTGGAGCCCTCAGTTGTTGTGGTGTCCGTGACTGTTGTTGAAGGCAGTTCAGTGGTAGAACTTTCTGTTACTGTGGTATCCGTAGATGCTTCAGTCGTAGTTGTTGTGGTGTCCGTGACTGTTGTTGAAGGCAGTTCAGTGGTATTACTTTCTGTTACTGTGGTATCCGTAGATCCTGCAGTCGTTGAGGAATCGGTGGAGCCCTCAGTTGTTGTGGTGTCCGTGACTGTTGTTGAAGGCAGTTCAGTGGTAGTACTTTCTGTTACTGTGGTATCCGTAGATCCTGCAGTCGTTGAGGAATCGGTGGAGCCCTCAGTTGTTGTGGTGTCCGTGACTGTTGTTGAAGGCAGTTCAGTGGTAGAACTTTCTGTTACTGTGGTATCCGTAGATGCTTCAGTCGTTGAGGAATCGGTGGAGCCCTCAGTTGTTGTGATGTCCGTGACTATTGTTGAAGGCAGTTCAGTGGTAGTACTTTCTGTTACTGTGGTATCCGTAGATGCTGCAGTCGTTGAGGAATCGGTTGATTCCGCAGTTGTTGTGGTGTCCGTGACTGTTGTTGAAGGCAGTTCAGTGGTAGTACTTTCTGTTACTGTGGTATCCGTTGAGGAGTCAGTCGTTGAGGAATCGGTGGAGCCCTCAGTTGTTGTGGTGTCCGTGACTGTTGTTGAAGGCAGTTCAGTGGTAGTACTTTCTGTTACTGTGATATCCGTAGATGCTTCAGTCGTTGAAAAATCGGTATGGCCCTCAGTTGTTGTGGTGTCCGTGACTGTTGTTGAAGGCAGTTCAGTGGTAGTACTTTTTGTTACTGTGGTATCCGTAGATGCTTCTGTCGTTGAGGAATCGGTGGAGCCCTCAGTTGTTGTGGTGTCCTTGACTGTTGTTGAAGGCAGTTCAGTGGTAGTACTTTCTGTTACTGTGGTATCCGTTGAGGAGTCAGTCGTTGAGGAATCGGTGGAGCCCTCAGTTGTTGTGGTGTCTGTTACTGTTGTTGAAGGCAGTTCAGTGGTAGAACTTTCTGTTACTGTGGTATCCGTTGAGGAGTCAGTCGTTGAGGTATCGGTGGAGCCCTTAGTTGTTGTGGTGTCCGTGACTGTTGTTGAAGGCAGTTCAGTGGTAGTACTTTCTGTTACTGTTGTATCCGTTGAGGAGTCAGTCGTTGAGGAATCGGTGGAGCCCTCAGTTGTTGTGGTGTCCGTGACTGTTGTTGAAGGCAGTTCAGTGGTAGTACTTTCTGTTACTGTGGTATCCGTAGATACTTCAGTCGTTGAGGAATCGGTATGTCCCTCAGTTGTTGTGGTGTCCGTGACTGTTGTTGAAGGCAGTTCAGTGGTAGAACTTTCTGTTACTGTGGTATCCGTAGATGCTTCAGTCGTTGAGGAATCGGTGGAGCCCTCAGTTTTTGTGGTGTCCGTGACTGTTGTTGAAGGCAGTTCAGTGGTAGTACTTTCTGTTACTGTGGTATCCGTAGATGCTTCAGTCGTTGAGGAATCGGTGGAGCCCTCAGTTGTTGTGGTGTCCGTGACTGTTGTTGAAGGCAGTTCAGTGGTAGTACTTTCTGTTACTGTGGTATCCGTAGATCCTGCAGTCGTTGAGGAATCGGTGGAGCCCTGAGTTGTTGTGGTGTCCGTGACTGTTGTTGAAGGCAGTTCAGTGGTATTACTTTCTGTTAGTGTGGTATCCGTAGATCCTGCAGTCGTTGAGGAATCGGTGTAGCCTTCAGTTGTTGTGGTGTCCGTGACTGTTGTTGAAGGCAGTTCAGTGGTAGTACTTTCTGTTACTGTGGTATCCGTAGATACTTCAGTCGTTGAGGAATCGGTATGTCCCTCAGTTGTTGTGGTGTCCGTGTCTGTTGTTGAAGGCAGTTCAGTGGTAGTGCTTTCTGTTACTGTGGTATCCGTAGATGCTTCAGTCGTTGAGGAATCGGTATGTCCCTCAGTTGTTGTGGTGTCCGTGTCTGTTGTTGAAGGCAGTTCAGTGGTAGTGCTTTCTGTTACTGTGGTATCCGTAGATGCTTCAGTGGTTGAGGAATCGGTGGACCACGCAGTTGTTGTGGTGTCCGTGACTGTTGCTGAAGGCAGTTCAGTGGTAGTACTTTCTGTTACTGTGGTATCCGTTGAGGAGTCAGTCGTTGAGGAATCGGTGGAGCCCTCAGTTGTTGTGGTGTCCGTGACTGTTGTTGAAGGCAGTTCAGTGGTAGAACTTTCTGTTACTGTGGTATCCGTAGATGCTTCAGTCGTTGAGGAATCGGTGGACCACGCAGTTGTTGTGGTGTCCGTGACTGTTGCTGAAGGCAGTTCAGTGGTAGTACTTTCTGTTACTGTGGTATCCGTTGAGGAGTCAGTCGTTGAGGAATCGGTGGAGCCCTCAGTTGTTGTGGTGTCCGTGACTGTTGTTGAAGGCAGTTCAGTGGTAGAACTTTCTGTTACTGTGGTATCCGTAGATGCTTCAGTCGTTGAGGAATCGGTGGAGCCCTCAGTTGTTGTGATGTCCGTGACTATTGTTGAAGGCAGTTCAGTGGTAGTACTTTCTGTTACTGTGGTATCCGTAGATGCTGCAGTCGTTGAGGAATCGGTTGATTCCGCAGTTGTTGTGGTGTCCGTGACTGTTGTTGAAGGCAGTTCAGTGGTAGTACTTTCTGTTACTGTGGTCTCCGTTGAGGAGTCAGTCGTTGAGGAATCGGTGGAGCCCTCAGTTGTTGTGGTGTCCGTGACTGTTGTTGAAGGCAGTTCAGTGGTAGTACTTTCTGTTACTGTGATATCCGTAGATGCTTCAGTCGTTGAAGAATCGGTATGGCCCTCAGTTGTTGTGGTGTCCGTGACTGTTGTTGAAGGCAGTTCAGTGGTAGTACTTTTTGTTACTGTGGTATCCGTAGATGCTTCTGTCGTTGAGGAATCGGTGGAGCCCTCAGTTGTTGTGGTGTCCTTGACTGTTGTTGAAGGCAGTTCAGTGGTAGTACTTTCTGTTACTGTGGTATCCGTTGAGAAGTCAGTCGTTGAGGAATCGGTGGAGCCCTCAGTTGTTGTGGTGTCCGTGTCTGTTGTTGAAGGCAGTTTAGTGGTAGAACTTTCTGTTACTGTGGTATCCGTTGAGGAGTCAGTCGTTGAGGAATCGGTGGAGCCCTCAGTTGTTGTGGTGTCCGTGACTGTTGTTGAAGGCAGTTCAGTGGTATTACTTTCTGTTACTGTGGTATCCGTAGATCCTGCAGTCGTTGAGGAATCGGTGGAGCCCTCAGTTGTTGTGGTGTCCGTGACTGTTGTTGAAGGCAGTTCAGTGGTAGTACTTTCTGTTACTGTGGTATCCGTAGATCCTGCAGTCGTTGAGGAATCGGTGGAGCCCTCAGTTGTTGTGGTGTCCGTGACTGTTGTTGAAGGCAGTTCAGTGGTAGAACTTTCTGTTACTGTGGTATCCGTAGATGCTTCAGTCGTTGAGGAATCGGTGGAGCCCTCAGTTGTTGTGATGTCCGTGACTATTGTTGAAGGCAGTTCAGTGGTAGTACTTTCTGTTACTGTGGTATCCGTAGATGCTGCAGTCGTTGAGGAATCGGTTGATTCCGCAGTTGTTGTGGTGTCCGTGACTGTTGTTGAAGGCAGTTCAGTGGTAGTACTTTCTGTTACTGTGGTATCCGTTGAGGAGTCAGTCGTTGAGGAATCGGTGGAGCCCTCAGTTGTTGTGGTGTCCGTGACTGTTGTTGAAGGCAGTTCAGTGGTAGTACTTTCTGTTACTGTGATATCCGTAGATGCTTCAGTCGTTGAAAAATCGGTATGGCCCTCAGTTGTTGTGGTGTCCGTGACTGTTGTTGAAGGCAGTTCAGTGGTAGTACTTTTTGTTACTGTGGTATCCGTAGATGCTTCTGTCGTTGAGGAATCGGTGGAGCCCTCAGTTGTTGTGGTGTCCTTGACTGTTGTTGAAGGCAGTTCAGTGGTAGTACTTTCTGTTACTGTGGTATCCGTTGAGGAGTCAGTCGTTGAGGAATCGGTGGAGCCCTCAGTTGTTGTGGTGTCTGTTACTGTTGTTGAAGGCAGTTCAGTGGTAGAACTTTCTGTTACTGTGGTATCCGTTGAGGAGTCAGTCGTTGAGGTATCGGTGGAGCCCTTAGTTGTTGTGGTGTCCGTGACTGTTGTTGAAGGCAGTTCAGTGGTAGTACTTTCTGTTACTGTTGTATCCGTTGAGGAGTCAGTCGTTGAGGAATCGGTGGAGCCCTCAGTTGTTGTGGTGTCCGTGACTGTTGTTGAAGGCAGTTCAGTGGTAGTACTTTCTGTTACTGTGGTATCCGTAGATACTTCAGTCGTTGAGGAATCGGTATGTCCCTCAGTTGTTGTGGTGTCCGTGACTGTTGTTGAAGGCAGTTCAGTGGTAGAACTTTCTGTTACTGTGGTATCCGTAGATGCTTCAGTCGTTGAGGAATCGGTGGAGCCCTCAGTTTTTGTGGTGTCCGTGACTGTTGTTGAAGGCAGTTCAGTGGTAGTACTTTCTGTTACTGTGGTATCCGTAGATGCTTCAGTCGTTGAGGAATCGGTGGAGCCCTCAGTTGTTGTGGTGTCCGTGACTGTTGTTGAAGGCAGTTCAGTGGTAGTACTTTCTGTTACTGTGGTATCCGTAGATCCTGCAGTCGTTGAGGAATCGGTGGAGCCCTGAGTTGTTGTGGTGTCCGTGACTGTTGTTGAAGGCAGTTCAGTGGTATTACTTTCTGTTAGTGTGGTATCCGTAGATCCTGCAGTCGTTGAGGAATCGGTGTAGCCTTCAGTTGTTGTGGTGTCCGTGACTGTTGTTGAAGGCAGTTCAGTGGTAGTACTTTCTGTTACTGTGGTATCCGTAGATACTTCAGTCGTTGAGGAATCGGTATGTCCCTCAGTTGTTGTGGTGTCCGTGTCTGTTGTTGAAGGCAGTTCAGTGGTAGTGCTTTCTGTTACTGTGGTATCCGTAGATGCTTCAGTCGTTGAGGAATCGGTATGTCCCTCAGTTGTTGTGGTGTCCGTGTCTGTTGTTGAAGGCAGTTCAGTGGTAGTGCTTTCTGTTACTGTGGTATCCGTAGATGCTTCAGTGGTTGAGGAATCGGTGGACCACGCAGTTGTTGTGGTGTCCGTGACTGTTGCTGAAGGCAGTTCAGTGGTAGTACTTTCTGTTACTGTGGTATCCGTTGAGGAGTCAGTCGTTGAGGAATCGGTGGAGCCCTCAGTTGTTGTGGTGTCCGTGACTGTTGTTGAAGGCAGTTCAGTGGTAGAACTTTCTGTTACTGTGGTATCCGTAGATGCTTCAGTCGTTGAGGAATCGGTGGACCACGCAGTTGTTGTGGTGTCCGTGACTGTTGCTGAAGGCAGTTCAGTGGTAGTACTTTCTGTTACTGTGGTATCCGTTGAGGAGTCAGTCGTTGAGGAATCGGTGGAGCCCTCAGTTGTTGTGGTGTCCGTGACTGTTGTTGAAGGCAGTTCAGTGGTAGAACTTTCTGTTACTGTGGTATCCGTAGATGCTTCAGTCGTTGAGGAATCGGTGGAGCCCTCAGTTGTTGTGATGTCCGTGACTATTGTTGAAGGCAGTTCAGTGGTAGTACTTTCTGTTACTGTGGTATCCGTAGATGCTGCAGTCGTTGAGGAATCGGTTGATTCCGCAGTTGTTGTGGTGTCCGTGACTGTTGTTGAAGGCAGTTCAGTGGTAGTACTTTCTGTTACTGTGGTCTCCGTTGAGGAGTCAGTCGTTGAGGAATCGGTGGAGCCCTCAGTTGTTGTGGTGTCCGTGACTGTTGTTGAAGGCAGTTCAGTGGTAGTACTTTCTGTTACTGTGATATCCGTAGATGCTTCAGTCGTTGAAGAATCGGTATGGCCCTCAGTTGTTGTGGTGTCCGTGACTGTTGTTGAAGGCAGTTCAGTGGTAGTACTTTTTGTTACTGTGGTATCCGTAGATGCTTCTGTCGTTGAGGAATCGGTGGAGCCCTCAGTTGTTGTGGTGTCCTTGACTGTTGTTGAAGGCAGTTCAGTGGTAGTACTTTCTGTTACTGTGGTATCCGTTGAGAAGTCAGTCGTTGAGGAATCGGTGGAGCCCTCAGTTGTTGTGGTGTCCGTGTCTGTTGTTGAAGGCAGTTTAGTGGTAGAACTTTCTGTTACTGTGGTATCCGTTGAGGAGTCAGTCGTTGAGGAATCGGTGGAGCCCTCAGTTGTTGTGGTGTCCGTGACTGTTGTTGAAGGCTGTTCAGTGGTAGAACTTTCTGTTACTGTGGTATCCGTTGAGGAGTCAGTCGTTGAGGAATCGGTGGAGCCCTCAGTTGTTGTGGTGTCCGTGACTGTTGTTGAAGGCAGTTCAGTGGTAGTACTTTCTGTTACTGTGGTATCCGTTGAGGAGTCAGTCGTTGAGGAATCGGTGGAGCCCTCAGTTGTTGTGGTGTCCGTGACTGTTGTTGACGGCAGTTCAGTGGTAGAACTTTCTGTTACTGTGGTATCCGTAGATGCTTCAGTCGTTGAGGAATCGGTGGAGCCCTCAGTTGTTGTGGTGTCCGTGACTGTTGTTGAAGGCAGTTCAGTGGTAGTACTTTCTGTTACTGTGGTATCCGTAGATGCTTCAGTCGTTGAGGAATCGGTGGAGCCCTCAGTTGTTGTGGTGTCCGTGACTGTTGTTGAAGGCAGTTCAGTGGTATTACTTTCTGTTACTGTGGTATCCGTTGAGGAGTCAGTCGTTGAGGAATCGGTGGAGCCCTCAGTTGTTGTGGTGTCCGTGACTGTTGTTGAAGGCAGTTCAGTGGTAGTACTTTCTGTTACTGTGGTATCCGTAGATCCTGCAGTCGTTGAGGAATCGGTGGAGCCCTCAGTTGTTGTGGTGTCCGTGACTGTTGTTGAAGGCAGTTCAGTGGTAGAACTTTCTGTTACTGTGGTATCCGTAGATGCTTCAGTCGTTGAGGAATCGGTGGAGCCCTCAGTTGTTGTGATGTCCGTGACTATTGTTGAAGGCAGTTCAGTGGTAGTACTTTCTGTTACTGTGGTATCCGTAGATGCTGCAGTCGTTGAGGAATCGGTTGATTCCGCAGTTGTTGTGGTGTCCGTGACTGTTGTTGAAGGCAGTTCAGTGGTAGTACTTTCTGTTACTTTGGTATCCGTTGAGGAGTCAGTCGTTGAGGAATCGGTGGAGCCCTCAGTTGTTGTGGTGTCCGTGACTGTTGTTGAAGGCAGTTCAGTGGTAGTACTTTCTGTTACTGTGATATCCGTAGATGCTTCAGTCGTTGAAAAATCGGTATGGCCCTCAGTTGTTGTGGTGTCCGTGACTGTTGTTGAAGGCAGTTCAGTGGTAGTACTTTTTGTTACTGTGGTATCCGTAGATGCTTCTGTCGTTGAGGAATCGGTGGAGCCCTCAGTTGTTGTGGTGTCCTTGACTGTTGTTGAAGGCAGTTCAGTGGTAGTACTTTCTGTTACTGTGGTATCCGTTGAGGAGTCAGTCGTTGAGGAATCGGTGGAGCCCTCAGTTGTTGTGGTGTCCGTGACTGTTGTTGAAGGCAGTTCAGTGGTAGTACTTTCTGTTACTGTGGTATCCGTTGAGGAGTCAGTCGTTGAGGAATCGGTGGAGCCCTCAGTTGTTGTGGTGTCCGTGACTGTTGTTGAAGGCAGTTCAGTGGTAGAACTTTCTGTTACTGTGGTATCCGTTGAGGAGTCAGTCGTTGAGGAATCGGTGGAGCCCTCAGTTGTTGTGGTGTCCGTGACTGTTGTTGAAGGCAGTTCAGTGGTAGTACTTTCTGTTACTGTGGTATCCGTTGAGGAGTCAGTCGTTGAGGAATCGGTGGAGCCCTCAGTTGTTGTGGTGTCCGTGACTGTTGTTGAAGGCAGTTCAATGGTAGTACTTTCTGTTACTGTGGTATCCGTAGATACTTCAGTCGTTGAGGAATCGGAATGTCCCTCAGTTGTTGTGGTGTCCGTGACTGTTGTTGAAGGCAGTTCAGTGGTAGAACTTTCTGTTACTGTGGTATCCGTAGATGCTTCAGTCGTTGAGGAATCGGTGGAGCCCTCAGTTGTTGTGGTGTCCGTGACTGTTGTTGAAGGCAGTTCAGTGGTAGTACTTTCTGTTACTGTGGTATACGTAGATGCTTCAGTCGTTGAGGAATCGGTGGAGCCCTCAGTTGTTGTGGTGTCCGTGACTGTTGTTGAAGGCAGTTCAGTGGTAGTACTTTCTGTTACTGTGGTATCCGTAGATCCTGCAGTCGTTAAGGAATCGGTGGAGCCCTCAGTTGTTGTGGTGTCCGTGACTGTTGTTGAAGGCAGTTCAGTGGTATTACTTTCTGTTAGTGTGGTATCCGTAGATCCTGCAGTCGTTGAGGAATCGGTGGAGCCCTCAGTTGTTGTGGTGTCCGTGACTGTTGTTGAAGGCAGTTCAGTGGTAGAACTTTCTGTTACTGTGGTATCCGTAGATGCTTCAGTCGTTGAGGAATCGGTGGAGCCCTCAGTTGTTGTGATGTCCGTGACTATTGTTGAAGGCAGTTCAGTGGTAGTACTTTCTGTTACTGTGGTATCCGTAGATGCTGCAGTCGTTGAGGAATCGGTTGATTCCGCAGTTGTTGTGGTGTCCGTGACTGTTGTTGAAGGCAGTTCAGTGGTAGTACTTTCTGTTACTGTGGTATCCGTTGAGGAGTCAGTCGTTGAGGAATCGGTGGAGCCCTCAGTTGTTGTGGTGTCCGTGACTGTTGTTGAAGGCAGTTCAGTGGTAGTACTTTCTGTTACTGTGATATCCGTTGATGCTTCAGTCGTTGAAAAATCGGTATGGCCCTCAGTTGTTGTGGTGTCCGTGACTGTTGTTGAAGGCAGTTCAGTGGTAGTACTTTCTGTTACTGTGGTATCCGTAGATACTTCAGTCGTTGAGGAATCGGTATGTCCCTCAGTTGTTGTGGTGTCCGTGACTGTTGTTGAAGGCAGTTCAGTGGTAGTACTTTCTGTTACTGTGGTATCCGTAGATGCTTCAGTCGTTGAGGAATCGGTGGAGCCCTCAGTTGTTGTGGTGTCCGTGACTGTTGTTGAAGGCAGTTCAGTGGTAGTACTTTCTGTTACTGTGGTATCCGTAGATCCTGCAGTCGTTGAGGAATCGGTGGAGCCCTCAGTTGTTGTGGTGTCCGTGACTGTTGTTGAAGGCAGTTTAGTGGTATTACTTTCTGTTAGTGTGGTATCCGTAGATCCTGCAGTCGTTGAGGAATCGGTGTAGCCTTCAGTTGTTGTAGTGTCCGTGACTGTTGTTGAAGGCAGTTCAGTGGTAGTACTTTCTGTTACTGTGGTATCCGTGGATACTTCAGTCGTTGAGCAATCGGTATGTCCCTCAGTTGTTGTGGTGTCCGTGTCTGTTGTTGAAGGCAGTTCAGTGGTAGTGCTTTCTGTTACTGTGGTATCCGTAGATGCTTCAGTCGTTGAGGAATCGGTGGAGCCCTCAGTTGTTGTGGTGTCCTTGACTGTTGTTGAAGGCAGTTCAGTGGTAGTACTTTCTGTTACTGTGGTATCCGTTGAGGAGTCAGTCGTTGAGGAATCGGTGGAGCCCTCAGTTGTTGTGGTGTCCGTGACTGTTGTTGAAGGCAGTTCAGTGGTAGTACTTTCTGTTACTGTGGTATCCGTTGAGGAGTCAGTCGTTGAGGAATCGGTGGAGCCCTCAGTTGTTGTGGTGTCCGTGACTGTTGTTGAAGGCAGTTCAGTGGTAGTGCTTTCTGTTACTGTGATATCCGTTGAGGAGTCAGTCGTTGAGGAATCGGTGGAGCCCTCAGTTGTTGTGGTGTCCGTGACTGTTGTTGAAGGCAGTTCAGTGGTAGTACTTTCTGTTACTGTGGTATCCGTAGATACTTCAGTCGTTGAGGAATCGGTATGTCCCTCAGTTGTTGTGGTGTCCGTGACTGTTGTTGAAGGCAGTTCAGTGGTAGAACTTTCTGTTACTGTGGTATCCGTAGATGCTTCAGTCGTTGAGGAATCGGTGGAGCCCTCAGTTGTTGTGGTGTCCGTGACTGTTGTTGAAGGCAGTTCAGTGGTAGTACTTTCTGTTACTGTGGTATCCGTAGATGCTTCAGTCGTTGAGGAATCGGTGGAGCCCTCAGTTGTTGTGGTGTCCGTGACTGTTGTTGAAGGCAGTTCAGTGGTAGTACTTTCTGTTACTGTGGTATCCGTAGATCCTGCAGTCGTTGAGGAATCGGTGGAGGCCTCAGTTGTTGTGATGTCCGTGACTGTTGTTGAAGGCAGTTTAGTGGTATTACTTTCTGTTAGTGTGGTATCCGTAGATCCTGCAGTCGTTGAGGAATCGGTGTAGCCTTCAGTTGTTGTAGTGTCCGTGACTGTTGTTGAAGGCAGTTCAGTGGTAGTACTTTCTGTTACTGTGGTATCCGTGGATACTTCAGTCGTTGAGGAATCGGTATGTCCCTCAGTTGTTGTGGTGTCCGTGTCTGTTGTTGAAGGCAGTTCAGTGGTAGTGCTTTCTGTTACTGTGGTATCCGTAGATGCTTCAGTCGTTGAGGAATCGGTATGTCCCTCAGTTGTTGTGGTGTCCGTGTCTGTTGTTGAAGGCAGTTCAGTGGTAGTGCTTTCTGTTACTGTGGTATCCGAAGATGCTTCAGTCGTTGAGGAATCGGTGGACCACGCAGTTGTTGTGGTGTCCGTGACTGTTGCTGAAGGCAGTTCAGTGGTAGTACTTTCTGTTACTGTGGTATCCGTTGAGGAGTCAGTCGTTGAGGAATCGGTGGAGCCCTCAGTTGTTGTGGTGTCCGTGACTGTTGTTGAAGGCAGTTCAGTGGTAGAACTTTCTGTTACTGTGGTTTCCGTAGATGCTTCAGTCGTTGAGGAATCGGTGGACCACGCAGTTGTTGTGGTGTCCGTGACTGTTGCTGAAGGCAGTTCAGTGGTAGTACTTTCTGTTACTGTGGTATCCGTTGAGGAGTCAGTCGTTGAGGAATCGGTGGAGCCCTCAGTTGTTGTGGTGTCCGTGACTGTTGTTGAAGGCAGTTCAGTGGTAGAACTTTCTGTTACTGTGGTATCCGTTGAGGAGTCAGTCGTTGAGGAATCGGTGGAGCCCTCAGTTGTTGTGGTGTCCGTGACTGTTGTTGAAGGCAGTTCAGTGGTAGTACTTTCTGTTACTGTGGTATCCGTAGATACTTCAGTCGTTGAGGAATCGGTATGTCCCTCAGTTGTTGTGGTGTCCGTGTCTGTTGTTGAAGGCAGTTCAGTGGTAGTGCTTTCTGTTACTGTGGTATCCGTAGATGCTTCAGTCGTTGAGGAATCGGTATGTCCCTCAGTTGTTGTGGTGTCCGTGTCTGTTGTTGAAGGCAGTTCAGTGGTAGTGCTTTCTGTTACTGTGGTATCCGTAGATGCTTCAGTCGTTGAGGAATCGGTGGACCACGCAGTTGTTGTGGTGTCCGTGACTGTTGCTGAAGGCAGTTCAGTGGTAGTACTTTCTGTTACTGTGGTATCCGTTGAGGAGTCAGTCGTTGAGGAATCGGTGGAGCCCTCAGTTGTTGTGGTGTCCGTGACTGTTGTTGAAGGCAGTTCAGTGGTAGAACTTTCTGTTACTGTGGTATCCGTAGATGCTTCAGTCGTTGAGGAATCGGTGCACCACGCAGTTGTTGTGGTGTCCGTGACTGTTGCTGAAGGCAGTTCAGTGGTAGTACTTTCTGTTACTGTGGTATCCGTTGAGGAGTCAGTCGTTGAGGAATCGGTGGAGCCCTTAGTTGTTGTGGTGTCCGTGACTGTTGTTGAAGGCAGTTCAGTGGTAGAACTTTCTGTTACTGTGGTATCCGTAGATGCTTCAGTCGTTGAGGAATCGGTGGAGCCCTCAGTTGTTGTGATGTCCGTGACTATTGTTGAAGGCAGTTCAGTGGTAGTACTTTCTGTTACTGTGGTATCCGTAGATGCTGCAGTCGTTGAGGAATCGGTTGATTCCGCAGTTGTTGTGGTGTCCGTGACTGTTGTTGAAGGCAGTTCAGTGGTAGTACTTTCTGTTACTGTGGTATCCGTTGAGGAGTCAGTCGTTGAGGAATCGGTTGAGCCCTCAGTTGTTGTGGTGTCCGTGACTGTTGTTGAAGGCAGTTCAGTGGTAGTACTTTCTGTTACTGTGATATCCGTAGATGCTTCAGTCGTTGAAGAATCGGTATGGCCCTCAGTTGTTGTGGTGTCCGTGACTGTTGTTGAAGGCAGTTCAGTGGTAGTACTTTTTGTTACTGTGGTATCCGTAGATGCTTCTGTCGTTGAGGAATCGGTGGAGCCCTCAGTTGTTGTGGTGTCCTTGACTGTTGTTGAAGGCAGTTCAGTGGTAGTACTTTCTGTTACTGTGGTATCCGTTGAGAAGTCAGTCGTTGAGGAATCGGTGGAGCCCTCAGTTGTTGTGGTGTCCGTGACTGTTGTTGAAGGCAGTTCAGTGGTAGAACTTTCTGTTACTGTGGTATCCGTTGAGGAGTCAGTCGTTGAGGAATCGGTGGAGCCCTCAGTTGTTGTGGTGTCCGTGACTGTTGTTGAAGGCAGTTCAGTGGTAGTACTTTCTGTAACTGTGGTATCCGTTGAGGAGTCAGTCGTTGAGGAATCGGTGGAGCCCTCAGTTGTTGTGGTGTCCGTGACTGTTGTTGAAGGCAGTTCAGTGGTAGAACTTTCTGTTACTGTGGTATCCGTTGAGGAGTCAGTCGTTGAGGAATCGGTGGAGCCCTTAGTTGTTGTGGTGTCCGTGACTGTTGTTGAAGGCAGTTCAGTGGTAGTACTTTCTGTTACTGTGGTATCCGTTGAGGAGTCAGTCGTTGAGGAATCGGTGGAGCCCTCAGTTGTTGTGGTGTCCGTGACTGTTGTTGAAGGCAGTTCAGTGGTAGAACTTTCTGTTACTGTGGTATCCGTTGAGGAGTCAGTCGTTGAGGAATCGGTGGAGCCCTCAGTTGTTGTGGTGTCCGTGACTGTTGTTGAAGGCAGTTCAGTGGTAGTACTTTCTGTAACTGTGGTATCCGTTGAGGAGTCAGTCGTTGAGGAATCGGTGGAGCCCTCAGTTGTTGTGGTGTCCGTGACTGTTGTTGAAGGCAGTTCAGTGGTAGAACTTTCTGTTACTGTGGTATCCGTTGAGGAGTCAGTCGTTGAGGAATCGGTGGAGCCCTTAGTTGTTGTGGTGTCCGTGACTGTTGTTGAAGGCAGTTCAGTGGTAGTACTTTCTGTTACTGTGGTATCCGTTGAGGAGTCAGTCGTTGAGGAATCGGTGGAGCCCTCAGTTGTTGTGGTGTCCGTGACTGTTGTTGAAGGCAGTTCAGTGGTAGAACTTTCTGTTACTGTGGTATCCGTTGAGGAGTCAGTCGTTGAGGAATCGGTGGAGCCCTCAGTTGTTGTGGTGTCCGTGACTGTTGTTGAAGGCAGTTCAGTGGTAGTACTTTCTGTTACTGTGGTATCCGTTGAGGAGTCAGTCGTTGAGGAATCGGTGGAGCCCTCAGTTGTTGTGGTGTCCGTGACTGTTGTTGAAGGCAGTTCAGTGGTAGAACTTTCTGTTACTGTGGTATCCGTAGATGCTTCAGTCGTTGAGGAATCGGTGGAGCCCTCAGTTGTTGTGGTGTCCGTGACTGTTGTTGAAGGCAGTTCAGTGGTAGTACTTTCTGTTACTGTGGTATCCGTAGATGCTTCAGTCGTTGAGGAATCGGTGGAGCCCTCAGTTGTTGTGGTGTCCGTGACTGTTGTTGAAGGCAGTTCAGTGGTAGTACTTTCTGTTACTGTGGTATCCGTAGATCCTGCAGTCGTTGAGGAATCGGTGGAGCCCTCAGTTGTTGTGGTGTCCGTGACTGTTGTTGAAGGCAGTTTAGTGGTATTACTTTCTGTTAGTGTGGTATCCGTAGATCCTGCAGTCGTTGAGGAATCGGTGTAGCCTTCAGTTGTTGTAGTGTCCGTGACTGTTGTTGAAGGCAGTTCAGTGGTAGTACTTTCTGTTACTGTGGTATCCGTAGATACTTCAGTCGTTGAGGAATCGGTATGTCCCTCAGTTGTTGTGGTGTCCGTGTCTGTTGTTGAAGGCAGTTCAGTGGTAGTGCTTTCTGTTACTGTGGTATCCGTAGATGCTTCAGTCGTTGAGGAATCGGTATGTCCCTCAGTTGTTGTGGTGTCCGTGTCTGTTGTTGAAGGCAGTTCAGTGGTAGTGCTTTCTGTTACTGTGGTATCCGTAGATGCTTCAGTCGTTGAGGAATCGGTGGACCACGCAGTTGTTGTGGTGTCCGTGACTGTTGCTGAAGGCAGTTCAGTGGTAGTACTTTCTGTTACTGTGGTATCCGTTGAGGAGTCAGTCGTTGAGGAATCGGTGGAGCCCTCAGTTGTTGTGGTGTCCGTGACTGTTGTTGAAGGCAGTTCAGTGGTAGAACTTTCTGTTACTGTGGTATCCGTAGATGCTTCAGTCGTTGAGGAATCGGTGGACCACGCAGTTGTTGTGGTGTCCGTGACTGTTGCTGAAGGCAGTTCAGTGGTAGTACTTTCTGTTACTGTGGTATCCGTTGCGGAGTCAGTCGTTGAGGAATCGGTGGAGCCCTCAGTTGTTGTGGTGTCCGTGACTGTTGTTGAAGGCAGTTCAGTGGTAGTACTTTCTGTTACTGTGGTATCCGTAGATGCTTCAGTCGTTGAGGAATCGGTGGAGCCCTCAGTTGTTGTGATGTCCGTGACTATTGTTGAAGGCAGTTCAGTGGTAGTACTTTCTGTTACTGTGGTATCCGTAGATGCTGCAGTCGTTGAGGAATCGGTTGATTCCGCAGTTGTTGTGGTGTCCGTGACTGTTGTTGAAGGCAGTTCAGTGGTAGAACTTTCTGTTACTGTGGTATCCGTTGAGGAGTCAGTCGTTGAGGAATCGGTGGAGCCCTCAGTTGTTGTGGTGTCCGTGACTGTTGTTGAAGGCAGTTCAGTGGTAGTACTTTCTGTTACTGTGATATCCGTAGATGCTTCAGTCGTTGAAGAATCGGTATGGCCCTCAGTTGTTGTGGTGTCCGTGACTGTTGTTGAAGGCAGTTCAGTGGTAGTACTTTTTGTTACTGTGGTATCCGTAGATGCTTCTGTCGTTGAGGAATCGGTGGAGCCCTCAGTTGTTGTGGTGTCCTTGACTGTTGTTGAAGGCAGTTCAGTGGTAGTACTTTCTGTTACTGTGGTATCCGTTGAGAAGTCAGTCGTTGAGGAATCGGTGGAGCCCTCAGTTGTTGTGGTGTCCGTGACTGTTGTTGAAGGCAGTTCAGTGGTAGAACTTTCTGTTACTGTGGTATCCGTTGAGGAGTCAGTCGTTGAGGAATCGGTGGAGCCCTCAGTTGTTGTGGTGTCCGTGACTGTTGTTGAAGGCAGTTCAGTGGTAGTACTTTCTGTTACTGTGGTATCCGTTGAGGAGTCAGTCGTTGAGGAATCGGTGGAGCCCTCAGTTGTTGTGGTGTCCGTGACTGTTGTTGAAGGCAGTTCAGTGGTAGAACTTTCTGTTACTGTGGTATCCGTTGAGGAGTCAGTCGTTGAGGAATCGGTGGAGCCCTCAGTTGTTGTGGTGTCCGTGACTGTTGTTGAAGGCAGTTCAGTGGTAGTACTTTCTGTTACTGTGGTATCCGTTGAGGAGTCAGTCGTTGAGGAATCGGTGGAGCCCTCAGTTGTTGTGGTGTCCGTGACTGTTGTTAAAGGCAGTTTAGTGGTAGAACTTACTGTTACTGTGGTATCCGTTGAGGAGTCAGTCGTTGAGGAATCGGTGGAGCCCTCAGTACTTGTGGTGTCCGTGACTGTTGTTGAAGGCAGTTCAGTGGTAGTACTTTCTGCTACTGTGGTATCAGTTGAGGAGTCAGTCGTTGAGGAATCGGTGGAGCCCTCAGTTGTTGTGGTGTCCGTGACTGTTGTTGAAGGCTGTTCAGTGGTAGTACTTTCTGCTACTGTGGTATCTGTAGATGCTTCAGTCGTTAAAGAATCGGTATGGCCCTTAGTTGTTGTGGTGTCCGTGACTGTTGTTGAAGGCAGTTCAGTGGTAGTACTTTCTGTTACTGTGGTATCCGTTGAGGAGTCAGTCGTTAAGGAATCGGTGGAGCCCTCAGTTGTTGTGGTGTCCGTGACTGTTGTTGAAAGCAGTTCAGTGGTAGTTTTTTCTGCTACTGTGGTATCAGTTGAGGAGTCAGTCGAAGAGGAATCGGTGGAGCCCTCAGTTGTTGTGGTGTCCGTGACTGTTGTTGAAGGCAGTTCAGTGGTAGTACTTTCTGTTACTGTGGTATCCGTTGAGGAGTCAGTCGTTGAGGAATCGGTGGAGCCCTCAGTTGTTGTGGTGTCCGTGACTGTTGTTGAAGGCAGTTCAGTGGTAGAACTTTCTGTTACTGTGGTATCCGTAGATGCTTCAGTCGTTGAGGAATCGGTGGAGGCCTCAGTTGTTGTGATGTCCGTGACTATTGTTGAAGGCAGTTCAGTGGTAGTACTTTCTGTTACTGTGGTATCCGTTGAGGAGTCAGTCGTTGAGGAATCGGTGGAGCCCTCAGTTGTTGTGGTGTCCGTGACTGTTGTTGAAGGCAGTTCAGTGGTAGAACTTTCTGTTACTGTGGTATCCGTTGAGGAGTCAGTCGTTGAGGAATCGGTGGAGCCCTCAGTTGTTGTGGTGTCCTTGACTGTTGTTGAAGGCAGTTCAGTGGTAGAACTTTCTGTTACTGTGGTATCCGTAGATGCTGCAGTCGTTGAGGAATCGGAGGAGCCCTCAGTTGTTGTGGTGTCCGTGACTGTTGTTGAAGGCAGTTCAGTGGTAGAACTTTCTGTTACTGTGGTATCCGTAGATGCTTCAGTCGTTGAGGAATCGGTGGAGCCCTCAGTTGTTGTGATGTCCGTGACTATTGTTGAAGGCAGTTCAGTGGTAGTACTTTCTGTTACTGTGGTATCCGTAGATGCTGCAGTCGTTGAGGAATCGGTTGATTCCGCAGTTGTTGTGGTGTCCGTGACTGTTGTTGAAGGCAGTTCAGTGGTAGTACTTTCTGTTACTGTGGTATCCGTTGAGGAGTCAGTCGTTGAGGAATCGGTGGAGCCCTCAGTTGTTGTGGTGTCCGTGACTGTTGTTGAAGGCAGTTCAGTCGTAGTACTTTCTGTTACTGTGATATCCGTAGATGCTTCAGTCGTTGAAAAATCGGTATGGCCCTCAGTTGTTGTGGTGTCCGTGACTGTTGTTGAAGGCAGTTCAGTGGTAGTACTTTTTGTTACTGTGGTATCCGTAGATGCTTCTGTCGTTGAGGAATCGGTGGAGCCCTCAGTTGTTGTGGTGTCCTTGACTGTTGTTGAAGGCAGTTCAGTGGTAGTACTTTCTGTTACTGTGATATCCGTTGAAGAGTCAGTCGTTGAGGAATCGGTGGAGCCCTCAGTTGTTGTGGTGTCCGTGACTGTTGTTGAAGGCAGTTCAGTGGTAGAACTTTCTGTTACTGTGGTATCCGTTGAGGAGTCAGTCGTTGAGGAATCGGTGGAGCCCTCAGTTGTTGTGGTGTCCGTGACTGTTGTTGAAGGCAGTTCAGTGGTAGTACTTTCTGTTACTGTGGTATCCGTTGAGGAGTCAGTCGTTGAGGAATCGGTGGAGCCCTCAGTTGTTGTGGTGTCCGTGACTGTTGTTGAAGGCAGTTCAGTGGTAGAACTTTCTGTTACTGTGGTATCCGTTGAGGAGTCAGTCGTTGAGGAATCGGTGGAGCCCTCAGTTGTTGTGGTGTCCGTGACTGTTGTTGAAGGCAGTTCAGTGGTAGTACTTTCTGTTACTGTGGTATCCGTAGATACTTCAGTCGTTGAGGAATCGGTATGTCCCTCAGTTGTTGTGGTGTCCGTGACTGTTGTTGAAGGCAGTTCAGTGGTAGAACTTTCTGTTACTGTGGTATCCGTAGATGCTTCAGTCGTTGAGGAATCGGTGGAGCCCTCAGTTGTTGTGGTGTCCGTGACTGTTGTTGAAGGCAGTTCAGTAGTAGTACTTTCTGTTACTGTGGTATCCGTAGATGCTTCAGTCGTTGAGGAATCGGTGGAGCCCTCAGTTGTTGTGGTGTCCGTGACTGTTGTTGAAGGCAGTTCAGTGGTAGTACTTTCTGTTACTGTGGTATCCGTAGATCCTGCAGTCGTTGAGGAATCGGTGGAGCCCTCAGTTGTTGTGGTGTCCGTGACTGTTGTTGAAGGCAGTTCAGTGGTAGTACTTTCTGTTACTGTGGTATCCGTTGAGGAGTCAGTCGTTGAGGAATCGGTGGAGCCCTCAGTTGTTGTGGTGTCCGTGACTGTTGTTGATGGCAGTTCAGTGGTAGTACTTTCTGTTACTGTGGTATCCGTAGATGCTTCAGTCGTTGAAGAATCGGTATGGCCCTCAGTTGTTGTGGTGTCCGTGACTGTTGTTGAAGGCAGTTCAGTGGTAGTACTTTCTGTTACTGTGGTATCCGTTGAGGAGTCAGTCGTTGAGGAATCGGTGGAGCCTTCAGTTGTTGTGGTGTCCGTGACTGTTGTTGAAGGCATTTCAGTGGTAGAACTTTCTGTTACTGTGGTATCCGTAGATGCTTCAGTCGTTGAAGATTCGGTATCGCCCTCAGTTGTTGTGGTGTCCGTGACTGTTGTTGAAGGCAGTTCAGTGGTAGTACTTTTTGTTACTGTGGTATCCGTAGATGCTTCTGTCGTTGAGGAATCGGTGGAGCCCTCAGTTGTTGTGGTGTCCGTGACTGTTGTTGAAGGCAGTTCAGTGGTAGTACTTTCTGTTACTGTGGTATCCGTAGATGCTTCAGTCGTTGAGGAATCGGTGGAGCCCTCAGTTGTTGTGGTGTCCGTGACTGTTGTTGAAGGCAGTTCAGTGGTAGTACTTTCTGTTACTGTGGTATCCGTTGAGGAGTCAGTCGTTGAGGAATCGGTGGAGCCCTCAGTTGTTGTGGTGTCCGTGACTGTTGTTGAAGGCAGTTCAGTGGTAGAACTTTCTGTTACTGTGGTATCCGTAGATGCTTCAGTCGTTGAGGAATCGGTGGAGCCCTCAGTTGTTGTGATGTCCGTGACTATTGTTGAAGGCAGTTCAGTGGTAGTACTTTCTGTTACTGTGGTATCCGTTGAGGAGTCAGTCGTTGAGGAATCGGTGGAGCCCTCAGTTGTTGTGGTGTCCGTGACTGTTGTTGAAGGCAGTTCAGTGGTAGAACTTTCTGTTACTGTGGTATCCGTTGAGGAGTCAGTCGTTGAGGAATCGGTGGAGCCCTCAGTTGTTGTGGTGTCCTTGACTGTTGTTGAAGGCAGTTCAGTGGTAGTACTTTCTGTTACTGTGGTATCCGTAGATGCTTCAGTCGTTGAGGAATCGGTGGAGCCCTCAGTTGTTGTGGTGTCCGTGACTGTTGTTGAAGGCAGTTCAGTGGTAGTACTTTCTGTTACTGTGGTATCCGTAGATGTTTCTGTCGTTGAGGAATCGGTGGAGCCCTCAGTTGTTGTGGTGTCCGTGACTGTTGTTGAAGGCAGTTCAGTGGTATTACTTTCTGTTACTGTGGTATCCGTTGAGGAGTCAGTCGTTGAGGAATCGGTGGATCCCTCAGTTGTTGTGGTGTCCGTGACTGTTGTTGAAGGCAGTTCAGTGGTAGTACTTTCTGTTACTATGGTATCCGTAGATCCTACAGTCGTTGAGGAATCGGTGGAGCCCTCAGTTGTTGTGGTGTCCGTGACTGTCTTTGAAGGCAGTTCAGTGGTAGTACTTTCTGTTACTGTGGTATCCGTAGATGTTTCAGTCGTTGAGGAATCGGTGGAGCCTTCAGTTGTTGTTGTGTCCGTGACTGTTGTTGAAGGCAGTTCAGTGCTAGTACTTTCTGTTACTGTGGTATCCGTTGAGGAGTCAGTCGTTGAGGAATCGGTGGAGCCCTCAGTTGTTGTGGTGTCCGTGACTGTTGTTGAAGGCAGTTCAGTGGTACTACTTTCTGTTACTGTGGTATCCGTTGAGGAGTCAGTCGTTGAGGAATCGGTGGAGCCCTCAGTTGTTGTGGTGTCCGTGACTGTTGTTGAAGGCAGTTCAGTGCTAGTACTTTCTGTTACTGTGGTATCCGTAGATCCTACAGTCGTTGAGGAATCGGTGGAATCCTCAGTTGTTGTGGTGTCCGTGACTGTTGTTGAAGGCAGTTCAGTGCTAGTACTTTCTGTTACTGTGGTATCCGTAGATGCTTCAGTCGTTGAGGTATCGGTGGAGCCCTCAGTTGTTGTGGTGTCCGTGACTGTTGAGCTAGTCGTTGTCGGTGTAGTGGTCGTACTGGTCGTTGATGGAGTGGTCGAGCTGGTCGTTGTCGGTGTATTGGTCGTACTGGTTGTTGATGGAGTGGTCGAGCTTGTCGTTGTCGGTGTATCGGTCGTACTGGTCGTTGATGGTGTGGTCGAGCTTGTTGTTGTAGTTGTTGAAGTGGTCGTTGATGTAGTGCTCGAGCTGGTCGTTGATGTTGTGGTCGTATTCGGCTTTATTATTGGACATGTTTCTACGTTCGTTGAGTTGACTGTTCGGCAGCCACGGCATACGAAACATTGTAGAGCATTCGCTAAAAGATAATAAAAAAAAAATATTGGGTTATTGATTTTTGCACAAATGACGTATTAAAACCTGTGTAAAAAGTTTTTGGAAAAATTTTATGCTTAGATTGTCTAGCAATCGCAAGCGTGACTGCTGTGGCGTCTTGGGTTTGGCGCCCCGTGCAGGCAAAGTGTTAGCACGTGAAGACGGTGGTCCTGCGACGCGTATGATCTCTCTCCAGTATCTGTATAAATAACCCCGAAACTAGTTATGGGGTTATATAAACAGATACTTGCTGCACTTACAGTTTGCACCAACGCGTGCAGAAAGCCAATATCATAACATCAGGTATGTTAAAAATTATGCAATAATAATTACGCATAGCTTTTAGGGTTCCGTAGCCGAATGGCAAAAACGATACCTTATATATTTGTAAGTCTGTCTGTCCGTTTCAGTCTGTATGTCGCAGCCACTTTATTCGGAAATCGTTAAGACTACGCAGTTGAAACTTGGTAGCTAGATGCTTTTCTGTGAACCGCTTTACTTATTATAAGATACCTTTATCTTATATTTCTCCCTCTCTCAAGGGAGAGGGAGGGAAGGGAGGGAAGGGAGGGAATATACATGGAACTGAAACTAAAATAAAAATACGTCATCAATCCAATTTGTTCTGGGTGTTTATAGAGAGGTATTTAAAAATGATATTGAGTTTTCTAAAACTATTTTTCTCAAAGTCAATCGTTTGTAAGATTGACACTTCAATTGGTTAAATGTGTGTCACCCCCACTCTAACTTTTAAACTAAGAGAGTGAAAAATCTAAAAAAAGTAATATGGTGTAGATCGCAATGAAAAGTTTGAACTAAGTTTTTGAGATATTATAGCACATTTATAAAACCACTAAAATATCTTTGTCGTTCATACAAAAACTATTAAAAACAAACTTATCACACAATGTATACTACGATGGTACGGAACCGTTTATGTGCCAGTACGACTCGCACTTGTCCAGTTCTTTGCTTCTCAAAAACAAATTTAGATCCGGTTACAGAGCAATCAGAGCGTTTAGAAGTCAAGACCAAGCAAATAAATAATTAATAAAAAAATCGCCTGGGTTGCGTGCGCATATAGGTCGAGGAGTTCGAGTACGCGTAGAGGGAGCCGCGACCAAACCTCGTGAGGCACAGGCCCGCGACTGCCGTATTTGGTCCGTAGCAAACAGTAATCAGCGAGCTAATGTATGGTCCAAGATCCCAGGGCCGCCAGACGTCACGTATTTTCTGACGAAGGAAATGTGGGCGATTGAGTAGTGTTAGTATGAACTAAGAACACACAACTGCCAGCTAGCTTGCTTGGACGGTCAATTTTCAGGTATCAGGTCATCAAAATTACTAACTTCACGTATTTTCTACAAGCTGATTTTTACGTATATTTTAGGCAATATCCTTAAAAATAAGTTGCCAATACTCGCAGACACTTCCTAGCGGCCGTTTTGCTTAACAGACGCCATAAAGTTCCCAAAAAGTGTAGTCTTAAACGTATTGTGGCTGTTTACCTGAGATCGCATGGCATCGCTCATGTGGCTGACATACAGACCTCCACTGGACTCATTCGGTGGGCATTCAACAGGATCTGTCCATTGCCTGTGTCTTCAGAACTTTGTTGAAAACGTCGCTTTCAACGCTCGGATGCATTTTTGAGCGCCTGTCCAATATAGCATGGCAATATCCCGATCAATTAGCTTTAATTATTTTAACATCCTCCGTGATTTGATCAAATCCCTTAGGGAATTGAACAAATCCCTGTTTTTATCATATCCCTGCGATATATTATATATATCTATATATCTATCTATATATCTATATATCTATATATCTTATCTCTTATCTATATTTATAAAAATGTTATGTTGGTTTGTGTACGCTTCAAAAACTCAAAAACTACTTCACCGATTTTCATGCTGTTTTCACCAATGGATAAAGTAGTTCTCGAGGAAGGTTTTTAGTATATAATTTAACCGACTTCCACGCGGGCCAAGCTGCGGGCATCAGCTAGTATCTTATAGAAATACACACATCAAAAGTGTCTAGGGATCAACATATATTTTTGCAATAACTTTTCTCCTGATTGATATTAATTAAAATTTTCTTTAAGGATTCATCAAATAAAGTGTTTTCGTTTGTCACAGTAACGATAAACCAAGTCACCTTTGCATTAATAAAGAAATTTGCCATTTTCCTAATAAAGGGATTTTTGACATTTGAACCACTAACATTAAAGTTCGAAAAAAAGACTGAAATAACAGTTTTCTTTAAAATTTTATTGGGTAACTTAAACAATTAATAATCCGTGTTTCTACCGCGCACACTAACAACACAAGAACATCGGTTTGGCATACTCAAAATGAGTTCATCCAAATCAGGCTGTGGAATGGCCGCCCATGTTCGTTGCAACAACAAAAAAAGTTCTCTTGCGACTGGATACCCTCCATATTCGGCAGAGCTCTTCTCTGTAGCATATCCCATGCATGCTCAATCGGGTTCAAGTCTGGCGACTGAGCAGGCCAGGGCAGGACATTGATGTTAGCTGCGGCGAGAGTCTGTCTTACAACTCTTGCGGTGTGCGGTCGTGCATTATCATGCATTAACTGAAATAAGGGACCGATTTGCACTTGTAGAGGAACGATGACGTCTGATACAATCGTCTCAGCATAAATTTGAGCGTTGAGGTTGCCTCTGATCCAAATCAACTCAGTTCTTCCGCCGATCCAAATACCCGCCCATACCATGATGGTTCCACCACTATAAGGATGGACTTCCTGGCAGGATTTTAATCGCTGTTGGCGTCCAGGGGTTCTCCAGTGTCGTATACGTCTTGTATCCGGTCTCATACCAAAACGAGACTCATCAGAAAAGCACACGAAACGCCATTGTTCTTCTGCCCAATTTCTGTGTTCAAGAGTCCATTGATATCGAATCCTACGATTGTGCATTGCTATAGGTGGTACCCGTAGCGGTCTTCGGGAATGAAGGTTCACTTCATGCAAGCGGTTTCTGACTGCTTGGTCGCTAATTAAGTTCCCTGAAGAGTGATGAAGCCTCACGGCTAACATCATGGCGGTTATTGTTGGAGCTCTTCGAGTTAAGATTTGAATGTATCAGTCTTGTCTCCGTGTGGTGCAGCGATACCGTCCTCCATGGCGCTCAGCCACGGTACCAGTGCTTCGGTAACGTGTCCAAAGTCGACTGATAACACTCTGACTTGTATTCAGAGCTAAAGCCACAGTACGTTGCCGGGAACCAGCTTCTATCATTCCCACGGCTCTGAGCATTTCTTCCCTGCTTAAATGACGTCGCCGCTCCATAATAACGTTGGTTTTAATCAATAGTAGGGAAACAGTAGCACTAATAATGTCTTCAATGCGTTGTATGTTTTTATAGGGAAAATATTGACAGCTGATTTTCATCTTTTACTCGAATTTGATTCACAGTTCCTGATTCAAATTATTAAATGCACCAAAAAGGATCCATATAAATTTATAAAATCATAAATTTATTACAAAGCCACATCTCAATCTCAAGAAATCCGCATAAAAATGCTTGATCCCTAGACACTTTTGATGTGTGTACTTACTATGACACCTAACCCTTAACCTTCAAGATTCCCTGATTATTGCTTTCAGCTCCTAACCATTGACCTTCCATCATAAGATCATCAACATGAAGTGATGACTGCTAGATGCGAATACTTGTAAAGCGTCAGAAAAAGCACGAAATATAGAACAACAATCGAATTGAGAACCTCCTCCTTTTGGGAAGTCGGTTAAAAAAAACACTGTTAGATAACAAATATTTCTGAAAAGTCTCGCCACCCTTGCGCTTATCACAAAAAATGTGCGCCGTTCAATGAATTTTAGGTGTAAGATTCATTTCCCCTTCATATTTAAAAAGCTGGCGTAGGACAACGGCGAAAAAGAAACGTCTTATTAGACGTTTGTCACGTGAAGTGAGATCTGGAGAGCGTGCGGGAGTCATGGGACAATTACGTCACAAATGAAGGTTATGGTTTTTTTTACATATTGGGGTCGAAAATCGAATACTGAATACCCTCCTTCAATATGTCCCTCGTTTAACCCAACACACTGTTTAATAAATAGGGCTAGTATCCATAAACTGCCGGTAGACCGGGGAATACCGTTACAGCAAAGGAATGGAAATTGCAGCCACGCTATGTAGATGGCTAATCTCTGCTGAGGTAGGCAGTTGTGGCCAAAACAGTATGGAGGACTATTATGCCTTTTGCTTTTGTGTGTGTGTTTTTTTAAATATTTTATTGGAGGCTTTTATCCTCAAAAGCAAGGCAGCCTATTACTGCCTTGTTGGTCTAGTACCTAAAAGCGCAATATAGCTCAACAGAAGGTCCTAGGATCGATTTCCAGGTAGGGTCTATAATGTTCTCACTGTTTGGTTATTTATTTCATAACAAAACAAAATATATTGCAGACAGTTTTATTAACCCGAAAAGGCATTCATAGTTAAGTTTAACTACTGAACATCGCCTAAATATGTTTTTAATAATTTTCAACTACAGTTCATACGTCCGTGAGTGTCACGGCCATGATGCGACGTCATTTGAATAAATCTGCCTTGTTGAACACAACGAGGGACATAATATTGAAAGAGAGTATACATTATTCAATTCTCATCCCAAATATTATGTAAAAAAACTATAACCTTAATTAGGGACGTACTTAATTGTGCCATGCGCCCCACCGCACGCTCTCCAGCAGGGCTATTGCGTATCTTTTAATGACAGTGACTAACGTAAAGTGTCCATAGATTAACTGTAAATTGGTTATGGTTTAATACATTTTTTTCTTAAAAACTCACCATTTGACAGTTATTTGATAGACACTACAAGTTATCCACTGTCACTATAAGATACGCAATAGCCCTGCAGAACTCACTAATAAGACGTTTCTTTTTCACTTTATAAGACCATCTGTACCTTTAGTGAAAAGTGATATAACTCGACTTGTAGCAGTTTTGAGTTCTGTATACAATCTTGAAGCTTGAATTTTATTTGATTTTTCTATCTAATCGGTATAACTCTATCTCCTAGAGAAAGGGAAATAAGTTTCGTGTTTAATGAATGATACAAGTTGCATTCTTGGTTAATTTTGATGATATTTTTTGTGTATAGTGATATTAAATTGAACTAAAGCTTAAATTTAAACAAGTACGTGTAAATAAGGCTATCTCGATTTACATTACTTGACACATTTAATATTAATGACATGAGTTTTGTGCGTATTAATACAATACAATTTGTATTAAATGACACATTCAATTTCCTAAAATTATCAATTTTGAATGATAAAATAACTCAAATTGTATCTCATAAGTTTATTATAAGCAGCATTAAACATCACCAACGTGTCAAGTGATACAACTAAACCTGTATCAAACTACACGTGAAATATTTTAAGTAACGCGTTTAGTTCTCAATAATATAAATTTATATAAATCGCTGTAGTATAGGATTTTTAGGATCCGAGCGATAGTGATTATTGTGTAAAGTGATATATGCAGTGATCTAGTATCAAGCGAGAACAGCCATGATGGCGGGGGATGTAATCGCGCACAAACTGCGTTGCCAGATGTACGAGAAATCTCGTACATTTGCGAGATGTAGCACTCTCTGTACGAGAAGCGAGATGTAGCACTCTCTGTACGAGAAGCGAGAAAAAAACTCGTACTCCCTTTTACGAGAATTTAACAATGTTGCTAATACAAACCAAAATATTTAAATAAAAGAATAGTCTCAAACGATTAATTCTGTACCTTTAGTGAAAAGTGATACAAGTCACAAATCCTCGTTTTGAGAAAAACAGATAATAAGTTTTGCATTTTTTAAACGGATACAAATTTTTTATTTCTGTATATTTTTTTGACGTATTAACTTTTATCAATTGGAAATTGTTTTTATTATATCTTATATGTTTTGATTTTGTTAAAAAATTATTAGAATTTGGGATATTAAAAAAAAACTAGACTTATATCATTAGCCACATTTATGTTCCTATGTGTATAATGATACAATTTCAATTATATCATTTTACTTAATATAAAATGCACTTGTGTTCAAAGTTACAAGTATTTTTGAAACATCTTTTTAATAGTAACAGAGTTATAAATAATAAAACACTGGAACTAATTTTGTTTCGAAAGCATCGAGATTTCATGGGTACCGTGTCTTTTTAGTGTGCTATGACAAAATCTAAATTATATCAATTTACACACAATGAACACAATAGAAGATGTGGTGTATTTCGATTTATCTTTATTTATATCAAATGAGCTGAGGTGTAAAGTAATATACCTAAGTTTAATTTAATTTCTATTGTGGGGCCTAGTGCCTACTGCCCTTATCATTATCATCATTTCATCCAAAAGACGTCCACTGCTGGACATAGGCCTACACTAGGTGTCGCCACATTGACCGGTCCCGTGCGCCTCGCATCCAGCGGTGGCCACCTTCACTAGGTCATCGGTTCAACTAGTGGAAGGCCTTCCAACGCAACGACTTCCGGTTTGCATTCGCCACTCTAGAAGTTTTCAGCCCCATCGGGTGCATTGCCTTTTGGGTGACTTTGAGCTTTCTTATGAGGCCCATTGTGAGGGAACCACGCTTCGGTCGAATGGAGCTTGTTTGATTTTCAGCAACCAAATCTCTAAGACAAAGATCAAAAGATCCAAAGATCCAAAGATCTAAGACTCTACACTTGACGTTGTAGACGATTATGTGTCTACCTGGGACAAACTGTCCAGTTAGGTAGGTTCAACTTTGAGAAAGAGGTCAATCGTCGAATCCGACTCGGCTGGGCAGCGTTTGGAAAGCTGAGTAGTATCTTCTTGTCCAACTTACCTCAGTGTCTCAAGACGAAAGTCAATGACCAGTGTGTTGCCAGTGATTACATAATTATGGGACCGTAACGTGTTTGCTCACGATCAGCCTTATCAGAAGGTAAAAAGTCAAACAAAGGGCAATGGAGAGGGCTATGCTCGGAGTTTCCTTGCGTGATTGAATCAGAAATGAAGACATCCGAATAAAACCAAGGTTACCGTCATAGCCCGAAAAATTGGCAGACTTAAGTGGCAATGGGCAGGGTACATTGCTCGCAGAACAGATGGCCGATGGGGCCGAAAAGTTCTGTAGTGGCGACCACGAACCACAAGACGTTGAATTGGAAGGCCTTCCACTAGGTGGACCGATGACCTGGAGAAGGTTTCGGGGATCCGCTGAATGCGAGACCCACGGGACCGGTCAATATAGCGACACTTAGGGGAGGTTTATGTCCAGTAGCGGACGTCTTTCGGCTAGAATGATGAATAATGATGATGAACCAAATAAAGTTAACTTTTGTGATTGTAGACCCGATGAACCAGGTTTGTTTCTCAAATCGTGTTACCGTTTTAGGGTTCCGTAGCCGCATGGCAAAAAAACAGAACCCTTACAAATTCGTCATGTCTGTCTGTCCGTCAGTCCGAAAGTCCGTCAGTCCGTAATTCCGTCTGCTGTACTGCCACTTTATTCCGAAACTATTAAGACTACACAGTAGAAACTTGGTACAAGGTAGATGTGTTCTGTGAAACGCTTTACGATTTTTATACAAAAATTAAAGATTAAGGGTTTTAGTTTGATTTCCTTGTATGGGGAGCCCCCCCCCCCCCCCTTACAAGGAAATTATACTATAAACAAAGTCAATCTTATGGGTATGGGGTGTCTATAGATAGATTTTTCAAAATGACATTAAGGTTTCTAGAAACATTATTTCTCAAAGTCAATCGTTTGAACGAAAGACACACACACACAAAAGTTCCCCCCCTCCAACTTTTAAATAGAGTTAAAGAAATACTGTTGAACGAGATTAAAAAAAAAAAAACCGCAAATATAACTTTGTCATTCATACAAACACTATGAAAAACAAAATTATCACAAAATGTGTATTTCTGTTGACACTATAACAACAACAAAAATACAAAATATTAAAGGTGATGATACAAACTATTACGATGGTACGGAACCGTTCATGTGCGAGTCGGACTCGCACTTGGTCAGTTTTTTGTTATTTTATGATGGAGTGGATGAAGATTCACTGTCACTTCTAAAATACATTGCTCTATTCACGTTTCAGTCAGTGCAAAAGAAATAAGAAAACAACATAATCATGAGTGCAATAAGGACAATAAAAAAAATACACCCAGCGGACATTATCCGTCAACAACTAAAGATGCATTTTAGTGATAAACTAATGAATCTAGTGATTTGCTAAGTTAATCGTTTGCGACTATTCTTTTCTTTAAATGTTTTTGGTTTGTATTAGCAACATTATTAAATTCTCGTAAGAGGGAGTACGAGTGTTTTTTCTCGCTTCTCGTACAGAGAGTGCTACATCTCGAATTATGTACGAGATTTCACGTACATCTGGCAACGTAGTTTGAGCGTGATTACATCCCCCGCCATCATGGCTTTTCTCGCTTACTACATAGATCACTTTACACAATAATCACTATCGATCGGTTTCTAAAAATCCTATACTAAAGCGATATAAATCATGTCCGCTGGGTGTATTTTTTTGTTATTGTCCTTATTGCACTCATGATTATGTTGTTTTCTTATTTCTTTTGCACTGACTGAAACGTGAGTAGAGCAATATAATTATTTTAGTAGTGACAGTAAATCTTCATCCACTCCACCATAAAATAACAAAAAACGAGAAATAATTAATCGAGCCACAGTTTTTTTAATTGGCCACAGGATCAAACTTCTAATTTTATAACTAAGCCACGGGAAAATTATATAGCCTCTAATATACTAATTCGTCTTCTTTACAACGCCCACTAAATATTCTATAGAAAGCATCAAGTGACGATCAACATTTATATTAACTTGTCCTTGTTATTTATACATAGGCACCTAATTTACTAACTCAGCCACGGAATTTATATCTCACCACCATTTTACATTTAACAGCTTCAACACAAGGCCCTCAAAAAAATATAAATGAAGCGACCGTAGTCAACATCATTTATTATAACTTCGCATGTAAAATAATACATCACATTCTTTTATCGTGAAAATAGCAACAGAAAGATTTGGCGCGAGCGCGCAAGACGACAGCGACCGGCCATTTGCACTAATCAGAGAGCGCCAACGTATATTATTATATATGAAATGTCAACTTTTGATACACTTTAGATTATTATATTTACGTTAAAAATACCTATTAGTTACAGAAATGTTTTTACCATTGTCTAGTCACAGGCAGATTGTATGATTCGTTATTGTAAACTGAGGGAAATAGGTTAGGTTAGGTTAAAACTGTGACCAAACGCGCGCGAGCCGAGCGAGCGAAGCGAGCGGTGCCGCGGTAGCGGCCGGCGAGCGCTACTTCCGAGTTGCTTGCAGAAATGTTTTCACAATTTATTGTCTAGTTTTCCGATAAAAATGAAGTTCTGAAGCGATTCTGTCGATAACTTTTGTAGCACAACATGTAAATAAAATCGATCTTTAGGACATTCGATACTCTGAACTTCAATATTTAGGTCATTAAGTACTCTGAACTTCTATATTTAAGCCTTTCGATGACACGACAGGAGTTTATACATACTATTAGTGGCTATAATATAATATTTGATGACAATTTTAATTAAATTTTGATGCTCAGTTAATGTGGCATGAGTTATAATTTAAACGTACTGAGTTAATAAATTAGAAGCTAATTGAATATTTTTTTGATGCCATATATTAATATTTTAGAAGTTTACTGTTTGAATTCATGTTACAAATTTAGATGCTAAAAAATAATCACGATGCTGAGTTGTATTTAGAGTGGCTTTAAAAAAGATAACTTGCGGCTAAGATAGTATTATTTAGATGCTCGTTAATTGTGGCTCACTTAGTAATTTAGAAGGCAAGTTAGATTTTTAGATGCAATTATTGCTATTAAAAAGAAGCCGGTTTAATTAGCACCCACAAAAAACTAACCAAGTGCGAGTCCGAGTCGCACATGTACGGTTCCGTACCATCGTAGTAGTATGTATCATACCCTATTTGTATTTATTGTTGTTATAGTGGCAACAAAAATACTTACACATTTTGTGATTTATTTAGTTTTTCATAGTGTTAGTATTTGGTTATAGTAGTATTTGGTTGGCTGGTTGTTGAAAATAAAACAAGCTCCATTGGTCGCTCACAATGGGCCTCATCAGAAAGCTCAAAGTCACCCAAAAGGCAATAGAGAGGGCTACACTCGGAGTTTCCTTGGGGGATCGGATCAGATATGAAGACATCCATCCGAACCAAGATTGCCGACGTACCCCGAAGAATTGACAAAATTTTGTGGCAGTGGGCAGGGCACAGTGTTTGCATAACGGGTGGCCGATGGGGCTGAAAACCTCTTGAGTGGCGACCGCGAACCGGAAGTCGTTGCGTTGGAAGACCTCCCACTAGTTGAACCGATGACCTAGTGAGGGTGGCCACCGCTGGATACGAGGCTAACGGGACCGGTCAATATGGCGACACCTGGGGTAGGCCTATGTCCAGCAGTGGACGTCTTTTGACTGAAATTATTATGATGATGATAAGGGCAGTATGTACTCGGACCCACAATAGAAATTAAATTAAACTATTACTTTACACCTCAGCTCATTTGATATAAATAAAGATAAATCGAAATACACCACATCTTCTATTGTGTTCATTGTGTGTAAATTGATATAAGTTAGATTTTGTCATAGCACACTAAAAAGACACGGTACCCATGAAATCTCGATGCTTTCGAAACAAAATTAGTTCCAGTGTTTTATTATTTATAACTAAGTTACTATTAAAAATATGTTTCAAAAATACTTGTATCATTGAACACAAGTGCATTTTATAATATGTAAAATGATATAATTGAAATTGTATCATTATACACATGATATGAACTTAAATGTGGCTAATGATATAAGTCTAGTTTTTTTTTAACATCTCATATTCTAATAATTTTTTGACAAAATCAAAACTTATACGATATAATAAAAACAATTTCCAATTGATAAAAGTCAATACGTCAAAAAAATATACTGAAATAAAAAAGTTGTATCCGTTTAAAAAATGCAAAACTTATTCTCTGTTTTTCTCAAAACGAGGATTTGTGACTTATTAAATATCACTTTTCACTAAAGGTACAGCATTGTCCTACACCACTTTTAAAATATGAAGGGAACATGGATTATACCTAAAAGTCATTGACCCGCGCACATTTTCTGTGACAAGCGCAAGGGTTGCGAGACTTTTTCGAAATATTTGGTATCTGTTATTTTTGTTCATATTTTCATTAGAACTTATCTTAATGCCCTATTGCGGGTTTCAATATGTCCCTCTTTTAACTAACAGACTGTATACCCCATATTATTAGAATATTGGACACAGATGGATGAATGAAAGACAATTGCATGTTGCTGAGATGAACATGGTAAGGGGGATGTTGGGGGGAAAGTTGTGTGGTAATCGGTTATTTGTCGTGGCATGTGATGTGGAGAAATGAGAAAAATGTTGAGTATGAATGTATGTAGATATGGCTATAAGAGTAGAGAAAATCCAAAAAAACGATGGATGGACTGTGTGAAAGATGGTAATATGGCTAGAAAGGTGACTGCTGCGATGACGAGTAGGAACTAGAAAAGTATTGAAGAAGAGGACATGCTGCGCCGACCCCAAATAAATTGGGTTAAGGGTAGGAGAATGATGAATAGAACAGTTACATTATTTTACTTGTTTGTGCTTTATTAAAACAGAAATCGCAATGACGATATTTTAATAATAATTACATGCGATTTCAAGTGTTTATTTTATCAATTGAAGTAGTTTTACGTCACTAAGTGCTTTGTCAACGAAGCATTTCGAGTTTCCGTTCCGTTTCACCAAAAACACGCTAGATAATATAATTAATAGGAAAATAAGTGACGCATTAAAGCATTACGTACACAAGTATACCAAAAAGTTTCTATGGCTCAATACAAAACCAATTTAGCATATAATATCATAGCATAACATATTAAAGATCACTGCCCATCCTGAACAACCACACATGTTGGAACTGTGCAGGTGGCTACATACAGGTCTAACATAATTTGAGTTCATCGACATGTAAAGACGCAGAATAATATTTACACTTACATTTCAGCAGATATCTTTTTAAGTCACATGTCAGATACGTAGGTCCCTAGAAATCAAGCATATTGCCGTCAACCGGGCATAAATCCAGACTACATGGCTGCCACTGAGAAATTCCTGAATGGAAAACCAAATGGCACTTTGCCCGACCCTGGAACCAAAACTGCAGAGTTTTATGCTCTTGAAACCTTGGACCTCATACTCAGCAATCGCGCTAGCGATCACTAGACCTACGACTGCCTATGAAGCAGTCAATATGAGATACAATGACTAGAATCATAATTTACAACTGATCGAATGCATTTATAAACTTCCTTTGTGTAGGTTAGGTAGGTATTCAAATATTTTCAACTATTCCCAGCTATTGTTCAAGTTAGAAGTGTAAAATTCAAATCATTATCTAAAAATTTACTTGAAAAACGTCAAAGAAAAAAAGCATACCTCTGAACACCGCACAAAATGTCACCAACACTATAACAAATAAAATCTTCCCCATTGTTCTTTTGTAAACTCATTTGATAACACAGTCTTTCACTGCTTTTAATAATAAATTATTCGCACAGGTACACACGATAATGTGAGTTGCTTATTTATAATTTAAATTAAAGATTCGTGTCTTTTCATAAAATGTGACAGATTCTTTTCAACACCACTAATAAACAAAAATGTTGTTAATAATAGGTCTTTACCTATGAAATTGCCGTTTTGTTTGAAAAAAGGGGTTTGAACTTTTTTGTATGGGAGCTGGCATATCGACCCACCGCCATTTTGATTTTTTTTCGAAATCGCGGCCCACGATGAAAGTGATATGTATGGATAGAGGACATATAGACGAACAAAAAATGTCATGAAATGTGGTACCCCAAAGTGTCACGTTATCGAGATATTTGAAGGTAAAGATCGACAAATGAGCCACATCGGTTCTATCCCCTTTAAACGAATTTTTTTCATGTATTTTTTATTTGTATTAATCGAAGTAATCACCCATGCAATCAATGCATCTTTGCCAACGCAGTGGCAGTTTATTGATCATTTATTTTGATTTGAAATGGCCAGTACTTCAGAACGGCAATTTCATAGGTAAAGACCTAATATGAGCACCACATGACTATCTTTTAATTATTTGAAAAGCTGTAACCACACGAAGAAGCTTCACTTGTAACGCAAATAATAATTATGAATATAATTATGATTTCATGAAAATCATACAGTATGTTGTTTTCTATCGGGTTTTTCATGTACTTATAGATTAGAAAGGAAGGTCAAAAGGCGGAGCTGGTGAGTTCAACATAAGGCCTACCTATGGGCTCTTATGGAAACGTCAAGAAAAGGCGCACGAACGTTTCGTATGGAGAAGAACAAGTAAAAATGTCAGGTTTACTCTTAAATTTTTTTGATGTTTTTTACTTTGTTATCATATTACAGCGTGAGTATTTTATGTAGTTTACGACAGTTAATCTTTATCGTCAAAAGGATCTTTTATATAAAATTTCATACTAAGTTGTTAGAGACCACCAACTGATCTGTAATCCTCGTGTCAAGTTTCCATAACAAAGAATAATAAAAATCCAGGGCATTTTGAAATGGATATATTATAAAGATGGGACTTTTTAAACACCATTTATGTAAACAATAAACGTATCGAACTAGCACTTTAAAATTTATCTTCGAGTACGCAGGTACGTTCTCACCGCTGTGTATGATGATAATATGTACATTATTATAAAACCTTTCTTCATATTATACTTATACAGGACGAGGAAACAACTAAAGTTAGATAGACCTTCAGCCTTTATGCCTTCCACTTGAAAAACTGGCCACTTGCAAGTCTGACTTGCACATGAAGGGTTCCGTACCATGACTTCTTATAGGTTTTCCTGTAATCTGTTCGTGTTGAACTAATTTCTGTATTTTTTTCAGAATTTTAGGTTCAGTAGTTTCGGAGACAATGGCAATCAATGTCGGACAGACAGACTGACAGACACACGAGTGATCCTATAAGGCTTCCGTTTTTTCCTTTTGAGGTACGGAACCCTAAAAAGGACAACTTTTCAGCAAAAAATATAATTGTTTCTAAACTTAAAACTTTAATAACGCTCATTTCATTGTAAATAGGTATAAATAATGTATTATCGAAATAAAAGGACTATAGATAGATATAGAATAATAGGTAAAAAAATAAACTATAGATTCGGATATTTAGGCTTTTAGAACATCAACAAGTTTTAGAAAAATCCTAAAACTATTTATTTTTTTAATTCTTGTGAAATTTGTATGATTTTAGTCATAATAATAATGGGCTCTCTCTCCATGGGCCCGATGTAGATTTTCTAGCGTCCGTGTCCTAGCTACGTTTCGGCGACCTCTTTGGGGAAACTGAAGGTTTTGTCTGTGCAATTATGGACGAAGTTATGTTGACGAACCGCCGCGGAAGGCGCTCCGGGCGACGGGGGTCACGCGATGACCTCCGGCCACCGTAGACGCGGGCCTGTGGACGGTGAGTAACGGGCTAGCTCGCCGTCCGGCTGTCGTCATGACGGCAACAGACCGTGTCGGCGGCGCGTACGTGTTCCACGCGCGCCTCAAAGAGATGTCAGCAATATGGAAGGGGCCCGCAAGGGCCGACGCCCGTCGGGGCTGTGGATTGTCGAAAGGTTAACGCGGCTCCGACACAAGGGCGAAGAAGGAACATGGGTTTGGTTTTTAGTCAGTAGAAGTCTGACACTCCCCTTCGCTCTGCCCAAGAGCGGGGGGGGGGTTATTCGATGATTTTCCACCCACCAAAAAAAAAAAGAAGTTATGTTGACGAACAACTACCGGAAATATAAGGTCCCATTAAAATAGGTGGACAAAATTTCAGAAATCATTCAGACCACCAAAATAAGGACGATGGTAAAAAAATTATAAGAAAAACGCATATAAGTACCTACTCAAAAAGGATGAGTTTGTTCTAGAGTGCCGGCAATTTATTATTTTAAGTAAAAAAAACACTTTATTTAAGTTTTTTTTGTTTAGATATCTTTGGTTAGACCTACTGAACGCTGTGTTAAAATTTGTCCACCTATTTTAATGGGACCTTATATACTAAGAAGGATGGGAGGGTTGACGTGTGACGGGCATGCCACCGTCCGGGTGAGTCCATCAGACATATTATGATTTAGACTGGCCTGTTGGTCTAGTGGTTAGTGACCCTAACTGCTATGCCGGAGGTCGTGGGTTCGATTCCCACCCAGGACAAATGTTTGTGTGATGAGCTCGATCATTTGTTCTGTGTCTGGGTGTAATTTATCTATAATATGTATGTATTTAGAAATATATAAGTATGTTTATCAGTTGTCTAGTACCCATAACACAAGCTCTGCTTAGCTTGGGACTAGATGGCGTTGTGTGATAGTTGTGGAATATTATTATTATTATTATTATTTCTGGTTGTTCTCGTCTGGCTAACGGCGAGTACTTGCACAGGCACAATCAAGTGGCCAGGATTATTCACCAGCAACTTGCTTTGAAATATAGGCTTGTGGAGTCTGAGGTACCGTACTACAAGTATTTACCCGACCCAGTTCTCGAAAAAGACCATGTTACGTTGTACTGAGATCAGTCTATCATCACTGAAATTACTATTGTTGCCAATAAGCCTGACACAGTGGTGATAGTCGATAGACCGATCAGCGCGCCGCGCAATGATAATCGATGTTACCATTCCGCATGACGAGAACCTCGTGAAAGCTGAAAAAGAGAAACAAATAAAATATCTGGATTTAGCACACGAGGTTGTCATATCTTGTCCTCCTACTTATCTCTTACGCTGTAAAAGATTCCATCTACTTCCTCTTTCTGAACGTAGAAGAATTGCGAACTTGGCGTTTTTATTTAGAATCGCTAACGGTTTCACCGAGCTTCCCGAACTGCTGAGCAAAATTGGACTGCGAATTCCTTCTACTTTTCGGCGCAGTACCTGCCTATTGCATACTCCTGTGGTAGGAACAAAATACAGAGGGAACTCATCTATCTATCTATCTATTCTATACTTATAATAAATCTGTAGAGAGGTCAATTCTGTACATGATATATATTTTCAAAATAACTATCAGGGGGTAATAAGTGATCGATACTGATGCCAAAAATGCAATCAGTAAAATTTTTGTCTGTCTGTCTGTCTGTCTGTCTGTCTGTCTGTCTGTATGTTCCTTATAGAAACAAAAACTACTCGACGGATTTTAACGAAACTTGGTACGATTATTCTTCATACTCCTGGGGAGGTTATAGTATACTTTTCATCACGCTACAATCAATAGGAGCAGAGCAGTAAAGGGAAATGTTGGGAAAACGGGAGAAGTTGCTCCATTTTTTAAGCTTCCGTCGCGTGTGCAGCCTTAATGGTTAAAGCTACATAGAAATCATTTATGACGGAAATGTTCTACATAAAATTATCTAAAAAATATCCCACAACAGCATATGTCTATCTTTTATGGTTGACTCACAATAACACGTGTAACTCCCGATAGCTTAGCAGTTCGGAGCTTTCTGATTATATTTGTTTACTCTTACGTTTATAATACTCTCACTCATCCCTAATTGAAAGTTAATATTATTACCTATTCAATAAAAAAATAATCATAGTAATCGGTATAGAAACAACAGACTTATACATGAAATACGCTAATAACCCATCGCGCCGTCGCCGTCGCGCGTGAATACTGAATCATGCCATAAGGATTATTTTTGTGTAACGGTTGCCGCGCTCGACGCGGGTCTTGGCTGTTGATGCGTTCAGAGCGTTCGACCTTAATGACAGACAATAATTGATTTTAACAAACAATGCTTATCAGCGCGACTTTTAGTCTTTAAATAGTTTTTTTTTTTTTTTAAACGTTGCCCCACACTAGGAATTTCTCCTGTATCGTGGGTGCGTTCACAAACATTAAACTCACATGCACAAACACACCCAGACCCGAAACAACTATCTGTAGGCCATACAAATATTTGTTCCGTGCGGGGATCGAACCCGCGACACGCAGCGCAGCAGTCCAATCGCTCAGCCACTGCGCCAACCGTGCCGTCAATTTGAATTTCTTTTGTTGTTATTTTATAAAATATACCTATTTTAGTTGTTTTGGTAGTGTTTAAATATTCGTCTTTCAAATTACAAATTATTAATAGTTTGCATTTTATTTCCTTGGTGAAGTAGGTAGTAGTAGAAGTAGAAGTAGTACCTACGCATGGTTTTTTAGATACCGATAGGTAAGTTTTGGCTAATTTATGTTCAATTTTATTTTTGTATTATGTAGGTAAAAGCGTAGTTACTTTTATTAATTATAGTAGTCATAGGTATTTATTTGTAAGTAAAGTAGGTATAGGTAGATGGTATTGCACAGGCGTTTCAGCTTTATTTTCATTTCTTTTTTTGTTGTAAGTTGTACATATTTCTGGGCATAATTCTATTAGAATATTTTAGTTTAAATAGGCACTTAGATTTTAAGTGTAAGGTAGCTATAGTTAGGACCTCTATCGTAGGTTATTTTGTTAGGTAACTGACAGCCTTTTCGTTACCGTCGATTAAAAATAAAATACACAATGCCACCTAAAAAACGCCACTGAACCGTGAGAAAGGACATATGGTAAGTACTTTTTTACGAAAAACGACGGAAACGCGGACGAAGTCGCGGGCAAAAGCTAGTACTTAATAAGAGCGAGTCACACGTACTTATAATGCGATCGGCCGGGGCGTTGACATCGATATTTTCAGTACTAGCATCTCAAAATTAAAAAGGACTATTTGTAATTTCTTCTTTGATAACGTAAATTAAGTTATTGATTGCAATTTGCGCTGTTGGAAATAAATTTTTACCTAAGATACTCTCATCACAAACACTGTCTGCTGTCTTAAATATTATTGTTTTTGTTTATAAGCTCTCTTCTATCTGTGAAAACTTTTAATTATTGGCCTTATTTCTGTTACTCTTAATCGTGTGTAAATTTTTAGCTGTAAGTTTTCCTAAAACTGTAAAATAAAAATAAAATAAAATATGTGGCATATGAACTCGGCTATCATTGTGCCGATAGTCGTAACGGCCAATGGCCTTATAGCGAAGAGTCTTTACGACCACCTGTCCAAACTGTCCAAACAAAATAGATGATACGGACAGACGAATAATAGATTGCAATGCTTGTAAAGGCTGCTAAGTACTAACCAAAATATACCTAACACCACATTGTACACTTGGTTCGCAATAAATGTTTTGACTTTGACTTTGAACTCTCACTCAACCACCAGGTTGGATCAAGGGCCTGATTCAGAAGGCAGTACTCCTCGATACAGCCCGCATTGTGAGGAGATTCCTGTCTCTGGAGCCCTAACCACCGGTAGCTTGGACCCTGCTCCCGTTGTCGGTGGACCACTATTTTTTATATTTTTAAATGTTTTTTTTTATAAATTTTGTATGAAATATTTAAAAATGTAAACTATATGAAAGAAAATGAATAAAGGACATAATAATAATAATATACTTTTATTTCAGACCAAGTTTGTCCATAACCGTTAATGTAATCACACAGTAAAGGCTGGAATACACATGCTACGTAGTAGCACGAAATCATGCTAGTTTCGAGCAACTGTCACTTAGTAGCATACAAGTAGCACGTGTATACGAAAAGAGCATGCTTGTTTCAAGGCATGCTACCTAATCGCAAGCCGATCTATTTTTGTGCTAACTAGCCCGACGCATAAAACCTCTTTTTTGATATTCTTTGGTTTTGCTAGCAGAATGTTTTTTTATCGAGCTGTCACCTTTTTGTTGTTTTCTGTCAGTGTCTCCAATAAAAGACTATAAAGCCGCGTCCCCACTAAAGTCACCCGAAACAGACCTGTTAGCCGCGCGGCCCAAGTGGGGATGCCGCTAAATGTTCTTGTTTGACCGCGCGGCTCAGGCCTCGCTCACGTCCTTAATCACGAGGCACGGGCGCGTGGCTCTTGTGGGGACGCGGCTTGATAATGTCACTCGGACGTGCTAAAAAGAAGTATGCTCGTAAAAAGTATGATTTTGAGGTCTGTGCTTTAGAGCAAATGTAAACACTCTGAAAGCATGCTAGAAATGACCATACTACCTAGTAGCAAACAAGCATGCTTTTCTGTAGCATGTGTATTTCAGGCTTTATGTATCATTACACGTTTATTCGTGTTAAAATTCACAAGGAATGAAACGTACTGTAATGTTACACCATTATTCTGTGTATATCCAGTTTATTTTTGAACCCAGCTACAAATATGTACACGCTCGGTCACACACATTGTTCTGCTATTATATAGGATGCTTCGATATTTTTTTCCGATTGAACACCAAACGTCCGTATTTAATTTATGCGTCTTCTATTCAATTCATTACAAAAGTTTCCTACCGCTTCTGTAACTCAAAACCTTTGCTAAATCGATTACCTATTCGACTAGAACAACGAAGATAGGATGAAATGAACCCTTCACACAGCTGTCAACCAAGCATTCTGTGCATCAATCTAAGTACCTACTACCTACGCAAAAAAATTTGCTGGTTAATAATCACATTTTATGGTAAAACTCAATGTAGCACACTTAAAACATTGTGCTGCTTTAAATACATAGTAAACAGGTCATGAAGATAATTTAAGTAAAGTTATAACCTGGAAAACTAGTATGTACAAAAACAGCTGTGAAATATTTGGAACTTTGACCCCTCAATATCTCCGTAACTAGGTTCCCAGGTATAATAAAAAATGAGACCTTGAACAAAAAATTATAACAGTGGTGGGGAGAACAAGTGCTCTTCGTTTGCGTTAAGGGTACACCCTTTACACCCTTTATGATTGGAAGTAGACATTACCCAAATTCAAAAACAATCACAAATCTTCTCAAACGTCTGTAGGTTATAATAATTATGTTTATTCTTGTGTACTTGGCGACGCACAAAGTATGTAATGAAAACATAAACAATTATTTAAACATATTTTGAAAATAAGTATTTTTAATTAGGTGGTTGTTGACTCAGAGCTTGAGCCAGTCGTTGACGGTGTCGTGCTCGAGGTGGTGGTTGTTGACTCAGTGCTTGAGGTGGTCGTTGACGGTGTCGTGCTTAAAGTGGTCGTTGACGGTGTCGTGCCCGAGGTGGTGGTTGTTGACTCAGTGCTTGAGGTGGTCGTTGATGGTGCCATGCTTAAAGTGGTCGTTGACAGTGTCGTGCTTAAAGTGGTGGTAGTAAACTCAGTGCTTGAGGTGTTCGTTGACGGTGTCGTGCTTAAAGTGGTAGTTGAAGGTGTCGTGCTCGAGGGGATGGTTGTTGACTCAGTGGTTGAGGTTGTAGTTGACGGTGTCGTACTTAAAGTGGTGGTAGTAGACTCAGTGCTTGAGGTGAACTTTGACGGTGTCGTGCTTAAAGTGTTCGTTGAAGGTGTCGTGCTCGAGGGTATGGTTGTTGACTCAGTGGTTGAGGTGGTCGTTGACGGTGTCGTGCTTAAAGTGGTCGTTGAAGGTGTCGTGCTCGAGGCGATGGTTGTTGACTCAGTGCTTGAGGTGGTCGTTGACGGTGTCGTGCTCGAGGGGATGGTTGTTGACTCAGTGGTTGAGGTTGTAGTTGACGGTATCGTGCTAAAAGTGGTGGTAGTAGACTCAGTGCTTGAGGAGGACTTTGACGGTGTCGTGCTTAAAGTGTTCGTTGAAGGTGTCGTGCTCGAGGGTATGGTTGTTGACTCAGTGGTTAAGGTGGTCGTTGACGGTGTCGTGCTTAAAGTGGTCGTTGAAGGTGTCGTGCTCGAGGCGATGGTTGTTGACTCAGTGGTTGAGGTGGTCGTTGACGGTGTCGGGCTTAAAGTGGTCGTTGAAGGTGTCGTGCTCGAGGGGATGGTTGTTGACTCAGTGGTTGAGGTTGTAGTTGACGGTGTCGTACTTAAAGTGGTGGTAGTAGACTCAGTGCTTGAGGTGGTCGTTGACGGCGTCGTGCTTAAAGTGGTCGTTGAAGGTGTCGTGCTCGAAGGGGTGGTTGTTGACTCAGTGGTTGAGGTGGTCGTTGACGGTGTCGTGCTTAAAGATGTCGTTGAAGGTGACGTGCTCGAGGGGGTGGTTGTTGACTCAGTGGTTGAGGTGGTCGTTGACGGTGTCGTGCTTAAAGTGGTCGTTGAAGGGGTCGTGCTCGAGGGGATGGTTGTTGACTCAGTGGTTGAGGTTGTCGTTGATGGTGTCGTGCTTAAAGTGGTAGAAGTAGACTCAGTGCTTGAAGTGGTCGTTGACGGTGTCGTGCTTAAAGTTGTCGTTGAAGGTGACGTGCTCGAGGGGGTGGTTGTTGACTCAGTGGTTGAGGTGGTTGTTGACGGTGTCGTGCTTAAGGTGGTCGTTGAAGGTGTCGTGCTCGAGGGGATGGTTGTTGACTCAGTGCTTGAGGTGGTCGTTGACGGTGTCGTGCTTAAGGTGGTTGTTGACTCAGTGGTTGAGGTGGTCGTTGACGGTGTCGTGCTTAAGGTGGTCGTTGAAGGTGTCGTGCTCGAGAGGATGGTTGTTGACTCAGTGCTTGAGGTGGTCGTTGACGGTGTCGTGCTTAAAGTGGTCGTTGAAGGTGTCATGCTCGAGGCGATGTTTGTTGACTCAGTGCTTGAGGTGGTCGTTGACGGTGTCGTGCTTAAGGTGGTCGTTGAAGGTGTCGTGCTCGAGGTGATGGTTGTTGACTCAGTGCTTGAGGTAGTCGTTGACGGTGTCGTGCTTAAAGTGGTCGTTGAAGGTGTCGTGCTTAACGTGGTCGTTGAAGGTGTCGTGCTCGAGGGGCTGGTTGTTGACTCAGTGGTTGAGGTTGTCGTTGATGGTGTCGTGCTTAAAATGGTGGAAGTAGACACAGTGCTTGAGGTGGTCGTCGACGGTATCGTGCTTAAAGTGGTGGTTGTAGACTCAGTGGTTGAGGTGGTCGTTGACGGTGTCGTGCTCGAGGGGATGGTTGTTGACTCAGTGCTTGCGGTGGTCGTTGACGGTGTCGTGCTTAAGGTGGTTGTTGACTCAGTGGTTGAGGTGGTCGTTGACGGTGTCGTGCTTAAGGTGGTCGTTGAAGGTGTCGTGCTCGAGAGGATGGTTGTTGACTCAGTGCTTGAGGTGGTCGTTGACGGTGTCGTGCTTAAAGTGGTCGTTGAAGGTGTCATGCTCGAGGCGATGTTTGTTGACTCAGTGCTTGAGGTGGTCGTTGACGGTGTCGTGCTTAAGGTGGTCGTTGAAGGTGTCGTGCTCGAGGTGATGGTTGTTGACTCAGTGCTTGAGGTAGTCGTTGACGGTGTCGTGCTTAAAGTGGTCGTTGAAGGTGTCGTGCTTAACGTGGTCGTTGAAGGTGTCGTGCTCGAGGGGCTGGTTGTTGACTCAGTGGTTGAGGTTGTCGTTGATGGTGTCGTGCTTAAAATGGTGGAAGTAGACACAGTGCTTGAGGTGGTCGTTGACGGTGTCGTGCTTAAAGTTGTCGTTGAAGGTGACGTGCTCGAGGGGGTGGTTGTTGACTCAGTGGTTGGGGTGGTCGTTGACGGTGTCGTGCTTAAGGTGGTCGTTGAAGGTGTCGTGCTCGAGGCGATGGTTGTTGACTCAGTGCTTGAGGTGGTCGTTGACGGTGTCGTGCTTAAGGTGGTCGTTGAAGGTGTCGTGCTCGAGGGGATGGTTGTTGACTCAGTGCTTGAGGTGGTCGTTGACGGTGTCGTGCTTAAAGTGGTCGTTGAAGGTGTCGTGCTCGAGGCGATGGTTGTTGACTCAGTGCTTGAGGTGGTCGTTGACGGTGTCGTGCTTAAGGTAGTCGTTGGAGGTGACGTGCTCGAGGGGGTGGTTGTTGACTCAGTGGTTGAGGTGGTCGTTGACGGTGTCGTGCTTAAAGTGGTGGTAGTAGACTCAGTGCTTGAGGTGGTCGTTGAAGGTGTCGTGCTTAAAGTGGTCGTTGAAGGTGTCGTGCTCAAAAAGGTCGTTGAAGGTGTCGTGCTCGAGGGGGTGGTTGTTGACTCAGTGGTTGAGGTTGTCGTCGACGGTATCGTGCTTAAAGTGGTGGTTGTAGACTCAGTGGTTGAGGTGGTCGTTGACGGTGTCGTGCTCGAGGGGATGGTTGTTGACTCAGTGCTTGAGGTGGTCGTTGACGGTGTCGTGCTTAAAGTGGTCGTTGAAGGTGTCGTGCTCGAGGGGATGGTTGTTGACTCAGTGGTTGAGGTTGTCGTTGATGGTGTCGTGCTTAAAGTGGTGGAAGTAGACTCAGTGCTTGAGGTGGTCGTTGACGGTGTCGTGCTTAAAGTTGTCGTTGAAGGTGACGTGCTCGAGGGGGTGGTTGTTGACTCAGTGGTTGAGGTGGTCGTTGACGGTGTCGTGCTTAAGGTGGTTGTTGAAGGTGACGTGCTCGAGGGGGTGGTTGTTGACTCGGTGGTTGAGGTGGTCGTTGACGGTGTCGTGCTTAAGGTAGTCGTTGGAGGTGACGTGCTCGAGGGGGTGGTTGTTGACTCAGTGGTTGAGGTGGTCGTTGACGGTGTCGTGCTTAAAGTGGTGGTAGTAGACTCAGTGCTTGAGGTGGTCGTTGAAGGTGTCGTGCTTAAAGTGGTCGTTGAAGGTGTCGTGCTCGAGGCTATGGTTGTTGACTCAGTGCTTGAGGTGGTCGTTGACGGTGTCGTGCTTAAAGTGGTCGTTGAAGCTGTCGTGCTCGTGGGAGTGGTCGTTGAAGGTGTCGTGCTCGAGAGGATGGTTGTTGACTCAGTGCTTGAGGTGGTCGTTGACGGTGTCGTGCTTAAAGTGGTCGTTGAAGCTGTCGTGCTCGTGGGAGTGGTTGTTGACTCCGTGGCTGAGGTGGTAGTTGACGGTGTCGGGCTTAAAGTGGTCGTTGAAGGTGTCGTGCTCGAGTGGATGGTTGTTGACTCAGTGATTGAGGTTGTAGTTGACGGTGTCGTACTTAAAGTGGTGGTTGTTGACTCAGTGCTTGAGGTGGTCGTTGACGGTGTCGTGCTTAAAGTGGTCGTTGAAGCTGTCGTGCTCGTGGGAGTGGTCGTTGAAGGTGTCGTGCTCGAGGGGATGGTTGTTGACTCAGTGCTTGAGGTGGTCGTTGACGGTGTCGTGCTTAAAGTGGTCGTTGAAGCTGTCGTGCTCGAGGGGATGGTTGTTGACTCAGTGGTTGAGGTTGTAGTTGACGGTGTCGTACTTAAAGTGGTGGTAGTAGACTCAGTGGTTGAGGTGGTCGTTGACGGTGTCGTGCTTAAGGTTGTCGTTGAAGGTGACGTGCTCGAGGGGGTGGTTGTTGACTCAGTGGTTGAGGTGGTCGTTGACAGTGTCGTGCTTAAGGTGGTCGTTGAAGGTGTCGTGCTCGAGGGGATGGTTGTTGACTCAGTGCTTGAGGTGGTCGTTGACGGTGTCGTGCTTAAAGTGGTGGTAGTAGACTCAGTGGTTGAGGTGGTCGTTGACGGTGTCGTGCTTAAGGTGGTCGTTGAAGGTGACGTGCTCGAGGGGGTGGTTGTTGACTCAGTGGTTGAGGTGGTCGTTGACGGTGTCGTGCTTAAGGTGGTCGTTGAAGGTGTCGTGCTGGAGGGGATGGTTGTTGACTCAGTGGTTGAGGTGGTCGTTGACGGTGTCGTGCTTAAGGTGGTCGTTGAAGGTGTCGTGCTCGAGGGGATGGTTGTTGACTCAGTGCTTGAGGTGGTCGTTGACGGTGTCGTGCTTAAAGTGGTGGTAGTAGACTCAGTGGTTGAGGTGGTCGTTGACGGTGTCGTGCTTAAGGTGGTCGTTGAAGGTGACGTGCTCGAGGGGGTGGTTGTTGACTCAGTGGTTGAGGTGGTCGTTGACGGTGTCGTGCTTAAGGTGGTCGTTGAAGGTGTCGTGCTCGAGGGGATGGTTGTTGACTCAGTGCTTGAGGTGGTCGTTGACGGTGTCGTGCTTAAAGTGGTCGTTGAAGGTGTCGTGCTCGAGGCGATGGTTGTTGACTCAGTGCTTGAGGTGGTCGTTGACGGTGTCGTGCTTAAGGTAGTCGTTGGAGGTGACGTGCTCGAGGGGGTGGTTGTTGACTCAGTGGTTGAGGTGGTCGTTGACGGTGTCGTGCTTAAAGTGGTGGTAGTAGACTCAGTGCTTGAGGTGGTCGTTGAAGGTGTCGTGCTTAAAGTGGTCGTTGAAGGTGTCGTGCTCAAAAAGGTCGTTGAAGGTGTCGTGCTCGAGGGGGTGGTTGTTGACTCAGTGGTTGAGGTTGTCGTCGACGGTATCGTGCTTAAAGTGGTGGTTGTAGACTCAGTGGTTGAGGTGGTCGTTGACGGTGTCGTGCTCGAGGGGATGGTTGTTGACTCAGTGCTTGAGGTGGTCGTTGACGGTGTCGTGCTTAAAGTGGTCGTTGAAGGTGTCGTGCTCGAGGGGATGGTTGTTGACTCAGTGGTTGAGGTTGTCGTTGATGGTGTCGTGCTTAAAGTGGTGGAAGTAGACTCAGTGCTTGAGGTGGTCGTTGACGGTGTCGTGCTTAAAGTTGTCGTTGAAGGTGACGTGCTCGAGGGGGTGGTTGTTGACTCAGTGGTTGAGGTGGTCGTTGACGGTGTCGTGCTTAAGGTGGTTGTTGAAGGTGACGTGCTCGAGGGGGTGGTTGTTGACTCGGTGGTTGAGGTGGTCGTTGACGGTGTCGTGCTTAAGGTAGTCGTTGGAGGTGACGTGCTCGAGGGGGTGGTTGTTGACTCAGTGGTTGAGGTGGTCGTTGACGGTGTCGTGCTTAAAGTGGTGGTAGTAGACTCAGTGCTTGAGGTGGTCGTTGAAGGTGTCGTGCTTAAAGTGGTCGTTGAAGGTGTCGTGCTCGAGGCTATGGTTGTTGACTCAGTGCTTGAGGTGATCGTTGACGGTGTCGTGCTTAAAGTGGTCGTTGAAGCTGTCGTGCTCGTGGGAGTGGTCGTTGAAGGTGTCGTGCTCGAGAGGATGGTTGTTGACTCAGTGCTTGAGGTGGTCGTTGACGGTGTCGTGCTTAAAGTGGTCGTTGAAGCTGTCGTGCTCGTGGGAGTGGTTGTTGACTCCGTGGCTGAGGTGGTCGTTGACGGTGTCGGGCTTAAAGTGGTCGTTGAAGGTGTCGTGCTCGAGTGGATGGTTGTTGACTCAGTGATTGAGGTTGTAGTTGACGGTGTCGTACTTAAAGTGGTGGTTGTTGACTCAGTGCTTGAGGTGGTCGTTGACGGTGTCGTGCTTAAAGTGGTCGTTGAAGCTGTCGTGCTCGTGGGAGTGGTCGTTGAAGGTGTCGTGCTCGAGGGGATGGTTGTTGACTCAGTGCTTGAGGTGGTCGTTGACGGTGTCGTGCTTAAAGTGGTCGTTGAAGCTGTCGTGCTCGTGGGAGTGGTTGTTGACTCCGTGGTTGAGGTGGTCGTTGACGGTGTCGGGCTTAAAGTGGTCGTTGAAGGTGTCGTGCTCGAGGGGATGGTTGTTGACTCAGTGGTTGAGGTGGTCGTTGACGGTGTCGTGCTTAAGGTTGTCGTTGAAGGTGACGTGCTCGAGGGGGTGGTTGTTGACTCAGTGGTTGAGGTGGTCGTTGACGGTGTCGTGCTTAAGGTGGTCGTTGAAGGTGTCGTGCTCGAGGCGATGGTTGTTGACTCAGTGCTTGAGGTGGTCGTTGACGGTGTCGTGCTTAAAGTGGTGGTAGTAGACTCAGTGGTTGAGGTGGTCGTTGACGGTGTCGTGCTTAAGGTGGTCGTTGAAGGTGTCGTGCTCGAGGGGATGGTTGTTGACTCAGTGCTTGAGGTGGTCGTTGACGGTGTCGTGCTTAAGGTGGTTGTTGACTCAGTGGTTGAGGTGGTCGTTGACGGTGTCGTGCTTAAGGTGGTCGTTGAAGGTGTCGTGCTCGAGAGGATGGTTGTTGACTCAGTGCTTGAGGTGGTCGTTGACGGTGTCGTGCTTAAAGTGGTCGTTGAAGGTGTCATGCTCGAGGCGATGTTTGTTGACTCAGTGCTTGAGGTGGTCGTTGACGGTGTCGTGCTTAAGGTGGTCGTTGAAGGTGTCGTGCTCGAGGTGATGGTTGTTGACTCAGTGCTTGAGGTAGTCGTTGACGGTGTCGTGCTTAAAGTGGTCGTTGAAGGTGTCGTGCTTAACGTGGTCGTTGAAGGTGTCGTGCTCGAGGGGCTGGTTGTTGACTCAGTGGTTGAGGTTGTCGTTGATGGTGTCGTGCTTAAAATGGTGGAAGTAGACACAGTGCTTGAGGTGGTCGTCGACGGTATCGTGCTTAAAGTGGTGGTTGTAGACTCAGTGGTTGAGGTGGTCGTTGACGGTGTCGTGCTCGAGGGGATGGTTGTTGACTCAGTGCTTGCGGTGGTCGTTGACGGTGTCGTGCTTAAGGTGGTTGTTGACTCAGTGGTTGAGGTGGTCGTTGACGGTGTCGTGCTTAAGGTGGTCGTTGAAGGTGTCGTGCTCGAGAGGATGGTTGTTGACTCAGTGCTTGAGGTGGTCGTTGACGGTGTCGTGCTTAAAGTGGTCGTTGAAGGTGTCATGCTCGAGGCGATGTTTGTTGACTCAGTGCTTGAGGTGGTCGTTGACGGTGTCGTGCTTAAGGTGGTCGTTGAAGGTGTCGTGCTCGAGGTGATGGTTGTTGACTCAGTGCTTGAGGTAGTCGTTGACGGTGTCGTGCTTAAAGTGGTCGTTGAAGGTGTCGTGCTTAACGTGGTCGTTGAAGGTGTCGTGCTCGAGGGGCTGGTTGTTGACTCAGTGGTTGAGGTTGTCGTTGATGGTGTCGTGCTTAAAATGGTGGAAGTAGACACAGTGCTTGAGGTGGTCGTTGACGGTGTCGTGCTTAAAGTTGTCGTTGAAGGTGACGTGCTCGAGGGGGTGGTTGTTGACTCAGTGGTTGGGGTGGTCGTTGACGGTGTCGTGCTTAAGGTGGTCGTTGAAGGTGTCGTGCTCGAGGCGATGGTTGTTGACTCAGTGCTTGAGGTGGTCGTTGACGGTGTCGTGCTTAAGGTGGTCGTTGAAGGTGTCGTGCTCGAGGGGATGGTTGTTGACTCAGTGCTTGAGGTGGTCGTTGACGGTGTCGTGCTTAAAGTGGTCGTTGAAGGTGTCGTGCTCGAGGCGATGGTTGTTGACTCAGTGCTTGAGGTGGTCGTTGACGGTGTCGTGCTTAAGGTAGTCGTTGGAGGTGACGTGCTCGAGGGGGTGGTTGTTGACTCAGTGGTTGAGGTGGTCGTTGACGGTGTCGTGCTTAAAGTGGTGGTAGTAGACTCAGTGCTTGAGGTGGTCGTTGAAGGTGTCGTGCTTAAAGTGGTCGTTGAAGGTGTCGTGCTCAAAAAGGTCGTTGAAGGTGTCGTGCTCGAGGGGGTGGTTGTTGACTCAGTGGTTGAGGTTGTCGTCGACGGTATCGTGCTTAAAGTGGTGGTTGTAGACTCAGTGGTTGAGGTGGTCGTTGACGGTGTCGTGCTCGAGGGGATGGTTGTTGACTCAGTGCTTGAGGTGGTCGTTGACGGTGTCGTGCTTAAAGTGGTCGTTGAAGGTGTCGTGCTCGAGGGGATGGTTGTTGACTCAGTGGTTGAGGTTGTCGTTGATGGTGTCGTGCTTAAAGTGGTGGAAGTAGACTCAGTGCTTGAGGTGGTCGTTGACGGTGTCGTGCTTAAAGTTGTCGTTGAAGGTGACGTGCTCGAGGGGGTGGTTGTTGACTCAGTGGTTGAGGTGGTCGTTGACGGTGTCGTGCTTAAGGTGGTTGTTGAAGGTGACGTGCTCGAGGGGGTGGTTGTTGACTCGGTGGTTGAGGTGGTCGTTGACGGTGTCGTGCTTAAGGTAGTCGTTGGAGGTGACGTGCTCGAGGGGGTGGTTGTTGACTCAGTGGTTGAGGTGGTCGTTGACGGTGTCGTGCTTAAAGTGGTGGTAGTAGACTCAGTGCTTGAGGTGGTCGTTGAAGGTGTCGTGCTTAAAGTGGTCGTTGAAGGTGTCGTGCTCGAGGCTATGGTTGTTGACTCAGTGCTTGAGGTGGTCGTTGACGGTGTCGTGCTTAAAGTGGTCGTTGAAGCTGTCGTGCTCGTGGGAGTGGTCGTTGAAGGTGTCGTGCTCGAGAGGATGGTTGTTGACTCAGTGCTTGAGGTGGTCGTTGACGGTGTCGTGCTTAAAGTGGTCGTTGAAGCTGTCGTGCTCGTGGGAGTGGTTGTTGACTCCGTGGCTGAGGTGGTAGTTGACGGTGTCGGGCTTAAAGTGGTCGTTGAAGGTGTCGTGCTCGAGTGGATGGTTGTTGACTCAGTGATTGAGGTTGTAGTTGACGGTGTCGTACTTAAAGTGGTGGTTGTTGACTCAGTGCTTGAGGTGGTCGTTGACGGTGTCGTGCTTAAAGTGGTCGTTGAAGCTGTCGTGCTCGTGGGAGTGGTCGTTGAAGGTGTCGTGCTCGAGGGGATGGTTGTTGACTCAGTGCTTGAGGTGGTCGTTGACGGTGTCGTGCTTAAAGTGGTCGTTGAAGCTGTCGTGCTCGAGGGGATGGTTGTTGACTCAGTGGTTGAGGTTGTAGTTGACGGTGTCGTACTTAAAGTGGTGGTAGTAGACTCAGTGGTTGAGGTGGTCGTTGACGGTGTCGTGCTTAAGGTTGTCGTTGAAGGTGACGTGCTCGAGGGGGTGGTTGTTGACTCAGTGGTTGAGGTGGTCGTTGACAGTGTCGTGCTTAAGGTGGTCGTTGAAGGTGTCGTGCTCGAGGGGATGGTTGTTGACTCAGTGCTTGAGGTGGTCGTTGACGGTGTCGTGCTTAAAGTGGTGGTAGTAGACTCAGTGGTTGAGGTGGTCGTTGACGGTGTCGTGCTTAAGGTGGTCGTTGAAGGTGACGTGCTCGAGGGGGTGGTTGTTGACTCAGTGGTTGAGGTGGTCGTTGACGGTGTCGTGCTTAAGGTGGTCGTTGAAGGTGTCGTGCTGGAGGGGATGGTTGTTGACTCAGTGGTTGAGGTGGTCGTTGACGGTGTCGTGCTTAAGGTGGTCGTTGAAGGTGTCGTGCTCGAGGGGATGGTTGTTGACTCAGTGCTTGAGGTGGTCGTTGACGGTGTCGTGCTTAAAGTGGTGGTAGTAGACTCAGTGGTTGAGGTGGTCGTTGACGGTGTCGTGCTTAAGGTGGTCGTTGAAGGTGACGTGCTCGAGGGGGTGGTTGTTGACTCAGTGGTTGAGGTGGTCGTTGACGGTGTCGTGCTTAAGGTGGTCGTTGAAGGTGTCGTGCTCGAGGGGATGGTTGTTGACTCAGTGCTTGAGGTGGTCGTTGACGGTGTCGTGCTTAAAGTGGTCGTTGAAGGTGTCGTGCTCGAGGCGATGGTTGTTGACTCAGTGCTTGAGGTGGTCGTTGACGGTGTCGTGCTTAAGGTAGTCGTTGGAGGTGACGTGCTCGAGGGGGTGGTTGTTGACTCAGTGGTTGAGGTGGTCGTTGACGGTGTCGTGCTTAAAGTGGTGGTAGTAGACTCAGTGCTTGAGGTGGTCGTTGAAGGTGTCGTGCTTAAAGTGGTCGTTGAAGGTGTCGTGCTCAAAAAGGTCGTTGAAGGTGTCGTGCTCGAGGGGGTGGTTGTTGACTCAGTGGTTGAGGTTGTCGTCGACGGTATCGTGCTTAAAGTGGTGGTTGTAGACTCAGTGGTTGAGGTGGTCGTTGACGGTGTCGTGCTCGAGGGGATGGTTGTTGACTCAGTGCTTGAGGTGGTCGTTGACGGTGTCGTGCTTAAAGTGGTCGTTGAAGGTGTCGTGCTCGAGGGGATGGTTGTTGACTCAGTGGTTGAGGTTGTCGTTGATGGTGTCGTGCTTAAAGTGGTGGAAGTAGACTCAGTGCTTGAGGTGGTCGTTGACGGTGTCGTGCTTAAAGTTGTCGTTGAAGGTGACGTGCTCGAGGGGGTGGTTGTTGACTCAGTGGTTGAGGTGGTCGTTGACGGTGTCGTGCTTAAGGTGGTTGTTGAAGGTGACGTGCTCGAGGGGGTGGTTGTTGACTCGGTGGTTGAGGTGGTCGTTGACGGTGTCGTGCTTAAGGTAGTCGTTGGAGGTGACGTGCTCGAGGGGGTGGTTGTTGACTCAGTGGTTGAGGTGGTCGTTGACGGTGTCGTGCTTAAAGTGGTGGTAGTAGACTCAGTGCTTGAGGTGGTCGTTGAAGGTGTCGTGCTTAAAGTGGTCGTTGAAGGTGTCGTGCTCGAGGCTATGGTTGTTGACTCAGTGCTTGAGGTGATCGTTGACGGTGTCGTGCTTAAAGTGGTCGTTGAAGCTGTCGTGCTCGTGGGAGTGGTCGTTGAAGGTGTCGTGCTCGAGAGGATGGTTGTTGACTCAGTGCTTGAGGTGGTCGTTGACGGTGTCGTGCTTAAAGTGGTCGTTGAAGCTGTCGTGCTCGTGGGAGTGGTTGTTGACTCCGTGGCTGAGGTGGTCGTTGACGGTGTCGGGCTTAAAGTGGTCGTTGAAGGTGTCGTGCTCGAGTGGATGGTTGTTGACTCAGTGATTGAGGTTGTAGTTGACGGTGTCGTACTTAAAGTGGTGGTTGTTGACTCAGTGCTTGAGGTGGTCGTTGACGGTGTCGTGCTTAAAGTGGTCGTTGAAGCTGTCGTGCTCGTGGGAGTGGTCGTTGAAGGTGTCGTGCTCGAGGGGATGGTTGTTGACTCAGTGCTTGAGGTGGTCGTTGACGGTGTCGTGCTTAAAGTGGTCGTTGAAGCTGTCGTGCTCGTGGGAGTGGTTGTTGACTCCGTGGTTGAGGTGGTCGTTGACGGTGTCGGGCTTAAAGTGGTCGTTGAAGGTGTCGTGCTCGAGGGGATGGTTGTTGACTCAGTGGTTGAGGTGGTCGTTGACGGTGTCGTGCTTAAGGTTGTCGTTGAAGGTGACGTGCTCGAGGGGGTGGTTGTTGACTCAGTGGTTGAGGTGGTCGTTGACGGTGTCGTGCTTAAGGTGGTCGTTGAAGGTGTCGTGCTCGAGGCGATGGTTGTTGACTCAGTGCTTGAGGTGGTCGTTGACGGTGTCGTGCTTAAAGTGGTGGTAGTAGACTCAGTGGTTGAGGTGGTCGTTGACGGTGTCGTGCTTAAGGTGGTCGTTGAAGGTGTCGTGCTCGAGGGGATGGTTGTTGACTCAGTGCTTGAGGTGGTCGTTGACGGTGTCGTACTTAAAGTGGTGGTAGTAGACTCAGTGGTTGAGGTGGTCGTTGACGGTGTCGTGCTTAAGGTTGTCGTTGAAGGTGACGTGCTCGAGGGGGTGGTTGTTGACTCAGTGGTTGAGGTGGTCGTTGACGGTGTCGTGCTTAAGGTGGTCGTTGAAGGTGTCGTGCTCGAGGGGATGGTTGTTGACTCAGTGCTTGAGGTGGTCGTTGACGGTGTCGTGCTTAAAGTGGTGGTAGTAGACTCAGTGGTTGAGGTGGTCGTTGACGGTGTCGTGCTTAAGGTGGTCGTTGAAGGTGACGTGCTCGAGGGGGTGGTTGTTGACTCAGTGGTTGAGGTGGTCGTTGACGGTGTCGTGCTTAAGGTGGTCGTTGAAGGTGTCGTGCTGGAGGGGATGGTTGTTGACTCAGTGCTTGAGGTGGTCGTTGACGGTGTCGTGCTTAAAGTGGTGGTAGTAGACTCAGTGATTGAGGTGGTCGTTGACGGTGTCGTGCTTAAAGTGGTCGTTGAAGGTGACGTGCTCGAGGGGGTGGTTGTTGACTCAGTGGTTGAGGTGGTCGTTGACGGTGTCGTGCTTAAAGTGGTCGTTGAAGGTGTCGTGCTCGAGGGGATGGTTGTTGACTCAGTGCTTGAGGTGGTCGTTGACGGTGTCGTGCTTAAGGTGGTCGTTGAAGGTTTCGTGCTCGAGGGGATGGTTGTTGACTCAGTGGTTGAGGTGGTCGTTGACGGTGTCGTGCTTAAGGTGGTTGTTGAAGGTGTCGTGCTCGAGGCGATGGTTGTTGACTCAGTGGTTGAGGTGGTCGTTGACGGTGTCGTGCTTAAAGTTGTCGTTGAAGGTGACGTGCTCGAGGGGGTGGTTGTTGACTCAGTGGTTGAGGTAATCGTTGACGGTGTCGTGCTTAAGGTGGTTGTTGAAGGTGACGTGCTCAAGGGGGTGGTTGTTGACTCAGTGGTTGAGGTGGTCGTTGACGGTGTCGTGCTTAAGGTGGTTGTTGAAGGTGACGTGCTCAAGGGGGTGGTTGTTGACTCAGTGGTTGAGGTGGTCGTTGACGGTGTCGTGCTTAAGGTGGTCGTTGAAGGTGTCGTGCTCGAGGGGATGGTTGTTGACTCAGTGCTTGAGGTGGTCGTTGACGGTGTCGTGCTTAAAGTGGTCGTTGAAGGTGTCGTGCTCGAGGGGATGGTTGTTGACTCAGTGCTTGAGGTGGTCGTTGACGGTGTCGTGCTTAAAGTGGTGGTAGTAGACTCAGTGCTTGAGGTGGTCGTTGACGGTGTCGTGTTTAAAGTGGTCGTTGAAGGTGACGTGCTCGAGGGGGTGGTTGTTGACTCAGTAATTGACGTGGTCGTTGACGGTGTCGTGCTTAAAGTGGTCGTTGAAAGTGTCGTGCTCGAGGGGATGGTTGTTGACTCAGTGCTTGAGGTGGTCGTTGACGGTGTCGTGCTTAAAGTGGTCGTTGAAGGTGTCGTGCTCGAGGGGATGGTTGTTGACTCAGTGGTTGAGGTTGTCGTTGACGGTGTCGTGCTTAAAATTGTCGTTGAAGGTGACGTGCTCGAGGGGGTGGTTGTTGACTTAGTGGTTGAGGTGGCCGTTGACGGTGTCGTGCTTAAGGTGGTCGTTGAAGGTGACGTGCTCGAGGGGCTGGTTGTTGACTCAGTGGTTGAGGTGGTCGTTGACGGTGTCGTGCTTAAGGTGGTCGTTGAAGGTGTCGTGCTCGAGGGGATGGTTGTTGACTCAGTGCTTGAGGTGGTCGTTGACGGTGTCGTGCTTAAAGTGGTCGTTGAAGGTGTCGTGATAGAGGTGATGGTTGTTGACTCAGTGCTTGAGGTGGTCGTTGACGGTGTCGTGCTTAAGGTGGTCGTTGAAGGTGTCGTGCTCGAGGGGATGGTTGTTGACTCAGTGCTTGAGGTGGTCGTTGACGGTGTCGTGCTTAAAGTGGTCGTTGAAGCTGTCGTGCTCGTGGGAGTGGTTGTTGACTCCGTGGTTGAGGTGGTCGTTGACGATGTCGGGCTTAAAGTGGTCGTTGAAGGTGTCGTGCTCGAGGGGATGGTTGTTGACTCAGTGGTTGAGGTTGTAGTTGACGGTGTCGTACTTAAAGTGGTGGTAGTAGACTCAGTGGTTGAGGTGGTCGTTGACGGTGTCGTGCTTAAGGTTGTCGTTGAAGGTGACGTGCTCGAGGGGGTGGTTGTTGACTCAGTGGTTGAGGTGGTCGTTGACGGTGTCGTGCTTAAGGTGGTCGTTGAAGGTGTCGTGCTCGAGGGGATGGTTGTTGACTCAGTGCTTGAGGTGGTCGTTGACGGTGTCGTGCTTAAAGTGGTCGTTGAAGGTGTCGTGCTAGAGGTGATGGTTGTTGACTCAGTGCTTGAGGTGGTCGTTGACGGTGTCGTGCTTAAGGTGGTCGTTGAAGGTGTCGTGCTCGAGGGGATGGTTGTTGACTCAGTGCTTGAGGTGGTCGTTGACGGTGTCGTGCTTAAAGTGGTCGTTGAAGCTGTCGTGCTCGTGGGAGTGGTTGTTGACTCCGTGGTTGAGGTGGTCGTTGACGGTGTCGGGCTTAAAGTGGTCGTTGAAGGTGTCGTGCTCAAGGGGATGGTTGTTGACTCAGTGATTGAGGTTGTAGTTGACGGTGTCGTACTTAAAGTGGTGGTTGTTGACTCAGTGCTTGAGGTGGTCGTTGACGGTGTCGTGCTTAAAGTGGTCGTTGAAGCTGTCGTGCTCGTGGGAGTGGTCGTTGAAGGTGTCGTGCTCGAGGGGATGGTTGTTGACTCAGTGCTTGAGGTGGTCGTTGACGGTGTCGTGCTTAAAGTGGTCGTTGAAGCTGTCGTGCTCGTGGGAGTGGTTGTTGACTCCGTGGTTGAGGTGGTCGTTGACGATGTCGGGCTTAAAGTGGTCGTTGAAGGTGTCGTGCTCGAGGGGATGGTTGTTGACTCAGTGGTTGAGGTTGTAGTTGACGGTGTCGTACTTAAAGTGGTGGTAGTAGACTCAGTGGTTGAGGTGGTCGTTGACGGTGTCGTGCTTAAGGTTGTCGTTGAAGGTGACGTGCTCGAGGGGGTGGTTGTTGACTCAGTGGTTGAGGTGGTCGTTGACGGTGTCGTGCTTAAGGTGGTCGTTGAAGGTGTCGTGCTCGAGGGGATGGTTGTTGACTCAGTGCTTGAGGTGGTCGTTGACGGTGTCGTGCTTAAAGTGGTGGTAGTAGACTCAGTGGTTGAGGTGGTCGTTGACGGTGTCGTGCTTAAGGTGGTCGTTGAAGGTGACGTGCTCGAGGGGGTGGTTGTTGACTCAGTGGTTGAGGTGGTCGTTGACGGTGTCGTGCTTAAAGTGGTCGTTGAAGCTGTCGTGCTCGTGGGAGTGGTCGTTGAAGGTGTCGTGCTCGAGAGGATGGTTGTTGACTCAGTGCTTGAGGTGGTCGTTGACGGTGTCGTGCTTAAAGTGGTCGTTGAAGCTGTCGTGCTCGTGGGAGTGGTTGTTGACTCCGTGGTTGAGGTGGTCGTTGACGGTGTCGGGCTTAAAGTGGTCGTTGAAGGTGTCGTGCTCGAGGGGATGGTTGTTGACTCAGTGATTGAGGTTGTAGTTGACGGTGTCGTGCTTAAAGTGGTGGTTGTTGACTTAGTGCTTGAGGTGGTCGTTGACGGTGTCGTGCTTAAAGTGGTCGTTGAAGCTGTCGTGCTCGTGGGAGTGGTCGTTGAAGGTGTCGTGCTCGAGGGGATGGTTGTTGACTCAGTGGTTGAGGTGGTCGTTGACGGTGTCGTGCTTAAGGTGGTTGTTGAAGGTGTCGTGCTCGAGGCGATGGTTGTTGACTCAGTGGTTGAGGTGGTCGTTGACGGTGTCGTGCTTAAAGTTGTCGTTGAAGGTGACGTGCTCGAGGGGGTGGTTGTTGACTCAGTGGTTGAGGTTGTCGTCGACGGTATCGTGCTTAAAGTGGTGGTTGTAGACTCAGTGCTTGAGGTGGTCGTTGACGGTGTCGTGCTCGAGGGGATGGTTGTTGACTCAGTGCTTGAGGTGGTCGTTGACGGTGTCGTGCTCGAGGGGATGGTTGTTGACTCAGTGCTTGAGGTGGTCGTTGACGGTGTCGTGCTTAAAGTGGTCGTTGAAGCTGTCGTGCTCGTGGGAGTGGTCGTTGAAGGTGTCGTGCTCGAGAGGATGGTTGTTGACTCAGTGCTTGAGGTGGTCGTTGACGGTGTCGTGCTTAAGGTGGTCGTTGAAGGTGACGTGCTCGAGGGGGTGGTTGTTGACTCAGTGGTTGAGGTGGTCGTTGACGGTGTCGTGCTTAAAGTGGTCGTTGAAGCTGTCGTGCTCGTGGGAGTGGTCGTTGAAGGTGTCGTGCTCGAGAGGATGGTTGTTGACTCAGTGCTTGAGGTGGTCGTTGACGGTGTCGTGCTTAAAGTGGTCGTTGAAGCTGTCGTGCTCGTGGGAGTGGTTGTTGACTCCGTGGTTGAGGTGGTCGTTGACGGTGTCGGGCTTAAAGTGGTCGTTGAAGGTGTCGTGCTCGAGGGGATGGTTGTTGACTCAGTGATTGAGGTTGTAGTTGACGGTGTCGTGCTTAAAGTGGTGGTTGTTGACTTAGTGCTTGAGGTGGTCGTTGACGGTGTCGTGCTTAAAGTGGTCGTTGAAGCTGTCGTGCTCGTGGGAGTGGTCGTTGAAGGTGTCGTGCTCGAGGCGATGGTTGTTGACTCAGTGCTTGAGGTGGTCGTTGACGGTGTCGTGCTTAAGGTAGTCGTTGAAGGTGACGTGCTCGAGGGGGTAGTTGTTGACTCAGTGGTTGAGGTGGTCGTTGACGGTGTCGTGCTTAAAGTGGTGGTAGTAGACTCAGTGCTTGAGGTGGTCGTTGAAGGTGTCGTGCTCAAAAAGGTCGTTGAAGGTGTCGTGCTCGAGGGGGTGGTTGTTGACTCAGTGGTTGAGGTTGTCGTCGACGGTATCGTGCTTAAAGTGGTGGTTGTAGACTCAGTGCTTGAGGTGGTCGTTGACGGTGTCGTGCTCGAGGGGATGGTTGTTGACTCAGTGCTTGAGGTGGTCGTTGACGGTGTCGTGCTTAAAGTGGTCGTTGAAGGTGACGTGCTCGAGGGGGTGGTTGTTGACTTAGTGGTTGAGGTGGCCGTTGACGGTGTCGTGCTTAAGGTGGTCGTTGAAGGTGACGTGCTCGAGGGGCTGGTTGTTGACTCAGTGGTTGAGGTGGTCGTTGACGGTGTCGTGCTTAAGGTGGTCGTTGAAGGTGTCGTGCTCGAGGGGATGGTTGTTGACTCAGTGCTTGAGGTGGTCGTTGACGGTGTCGTGCTTAAAGTGGTCGTTGAAGGTGTCGTGCTAGAGGTGATGGTTGTTGACTCAGTGCTTGAGGTGGTCGTTGACGGTGTCGTGCTTAAGGTGGTCGTTGAAGGTGTCGTGCTCGAGGGGATGGTTGTTGACTCAGTGCTTGAGGTGGTCGTTGACGGTGTCGTGCTTAAGGTGGTCGTTGAAGGTGTCGTGCTCGAGGGGATGGTTGTTGACTCAGTGCTTGAGGTGGTCGTTGACGGTGTCGTGCTTAAAGTGGTCGTTGAAGGTGTCGTGCTCGAGGGGGTGGTTGTTGACTCAGTGGTTGAGGTTGTCGTTGACGGTGTCGTGCTTAAAGTGGTCGTTGATGGTTTCGTGCTTGAGGTGGTGGTTGTTGACTCAGTGCTTGAGCTGGTCTTTGACGGTGTCGTGCTTGAGGTAGTTGTTGATAGTGTCGTGCTTGAGGTGGTTGTTGACGGTGTCGCGCTTGAGGTGGTTGTTGACAGTGTCGTGCTTGAGCTGGTCGTTGACGGTGTCGGGCTTGAGCTGGACGTTGATGGTGTCGTGCTTGAACTGGTCGTTGACGGTGTCGTGCTTGAGGTGGTCGTTGACGGTGTCGTGCTTGAGGTGGTTGTTGACAGAGCCGTGCTTGAGGTTTTCGTCGACGGTGTCGTGCTTGAGGTGGTCGTTGACGGTGTCGTGCTTGAACTGGTCGTTGGCGGTGTTCTGCTTGAGGTGGTCGTTGACGGTGTCGTGCTTGAGGTGGTTGTTGACAGAGCCGTGCTTGAGGTGTTCGTCGACGGTGTCGTGCTTGAGCTTGTCGTTGACGGTGTCGTGCTTGAGCTGGTCGTTTGCGGTGTCGTGCTTGAGGTGGTGGTAGTAGACTCAGTGCTTAAAGTGGTCGTTGAAGGTGTCGTGCTTAAAGTGGTGGTAGTAGACTCTGTGCTTGAGGTGGTCGTTGACGGTGTCGTGCTTGAGCTGGTCGTTGACGGTGTCGTGCTTGAGCTGGTCGTTGGCGGTGTCGTGCTTGAGGTGGTGGTAGTAGACTCAGTGCTTAAAGTGGTCGTTGAAGGTGTCGTGCTTAAAGTGGTGGTAGTAGACTCAGTGCTTGAGGTGGTCGTTGACGGTGTCGTGCTTGAGGTAGTTGTTGATAGTGTCGTGCTTGAGGTGGTTGTTGACGGTGTCGCGCTTGAGGTGGTTGTTGACAGTGTCGTGCTTGAGGTAGTCGTTGACGGTGTCGGGCTTGAGCTGGACGTTAATGGTGTCGTGCTTGAACTGGTCGTTGACGGTGTCGTGCTTGAGGTGGTCGTTGACGGTGTCGTGCTTGAGGTGGTTGTTGACAGAGCCGTGCTTGAGGTTTTCGTCGACGGTGTCGTGCTTGAGGTTGTCGTTGACGGTGTTGTGCTTGAGGTGGTCGTTGACGGTGTCGTGCTTGAGCTGGTCGTTGACGGTGCCGTGCTTGAGCTGGTCGTTGGCGGTGTCGTGCTTGAGGTGGTGGTAGTAGACTCAGTGCTTAAAGTGGTCGTTGAAGGTGTCGTGCTTAAAGTGGTGGTAGTAGACTCAGTGCTTGAGGTGGTCGTTGACGGTGTCGTGCTTGAGGTAGTTGTTGACGGTGTCGTGCTTGAGCTGGTCGTAGACGATGTCGTACTAGTCGAGGTTGTCGTACTTGTTACATTCAATTTTCTTATTGAACATGTTCTTATGACGGTTGAATTGACTGTTCGGCACCCTTGACATACGAAACAGTCTAAAGCGTTCGCTGAAAATTATGAAAATCATACGTGAGACATGAATTATTGAACACATTTAAAAATCTGTGTCGCCTATTGTGTTTTGTGTCACTGGATAATTATATTATTATCGTATGTATTAGTCTGTAAGGTCTGTATCTATGGGCCAAAGTAGCCTGAAAATAAACAAATATTAAATTATGTTATTAATAGCTATTGCTTGTTTATGGTATTTATCTTTTTCACGAACGGGTGTTTGTGACCCCAATCAATCGATTTGTTTGCGAGTAGTTTAGCAACAATTAGTACTTCCTTGGCTAAAAGCTGTTTTGATTTTGTTGATGTAGCAGCGGTTGCCCCTGCATTCATGCTTCTGCTGGTACTTAATTTATGTCCTATTTTTTTATAGTTACTTGATTATGTTTTGTTATTAGTTAGTGTAATAGTAAACTATTAGCAATTAACAAACCTCGACAGTTAACAATTTATTGTTAACTGTCGAGGTTTGTTAATTGCTAGTTTTTTATTCTCTCACTACAAGTTTTGTATTGTTAGTTGGAAGCCACAATATTTTTTTTTATGGGAACAAAGTTATGTTGTGTTTTTCCATCAGGAATTCCTCAGTAACAGCCACGGAATCCTGATTTGTGTCTGGTTGATAGCAATACGCTTGAAACATAACTAATAATAAAATAATAATAATATTCCACAACTATCACACAACGCCATCTAGTCCCAAGCTAAGCAGAGCTTGTGTTATGGGTACTAGACAACTGATAAACATACTTATATATTTCTAAATACATACATATTATAGATAAATTACACCCAGACACAGAACAAATGATCGTGCTCATCACACAAACATTTGTCCTGGGTGGGAATCGAACCCACGACCTCCGGCATAGCAGTTAGGGTCACTAACCACTAGACCAACAGGCCAGTCCCCCAACCACCAAAACTGACAACTAACCAATAACTGGCCAAATGTGGATTATCTAATAGGTACTCTGTCTAATCCTTCGAAGATTACAGGCGTGACGTTATCATTCTTGGCTATTATTGGCTTCTAGTTTTATAGGGCGCTTTAATTTGTGAGAGTGTCAATTAGTTTAGAGTTTTCATATTATTTTGATTGCATTTGTGGTACCTTCGATTTTTAGTGTTCCGTAGTCAACTAGGAACCCTTATCCGTCCCTTACCCTTGTCTGTCCGTCCGTCCGTCTGTCTGTCCGTTCTCGCTTAATCTCTGTGACCGTTAGCACTAGAAAGCTGAAATTTGGTACCAATATGTGTATCAATCACGCCGACAAAGTGGTAAAATAAAAATTGGAAAAAAATGTTTTATTAGGGTAGCCCCCTGTTGTTTCTGTCATCTGTGGTAGCCCCCCTATATGTAAAGTAGGAAGTGATTTTTTTTTTAATTTCAGCCCTAACGTGTGATATATTGTTGGAAAGGTATTTAAAAATGAATAGGGGTTTAATAAAATAATTTTTTGATAATGTCAATAATTTCGGAAATAATCGCTCCAAAAGTAAAAAACAATGTGTCCCCCCTCTTTTATTTTTTTTGGTGGGTGGAAAATCATCGAATGACCCCCCCCCGCTCTTGGGCAGAGCGAAGGGGAGTGTCAGACTTCTACTGACTAAAAACCGAACCCATGTTCCTTCTTTGCCCTTGCGCCGAGGCCACGTAATCTAGTACAATAATCCGCGGCCCCGACGGTCGTCGGCCCTTGCGGGCCCCTCCTTGCGGGCCTTTCCGTGTCCCTCTAGGGACCCTCTAGGGGGGGCCCTCTAACTTTTGAACCATAAGTTTAGAAAATATGAAGAAAATTTGAAAAGTAGAACTTTATGAGGACTTTCTAGGAAAATCATTTTGAACTTGGATGGAAACAGTTTTTGTACAAAAAAGACAAAAAGTCGTACAAAATAATTTCTGGAGTAAGTTTGTAGTATAATCGTATATGCAAGCATTTTTTTTAACTTCGTTTACATATTTTATTATCCTGAACGTATCTTTTTTCAAACAAAAAAAGAATTATTACTACGGAACCCTACACTGAGCGTGGCCCGACACGCTTGGTCTTGGTCGGTTTTTTCAATTTATTTTGTTATACATTATGCATTACGTCAGTGAACTACTTATCAGTAAGCTCACTTCATGTGTGATTCGGTACTAGGGACATGATAGGCCAAAGTCTATTGCCATCAATCGGGCATAAATTCAAACTCCTTGATTGTTATTGGCGAATAAATGTAATTCCCATGGGATTTAAACATATCTGGCGAAATATGGGGATAATAGGCATGTAAGGGGTATGAATGTTTATGAAAAAATACTGACTGACTTTATTTCACAATGAGTTACTATTTTATACCTATTGTAACATAGTGCAGTAGCACTATTAGTGCTATAACATAACCCCCTTTGTTTAAAAAAACTGTTTAAAAATAAAACGTCAGGTTTGAAGGTATGTACCACTCTCTCTATTCACAAGATCATTTAGAGCATCATCAATTGGAGAATCACGTTATAGAGTAAGATCCCAGGGCCGCCAGACGTCACGTATTTTCTGACGAAGGAAATGTGGACGATTGAGTAGTGTTAGTATGAACTAAGAACGCACGACTACCAGCTAGCTTGCTTAGACAGCTAATTTTCAGGTATCAGGCTATCAAGGTACATAAAAACATTACTAACTTCACGTATTTTCTGAAAGCTGATTTTTACGTATATTGTCGGCAATATCCTTAAAAATAAGTTGTCAATACTCCCAGACACTTCCTAGCGGCCGTTTTGCTTAACAGACGCTTTAAAGTTCCCAAAAAGTTTAGACTTAAATGTATTGTGACTGTTTACCCGAGAACGCAATGGCATCGCTCTTGTAGCTGACATACAGACCTCCACTGGACTCATTCGGTGGGCATTCAACAGGATCTGTCCATTGCCTGTGTCTTCAGAATTTTGTTGAAAACGTTGCTTTCAAGGCTGGGTGCATGTTGGAGCGCCTGCCCAATATAGCATGGCAATAACCCGATCAATTAGCTTTTAATATTAAATTATTAGGAGTTTAGAATTCTTTAAAGCGTCTGTTATGCAATACGGCCGACGGAAAGTGTCTGGGAGTATTTGCGACTTATTTTTAAGGATATTGCCTAAAATATACGTAAAAATCAGCTTGGAGAAAATACGTGACGTAAGTAATTTTTGTATGTACCTTGATGTCCTGATACCTGAAAATTGGCCGTCCAAGCAAGCTAGCTGGTAGTAGTGTGTTCTTAGTTCATACTAACACTACTCAATCGCCCTCATTTCCTTCGTCAGAAAATACGTGACGTCTGGCGGCCCTATGGGATCTTGGACTATTATAAAACGATGTTATAAAACTACAATCTACTAGGTAGAAATAAATATGTCTAATCATCATAGATATCCTGTTTTCTAACGGGGGGTTCACATTCAATCTAACCGTATGCATCTAAACATAGTATTATACATGGAGTAACCGCAGGTCGGACCTAAGTATCTTAGTCACTCAAATACCTCTTGGAGCTTGGTAAGACTGGTAATCGTCATCATAAAAATAAAAATAATGAGGACGGTGTATCACGGCTCCTCGAAAATAAAAATAAACATACCTTTGAACACCGCACTAAACAATATCAGCATTAAAATGAATAAAATCTTTCCCATTGTAACTTTGTAAAAATATTTCTGTACAGTTTTTCACTGCTTTTAAAAATTACTTTTATTTACTAACGTGACGTACAATGGCCACGATGTGGGTACTTAATAAGGGTTTAAAATTGTTCTTGTCTTTCAATAAAATAGAAAATTTTTTTTTAGCCCTGACAAAGTAAAAAAATTGTTGTTTTTGTTGTGACCTCCACGAACGAAATGAGTAAATATATTTATATTTTGATGAGTTCTAAACACTTAATTATGATGAATAATAGATTTTCATTGAAATTATACAGTATGTTGTTTTACATCGGGTTATACATGTATTTGCGAGTTGCGGGATGTGTCCGACTTAACTCTACACCACTTTTAAGGGGTTCCCTACTTGAAATCGAATGTAACGACATCGAATAACACTTGCTCGAAAACGTTTACTCGACAGTACTTAAAATCGATAATTATGAGCTCGACAGTTCACTCCCTCGATGCATCAAAATCTCGAATAACTATAAACTCGAATCATCGGCGGAAGCAGGCGGGGTTCATTTAAATATTAAATTATGAAATGAAAATAGAATGGAACCCGCCTGCTTCCAAGTTTTGTTTAATTTAAAATGTGCTTGTTTTTTGCTTTTCAGTTTTTTCAGTCGGGTTTTTTAGTTTTTTTACTACTTTTTTTATAACTATTTTAAGATAAATAGTTCCTGGCTACTTTGTCGTTTTTTTTTAATAAATGAGCTTCTTCTTCTTTTTAGCGTGTCGATGACAATAAACAAACTCATCAGTCAGTGAAAATAAACTCATCAGTCGGCCCAAAATTTAGCGACGAGTTTGGCATTTTCTGTTACGTCCATCAGCTCCTGTGATTTGCAAGTAACGGGACAAGCACATCACGATATCAAGTGTAGTTACCATCGTTTGTGGGGCAACACCACATTGTAAATGTGGTGTCTCCAAGGCAAAGTCATCTATAAATCTCCATCTGAACAGGTTTTCCTTGCTTTGGCCAACCTGTGTCCGCAGTCTAGGACTTCCAGGTCGACCATGGCAACTCGTCAGGGGGAGATTTTCAGCAAGTGGCACAAATGGGATGGGTAGACAAACCCTTTCTCGCCACAGCTAGTCTTTCCTTAGGGCGCTTGCCAGTGATCAGAGGCACACACTTTAAAAAACTGGTACGGCTTTTTAGCCTTTGCGGAACGAGGATGTTGTTGTGTCTACCGTCGGAAACCATTTTGGTTCTTTCACTAGAGCTTGCCACCGCTCTACGGACTTCTGGTGGCACTATGCCTGCCAGACGATACGGTTTGAGGCATCCAGTGATGATACGGCACGTTTCATTCAGAGCTACATCTACTAACTTTGCATGGGCTGATCGACTCCACACGGGGCATGCAAATTCATCCGCAGAGAAGGATAGCGCCAGTCCAGTAGTCCGCATAGCGAGTATAATGAGCTTCTGATCCATAAGAATATAATATAAAGATGAAACCTTACTTTTGATACACCATTTATGTACAAACGTGTCGAACTAACACTTGAAAAATTATCTCGAGTACATAGGCACGTTTTTACCATGAGTAGAATACGGAATCTCGACGCACAAAATATCGATGAATGCTAACACGATGCTACAAAACTGTGATGCACGTTACTGTATATGTCGGTTTAGACGCCTATCTACATTTTTAAACTATTGCATAGCTTCTATCGCGGGCCTTGAGCGTGGAGAGCGAATCCAGAAATTCCGTAACGAAAATATTCTGACCAGGTTGCTATAGTTACGGAAAATAACAAGGTTGTCAACTGAGGTTGTCAAATTGAATAATTAATTATTTGCATATGTTGATAAAAAATGCTATGTAATAGCTTTACCGCGGCAGTCTCGTGTGCCACATTTAGTTTTTTTTTTGTTCGCACATACATCCACGCGTGCTTGTCATTTCACGAGGTTGTATGAAGCTTATAGGTACTCTGTCCGTTCTCTGTGCCTGCAGTCCTTATAAATGCTCATACAACGTCCTCATCCAACTGCAGGGACGCAAGAAAAACCTTTTGAATTTTACAATCTTCTCGCGATCTAGTGCGATTGTAGAACAATCCTTTGTGAAAGAGTTCAGTTCATTCCGCCATCTCCTTCGGGGCCTGACGCGTTGAAAAGGGAAAGGGAGGCCTTTTCCCTGCAGTGGGTCAGTATATGCTTATAATATAATAATTTTACTATCTTACCTCACTATTTTGAACATGGTCAGAACGGGCTGGACAAAACCAACGACGATTTGTTTTCAATTTTTTTAGTTCGGTGTTAGGATTTATTTGATAGTTTAAAAATGTTCCTACGGACTAGAACTACCAGTGGTTTCATTTATTATCTTATTATCGTATTGTCGGCACCACTCTGTATACATAAAACATTCAGTACATACATAAATAAACTCACGCCCTTTTTCCATGAGGATAGGTAGAAATTATAGAACGCCACCTGCTAGGATCCTTACATTCTCCTTTTGCCTCGTCCACATTCATACATCTGGTCATAATTATACTATACACGCCGGTTACGAGTACTACGCACTTGTCTTTTCTGAAAAACGTCACCAATAAAATGTATATGTGTGGATGTGTATGTGTGTGTTATGTCTTTCTGGGGCGTCCCCTCCCAGTGTTGCTAGTCACATCTGCCTTGTTGTAAATACCTTTTGTTAATCGACTTTCACTCATCGTCTCCACATAACCAAACCACCTTAGCATACTTTCTTTAATTTTTGTCACTACATTTTATTTTAAACTGCAACGTTCTCATACAACCTCATTCCTCAAATTATCATTCGGAGTTACACCACACATGCTTCGCAAATAATGTATTTCTACAGCATTAATGTGCCTCGTTTGCCACACCCAACATTCACTGCTATACATAAGTGTAGGCACCAGCAGACCATTGTGGACAGCCGGCCTAGCCTCTTTTGACATTGACTGGTTGGTCACCATCGCATGCATAGCACCATTCATATTTCCACCTCTTGTACACATACTGCCCAAATATACAAACTCATTGACTTGTTCCACATTCTTTATCATTGGGTACCGTTTCGAAAAGTCTTTTCATAACAAATGTTCACAGCACCTTGGAATTAGACTAAATAAAACGATTGCTATAAAAATGATATCTTTATTTATCTAAAGTAGTAGTAACAAAATTGAGTCATTTAAATTTTTAGCAAGGCTTAAAAACTAAACTTATACAATCATACTTTGTACAAAAAATAACAAGTAGGTAAGTCCTATTTTTTGGGTGTTGGGAAATCATCAAATAACTCCACCCGCTCTTGGGCAGAGCGGAAGGGAGTGTTAAACTTCTACTGACTAAAAACCACCCATGTTCCTTCCTCGCCCTTGTGCCGAGGCCGCGTTATCTCTTTCGATAATCCGCAGGCCCCACGGGAGGTAGGTAAGTCCTGCTTTGAAATCTAGCCGTAACATAATCAGCCTATTCTATTACTATTCAAACGTTGCCCCGCACTAGGAAATGATCCTGTACCTATCGTAGGTGCGTTCACAAACATTTTAACTCACATACGAAAACAACCAGACTCGGAACAACTACAATACATGTAGATCATACAAATATTTGTTTCGTGCGGGGTTCAAACCCGCGACGCGCCGGCCGTTCAGAAGACGTAGCTCAGGCACTTCTCCAAGCATGTCGTTAAATCACAGGTTTAATAAAAAAATAGGAATATTTTAAGCTGTTATTTGAATTGTTCCTTTTAATGAAAGCGAAACAGTTCATATTCTAAAGTATAATAATTATACATTTAAAAGTTCTGGAAAGATTCTGAGATACTTTACTTTTAGTTTGAACCCTATGTAGCTAGTTAAATATATTGCTACATTACTGTTTAAAGTGGAGGAGGAGCTCGTGACTATTAACTACCACTCGAGTCAATCTTCAGGTTAAGCCATGCTAGGCAAGGTTGGTCCTTGAATGGTTGACCATCTATTTACTACATACGCACTTCCTCCGGGCCTTGAAAAGTACGTTAAGTCGCTGATTCTAGTTCGAATATAGATCTTTGGCAGTCATTACAAGTAGTCAGTGGACTGAAAGTCGGACAACCAGTGTCACCAAAGGGTACCGTATTACCCAGTACAAACAGGGCTGTGAAGGTTAGGTAGGCAGTCGCTCCATGTAAAGTACTGAGATTTAGATGTATCCGATTAGACTGGAAGCCGACCCCAACATAGTTAGGAAAGCGCTAGGCAGATGACTGTTTAAAGTAGAGTAAAGTTAATATAAAGCTGGCCGCGATCGAAGCAATTGTCGGCGTTGCTTTCCCTGAGGAATTGCAAAGATTTGTGGTACAGATATTACATTTCACGATGGTTCCAGTCGACCCAATTATGGTGCGACATTCATCTTCAGATTCTCCTGCATCTGCTGGTGCGTAATAGCAGTCCCGGTAAAAGTTCGTCGCACCATTTTCTGAAAACCAATTAAAAATCTCTGTTTTATGTTGCTTAAGCCGCGTTTCCACTTGGAATTGACGCGCAACATGTTGCCCAACATGTTGAAATTTAGCGCGGAACTTTTGTTGAACAACGTGGTTTGTCTACGCATCTACTACTTTACAATGTTGCGCGCCAGCTGGCAACGTCGCGCGCTGTTGTGCAGCGTTGCCGTACATGATGAGCGTCACGTGTCGCGCGCCAAATGTTGCCTAGTGGAAACGCGGCTTTATACTCACAGTTCTGGAACTGCTTGTGTTTATGAACTGGAACCGAATAAGCTGGAAGTCCTATCCATTACAGTCCTTTTTACACGACTGCCTCAAAAAAAAAGAGTATTATGTTTTTATTTATTTTATCATGTTTGTAGGTCAAGAAACATCATTTATAACAAAACGTAGAGTAGAAAGGCACGGCTTATTTCAGAAGAAATTTCTGTCACCAAAAAAAAACATAAAAAAAGAAATTTAGATAGTATTATGTCAGAACAGGGAGACATTTCACGTTTTTTTCAATGATTATGTTTTCTCCCATTTGGCTATGAAAAAGTGAAAGTCTTTCGTTTATTTCGTTCTTCTCACTTTTTCTGGATATTCCATTATTATTCAATCCAAATTTTCAATAAGGATATGTTTTATGTCTTCTCTCATAAGCTTTATTTTTAGTAAATACTTACGCCCAGGAGAGAACGAAGCCGACCCTTTCTCCTTTTAACATAAATTGACTAATTTCATTTTACCTTCATAAGCTATTTCGATACATTGAGGTTCTGAATCTGTCACTTCATCTTCTCTAAATTGCAGCAATGATCGTGTTCCATGGTAAGATATCTGAGAAAAAAAAACAAGAGTGTCAGCATAAAGGAACGGTACGAGAACGTTTGTAGTATGGCACCCACTCCAAATCCAATAGGAATATAGGTAATGATAATTTCTCAATTACACCGTGACAGTTCAGTTTTAAAGATTTTTTGCATAATTATAATAATTATAAGGAGGTTCGTTTCTCTGGAGCCCTGACCGCCGGCAGCTTGAACCCTGTTCCCGATACCAGTGGGCTACAACTTTTGATATTTTTAAATGTTATTTCTAAGAAATATTTAAAAATGTACAAAATTTGTTTAAAAATGAATAAAGAGAATAATAATAATAATACCTCGTTGTGGTTTGTCGCATCTATTTCTTCTACTTTCGCATTCGTGATAGGTGCTGGTGTTGTAGCATTCGCAACAGCAAATGCTGGTGTTGTTGCATTCATGATAGCCGGCGCTGGTGTTGTTGCATTCATGGTAGCCGGCGCTGGTGTTGTTGCATCCGTGACAGGTGGTGCTGGTGTTTATTTAACCATTAATTTATTTGGTACAACAACAGCACTACATACATAGCATTAATATTGATGAAATAAGGGTGCACTACAATAATACGAAAAACTTTATTCCGATATTCACAAGTACGAATTTCAAAATACCGATTTTCATAATTCCGAATGATTCAAAATTCCTAATTTAACAACTCCGATTTATCATTCATCATATTTTTATAATTTCGAATTTTCTAAACTCCTAACGTTTATAATAGTGTATTTCACCAAAAAAATCTAATTAGTCCGTCTGTTAGATTATCTAAAAATAATGGACACGTGTTTTTTCTTTTTTCACGTAAACAAAAGATGAAGACGATACAGTGCTTCGAAAACTCTTGTAAAGTCGTGTGACGTCACAAGGTTAGTACTTTTTTACTCACAGAGTGACATCAAAACCTCCCACTCATGATCTTTGACATGTTTTATTTTCGTATTTTTTTATGAATTAGAGAAAACAAAAAACACGTGTCCAATATAACAGACGGACTAATTAGATTTTTTTGGTGAAATACCCTATTACTATTCTCAAAATGCCGAGTTTCAATTAGTCGAAAAACAAGAAATCCGACTTAATGATAATTCGAATCATCAAAAATACGAATTCCGATCATTTAAAACTCCGAATTCATAGGAACGCCTAGTAAAACTGAATGGCCCCATTTCTGTCTGCAGGGTTTAAAGGGACCTAACTAACCAAACCTCGGGGTGCCTCTGACGTCGACCGTCTAGGGTTAGCGTTTCCGTCAGCAGGTCGACGGAGCCCCGCTGCGCGGGGCACCTATTTCTGTCTGCAGGGTTTCAAGGGACCTAACTAACTGAACCTCGGGGTGCCCCTGACGTTGACCGTCTCAGGTTAGCGTTTCCGTCAGAAGGTCAACGGAGCCCCGCTGCGCGGGGCACCTATTTCTGTCTGCAGGGTTAAAAGGGATATAACTAACCGAACCTCGGGGTGCCTCTGACGTTGACCGTCTAAGGTTAGCGTTTCCGTCAGCAGGTCGACGGAGCCCCGCTGCGCGGGGCACCTATTTCTGTCTGCAGGGTTAAAAGGGATATAACTAACCGAACCTCGGGGTGCCCCTGACGTTGACCATCTAAGGTTAGCGTTTCCGTCAGCAGGTCGACGGAGCCCCGCCTCGCGGGGCACCTATTTCTGTCTGCAGGGTTTCAAGGGACCTAACTAACCGAACCTCGGGGTGCCCCTGACGTTGACCATCTAAGGTTAGCGTTTCCGTCAGCAGGTCGACGGAGCCCCGCTTCGCGGGGCACCTATTTCTGTCTGCAGGGTTTCAAGGGACCTAACTAACCGAACCTCGGGGTGCCCCTGACGTTGACCGTCTCAGGTTAGCGTTTCCGTCAGCAGGTCAACGGAGCCCCGCTGCGCGGGGCACCTATTTCTGTCTGCAGGGTTAAAAGGGATATAACTAACCGAACCTCGGGGTGCCCCTGACGTTGACCATCTAAGGTTAGCGTTTCCGTCAGCAGGTCGACGGAGCCCCGCCTCGCGGGGCACCTATTTCTGTCTGCAGGGCTTCAAGGGACCTAACTAACCGAACCTCGGGGTGCCTCTGACGTTGACCATCTAAGGTTAGCGTTTCCGTCAGTAGGTCGACGGAGCCCCGCTTCGCGGGGCACCTACCTCTGTCTACAGGGTTTAAAGGGACCTAACTTACTGAACCTCGGGGTGCCCTGACATCGACCGTCTAGGGTTAGCGTTTCTGTCAGCAGGTCAGGATGCCCCTGACATTGAGCGTCTAAGGTTAGCGTTTCCGTCAGCAGGTCGAAGGAGCCCCGCTTCGCGGGTCACCTATTTCTGTCTGCAGGGTTTAAAAGAACCTATCTAAACGAACCTCGGGGTGCCCTTGACGTCGACTTCCGTCACCATCCGTCAAAAAATTATGAAATGTTTGTCAAATAATACGATATTAAATAAAATTTTATCGGATAATTATTTTGCTAAGTGACATATTTGGTAAACCTGATCCTCAGCTTGGGGCCCGTCTTGCCCCTCCGCGCCTACGCGGATTAAACTAATATCCTATATCTATCCTATATATATAATCAAAATATCAGCAGTTTATTCGGAATACTGGTAATCGGAAAGTCGTTTTTCGAATAGACATCTCGTCGGGCACTTGACTCTTCGGATATATGAACATCGGAAAAGAAGCAAATCGCATATATGAATTTCGGTAAAATAAACTTCGTGATTTTGAATAATAGTGATTATAATTTTTGACATTATGACTTTCGGATTTTTGAACATCGGAATATTAAAATTCGGAATAAAATATTTCGGAGTATTTGGGTGTTGCCATTCGGAATACTGGAAATCGGAACGCCGTTTTTCGGACAGACATCTCGTCTGGCACTTGACCCTTCGGACATATGAACATCGGAAAACAAAAAAATCACATTTATGAATTTCGGTAAAGTAAACTTCGTGATTTTGAATAATAGAGTTCTAAAGTTTAGGTATTATGACTTTCGGACTTTTGAACATCGGAATATTGAAATTCGGAATAAAATATTTCGGAGTATTTGGCTGTTCCCATGAAATAAATATCAGAAGTCTTGGTATAAATGCCTATCATAGGTATACGCATTACGCAGCATTTACCATAGGACAACAAAATAAAGTTCTGAAATCTTTATAATATAGCTATACATGATTGTGGAATCTGTGGGAACACAGGTTACGGATTCCATAAATCCCTCTCAGCAACCGAAACCTATAAGTATTTGGGTATGTCGGAAGCACTGGGTATCAATATTGCTGACATGAAACAATCGTTGAAGGAACGCTTCTTTGGCCGCCTGAGAAAAGTATTAATAGCCTTCAAACAGGCGGAAATAAGCCTTCAACGATTGGGTCATACCGGTTTTGATGTACTCTTTCGGCTTACTCAAATGGACTCAAACAGAGCTAGACGCCCTGGATAGGCGGGTCCATACATTGTTGATGACATACCGAGTGCATCACCTAGACACTCAAGTTTTCCGGTAATGAGACTGTATATTCCACGGAAGTGTGGAGGTCGAGGCTTTTTAAATGCTAAGACTCTCCACAACCGAGGGATAAGCAGTCTCAGGGAATATTTCTTGGAAAACGATGTGGGGATGCATCGAGATGTTGTCGCGGTGGACAAGAGCCTCACCCAGCTTTGCTTGGCCCAAGAGTACTGGTGCAAGCAAACCTGTAGTGCTTGACACTAACGACCGCATGAAGGTATGGAAGGTATGGTATGCAAGGAGCTTCACGGACACTTTTTCCGGGCCCTTAATGGGTCAGATGTTGCCTTTTTAGCATCCGTAGCCTGGCTACGTTCCAGTCTGTGCAATTATAGATGAAGTTCTGCGGACGAATTACTACCGTAGATTTTTTGTGAAGGACGTTTCGGTCGAAGGACGAAGATGAATCAATCCGTCACATTATTTCCGGGTGTTCTCATCTGGCTAACGGAGAGTACTTGCATAGACACAACCTTGTAGCCAGGATTAACCAACAGCAACTTTTTTTGAAATACAGCCTTGTAGAACCGGAAGTACCCTACTACAGGTATGTGCCCGACCCAGTTCTCGAAAATGGCAGTATCACACTGTACTGGGATCAATGCATCATCACTGACAGGACTATTGTAGCCAATGAGCCTGATATAGTGGTGGTGGGTTGATCAGAGCGGCGTGCAATGATTGTTGACATAACGGTCCCACATGACGAGAACCTCGTGAAAGCTGAGCAAGATAAGCAAATCAAGTATCTTGACTTGACTCGTGAGAGTAGTCGTTTCAGCCAATGGCTTAATTGCCAAGAGCCTCGACCAAGACCTCGTGATATTGTAATGCTCGAACATATAGTTTTTCATCATCATCATCAGCCTATAATGTTCCCACTGCGAGAGGGATGGGCTATCTACCACGCGGGCCCAGTGCTGATTGGTAGATGTCACATATTATCTTCGAATTTTTTGGTTCAAAGACATGCCGGTTTCCTCACGATGTTTTCCTTCACCGTTTTGAGAACAGTGGTGATGAAATAAATTACACAAAGTAATGTGCCTGACGGGGTTCGAACCCACGACTCACTGTTCGTAAGTCGGGGCCACCGCCACTGGGCCACCACTGCTCTCCAAGTATAGTTTTTAATGCTATAAAATTGTAAATATTTTTGTGAATAATTATTTTAATATTAAAGATGAAAAATATAACATACCTCTGAACACCGCACAAAAAGCCACCAGCATTATAACAAATAAAATCTTCCCCATTGTGCCTTTGCAAACTAATCCAAATCAGACCTTAATCCCATTTACTTTAGGTAGCTTATCTACTATTTATCAGGCTTAGGATTTTTCTGTTTTTCTATACTATGTAACTGCTCTGCCCCCAATTAAACAAATAATAAGAAAATCGTTGCTATTATTACAAACACTACTACTGAAATGCACACACGTAGCTATTATGACTAATAAATAAGTTTGAAATAAAATTATATAGCGTGTTGTTTTAATCGGGGTTCTATGTACTTTTAGATTAGAACACTGGAATCCCCACAGACGGCATGCACGCACATGCCGCCAATACCATTTTTTTATTTTATTTATTGTTTACAAACATACACATTTTTGTTCATCTACAATTTACTCGTCAAACTTATTAGTTTGTCGCCCTCACAGGTCGCCCTCCACCACTTAGTTCTCTATCTTGGAAGTATACGTGCATTGATGTCAGCCAATGACTGTCAATGGCTGCCTTGTTGGTCTATAGGTGTCGCAAGCACGACTGTTAAGCATGAGAACCTGGGGTAAATTTTCGGGTCGGGAAAAGTGTTATTGGTTTTTTTCCTTCAGGAATTTCTTAGCCCCGGAGTGAGGATTTGTACCCGGTTGATGGTAATAGGATCGTCCCTTAAGTATGAAGTTCAGCAGTAACTCTTGTGCAATGACTGAGGCAGTCGAAAAAACTACTCCGTAAAGAAAATATACAATAATACAATGAAGGAGCCCCCCACTTTACTTTTTGAACACCATGTATGCAATAAACGTATCGAGTCTTACACTTGTAAGCATATCTTTGAGTATGTACGTATACGTACTTACGTTATATTGTCATCGTCGGTATCTAGCATATGCATAGCTATTTTCACGTGCTAATTCAATTTGTCTTGGTATCAAAATATGAAACTTTTACCAGTACGTAAATGAAATAACCAAAAGTCACCGACTTCAGAAGGTAATAGTACATTGTTACCTTAGGGGTGAAAGGAACTTATTTAGTCCCGAGACGGGGTTTGGCGCCTGAGCGCAGCGAGGGCGCTAATAGTTCGAGGGACTAAATAAGTCTTTAACCCGAGGTAAACACTGTGCTTTTCATTACGAATACAAGGAAAGTTGATGGGAATAGGCTTGCCCCCAATTACCTAAATCGGTGGATGGCAATAGGCTTTGCATCTAATTACATCGGTTGATGGTAATAGGCTAATTAGATTAGTTTTGTTTATTTGGGACAAGCCCGCCACACTATTCCCAAACCACTGTAACTCCTGTTAGCCAGAATCAACAGTGGCGACCACAAGAAAAGCGCCGAGACAATGAAGCTCGACGAAGTCCCAGAGAAGCGATTTAACTGTCTTGGATCCCGCAACGAAATTAATCAGAAAAGAATAGCGGAGGAGTAGGAAAAAACATAATTTCCACTTCCCTCCATATCAGCAGGAGACAGAACAGAACAAGGCCAATAGGCACACAGGGACGTATACAACTGGGATAAGCCCAGTTGCCTAGCACCACGGATATTATTGTCATTAATATTACTGGGTCCTAAGTTGTGAGCTGTTATATTTGATTCCAATAATAGGTATGACAAAAATGCTTGAACGCACGGAAATTTGTTCTAGTTTCTACAAGGTCCGTATAGTAAATAACTCCGGATGTAACCTGTACACTATTTAACATAATATTACGTTCATTCTGCCAAAGACTACACTCCCATAAAATGTGATGTGCAGTTTGTTTAAATTCGCAGTCAGATGTAGAACATTGACAAAAAGGCGAGGCAACAAGCTTGAAGGAAAATAATTTACTCTTAATTAGATTAGTTGATGGCAATAGGCTTGCTCCTAATTACATCAGTTGATGACAATAGGCTTGCTCCTAATTACATCGGTTGATGGCAATAGGCTTGCCCCCAACTACATCAATTGATGGCAATAGGCTTGCTCCCAATTACCCAAATCGGTGGATGTCAATAGGTTTGCTCCTAATTACATCGGTTGATGGCAATAGGGTTGCCCCTAATTACATCGGTTGATGGCAATAGGCTTGCTCCTAATTACATCGGTTGATGGCAATAGGCTTGCTCTTAATTAGATTGGTTGATGGCAATAGGCTTGCTCCTAATTACATCGGTTGATGGCAATAGGGTTGCCCCTAATTACATCAGTTGATGGCAATAGGCTTGCTCCTAATTACATTGGTTGATGGCAATAGGCTTGCTCCCAAATACATCAAATAATTTGACAGCTGTCAGTAGAAAGCGATTCTCCCTAGGGCTGAAAAGTACTACTTTCAACCCGCTCCGCAGGCATGTTATGAACTACTTTCAGAGTATGAGTAATGAAAAGTATTTTTTTAACTTTTTTTTGAAAATTGAAAACGGTTTTAATTTTTTCGTTTTATAGACTAGCTAGACACACAACGAACACGCCGCGCATGCGCAGCGAATTCGTTGCGGACGCGCAACTGATAATGGATCTTCCCAAATTCGTCGATGCTTTTGTTTTCGTCTCCGGCGTCTTCGAAGTAATAAAGCCAACAGGAGTGTTTCCTCGTCGGAATCCATTTTGTTATTGAGTGTATTGTACGGCGATAATTTGCTACAAACACGCGACGAAAACATAACCTATTTGCCACGCGTCCGCGACGTCCTCGCTGCGCAGCCGCGGCGTGTTCGCGACGCATTCGCTGCGCGTCCGTTTAACCCCCGCTTTTAAACCGCTAGTATGATAAGGCCCCAAGTAATAGCATCGATTGGCTTCGATACGCCTTGTGACTTGATATAGTCGTTTTCTTATTTTTTCTAAGTTTTTAGGTAATTTAGTGTTGCCTAGAATAAACCGATTCACCCGAACTTAGATCCGGATTATAATGATCAGAAACAGAGAAGCCGGCAGTAAATTAGTTCACTTCATCATTAGATACTAAAGTACTCAATTTACATAGGTGAAACTAATATCACCCAGGTGAATTGAGGACACTAATTTAGTTCCAGAGACTGGCATGGACACTAGTAGTATGTTGGGATAAAACTTATTAAAACAATTATTATAAAAAGTATGTACTCGTTTTATATAACTTATTAGTTTGTAACGATTTACATGACTGTGTAAAACTTAAACTTAAACAATAATACTTTGTCCTACGTATAAAATAAATAAAAAAGTAACTATATAAAATCTATAAAATCTAGCGATTATTTTAGTCAGCCTATTTCATTAAAGTACTATACTTAAATTACAATAAGTAGGAACATCATAGGACATTTTTGTCGTTTAATTTATTTGAAACGACTTACATGTCCTTCAATCCCCTTTTCGTAGTCTTTTCGAAAAATATAGAAAGGTACTTCGACGCTTTTGCTTATAACTTTATGCCCTAGTAATAAAACTGTACAAAGGCGGACTTTATGCCTTGAGCATTTTTTGCCTGTCTACCTTAGGGTGATGCTTTTTCGAGCTTTGGTCTTAAAATTAAATAGCTACTGCTAACTAATTATAGATATAGACACATTACTATTTAAAGTAGAAAATAGTTGATATTAAGCTGGCTGAGATCAGAGCGATTGTCGCTGTTGCTTTCCCTGAGGCATTGCATAGGTTCGAAGTACAGATGTTGCATTTCATGATGATTCCATTGGGCCCAACTACGTCACGACATGGCTCTTGAGGTTCTTCTACGTCTTCTGTTTCTTCTGGTGGATAGTAGCAGTCACGATAAAAGTTCGTTTCATCATTGTCTGAAAACCAATAAAAAAACTGTTTTAGCAATCGTCATCGTTTTCGTGCCTAAGAAATCACATACGTATTGGAAGTGTTACACATCGCTAGCGTTACAGATAGTCAGTTGACCAAATATCTGGCAGACTGACTTGCCAAGGCAATACGTTACCCAGTAAGGTATTCCGAATAACCGAAATTGGTTGACTAGAAGTCGGCCCAAATATTATAGTTTGAATAAAAAAATAGACAGATTATGAGTATTCATCGTTTTTGAATCGGTGGATTTTGTAAACCTCTATCAAAAGGATTGTGAGCAGATGTGAGATAATGCAGTGATGATGCAGTGATCATCATCATCAGAGCGCTCAGGCGCGGATCCAGCCCTCCAAGAAGGTTGTGGGCACAGTCACCCGAAAATTGGTCAAGTGCGAGTTGAAGTATGATCTCGCTCATGATCGATATGGTGACACTATAAGGAAGTTCTACTTTTGAAAATCGATAGTTTTCTGAGTTAAAACGTGCATGGGCGCCGACAGTTTTATTTGGGAGAGAGAGGGCGGGGCGTGCATCTTTAGTTTCTCGAAAAGAGCTCTGAGTCGTAGTAGTTTAAAAATAAGCGTAGTGAGCTCCTAAAAGTCAGTACTCAGTTTTAATTTAAGAGGTTTTCGTACAGTCTGAAATTGTGTCTTGTCAGGAGTTACTAAAACAGTGAATAGCAAAAAAATTGCGAGAGCGAGCGGAGCGAGCTCGAAAATTTTCCACGTCCTCGGAAAATATGATTCTTTTCGCTCATACGGGATTGAGGATAGAAAGCACTGGCAATTCCTGTAGACATGAGACAGGATGTATTCGCGAGCGCGGCGAGCGAGATTTTTTTTTGCGTTCTGCCTCGGACATCTTGATCGCTTCGATTTCGGGGGAAGGTGAGGAGGTTCCCCGAGATGAGTTAGAATTTCAAATGTCAAGATGAAGACAACACAACAGCGAGTGGAGCAAGCCGGCCCTCAAAAGGATTAGGTTCTTCTAAGGCGCAAGCCTCTGAAACCGCTTTTCATAATAACATAATACAGGAGCGAGAGAAAAAAGCTTCAAAATTTAAGCATGTCGCCTCTAACCCATATATTGGGTTCTTTTTGTTTATTCATACAGAGATGACAATAAAACTAAACGTAAACTTATAAAAGGCAAAATGCAATAGCGAGCGAAGCGAGCTTACAATATTTGGTTGCTGCCTTGGAATGGTTTGTCTCTGTTGTGCAGAAAGTTAATAATTTATCAAATTTACAAAAAAATAGCAATTATCTGAAGATCGTAGGGGGGTCATGACCCCTGGGACCGTGAAAATGTGACGTCACAAGTCAATTAGGGTTGTGGGCATGCCCATAGTGCCCACAACGGTGGATCCGCGCCTGAGAGCGCTTGTTTAAAGGATGAATCATGGATAAGATATCATTCTGCTATCAGATACTAATAAAATATATTATTTCTGAATATTATTTATACGTTCCCATATTTTGCTTAGCGTTAAGGTCTGAAATGATTGGTATTATTTATTTAATGCATTTAATGCACATAGTTACACACTAGGCTTGAAACTAGTGTGTATATGAATGGTTATTATCCCCGGGTCACATATTGTTTCTAACTCAGTTTACATCTATACTTATATTATATAAATAAATAACTAATAATAATCTAATATAAATTTGTGTACACATATTATTATAATATCAGTTGCTTCGGTGAAGGAAAACATGGTGAGGAAGTTGAGCGCAAATCTGAATTTCGGCGCCTACATCGAGTCGAAAGCTCAAACTGCGGAAAAAATCCTAAACAAGGTTAAGCGGTACTTCAAGCCTGGACAGCTTTTAGTATTATATAAAGCTCAAGTCCGGTCCGGCATGGAGTATTGCTGTCACCTTTGGGATGGCTCAGCCAAATACCAACTTGCCACACTTGACTCTGTAGAGCGCAAAGCCAGGAGGCTAATTGGTGACGATAAGCTGGTTGCCAAGCTACATAGCCTGGCCCAGCGTCGCAAAGTCGCATGTGTGTCGGTCTTCTACATAACAGACTGTACTTCGGAGAGTGTGCGCAGGAGCACCACGAGTTGATTCCACCATCTCTCCCTTCTTCCATCGGGAGATTAGACGTACTGCAGGTTATCACCCGATACTTAATCGACTTTCCACACTTTCGAACGAAGCGCTTTGCAAAGTCCTTTAATATGCGCACAGCCAAGGAGTGGAATTCCCTGCCTGTGTCGGTTTTTCCGAGTTCATATAACCCTAATCTATTTAAGTCGCGAGTAAACAGGCTTCTTCTGGGTAAGCTCGTTCCATCGTTGAGATTCAAGTCATGAGCAAGCCCATTTATAATAAAAAAAGAGGAAACTAGCATGCTTGAGATATATTTCTCAACGGGTTGTAAAGCCCACGAGCGGAAGTCTAGAACTCTAGACATCAGGTTAGGTACTAACCACACGTTAAAGAAGAAGTGTACATTTATCAAGATTACCTTCATATACTGCTTCGATACATGCAGGTTCTGATTGTCTCGCCACAGCTTGCCTGAACTGTAGCACTGATCTTCTTCCGCGGTTATAATTCTGAAAAGAAAACAAAAGACGGTCAGCTAAAATAAAACTTATTATTTCTTAAGTCCTCTATCGTTTGGAAGGCTTTCTCGTAGTTTACAAACGCTAAACAGAGAGGCAGATTATATTCTTCGGTCTTTTATATAACCTGCCGCAGCGTATGTGTGTGGTCTACTCTACGGTGCAAAAGCCTTTTCGGAATCCGGCTTATTCGGGAGGCTGAAAATCGTCAAACCTGCGTGCGAGACGATTATTAATGACTTTTAAAAACAACTTGTAGACATAGCTTAGAAGTGAGATGGGCCTATAATTCTTCAGCCGGACATTGTCGCTCTTCTTGAAGAAGAGTACCACCACACCTCTGCACCATGCCTGCAAGCATGCATGTATAGCCTAGAACCAAAAAATGATCGCAGTGACGCCATGACGGGAAGAACTTTTGGTTTCGTTAGGGTACTTTCACACCCTTTATGTATTGGTTGTCTAACCGCTTTCAATAAGTACAGTGAATCTTTATTAATGAACGTTTACTAGCAACTATAAAGTTTTTTTGAATTTTGTACCATCGTGTCATCATTGGTTGTGGTCGTCGGGTCTTCACTCGTCGTGGTCGTGGTCGTCGGATCTTCAGTGGTTGTGGTCGTCGGCTCTTCGGTGGTGGTAGTGGACGATGAAGTATCAGTGGAAGTGGACGTCGAACTATCAGTGGAAGTGGACGTCGAACTATCAGTGGAAGTGGACGTCGAACTATCAGTGGAAGTAGACGTCGAACTATCAGTGGAAGTGGACGACGAAGTATCGCTGTCTACGGGCGGCAGCTCAGTGGTGGTAGTGGACGACGAAGTATCAGTGTCTACGGGCGGCGGCTCAGTGGTGGTAGTGGACGACGAAGTATCAGTGTCTACGGGCGGCGGCTCAGTGGTGGTAGTGGACGACGAAGTATCAGTGGTAGTGGTCGACGGCTCTTCAGTGGTTGTGGTCGTTGGCACTTCCGTGGTAGTGGTCGTCGGCTCTTCCGTGGTCGTGGTCGTCGGCTCTTCCGTGGTAGTGGTCGTCGGCTCTTCAGTGGTAGTGGTCGTCGGCTCTTCGGTGGTCGTAGTCGTCGGCTCTTCAGTGGTCGTGATCGTCGGCTCTTCAGTGGTCGTGGTCGTCGGCTCTTCGGTGGTGGTAGTGGACGATGAAGTATCAGTGGAAGTGGACGTCGAACTATCAGTGGAAGTGGACGTCGAACTATCAGTGGAAGTGGACGTCGAACTATCAGTGGAAGTAGACGTCGAACTATCAGTGGAAGTGGACGACGAAGTATCGCTGTCTACGGGCGGCAGTTCAGTGGTGGTAGTGGACGACGAAGTATCAGTGTCTACGGGCGGCGGCTCAGTGGTGGTAGTGGACGACGAAGTATCAGTGTCTACGGGCGGCGGCTCAGTGGTGGTAGTGGACGACGAAGTATCAGTGGTAGTGGTCGACGGCTCTTCAGTGGTTGTGGTCGTTGGCACTTCCGTGGTAGTGGTCGTCGGCTCTTCCGTGGTCGTGGTCGTCGGCTCTTCCGTGGTAGTGGTCGTCGGCTCTTCAGTGGTAGTGGTTGTCGGCTCTTCGGTGGTCGTAGTCGTCGGCTCTTCAGTGGTCGTGATCGTCGGCTCTTCGGTGGTGGTAGTGGACGATGAAGTATCAGTGGAAGTGGACGTCGAACTATCAGTGGAAGTGGACGTCGAACTATCAGTGGAAGTGGACGTCGAACTATCAGTGGAAGTGGACGTCGAACTATCAGTGGAAGTAGACGTCGAACTATCAGTGGAAGTGGACGACGAAGTATCGCTATCTACGGGCGGCAGCTCAGTGGTGGTAGTGGACGACGAAGTATCAGTGTCTACGGGCGGCGGCTCAGTGGTGGTAGTGGACGACGAAGTATCAGTGTCTACGGGCGGCGGCTCAGTGGTGGTAGTGGACGACGAAGTATCAGTGGTAGTGGTCGACGGCTCTTCAGTGGTTGTGGTCGTTGGCACTTCCGTGGTAGTGGTCGTCGGCTCTTCCATGGTCGTGGTCATCGGCTCTTCCGTGGTAGTGGTCGTCGGCTCTTCAGTGGTAGTGGTCGTCGGCTCTTCGGTGGTCGTAGTCGTCGGCTCTTCAGTGGTCGTGATCGTCGGCTCTTCAGTGGTCGTGGTCGTCGGCTCTTCGGTGGTGGTAGTGGACGATGAAGTATCAGTGGAAGTGGACGTCGAACTATCAGTGGAAGTGGACGTCGAACTATCAGTGGAAGTGGACGACGAAGTATCGCTGTCTACGGGCGGCAGCTCAGTGGTGGTAGTGGACGACGAAGTATCAGTGTCTACGGGCGGCGGCTCAGTGGTGGTAGTGGACGACGAAGTATCAGTGTCTACGGGCGGCGGCTCAGTGGTGGTAGTGGACGACGAAGTATCAGTGTCTACGGGCGGCGGCTCAGTGGTGGTAGTGGACGACGAAGTATCAGTGTCTACGGGCGGCGGCTCAGTGGTGGTAGTGGACGACGAAGTATCAGTGTCTATGGGCGGCGGCTCAGTGGTGGTAGTGGACGACGAAGTATCAGTGGAAGTGGACGTCGGCTCATCAGTGGTTGTAGACGTCGGCTCATCAGTGGTTGTAGACGTCGGCTCATCAATGGTTGTAGACGTCGGCTCATCAGTGGTTGTGTAATCTACAATCGGTGTGGTTATAACCGGGGGTCTTGAACATGTTTGTATATGACTTGAGTTAACAGTTCGACAGCCGCGGCACACGTAACATTCCAAGGCGTCGGCTTGAAACAAAAAAAAAGTATCGTTTCAGCAATACAATATGCATAACAAGACACAAAAAAGCTATTTTCAGTCAAAACCTTGTAGACATGGCACCCAAAATCTACAATAAATTACCCAAACATATCATAGAAGCTAATAATACAAATATGTTCAAAAAATGGCTAAATGAATTTTTGGTTGAAAAATGTTACTATACAATTAACGACTATCTAAATGAAACTACACCTACCACACCCGACCCCGACCGACCCCCAACACCCCCTGACCTACATAGCATGACATTGCATTTAATTTAATTATTGAAATAAAACTGTTATATATAATTATTCCCCCTATGTTTATGTGACAATTAATGTGTGTGTGTGTAAAATTATGTGACTGTAATAAATAATCTAATTGTTAATTTATAATTATTCTGACATTAAGTACCTACTTTTTGTAATTTGAATTTTCATAGAAACTGATTTTACGAGTAAACATCAATTTAATATGTACGCTTTTAACGCAAAACAGAGACGGAACTCTTATTGTTTGCTTACTGCGAAAAGATGATGAATGCAGTTAGTGTGAATTCGAGTAAATCACTTTTTAAAGTTTCAGTTTTAATTTGATCTAAGTACTTTAAATGTTAATACAAAATGTTGCATTAACTACTCTACTTTTAAGATTTGCTCATATAATACGTGGTGTTAGTAAAAACTTTGTAAAATTGAATTTGAATCGAAAGGAGGTCGCCTTTATTATGTTTTACCTGTACTTAACAAACATGTTATATCTTCTGAATTCATTGATTTCAGTAGCTCATTTCCGTTTTGTATTATGACTTACTGTACTTTAGGTACAACAATTTTTTTATTTTTTGTTTTAGAAAAACATTGCCCCACATTAGGAATTTCTCCTGTACCGTGGGTGCGTTCACAAACATTGAAAGTCACATACACAAATACCCAGACCCGAAATACCCTGAAATATTGATATTTTTGAAACATTTAACCAGTTTTACAAGTAGAGTTTTAGTTTAAGTATCTCACTTATTATGTCCTAAAGCTTCGCAAAGTGATCATTAAATAAATAGATAAAAATCGATGTTTTTTTCATAGGTAATCTATGAAACTACAATAAATGAAGCGGCTTTTTAATAACAAATCAATTTTATTACTTTTCACATAGTTATTGCAATCAAACTTCGATCACAATCATTATTACAAACAAAAAGTATTGTGTTAACGACTTTTAACTCAATTAAGTATCTTAATCTTCCGATGACGGTTCTTGAACAAAAGGTTTAGGTTGACGATCTACTTCAATGGTTGCTGTTAGTAAACAAGAGTACCAACCATGATTAATAGTTATCGCAAAACACAGGTTCTTGCTAAATAATCGACCTATTAATTTCGCGGAATACGTGGAGCACGCGCGTACGCAATGTGATAACTGCGATCAATTACTCTCTTTCTTGCTGGTAAAAAAGCATAAATACGACATTTATTTAGTTTTTTCTGAAGAGACATAAGTAAAACGAGTAGAAGTGTTTAACAAGTAAAATGTAATAAATGCGTTTATGACCTTTTCTCAGAATATTTTTTAACATTTTACTATTAAAATTATTAATTTTAAAAGCATTAACCGTATTTATTGTTATTTAACTGTTTAAACTGAACCAGATTTAAAAGATTATTTATTATGTCACCTTGGTATTTTTTTTTCAAAATGTGTAAGATATCTCTATTACCCATTCATTATCTCTGCAGCCATTGGACATAGCATTTATTGGGTTCTACCAGTAGATGGCGTGTAAAAAATTACATTTAACTGCATTTTTAACTCATTTTAGTAAAAAAGTGCATTTATCATCTTTTCGCAGTAAGCAGACGCTATATTTAATTGTAACACCACTTTAAAACCTATGTTTACAAAATAAAGATTTCATTTTCATTTTCATAGCAAATACCATTCATTGGTACCCACATATTATTTTATTATACCTATATCACAGATTTCTACACAATCACAATATTGTGAAACTTACGCAGGCACTAAATACAAATAAATCATTTAAAGTCTAGGGTTGACAGTCCCAGATCATGCTTGGAATTTAAAATATTTTTTTCAAATTTGGCTAATATACCCAGTATATTTTGAACATCAACCAAAAGAGACAATTCGGGAGCCTGAGATCCGATTGAATTAGCCACGTATATTCCCGGTACACTTATATATCCATACACTTATATATCCCGGTATTCGTGAAGGTTTTCACGAATACCGGGATCCGTTTCCAAACAAAAAAAAAATATATTATTATATACCCACTGACACCGTGATCCGTGGCAACAAGAAATAAAAACAATATATTTTGGAAACTGATCGCGGTGTACAAAGGTAAGAAAATAAGTGTAATTTTTTTCGAAACTGAAACTCCTATTCTTTTATCTAATTTTCAAACGAAAAGAAGTTGTGATTATTATTTAAAAATGATTAGGATACAATCCCCTCAAAGCCCGCTCCTCTTTGACATTATTCATTACGTAGTCAGGAGCTCAAGAATCTGATTTGATCTGATTTTGTCCCACTTGATAAACTAGTTGTAAAGTAAGGCAGTAACGGATTTTTTGAGGTCGTTGAACAATTGATATTTATATGAATTCATGAAGATGGCTGACAACAACATAGTCGGGAAAAGGCCAGACAGGCGGATATAAATATTTATGTTTAAACACCATCAAGCGATTACTAAATCATTTGTCTGTTAAAATGTGACGCAATGAATAAGGATAATAAATAGCACGATAATCGTAATCGTATACTTAAGAAAGATAATGATTCTAGTCTTGTAATGTACCATCGCCTGCAATAATGCATGGGGAGTTCAGAAAAAATACCGTGTGAAGCAAGAAATGACGCCACCTGGCGTAAATAAGTACTCGATTAGCAACATTGATTATATTGTTGATGCTACACTAACTAGAGGGCGCTCACTTTGTATAAAATGTTTATGTAGTTTCTTTTTTCTGTTTAAACATTCAAATAATTTATAATGAATTATTTCTATTATATAAATTTATTCCTAACTACCTACTATGTTTGTTTAAATTGAATATTATTATCATTCTAAAACTATCTGATTTTAATTATCTATGTTTTAGTTTTCAAACTTGAGGGTAGGTCGAATATGAATTCATAAATAAATTAGTAGGTAGTAGAAATAATTAGATTGAAGATTTATGAGTTATGACTAAGCTCAATTGATTGTTCGATAAGTTTGTTTCGATTACCTCATTTTTAGCTCAGTTTTATTTAAATTTAGGTGAATTAACTTATTTCATCAAAATGAGTACGCGTTGTAATATTGTTTTCGTTACAAGAGCTCAAATAACTGATTTGCAAAATCAAGGCAAAAACTTATCGACACTCGAAACTTGTCGACTTATATTATTAACGTAAGTAGTTTTGATTTCAAAATTTTATAAGAAAAAAAAAATGTTTTAGTTACGACTATACCTACTACTTAATAAATAATCATTATTGCGTATTATATATTTCTGTTATATTGTTGCAGAGAAAAACAGTTGTTCTATTGGTACGACGATTTTAAGACGAGGGTTCTTTGCAACACCATCAAAGAACTAGTAGACCACGGCTCATAAACACATTACAGCGTCAAATCGTGTTATGAGAGTATGAAGAAAATGGATTTCTGCCGATGACCGACTATGCTGCTTTATATAAATCAAGTGTTGACAATGCCCGTCGTGCTCTTAAAAGTGAAGAGCTGCATTATAGGAGGCATGTTGTGAAACCCTGGCCCACAGAAAACCATAAAAGGGGAAGATTACAGTTCGCTTTGGATCATGTTAACTTTGATTTGAGTAATGTTTTTTCATCTTTACAGATGAAAAAACTTTTAAGTCCAGTGAACACGGACGCTTATGTTTGTGGTGCCGAAATAATACGTGATAAACAAGTGGTTATGTAGTGTCCAATATGCTGGTCATATTACAGTGAACGTGTGGGGATAGATAAGTGTTGCCGATCCAGGATTTATATTTCAAAATACTTAAAAACAATATTACTTAACTTTAGTACTTATTATTTATATTAACTGGAGGCCGGGTTATTATAACCTATTACATGACTTACGTATTTTTAATAACTAAAAAAAGTCAAACACAACAATTTTTTTTTTTACATTACAAGAACCTTTTCGTATGTTTTTGTGCAATTGTATAACTATTATCCTACCTATTTAATTCATTTAACTTTTCACTTTTGTGATGAAATAATCCGGTCTCCTGTTTGTCTTTGTTGAGGTTATAAAAGCTTCAATCCTCTTTCCGATTTTGGAAACGAATACTTAAGCTATGGCCTCAATAAGAAGTTTTATATAATATAATAATGTTGAACGATAATAAATGTCTGTTTTTGAATAATAAAGTGTAAGAAATAAACCTCTAATAGGTGTCTTTTTGTTTGTCTCCGTTAATTCCTGTTGCTAACTGACTACTAACTCGAATATTATATTTTTGAATGCTATGCGCACTTATTAGCTTAATGAAAACATTCCTTATGGTTTCTTTTGTTTTTTTTTTATCATTTAACTTCTCACTTCATCCAACCTAATATGTGTTTCCTAACTTCTTACTTACCTAACCTATTCCCAAGTCAAAGTCCATTTTTTTCTATATCTCAACAGAGTAGATTACATTTAGTTAGGACTAAGCTACAAAAATCTACCTCCTTTTTATTTCACCTACAGGTGACACCGGGTAATCCGGATATTGTCATTGCGGAAAGTAAAAACTTTAAAGGTTTAATTTCTTATTATTATTTAAGTAGGAATTACAAATAAAATTGCTGTCAGGTAGAAACAGAAATAAAACTTATGCCACCTACAAGTGACACTGGGGATTGAAGAGTTTAATATCACAGTTGTGCAGAAACCAAACGCCATCTATTAGTTATTTTCGAAAATTTGATTTCTACCTTCACAGAAAAATAGGCCCTAAGGTATCCATGCACTTGTGTGGGCGACTGTACGGTGCGTTATCTGTTACTATGTATAACAAAAACGGACAGGAGATTAACTAAACAAAACATTATAATTATGTATGTTATTCCCCACAAGCTTAAGCAAAGGAGTTGATGCAGTTATCCAAGTCCGACATAGAGAGTTTTCAGTTTACTAGACCTAAAGGTCTACTCTCTTAGCCATTTCGGCTGAAGTAACGGGCGTTTCCTACACTGTATCAATTACGGGTATAATAGGGTAGTAGACAAAAAAAATCTTATTAGTCCGCCAGATAGATTTCCAAAAATATTGGACACATTATTTTTTTGCACATAAACAAACAATGAAGACGATACAGTACTTTGAAAACTTGTGTGACGTCTTATTGTAAGACATTTATTAACGGCGAGTGACGTCACAAGCCCCCACTCAAATCTTTGACACGTTTTATCTTCAACAATTTTCATTAATTTGATAAAACAAAAAATACGTATCCAATATTTTTCGATAATCTAACAGACGGATTAATTAGAATCATTTTTTTTTTTTGTCGGGAAACACACCTTTTGTGGGTCAGAAATGAGAATGAATGACAACATGATTAAACATTGTCGAGATCCTTACTCACGATGCGCTTTAAAAACTCATTTAAATCCTATGATAATAGGGTGTAGAGTTTATTTTAAAGTTTAGAGCCACTTTGGGGTGGATATATTTCTTTTTTCACGGACTGAGGTACCTCGGTCACTACACTGCCACAACCACGACTTTTTTTCACTTAGATTGCTGGGCTGATGATAGGTTCCGTTTACACCTTCACGAAAATATTTCGTAATTTGTTTGAGTTTTAATGAGTTTGACTATGCTGTTACCATCGATTTCACAATATTATCCCTTCTTTTTACCCGACTGCGGCGAAGCCCAAAAGGAGGGTTATGTGTTTGACGTGTATGTATGTATGTCCGTTTCTTTGTTCCCTTATAACTCCAAAACGGATGAAGGGATTTGAATGAAATATACGTCGTTAGATTTGTCTTGATGGCGCGAGTGTTATAGGTTACATTAAAATTAAAAAACAAAAAAATTGCGGATTTTGGGGGCCAAATCGAGGAGTTCAAAAATATATTTTTTTCCAATACCATCGAGTACGGTATCAAAATAAAGGGTTTTAAAAGGAGATTACAAAAATATAAAACACTTATATGTTTAAAAGAAATTCAAAGTGAAAAATCCTATAAACGAACATAAAAGTTAAATCATCTGCGAAGAATTTTACGCGACCAACGAAAGAACAAACACAAAATAACTAAAAAGTAGTAAATAAAAAAAGTAGTTAAAAAACTAAAAAAACCCGACTGAAAAAACTGAAAAGTAAAAAAACAAGCACATTTTAAATTAAACAAAAGTTGGAAGCAGGCGGTGTTCATTTGAATATTAAATTATGAAATGAAAGAAAAAATAGAATGAACCCCGCCTGCTTCCAACTTTTGTTTAATTTAAAATGTGCTTGTTTTTTTACTTTTCAGTTTTTTCAGTCGGGTTTTTTAGTTTTTTAACTACTTTTTTTTCTTTTAACTTTTGTATCCCACTTCATAGGAACATGTAGATATTATATGTTTCAACACTAATAAAAATATTCGTATTCTAGTATCAAACTTAAAAAAACAACAAATAATATTAATGTAAGTGGAAAAGGAACAGTTCGAAAAATGTTGGGGTTAAGCTAAGTTAAGAAAAGATTTATATTATGAAATCTAATTCATTCATACTTTATGAATTTTTTTAAACGTTTATTTTACAAATTCAATTTTATAAACACTTTAAGGCGTCAATTAATTTTTTTGTGGGTTGAGCCCCTCACTGATCACTCTGAGAAGAAACAACCGAAATCAATCAGAAATGTACTCATAAACCTTTAATTTGACCTCGTTCCACATTAAAAGTTTTATAAACTAAGAGACGGACTTTGAGGAAATTAGCACGATTTGTCCAAACCATAACGACTTGTGAATTCGGCAATACGAAAACCAATGGAATTTAAAATTAAAAAAATCTGGTGTTTAAAAATATTTTTACTTATCGATATTGTTCTTGTCGTACTTGGGTTTTTATGTTACTTATAACTGACTAAAATAACCCTTACCTGTGATAACACTACAAACAAACACTAACGAGAAAATATATATTAACTTAGACATTATTTTAATAATCTAAAAAAAACGTTTTGTTATAACGTCTATCGCATGTGCCAACTATCAGCAAATTGTGTGATTACTTTTATAACAAATGAGAAATACAGAGATAATGTAACACGTAGGTACAGGTGGTAATGGTGATAAAGGAACGAACAAACGTCAGGGACTCCCCAAATTAAAACGTTGTCTCTACAAATGAAGAGAAAACCAGGAAATCTTAAATTAATTTAATTATTTACAAAAAATGGTAAACTAACTAATTAGTTGCTCGAAATGAGCTCCATTTCTCTTGGATACACAATTTTTTCTAGTAACCTTTAATAAAGTGTTGTGGTGAATATTATAAATCGTATTCTGAACTTCAACTCTCAATTCGTTGTCATTCGCATAAGATTTCATGTAAATTTGATTTTTTACATATCCCCACAAAAAAAAATCTAATCGGGTGATATCTGGCGATCTCGCAGGCAGGTTTTCCTTTCATTTAATTTATCATATTTGTTAGAGAGATTTCATCCTTATAATTGACCCTAACGATCGATGCAATAAAAGTACAGGGTATATTTTTTTCAGATTTTAGCCGGTTCGATTCCCGGGTGTGGGAGAAGAGAATTTTCGAAAATCTTTGAATGCAGTTTGCTTTCTATTAAAAAATAAAGGAATGTTTCCTTTGAGTAAAATTTTCTATCTGCAGTATTAAGAGTACTTTCCCTCCAGGTGGCATTACAAAATTCCACCCTGTATAATCAGAAAGCTCCGAACTGCTAAGCTATCGGGAGTTACACGTGTTATTGTGAGTCAACCATAAAAGATAAACATATGCTGTTGTGGGATATTTTTTAGATAATTTTATGTACAACATTTCCGTCATAAATGATTTCTATGTAGCTTTAACCATTATGGCTGCTCACGCGACGGAAGCTTAAAAATTGGAGCAACTTCTCCCGTTTTCCCAACATTTCCCTTCACTGCTCTGCTCCTATTGATTGTAGCGTGATGAAAAGTATACTATAACCTCCCCAGGAGTATGAAGAATATGTGTACCAAGTTTCGTTAAAATCCGTCGAGTAGTTTTTGTTTCTATAAGGAACATACAGACAGGAGGACAGACAGACAGACAGACAGACAAAAATTTTACTGATTGCATTTTTGGCATCAGTATCGATCACTAATTACCCCCTGATAGTTATTTTGAAAATATATATCATGTACAGAATTGACCTCTCTACAGATTTATTATAAGTATAGATAGATAGAAGAAGATAAGTATAGATAGAAGAAGATAGATAAGACTACATTGTCAAGTCGATATGGTTTCAGCATTGGTGAATATCATCATTCATCATCATCATTTCAGCCAAAAGACGTCCACTGCTGGACATAGGCCTCCCCCAGGCGTCGCCACATTGACCGGTCCCGTGCGTCTCTCATCCAGCGGGTTCCTGCAACCTTGACCAGGTCATCGGTCCACCTAGTGGGAGGCCTTCCAACGCAACGTCTTCCGGTTCGCGGTCGCCATTCCAGAACTTTTCGGCCCCATCGGCCATCCGTTCTGCGAGCAATGTGCCCTGCCCATTGCCACTTAAGTCTGGCGATTCTTCGGGCTACGTCGGTAACCTTGGTTCTCATGCGGATGTCCTCATTTCTGATTCGATCACGCAAGGAAACTCCGAGCATAGCCCTTTCCATTGCCCTTTGGGTGACTTTGAGCTTTCTGATAAGGCCCATTGTGAGCGACCACGTTTCGGTCCCGTATGTAATCACTGGCAACACACACTGGTCATAGACTTTCGTCTTGAGACACTGGGGTATGTTGGACGAGAAGATACTGCACAGCTTCCCGAACGCTGCCCAGCCGAGTCGGATTCGACGATTGACCTCTTTCTCGAAGTTGGATCTACCCAACTGGACCGTTTGTCCCAGGTAGACATAATCGTCCACAACTTCGAGCGTAGAGTCTCCGATCTTGATAGGAGTGGGTGTTACATGAACATTCGACATAACCTTGGTTTTGTCCATGTTCATTTTAAGACCCACTCTTTCGGAAGCTCTACTGAGGTCATCGAGCATTTTACTGAGGTCTTCCATGGTCTCAGCCATGACCACTATATCGTCGGCAAACCGAAGGTGAGTGATGTACTCGCCGTTTACATTGATGCCAAGTCCTTTCCAATCCAGAACCTTGAAGACATCCTCCAATGCAGCGGTGAACAGTTTCGGAGATATGACGTCTCCCTGTCTCACACCGCGCTGCAGAAGGATAGGTTCCGTGGTCTGGTCCTGAAGTTGGACTGACATGGTGGCGTTTTTGTACAAACACTTCAACACCTCGATGTACCGGTAGTCGATTTGGCACCGTTGGAGAGACTGCAGTACAGCCCAAGTCTCGATCGAATCGAAGGCTTTCTCGTAGTCCACAAACGCTAAACAGAGAGGCAGGTTATACTCTTCGGTCTTCTGTATAACTTGCCGCAGCGTATGTATGTGGTCTACGGTACTGAAGCCTTTTCGGAATCCGGCTTGTTCGGATGATGAAAATAAATTGCACTGGTGAATATCAGTGCAATTTATTTTCATCATCAGAATTTTCCGCCTGTCCGTGATGTCCCACGCTGGGCGTGACTTTGTAATTTTCAAAGATATCTAATAGTACTCCTTCATTTCGCCAGACATGTAGGGGGCGAGCCTATTGCCATCAATCAGGCACAAATCTGGTCTCCGTAGCTGCTACAGAGAAATTCGTGATGGAAAATCCCAATAACAAATACTCGACCCAGGAATCGAACCCAGGACCTCTTGCTCAGCAGTCGCACTTGCGACCACAAGACTCACGAGGCAGTCTGGCATACTTCCTAGTTCCAAACTTTCCGCACGCCTGTCCCGTGACTCAAAATAAAGCCCTTTTAAAAAACGTACTAGGCTGCCAGTACGTTTTTTAAATGGGCTTGTGGCTAAATAAAAACAGCTGCTTGGTGGATGGGTGACCACTTATTAGTTACCTAATTTTTTCCCCGCCTCAGAAACCACGTTAAGCCGTTGACCCTGAGTCTCATTTGTAGATGTTTGACAGTTGTTACAGGTAGTCAGAGGCCCGAAATTCTGACAACTGTATTACCCAGTATTAACTAAATTGTGGAGAACCTGATCTCCACAATATAGTTGCAGTCGCTCCATGTAGAATGAATACTGTTATTGTTGTTCAAGACGAAAGTTATATCGAATGTCCGTGTTCCACCCGTACCGGTAATTGTTGGGAGCGATCCTCTCGAAGTTGCCGATAGTTAAATCTACCTTGGACAAACTGTTAAACTAGGCAGATCCTACTTCGACAAAGAGGTCGCCCGAAGAATCCAACTCGGATTCCGAAGTTTCCCGGACGCTGCCCGCGTTCAAACTACGCGACATCTTTTCGGTCAAAATTCCGCAGTTTCTTATGACGAGGGTGCATAACCAATGTGTGTTGCCAGTGATGAGTTATGGCACAGAGACATGGTCCTTAACTGCTGGCCTCTTAGAGAAGCTCAGATTCACTCAACGGGCCATGGAGAGCTATGCTCGGAGTTTCTTTGTGCGACAAAATCCGAAATAAGGAAATTTGCCGAAGAACCAGGGTCACCGACGTAGTGAGTGCTGATCACGGAGGTATTTTAATTAAAGTTATAACCTGAAAAACTATAAAACAGCTGTGAAAAATTTGGAACTTTGAACCCCGATATCTCCGTAATAGGAGATTCCCAGGTATGGTCTAGAACAAAAAAAAATAGCAGTGGCAGGGAGAACAATAGTTCCTTTCGACTTCGTTAAGAATACTTTTACAACCTTTATATGTAATGGGTATTAGTGTACTTATCCAAATCCTTACATGGTATAAAACAAAGTCGCTATTTTTGTCTGTTTGTCTGTATGCTTAAATCTTTAAAACTACGCAACGGATTTTGATGCGGTTTTTTTTAATAGATAGAGTGATTCAAGAGGAAGGTTTTAGTATATAATTTGAACGACATCCACGCGGGTGAAGCCGCGGGCATCAGCTAGTTAAAAATAATAAGAAAAATAAGACAAAACACAACACACAATTTCATTATTACTTACAGATAAATTCTTGATGTTGCCATGTTGATTTCTAATTTGGTGATTCACAACAACAGTTTGCGATAAAGTTGATCTAAAAATCAATAATCGTTAAGTAGGTTAGAAGTGTGGTTTGAACTACATTTATGTTTCGATGGCAACAATACATACTATTAATATGTTACATGCATGAATGCATTAGCTACATTAGGCACTGTTGAATTTCAACATTTGCCGATACATTTTCTCCGAGGTCTTTAAATGGCCGGTTAAGCAGAACTAAAAAAGGATAATCATCACACTAATATTAAAAATGCGAAAGTTTGTGAGTGTGTGACTGTGTGAGTGTGTAAATGTGTATGTTTGTTACTTCTTCACGTAAAAACTACTGAACGGATTTGGATATTTGGTACACAGATAGTTTATATCCTGGATTAACACATGGCAACAGCTAGTATTATGAATAAGACTAAAATTCTTAAACTGGTCACAAAGAGACAATTCATAATATTACCTGCGTCTTAACCTACATAAAAACGTGAATCTCCACAACACAGTTAGTACTGGGTTTTACGATAACACTGGTCTTAGGTAGACCAGTCCTATCTAAGACGACTACCTGTAAGAATAACGACTGTCAAAGTTCTACAAATGTTCTACAGCCGGCATTACATGCTTTCCGAGGCTAGGAGGAAACTCGGGCTTTTTTCATTTAAAAAAAAAAAACTTTGCCCTACACTAGAAATTTCTCCTGTATCGTGGAAGCGTTCACAAACATTTAAACTCACATACACAACCAAATACCCAGACCCAGAACAACTATATGTAGGTCATACAAATATTTGTTCCGTGCGGGGATCAAACCCGCGACACGCAGCAGTCAATCGCTCAGCCACTGCGCTAACCGTGTCGTCGAAGATTGTAAAGGATTAAAATGTTATTACCTCCGTATACAATAGACCAATTACATTTCTATTTAGTATCATTTCCATAGTCAAAACAATTTGAAAACTTTTCCCTTATTGCCTTTTCCCAACTACGTTGAGGCCTGCTTTCAGTTTATCTAGATACAGCTAATCGAAGTATTTTATAGAGCGACTGCCTATCTGACCGCCATAACCCGTTTATTCCTAGTTAACACGATACCCTTTGGTAAGACTGGTTGTCAGACTTTCAGGCCATTGATTTCCAGTACCTGTACGTGTACGTGTAGTGTACAAAGATCTACTTACAAATGACAACTGAGACCAAAAGAGGCGCGTAGAAAACTGGTAAATGGTAATGTAACAGGTGATCATGCATTCATGAACCAACCACGGCAAGAGGGGCTTAACCTCAAGATCGACTCGAGCGGTTGTTATTATTAAGGCAAGAGATCTATCTGTGATAGAAGTTTAGTTTAGTTTAACGGGGCTTTTATCCGCACTTAGCCTCTTGATTGGGCCATTGTGCGTGATGTTTAAAGAATACCTACTCCAACCAACATAGGTCGTCCCAGAATTGTAGCAGCCTTCCCAGACTGCTGCAGGCTTCCGGGAGAGTTAATGGGGATCGTAGAGTTTATAACCGGTGATCTGACACGCTCCTGCACTCTAGGAGTACGTGCCGTGGCGTTTCTTCCGCCTCCATGCATCCTCTGCACAGTGGGCTGTCTGTTACACCTATGTTATGTAGATGTTTGTTTGGAACAGTGACCTGTTAAAATTCCTATGATTTAACGGAGTTTATCCCTTTTAAGACCGAATTGTCCCTTTAACTTAATCTGTGATAGAAATTACCATGTCAATTTCAAATTTAAGTGAAAGTCGATGTTGAAATACAAATAGCTTTAAAAGTGATTAGTACCTACTATGAAGAGTTTGCACAGGAGCTCCACGACCTGATCGCACCATCCCTCTTTTACTACCGGACTAGCAGACGTACTACAACTATTGTACTGTGTTCCATTGCGTACTGGCAAATCTTGAGTTTGGACTTCTGTTGTAGAGTAAGTGACGACCTCTATTAGGACGGGCAGGATGCACACGTCGATGCGTTTTCTTTTGAGCGTTATTTCAAGGCTTCCCTCCTTGTGTTCTTTTAGGGTAATATTACTTTTATAGGGTTATGAGTCATAAGCTGCCACTATTATACCTTCTAAAGCTACTAAGCGGTTTGTTGGTTATAAGGCCTACCTGCGTGGTCGAGTGGTTTAGGCGTTTGCCTTGTGACCCGGTGGTCGTGGATTCGGAAGGTACGTAATTACGTATAAGTCGGTGGTCCCAGCCGCCAAATGGCGGTCGTGAAACCATGTCTAGAGGCCCTTGAGGTGGTTTAGAAACTCTGACACTAGAGTGTGTGGGAACGTTAGACCTTACTGCCCACACGATAAGAAGATCATCTGCCTTTTCCCAACTAATTTAGGGTCGACTTCCAGTCTTAGCAAAAGCAGCTGAATAACAGTATTTTACATGATTCGAATATATAGCTTACCTCCACAATCTAGAGAGGCTGCACTTTGGTTTAATTCTTGACACTAAAAAATCTCTTAGGGGTCGTTCACATAATAGACAGCAAGTGATTATTTCTCTATGAGTGTACTGAATACTCGATGAAGTTTTGTATTGAAAAGACATAACAACATTGTTTTCTTTAATTTTTATTAAAAATACATACATACACATTAAAAGGACGGCCTTTAACTATACATAAATACATAAATGCTTATTCAATGTCTCGTTAACAATTTGTGAATGAATCACATAAAACTTTAAGCTATACATGTAACAACCATAGTAGCTTCATGAAATGTTAATAATATAATATGTCATGAAATAAAAGATCTTTTTTCCCACAATAGTGCTTGCTATATTAAATACACATAGTGAACTTCATAAATAAATACACCATATTTTAAAAACTCGTATCTTATTTATAAGTTTCTTTTAAAATTTGTTAATCTACTTAACAATTCCCAGGTACAGATTATTTTTATTGCTATCAACACTAACAATATATTGGTTACATTATTACTTTTGGTACTTAACGGTGTCAGTTTTAATTTATAAAACATAACGTGTTTCAGCCACGTTATATACCCTATCTTAGATACAACACTAAATAAACAAACAAAGCAAATAAACAATCAATTGGACGGTCCGATGTTAATTTTTAAAGGCATTTTCGGCTTGACCAATGAATACCTACTAGACACTGCTTATGTTATGTAACATCTGTGAACATTGAAATTGAGATTCTTTGGCACCTCATTTTAAACAACTGCAAGCGGTACACCCATGGTGCCTAAGCTAGACCGAATTGTTCACTTGCTTTGAAGTCTGTTAGATATTATTGCTTGCAGAACAAGTATGAAGCGATGAGCGCCAGGGTGGCGAGTGGGAGGGAGAAGGACAGCGATGTGGCTGCGTTGCAGCTGTCCTTGTCGCACACGCTGCAGTGCTTGATCTTCCTGGCGGGGTCGGTGTTGGGCAGTTTGGAGGAGTTCTCCAGAGAGCGGCACGTGTGGTTGATGTCGGCAGGGTTGGCGTCTAAGCACGTGCGGACTACGGCTCCGGTTTCTGCAATACAACCATGCATGTATGCGTTAGTTAGTCTTTGGATTAGCATTTTAGAAGGTTTGAGCGTTGACTAGACTACTCCATTAGCTCATTCATCAGTTCACACGTTTAGGATTTTTTTTTGGGACAACACTATTCCATGTTTAGGTGGCTGGGTCTTACATGGAACTGGCTAGTAATGATCGGGAACATGTAGAAGGAAGAAAGTATTCATTCAGTACGGAAACTTCCATAATTTCCTTGGAGATCACAGAAAAGTCTCTATATATTCAGTGGCTGAAAATCAACTATTCTCTATCAATCCTAGATCGTAGTCAACAGCTTAGATATAAGTAGAGAGTACAGCCACTGTCCAGCATTACTTGACCCTTCAAACAAAGAAGAATAGGCCAAGTGGTTTGAGAAGAGGGATCAGTTAAAGCTGGGCACTGACTGTACCTAATATAAAGCAATACTTACGCATCACAATTTTGTGACAATATCTGGGTGCTCCAACAACGCTGCCGAACACTTCACCAGGCAGAATGCTGCGAAGGTACAGGGTGTTGTAGTTGATCGAATCTTGCGTCATGCAGTCCTAGAACAGATACAATGGCAATTGTTAATGAAACAGTAATGGCTTGACGATTCAGATTTCTATACCTTGTCGACCACACATTCGTATTGAGTTATAATATCCAATCTGCTATGCATGGAACTTAATATACCTAACTGTTGAGAGCATACAGACATTATAATATTAAGTAATGATATTTTGTAAATAATAAACATCCAACCGATTCCATCCAAGTGATTTCATCGAAACAATTGCAGCAATCCCGACAGATTTGTTCCGTATATTTTCTTTAAAGAACTGCTCAGAACTTTACAATGGGTTGTATTTCTCTGAAGCTCAGCATCTGCTCTCTACCAAATTTAACCGGGACCAACGCGAAATAATATTCTTCCAAGCAAAAAAAGAATCATCAAAATATGTCCACAATAGGGGATCGGACTGACTCAAAAAAATAGAACTCTGTTTAGTCCGTCAGTTAAATTATCGAAAAATATTGGATACGTGTTTTTTGTTTTTTCAAATCAATAAAAATTCACGAAGATAAAGCGCGTCAAAGATCATGGAGTGGGGCTTGAAACGTCACTTGAAGGTACAAAATGTACTATCATAATTATGACGTCACACGAGTTTTCGAAGCACTGTATCGTCTTAATTTTTTGTTTACGTGAAAAAAGAAAAAATATGTGGTCAATATTTTTTGGAAATCTATCTGACGGACTGATTAGTTTTTTTTTGTCCGATCCCCAATTGGCGAAGAAACCGCTGAACATACGCAAAAAACAGACGAATGGCTACCTCCTCCTTTTAGAAGTCGGCAAGAGATAGAATCTTTAAGCATCCAAGTTATTACGAACGAGGACGTCTATAAGATATAAAAATGTTGTGGAGACACAGATCGAAGTTAGTAGTCGCCGCCCGCGCCGTCTCGCCTGCCTCGTATCACTTATTATAATTTAGACCTCCGTATACCATCGACCGATTACGTCTGTCTTCATTTATCAGAACCGTCTTTTGTTTAGGACATGCCCGCCACTCTATTCCCAAACCACTGTAAATCCTGAAAGCCAGAATCAACACCAGAAAAGCGCCGAGACAATGAAGCTCGACGAAGTCCCAGAGAAACGATTTAACTGTCTTGAATCCCGTAACGAAATTAATGAGAAAAAAATTGCGGAGGCGTAGGAAAAACATAATTTTCACTTCACACTTGTCAGTCTGTTTATCTAAGTATGTACAATAATTTCGCTTTTCATCATATTAAATCTAGTCTAGATACAAGCCAAGTCAATGATGACTTGGCTTGTGTCTAGACTAGATTTCGATTTAGTCTATACAGATGACTGTATAGACTTGCCCCAAATCTCGTTGGGTCAGCTTCTCTGTCTAACTAAATATAATTTAATACCAGTATTTTATATGAAGCGACTGCCTATCTGCCACAACCCATTTAGTTCTGGGTAATACGATACCCTTTGGTAAGACTGGTTGATAAACTTTCGGGTTACTGAAAGGATTCCGCTAAGATATTCTTAATATCAAGACCCAATAACACTGTCCGACCTGGGAATCGGACCCAGGACACCAGTAGCACTAGCATTCGCTGGACCAAAGATACCTACAGGCTGTATTATTGTACGTACCACTAAATGCCTTTGGCTTTTGAAGGGATCGCCACAAGCTGGGTCCTGTTCGGAGTTACATTGGTAACAATGTAAGCAGGATCCTAGAAAGAAGAGAAAAATAAAGGTTAATATATTTATCATAACATTGACATCACGCCTCTCGAAAGAAACCCTCGAAGCAGAGGTGCCAACATTCACATTTCACCGGTTTCCGGGCACAAATCCTGACTCCGTAGGGTACTGAGAAATTTCTGACCTCTCGACTGTCGAATTGGCTTATTTAATAATGCTTTTTATCATAACGAATGCTTGATTATAATTACTACGTAGGCATACAGCGTCGTCGAACGATATTGAGAACTTTTGTACTATTAGTTTGAATCTTGAAATTATCCGTTCCTATCACGAGATACCGATACAGTCGTTGTTAAGTTTTGTTAAGAAAATAGCGTATTATTAATATTTATATTAATTACGCAGTACCTACCATGCAGTGTTTAACAAAGGTAAAATAATTACTAATTATTGTGAAACAATACTAAGTATTAGTAGTTCCTCAGAAATAATGATTACTAACGCTGGATCGTAAAATAACTAAGCAGTAATAAACGAAGATTCTCATGGTCTCCGCTCTATGCGGCAGTCATAAAATGTGTTATGACCACAGAGTAAGGAATCGGCAGAATAAAGACGGCCTTACTATGTTCGAGACATGGAAAGTGCGTTGAACGCAAAACTTCTGCCGTGGACTGGTTTCAAAGCTTCATTTGTGTCGTTTTAGGAGCAAATGCCGCTGACTTGGTATGGAACGTAGCGCCTTCAGAATGATATGGACTAAACTCAAAAATCAAAGAGACTACCTATTATGGCATTATTCTACCATACAAATGTCGCTTCTTTAATATTCACCTAAAAGTGCGTACCTTTTAGTGACCCTATATGACCGTTACTCAATTTCTTATATTTTTGTCGATATCATTCTGAAGGTGCGACGTGTTGACATTACCGTTTGAAGCTAAAACACTGTAGTTAAGGGTAAACAAGCCAACGGCACGAACTAGTTGGTGGGCGGGGCTAAAATGCATGCTACTTCATCCGACATCACGAGCAAAATGCATAGAGCGAAAGAGACACAACTAAAACGGGCGCGCGATTGTTTCTATGCAGACCTTTGGTAGTATGGATACCATGAAAAATCCATTGAATGTATCTGTTCAAAATAAAATTATTTGAATTCTTTAATAACTAATCTATGTCTGTATGGTTTCACTTTTTTCATTTTCGTACTATATACGTAACTTATTTACGCCCAAAGATGGTTAAAATTAGTGCTTAAATATGAAAGTTTCGACGCTCATAACTTCCAAACCAATATTTTTTTTCCAATTCTACTTCCATAGAGACCTAGATAATGAAAAGACCAGTTGATACAATTTTTAATTTTGAACCTACACCGTCAACCAGAGGAGTAATCACCATACTACGTTTGTATGGAAGAATGACTGGCTTGTGCAACCTTAAGCCAAATAAATGGATAAGAAATGCAAAGCAAACCAAATAGCATTCATTCATCATTCTCTTGCCCTTATTCCAATTCATTTGGGGTCACCACAGCATGTCTTCTTCCTCCATACGTCTTTAAACCAAAATGCTAACAGTAAGTCAAGAATAACAACAATCTTCGATCATGTAGAAACTGAGTAAATTTTTCCTTGAGCATTCTTTGTAACTGACGTAATAAGACGTTCAACGTTAAAGCAACCATAGGTAGTAGGTGGGCTTTGCGTTCAGAATTACCCGATCTGACCAAAATCGCACCATCGCATCGTGTCGAATTGTCTATTGCGTCGTATTGCAATTATTAGTTGAAGCAAAATGTTAAAACCTCCCATAAAATTTCAGACAACATCACAAGAAAAACTAAAACATCTCAGTAGAGAAAACTATACCAAAAACTAATTATGTAGCTCCCCATGGAGTTTAAAAAAAAAATAACCCCCTCTCGAATAACTTATCAGTTATTATGACTCTCAAACAACTTCAGAAAGAAAATGACACGCCGAAGTCTAAGTACCAATCTCTAATTTTCCAAATAAAAGCAGTATTCCAATTACAAATCCTCCTACCAACCGTGATGATTATACCAAAACTCACTGTACTGGAATAACGACACAACTACAAGATTCGACATTCACAGTATCTATGGGGCTCATAAAATTGATCTAGTATCGCACAAAACAAGGGAGAGAAGGGAAAAGTTTTTATTGCTGGGATGTGAAAACTTGTCTTTCCTATTGAGCAAGACAAACAGATCAATAAGAAAACGATAGTTTCGTCGTAGTCAGAAGCCTGAAAGTCTGATATCAGTCTTACCGGGTAGGTATCGCTTTTCCCAGTAACTGGGTTATGGACTTATTTAAGGAGGTCAGATAGATAGAATTTTCTTCTACTCGTTAGCTGCAACTTGTTAGAGAGGAAGCCGATTCCAACATAGTTGAACATGAAGAGAAAAATATTTTCATAGGACAGTACTATTTGTACCTACAGAAATGCTACGTTCATCTAATCTGTAGTCTACTTCCAAATAATAATAATAATAATAATATTCCACAACTATCACACAACGCCATCTAGTCCCAAGCTAAGCAGAGCTTGTGTTATGGGTACTAGACAACTGATAAACATACTTATATATTTCTAAATACATACATATTATAGATAAATTACACCCAGACACAGAACAAATGATCGTGCTCATCACACAAACATTTGTCCTGGGTGGGAATCGAACCCACGACCTCCGGCATAGCAGTTAGGGTCACTAACCACTAGACCAACAGGCCAGTCCCACTAGACCAACAGGCCAAATGTATTGAGGTCAGCTCTTAGACTAGCTGAACTAACTAGACGCGGCTAAATGTCAGCGTTTTAGGCGAAGCGACTGTCAATTCAGGTCGTAACCTGATTTCTAGGAACCAATACCCTTTCACTCGGTTTTCACGTGATGGAATGAATTACTGAAATGTTTCATGAATCTCACGAAATACGACGAATGACAAAAAAGTTTAAAGTGCATTCGTAGCACGCGCTATGACTAAGTTTTTGACTGTATATAATAATATTATTATATTATTATATACAGTCAAAAACTTAGTCCAAGAGAAAATTCCAAGAGTACTTTTGATAATTATGTTAGGAACCTATTGGTTCCTAACATAATTATCAAAAGTACTCTTGGAATTTTAATCCATAAATATATTCACAGGGCAACACAGTATTATTATTAACCTATAACTTTCCAGCATAACTTGGCCTCGGTTTTTATAGATCTCCCATTTAATGGGAGATCCACAAATACTGGGTTGTGTACCTTGATTGATTGTCCAGATTATCTTTCATTATCAAAATTTCGCTCGACATACTTTAAAACGGTTTAATCATTTTTAAAACAATATTATGTGATTTATTAAAAAAACCGTGCCATTTCTACATCAGAATTTTACGTACCTAAAAATATTACATGACGTCATATTTCGTGGGTATAATCAGCTCCCGTTATCGATTCCAATACCGGCCTACCAATGAATTACTTCCTTGCAAGTGCAAATTAAAATTATCATTTAATTAGTAAAGGAAAGTTCACTATCGCGCTGCAGACGCCAAGCCGATAATTCGGGCGAGGCGCCTATAAATAGGTACTCGTTCTATTTTTTAACAAAGCGCTCGTAACTGTTATTTTTGTTCCGTTAGTGTGATATTAACGTATGCTGTTGCTGAACAAATTCATTCCTTTTCCCAATGATGTTGAAGTTGGCTTCCAATCTAACCAAATACAGCTCAATACCAGCATTTTACATAGAACGACTGCCTATCTGACCCCCATAGCCTAGTTAGTACTGCCAAAAACGATACCCTTTGGTAAGCCTAATTGTCAGACTTTCGGGTTACTAAGGACTAAATATTTTACTACCAATAGGGGATCGGACAAAAAAAACTAATTAGTCCGTCAGATAGATTTCCAAAAATTATTGGACACGTATTTTTTCTTTTTTCAGGTAAACTTAAAATGAAGACGATACAGTGCTTCGAAAACTCGTGTGACGTCATATGATAGTACATTTTGACGACACAAGTGACGTTTCAAGCCCCACTCCAAGATCTTTGACGCGTTTTATCTTCGTCATTTTTTATTGATTTCATAAAACAAAAAACACGTATTCAATATTTTTCGATAATCTAACTTACGGACTAAGCAGAATCATATTATTTTGACCCAGTCCGATCCCCTATTGCCTATGCTACTCAGGGATAATCTTGCATTCTAATGGTGAAAGAAGTTTTGAAATCGTTCCAGTAGTTTTTGAGTTTATTCGTTACAAATCTTTCCTCTTTAAAATATTAATGTAGATTTTATGTCTCTACAATGGTCAGTGTTCGTCTCTCGGTAACTAGTAAAATAAGCGTATATAGTACTACAATAATAGTAGGAACGTTCTATAGTTAAAAACAAAGGTGGACATAACTAATATTGTTGAAACAACAATTGTTCTAGGGGTTAGAAGAATTTCTAAACAAGCACTACGACACAAAGGTGAACTGTTTGAGTTACTTATTTATATTGTGTCTATGAAAATAGTTTAGTGAGAATTTACGGTGCAAATGATTCTACGGTGTTGGAAGGCCTCCCACTAGGTGGACCGATGACCTGATGAAGGTTGCGGGGACCCGCTGGATGCGAGACGCACGGGACCGGTCAATGGGGCGACACCTGGGGGAAACCTATTATGTCCAGCAGTGGACGTCTTTTGGCTTTTGGCTTTTTCCTGTATCGTGGGTGCTTTTACAAACATTTAAACTCACATACACAAACCAAACCTGAAACAACTATTGCTATAGGCCATACAAATATTTATTACAAGCGGGGATCGAACCCGTGACACGCAGTGCAGCAGTCCAATCGCTCAGTTCAACGCAATTTAAAAACATAACACAATTTTTTTGGGCAGTCGTTTTAAAATACAATGTCAAAACCGTAGTTACAGAATTCGTTCGAACAAGACACACCATAAGAGTTTGCCTGTGTTACAACTAAGTATATGCGTCAGTTTCTAACTATGCGGTTCAGAGACTGCAATAAAATCATCTCTAATATCTTAGGTTAAGAGGGCATCCGTTAGTCACCGGTCTCGTCCAAGAGATTTGTTAAACAGCAAATTGGATTAATTTACGTTGGTTAGTCTGTTCACACCCACCAGTTTAAAGTGACTTGGACACAGTGGCCCGTTAGGTATCTACTTATTGACCTCAGAGATGAACGGCAGCATATCAGTGGTCACGTGCTACCGTGCACAATTGCATAGCATGACTCAGGCGTCTATGACCATTTAGGAAAATATGCAGATCATAATAGGAAAATAATAGGAATTGCGTTAAAATTCGTAAAATGTCACAGACGCATTTACTATTATTATGAAAGGTCCATTTTACGCTTTTTAACGCAATTCATATTATGATCTGTTAAAGTGGCCATTTTGGATCCCTTGTAGTCCCCAGGGATGTGGTCTAACAGCCTTTGTTCACAGAGGAGGCTCCGGACAGGTATTTTAAGAGGAAACGGTGCTTCCTCTCATGTGCGGATTGTGACCACCGGGGTGGTTTTAGTGAGGCATAAATCCCACTCTCCCCGGTCTTCACCCCCCTTTTGAAGGTTTCCCCGCGACAAAAAAAGGTAAGTACCTACTTACGTATCATACATACAGCTGCAAGCTATGCCCTGTGACGTTTGCCATAGATTATTTTTTAATGATAATGGAGCTTTAAAATGATAAAGGTATCTGGGCTAATCGATTAAAAATTATAATCAGACATTTATTTTTACCACTTTTTCTTTTTTTGGTCACTGTTAAACATAAACACATTAATCATTTATTTGCGTAAAACATGCTGTTAAATATTTAAAATAGCGGCCAAAAGGCTATGGCTACGTACTACAACTGCGAAAACGGATGCTTTAAAACGAATAGTATGGCGACCATATGTAAGTTAACAAAAAGAACATTAACCACATCTATGAAACAAATGAAGCTTAATCATCAAAATCTTGAACCTTTACTTCGCTGAAGGAAAACATCGTGAGGAAACCAGCATTCATATGTGCATGTTTACGTACAGGCGGGGCGTCGCGCGGCGCGTGCTGCGTTTTTAATTCAAACACATGGCGAGGTATGAAAACGTTAACGATTTCGAACGTCGTCGATTTTACGGGTGAGTTTTCGCTCGTTAGTTTAAAATGCAGCGTTTGTTGCGGTGGACCCGTCTCTCAGTAAATTAATAAAAAAGCACGAGACGAGCCTTCTGCACGCGCCGCGCGACGCCCCGCGTAAGAGATATATCTCGACGCCATGTAATGCCACCTCAGAGGCCCATGGGTGGCATAAAAACTCTGACACCGGGTTAGGTACTAACCACACAATATAAAGAAGCAGAAGAAAATCCTGAATAGTGATATTAAAGCTATGTTATCATCGGCCTAAAATGTTCTCACGGCAGGGACTCAGACCTATTCTCTAGGTAAATAATATATTTATATAATATATTATATAATTTTTAATTGGCCACGTGGCCCCAGTGCGGGTTGGTAGATGTCATATATCTTCGTATATATATATATAATATTCGTATAACAAGCTATGTATTCATTTATAATTACTAACACAGTCGTAAATCACGATCACGACGAGATGTTGGTACTTGGTAGTACCAACTCTGTTACTCATAGCTTCGCAATCGTTTTAATTTAATGTTTTAAAGGTGAGGCCATCGATAAATACATAGATTGTGTATTTTTCTTATTTATTGTACAGACAAGGTACGAAAACAACGATACTTTAAACAACTTATAAAACGAAAAACATGTATGAATGACATTTAAAAATGCTACGAATAGAATATTATAAACATAAATATCGCAATCTCAATTCACCTGAGTTCACAAAATTGGTAAAGCAAATAAAAATACGCTTTAAAAACACACGTGTAATCTTCGAACACCCACACATTCACACCCACATTTCACCAGTTATATTTAAGTACTATTTAAATGGGGACGAGCCTATTGCCATCAACCGGGCACAAATCCAGACTCCATGGCTTTTACTGAGAAATTCCGGATGGAAAAACGCAATAATATTATGACTGACCAAGGAATCTAACTCAGCACCTCAGCGCCTCATGACCAACGAAGCCGTCAAATTGGAAAAGCAAAGAAAAATACTCTTTAAATGTTTAAAACCACAATATTTACCAGAGAGGTCCTAGATGAGGTAACACATAGTACCTTCATACTAGATACCATTCATTTCCAAACGGATGATGTCATGCAACGCCATTTATATAAACCGGCCATGAGTACACGGTTCACCTTGAGAAAAACGAGTTTTTTGTTCTAGAAGGCAAAACGATACTTTTTTACACATTTGTTTGCAAACAATGGTTTTAGTTGATGAAAACTCGGAGTTATGAGGCATTCCGTATAGAAGTAGTATTTAAAATAGGAACATAGTGCTTTTTTTTGTTAAACTAGCGTTTACGTGGTTAAAAGCTCACACGAGTGAAATGTTAGTATTATTGTTGGAATTTTTCTCACAAGATTTTTTAAATATAGCCAATGGCACTTGGAGATAATTGAGCTTCCCATTAGTGATCAGTAGTTCCGAAGATTACCTCCTACATCCTCATACTTAAAAACTTTATCTCTTTATAATGATAGTAAGAACAAGTATATTGTTATAATACGTGGCTACAAAAAGCAGAATGTTAGATTTACAATCCATTTATTAAAAAAAAGTTTTGGAAATACCTAGTTTGACTAAATAGATCTTTGTATTTTATTTTATGTATGTTATTTTTAAGTTAGTTGCTTGATAATAAAGTTATATTTGAGTGTAACTAATTTGAACAAAATAAATTAAATTCTCCAAAATTAATAAAATTGTTGAATTAAATAGATCTTTGTTTCTAACACCCATAGGTACATGTGAGACAGTCTCTCTCAAAAGTCTAGATGTTTCATAATCATAAACGCACTGGATGTTTCCCAACGACCATACAGGTACAATGTATGGTTGTTGATGTTTCCTAAAAGGTTATTGAGATCATCAAACTAGACAACCTTCCTGGAACATGTCTCTCTGAGGTGCAGTCACATACTATTGCTTCAATGACAATGACAGTTTGTAATACCTACAACTTTTTTTATCCTCTGCTAAGAGGTATTGTGCTTATAATGATATACACCTTGTCTTGTATACGTCTGTGTACCTTCTGTAACTTTCTAGTTAATAAAACTTTGTGAAAATTGAAGCTTTATTGTAAGAGACACACAGGATTTTGAATTGAATGAAATATTTCAAGAATTTTAGCGTCTAATAAAACTTATTGTTCGCGTGAAGGCTATTGGCTATTTGCGTTGTGGCAGAATTAGTCGCAAATAGACAGGTTTTAAATAAATATTAATCGTTTCTCTGTCCCCTAAATTGGATTGCAAGAAACGAACAAAGATTTAAAGCAAATATTGGTACTGACATTATCTAGTTGTACATCTTCAGTTCTTCACCCTGTATAGCGCACATTGTGAAAACACCAATTTAGACACACAAAAGATAGGCTTTGTTTTTGATAATGCACTTAAAACTGAAACTACAGTAAATGCTATGTTTAATGATAGTCCATCAGTCAAGACTTATTTTTTAAAACAAAGTTAAAGTAAAGTCATAGAACAAAGACAAAGTGAAAAATAAAAAAAGTCCTCATTCATCTTTATGGAGTTATATTATTCGTAAATTAGTAATCGCTGTTATACATTGCACATTTTCGTGACTATTTGGAGGCTGTCCAATTTTTTAAGTGTATTAATATGTTTATGACTAGACACAGTGATAATAATGACACTTTATGGCCACTGGCTAATCGAAAGTAATTTCGAAGTCAATAGATGATGGCCTTTTTAAACATGATGGATGGTCTAATGTCATCATTTAGGAACGTTAATTATTGAGACCACGGGTCGGCTACCCGAAACCGCGAAGACTGGGCTCCTAGTGATTTCAACTGAATACCAGTATTATAAGGGAGCGACTGCCTATCTGACCTCAAAGCCCAGTTAGTCTATATATCTTATATATTATTATATAAATAAAAAGAGAAGTCCTGACTGACTGACTCATCAACGCCCAGTCCAAACCCTTGGACCTAGAAAGCTGAAATTTTGCTCAGAGGTTTCCTTTATAATGTAGACAAGGAATAAGGAAGGATTTTTCGAAATTCAACCCCTAAGGGAGTTATTTTTGATATTTCCCGACATCCACGCGGGCGAAGCCGCTGGCAAAAGCTAGTACTATATAATACCCCCTGGTTGTCAGATTTTCGGGCCACTTACTACCCGTACCGACCGTTAAAGATTTATTTTAAGCAGGACCAATTGATTTCGTGCAACGTGCTTTCCGATACATGGACGAAATTCAGGTTTTAATACGTGATCACCAGTGGACATATTTTTAATTATTCAACAAAATTAAATACTGCCGAATCAAGAGTGTCCCCAACATGTGTCTGGCAATTCTGAACTAATGTCTACTTCGGAAGACTTGTCTAGTTTACTGGTTGCCTTGACATCCAATTTGGAAGAGCATTTTTGACTACAATAAACGATGTTTTAAATTGAATGAATTGGTTAATTGAATAGCAAGCTGTTATTAGAAGGTCCAATTTACGATTGCATGGCGCTTCGACGTGTAACGGAAAACTTCTTGATGAATAAATGAGTCTTGTGAGGAATTATGTGAACCTTTAGCTTTAATATGCACGTACTAGCAATAAGAAACTGGTTGTGATATACCCTAACTAAGGTGTATTTAATAACGGTCTTCAAGGTAGGTATAATAATTATGTGCTATACAGAACAGCTTTTAAAAAAAACATCTTTATCTGAAACGTGTCAGCGATATTTTTTCATTTTCAAACTCAGAAACTACATGTGTACAATTATATACCTGCGTTGAAGCGTTGGATTAATACATATTATTTGTTTTTTATATTCCGTATTTACAAAAAAGTTCAAAAATGCATAGCTTCGAAGCTATCTACGTTTTATCGATAAATACGAGTAAAAAAATAATTTTCACTCAAATCAATCATTCATATTGAAAACTAAGAAAATGCAACGTCGCTAAATTTCATGTAATACTTTGTTGAATTGTAAAAAAAAAAAAAAAATGAACAAAAATTCGTACAATAGGTACCACTTGATTCTATGATAGTTATGGTCTTATTCATACTTATGGGATATCAAAAATACACCTTACAAAGTTGTGCTATGGCTGTTTATGATTTGTGTTTTCTAGCTTCTTTGCGAATCGAAGGTCGGTACTCATTTTACATGCCAGTTGGTAAACAAGTGGTATATTTATAGTTTCCCAAATCTACAGATGTAGTACTATTCCACCAATCCAACCAGATGTGACAGGACATAGTTTTACAAGCCACAATCCATGGGAATGGCATCCTATTGGTACAAAGTACAAGTGACATTTAGATATTAATCTATTTGCGACGGTGACTACGTGTATCACCACACATTCCAAGGGCATGTCAGTAACCAAGAATCTTTGTTCAAGTACTTATTATTAGTAAACGTTTTTACGATTTACGAATCACGTTCCTATATTATATAATCTAGTAGTAAACTATATTGCAGGCGATAATTTCAATGGAGGTACTATATATTATAGGGGTCGGCTGTTTTGTGTGTAGTTTTAGTGCGATACTCAGATAATTTATATTGGAATAGCATTATATCTGCGCATGTTCTCTATTTTACGGACATCTAGTAGTTCCTAATCTATTGTTATTCTAAATCCTTATCCTTACTAATTCCTCACTAATATTATAAATGCGAAAGTAACTCTGCCTGTCTGTCCGTCGCGCTTTCACGCCAAAATACTGAACCGATTTAAATGAAATTTGGTACACAGATAGTCTAAATCTAGAGCATGAGAAAGGACAAAAGCTACTTTTTAATGCGAAAAATGGGTTGTAAGGGTTTGAAAGGGAAAACATTACTTTTGGTCTCGATAACCGACATCCACGCGGACGAAACCGCGGGCATCAGCTAGTTGTAAATAAGTGTTTATTTCCGTTTCATTTACAATGTGCCAGTTACAAATGACTACAAAGGTTAAGTATCTACAGTACTTACTAGTACATTCATGAATGAATCACAGGTAGGTACTTCAGACATTTTAGTTTCTAGGAAGGCAACGTTTTGCACCTACTTTTACTGACGCCATGGGGGCACTTACGGTCAAGTGGTCACAAAAAGTATTAGCAATGAACAAACAAACGATGAACGAAACGAACAATGCTAAAACATACAAAGCAAAAGAAGCGTGTTTGTAGTTTACCTACCGTCATCGGAAAAAGGCGTAAGTTTATTTACACGTGTAGGTTATACAATTCTGATTCAGTTGTAATAAGATCATCAAAGATGTCTCAATGAGTCTGAAATACATGACAATCAAAGACATCAAGGCTTCCTCAAAATTAGACTCTATTCAGCAGAGTCTAGTTCAAAATTGAGCCACACAACTCGTAGAAGCTAAATTCATCCAAAATTCACTGCAGTAGATATAGAACAATTCCCGTCGGGACAATTGGATCCTCTAACCGGAAAAATGGACGATTCAGAATCAACTGGAGCCAACTGGCTAGAATTGGCGGAAAAAAACAACGACACGGTCACGGCTCTCTGACTATTTAGATTGTCGAAGTCAAACCAAGGTTTTTACACAACCTATGTTTGAATCTTGTGTTGTTTTTTACTATTAGTTTATTTTGAAACGGGTATGACTGATAATAATAATAGTAATAATATTAATATTAATACTATTTTTTTATATTTTTAAATGTTTTTTGATATCTTTTTTAACAAATATTTAAAAATGTAAATTAGTATGTAAGAAAAATAAATAAAGAGAATAATAATAATATTCCACAACTATCACACAACGCCATCTAGTCCCAAGCTAAGCAGAGCTTGTGTTATGGGTACTAGACAACTGATAAACATACTGATGTTACCACTGTTTATTAAAGAGTTCCTAATTTACTTAGTTACTAATGAAAGTCTCGTAAATGTCTCGTTAGTCGCAAGCGCGACAGCTGTACATGAGGGCCTAGCTACAAAAAACTGTTAATTAACTAATGGATAACTTATTGAAAATTCGCGATAAAAACTTTTGAACCACTGATTATTGTTTATTGATCTATCTTGCAGGCGCCTAAATTTTTTCAATTTTTAGTTTTCATATTTAATATGTTTAAATAATATTTAGTCATAAAAGGTCCGGATCGAGCGTAGCTTGCGCAAGCCGGAGTACTCATTTTCGGGCGTATTTTCAACCGGATGGGAAAGTTATTAATATTGGTCCTACAATTCCGGGACTTAGAACATAGGAAATTTTCTCTTCTTTTTGAATCTTTTTTACAAATTTGAAAAAAAAACGATTTTGAGATATTTGCAAAAACCTAAACCCGTTTTTAATTTTTTGTTAATAACTTTTTTAATAACTCTGTGTCTTTGTAACAACCATACTGCGATCGCCAACCCGCCTGCCAAGCGTGGCGATTATGGCAAACCCCCCCAAAAATGCCTGGGGGAGGCCTATGTCCAGCAGTGGACGTCTTTTGGCTGAAATGATGAACTTTTGCAATTTTTGCAAGCGGAACTTCATTTTTTTTCGAAAATCATCTGGATGCTATTCCGAATCGAATGACACCTCAATCATAATTCGGAGACTGCTGAAAAAAGTTCATCAAAAAAGCACTTGTTGACTAGACTACTTAGTAATCGTTACGTAAATACGTCGATTTTAAAATTATGAATATATTATGCGTTTCATATAGCATTTTTTCCTTATTTTAAAAGTGTATTCGTCTATGGATGATTGTAACAATAAAACTAAAATGCTATTTAATAAAGTAATTGATTTTTCGATTTTAGACGTGTTTACGCTATGCATTTGCCGATTCGCATTCATTCATTGGTATTTCAATAGTTTAATGTGCTGTTGCCACACTTCTAACTGACGGGCCTATAGCTGTAGTAGGTATGTATTGCTGTAGATTTCTGCCCATTGTTCTTGCAAGTACGTATTATGTACCCAATGTATACGGCTCAGTGAATTGTAGGTCGTAATAATTGATTGATTATAACTTCACCCCCGTAATCCTCGTAGGTTTAGGTAGAAGTCTGCCACACTTATTCTTTCACAGTTATATTTAATCAACGTACCTACGTTATGTTTGATCAATCGTACACAAACAAATCCATTCTTCGGATAATCAAAAACAATCCTTATAAGAATACTTCTAAGGATTTTCTGGTGGAAAAACCCACTTGTGACTATTAAACTAACAATGTTATTTATTGGTTAAGTTATGTTTTCCGGACATTTATGATGCTGAAATATTTTTCAATCTTATTACCTAAGTAATTTCACCTTTCTGTTTTATGTGGCATGCAACGTCAACGACCATAAAAAAACGATCACAAAATTAAAAAACCATTTCATTTATTTCCCACATTCAGATCAAAAACAGAAAGATATATCAGAAAAAGTCGTAAAATTAGGCTATAAAGTGTAATAGAAAAATACCAATGATAATACGTGTTTATACGGTCACGTTTGCTTTTATAAATAATGTCAAGCTAAAAGTTGTAAACAAAGTTACATTGAGTTGGCTATTATAGATGTGATGTAAGAAATGTCGTCATCGATATATCGACGTGTTTACATCTAGATCGCGATACAGGCTATCGATATTAATCTCAGTGGAACTTTAATTATTATATGATAGCAAAAATTAACATGATGTAAAATTAAATGTGCTGTAGAGCAAATAGATAAATAAATAAACAAAATTCGTAAAATGGTCACAGACGCTGTTATTATGAATAGTCTATTTTACGAATTTTAACGCAATTCATATTATGATCCTATTATGATCTGCTAAAGTGGCCATTTTAGAACACTGTTCTAGACAAAAATGGTCATTGGCGTAATAATGGAACATTAGAGCATTCCAACGATTGTGACGACATCAATTTGAATAAAACAAAGATGTACAGTTAGGCAAAGAGATTAGTATGCAGCCTAGGCAGGCTACTTGACTACTTTCAACCCAAGCTGAGCGTGTACCGAGTAACCAAGTGTTTTGATATAACATTACTCGTATAATAATATCTTTTGTTAAAAAAATCACCTACGCAGTTAGCAACAATGAATATGTGTTTATTTCTTGTCTGCATAGCGATGTTCGGTGTTTCGACTGATGTTACGTCGTCGTCAAACTTAAAATGTTTTTACTCAGTGACATGAAAGGGATGGACTTGTTCGAAATAAAAAGTTCCTCGGAACGACTAACTATACGACTGAAATCGTAAAAAGGTAAGTATCCTCACAATGTACAGCAAAAACATTGTAACATTTAGCAGCAGAATTGCAGAAACTTTGTGAAGCACGGTTATGCTGCCGTTCCTAGATAAAACTGCAAGAACTAAAGATGCCATTCCTTGTTGTAGGTACGGCAAAATTACTGTTTCCAAGAAACTACCTGTGTATTTTCTACCAACTGGTTTAAAACCTTACTTTGTACGTTCAAAGGAAAGGTTACCATGCACGTCATATTTGATTAAAGGTGAAATACCATGCGAAGTGTCAAGCGATTTTGAACCATACGTTGTTCAATTTATCTACCACCTTGACCTGCCCTGCACTGAAATTACCCTGCAAATGGTTTCGTTACGGGCCTAGACAGCTAGAACAATCTATTCTCACACAGTAGTGGCATAATAATCACGGTTGGTAGGCGGAAAGATTGATGTTTTTAGATTACCTATTTGTGTAGGATTTGCTGATGACACTATTTTATGGTACGTATGGTTATTGGGAAAGAATGTGTCACTTTTACTTTTACGGGAAAGATATTTATGGATTTAGTCGAGCAATATTGACTTGCCAAAAGACATTTCTATTTTTATTTGTATCAAGCATGCTGGATTGAGCAATCCATTAGTACATCAAACTAACTGAAACTGTATTTTCCAATGAAGCGATAAAGTTAAAAATCTATTAAGTAAAGAAAGACAGATTATAGTAGCTTGATGTGCTAGCGTCTGTCCATTTGTAGTCCCCTTTATAACTGTTCTAGAAAAGTTGTGGTGCTTAGGTATATCCACATTCTTTTCTTTTTTGCGAATCCAAAGGAGGAATATTAAATACAAATTCTGAATACAAATCTAAGCTCGGAAACTTTTCTTGCCAGTATGAGAAGACAACACAATACTTGGATATTTTATTTCTGTGACAGTATCAGGTCGTAAAATGGGAACACAGGCGTATTAGAAGAAACATTTTACTTACATAGTTTACTAGCATATATTGCGCAAAATCGTAAAAAATCTGGAAAAGTTCCAGCAATTTTCCGTTCATCTATATTATAAACACGTTTGTAGAACGAATTTAATTTCATAATTCGACGATTTTGGGTCAGTGAATGTTAGCGTTTTAATTGATAAGTGAACTTTTTGTTTGAAATTTAGAAAGGTCAGTTGGGGAACAAATGCTTGGACCCATATTTATAGTGCCGACTGAAGTCCATCTTTGAACTTGGGTCGACTATCGTTGTCATGAACAACAGGGTCACAGGGAGTCATACATAACCCAGCAAATCAATCCTAGAGTTTCTTGACTGCAATTAATAGAACTTCGAATAAGGTACTACCTCCGTATATGAACGTTGCCTCCTACATCAGCCATCCTTGTCAATCCCATAGTTGCATTCTGCTTTTAATCTAATGCTAAAAATGCCATTATGGCACTGTAATCAATGTTAAAAATTTATGTATTGAATATTTATGTATGAAATTATAAACAAAAAAATTATAAAGTCCGACTCAAGTGCAGTCCACGACTAACGATACCAGTGTGTGACTCAGTTGGAGACAACAAAGTATACGAAAAAAATGTTGTTATTTATAAGGGCACTATTTTTTATTCATAATAATATCATCTATGAATACGATTTGCTTCTATAATTATGCCTTGCTGAACTAGCTGACCTCTCCCAGCTATTAGAATAGCTAGACTGCACTGTTTCATATTCATACAGATAAAATGTGGTGATGTTTAGATGAGGTATATTTCTTCAGTAAGGCTAAGGTGCTACTCGCAATAGACGTGCATGTACGATCGAATTGTATTATAAATATGTAAAATGAGGTGGCGTTCTGTAGTTTCTGTCTATACCATGGGAAAAAGTCGTAATTTTATAAATGTAATAATGTGTTTTTTTTTTTAATTTATCCTATTTAAGTTTTTTTGTTTTATTTTTTGTTGCGTGTACTTGTGGCATGTGTCAAATAAATATGTTTTCTCTTATTTAGAGGAGGTTCTTCAGCAGTGGATATATTTTGGCTAACATCATGATGATACCACTCTTTATATTTATATGTAGGTCACAATATAGTCATCGTTGACCTACGTAAGCGTTTTATCGTACACTGTATCACCATTAGAAGTACTTAGTGTAAAGTATTTGGCATCAACAGGCGGTTATTGATAGATATTATTACATTCATGAACGTACCGTATCCGGCTACTTTTATGTAGGCATAACCATTCTAATATTTTAAACTATGCTTTATTTTTTATGCTCGCTGCTTCGCCCGCGTCTAATTATATACTCAAACCTCCCTAGAGAACTACTCTATCCCTTGGTGAAAACAGCATGAAAATCGGTGCAGTAGTTTTTGAGTTTATCGCGAACAGACTGACAGACGCGGCGGAGGACTTTGTTTTATAATAATTATGTAGTGATGCAAAAGGCTCTCTGTCTATTTGTAATGTTGTCACTGCTAAACCTCTGAATCGATTTTGATAAAAATTGAGATATGCGGTGATTGATCTCTATGTAATTAAATAGGCATACTTACTTACTTACTGATATTAAAATCGAATAACCTATGATGCAATAGAATGGGGTGATAAAGTTAGTCTGATAAATCTGGAATCCATGCGATAAGTTCGCTACCAAATGCCACTGTATAAGTTTTACAGAATTTTCCGGTTTGAAGACCCGTCCAACCTGCTCTTAGCCTAGTAGGTACTAATGGGGATAATTAAAATATTTTTATACGTTAGCTACCTAGACATCTTATTATTGACGTTTCTCGCTGTATTATTACATTTATTACTATTAGGTACTTCTAGAATAGAGGAGATATTATAAAATGATGATTTAAAATAATGATAGCGAAAAGTTTTCGTTATAATATTAATAAAACCTAATTTCTGCATATACCTAGAACTATTACAGATTATTTTATTAATCATCAATTCAGCCAGGAATCACCCATTGTTGGGTATATAGGCCTCCCCTTTCTTCTGCCACTCCTCTCTGTTCTGTGCGTCTCTTATTCATGCGCTTCTGACGGTATCATCATCCATCCAACGCGCCTTAGTACCAAAAATAATTTGCAAAATATCTAGAAACTTCCGTATCCATTTGATATTATTATTGTGAAAGTCACGGTCCACCAATATCGGTTAATTAATTATCAGTAACTGATCATGATCACTGATTGCAGTGATAGGCTACCAACCTAATATTATTTTTTGCATCGGAAGTTTCCCCAACTGCAGTGCGTAATAAGCTGATTAGATATCCTTATCTTGGCTACATTCAGCTATGATCGATTAAAATAATAACAAACACATGCTACCATTTTTCTAGAAGTAATTATTGTCCTAGAAGCGTTTCTGACGAATTCAATGGAGAAAACCACACAAAGGGAAGAGTGGAAGGCTACGGGGGAGGCTTTTGGCCAGCAATTGGACAAAATAGGCTAAGAAAAAAAATTCTAAGTATCAGCCAGAGTATGAATTTGTGGCCGATTAGGGGTCACGGCTCACGCCTATAAACATACTCGCAACTGGTAAAATGTGGGGGTACTATTGGATATACTTCTACCTAATCCTTCAGGGACTACAGGTGTGATGTAAAGTTTTATGCTATGCTAAACTGATTGATAATCTCAGTATTTTTGTTGTGCTGGATGAAAAAATCTCTTGCCGAGTAAAAGGTAAGCTCGTTCCATCGTCGACCTCATCTTTATCAAGGCAAGATTGAGGTCAAGAGTAAGCCCAGTAAGCCCATTTCAAATAATAATAAAAAGGCTGTGAAAGGCTGTATAGGTCGCCAAGAATCGAGCTGAATAGTGTGTTCAGCAGTGGGCTGCTTCTTCTTCATAGCATCTCGGTGACAATCAAAATTTAATCAGCCCAAAATTTGGCAATATCAGTAGCTTCCATCAGCTCCTGTGATGTGCAAACAACAGGACATGCAGGACACGATATCAAGTGTCCTATCGTTTGTGGAATAACTTCACAATATTGGACTACTTCAGACTGATTATGATGATGTGGCTGTTTAAGCAATGAGTTACTGTCGCTGTTGTTGAACGATGAACTTAACTATGTCATGTGAACTTGAAACAGGCTTACAGGCCTTTTACGGTATATACATAGTTACCCGTATTACGTTAAACATGGTCATTAAAGCAATGGGGGACATTCCTTGAAGGTGTTAAGTCTTTACTTTGCCCCATTAGGCCATAATAATGTCGATTGCTAAATATGGCTGACATAATAAACCAGTATACTATACCACACCAGTATTGTACCTACCTGCACACAACATAACATAACATTATGCCTGTAATCCCTGAAGAGGTAAACAGAAGTGTACCTAATAGTATACCCCGCATTAAGCCAAGTCCTACGTAAAAGAGGCAAGCTTTATTTTGACGTGACAACGTCTTATAAATTGGTTTCCCGGGTGACACTTCAAGAAACTGCGTTACGCTCCGCTCACGTTATGCGCTCACAATGAGAGCGAGTGAGAGGCACGCGTCCCTTCCACTCGGGCATGGTTGTCAAAGTCGTTGTCACGTAAAACTTTCGCCCGTATACCGACTTTACAGGCAACCAATTTTTTTTTTTAAACTAGAATAGGCCGCCACCGTGCCGGCCGGTGTTTCGTACCCGACTACTCTGAGAAGAAATAACGGAAAAGATATTTCAATAATGATCAGAGCGTTACAAAACAGCAAACATGACATCATGATTTTGTATAAAAAAAAACAAGTCGATTACACGCTTATTCGCAACGATAACCTTCGGTACAATTTGATAAAAAAAAATCGTGTCCACCGACATTTATAGATATTATCAACCGTGTTTTATTATCCACACTAATATAATATTATAAAGAGGAAAGATTTGTATGTTTGTGTGTATGAATAAACTCAAAAACTACTGCGCCGATTTCAAAAATTTCTTTCACCATTAGATTTTTTTTTTAATTATTTCACCATTAGAAAGCTACATTCACACTGAGTAACATAGGCTTTTTATCCCTATATTCCTACGGGAACGGGAACTACGCGGGTGAAACCGCGGGACGTCCGCTAGTTATTTCATAAAAAGAAACACAATTTTGATATAGCCAACAGTCATTAGTTTTTTTTTCATTCATCGCTTGCCAAAAAGTTTTATTACACAATTTCGTTTTCAGTTGATTGAACACGGTTGTTGACAACTGTACTACGTAGCAACAATGGGATGACAAATTCTATCATGACAACTCCGATTTTTTTTAATTGCGTGTCGCTGATCAATCTGTGACGCTGGCTTCGGCTTAACCGGACTGTTCCATGGGTGTCTTAAATGTAAGGCCTCCAGCCAGGGCATGATAACATTAACACTATTTTATAGCTCCTAAATAGGAGCATAAAGAGCTATAAAATATTCTATCTCAATATTACAAATCACCTCAAAATACTTTATTTTGGATATTTCTTTTTGCATTTTAATCTTACTGTAATTAACCATTAGAGCTAATAATTATAATAAATAGTATACTCATACTTTGCTTTAAATACAGTGCAACTGAAACTCTACATTTCATTGGTATCATCGCCTACAAAAGCTGACCTAATTTCTTGGCAGCGAGTGTAAAAATAAAACATATATTTCATTTTATTTTAGCGTATAGTTTTAGTTTAGTCTAGTTTAGAAACAACACCAAGAACTTTTAAAATTCAAAGAAAACAAGAAAATTAATTCCCTTTTTTTATTTAAACTTTAACAAAAAAAGGGTAGGTAAATGTACTCAAAGCGAAACGAATCAATGCGATTGAAAATACGATCTAAACTTTCCGATCTGACATGTTTATGAGAAACCTGCATTTATGTATAAACGACTTTATCTAGTTCAAGACAAACAAGACCTCAGAAAAAAGTTACTCAACAATATTTTTAACATTTTCGACAGACCAAACTACTACTTACGTAGTAAAGGGAAATCAGATAGAAGCTGATAATGATAAAAACTGATACGAAACGAGATAACGACAACAATCTAATCTTAATTGCTTCAAAGAGCATATCGATAATCAACTGTACTGAACTATTTGTAAGTACAGTTACGCACAAAACTGAATTTAAAACAAAAAAAAAAAAAAAAAATTAAATAATAAAAAACTTACCAATTTCGAATAAAGCCAGTAGAACGGCTAGGTTCAATGCGGTGAATCCGTATCTTGCCATTTTTCTCTTGTATATTTGTTTAAATCACGGGAAACGACTGTGCTCGGGCCACGGATGAACGATACTGAGACGTTGAACGCCGCGCCCGCCGCCAGCCAGTTCGACGCCGACCAACGCATTTACACGTAACGTAGGGTAAACCCGTCTCGGATGTTGTTGAGGACAGTCTCATTTTCCAGCATCTTCCTTACCTAATACATTCAGAACCCTAATTGCGTTACACATTCGGAATAATAATTTCTTTCTTTTGGTATTGTAACAACAGTTTTGTTATTGCAGTATGTGTTTGAACAATAATAACGGGATACATATTGTGGGTTTGCCAAAATTGACATTTATTGGAGAAGGTTACGTTCCTAAGATGTCGACTTCCTAGCCCACGGTTCCTGAAGTATACCAGCGTCCTCGAATTAATTGCTCGTAAATGTCGTTATCCATCAACGGATACCGTGCGGGTTCGCGGATGTTTCAGGCCTCGATTTTTTGGGTTTTTTAACTAACTGTATTCAAAACCAACACTATCCACAAAAACATGTAAAATCTTATTTCAAGTAATTCGATTGATTTCTGTTATTAATTTTAATTATGTGTTTCAGTATAGGAAACAAAATATTTATGATATTCCAGGTCTTGAAATCCTTTTGGTGTTACTATATCTTTTGACGCCCTGTAATTACTTCCTTTTTGATACTTGTATATATTTTATTTTTGACCCCTAATCATTTAAGCACATAAACAACAAAAATTAGAGTGCTTGAATAGTTGTCAAGCAAAACTTAGTAACCAAAACAGAATTTCGAAATATGATTATGACTGTACTTTGATAACTGTCAAGGACGTCACGCAGTGTGTGGAAACGTGTGTTTAATATATTTTTATGACAATACTGATGACATCACTGCATCATCATTTACCATGACTTCAATGTCCATGGCTGACCTTCCTACCAAGTATAGCCGAAGTCTAAAATAATCGAACGGTCGTTTAAATAGGCACATCGCTTGAACTTCTAACTAGTGTTCGTTAAATGGAGAATAGTGTTTAGTTTGATAGTCTTTCCATCATCACGACCGTCTGATACGGTAAAAATAGAGGTTGTTTATAATAATAATCATTTTATTGTCAGATAACTAAAGTTCATAGATAAAACACATTATACAATCTTTAACAATAATAATAAAGTAATACATATTAAACACCTTATTAAACTATATTATACACGTAACGTTGTCGACGTCGTTTCTCACTGTGTTAACCCTTAATTACTCGCGTCAAAATAGTTACACTTACGCTCGCGTGGGGAATATATAACCCCAATTTTAAAGGTACAATAAAACATATTTTTAATGACATACTTTTATTTTTATTATAAAAATTAGAAAAAGACAACATTGTTCTAAATTGTAATAGTATCCTTAATCAACATTGTTATAAACTTTTAAAGATATGAAACTTTAAATTCAGGAACTTTTTAATCAATACATTTATCACGTAACATAGTGGAATGGTCGTGACAAACTTGCTGGTGGCATTTGGCACACATAAACCTTATTTTTTTATCCTTCGACCTTGGACAGATATGGCCACCTTTTCTAAGTTGTCGATGGACCACCTCTGTAAGTGGGGCTAGGATCCTGTACTTGAGACACTCGTTCAAAAAAGTTGCACGAATACTCGCGTGGGGCAATATATACCCCAGACGCGATCTCCTGACACAACCACACAACATGGAGTGGCGCTCGCGACTGATTCGCGGCGGGGGGAGGTATTTAGGCAGCTACTAAGAACGGCATGGAGGTAGCTTTAAAAATGGCGGAGATACGACGCTTCAAATACGCCGTGGTGTTAAATATACCCTACGCGAGTAATTAAGGGTTAAGAGAGCAAGAGTCCATCAGATTGTAATGGTGGATTAATTTGTGCTTAACATATCTACTGAGGTGACCGCGAGTAATAGAGAAGTATGGAAGAAGAAGACATGTTGCGCCGACCCCAAATAGATTGGGTTATGAGCAGGAGAATGATAATTATGATATCTGACGTAGGCAAAAGTGTAAAATTTCTTTAATGGATTCTCAATATCATCGATAATTTTCTGGTAGCGTTTCTACTTTAATACTGGTAAGATCCCCAACAAAGACACTAATCTCTACTAATTTCGAGTGTCATGAAGGTTATATTTGAAAAAGGGAAAAAGGTAATTTCTCTGCTGAAATTATATCATATTTATAATAATATCATCATTTCATCAATTAACATAAAGAGCCTGGTGATCGACGTAACATATTTTTACTTAGTTATTTTCAACTTTATGGACGGTAGCGAGCGACTCTAGCAAACTACAAAATCCGTTTTAGGTATCAAAAAAATATAATATTATCAGGCAATTTGTTTTGTATTCAAGTACCTACGAGTATTAACCTTTTTAAGAGGTCACCGATTATGCTCTTACAAACGATAAAAAGTAATAACTCAAAATATAATTTAAATGCTAATCACATAGTTTAGTTTAGTTTAACGGGGCTTCTATCCGCACTTAGCCTCTTGATTGGGCCATTGTGCGTGATATTTTAAAGAATACCTACTTCAACCAACATAGGTCGTCCCAGAATTGCAGCAGCCTTCCCAGACTGCTGCAGGCTTCCGGGAGAGTTAATGGGGATCGTAGAGTTTGTGCCCGGTGATCTGCCACGCTCCTGCACTCTAGGAATACGTGCCGTGGCGTTTCTTCCGCCTCCATGCATCCTCTGCACAGTGGGCTCTCTGTTACACCTATGTTATGTAGATGTTTGTTTAGGGAACAGTGACCCGTTAAAATTCCTATGATTTTACGGAGTTTGTCCCTTTTAAGTTTGATGAGATTGCGAGTAAAGTTCATTGATGCCTCCGGAACTGCATCTTTTGTTTGCCTGCATCCTTCGCTGTTTCTCCATTCGGTGAGGTGTTTTTCTGTGGTTCTTGAACGCAGCCATGTTTTTATTTGGGCCTGAGGTATGGGCAGTAGTGGTTCCGGTCCAAATACTGTATCGCTTGAGCCTCTCTTGGCCAGCTCATCTGCTGCGTCGTTACCCAGCGAGTTGCTGTGTCCTTTTATCCAATGCAGGGTTACACTATTCGTGGTTGCAATAGATTGGAGTGCATTGTGGCATTCCAGTATTAGGACAGAGGTAATTGTGTTGTTTTTTAGGGCTTGAAGCACCGATGCACTGTCTGAGATGATCTTTATTTTAAAATCACTGACGTCTCTGGCTGCAACTGCTTGTGCCGCTCTGGTGATACCGATACATTCGGCTTGGAAGATTGTGTTTAATTTATCTAGGGTATTTGATATTGAAATGTTTAGGTCATTCGAGAAGACGCCGGCTCCTGTACCATGTGAGGTCTTGGAGCCGTCCGTATATATCCTAACTTCATTGATGCCAGAGCTATCTACTGCTTCCGCAGTGAGTTGGATGTCGTAACTTCTATCGAACACATGGTGACATGAAGCTTTATCCATGGGCGCCTCAAGGAGTGGTATTTCCTTCAGAATCCCCTGCAAAACTTTTGAGTGTGTTGTTTCTGTATTTACTTTCCATAGTCCGTTTGATCTTAGTCTTAAGGCGGTTGCCTGAGCTTCCTCCTGTATGACCTGATCCAGAGGTCTTAAATTCAGAAGATACTCTAATGCTGCTGATGGAGTTGTTCTCATGCATCCAGTAGCTGCTACACTAGCTAGGCGTTGCAGACTCTGGAGTTTCGTTTTCACCGTGGTCAGCTGAGTTCTGGGCCACCATACAACTGATCCGTAGGTAATAGAAGGTCTGATGACTGACGTGTATAGCCAGAGTGTGATCTTTGGGTTAAGACCCCATCTCTTACCAACTAGTCTTCTACACTGATTAAAAGCTATACAGGCCTTCTTTGTTTTAGCCTCTAAGTGACCGCCCAGTTCAATTTGTTATCAAGAATTATGCCCAGATATTTCACTTGCGTTGATAGGGTCGTCTTAGGGGAGTCTTGTGTTGAAAAGCTTTGGTAGTTGTAATTCTGGTAACTTCCTTTTGATGGTAAAAAGGATAAGTTCTATTTTCTTGGGGTTTACTGAAAGTTCGTGTTCTTCACACCAATCCTCTACTATCTGCAGTGCAGAGCGCTTATCACATAGAAGCAGTACCTAAATAAAAACAAAGGTTAAAGGAAGTACCTACTCGTAAATAAGTAAAGTAGAACACATAAACTAGAATTCGAACAATTATCCTCAAATTGATGATATGACAATATGCCATGGGTACACGATTTGTTACAAACAATATTGTACCCACAAAAACCATTTTACAATGCCTAAATAAACTTCTATCCGTAGCTTAATGACACTTTTCTGAGTAAATTAGCGCTGAAGTCATCATACACTAACGTTAACAAACACGTGATTTTACGGAAAACAATAATTGCAAGGAAAAAAATAGTATTCTGATTCACACCTACTTCTTTCCATAGTTTTTCTCACAATTACCTTACAGTGGACTGTACATATTCTCTTGTCTGAGAATAGTTTCATTATACGTAGCCGTTTTAAAAACTACTCAACTACATTTAAGAAAAAAACATTTTTTTGTTAGTCTCACTCAACCATTGGCTCAACTTCCAAAACGTTTGGTCACAGTACTGTCCGACGAAAGAAATATACTTGTACTAAATCTCTGGTCAGGATATCAACGGAAAATATTCAAGGTTACCTATATGGTATTGTTTTTTTATTAGACGCTGGTCCCATCGCTTTTTATTTACACCATAGCTGGTAAAATAACAAGTTTTTTTGAGATTCTTCAACAATGGTGCTTAAGTATTATATATTATGGAGGACATGTTATTTGAAAACTGGAACTTATTGGAAGTCCGGAACTTGGAAGTCTAGCAATCACTTCCACAGCATAAACTATATCGTTCCCACATATGGGAATCCGGCTTCGTTTCTATGGGCTGAAATGGGCCGTGTTATAGCTATCACTGCATTGGGCACTAGCTGCTCGGCAGATTGTTGAACTGTGCCTATTTGGCACAGCCATAAGACACACAATTTTTATTTTGTTGTTGTTTATATTTTAGATTTTTATTTTATTTTATGTGTGTACTATATCCAGCAGTTGACGACTTTTGGCTAAAACGATGTGTGTACTTGTGGCATGTGCAAAACCTTTCTTTTGAAAATCACATGGACCAATCGCTGCTTAGACTACCAATATAAATATTATTGTATTGTAATTATAAGATTCTGCAGCATACATTACGATACATTGTATCGTTTGATACAGTGATGCAAACTTCAGTTATTACTTGAATATTAGTCATAGTTAATTGAATTCTTAAAAGCTTCTCAGATTCCATTAACCTGACCCAATGCAATCAGTCATTGCAGTGCACAGTGCAACGGTATTATGGTACTCCAAAATTAGATTCTAGCATAGTTTCTGTATGATCGAGCAGCTGCATTTATGTAATGACATCGATACAAAACAAATACACATGGACACAACAATGTTCGATAGGATTGACATTAAGCTTTCAACACAATGTATTTTTGAGTTTTCCACCATATTTTTATTTGTCGTTGACATAGAGTGGTTTTATAACCGACTCCAAAAAAGGAGGAGTTTCTTAATTCGACTGTATGTTTTTTTGTTACCTCCTTAATGCACCCTGGTACGTACGAAATGATGACCTCCATCGGGACCTAAACATTGAGTTCATCGATAAAGTGATTCAAAAATCTGCAGAAGCTCACGACAAGAGACTTCATAAGCATGTGAACGTTGAGGCGATCCAGCTTCTCGATCACACAAACATAGTGAGAAGACTAAAAAGAACGAAACCGTTCGAGTTAGTGTTTAGTGCTAGTGTAAGTGAATAGTGTAATGTAGCACAAGTGTTACCAAAAAAACACAAGAAAAAGTGTATTCGCCTTAATAGAGACAATAAGAAAAGTGCCAATGGACACATTCTTAGTACGTAAAGACAATATTTTTAACAGTTTAAGTTAGAATTAAATTACTTATTAGCCTATATACAAGGCTTGATTGTAATAAGATTAGGGTCCATCATTTTGATGTACACTAGGATAAGAAAAAAAAAAAAAAAAAACCTCCTTAATAGGAACTAGAGCCGTCTTACAAATCGCAAATGAATTTTCGTTTTTTTTTTTCAATATCTGCAAATTCCATAGAAAGTTTTAAAAATATTCACTAATTGTACTGTAGTATTCAGTAGAGTGAATTGGACATGAGTCTTTAAACAGACTCAGGATCCAGGTTGGTCGCAACAAGGAAAACCTGCTAAGGTGGATATTCATTAATGTTTCTGCCCTGGAGTGTAAATGACTAAATGTGGTGCAGTGCTGTTCCAAAAACGATGGGGCACTTATTATAGTATCTTCCCTGTCCTGTTGTTTGTTAACTACAGGAACTGATGGACTCTACCGAAAGCGCCAAACGGCCAAACTAGTAGGTCAGTTCAGGGCCGAAACAATTAATATTGCCATCGACACACTAAGAAGAAGAAATGTTCGTTTCTAGTCCCCATTTGTACATCATCATTCAAAGTAATACCGCTACATCAGTTTGTTTGTAAGTGGCAATCTCGTAAAGTGCTGATCAGATTTTGTTCAAGTTTTCTTGATGTTTTGGTGAAAACTCGACTAAACAAAATCCATTCCCAGACAGCTATCTCTTAGAAGAGGTTTAGTATAAGATGAAAACATATGTCTTGTGTTTTAGCTGAGTCAAGGCTAACGTTGCGAAGCTGAAGCGAGTCAGCTAGTATTTTATACAAATGTTGTGGGCGTCTGATCCTGACGCAATGCACTAAAGTAAATCTGATTTCGATTTTTACGCTTTCTGGATTCTTGTGCACGATTCATCAAGTTGTCACTCCCTTGTCATTTTGAATCATCACCATCGTCGTCAACTTATTGAATTTCAGTGTTGCTTCCAAAAATATCCGCGTCGTTTTGTTTTAAAAAATACTTTAAAAAAGGAAATCATCTACCTAGCTTATTTCCAGACTATGCCCAATATTGGGACCGGCTTGCAGTCCAATCGGATACAGCTCAAATCCTGTACTTTTCATAAAGCTACTGCCTGACCTTTACAATCATGTTAACACTGAGTAATACAATACCTCTGACTAAGACTGGCTGTAGTAAGACTTTCATAAAGACTATTCAAAGTAGAAACAGAAAGAAAGAAGTACAAATGATAGCCGGGAAACTCGGTCACCCATCCATAGAGATCATGCAGTCATGGCAAACACTGCCCTTTGCCCCTATTGGCGTTGTTCTATTTGTTGACTGGCCTGTTGGTCTAGTGGTTAGTGACCCTAACTGCTATGCCGGAGGTCGTGGGTTCGATTCCCACCCAGGACAAATGTTTGTGTGATGAGCACGATCATTTGTTCTGTGTCTGGGTGTAATTTATCTACACTAATATTATAAAGAGGAAAGATTTGTACCTATTTTTGTATGTTTGTAATGAATAGGCTCAAAAAGTACTGGGCCGATTTCAAAAATTCTTTCACCCTTGGAAAGCTACATTCACCCTGAGTAACATAGGCTACTTTTTATCCCTGTATTCCCACGGGAACGGGATCTACGCGGGTGAAACCGCGGGACGTCCGCTAGTCTATAATATGTATGTATTTAGAAATATATAAGTATGTTTATCAGTTGTCTAGTACCCATAACACAAGCTCTGCTTAGCTTGGGACTAGATGGCGTTGTGTGATAGTTGTGGAATATTATATATATTATTATTATATATTATTATATTATTATTCTATCTCCTGCTTATATATACCTATAGAGGGAAGTGGAAATTAAGTTTTTTCTTCTTCTCCTCCGCAGGTGTCCGCTATCCTTTCCTGATTCATTTCGTTGCGGGATCCATGACAGTTAAATTGTCTCTCTGTTCGTTGTTGTTTCTGGTGGTCACCACTGTTCATTCTGGCTTTCTGGAGTTTCAGTGCCAGCAGCAGCGTTACATTATTGTGTAACGCTGCTTAAACTTGGAGCAGCAACGAGGTCATAGAGAAACGTCGTTTTAATGAAGAAAAACGTTGATTTGTACTTTTTATACAGGGGCAATTTAGATTAACTAACAATACGTCACTGATTTGATGAGTATCAACATCAAGACACGATAAACAACAATAAAACCGGTTTCCAAACTCATAGTTTGAAATCCAGCTGTACTTACAAGTAAGTAATCATGTATTATAATATTTAAATACGTTTTATCGTATTTAAAAACATCGATATCCATCACGTATCTTCAGATACGTCGGCTAATTTGTGTTTGGTCTGTATTGTACTTAGTAAAAAATGATAGCAATCTGTGGTGATTATCGCTTTATCGTCGCATTTATCTGTTGATATCAACATGGATATCCGTAGCGCCTATCACAGGAATTTTTAAACAGATTATAATGTTTTCATTGTGGCTGTGATAATACTTTTAGATTACCCATAATTATTATTACCTGTGTAGTTAGAATAAGTCAGGTTTTTTTCTATACAAGGAAAATCCTCACGAAACCGCCAACCAAGTATTCTGTACATCAAACTTAGTAACTCCGCGGAAAATAAAATGATGGAAACGACTTTTTCTTTTGGGGTGGCGCTATCGATATCACGCGGTTTACGATAGAACTTTGTGTAACGCTTGTCTTTCTGCAGCCATTATATTTTTCCACGTCATTTATCTGTTCATCGTCATGATTTACATGCCCGTATGATAAATAAAATCCAATAATCCTCCGATAATCCTGTAATTCATAAGTGACGGTCATCTCTTCGGTCGTGTAACCCTACCCGGGTACATGACCGAACTGATGACCGATAGGGCCGAAAAGTTCTGGAGTCGCGACCGCGAACAGGACGACGATGCATTGGAAGGTCTCCCACAAGGTGGACCGATGACCTGGTGAAGGATGCGAGGATCCACTGGATGCGAAATGCACGAGACTAGTCAATTTGGTAATATTTGGAGAGGTGTATGTCCAGCATATGAGAGCAGCGGTGGCCCAGAGAGAGCAGCGGTGGCCCACAGAGAGCAGCGTTGGCCCAGTGGTGGCGGCCCCGACTTACGAACAGTAGGTCGTGGGTTCGAACCCAGGCAGGCACATAACTTTGTATAATGTATTTCATCTCCGCTGCTCTCAAAACGGTGAAGGAAAACACCGTGAGGAAACCGGCATGTCTTAGAACCAAAAATTCGAAGACATGTGACATCTACCAATCCGCACTGGGCCCGCGTGGTAGATTATAGCCCATTCCCCCTCAAAGAGAGGAGGCCTGTGTCCCAGCAGTGGGAACATTAATAGGCTGATGATGATGTCCAGCAATGGACGTCTATTGACTGAAATGATGATAATGGTAAATCAAGGCTATGGATATAATAATTGCGGTAGATCTAAATACACAAGGATCTTTTAAAGTTACGTAATCCAAATCAATACAAACGCCACCGTCTGATTTTTTCAAGACGTCATCTGCCTAGCTTTCTCCAAACTACGTTAGGGTCGGCTTCCAGACTAACTGGATGCAGCTGAATACCAGTATTTTACATAAAAGGGACTGCCTATCTGACCTAAACAACACAGTTTGTACTGGGTAATATCATACCCCTTGGTAAGACTGGTTATCAGACTTTCCCTTGGGCATTGATAACCTGTTACGACTGCCAAAGATCTACAGATCATTGCCGGAAGAAACGATACATTCCGAGGCGCAGAGGAATACTCGGTATGTAAAATTTGTTCCACAAATGTTAAACAACAGCGCCTCTTGTCGACGCCATAAAAGCGCCAAAAGATCCATGTACATTTTTAAGGTAATTATTTGACGTAACAAGCGCTGAATTACCAAAAAAAATCACAAATAAGTTTTCCAACTTCCCGGTACAAGAAGTTTATTGGCATAACGAGTCGTAGTGTAATTAAATTTAGATGCGTTGCCAACCTTAAACTTGATCAAGCTTACTTTTTAGGGTTCCATACCTCAAAAGGAAAAAAAAACGGAACCCTTATAGGATCACTCGTGTGTCTGTCTGTCTGTCCGACCATTCCCTTATCTCCGAAACTACTGAGCCTAAAATTCTGAAAAAAATACAGAAATTAGTTCAACACGTATACATTATACATTACAGGATTGATGATTATAAGAAGTCATGGTACGGAACCCTTCATGTGCTAGTCCGACTTGCACTTGGCCAGTTTTTCAAAGATTTGTTACCATAGACAAGATAAAGAGTACGGTTACATGAGACATTCATGTCCCTTTTTTCCGGGGGTGGGAAAACATCAAATAACTCCTCCCGCTCTTGGGCAGAGCGAAAGGGAGTGTCAGACTTCTACTGACTAAAAACCACCCATGTTCCTTCTTCGCCCTTGTGCCAAGGCCGCGGTATCTCTTTCGACATCCCGCAGCCCGACATTCATAGCCCTCACGTAGCCATGCTCCATATATGGATTAAAGTGCAGTTTTTATAGCAGCTTATGTAAGTCTCATGACTCGTCGTAGTTGTATAGCACTAGTAACTTGCTCTTGCTTCGCACTGATGCAATTTATGTAAGTACTAGCTTATGCCCGCAACTTCACCCGCGAGAAGTTTGATAATTGTCCCACGGGATCATACTACCGGTATAAAAAGTCAATGTGTTAATTCAAGTTATAAACCTATCGATGTACTAAATTTCACCAAATTCGTTCAGTAGTTTTTGCGGGAAAGAGTAATAAACATCTATACATCATTACAAACTTTCACAATTATATTATTAGTAAGAAGATGAAGTAGTATTTAACTATTAGTCGAGAATGTATTCTCTTAATGATGGTAAACCATCACTATCTGTCTAGCCTTATCTCAACTATGTTGGGTTTGGCTTCCAGTCTAAACGGATGCAGCTAAATATCATTATTTTACATGGAGGGACTGCCTATCTGACCTCCACAACCTAGTTAGAACTGGTTGATACGATACCCCTTGGTAAGACTGGTTGTCACACTTTCGGGGCCCTACCTGTAAAGACTGTCAAATATCCACAAAGCGAAACCTACAGGTTTACGTGCTTTCCAAGACACGGAGGAATCTCGGTATGGAATGGAAGTTCACCCATCCTCAACCATCACCTAAGCACGGCTTAAGCTAAAAACCGACTTGACCGACGGTTACGGTCAACGGTAGCCAAGAGCTAAGCTAATGTATTTTCTATGTGTATTCGGTAATGGTAATGTAGATGGCTATAAGAGTAGAGGAAGACCAAAGAAACGATGAATGGCCTGTGTGTAGGCTAGATATGGCTATGATATGGTAAGGGCTAGAAAGGGGGCTAGATATGGCTAGAAAGGGGGTGACTGCTGAGATAACGAGAAAGATAGAGTAAGTATGGAAGAAGAAGACATGTTGCGTCGACCCTAAATAAATTGGGATAAAGGTAGAAGAATGATGATTGGGTAATGGGTTAAATTTTGAACTTTGCAAAAAATATCTTCACAATTTTCTACAGGTTATAAGTCGAATTTCCGCTCGGATTTTTTTTTTAATTTTAAGCGTTTGTCAGAGTTGTGTCTATCTGTGATTGCATTCACAATACATAAAATAAAGATTTCTTGATACCACGGATGACTACAGGAAATTAGTGCTTGCTTGGGGGCCCACAGCATCATGCTGATTGGTAACCTGCTTGACGCAGTCACAAAGTGCAAGCTGGCAATTATTTGTTTTTGTCCCATATATTCATCATTCTCCTGCCCTTATCCCAATTCATTTGGGGTCGGCGCAACATGTCCCATATATTAATATTGATAAATATTAGTCACTTTTTTTTAATTCAAGAAAAAGGACTTTGTCTATTTGTCATTTTGTATCGACGTTTTGTATGGACATGTCCCTGCGACAGATCAATATTTTCTCATCTTTTCTTATATCATTCTGCATCTATTTTTTTTGCAGCACAATAAAATATTGAAACCGGACTTGGGGTAGGTACCTACATTTCTCCATCTATTGTTGTGCTTACACGAGTATAACTACTTAGTATAAAAAGATGAAACAATGCCAGAGAACGCATTCATTTATTAAAGTAAATTCTAGAAGCATTAAGTGTTGGCAGTGTCTTTAAAATGTTTGGATTTACTTTATTGTGTTGCATAGAGAGAAAGCCTCTACTGCAAGATTTATGTCCTGGAAAGTAATAATAATAATAATAATAATAATTTATTTCTCTAAAAACTTAGTAATATTGTACAGAAAATATTTTAGGCAGGAGTAATGTCTAATAAATGGATGTAGCCACTGTAACCGAACTAGGCAATGACTGTATTTCGGTTTCCAGTGCCGTTACCCTCGATATTTAAAAATTATGCCAACAAAACAAAAAATATGGTTGGTTCGAGTAATAGTGAATGACTGACTTAAAACTAACTTAATGATACATTTTAAATTGATTATGTTTATTAAGTGTGTGAATTGTTTATGAGCATGTGTGTACTGTGTAGTAGGTGGTGTAATGATGTGTGTGTGTCTTTGTGTGTGTGTGTGTGGAGGTATGTGAGGGTTTGCAAGTGTAGGGATGTGTGTGTGCGTGATTGTGAGTGCATGAGCATGTTTTTCTAAGATTATTTTGGCTAATTGAAATACCAAACATTCCAATTACTGTACAACGTGTAATAATAACTCCGTCTCTTCATAATTTAGTTGTTGCAGGTATTCAATTACTCTTTGTCTACATTTAGATTTCGTAAGAGGATAAATGTTTATTTTTTTATTAATTTTATTATAAAGAAACGGACCAAGAAATTCTATAAATCTCTCACTGAATTTGGTTTTGCTAGTGGTTCGTTCCAGACAAACTTTTTTATTTCGACGTTTTTGGGAAAGGGGGTCATAAGGTAATCTTATATGTTGTTTTAGGATAATGTTGAGGATGAAAAGTTGTCTTACGGTCAGAACTCCACAAATCTGATATAGAGATACAGTAGGAAACAGGATGGGTTTAAAAATACACACCTTTAGAATTGCGCGCTGAGCGATTTCAATGGTCTTTATAGTAGTTTTACAAGTACCCCCCCAGGATGAAATGCAGTAGTTTAATATTGACTGACCTAGGGCATAATAAACTTGTTTAAGGAGGTAAGGCTCAGCAGCGTGCCGCAAGTTCTTAAAAACATATATGAGTTTGCGCACTCGTGCACTAAGCCGCTTGACATGTTCTTTAAAATTTAGATTTCTATCTATAGTAACACCTAAGTACGTGATGGCGTCGACACGTTCCAGTGATGGACATGCGCAGTTGGCTTTCAGGGTGCAGTCATGAGAGATTATTTTATGGTTGTTACTGAGACTTGAAATATTTTTATGCTAAATGAAATATATTTAGTTTTTGTCACATTTAAAGTCAAAATATTTTCCTGAAGCCAACTTTTAGTGATATTATATCCCCGCTGAGCAGCATCAAATACCTCATCCCACGTATTGGCAGCAAAAACCAATGCTGTGTCATCTGCGAAGGAGATGATTTCACCTTGGGTGAGTTTAAGATTCGTCAGTTGGTTTATGTACACTAGAAATAAGGTGGGTCCTAAGATGCTGCCCTGCGGCACGCCATGCGTAACTGGAAGGTGGGTACTTTTGTATTTACCTACACGGACACACTGATTTCGCCCAGACAAATAACTCCTAAACAGTTTAAGTTGAGTACCTCTGATTCCAATCTTTTCGAGTTTAGCCAATAAGATCCCTCTTAATCGAGAAATATTGAAAGACATTTTTTACCTTTATCTAAATTTGAGGCAACAAAGCTGGTGAGTTTGTTCACTGCTTGTTCTGTGGACTTTCCATGCCGAAAACCAAACTGATTTTCAGACAGTAGGTTATTTTTCTCGAGATAATTTACCAGGCGGGTGTTGATGATTTTTTCCAATATTTTTGATACCGCCGGTAGTATGGATATTGGCCTATAGTTATTCATTTGATTTCTGTCCCCACTCTTATAGATTGGGCATACTTCGGACTTTTTCAAGTAATCAGGGAATACACCGGAATGTAAGCTATCATTGATTATTTTAGTAATAGGTGGTATAAGAATATTTTTGTATAATTTTAGAAATTTACTACTAATTTTATCACAACCTGATGCACAATCTGTTTTGAGACCATTTATAATTCTTTCAACTTCTTGCTCATCAGTGTCCATCAAAACAAATGAATTACTCTGCTGGTTACACTCGTCTACGTGATATTGAGAATGTGCAACAGATGTGCTGGTTTTTTGACAAATTTTATCTGCTTGAGAGGCTCCAACATTAATGAAATAATTATTGATTTTATCTAAAGATTGCTCCGGAGAAGTAAAGAATGTTAGGAGTTCTTTTGTGTGTTGTGTTGGTTTTGTTGTGTTAGTGATGTTTCGAATGGCTTTCCATAACTTTTTACTGTCTGTCTGTGCATCACTAATTAGGGTTTTCTCGTACTCTCTTTTAATTTTCCGTAACAAAGCGTTACAAAAATTCCTGTAACGTCTGTAAGTTATTTGAAAGTTTTCGTTATTTGGTGATAATTTAGCTTTTCCGTGTAACTTATCCCTGTTTCGCATGCATCGCAGTAAACCCTGAGTAATCCAGGGCTTTATTACTTTTGAACGTCTTGGTAAATTTTTTGTTTCTGTATTTTTTTCAATAATATTTTGAAGGGACTGCGTCAAATAATCAAGTGTAAGGTTAGGATCTACCGACTGATAAATTGGATCTAATTCAAGTTGTATTAGATCTTGTACTATTCCTTCATTGTTAACTTTAGTTATAGTTGTAGTTGAATAATGCCATGTTTGTTTTAGCTGTAGGCATAGTAAAACCGGATAATGATCTGTCAGCGTTGAAAAAGGGACTATTGCAGTAGCAGTGTTTATAGTTTTTATTAAAGCGTGATCCAAGCAGGTTTCACTGTCACTACGTGTTATGAGACTATGTGCTGGAAGTAATCCGTGTGTAGCAACTAGTGTTAAGTATCGTTCTCCATTTATGTCTATTTTATTTGAATTTATAGGTATGTTTATGTCACCCATTATCACATTGTGTTTATAGCTCGATACAAGTTGAAGTATTTTATCTAGGGAAGAGAGGAATGGATCTATGTTGGTATATGATGGCGATCTGTATAAACCTATAAAAAAAGTCAGTTCGTCTACCCAGCTTTGGTGGTTCCTTTATCTAATACTAGCTGATGTCTGCGGCTTCGTCTGCGTGGATGTCGGTTATCGCAACCGATGTTGGTTATCGCGACCAAAAGTTTTCTTCCTATCCCCCCCTTTCAACCCCTTACAACTTTTTTTCGGGTTAAGAAATAGCCTATGTCCTTTCTCAGGCTCTAGAGTCTAGACTATCTGTGTACCAAATTTTATTCAGAACAGACTGATAGTAGAGTTACTTAAACTGGGTTGTGGAGGTCAGTTAGGCAGTCGCTCCATGTAAAATATTGGTATTCAGTTGCATCCGGTTAAACTGGAAGCCGACCCCAACATAGAACTTGGGAAAAGGCTAGGCAGATGATGATGATCTCCGCCTGATCTAATCTCTCCAATAATTGTCAAGTTTGACTGTTGTTGCAAGTAAACTAAGGTGTTGTTTTTAATTTGAGAGAGTAAATTTTATTGACACTTGGAAATGTCAAACTTCCATACAATGTTGTTGTAAATATGGAAGTTTGACATTTCCAAGTGTCAATTTACTCTCTCAAATTTATTAAAAACCACAGTATACGATCTTGAACGCTTTGTACCGTTTATATGGACAATATACAGTTTTTTTTAATGGGCGTGAATGTCCACAATTCGAAAGCATGAAGGATCACGCCTGTAATCCCCGACTGGTTACACAGAGATGTACCTAAGAGTACACCCACATTTCACCAGATATGTTTAAATCCCATGTAAATGAGAGCGAGCCTATTGCCATCAACCGGGCCCTTCATGTCTCACTTCATGACTGCTACTAAGAAATTCCTGACCGAAAATCAAATAATACTTTGCCCTACCCAGGAATCGAACTCAGGACCTTACACTAAGTAGTCGTGCTTGCGACCACAAGACCAACGAGGTAGTCACAATGAGTGTGTGACAATAATGTTATGTTTAATGAAAAATGAACAACATCTCATCCATTGTTTTGAAACATGACTCAGATCGGTCAAACAGGAAAATGTTCTTGTTGATATTTCTCAGTCAATGCCGCATAAGATAACTGCGTTTTCACACGATCGCGGCTTATTTTTTTGTAACTGTAGCTTTGACCGCGGGTTTACTCGCGAATGGTCGGAAATCATCCCATGGGAACTTATTAAATAAATCTTAAGTCATATTTATTTCTTTGAAAATCCTCTCCCTGTCCTTTCATCCACATGAATATCCATCACCTTTTTAGTCAGATGCGTTTCATCCCTCCTCATTACATGTTCATACTAAGGTATACGACTTTCTTTAAATTTTTCTGTTACAGGCGCAACTTTTAAACTTCCATTCTAGGTACATTCATCTCAACATTCTACATCCAATCGTTTTTTATCCTACTTTTTAGTCTAGTATTCTGATCCATACATACAGTAGGTGCGACAGGTCTAATCACGGACATTTTGTATATTTTCCTCTTTAGCTTAAGGGGGTTTTGGTACGTACCTATATAAAATGTCACAATATGAATCATTGTAAAATGACAAAACCACCTTACTACGTGTTGACCTTTTTTCATCCACATTCACGTGATGCTGAGGAATGAGGAAAATGTCGTGAGGAAAATGTTCAGCATAAATGTGGATGGGTATTAAGAGTAGAGAACGACGAAAGAAACAATGGTGGACTTCGTGAAGGATGATATAGACAGAAAGGAGAGGTGTTTGATGAGATGACAAGTAGGACACATTACACAAAATATATACATTTTATAAGATACTCGCTGTCTCTTGCTGTGAAAGGTGATAGGGGATCGGACTGGGTCAATATAAAATGATTCTGTTTAGTCCGTAAGTTAGATTATCGAAAAATATTGAATACGTGTTTTTTGTTTTATCAAATCAATAAAAAATGACGAAGATAAAACGCGTCAAAGATCTTGGAGTGGGGCTTGAAACGTCACTTGTGTCGTCAAAATGTACTATCTTAGGACGTCACACGAGTTTTCGAAGCACTGTATCGTCTTCATTTTAAGTTTACGTGAAAAAAGAAAAAATGCGTGTCCAATAATTTTTGGAAATCTAGCTGACGGACTAATTAGTTTTTTTATGTCCGATCCCCTATTGCTATAGGAGATGTATAGGAGCAGAAGTTATATTGCGCCGATTTCAAATAAATTGAAATAAGTGTAGGAAAATTATGATAATAAATGATGATTCATAGGTACTTTCTTCAAGGCGTGAGGTACTCAGACAACAAATAGCATCACGCCATAAATCGCCAAAGGGTTATAGCCCTTTACCTAAGCAAAGGATGTCTTTATTCCTCTATGTATCTATTAAGACCATATACCTATAAGGACCATAGTCCAATCATAAAACGTGTCACAAGGGACTCCTGACTTTCAAAATAAACGGAGATCATTTTCTCTATACTGATAAACTGACTTGGCAGATAAATTGGTACCTAATCGCAATATACAAAAAATGTTAACCAAGACTCAGGAATAGCACAAAGTACTAATTTTAGCCATTGTTATATATTCACTTTATGATGAATTTGAAGCAAACCAGTAACGTTACTTCATAAATTGTTTACCTATCAAACATTTGAAGCTTCTCTTGGGTGATCGACTAGCTGTTTGTTATAACTTTTGTTAAAAGAAACTTATACAGACACGGTATGTAGGTATATAAGGTAAGGTAATAGCCAGAAATTATGTTTTTCAACCTCCTCCGTTATTCTTTTCTGATTAGTTTCGTTGCGGGATCCTATCCTATCAAGACAGTTAAATCGTTTCTCTGGGACTTCTTCGAGCTTCAATGTCTCGGCGATTTTCTGGTGGTTGCCACTGTTGCCACTGTTACCACTGGCTTTCAGAATTTACAGTGATTTGGGAATAGTGTGGCGGGCTAGTAGACAGAAACATCGAAAACATATTGGACAATGCAATGTTTATATGAAGAAAATAGTGCATTTTTAATAAGAACTTAATATCTCCCTAAAAATGCCAATGAATACAAAGTCAGCTTATTACTCTACCTATAACCAGAGTTTCAATAACTAGACGGTTTTCGTTTACCACTCCTACTGGCCAAAAAAGGTGGCTATTTTCCACCCCGCATCACGATGTATGCGCTCACCGACCATAGCATAAGGACCGTAATACCGTGATTCTGTAACACCTGCTATGTATGGAACCCGAAAACGGCACGTAACCTCATAACAAATTCAACAAACGTTGTCTTTCGTCATGGTTACGTGACCTGTCAATAGACTATGGGTGCCTAACTACTCTGGCAAACAATAGTACAGAAGTTCCTCTCCGAAGAACGATTGAAAACAAATGACTGTAGATAGACCATATTAGTGGCAGAACCGATAACCGTTGGAGTAGACGTGTTCTTGAGTGGAGACTGCGAATCGGCAAGCGTAAGGTGACGCCCTCAGGCTCGATGGAGCGATGATCTTCGCAGAGTGGCTGGTAACAACTGGATGAGATATGTACAAGAGAACTCTTTCTTTCTTGGATAAATATAGTATGCTTGCAAAAGAACAATACGGGTTTAGGAAAAACAAGTCCACATCACTTGCAGCTTTTAATTTAGTAAAATCGGTATTAAATAACATAAATTCGAAAACAACAACCTCAGCTTTGTTTTTAGATCTAAGTAAAGCCTTCGACTTCGTTAATCATTCAATTCTTATTGACAAGTTGAATAAAATTGGCATTCGCGGCCCAGCCTTAGAGTGGTTCAAATCGTATCTTTCAAATCGTACACAAATAACAAGAATCACTAAATTCGACGACAAAACTAATGGTATCACCAACTTTGATTCCCAACCACGATACAATTACTTTGGTGTTCCGCAGGGAAGCATTTTAGGGCCACCATTATTTCTTATATACGTGAACGATCTCCCTCAAGCAATAGACCAAGACTGTGTTTTGTTTGCTGATGACACAACCGTTATTTACGATTGTAAAAATGGTGAATCACATGAGTGTAATATAAACAACAGCTTGAATAAAACTATTACATGGTTAGATTTAAATGCATTAAAAATTAATTTAGAAAAAACTAAAATACTAAATTTTAAAACACAGAAAATTAAATATCTACACCTTAAAATTTCACATAAAGATCAAACAGTTGAACAAATTCATAAAACAAAATTTCTTGGTATCACAATTGATGAACATTTCACTTGGAAAGATCATATTGATGATATGTGTATAAAAATAAATAGATTCGTTTTTGCCTTGAAAAAAGTTAAAGATGAGACCTCCAGACAAACTGCGTTAATGGTATATCACGCCTATGTTTGTTCCATCATCAGGTATGGTATCATTGTCTGGGGGAACTCTTCTGAAATTACTAGGGTTCTGTTAGCACAAAAGAAATGCATACGCACAATTTTTAATATGGACTGGACTGATTCGTGCAGACCAGTGTATAAATCACATAATCTTCTGACAGTTCCTTGTATTTATATATACGAAATAGCTAAATTTATTAAAACTAATTCTTCACTATTTGAATCAAAAACCAATTTTAATAAACGTAAAGTTACGCAGTATTTATTAACAATGCCAGTACCTAGGATTGAATTATTTAGACGTAATTGTGTATATATGGCTCCACTTATCTTTAACTCTCTACCAAAGTTTCTAACTGATCTTCCGTACAGGAAATTCTGCAAAGTTTTGAAAAAGTGGCTTATTTCACAAAGTTTTTATTCCGTAGCAGAATTTCTTAAATTATCTAACTGCAAATCCTACCATTACCGCAATGCATTATAAGGTAACCTTAATTATAATTATAGGATGTTGTATTTGTATATTTCAAAAATATTTTATATTATGTTATCTTTGATTTTTTCTCTGTTTGTGTTAAAAATTTCTTTGTTTGTTTATTTTGTAATGTTAACAGTAAAATTTGCTTTGTGCTGAGTACCTATGTTAAACATCGAAACGCACATATTTATCTAATTTAATGCTTATTTCACAGTTACTGTGTGTTGAAATAAGCATCATAGTTAATGTTTGCATGCCAACTTTATGGCGAAATGTGTCTTTGCTCTACATAATTATTATTTTAACATCTTTTGTACCACATTTGTTGCAAATAAATAATTTTGACTTTTGACTTTTGAGAGTTGCCGAAAATCGAGTTGAGTGGCGTAAAATTAAAAAGGGCCTATATCCAGCAGTGGTGCCTGTAGACATTGATGCGTAGTACCTACAGTTGGTACAGTACCAACGTAGGACGGCAATCTTAAACAAATGCTAGTGACGAGTGCACTTGCACTCGCTGTATGTGTAGTTTGTGTGTGTCTATGTGTGCGTGTATTATTCCTTCGGCATATGGAGTTGACTTTCTGTACTATCCTGTGCTATTAGCTACTGCTAGTGTATTCATCAGTAGGTAATGGATGCCCGATGTGCCATTGTTACTTCAATAATTGTCTGCTCGTTGTGCATCCGTGAGTTGTGAACTGTTTACGTTTTAGTACGGTTCTGTATTGTTTTGTGGTCCATGGTCTTGATCACGATTGTGGAACGAATCTGTTTATTTTGAGGAAGAGAGCGTAGAATAATTTTTTTTTTTTATGCAAATGAATGGTTTCTTCATTAGCAACTTATTGGATTGGTGGAATTCCTGAAAAATCTGCGTAAAGCAAGGCAGTAGGGATTAAATCCTTAGCTTTTTTTTGTAATAGGATTGGATTATTTAAACCTTTTATTTGTTTTCCTAGGTACTTATAATATCATGAAGAGTGAACGTTTCCCAGTGTTTATGCATTTGACACCCTTAAACTCCAATAAACGAGAAGAACACGTGGTTACGTAAACATGCAACAGTCGTTCACCTCTTTAAAACTAGTTTGCAAGTGCCCACACTGCAAACACCATATTTGTACCATAAGCATACGAAGAACCTTTAAAATCCGCTTGTAAAACTCCAAGATAACAAGAAAAGCGGCTTCGACACGACAAAGTTTCTCTTCATAGATACGACAAAGATGTAGGGTCGAACAAGATATTAAGTATACAGCCTGCTATCTTGTATTTGCTTTTATAATTACACATAAATTCTGATGTCAAACGATACGGCGTTTAACATCAGTCGCTAAACGCTTTATAAAACAACCTACAGATGCCCGCGGCTTCACCCGCGTTGATCTCGGTCAAATTATATATTAAAACCTTTCTCAAGAACCACTCTGTCTATCTGTCTGTTATCGTACTAGAATCATTAAAATTTCTGTGTGTGTACCAAATAGCTTGTTCGACTGTACCTAAGTATACAAACACACCCAGCCATGACGTAATGCATGTGACAAAACAAAATGGTGGTCTCATTGAAGGCCTCCTAATTCACCTCGCTGCTAGTTTGGCCTATGATGATGTCATGCGAAATGTAAATAGTATTCCGGAGAGATATTCATAATGAGTAATTAACATAATATCATGCTTGTGGTCCTCAAGGACCAGACAGAGGTCTGTTGCACCTACAATAGCATTTTTTCAGTTATTTATGATAGAAGTTCCATAAAACCACGCTGAACTGCTACCTGTTACTTAGTAATACCTACATATTGTAAGAAACAATAAATTAGAATTCAATATAAGTCCAGAGTTAGCGTCCAATTTAAACAGAATTTAATGAATAGTCCCGTCATTCACCTACTTCTGGTTAAATTGAACTACTAATTGCTAAAAGTACAAATTCAATAGTATAACTAAACCACAACAGGCGTACCTACCTATTATTTTAATAGTTGTTACAGGGATGAGTAATTATACCTACAAGTAGTAGATACCTATACACGTAGATTCATCTCTGATTTTCTAGGAATTCATTATTAATTTACATTTAAAGGAAGTCAAGGATGAAAACAAATGACAAATCAACCAATTAGACCTACCATGAATAAAATAACAAATCATAGCGTTCTACTAATTAACAACTGATAGGGAAGTCAAAGTTTGTTTCCGTTTTAATTGGTATTAGGTACATTTGGTACTTTATATAACATTTTCAGAGCAATGCAGAGGATGCTATTGTCCATAAAGACGGTCTTTGCGGCTCTAAAACCAAATTTGTATCGATATACTTATCTTTTCCATCTATAACAATGCTATGAACCTTTTTGAAACAGTTCATTAATTTTCCCCTGACCCTGACACTTCTCTCTTAATATCCGGTGGTATATAGATCAGTAATAGCAGTAGGCTCACCCGGTACATAATTATAGCTATTGAAATGTGGGTGTACTTGTTAAGTACACCTCTGCCTAACCCTTCGAGGATTACATGATGTGATGTTATGTTATGTTTTTACTAGCAGTAAGCAAGCCCAAAAAACAATAGCGGTTAGTGAGGTACTGAGTTGAGTTTGGTCTGGCATTCTGTCTTAGGAATCAGCAGTTTGCTGGACAATGCCGATAAAATTAAAATGAGTAGGGCATTGACGTTTGAACTGAAGACCTATAAATTCGAAAAAATAAACACCATTTTACATTACATCACTCCACTTATTTCATAATAGCTTAATAATCAGTTAATTATAAGCTTGAACCTTCCACGAGAACCACTCTATCCATTAGTTAAAACAACATGAAAATCCGTGCCATATTGTTTGAGTTTATCGCAAACAGACAGACCGACAGACAGACAGACAGACGCGGCGGAGGACTTTGTTTTTGTTTTTTTTGTGTTTTATTTTTGTCGAAGTCGGTTTTTACAATATGTAGTGACTAGCTTCAACCTAGGACGTAGCGTAGGAGCAAAGAAGAATAATAATATTGACCCACGGAATCGTAGTATCGAAATAAAAATATAATTATGTCAATTCAGGTAATTTTCTATGTGTTAATTCAGGTATTAAACTATCTGTGTGCTTAATTGCATTTAAATCCGTGTATTATATTATTATTATGTAAGATAAGATAAGAATTCACTGGACCTAAAAACAAAGTATCACCTAACTTGGATATTATGATGCACACCATGTTTTCACTAAAAAAAAGTTAAGTAAGTACATTTTGATCCGTGTATAATAATAACTTTTATTATAATCAAGGCTCTCTTAGAGATTTATATGTGACCCAAGAATTATTTATGGACCTGTTATTCGTTTTTTCCATTCGGGCCCAGACAATGTGACGTCATTAGCCACAGACGCGAACTTTGACCTTTTTAAACACCCTCTAGGATAAAAATAACGTAATGATTAATTGGATACCTGATATAAAACGGAGGATATTCTTTTCTTTTTGTTAGCCTGAACTGTCCTACACCTGGACAAACGATTACCTCACTAATTCTACTTTTCTCGATGTTGCGCCTCTTCTCGCCAATCAACGAGGAAGCCATCCAAGGCGTCCCACCATCATCTTTTCAGTCTACCGTGACTCCCTCAGCTGATTCAGGGTTTCAGGGTTTCAGGTAATGTCTCCTGGATGCCATAAAACTAGATGACATAGAATCCAGTTTTATGGCATCCAGGAGAAATGACCTGCTTAGTCCCATTTTAGTTTGGCATGTATGTGAGCTTCGTTAGCAATCTGAATTCTGAGCGTAGAGTGGTGTTCCTTATTCGATCGGTAAGTTTAACATACATAAGTATGCTGCGCTTCATTGCCCTCAGAAGGCCAAACCTTGAATTCAGACTTCTGAAATAATTCTCGTAGGTTTATGAGCTTGTTTCTCTTGAAAAATTGGTATTCGATTACGAATAAGGTAGCTTGGATAAACCAATCATTTGCTAACTACTATCTACTGTCCAGCTAGGGTACATTCGTGTGCATTTATAATTATGACTGACCAGACCTATAGAGTTGTAGGTGTAGGAGGGTTAAGGTCTCTCTTTACGTAATTGGCGCTACATTGTAGGTTTTGCTATTCGCAATGGTGTGGCTAGGAGCAAATTATATAAACTAAGGGTGTCAATGGCCCAATCGGGGCTGCGGATTGTCGGAAGAGATGCCGCGGCCTCGGCACAAGGGCGAAGAAAGAACATGGGTGGTTTTTAGTCAGTAGAAGTCTGACATTCCCTTCCGTTCTGCCCAAGAGCGGAGGGGGGGGGGGTTATTTGATGATTTTCCACCCATCATAAAAAAGGGTGTCAATGGCCGCCGTAAGACTACGCCTTTTTTCCAATAAAAAACACGCCTATGTCATATTGGGCACCCACTCTATCTTCACCGGATGTGGATAAAGAAGCTTTTCACCACAAGTTACTTACGACGAACTCTGGAACATCAAAGAGTGTAAAAATTATAGTTGGAGGGTTTTATAATGGTCACAAAGATACCGCGGCCTCGACATAAAGGGCTAAGAAGGAACATGGGTGGTTTTTAGTCAGTAGAAGTCTGACACTCCCTATCGCTCTGCCCAAGAGCGGGGGTTATTTGATGATTTTCCTCCTGCCCCAAAAAAAAAAGGGTTTTGTAATGCTCGTGTTGCCACCAAACATGAAACTTGAAAAGGAGTCCTAGGCAAGCATTGAATTGGTAATGAAACGACAATGGACTAAGGCTAACATCGTGAATACATGCTTCCGACTTGCTGACAATACAAGACCTCGTGGATGCAATCCAGATCTAAATCACTGTCATATTTTATACTTCGTTAAATATATCTGCGTGACGTTCTCGTAACCGAGAGAAATGCGTAGAGCTATTGTTTACTGATCAACGTCTTATTCGATCAAAGATTTTCCGACAGCTATTTTAAAATCACAACGACGAGGTCTTGATTAAAAATTTGCCGTCTGCGATCCGCAGTCTATAGTCTATACCAGGGATGGCGAACCAATGGCACGCGTGCCATTGATGGCACGTTGCAGAATATTTTAGGCACGCCACCGAATTTTTAACTATATTTTCAACTATGCCTACGAGTCATTATTTTCAGATATGTATAACATAAGATTCGATTAGAAACCGTTTGGTAGAGGAGTCCAGTCCAAGATTCAATCTTACTTTAATTTCAATTACACGTAGAATTGAAACATTAAACGACTTAGGTCAAGTTTTTCTTCTTGTTAGCAAAGAAAGAGCTGTTAGTTGAAAATATTTAGTTTAATTATCTGCCAATACAGACTAAGCAATATTATTTGACGGCACGTGTAAGGTCCCAATAAATATTTCTTTAGAAAAAATGGCAAGTTGATCCTTAAAGGTTCGCCATCCCTGGTCTATACCATCAAATATCGATGGTGACAGGAGATGTTTTGCCAAAGGAGTTCATACCTGTGCTCTGGAGACTATAGGTAAACCTCAAAAAAGAACCTAGATTAGTTCAATACATCTGATCAAGAGATTAAAACGCTAGCTGACAGCTAAACAAACATGAGCTAAACTCGCCGTATGCACGTAGCAGGATACGCAGCAGAAACTGAGGTCTCGCATTCGAAAACTGAAAGAAATGAGATGGAAGTAGAAAGTTACGTAACTGCACCACTGCGCTGATGTTTACCTAACATTTTACTACAGCTATGCTATTATTTTCTCCACCTTAGCTTAAAAATAGGAAGGACTTTAATTAAAAAGGGAACCTAGTCAAACAATAGTTTTACTAAAAATAAAAATACTAAAAAAAAGGTATTAACTATTTAACAACAAAAAAAAATAGGAACGAGGTGCTTGACCGATAGAACTACGTTCATATAATATGACCTACATGTATAGAAATGTGGGGATTTCCCAACACAAAGCTAGGTGACTAAAGTAGGTACCCACGACGACCAATCACAGGTTTTACAGGAAATTGTGTCGCTGTGTGTATCTTCAGTTTCTAATGGAAAATAACTAGCAGTACAGTAGCTACAATAATAACAACAAACTCCAAAGTAGCAATATAGTTCTAACAATTAAAACATGAAGGTAATATTGTTATTTTATTTACTCAACATTTTCCTGTTTGCTTTTATACAAGTGTATTGTTTTTAAAGCAGTCCATAATCTTCAAAGTTATTAACTATTCTCTATGTTGTAATTAATTTTACTATATTATTTTCCTCAAAGAACTCTACGGCATAAAACCTCTAACAACATCAGAGACTGGAGTTAAGATAAAATAATGACTTAAGTTTAAGTATTTACATATGCATCCGTACTGAAATAAGAACCTATATACTATATAGACTAGCATATGTATATATATACTTAAACTTAAGTCATTATTTTTAGCATAGCAAAGAATTCTTTCTAAGGCATCGTTCACACCAAATTCTCCGCCGCTGACTGTGAGCACGCGTTACGCAGCTTATCGCTTTTCAATATACCTATATATAACTTCATGTTCACATCGAACCGACTATACGCTATTACGTAGATCCTTAAAGACAGTGAGCATACTCACAGTCGGCGGCGGACAATACGTTTGGTGTGAACGATGCATAACTTTTTACAGTTCTAACTTCACGGAATTACCATCCAACAGAAATGGTGTCTGTCCCACTGCTTTTCCGTCCCTCAGCTGGGCTAAGACCTTTCTCAATTCATCAAAATTGATGATGAATCATCATTTCAGCCAAAAGACTTCCGCTGCTGGACATAGCCTTCCCTCCGGTGTCACCACTTTGACCGGTCCCGTGCGTCTCGCATCCGGCAGGTCCCCGCAACCTTCACTAGGGCATCGAGATTTTCTCAATTCAGCAGAGAGCCATTAAAGGAGAGCTCATGGAAGGAATTCCAAGAGTTATTTTCCTGTGCCTCCTCGAAACAACCCTCGCGGTACGCGTCCAGACCGTCTCGCCTCTTTTTGGGTTGGCCTCGGTGGTGCCATCCTTCTTCCGGCAAGCATCGTGTGAAGGCTTTTGCCCAGTGGTCATCGTGCATGCAGCTGCAGTGAACCGATTTTTTGCGATGCAAAAATCTATCTTAAGTTATTACTTAAAGACTATTTTATGTCAATTGAAAAGTTTTAGAATATTGATAACACTAATTTAACAAAATAGAAATAAAATATCGATCAAAACTAGGACATTAATGTATTTAATTTGCCGTTATGGACTAAGAAATAGATTATTAAAGTCGAACTAAATAAATAAAACCAATATTGAAATATACTCGTTGGACGTTTTTTCTTTAATCCCGTCAAAATATGTTAGTGAAAGAAAATGAGTTAAACTTTCCGAGTAAACCGAAGTACCTACCTACTTATCTATCTTATCTTGGGTTTGTTTCTTTTGCCACTAATCAAGAATAAACAACGTAATGAGGTAAAGTGTCGTGACATCACCTCGTTGTAAGTTTTTCTTATTATCTAACTTAGTCCAAAAAAAACGTAAACTTTTCCACTTTCACTAGCCCTCGGGAGCATTTAAATGTAGGTATACAAACACACTCAATTAAAACTCCGGAAATCTAACAGGTTACCTTTGTCTTGCCTTGAATTTGAATGCTATGATTGTAATAATTATGATTTAAACCAAATCTCAATTAACATTGGTACACAGACACGAAAACCTTACCCATACATTCACACATTGACACGGCGGCGTGGCGGCGTGGAGCGATGATAAAATTAGGAAGAATTACTTCAATGGGGATGGTAACTGTAAAACTAATGACGCTAGCGTAGCTGGTTCCAAGCAAGAATAAAATCGTGATTTTTTGATAATCCGGTAAGGTCATTTTATATTTCAAAATAGCTTGACATCATTGATCAGATTGAGTTTTATTTTTTCGTGGGAAATCCTCATGGAGACCCTTCGTCTACGGCAAGCGGAGGGTTATGTCGGACTCTAACCCACTAAAACACACTATTACTACCACTATCATGTGTCCGGAACCCTGGAGATACAAGTACATTCGCGTGCATCCCCGACTGGTATCACCTCGTCATTCCCGGCGGCAGTACAGTGCGATCAAATTATCTTGGCAGCTCCGAACTTCGTGCAGGTCATTTTGTTACAACGAATGTATAAAAGTGTTATGATATTTATTTTATTTGTATTTCTCACTGTTTAAATTAGATATTTTCTGATCGTTTAAGTATTGGTTTATCTGGCAATAACAGTTTTATTCCCAAGTTTACATGCGTAAAATTTCGCAAAGCCTATGTTCAGAGCTGCCAAGATAATTTGATCGCACTGTAAGTGAGGCCAGCGACCTTTATGGGCTCGTTTACGGAGACGCGGGGCGTTGCGCGGCGCGTGCAAAAGGCTCGTCGCGTGTTTTTTTATCATTTACTAAGAGGCGGGTCCATCGCAACGAACGCTGCATTTTAAACTAACGAGTGAATAAACGCTACTCGTGAAATTGTCATTTGAAATCTTTAACGTTTTCATACATCGCCATGTGTTTGAATTAAAAACGCACAACGCGCCGCGCGACGCTCCGCCTGTACGTAAACACGCACATATGGTTGCGTCATTTGCAATTATCTTTTAACGGCCTTCCCAATTGACAAGTAACGAGTTTAATATGACAGTCCTAAAGTAGTTAATGCTTTCGTCTAAATGACGACGAGTGACTGTAGGTACCTATTACTTTTTATGGAACCTCTGTCAATGCATTTTCTTTCGGGTCTCCATACCAAAATTGGAAAATTCCAATTGGATTTTCCGATCGTCTGCCAAAAGTGATTTTCTTTATAATTGACTTTGCGACCGTTTCCGAGGTATGAATGAATGCATTAACTTGTTTGTGGTAGCATTACCTAATATTTGAGTCATTCATATCAGTCTTATTTGAATAGGGTATGTATTCAATTGCCAACACAATGGTCGGCTTATGTTAACAAAAACATTGATCGCATAACTGGCATTATCAACTGTACTGTAGACACTGATTATAGATTATCTGTACATACTAATACAAGGTGTAAACGTACGGCCGGTCGAACTGTCAACCAAAGTAATGCATTGAGTATTACAGAACTACATAGAATTTTGGTATTGGACCGGTAGAACTAGAGGAACTTCTTGTTACTAAGACTGAGACTAAACAAAAATGGATAAAAATTCAATACTTTAGTAGAGTAACGAACAGTTGGAAAACTAATCAGTTGGAACTGGTATGAACAATGAGTGTTTTAAAGTTTTATTTTAATAAATGTTTTTTTGGGCGAAGATAGTAACACAGTGCCTGAAGACGGCCGACGTAACCGAGGCAGGCCCAAAAAACGCTGGCGTGAGGATCTGGTCTCATTTTCAACGGATTGGACGGAGAAGGCAAATTGTAAAAATACTTGGAAAGCCATGGGTGTGAGAGGCCTTTGCCCAGCAGTGGGACAGTGTAGGCTAAAGAAAAAAATGTTTTTTCGTTCCTGTTACTTCATAGCACTGATTCACTGACTCCAAAGACTTTTTACTATAGGATGTATAATAACTTGTTTAAACAAACCCGTGCAACTTTGAACTGAAATAATAACGAAACCATTGGATGGACATGAATCTAAACTAGGATTACATATAATATAGGTTTCAGATACTGGAGGCAATCTTTGGGAATAGTGAATCTATTTCGAAAGTGTCGAAAGTCAACATTATCCCCGAGTATCATAGGAATTCAAACAGTTCTAGCTTGAAAATAAATTATAATTGCGATAGTGACAATAGCCCATAACACATTATGACAGAACCCAATAACAAAATGAAGTACAATAACCACAGTCTACACTAGTCCTTGATTTTTGTATATCTAACAAAGCGATAGTCGTCCTAACTTCACAAACGGGAAGGGAGGCGCCTCGGATTCTATCTAAGTAGGCCAATGGCTTGTTTATTAAATCCCCCTGTTTGACCCTGTTTATAACAACAGTCACGACAGGTCAGGTACTTCGGGCAGCTTTGATTGTCAGTTTTCAAGATAGGGATCATTATTTTCGCGTTCAATTGTTTCGCTTTTTTTTTTAATCTGAAAAGGTGAATAAAAAGGAGGAGGATTGAATGAACGCAGGAGTGAATCGCGACAAAACTTTGAAAGGAATTTTGACGTTTGTTGAATTAATCTTATATTTTATTTATCAACAAGTAATTCTTTCAAAGCTTACTGTAAAACGGGTTGAATAGTACACCCGTTTTACAGTAAGCTTTTTAATTTTAGGGGCCAGGTACTTTGATGTCTCATTCGGTAGTCTTTATTGATGAACAAAGCCGAAACGGAGAAATTTCTACATGTATACGGCTTTCATATAACTTATCGATCGGCTGCCTACCATTGCAGCTGAATCATGTTTCGGGAACGCTCGGTACAATTCAATTCATTTTCAAACGAATATCTGATCTACACAGCTATTACTTATGTGGTTTTTCCATTCGCTACACCGAATCATGCGTGTCCGAGCACTGGAGCACTACCCTTAAGATCAAGATCAACTGTCTAAAAGTCGACTACAAAATTTAACGTTTTTAGAATGTACTAAAATACCCTCGACCACGTTAATGAAGGCGAGCCTTGAGCTGTCAGCCTTGCTACCACCTCGCTGACAGCTAATATTTTAAGCAAGGCATGAGCTTCTTTTAGCGGTAGTTTTATTTTTAGTGGCAGCTTAAGAAGCAGACTTTGTATTGACTTTGCACCTAAATTAATGTGTTTATTATTTTACACCTATGCATGATTGAATGCGTAACACCATAATACGCTCTAAGACAGGCGCTAGGCGACACCGATGTTGGTATTAAGTCTGCGAGGTTAAAATGGGGCTGGGCTGGGCTCATTCTAAAATGTATTAGGATAGATGGGTGAAAATATCCACACAGTGGGTGACTGAAGACGGGCATCACAACCAAGGCAGGCATGAGTGCATGTTTACGTACACACGGCTACACATCAAGCTATACAAAACCAGTTAATCTTGGCCTCACTTTACTAGATCTTTTCGCACAATGAACGATCAGATTATACTGGTTTTGTATAGCTTGATGTGTAGCCGTGTGTACAAGCGGGGCGTCGCGTCGAATTCAAACACATGGCGATGTATGAAAAAGTTGACGATTTCAATCGTCGATTTTACGAGAAGCTATTTACGCACGTTAGTTTAAAATGCAGCGTTTGTTGCGGTGGACCCGTCTCTCAGTAAATTAATAAAAAAGCACGAGACGAGCCTTCTGCACGCGCCGCGCGACGCCCCGCGTCTCCGTAAACGAGCCCTGAGTGATGCTCGCGTCCAGCCCTGGTGCAAGCCATGGTCCGGGCCGAGAGGAAATGGGACGCCGTCGCCTTCTTCTGCGAAGCAGTGATGCTAGTGAAGGAGGTGGCGGAACGTGAGAAAGAGAGAACCTCTCGTCCCAGCCGCCGCGGGAGACACTCTGGGCGTCGAGGGCCACGTGATGGGTACCGGCCACCGTAGGCGCACTGGTGTGACGAACAAAAGAGAACAAGTGCCTCTCGGCTTCATTAAAGCCTTTTTTGACCCATTATGCGTAGCGTCATCGAATGAAAGGCTAAGTAAACTCCAGTAGCTTGCACCGGTGTACAGATAACACCAAACTGTAAGGAAAATCCACTTAAGAATGTGATAATAGCCTATCACACTCCACTAGATAATACTATCAGATTAAAGTAATTGCAGGACAAACGCCTCTGACGTATCTATCTGGTAAGGAAAGGATGTTTTCACCACTTTTCCTCACTGTATTTTCCTTAATCTTGTTTAAATGGAAAAATTATGGTGACCAATTGGAACAGTGACGAATGGTTAATAACACCTTCTCTAAATTGGCTCTAGGCAGTTTAGGTCACGGAAGGAAATACATAATAAATAAAATAATATGTAACTGTTTCTTCTGACAGGACAGAGTCTAGCAAGTCTGACAGGAAAATCAAGAGTTTTCCCTGTACTTTTAAAAGCTCTCTTAATACAAAAAATAATGTTAGTTAAGTATTTAGTCTACTAGCGTGTACTGCGTCGTACCAGTTAGTAATATTTCCAACTTTTTTTAATTAATATGGAAAATGTCTGGTTGGTCTAGTAGTCATTCCATCATTGCCATTTATTGACATCAAACAGGCATTAATCCATACTCCGTAGCTGCTACTGAGAAATTCCTGATGGAAAACCTAATAACACTTTGCCCGACCCGGGGATCGGACCCAGGACCTCATGCTCAACAATCGCGCTTAAGACCACGAGACCAATGAGGCAGTCGATATGTTTTAAGATTTTTCGTATTCTTTATGAAGTCCTCTTAAAATGTAGTACGATGGGGCAACAAAGTCTCTCCTAGTCGAACCCCACGCTCCCACGACATAACTGTTCAACTTTGTCATTCCTTACAAGGAATTCACCTATTTACTTCACGGTAATATTCACTTTTACGATTATTGGTTGTTATTACAATGAGAGCACATTTCAGATAATATTATTGTTGGTGTGGTACTATCTGAAGTGCTTTTCATATTCTGTTTGAATGTGATGTAAAAGTGAAACAGCATTGTTGCACTGCGTCATACAAATGCTTCATATTTTCCCATACATTTCCACGCAATTCAACTGCGGTCGCAAGCGCGACTGCTGAACGTGGGGTCCTGGGTTCGATTCCCGGGTCGGGCTAAGCGTTGATGGATTTTTCAATTAGGAATTTCTAAGCACCGGCACAGAATTTGAAAGATGACGGTTTGTATATGATACCATCGAGCCTCGGAAAGCAGCTGATCTCTCTCCGGTCTTGTCGGATTGCCGTGCCATCAGATTATAACAATAAATGCACCTGTGCTTACATTTGTGCACTAAGTAGATCTACCGCGCACAGTAGTTACCACTTTATAGACTTACTAGCTTTTGCCCGCGACTTCGTTCGCGTGGAATAGTGACTTCCGGCAGGTTTTTGGTTTATCTCGCGAAAAAAAAAAAAAACTATCCTATGTCCTTTCTCAAGTTCCAAACTATGTCTGTACCAAATTTCACACAAATCGGTTCAGTAGTTTAGGCGTGAAGCAAAGACAGACAGACAGAGTTAGGGGAGATAAGCCTAAATCGGGTACCCCGCCTAAATCGGGTATGCTTGTTTGTTTGCGTGTTACGTCTATTAGTGAGAATGTACGAGTGCAGCGAGGTGGCGTGACAGTCGGCCAATCACAGGCAGTCGGCTCTCCGCTGTGACGCAAGCGCTTGCAAGGTAAGATTGAAAACAATATTTTTGATGGTTTTACTAAAAAAAAATGACTTTTGGTAACAGTGAATACTCAAATATTGTATGGAATATGTTTACTTAAGTTTTGTGTTGTGATTTTGTAAGGAATTATGCATCTAAATTAAAAAAAACTTGTGGCATTCCTGCATTTGGTTTTGAGGTTATGGCGGTTAAAAATAAAAACATGCGTTTGGGCAGAACGGGTAGGGGTAAAACGGGTATGTACCCGATTTGCCCTAGTATGGTCATGTAAGTAGTTTGGGTGGTTGAAATGAGGTTTTAATTAAGATTTTTGGTTAGTTTTGTTTTATGATGAATACGGGTCTAATTAAACATTTAGGAAGTTTTAATGAGCAAATATAAGTGATCTCATGTTAAAGTATTTTGTAAAACTATAAAAATAACAATAGGTACTCTAGTTTATTTTTAAATTCTTCTTAGTAGCTGTTTGTTGCCAAAGATGATTTATAGTTTAAACAAGATAAGATTGAATATGAGTCTGATTAATAATTTAAGACGCTTAAATGAAAATATAAGTGATTTTATGTTAATAAATATTGTAAAACTATAAAAATAAGTTGATTGTTCTCAATATATAGCCTTTACCCGTTATGCCCTGATGAGGTACCTGATTTAGGCCCCCTATAAGGGCAAAACGGGTATTTGGAAGGGTTTCCTAATTTCTGTTTTTCTAAGATTGTTGAAGAGAATGGTTATGTTTGTTATTTTTTTATATACTATATTAAATAAACATTTCGTTTAGTAAAACTATTTGGTACATTTTACGTTTCTAAGTATTTTTTATTTCACATGTCCCTTAGCGTACCCGTTTTAGGCTTACCTCCCCTACTTTCGCATTTATAATATTAGTTAGGATAGTTAGGATCACCTAAAATAACCGTAATTTGTCAAAGAAGTGATTTAAAAGTTTGTAATAACTTTCAGTATAAGTTTAAAAGAACAAGCCAAACACATTCAAATACGTGCTAAGTCGGTGTCGGTGGTCGTGTTAGTACGGTGTGTGTGTGTGTATTAAATGTGGGTGTATTAAATATCTCTTTGAAACGAGTAAACCGCGTATTGAAACCATTGAAATTCATGAAATCTTCCATCATACGTTCCTACCTACTTAATGCGTTCATCTTATGACGTTTTATTGATTCACTTTGTTTTTCAACCATTTATTGAGTCACATAATATGTATTTTACTATTTCCTATTTGTCAGTATATGTCTAAGGTACTATGTAGGTACATAGATACTTATGTCGTATATTACTCAAAGGTATGAGTTTGCGGAGGCGTCATTCTTTCCTCATAACGAACTGTAAAGAGAATATACAAACAAAATCTATAGAAAAAGTCGTATTATTTACCGTGAAATAAATGACTCTATAAAACCAGGAGTTAATCTGGAACAACAAGTCACGTCAACAAAACATTCTAACTTGAATCTTATACAGTCAAGTTAAAGTTCAATTTGTGGTATAATCTTGGTTATAAACACCTTAGTGGGTCACAGGATATTTTTCAGAGTAAATTATTATCGTATCATTACTTTTGTATTTAAGTAGGTTTATGGTTTGAATAACAGCGTTTTATTCTATAGAAATATATTCCAACTAAACTAAGTAAATATAACAAGGAGCACAAACAAGGAGGAGGTCGTGGCTAAATAATAACAGTCAGTTTTTTTTTTTTTTTTTGTCAATTTGTTTTGTCCTGGTGTGAAACCAATAAATACTTTTTCTTTCTTTCTTTCTTCTTTCACTCGGAGCAAACTGCAGGTTAAGCCGCACTTGGCTAGGTTGGACCTTGGATGGGCGAACACTATTTACATTCCGAGTTTCCTCCGTGCCGAGGCCGGGCTGGATAAAATCAATGGCTGTAGTCTACATTGACCCTGGATCGAAAAAACTCGAAATCATGGGGCCTCGGCTGGGATCGACTGGGATGGATGGGCAGTCATATATCTGCCACAATTTTTTAGTATGATTAGTTATCTAAGCTTCCTTTATAGTCCGAACCGCCACTCTGTGGAATGCACTGATTGTTTCCCGATAATTATAAACGAAATCTCTTCAAAGTTCGAGTGAATCGGTTCGGCTTCGTCTAGGCAAGCTCACCTTATGGGCCTACTACACGCACGCACTTCCCCACAGTTTTGCCTGCGGGATTACACAGTGCACACAGTACATCGCGCGTGTGGTTTGTAATGGTAATACAGTTTTACCAACCATACGCGCGATGTACTGTGAAGTGTGAACGAAAACTGTGGGGAAGTGCGTGCGTGTAACAGGCCCATTAGGGCGCGTCATCGCTTCACATCAGGCCAGTTGCAGCCAACCGCAAGCCTACTGAGGATACATCAAAATTGCGGTCTACTTCCTTCACATTCAACCGTGTATTGGTCCCGGGGATTAAATTGTCTCGGACTGTAGGTAGGGGAAAAATAACCAGTGTTACCTAGATGTATAGTATTATCCTGTAACTGGGTTAGCTCATGGAGGTCACACAAACCCATCAAAACCTATTGTACATAGAGCGACTACCAATTCAGATAGGTATACGGTATAGGTAGGTAGGATTACAGGTATTCAGCTGCATGAGGTGTGACTGGAAGCCGACCATAATACTAAATCTATTTCATAAGCGGTTTCTGGTATACCCTAACATCTTGGAAGTATTACAGTAGGTATCAACATAAATAGAAGATTGAGAAAAAAGCAGTAGGGCGGTGAACTTTATCTACTTATTTCAATCTCTATCACAAATAGATCTAAAGATTGAAAGTAACAACTAGTAATAATCATAAAAAATCATCAATAAAATGAGATTATATAGACTTAGACTCTTAGAGGGTTGTATTAATAATTCTGTAAATACATGACATAAGTGTTGCTATAGCGAGAGCTATGCTTGGAGTTTCCTTGCGGGATCGCATCAGATATGAAGCCATCCACAAGAGAACCAAGGTTACCGACATAGCCCGAATGATTGCCAAACTTAAGTGTCACTGGGCAGGGAACATTGCTTGCAGAACGGATGGCCGATGGGGCCGAAAATACCTGGAGTGGCGACAGCGAACCGGACGTTGCGTTGGAAGGCCTCGCACTAGGTGGATCGATGACCTGGTTAAGGCTGTGGGGACCCGCTGCATGCGAGATGCTCGGGACCGGTCAATGTGGCGACACCTGGGGGAGGCCTATGTGTGCCAGGAGTGGACGTCTTTTGGTTGAAATGATGATGATGAATGATGTGTTGTGCTCATAAATAATATTTTTTCAACATTCAGCCTGACACTTACGGCAAATTGCAAACACGGTAAGAAAATTTGAATTTCCTACCCCGGTGCTTCTATCTAAATAGATACTTAGCGGTAAGAAAAGGCGAAGGGAGTGTACCTTTCCATTCGTACCTGCCAAGCGATATAACTTACAGATTACTGACCATAAACTTACCATAAAGGTTGGTAATGAATAATGATGTCATACTTCACCAGCGAGTACCCTGCCCAGCATATTGATTACGGCATTATCTTCCAAGATTAGCTGAGATGGTCGGGCTAATTGGCGCATTCGTGAGGCTGACAATGTTATCTTTCTTGCTCAGATTCAAAGTTTTATTTCTACGTCTTTTTATTGTCGTGTCCCAATAAATAGAAATTATGTATTTCCTACTCCTCCGCTATTATTTTTTTCGTTAATTTTGTTGCGGGATGCATGGGATAAGGGTAAGAGAATGATGATTTGTTGCCGGATCCAAGAATTTTTTTTTTTTTTTTTTTTTTTCACAACTATCACACAACGCCATCTAGTCCCAAGCTAAGCAGAGCTTGTGTTATGGGTACTAGACAGCTGATAAACATACTTATATATTTCTAAATACATACATATTATAGATAAATTACACCCAGACACAGAACAAATGATCGTGCTCATCACACAAACATTTGTCCTGGGTGGGAATCGAACCCACGACCTCCGGCATAGCAGTTAGGGTCACTAACCACTAGACCAACAGGCCAGTCTGTTAATAAATTGTTAATTGTTTTTCACTTTTTCTAACCCAGGAATTGTTTCATCTATTCTCAACATAGGTAATTAATTATCGAATGCATGTTTTGATGAATCACATGATAACCATCTACGTGCAACGAAAAATACTTCTCTGATGATAAATTACACCAATAATTACCAACACGTGACTACTAAGGATCACACTAATTGAAGTAGGTACCTAATCTAGGTAAATACGCAAGCAGAATCAAGGGGAAAAACATTCAAGGTTAGTAGTCCATCAATCTCAAGCTATCTTCAACCTTGTTTTAACTCAGTTTTGAATTAAAGTAGATTTTTAAAGGGTTACTCATATGATCATTAGTCATCAAGCACTTTTAAAGAGCAAATAAGTTGTTCCTAGATAGTATACACGGTGACACATCAAAAATTTCCAGTATTACATGGCCTAGCTTTGTATGGATTTCCCATACAAAGAGGGATCCCGTAAAATAGTTCTACATAGCTTGATTCGTCGTGTGTATCATCAAGACTTTTCTCGAATTATAGCAGATTTTGAGTGGCTCTATAATGGGAACAATTCAAAATCAAAATCAAAATCAAAATTCATTTATTCAAACTAGGCTGATAATCAGCACTTTTCGAAGGTCAAAATTTACTTTACTTTACTACAGTGAAACTTGGATAAGTGAGAAACCTCTATAACTGGAACTCATACTGGGGTCCCATGAGACAGATTTGGATATCTGAGACACATTTAACCAGGTTTCACTGTATTTACATTTTTATAAGACAGTCCCCCAAAAACGCCCACCCATCGACACTTCCTAGTGTTTAGCTGGAGAGAAGAAGTGGCGGAACAAACTCCCCAGCACACATCTGTCTGTTAGGTTGGTTAGAAGAACCAGACTCGATACAATAGCAAGGTGTCAGTTAAATTTAAGATTTACTACAGACACAATCAGTAATAAACAAAAGTATATAACAATAAACAATGTAAAAATAAAATAATAAATACATAACATAACAGTAAACTAATTTTGGAGAAAGAACACAAATAACAAACATTGTCCTGCGTTCAACTCAGCGACCAACTATTCTTATCATCTAAGTAGTCGTTAATAGAATAGTAAGCTTTTAAACAAAGATTAGATTTAACTTTGGCTTTAAACTCATTAAATGGCAAATCTAGAAAAGAAGATGGCAGTTTATTATAAAATGTAATCCCGAGCCCTACGAATGAATTGTGAACTTTGTGAAGCCGGTGGAAAGGAGCGCGTAGTTTATGCTTATTTCTAGTGTTAAAGTTGTGGATATCACTGTTTTTAGTGTACAGGTGGATATTTTGTCTAATATATAAAATGTTGGCAAAGATGTACTGAGAAGCAACCGTGAGAATACCAATCTCCTTAAAAAAATCTCTAAGGGAAACTCGGGCACCCAGCTGATAAATTGCACGAACCGCTCGCTTCTGCAGAACAAATATATTTTGAATATCAGCAGCCTTGCCCCACAGCAGAATACCGTAGGACATAACGCTGTGAAAATAACTAAAGTAGACTAACCGTGCTGTATCAACGTCAGTGAATTGTCTTACTTTTCTGACGGCGTATGCGGCTTGATGACTTAATGAGCTGATTCTTATTCATTATTATTCTCCTGCCCTTATCCCAATCTATTTGGGGTCGGCGCAACATGTCTTCTTCATCCATACTTCTCTGTTACTCCTCATCTCAGCAGTCACCTCCTTTCTAGCCATATCATCCTTCACATAGTCCATTCATCGTTTCTTTGGTCTTCCTCTACTCTTATAGCCATCTACATTCCTACTCAACATTTTCCTCATTCCTTCACATGTCCATACCACGACAACCGATTACAACACAATGAGCTGATCCTTATTATCAGTCTAAAAGTCCCAGCAGACTTTCAATCGGCGAGGGCTACTGAGTAACGGCCATAATGGTCTTCTGCCTCGCTATAAATATACCTAGGCACTTGTCTGGTCAATTTAGCTTAGGCTCCATCTATTTGACTTGACTGGCTAACATTATGTACCTCAGGAACAACAGTTTGATATTTAAAATAATGTTTTCTCCTATTGGAGAAGTTAGATGGCCTCGCTACGACTTATGGAAATCACTCCGGACACTTTCGTGGCCCCTGAATTGACGAGACAAGAATATAAAACATCTCTGAGTCATTGAAAATATCTGATTCATCTAATCTAAGCAAAGACATAAACCATAATAATGAATAACTGGTTGTGGTAGATCCAGTCTATTTTCTTTACACTACTAAGATTATCTTCGGGTTAAACTAGTAACGCCATCTAGTTTACGTATTCGACAACTTGAAATACGAGAACAATCGTTGACAGTGCATGCACAACATATTGGCGCTATACAATACTCTTGATGTCCTCAGTTAGTTCCTGACTTAAGGAATAGGTGGCGTAACATACGTAACAAAAAAAGAGGTTTAACTTTACAACTTGGAAATTATAAAAGAAAATTATGAGATTTAAAATCGGGCAGTAGAATGGACATAAAACTTACAATGTTTATTAACCATCGATCTTAAGAATCTTCACATCAGTGTTTAGGGTTCTGTAGTCAACAATAGTTTCGCCTTGTTCCCATAAACACAGTTTCGCCATGCCTGTCTATCTGTCTGTCTGTCTCGCACTATTGCTCAAAGACTCTTAGTACTAGAAAGCTGTAATTTGGCATGAATATCAGAGGAGTTACCGGCCGACAAAGTAGTAAAATAAAATTTAGGGTATCTCCAAACTCCAGTACACATAAAAATGAGGATGATTTTTTTTTTCTTGCGAAGCCCATAGTGTAGTGTACCTGGTTTCGTTGGACTTGTACACACGGCTACACATCAAGCTATACAAAACCAGTATAATCTGATCGTTCATTGTGCGAAAAGATCTAGTAAAGTGAGGCCAAGATTAACTGGTTTTGTATAGCTTGATGTGTAGCCGTGTGTACGAGGACAAACGTCCCCCTATCTCAGTAGGGTGACGTAATATTTAAAACAAATGTCACAGCGCTGGTACAAATAAAAATGTATGATGATTATGAGGCACTTTTATTGAACCACTAAGCTACCTAGTAAACTACCGGTCGTGTTTTAGCATAATGATAAAGGTATGGACAAAACGACCCTTGAGGACGCTCACCGTCTTGATTGATGAAAACGGGGTGAATAGAAAAGCATAATATGGGTGAATAAAACCCGTCGGGGCTGCGGGTCCCGGTCGGGGCTGAGGGTTGTTCAAAAGAGATACCGTGGCCTCGGCACAAAAGGCTACGAAGGAACATGGGTGGTTTTTAGTCAGTAGAAGTCTGACACTCCCAACCTCTTTGCCCAAAGCGGGAGGAATCATTTGATTATTTCCCCGCTTCAAAAAAAAAGGGAATAGAAATAACACTTTGAGAGATATTTTAAATTTAAATCAAAATGGTATGTTGCCAAAAACGCATCTAGACTATAAAGTAAATTAGGCAAAAAATATACTACCTACCTACCTACTTGATTTAGTAATGTTTCAAATTAATTCAATGTTACAATCCCTTTCAAACTTTTGTCTCTATTCATCTCGGCGTACAAAAGTAAAGTTCACCCCGTTTTACTGTGCTTAATTGTTTAATTAAAACTAGTGTAAGTTCTTTGTAATTGGATAATGTCAGCAAGTGTTAATCACACTCGTTCAACGCATTTCAATGCCTCAATGCGTCGTCTAAGTAAATGTCACCATTCCGCCTAGAGTGACCATGAATATCTGTTACTTGTGTACTTTTTGTCTACTGTTCACGTGTCAAATAAAAATAGTTTAATAATCAAAATTATTGTAGACATGTTATTTTCATAGCTTAGGTCTAGGAAAGTCAGATTTTAGCAAGTAAAAAAACACAAAAAAAGTGAAAAATAAACTTTAGAAGAAAAATCAGTTTCTGAAGTCGGTGACTTTTGTTTGTTTGATTTAATTTTTTTGCCACCAACTTCAGAAACTGACTTTTCTGCTAAAGTTTATTTTTCACTTTTTTGTGTTTTTTTTTTGAAGTCGGTTTTATTTTTGTTAAAAAAAAATATTTTTCACTTTTTAGTGGTTCACATGTTCATGAGTCAATGTGGACAATGTAGTTTTTTTTTAGTTTTGTTGATTTTTCAAAAACCGCTTGTTCGATTTTGATAAAAAAATTATGGGACCATTTCGGAAGTAGGTATACCCTTTCCAACAAAAAAATAATTTTTCAAATTGGTTAGCAAGTGACGGAGTTATGCCCGAACAAACATAGAAAAAAAAATATAAACATCCGAATTGAGAACCTCCTTCTTTTTTTAGAAGTCGGATAAAAAGAAGTAATATTTGGAATCTACGGTCTTAAGCTTGCAGGTCAGGTCAATTGTTTTCAGATTTTATATGTAATTATAAAATATAATATTGTTGGCTCAAAGTCACGCCATCAGTAGTTGTAGGCCTGTTGGTCTAGTGGTTAGTGACCCTAACTGCTATGCCGGAGGTCGTGGGTTCGATTCCCACCCAGGACAAATGTTTGTGTGATGAGCACGATCATTTGTTCTGTGTCTGGGTGTAATTTATCTATAATATGTATGTATTTAGAAATATATAAGTATGTTTATCAGTTGTCTAGTACCCATAACACAAGCTCTGCTTAGCTTGGGACTAGATGGCGTTGTGTGATAGTTGTGGAATATTATTATTATTATTATTATTATTATTATTATCAGCCAGTAGCCGTCCGGTTAGCGTACGGTCGACGTGCGGCAACCGACAGAAGTTCATAAAACGAGGCGAGCGGCGTTGCAACGGTCACTTTTTGCTTGGACGGCGCGGGCGCTCGGAAAGGACTTACTACCCGACTATTATCGTGTGCTTCGCTATTTTTGGTTTATGTTTTTGCTCGTGTACTGATTATTCCATTTTGCTAGTGCTATTTCTATTTGATTATTGTTTAAAATGTTTGTCGTGATATTTTTGTAAAAGTGTGATTTAAAAGATATTAAACATTGTTTATTTTGTTCACGTATTTCACTTCTGATTCCTAATATCAGAAGTGGGATAAATAATCTTTTCGCCCACAAGTTAAAAACTAGTTTTCAGGCTTTTAATTTTAGATAAAAGCGGGTAGTAGTTAGCAATGGATATATCGAGTTGTTCGCGTTCAAAAACTAGTGCCTCTCGTTCTAAGCGATCTTGTAGCCACCATAAGCGGAGTGGAAGGTCACGTACGTAGCAAGTTTCGGGATCCGATCGCCGTTCCAAGCGCGAACGAGATCGTCGTAGGAGCCGCGTGAGGACGCGAAGTCCTGTGTAACCGCTCTTGCGGTTGAGGCGACGCGACGCTCCGGACATGACTGTTGGTTTACTTTCGTTCCTGATACAAGTAAGATCGAACCATTTTATTATTTCGTTGGTTTAGTAGTCGCAAGCGCGACTACTGAGCATGAAGGTTCTGGGTTCGATTCCCGGGTCGGGCAAAGTGTTATTTTCTGGATTTGTGCCCTGTTGGTGACAATGGGCTCACCCTTATTTACATGGTTAAGCTTATGTCTTAATATAGCTGGCGAAATGTGGGTATACTGGGTACCTCTGCCTAACTCTTCGGATGTCTTAACATAGCTGGCGAAATGTGGGTATACTGGGTACCTCTGCCTAACCCTTCGGGGATTACAGGCGTGATGTTATGTGTGTGTTTATAAGGTCACTGGGGTGATTGGCAATGCCTCGGACGCATTGGTGGTTATTTACATGGTGGTGCTAATACGTCGCTTAACGATTGGTTGACCAATAACAGCACGTGGACTCATTTTAAACACGAATTTCGGTCATTGTGTCCGCGTGAAGTCGATATGGTCACTGTGCTATAATGACGTTATGAGTACAAGTATCTGTATGACCTAGTTAGTTTTTTTTCAAAGTCGGGTACTTGTGTAAGTGAGTTTAAAATATTTGAGAAGGTACCCACGATACAGGAGAAATTCCTGGTGAGGGGCGACGTTGTGATTTGTGGTATATCTGAAGCTCAAAAAAAAAAAACACAATTTATTATGAACAAAACAAAATACAGTCAAAAGTCTTGTTTTCCGTATATTTGAAACCCAAAAGTGCAGTTGTTGGCACATCAAACTCAAATAATCATGGTCTGCGTAAACGCAAACCCCTACGCCGTATGATCAGTTGACTTGTTTTTTCGTGTGAAGACGTAGGCCGTAAGGTGCACTGTAAAGTCTGATAAGTTTTGATTTATTAAAGAAGTAAGTTGCCTAATACACATGATAGGCTAAGAAGGATGCCAATGAGTTACGTATCAGTTGATGCTTATAAGAATTTTGATGAAGTAAAGTTGTGGTTGCAAGCCAAGAGATTCTATCGGCTGTATTGTGTTAGAGTCAAGTACCAGTAATTATTGTGTAGTCGTAGTCCGATTAAAATTGAAGGTTTTTGAGGAAACTCGAGTAGACAGTGGGTGTGTTTGTTGTATTTTGTGCGTTTAGCTCTGGTTGAGGTCAGGGTCCGGAAAGACCGTAGTGTGAAGTCAAATGGTGATACACACGGGAGATCGACTTGTTTACTAGTCAGTTAGAGATCTGTAGTTTTACTCGATGATTTTTGTGAACCTGGCATTTTTTTGACGCAATAATGTTTTTAAGATTGATTTAAACGACAATGGTACATGACCCAGGGTGGTTGATTGTTGTATTTTCGATAATTTCCAGTTTAGCCACGTTTGATTTTATCAACGAGAGTGGGACCTAATTGATGTTTGGTCAGGAGTGACCGAGTGGAACAAAATTCTGTCTTAGATTTGTCTCTTTGCGGAGTAACCATTACATAAGAACGTGTGGTTTGGTCAAGCGCGTGGCCTCAGCTGCGTGTGTGAAAGTCTGTGTGATACGCTAACAATGTGTCTATGTCAACAGCCACTGAGGGGTATGCAAACTTGGAGCCTATGCCTACAGTGTGTGTGGAAGTCGACATCTGAGGGGTATGCAAACTTGGAGCCTATGCCTACAGTGTGTGTGGAAGTCGACATCTGAGGGGTATGCAAACTTGGAGCCTATGCCTACAGTGTGTGTGGAAGTCGACATCTGAGGGGTATGCAAACTTGGAGCCTATGCCTACAGTGTTGTGGAAGAAGTCTGTGTGATATGCTAACAATGTGCTTATACATCCTATGTGCCTATTGGTATTCTTGTCTGACAAGTTTTGTTTGGTGAATGTTTCTTTGAATTTTATTCTCGACTTGAATGTTCCTAATGAATGAGATTACTCTCTTGTTGTACTACTCGGTTAGAGAGCCTTGGTTTTACTCGATGATTTCAGCAGTTTTTGTTGCAATAGAATTTTTAAGGTTGGTGTGAACGACTATGGTATATGATGACTCAAGGTAGTTGAGTGTTGTATTTTCGATAATTTCCAGTACATTTGATTTAATTAATGAGAGTCGAATTTGGTGCCACCCAATGGAACTAAAGTTTGGTCAGGAGTGATCGAGCGGAACAAAATTCTGTTGTAATTGTAAATTTGTTTGTTTGCAGAGTACCTAACCATTACACAAGGATGTGTGGCGTGTGTTTGGACGCAACGCAACGCTGCTTGGCCTTAGCAGTGGTTACCAGGGCTTTGCCACAGTGATGCCGTGAACGTGCACGGCGCTGCAAGGCGACTGCGCGCCCTACTGGCGTTGCCGAGCGCGCCTTACTGGCGTTGCTGAGCGCGTCGCTGCAGGGCGACTGCGCGCCCTACTGGCGTTGCTGAGCGCGTCGCTGCAGGCCGAGCGCCTCGCTGCAGGCCGAGCGCCTCGCTGCAGGCCGAGCGCCTCGCTGCAGGCCGAGCGCCTCGCTGCAGGCCGAGCGCCTCGCTGCAGGCCGAGCGCCTCGCTGTAGGCCGAGCGCGCCTCGCTGTAGGCCGAGCGCGTCGCTGCAGGCCGACTGTGCGCCCTACTGGCGTGTACAGCGCGTGGCTCCAGGCTGCCAGCACGCTACTGGCGTGTACAGCGCGCCGCTCTGGGCTGTCAGCGCGCTACTGACGTGTTAAGCGCGTCGCTCCAGGCTGCCAGCGCGCCCAACAGGCGCAGTTGTGCGTGGCACTTCACGGTGCCAGCGCGCCCTACAGGCGCAGTTGTGTGCGGCACTCCACGGTGCCAGCGCGCCCCACAGGCGCAGTTGTGTGCGGCACTCCACGGTGCCAGCGCGCCCTACAGGCGCAGTCGTGCGTGACACTCCACGGTGCCAGCGCGCCCTGCAGGCGCAGTTGTGCGTGGCACTCCACGGTGCCAGCACGCCCCACTGGCGTTGTGAGACACGCAATCAAGGAGACAGCGAAGACTCAGCCGCCTTGTTGGAAGCTGACGAGGACGTCAGAGCGTCAGGAGAGGCCGTGTTGGTTCAAAGTCACGCCATCAGCCAGTAGCCGTCCGGTTAGCGTACGGTCGACGTGCGGCAACCGACAGAAGTTCATAAAACGAGGCGAGCGGCGTTGCAACGGTCACTTTTTGCTTGGACGGCGCTCGGAAAGGACTTACTACCCGACTATTATCGTGTGCTTCGCTATTTTTGGTTTATGTTTTTGCTCGTGTACTGATTATTCCATTTTGCTAGTGCTATTTCTATTTGATTATTGTTTAAAATGTTTGTCGTGATATTTTTGTAAAAGTGTGATTTAAAAGATATTAAACATTGTTTATTTTGTTCACGTATTTCACTTCTGATTCCTAATAATATATATATTTTATATTTATATTATATTATGGGATTTTTTATGTTTTTATGTGTGTTTTTGTATGTTGTTGTTTTGTGTGTTTTGTTTTGTGTATGTTTTATATGTGTGTGACGGCGTCGCCGTTGTAAACAGCACGTGCAACGGGCCAGGTGCGCAGCGCAGGCGTCACTAAGGCCGCACCACTCTCCCCACTGCTCGAGCCAGTCTTTATAAACGACCACTCGGCGTGGAGGGGATCATTCTTGTCGCAGGCTTGGCCCGGTGCACATGCTGTAGCGCTTAGAGTTTTAATATTATATCTGAATTATATAGTTGTGTGTATAGTGATTTATTTTAAATATCGTGCTATTGGAGTAAAAGTTGATTACCGCTATATTTCGTAGTTTCATTTAAGATGACAGACCCTCTGCCTTCATCAGAAGTGTGACCGGATCCACCTTCCACTAATGATAGTAATGCAAAGCTATGCTTGTGGCTTTTGATCCTGATCTATCGGAATCCGATATTGTGAATTGGTGTAAACTCAGTGAAACGATAATTGTGAAAAGAAATTAGATGGTGTAGTCCGTGTGCGGTGTAGTACTTTGCGAAACTTCACATTGAATAATGAATAATGGGTCATCGTGGCCATGAGTGCCGGAAAAAACAGAAAGCCTCTTCAAAAAAAAAACCTGCTTGCTGCAAAAACTGAAATACCAAAGACAGCCGTTACGGCCATTACGGCCGTTACGTGCTGTGTATGCAGTGATCAGGGGCACACAGCCAATTCCTGCCCAAAGCGATGGAAGAAGGAAGACTCCACACGGAGCACCAGCACTAAGCAAGTGTACCTGTGTTTCAGAGCAGCCCGTGGAGTATTACAGATAAGTGGTGTAGATTTTCTTTTTGTATTTGACTTTGGTTCGGAATGTAGCCTTATGAAGCAAAAGCAACGGTCGATCCGAGTGGTCATAGATGGCTACTTCTCTGACCTTATTGCTATTGATGCCGGAGCCTCAGGGGTCTGTTCTCTCCGCGACACTTCTCCTGCTGCTTATCAATGACCTCCTTGTGCCTGGCATTATTGGGTACGCAGATGACAGCACTGTCATGGAGAGTTATACAACCAGCGCAAAAGCGGTGATGAAGTACGATCATTGAGAGAGGCCATGGTAAAGCGAACGAGTTTAGCTCTAAGTTTTGTCTCCAAGTGGGGTGACGAGAATCTCATTGATTTCAACGCCACCAAAACACAAGTGTGTGTGTTCTCCGCCAAAAGGAGTCCATTCAATCTAATTAAATCTAGCTCCTACTTTTCAGAGTGCATCTGTACAAGTTACTGACAGTCTCGAGCACAAATCTGAACATCAGCACCTACATTGAGTCGAAAGCTCAAACAGCGGCAAAAAAAAAAAAATGCTGGGTATCCTAAAGAGGGTTAAGTGGTACTACAAGCCTGGTCAGTTTTCAATATTATATAAAACTCAAGTCCGGTCCGGCATGGAGTATTGCTTTCACCTTTGGGATGGCTCAGCCAAATACCAACTTGACACACTTTTTTTTTTTCTGTATCTAGTGCAGAGCCAGGAGGCTAATTGGTGACGATGAGAGGCTAATTGGTGGCCAAGCTACGTATCCTGGCCCACCGCCGCAAAGTTGCATGTCTGTCGGTCTTCTGCAGCAGACTGTACTTTGGAGATTATGCAAAGGAGCTCCACGAGCTGATTCCACCATCTCCCTTCTTCCATCGGGAAACTAGACATACTGCAGGTTATACCTTGTCGATCGTTTTACACATTCGTACGAAGCGCTTTGCTAAATCTTTTTTTTATGCGCACAGCCAAGAAGTAGAACTCCCTGCCTGCGTCAGTTTTCCCGAGTTCATATCACTTCAATCTATTTAAGTCGCGAGTAAATAGGTTTCTTCTGGGTGAGCCAGTTCCATCGTCGACCTCATCTCTGCCCTTAGGGCATGATTGTGGTAAAGAGTATGCCCATTTCATATAAAAATAGTTATCTCTTTAACGGCGAATAATTTCATGAACAAGTAATCCTTAACGGCATAGGTATGAGCAAAGTAACGTGCCTCATCGTCAGCCATAAGACGTCCCCTGCTGGACAAAGGCCTCCCCCATAGATCGCCATAACGAACGGCAACCTGCCGTTTCAATCCACCGGTTACCCGCGACTGTCACGATGTCGTCGGTCCACCTGGTGGGAGGCCTACCATCGCTGCGTCTTCCGGTTCGTGGTCGCCACTCGAGAACCTTTCTTCCCCATCGGTTGTCGGGCGATGTGGCCCACCCATTGCCACTTCAACTTGCATATTTTGAGAGCTATGTCGGTGACCCTGGGTTGTAACGTAACTATTACAGATTAAAATAATTAATGTCCAACGACTATACAAAACCGCTTTCTTGAAATAACTGTCATGTACTAGTTGTTGCCAGTGGCTTCTTCCGCTACGGCTCGAGAATTGTCCCACGGGTGGATAAACTCGGGATGAAGGCTGTCCCATGTGTTGATCCAGGTTATAAGGTATCTGTGTACTGAATTTTGTCCAGATCCGTTCAGTGGTTTTTGCGTGAAAGAGTGGCAAACGTCCATCCATACTTATAAACTGTCGCGTTTGTAATATTAGTAGGAAGTAGGATTACCGGATGAATGCTTTAGTGAGGAAATACTACTTAATAGGTCGTGATATTTTAGAACATGGGATTTCAGTTAACGTTAGCGATAATGATTTGACCCTTACCAAAACCAAATTTATCAGTTCTTGTTCAGAAGTCCAAACAATTATTACCTTTTAGAGTTGTTAGAGGATAGGTTTCATTAATTTAAAAAGTCGAAAGTATGTTGCTAAACCGATGAAGTGCCTATCTTGAGTAACAGTTCCAGGTGCAAGAACGGAAATATAAGGGACCTTTTAAAAAAAAAAAAAAAAAGCCCGTATTAGAAAATTACCGGTACGAGTTAAGATATATTAACGGAAACAATAGGGTCTATAAATATTCTCACGAATATTTTCGTGTAATGCCTTGTGGTCAAAATTGTCTGGCAGACATCGCGAAAAATCATGATGACGTGACGGCGGACAATGATGATGACGATATCCTTGTTCATGAAAGTAACCACGAGAACAATATCATGCCTAAACAGTAATATAACTTCGGCTAATAGTGATACCGTGTCTGTGAATAGCCGACCCGATACTATATCGATTAACAGTGGTACAATGACTCCTGACTCGTGGAGGAGAGAGATCTTCTGGTTAAGCCGCGTTTACCTCGGTGGGTCTGTGGATGGGTGACCACCCATTTCATGCCGAGTTTCCTCAGTGCCTGTGAAGGCACGTTAATCTGTTGGTCCCAGTTGTCATGTGTGGATTTTGGCAGTCGTCAGTGTCCTGAAGTTCTGACAACCGGTCCTACCAAAGGGTATCGTATTATCCAGTATTGGCTGGGTTGTGGAGGTTGGATGGGCAGTCGCTCCGTGTGGAGTACCGATACCGTATTCGGCTGCATCCGGTTGGACTGGAGGCCGACCCCAACATAGTTGGGAGGGGGCTGAGCAGATGATGATGACAATATCTGCTGACTCTCATTATTTGAGAGCTACCAGCGATAGTTAAAAAAAAAAAAAAATGGTTTACGTTTGAATCAAAAGAGTTTTCTAGCCCATATTCAATTACTTTGATAACTAAAAGAGTCGTACATCGAAAAAATTGATAAAAAAAAATAAAATTAAAATTATTAATTTGCAGGAACCTGAAGGATCAGCAATGACTGGTCCAGGGACGTTTGCAGGGTCGTTGAGTGAATAATGACTGGGCCAAAAATTTGAAGGTTCACTAATGAGCGGTCCAGAATTAGTAGCAAACTGAAGGGTTAAACTGGACCAGGTTGCTAGTGTCCTGAAGGCTCAGTATCGAGCGGTCCAGGTTACTAGTAAATGCCCTGAAGGCTCAATATCGAGCGGACCAGGTTACTAGTATATGCCCTGAAGGCTCAAGATCGAGCGGACCAGGCCCTGAAGGCTCAATATCGAGCGGTCCAGGTTGAGTGCATGTCCTGAAGGCTCTACAACGAGCGGCCCAGGTTGCTCGTGTATTTCCTGAAGGCTCAATATCGAGCGGTCCAGAAGTACAAGCAAAGTCTGAAGGGATGCACCGGACCAGATTGTAGTCAGGATGTACGAACATCACTCATAATTATGTTTGATGAGACTCCGCGTACGAGGACGTTCGCACGTCAGTATGGCCGTGACGGCGTCGCCGTTGTAAACAGCACGTGCAACGGGCCAGGTGCGCAGCGCAGGCGTCACTAAGGCCGCACCACTCTCCCCACTGCTCGAGCCAGTCTTTATAAACGACCACTCGGCGTGGAGGGGATCATTCTTGTCGCAGGCTTGGCCCGGTGCACATGCTGTAGCGCTTAGAGTTTTAATATTATATCTGAATTATATAGTTGTGTGTATAGTGATTTATTTTAAATATCGTGCTATTGGAGTAAAAGTTGATTACCGCTATATTTCGTAGTTTCATTTAAGATGACAGACCCTCTGCCTTCATGTGATTTTGTATGTTTTGTATGTTTTTGTATGTTTGTGTCTTGTATGTATGTGTGTTGTGTTTTTTTGTGTGTTTTGTGTATGTTTTTTTGTATTTTTATGTGTTTTTTTATGTGTGTGTGATTTTGTATGTTTTTGTGTGTGTTTTAATATTTTAACTGTACAATAGGACTATAGATATAAAATTCCTGAATGTCCCCACGATGTGGTGTAGATAGCATACCACCTACACCAAAAGTGATTTTCAGTCAAACACAAAAAGCAGTTACTGTCCCGTACCCAACATTTACCATGGCGACCACAGTGCATGACATTTCATCAATCCAAACACTCGTTGAAGAAGTGGCGTGGTGAGTTTAAGAAGGACAAGCCTGATTGATCATTTCACCGACTTCCTGATACCCGAGGCCACCTGCTATTGTTGGTCGAGAAAAGCCGAAAACTAATTAGCCGCCATCTTGTAATGATAAAGAGTTCATTACTACACGTAACTGGATATTTACGAATGATATTCGAAAGTGGAAAGACTTGATTCTTAGTGTTTCTTCTAGGAACCATACTTTTCCAGGCAAGGCTACCTTGTAATATGATAATTTTAATATCATCATAATTGTCAACATTCTCCTGCCCTACTTCCATACTTTTCTATTACTCTCATCCCCTTTAACCATATCATCATTCACAAAGTCCACCCATCGTTTCTTTGGTCTTCCGAGTGAATCGTAGAATAATGAAGCGCAGGGGGGTTTGTAATTTTCTCTTTTGAACAAAAATCGTAGCAGATTGATCAAAATATTTCATATTGATCGTCGACTTTTCGTTTTACCCACATGCACCTTTTCTCGATGTTTAGTTTCCCGACCAAGAACTAGATCGTTTTCTAAAATTGGTCGGGAAACTAGCAGAACAATCAGTCGCCGCTAAGTGCTACCTAGGTATGTGTGAAGGTAGCATATCAAAATCCTGCGACAAGAGCAAGCATTATTTCTGTAGTTGACATTTTAATAAAACTGCAGCACAAATACTTCTTGACTATCTGTTTGACTTTTCTATACGTTTATGGGTCAATAATCAAAACAATATTGTACCATATCGTATAGGTAACTAAATAAGATGTATTTCAGCAAGGAAATCATCTGGAACTCTTTGTCATTTTGCCAAATGAAAGTATGATGAAAGTTCATTGTTTGTGTCATCTGAATGTGTCTCGCGCGGCATTCGCCTGCGTGACCTTTTGCCTACGAGGCGCCACCGACATTCCTTCATCTTCAAAACCCTTTGAGAACCATTTGGAAGGTAGAATTAGTAACGTACCTAAACAGTGACGAAATCTGCCACATTTTTCCTTAATAAGTGAGTTTCTAATTTTTATCGCCATTTCCATGTCAGCCTGCCATGCTCTTGATTTGTTGCCTTCTATGAAATTCTATAGTAAGTTTTCTCAAACATGCTTGGAAATTTGAGCATTATTTTGACAACCTTCTTCGAGATAAATCGAAATTGCTGTACTGGGGGCCAATTCTCGGTTTTAGAGATGGTGTCGAACTCGAGAAAAATTTCTAATGACGTCATTTTTTCGAGAAATTTTAAAAGTTGCTATTCTGGGGATGTCGAATTCGACATTTGTCGAAGGCTAACGTTAGAGTTCATGTCGAGTGCCTCTGAGCAGTAGAGATGTCATGTCGATTATATAGATACGTCATTTCTGAGTGAATTTGTTGAGTTTTGGATTGTACACTGTGTTTTCTTTTCTTTAGTTTTTAAATAAAATACGGCTTGGCATCTCATACTGGGAATTCGATTTATACTCTTTGATTTGTGCATTGTGTTTTCTTGAAACAACGAGGTCGTCGTTTCAAGAAAACAAGAGTCAACGACAAGAGTCTGTCTGCGCGAAGGTTCGCGCAGACAGACTCTGTAATTTGTGTACCTACGATTGGACTTGAAACCACTGAAAGATGGAGTTTATTAGCATTTTTATCTCGGAGTTGTTGGAAAGTGGCGAGCAACTGGCCAATACACGGCGACAACAGCTATCCCGCCGTCGACATTTACGACTTGAGCAAAACAGAAGTCATTAAAAACTTCAGACTAAATAAAGATTTAATAAGGGTTCTAATACTTAGATCTATTGACTCGTGTAATTCAGGATACCACTAAAATAGACCTGAAAACGAAGGTAAATAATTGTTTGCTTCATAATTTTATTAGTCACTGATGACACAGTCAGCTGTCAAACTGATTATTTTTACACTAAACGTTTCGTTTTACTTTGGCTTTGCACGGGACTTATTCAAATTTAATATATTAATTATGTCCTAATTTTAAGTGTATCTCATAATTATGTTCACTTGTTTGTTTGTGAAACCAATAAATACTTTTTCTTCCTTTCTTTCTTTCTTTTATACTTAAATAATTAGGTTTAGTCAGCGTTTTAAAACAAAATCATTCATTCACTCATAGCTACCTAAAACGGAACGCGCGATTCTTCGTAATGGTAACATTAGCTTCACTCGACTCGAAATTTTCGTGACATTTATTTCTATTTTGACTGAGAATACGGAATTCTGCTCAATTCGAATTTTTTTGGTAGAGATAGAGATATTTTTGATAGACATAGAGATAGACTTACGAACTCGAACTCGAGATAAATGTCGAAAATCGAGAATTGGCCCCCTTGCCGGCAAAAGTTGTATGAAAATCCATATCTGTCGTGTTTAGCGGCCAAATAAATTACATACTAAACTCATATGATCTGTCGTGTTATTTAAAAATGGAACGATCTTTTACTCTGAACCATAGCAACCAAGGAGGTGACTTATTAAAGGTTTTATTTAAATTTCGAATTGGCTGAACTCTTCAACGCGTGAAAAATTATTGTTGTATGTGATTTTGAAAAGTAAATTGTATTTAATTTCCTCTCATTATTTGAGAAAAGTACTATACAAGCCTTGGCCACAACTAGGCATTGATGGACTTACGTATGTGTTTACACGTTCGTCCATCAATGCCTCTGTTGCTGGCCGCTGCAGTAATGTACTATACTTTTGCGTATGATATTTAAAAACGGAAAGTCGTTAATTGCCGCTGCATTGTTGGCTGTAAGCCACCTAAAGTCATTAAAATAAATTAAAATCATGTCACCTGTCTGGACTAGTCCAATTCCAGCTTTCCAATCCCCGATTTGCATAAGAACGCAGTAGGTAGGGGTATTTTTTACGCTCATAAAAATATAGGAAGTGCACCGTCATCGACTCTTAGGTATGTCGATGTGGCCCTGAGTACTAAATAACAGATTTTTGCCAAGCATTGTGAGGTTTATTCTGAGAACGAGTAGTGCCGAATTCAGAATGTCATGGAGTGAAAGGATTCGGTTCAATACGTCTGGAATGTCAGTGTCTGAGTCTAGCTATTGTCTTTAAAGAGTACCTATAGATATAAATGTTTTGAGGAATTTGTTCGGTGGCATTTGTGTAGATAGTAAATAAGAATATGGTACTTATGATAAAGAAGTTTACAAGTCCGTCAAAGTCAAAGTCAAAATTATTTATTTGCAACAAATGTGGTATACAAGATGGTAAAATTATAATTATGTAGTGCAATGACACATTTCGCCATAGAGTTGGCATGCAAACATTAATGGTAATGATGCTTGGTTCAGAACATCAGAACACAGTAACTGTGAAACAAGCAATAAATTAGGTATAACTAAGTGTATTTCTTAGTTTAACATACTCATAAAATACGCATAAAATAAATTTTGCATTTTAGAAAATAAACAAACAAACCGTGATTAGACCTGTCGTACTGTTTGCATCGGAATGCTGTGCTTTGAGGAAGAGGGGCTGCACGAAAGAGATTACATGTAGGGGAGATGAATGTTGTGTGGTATAACAATAATGGGTAGATTAAATTAGAGAAAATTTGAAAGTTGCTGCCGTTACAGAAAAGTTGAAAGGGAATCGATTGTCTTGGAATGGGCATGTGATGAGACGGACGTATCGTATGAGATTAAATGTATATTTTGATGGATGGGGATGGAGAACATAATTAGTATGACCAGTAGTTGACAAAAAAAATCTAATTAGTCCGCCAGATAGATTTCCAAAAAATATTGGACACGTATTTTTTCTTTTTGCACGTAAACCAAAAATGAAGACGATACAGTGACTGTACTGACAGTAACTGACAGACTAAACGGAATCATATTATTTTACCCAGGACACATCCCTATTAAATATTCATGAAAGAGGTTACAATACAGTTAGTTACCTACGCACGGACGGAAATTACGCTGAACCATTGGCGGCGTCTAATTGGAATAAGCAGCAAGAGGACGTCGTTAAAATGGTGCACTAGTTATTAAATTGTAATTTAAATTATATCAAGCCTACCATTATTCATAATCCCCTCCTATCAGCCAACGAACCTAGTCTTCTATCTCCAACTACTCAACTACAGCACTAACAATAGAGATTGCGTAAACAAATCTTAGTTACTCAGTCCCGATGGACCGGTCTGACCGCTCTTTATTTCATGGAAGCAGTTACCTCTACTCAGAACAATTGCAATTAATAATATCATTTATCCGTCTCTTTGACACGCACTTAATTTTAAAACTAGTTCTTTAAGTATTTTCTCTTGACAACTTGCGTATTCACCGATTATAAATTATAGTAGTAATAAATGAATCATCCTGGGATTTTATAGAATACTAGCTTATGCCCGTGGCTTCACCAGCGTGGAGTTCAGTAATTGTCCCACGAGAATATACTACTGGGATAAAAGTGTTGTGTGCCGGGCGCGTATTCACGTGTATCTTTTTGCAGGCTTGAGGTACAGGTACTGCATCTTGCATCCAGACCTGGATCTTTTTCGCGGAATTGATTGGAACATTTAATCTACCCAATATGTTCATCAATTATTCGCTTGCCCTTGTCCAGTGTATGTACATACCCAAACTTAGTGATATTTCATGTTTCCCTTTGATGCACTTTATATCAACGATACTTTCGGTAGTTACATTTTACTTTATCTTAGCGAGGTCAAAGGTATCCGTATTATCAGATTTTATGATCAGAATGGATCACGATCCAAAGGCATACCATAGCGTGACGTTGCTATTGTACAACAGTTTTCTACAAGCTTATCAGGATCATTTAAATTATGAATCTGGTTCGCACCAGTGACAAATGCTCTGGTAGCCAGTGTTCCGTCTCGAGATCTCGACTTATGAATAACAAATGTAATCTAATATTTATATCAACACGTTAAAGAAACAATTTTGATCCGGTAGCGAATTGATCGGAATAGCTCGAGGCCTATTGTGCGTAATTCTTTATAAGGTATGACAGCTAATAGACCAAGAGCTGGTAATGTATATGGGAAGGTATTTTTAAGCGCTTGGGGCTTTATTTGTCCCTTTATTGTACCTGTGCTGGGCTGAGCTATGTTTTTGTAGGTACTCATTATTGATTCCCTGAATTAATTACTCAATTGGAAAATGTCCAACTTGTACAATTTCTGTTATAAGACTAAAATAGGCCCTTGAAGTCTAATTTACACTTTGTTCGCATCTTCAGCTGTTGGCCGCATTAATTATTACGCCAAGATGAATACAATGCCCCGTTAACATAGTAAGTAAATCAGTAGTTCTCTCATTATTTGCATGGCACTCTGGTTACAAGAGATATAGCAGTTAACTCTACATTTTATATACAGTATGTTCCCTCGCAGTATAAAAGCTTTCCACTTGATTAGAAATAATAATTTTTTTTTTGTTCCTCCGCCTTGGGGATCGCGGAAGGCTCTGTCAGAAACAAACCAATAAAAAAACCATCAAAAAACCCAAACCAAACAACCAATAAATACATATTCTTTCTTTCTTTGTTTGTTACAGACTCTACAGACTAAAAACCAGCCCGGTGTTGCCTTCCCGCACTTGGTTTAAGAATCATGGGAACTAGCGCAACTTCCACCAGTACCGGCTAGTGTCGGAGGCTAAAAGTAATCGTAAGGTAACCTGAACTCCCGTCGGGGCTGCGGGTTGTTCGAAAGAGATACCGCGGCCTCGACACAAAGGGCTAAAAAGGAACATGGGAGGTTTTTAGTCAGTAGAAGTCTGACACTCCCTACCGCTCTGCCCAGAGCGGGAGGAGTCATTTGATGATTTACCACATTCCAAAAAAAAGGTAACCTCGACTCATATTTTCTTTTTTTTTTGTTGCTTTGCTTGTCCCACTGCTGAAGCCACTCTTCTCCTGCGCCACTTCAAACCGAGTTCATATTCACACGCTCATTTTAAATCCAAGCCAACCAAAGTTACTCAACATCAAAGCAGCCACTGAATTTGCTTTGTTCGTGTCACCTTTCGAATCAGGTGTCACCCAGCAGGTGACCGCACTAAAATGGCTTGTAATTGTTATTTAATCTTGATCTAAACATAATTTATTGGTTCAATTCACGTGTAACATAGGGTTGTCGAAAGAACAGAATAGAATAGAAGAGTTTTCCACTTGAACTCGTTTTGTCAGCAGTCATTTTCTGTATAGGCTAAGTGAAAAAAAACAACATTTGATGAAGTCAACTGGCACTTAGTTCATTGCCGGAAACGGGTGGTTTCATACAAAAAAGCAAAATTAAAAATTTTGAAAAAACCCACGACTGTTAAAAATTAATTGAAAAAAGGATAAAATAACATAAAACACCCACCTTAAAAAAACCCAAGAATGTCCGTCGGGGGCTGCCATTAAATGAACTAGTTTTGCAATGTTCAGCTCCCGACGGACATTCTTAGGTTTTTTTTTTTATTTTAAACTTTTTACTTTTATATTCATTTTTTTATCTAAGAACATGCACCAATCAAACCCGAACCCATAACTGAAAACTGCATCAAAATCGGACTAGTAGTTTTGGAGAAAAATGGCAACATGTATTTGCACAAACACACAAACAAACAACTCACCCCAAACGCATATAGGTACCGTCTCCATTCCGTCGTGGGTAAATAAAAAAACGTTTTGCAAAACAAACCCACTTACAAAAAATAATTAAAAAAATCTTTCGGAAATCGATGACTTTGCTTGTATTATTGACTTTTACCCACCGTCTTCCGAAAGTAAAGAAGGAAGTGTCATACTTTTACTCACAAAACTCATGCCTGTTCCTCCCATAACACCATTTGCATTCCAGGGCCGCGGTGACTCTTTCGAATAAGTTCCACAACCCGGGCAGGTACATTTTCATCATCAAACAATTTAAAGTTCGGAAACGGTGTAATGATAGTAGGTGAACACATAGTATAGGAACATTCAGTTGTATTAAACTTTCCCTAGAGGGAAAACAGGCGTGGCATTATTTTTTGTTAGCTACTTCTCTAAGCTTTCATTTTCTCCATTAATTTTCTCCTTCAAGGTCTAGATGAAAATCAACATAAAGACAGAAAGAAAAATGATTTATTGGTTTCCCACAGGACAAAAACAAATTGACAAAAAATTACAGGTAAACAAAGTAAACATGTAAATAATACTTAAAATTAGGACATACATTCATTAAATTTAAATTTAAATTGTAGCCAATTTAAATTAATCCCGTGCGAAGCCAAAGGGCCACTATCTCAGCATGGTGCTGTAAAATTTATGACAAATGTCACAGCGCTGGTATTCACAACATCATCCTACCAAGGAGGCTAAAACCAAAATAATCACTTAATCATTTTCAGGCAGCCCTGGTTTGCTCCCGGTCGGCAACGAAACAGTCATGTCATGATCTCACGACATTAGGCCGACGTTAATTATGACAGATAGTAGCTGCATTCACTACTGACCACAGATATTATAATACTTTACTGACTATTACTAATTCTGCACACCTTGTATGGACACACATTTCAACTTAGATACTGAAAGGTTTAGACTTGAAGATTAAAAGCTGCTTACTGACTCAGTAAAGGTAAGTCAACCTGTTTTGTGATTTATTACTAACTAGCTGATTCCCGCGGCTTCACCCGCGTGGATGTCGTTCAAATTGTATACTAAAACCTTCCTCTTGAATCACTCTATCTATTAAAAAAAACCGCATCAAAATCCGTTGCGTAGTTTTAAAGATTTAAGCATACAGACAAACAGACAAAAATAGCGACTTTGTTTTATACTATGTAAGGATTGGAGCAATTTGTAGCCAGTCTTGTTACTAGATTAGTTAAATGTAGAAGACCACCAAGCTATGCAATGTTTAGGGCAAAGACGGACTGAAGAATAAAGTATGTCTCATCATCATTCTCTTGCCATTATCCCAATTCAGTTGGGGTCGGCGCAGTATGTGTTTCTCGTCAACTCATGAGACACCTCCTTTTTTGCCATATCATTCTTAATACAGTCCATTCATCGTTTCTTTGGTCTTCCTCTACTTTAATACGCATCCACATACCTACGTACTCAAAAATTTCGTCACGACATTTTCCTCATTCCTCACAACCGATTTCCACACAACTTTTCAGTCACCGGCGCTGCTTTCAGACTTTCTCTTATGTACCCATTTCTTATTTTATCTATTCGCGTAACACCATACATCCTCATAAGCATTCTTATCTCAGTCACATGCAAAAGACTTTCATTCAACCCTTTTGTGGCCCAACTTTCTAATCCATGCAAGATAGCAGGTCTACGTAAAGTACGTCTACACTAATTAATATTAAAAAGAGGTTATGTTAGTAAATGTAATCTTTGTAACTATTGAGCCGATTATAAAAATTCCGAGGGGTGGGCAATGATAGTATCGAACTAATAAATCTACGCCACAGTTCGTGTCGTAGTCGCTTTAGATGGTCTACTTTCAGCTACGGTAAAAGCGTTCATAATTTTAAGATTCTAAATATTTGATGTACAAATATCTATTGTTATTTGTTGAAGAAAAAACATATTGGACCAATCCCATGTGACATGGAACAAAGAGCAGGAAGATAACGATGAAATAACTTTGTTGTTTTGTCTCATATTATTAACTGACATGAATGGTTGTTGTCACATTGGTCAATCACTCACGACGCCTGACATGAAATAGGACAAGAGATTTAAAAACCAGAATTTCTGGAACCAAAAGTAAAGTAGAGAATCTTTTGTGGTAATTGAGCCGACATCGACTTTTTTGCCATGAAGGCTGGAGGTCTGCAGGAGTCTACAAATTGCCCAAAGACATGCACTTTTATAGACCTAACTCATTTAACATTGATTTGAACAGAAAAAGATGACCATTACACTAGTGTCTAGTCTAGAGTATCTTGCCAAAATGCTAAATAAATTCCTATAGCACCAGTTCGATAAACCATGCGAGTCAATGTGTCATAAATATCAATTTGTGTGTGCATGCCTTTATGTATGGGTGCGCGTGAGCACTTAATCACACATAATTGCATACAAATGAACGTCTTAAACCGGCAGTGAAAATACCCTTATGTATAATTAATTACAATTTATATTGACATACCACAGTGAGTTGTATTGTTATAGGATATTATAATGTTAACTAACCGACAGTTTATCAAAGAATCGTGACTGTAATATTTAACCCTCCCACCGAAACTTGACCACTCAACACTAATTAAGAATTGTTGACTTACTTTTAATTTTCTATGCATAGGTATTAGACTAGTGATTTGATCAGTCACGGAATTTATGTACGGAACTCTGTGACTGACAGACAATACAAAGCCTAGAGACGTGAAATATGTGGCACTACAAAAGTTTTTGCCACAAAACGAATTAAGTTATTCTGGGGTTGAAGCTTTTTTTTTGAGCGGATGTAATATGGTTTATGGTTTAAGAAATTTATTTCGCTCAAAAAGAATACAATTATTCACTTCTATGAGGAAAAACATAATAATTTAGATACAATAAATTATAAGCGGCGGTTGCGCTTTGTTGTGGCAAACTAAATTAAGTAATAAAATAACAAACTAGAATCAATCACTAAGAACGGCAAAAAACAACAATTTATCTAGTAGCTAGGTGGTGCTTTAATAGCCTTTTAAAAGTTGGAAGGGATTTCGACTCCTTGATAGCTTTAGGTATTGAGTTATAAAGTTCAGCCCCCTCATATACGACAGTCTTTCTACCGTAATTTATTTTTAATATCATCAAATAACCCCTCCCGCTCTTGGGCAGAGCGAAAGGGAGTGTCAGACTTCTACTGACTAAAAACCTACCATGTTCCTTCTTAGTCCTTTATATCGAGGCCGCGGTATCTTTGTGTAACCAACCCGCAGCCACGACGGGCTGGGGTTGAAGCTTGAAAGACATAAAAAACAGCACGGCCGCCCCTTAAAAATGTGGATCTAATGGAGCTTGCACACCAATCCATGTCAACGGAACGCGTCCGAAAGTTTCCGACATGCGGCTTTGGTTTGTAGGCTCTCTAGATTAGTCTAGATACACCTCAAAGTACTGTATTGAACCATTTTGACTGACAACTTTAAGAAGCAGTTCTACGAGTGATAGATAGTGATGGGCATAGTATGGTCTGAACATGTTTTTTTTCAGTTAAATATTGCTTGTACATTAGGTACCGGTAGTGTTCAATTAGGTAGTCGAGTACATTCCAACGGAGACAGGCGGCCGGCAAATGTGCGGTCAACGTGCCCCGCCCTCACAATAAGGCGCTACCGACTTCTGTTAAGGCACAGTTGTCAATATCATGCGGGTAAATAGATTGCAAATTCAAACTTCTGCTAATACAACCATAAAAAGAGCAAAATTATATCTATCTGGAAAAATGTATCGTACTGTAGCAAGTTTCAATATAACTATCTACCTCTTACATTCAATCACGTAGTCAGTCACTCAAAATGCACTGTGTGTTCGTTTATCCCGCCCTCGAACGTAGTACATTCGCAGAGGAAAACACATATTAAATCACTTTCGAAATTCAACTTCATCCGTGATAATTGACAAACAAACTTAGCACAATGACAACATCCGTAAAAATACGTCTCATATCTGTCCAGCATACTTTTAAGAAAACAAAATCGAATCAAAAGCAGGCCCAAATATCAATAAAAAATAAAACATTTTGGAAAAAAATTACCAACAAAATGTTTGCGATAGCATTTTGAGATTGCGTTTTAAAGCTCTCACTGCTTTTATTGTTACAGAATATTGACATTGAGAGCTCTTGCGGTAAATTCGTGCTTTAATGAATACACTGCACCTTAACACTGCCCGGCCGGTAATACAGGCGACAACCGTGACATATTGCCGTCACTAAGTTTTATTGAGCTCTTATTATAAACCAATAATAAAATAATTACCATAATCACAGCCGGATACAACACATTGTCGTGGACATAGGCTTAAAGTACTTTAAAGTTTTATTGCTTAATTCGTTTAGCTGTCGTAAAAAGACATTTCTGATAAAATCTAGGATGCAAAAGAGGGATTGATTGGGATACTCAGAAAGCACATTAAATTAAGTCGTTGGTCTCGGTTGTCACTACACTTGTCACTTGTAGATCTTTGACAGTCGTTACAGGTAGTCAGTGACCCGAAAATCTGACAACCAGACTTACCAAGGGGCACAGTCTTACCAAAGGGTACAGTATTACCCAGGACTCTCTGAATTGTGGAGGTCAGATTTACAGCCGCTCCATGTAAAAAACTGATACCTACGTACTTAGCTGCACCTGGTAGGACTGGAAGCCACAGCCTACACACCACAAAGATGTGCAGTTTACTCCATGAATTGCTGCAAGGAGAATTAAAACGATTTCTTGTTGAAACTATTATAGATTTACATAAAAGTTTAAAATGACAGTTTAATATGCAACTAGTGTAAATTATGAATAGTCGCCTTCACTCCCAACACATTCGAAGTTCCGTATGGAATTACCACGATTTTAATTTATTGTTTACATTATGTATAGGGTTTTCTTACTCCATTTTCCATAAACGTGTCAATCATTCACACCTGGATATGGGCCTAATTAAATATATATCGCAACATCCGTTCAACTAATTTCGGAAAAACCGTTCAACAATGTTGGTTGTTGCAAAACTAAATTAAACAGAAAAGCATAAAAAACGAGAAAGTAAAACATAATTTTGACTTCCCTCCATATCAAGTAGTAGACGTTTATAACTGGGTGAGCATATTATATGCCACCATGAATCATCATCATCATCATTAGCCTATTAATATTCCCACTGCTGGGACACAGGCCTCCTCTCTTTGAGAGCGAATAGGCTATAATCTACCACACGGGCCTAGTGCAGATTGGTAGATGTCACAAGTTTCGAATTTTCGATTCTAGGCATGCCGGTTTTCTCACGATGCCGATGTTTTCCTTCACCGTTTTTGAGAGCAGTGGCTATGAAATAAATTACACAAAGTTAATTACACGCGAGCAGCGGTGGCCCAGTGGTGGCGGCCCCGACTTACGAACAGTAGGTCGTGGGTTCGAACCCAGGCAGGCACATTACTTTGTGTAATTTATTTCATCACCGCTGCTCTCAAAACGGTGAAGGAAAACATCGTGAGGAAACCGGCATGTCTTAGAACCAAAAAATTCGAAGACATGTGACATCTACCAATCCGCACTGGGCCCGCGTGGTAGATTATAGCTCATTCCCTCTCAAAAGAGAGGAGACCTGTGTCCCAGCAGTGGGAACATTAATAGGCTGTTGATGATGATGATGATGATGAATTACACGCGTACCACGAGGGCTGGTCCGAGGCGACACAGAAAAAAAGCTCTTGGAAGGAATTGGAGGAAGCCTTTGCCCAGCAGTGGGACAGTGCAGGCTAATAAAAAAAATGCGCCTGCCTGGAATCGAACCCATAACTTACTGTTCGTAAGTCGGGTACACCACCACTGGGCCACCACTGCTCCACCATGAATACCCATTACGATTCCTGCCTGTTTATACAACTGGCTCCAAAATTACGTCTGCATTACCGTTGCCCCCATGTCACTTCACACTTTCGATGATATCGTAGGAGACTTCAACCCGTCCACCGTTAAATCTACTAAGAACAGTAAATTCATAAGCTCTATGAAAATCAACTTAACCCGCCGTTTATGTAAAATCGTGGTATCCGGTTCGATAAAAACGGACATGCAAAGAGAAAACCCGATAGACGGAAGTAAGGAATTCCCAGCTACGAATGTTTCGTATTTACTAGACCATAACAAAGGATATAAGCAAACCTTCCACAAACAAACAAAAAATAATAAAGTCGGGTTTGCGTCATAGCTATGACGTGCTATGCCATTTAATTCGTAGTTATTTAATACAAACATTTATCTCCTACCTGATGTTAAATAAAGATAAGGTTGATGACGAAGCACGTACCTGTTTAAAAACTCTAAAGTCATTGGAATAGAAACCTTGAAGACAATTTACTTTTTCACAACTGGTATGACTTAGTGTGAAAACCAGTGATTTCCAGGATATACGTCAAAATCAACATACACATAAGATCACGCCTGTTATACCTGCAGGGTTAAGCAGAGGTGTACCTCATTAGTACACCCACAATTCGTCAGATATGTTAAAATCCCATGTAATGGGGGGTGAGCCCATTGCTAAACCAGGCACAAATGCAGACTCCGCGGCTGTTACTGAGAAATTCCTGATGGAAAAATCAAATAACACTTTGCCCAACCTGGGTATCCAAAACAGGACCTTATGCACAGAAGTCGCACTTGCGACCACTGGGTCAACGAAATAGTCTGGTATGACTTAATGTGACTGTCCAGGGATGCGTTAAAATAGCAGGAATTATAAGGATGTGGGAGACCCGACGCAACAAAGCTGGACACATGTGCTGGGAAGGCAGACTATCAAAAAAAGGAAAGTTGAAGAGAGAGAGAGAGAGAGGGAGACCCAAGGTCACGTAAGGTTGTATAAGTCCTGAATTTAAGCTCCTGCCATTACTATTGCTTGCACATTACAGGAGCTGATGGACGCCGCTGAAAGTGCCAAACTCATCACCAAGTTTTGGGCTGACATCAACACGCCAAGAAGAAAACAATCCGATGTGACATTGTATTAGGTTTTGAACCTTATGCAGGTGTACCTAAGTAAGCTTACTTATCACAATTCAATTGTACCAGCGACTACTTCTGCCGCGCTAATTAGAAACGCAGTAAAGAAGGTTTTTTGGAAAATTGAGTTACTTATAGATTCTAAATCCTCGTAATGAGCTCTATGTAGTGATTTGATCCTTATTTTGATAGCTGTTCTTGAAGTTGTATTTTTATTATGCAAAAACGCAGCATGTTTCCTGCTGACAATTAAATTACTAAGCACAACTGCAGTAAGACACATTACTGCTCTTTGCCTTACAGTATTTGTATAAACTTATTTTTTTCTACTAGTAAAAAACGCAGTAAGAAACACTTGCTGCTTTTATGATTTGTAAATTATGTTTATTCTTCCACGCGCGCCTCAAAGAGATGTCAGCAATATGGAAGGGGCAAGGGCCTGTCGGGGCTGTGGATTATCGAAAGGTTAACGCGGCTCCGACACAAGGGCGAAGAAGGAACATGGGTTTGGTTTTTAGTCAGTAGAAGTCTGACACTCCCCTTCGCTCTGCCCAAGAGCGGGGGGGGTTATTCGATGATTTTCCACCCACCAAAAAAAAAAAAGGGGTATAAAGGCGACAACTAAATCAGCCCTAATTGATAAGCTTTTAAATCTAATGCCCGATACAAGGAAGAAATTTTGGCTGAATTTGCCCGTAAATAATAATAATGAAACTGATATCGAAGAGGCCTGATAGTTCTATAATACTTTTTAAATATTTGAATGGTTTTGTTAAAGTTTTTTTTAGTATTAGTAGTCTTATAGATCTTTTTAATGATAAGTTCTCAGACGTGCGAATAATTCTAACACTGACTGATCTCCGTATTTGCCTTAAACATAAATCACTAATTAGCTGTGATTAAGATAATTAAAATTTTAATTTTCGAAACAAAGAAGGAAGTTTGGTTGAAGTTGATTAATGAAACTGATCTTAAATAAGTGTGACCTATTTTATATTAATATTCCTAGATTTTGTAAAAACTCAAGATATTGTTACTAGATTTCATTATTTCACTGTAATTAGTGATAATTATAAGTCCTTGTTACTATAAGTAATATTAATCTATGATTTTGATCTCAACATAATGCACTATAATACTGGGCTGTAGTTATAATAATTATTAGTTTTAAGTTTTATTTGGTTCTTCTAATAAAAATACATTAAAATAGTTGTACTATTTATTTCTACTTGATATTTAATGGGTATAACCTAGTTATTGTGGTTTTTTACGTGTATACACTAATTTCAAAGCTAATAGTCACTCTTTAACTGCGGTTATGGTTTGTAGTCAGGCTAAGCACAACTATATGAAAATATTTTATTACTAATAATAAAGGCAGTAACTGTCTGTGATTAAGATAATTTCAATATTATGTTTTATTTGCTATTTAAAATAACGTAATTAATTAAATATACGTTGTTTTATTTAATTAAGAAGTGGTTAGGATGAATATAACCAAGTAATTCACATCTAAATACTATTTTTAACAGCTATAAGTCACTATTGCACTGCGTTTATAGTTTGTAGTCGGAGTGATAATAATAATTGAATAAAATAAAATAAACGCAGTAAACTGGGTTTGCTAGTAGAAAGTGCAGTAACTCCAAACTTACTGCTGTTACAGCTTGTAATAGTGGAGTTAGTTTCGAAGACCCTGCTAAGCATAAATAGTTTTTATTTATTTAAATTAGTTGTATTAAACATATAGAGAATTGGGTTTGTTCATAAGAAACAGTGCATATTCAGCTATACGTGTAAATCAAAACATATTTGAAAACTTTCAAAATTACATCTAAAACAACAAAATAAAAGTAAATTTTTTTTAGCGCCATTTACTCGAAACTACGAATAACCTCCTTACTGCACTTCTAATTAGCGCGGCAGACTTACACAAGATAATTTTTACTGCATTCTTTAACCAGAAACCTTGGTACACCTATGCATTCATGAGTCAACGTGCCTTACTCAACTAATTCTTTTGAACTCCCTTGTTCGATCTCCCTTGTCACAAGGAAGGTCGTTTTTGTATGAATCATTCCATTTTGAAATGTTGTTCAATTAGGTACTTAAAATATATTGAATAGGTAAACGTAATTTTTTTTCCAGATTCGGAAGCATTACGGAATAGGTGACCACACTATTTTGATAGGATGACCCTTTAGATCCACCATTTTACAGGATCACCTCAAACGCGAGTTTTATAATGCGTAAAAGTATATGATTCACTGCAGTAATCAAAATCAAAAAAATATATATTATTCTTCAGGATATATGCTAGTGACATAGTGTTGTGAAAACATAATACAACTAACTTTGTTCGATAGAAAAAAATCGCGAAGATACCTCTAAAAATTTCTTTTAACGAGTAAAAACCATACTAAAATACATGTCATCGTTCTGATTTGTTTGCCAATTAATTTTAAAAGCAACATACTAAAATCATAGTGTTTTACTTTTTTAGTCCAATCAATAGTTTTTTTGTAAATCGCAAAATACCACTAATTTCGCACTATTCGGCCGCAGCGAAAGACGTAACAACCGCTTTGTAGTGCAAGCTGATTAGAACTTTATTATAACAGTATTTAAAGCGAAGTTTGAACCACCACAAATAGGGTTGCTAATCTGAGGTAGCATACGCTCTTAACGCCATTCACGGACCAACTTAGGCAAGCACGGCTTAACCTAAACATTGACCCGAGCGGCACTTACTATTTCTTTCTAGTTAGTGTCCAATGAAGCAAATTATTTCTCGTGTATCAGTGTGAGTGTCATTTTAAATCAATCGCAAACTTATGAAAGACAGGAGACAAAACAGTAGTAGTGATAAACTCAGTTTTGGGGTAGATTCCCAATGCAGTATTTAAAACGATTTTGAATTCAAAGAGTATGGAAATAGATTGCATTATCCAATGATTAATTTAATCGTGAGGGTCCTGTCCGCACGCGACACTCGTGTGTCTAGCAAACAAAGAATTTTTATTTACACGAGGTTTTTCCAAAGTCGGGCACTGCTACAGTTTACGGATGTTACGACTGGTCACTTGGCAGACAGGGTTGTCGGTACAGTTTTTTTAAGTCTACTATGTTAGTTTCTCATGTGACCTATAATATTTTTCAACGGCTAAAATTACGAAATATCATACTCACCATCTTCCTGCCCTTGTCCCATTCTATTTGGGGTCGGCGCAACACGTTTTCTTCTTCCCAAATGTCCTTTCTTTGGTATTGTTCGTCGTGATGTTGAGCTCCTTGAGTTATAAGTCGAGCTCCACGATAACTGACAAATGCTTGCACTGACTGGACGGGTCCACTCAAATCTGTGTGGTGCTTTCTTCAAAAGACCATCTCAGACAGTAATCTCCATAGTCTTCATGTGTGTATTATACCAAGATTATGTCTGTACCTTGAACATATTGTAAACCCAAACGATTTTAAAAGAGTGTCCATGAAGTTTCTTGCCATTCTTCTCATGAGACCAACGCTTTGGAATGGGCAACTACAGTACACTCACGAGTTATTATGCCTTGTGACTGGGACTGTAGCTTAGTTAATTTAGCTTCATTAGTTTAGTAGTTTACTGCCGCACTCGGAGAGCTTCAGTATGGTTGCTTGGGCCGTCGCTTGGTAAAGGTTTTTGGCAGTTTTGTTATAGAAAAGTATGTCAGGCCTTTGCTGGGTGGCGGCTTGAGTAATCGTTGGATATCTCTGAGTGCCGCAGTTAGTTTATTTCGAATATTCAAAAGTGCGCCTGTAATTGACCTACTTGAAATAAATATTTTGATTTTGATTTTTTGATTTCCATTCAAATTTCCATTTGTCGGACGTCACGGCATCATTTACTTTTTTCTCTTTCCATTCATCACACAATCTATTCATTTTTTCTTTAGCCTTCTTCTCCCTCTCCATCCATCACTTTTTTAGTCACAAGCGTTTCATTCATCCCTCGTAATTACATGTCCATTCCAGGATAGACAAAAAATCATGCTAAGTTTCTAAAATCTTTCATTAGTGCTCACCAACATTTCCTTCTTTAACTTGTAGAAGGAAATGTTGGGTAAAATTTCTTGTCCTTGCGTTGTCAGTGAGTTAATCAACACCACCAGCAAACAGGCAGAATTAGGATATTCTTTTATGGTTGTGGTTTAAAACAAAAAACAAAAGCCATTTTGGGAGCATTTTATTATCACTACTACAGTGTAAAGATTATATTATTATAGATTGTGACATAATCCTAAAACGAGACAAGCGATGATTCATTTGATTTGTCACTATTACAAAATAAACGTGGGTATTTCTCGTTAATTCCTATAAAGTCAACGTTGCCATAAATTATATCAAGATTAGAATAAATACTTAAACAGCTGATTAAAGCTCAGTTTTGAGGTCCTCATATAGAAAGTTCTTCACAAAAATCCTCATAAGTTTTGAATGTTTTACAAAACTTCTTGGGCCCAGATGATTTCACCTTTTTAGATTCTAGGCTGACCTTGATGGAGTCAGGTCTTTCTTAACTAAGTGTTAAGAAACAACATGTGTCAAGTCATAATTATATATAGAATCCATTCCACTTTTGCGTAAATAGCAAAACATCACACCTACAATCCCTGAAAGGTTAGGCAGAAGTGCAGCCCACATTAGTCGTCAATTATATTTGAGGCTTATAAAATTGTAAGTCAAGTCTATTGCTATCAACTGGACACGAAACCAGACTCTGAGGCTACAATTTTTGCATAAATATGAGTATTAGCTGAAGCTCGGGTCTTCGCCCCCGTGTATGTCGGGACTTAATAAATTTTAATTATATACTAACACCTTCCTCAAGAACCACTCTATCCATTGATGAAAATAGCACGAAAATTGGTGCAGGGGTTTTTGAGTTTATCGAGAACAGACAGACAGACGCGGCGCTCGGTGGTGGACTTTGTTTTATAATATGTAGTGATTAATTGAAAGTGCGATAGGTACGAAGTGACAACCCTAAAATGTTTGAAGATTCAAATGAAATGTATTGCCGTGCTCAAACTCATTACACGGTCTTCTTTTTCTTTTCCTGACAAATAAGATGTGGCCGTAGTGAAAAAATACTATTGCTTATGGATCCGTTAGTGTCAAACTGGAGTACCTAACTATGGACAAAACATAGAGGAACACATACATACAACGCGTGTTACACCTCTGAAGAGAGAATCCTCAAGAGACCTTTTTCGTGAAATGAGCACAAAATATTTTGCATAACATTTAATGTCTAGGCTACTACACTGACAAAATGTTATCCCTAAATATTATTACATGTTACATTTTTAACTCATGCTGCTTATGAGTCCCAGTAGTCAGATAAGTCATTGGCATGAAGTTAATGAACATTTTATACGTTGCTATGCAAGAACACTTTCGGTATTTTATCTACTTAAGTATGTAAAGTCGCCCGCGGGTCACTTGTTATTATTACAATAAACGATTCACCATCTAAACAAAACCAACAGAATTACAGAAGTTTCACATTGAATTTCCAGCCACGAACTGAATAAAAAGTATAAGTACCTCGCGCCACGTAAAAAGAGCGCTGAGCGCAGTGGAGGGCATACTGTTGCGCACGTTATACAGTCGCGTTCTGAAGTACTAGGCTACAGTGACTGTGTTAAGAGTGTAATTGTAATATTGTTAGAATCCTAATTCAAATTTCACTAGCTCCTTAGTACTTTGGAATAAGCTGAAATTTGAAAAAAATAGTCATGTTTGACATAACTGTCAGCGTTCTTTTTACATGGCGCGGCCTATAAGTAATGTTGATGGATAGAGAAATAGAGGAATCAAAAAAGATGAATGGATTGTGTGAGGAGTTATGTGAAAAGAAAAAGAGCAAATGATAGTCTGACGGCTGATAGCAGAGAAATGAAGACAAAAACGAGTTGTGCCAACGCTGACGTTTTGTAAAGACTGTCAAAGATGACACCTATTATCCACGGTCCGACCTTGGCAAGCACTGCTTTACCTTAAAATCGAACCGTACAGCTGCTATTATTTAGCCAATTATAAAATTGTAGGTAAAATGTATATATATTATATATCTATATAAATAAAGAGAGAAGTCCTGACTGACTGACTGACTGACTGATTGACTGACTGACTCATCAACGCCCAGCCCAAACCCTTGGACCTAGAAAGCTGAAATTTTGCACAGAGGTTCCCTTTATTATGTAGACAAGGAATAAGAAAGGATTTTTCGAAATTCAACCCCTAAGGGAGTCAAATAGGGGATGAAAGTTTGTATGGGAAATCGTCATTTTCACGCGGGCGAAGCCGCTGGCAAAAGCTAGTAATTAATAAAGAATCCAAACCCTAACTTTTAAAAACCAATGAAATATTTTGTATTTGGACTTCTGTTTCATTCTATATCACTTTAGCTAACTATTATACCATACTATGCACGGAAACTCAATTAGCTCATATTAGCAATAAAACGGTGCATCTAAGTACATATGTTTAAAACATACAAAAGACTCATAATCGTCTTAGTAATGATAATATTCGTTTCTGTTATTTGATATAACGTAATAAAGTCTAATAAAATATATACTTTTTGATTGTGGAAGATGTTTTCTTTGTTTTGTGAAGACTTAGATTACAAAGATAACGATGAATTTTGATAAAATATCTAATTCTTTACCATTTATGAAATTGTGAGCTTTTTATTTGGCAGCTTTTTTATTTTTATTTATAATTTGATTATTCTTATTCAAACCATAATTTGTTTAGTTTAGGATTCAAGATTTCGTTGATGTCTTTTCTATGGAAAGTAATTTTTTTTACACAAAAATTATTTAATTAAAAATTGGAAGTTTTCTAACCGTTCAAAAAAAGGAGGAGGTTCTCTATTCGATTGGTATTTTTTTAAGTACCTATGTAGGATTGTAGGTACACCGATATCGCCGTCAATTGTAGACCGATTCTCAATTTTCTTTTTTGTATTCGAAAGTGTATTTAGTATGCTTTTATTAACGCTGTAAAAGAAACGAATATCATTTGGTTACAAGAACCCTCTTTGCGGTAGTTAATTTAGGGGTTCGATTTACCCGACTGCTGCCAAGCCCAAAAGGAGGGTTATTTACTCCATACATACATACTCTCATGTCTAGTGAAATAATGATGCAGTTGACTCAGCTTGTACTCTTTTGCAGAAGGACTGCCACATAACCTAGAACCCAACCAACAGTGGGAGAATACCAATATCCATAATACCAAACCGCATAATCCCTTTAAAAAAACGGGGGTATTTCTTGCTCAGTAATTTCCATATCCTATTACAAATGGATCGCGACTAATCACAATTCCCAACCGGAACATGCATACATCATCGGAAGTCGGATGCTGATCTATTCTACTGACCAGTGTCACAGCAGACAGAGGTCTCGAAGTAAAAGGAAAGGAGGTTCGATCAGTGCCCGCGAGATCGCCCGCGCATGCGCACGTGTGACGCTAGCGCCATCTCGTACAACACCCGCCAAAACTTCACTTTTCAAAGTGTGTTCTTAAATTGAAAAAAATCGAACGTGACAGTTAGTTGAAAGTGGACTGGTTGATTCAGTTTTTTTTTTATCGTGATCACTCGAAGGCGTTGGACAATTTAAGGTAAGGCTTATCATAATTGTTTATCGGTCCGGTCAACTTTGTATAAGTAATTAGTATTTTTATTTTGTAATACCGTCTATGAATAATTCTATTGTCACTACATCACCGCGTGTTTCTGCTTTAATTTGAACAAATGCAAAATTATTTGTATATCTATGTATAAACACAACACTGCACGAGGGCCATACATAAATCAATTGCGAAGTTCTGTTCTAAGTTTCAAGGAAATCCATGAAAAATTTAACTGGCAATGTGCTTTAAAGCGACTTTGATAAAGTACAAAATTGGTCGCATTGATTTTTGAGTCTTATTCGCTTGATTTCATAATAAAACGGTGTTGTTATTTAACATGCGTAATGCCTAAATTGACGACAAGTGCTCTTCATGGCTTTACTGTTGTCCTTTCTTAGTTAGTCAGTTGATCGAACTTGGCAGACAAACAAAAGACACAGTTTTTGTCAGGATAGGGTACTTGCAAAGTAAAGTTCACAGTTGAAAAAATATATTTCGATTGGCAAATATCATTACATTCATTACTGTTGCGAACGTAGTGGTTCGATCGCTATTATTTGTGTCCGTGTAATGATTATTTTAAGCATTTTATTTTTAGCCAGGCCATAGCTTAATTGGAACAGCCTTGAGGCTCTGTCGCCAATATTTACGCAAACGCGTCGTCTCTGCGATTCGGTTACAAAGTTAACTAATGACATAACGCAACTACATACTCGTCGATTATTGGATAATATAAAAACTAATAAATGGAAAAAGTTTTTATGCAGATGTTGGGTATTTGCATAATTTTGCTAATTTCTGTCGCCTCTCCAACTTGAAGCTCGATGCTTCGTTAAGTTTTATTTAAGTCTCTCATTTAATGATTTGTCCGATATGGATTCGTCCTTAGTTAGAATAACAGAAAACAGTAAGCTGCAATTACTAAACATGCGGTTTTGGGTTTGATTCGCGGGTCGGTCAAAGTGTTTTTGAGTTTTTACATCTGGGATTTCTCATTTATAGCCACGGAGTCTAGATTTATGTCCGGTTAATGACTATAGGCTCGCCCCCAATTACATGGAACTTAAATATATAACTGAAAAAATGTGGGTGTACTTGTAGGTAAACCTTCCACTAACGGCTAACCCTTCGGGGATTACAGGCGTGATGAATGTTACGTATTTTCGAAGTCCTCAGAAGTGTTCAAATGTTATTTAGTTGTTTTTGTTTATTTTGTGTAAAATAATTACATGCGACAGGAATCCGCGCTTATTCACACAGTATTTTGAACCTAGCAAAGGCTAGGTACATATAAAGATATGTTACGGTTTTTAATATCCTAATCGACATTTTCATTACAATCAATTTTATTACTAATTAAATATCATAAACATGTTTGTCATACATGTTTTTGCGAACCGTTAAGTAATTTAAATTATACGTTTTGGTTTTTATAGGTGTTCTATTTAGCAAAGCAATTACAAGTACGTCATGTATAATTGTATATTTTATCTTTACTATCAATAAAATAAAACCTTGGATGTTTCCCGAACAGCTGATACTGCAGCTACCGTAAATTTTGTTAAATGTGACTCTCTGAAAAGAAAAGTAGAGTATCTGAACCTTTTTTTTTTGGAACATAGGCAGTTGGCAATAAGTCATCATCATCATCAGCCTATTAATGTTCCCACTTCTGGGACAGACGCCTTCACTCTTCGAGAGGGAATGGGCTATAATCTACCACGCGGGCCCAGTGCGGTTTGGTAGATGTCACAAGTCTTCGAATTTTTCGTTCTAAGACATGCCAGTTTCCTCATGATAAGTTTTCCTTCATCGTTTTGAGAGCAGTGGTGATGAAACAAATTACACAAAGTAATGCGCTTGCCTGGGTTCAAACCAACGACTCACTGTTCGTAAGTCGGGGCCGCCACCACTGGCAATAACTATAACAAAGAAAATGATGATAGCTACAGAAGCTTAAAAATGTGTCGCAGCTGTCAACGTAAAAAAAAACTTTTTATACAGTCTAACTAACATTGGGGTAAAAAGCGCTCATTATTCACTAAAGTTATATCATGTATATTTCTGTCGGATAACAAATAAGATAACCTGTAAGGGCGCCCACACATAAACACGATACGACGTCGCGTCGTACAACGATGCGGCGTCGGTCGTTTCACGATATGACGTCGCGTCGTGGTAGTCTACAATGAGCATCGTAAAAAAAAACTAAAAAACCCGACTGAAAAAACTTAAAAGCAAAAAACAAGCACATTTTAAATTTAACAAAACTTGGAAGCAGGCGGGGTTCTATTTTTTTTTCATTTAATATTCTAACGAACCCCGCCTGCTTCCAAGTTTTGTTTAATTTAAAATGTGCTTGTTTTTTGCTTTTAAGTTTTTTCAGTCGGGTTTTTTAGTTTTTTAACTACTTTTTTTATTTCCAACTTTTTAGTTTTTTTGTGTTTGTTCTTCTGTTGATCGAGTAAAATTCTTACTTTTGTGCTTGTGTATAGGATTTGTCTCTTTGAATTTCTTTTAAACATATAAGTGTTATATATTTTTGTAATCTCCTTTTAAAACCCTTTATTTTGATACCCTACTCGATGGTATTGGAAAAAAAATTTTTTTTGAACTCCGCGATTTGGCCCCCAAAATTCGCATTTTTATTTGTTTTTTAATTTTAATGTAGCCTATAACACTCGCGCCATCAAGACAAATGTAACGACGTATATTTCATTCAAATCCCTTCATCCGTTTAGGAGTTATGAGGGAACAAAGAAACGGACATACATACATACACGTCAAACACATAACCCTCCTTTTGGGCTTCGCCGCAGTCGGGTAAAAAAAACACGACATCGTAACGTAATGTGCCACGCACGATACACGGCACGATGCCGTCGATACAGAGGGGTGGTGTTTTAAGTTCATTCCGAAAAATGGACCGCTCTAGACGCATTCTGAAAATAATATTTAAATGTTTTTGAAATTAGAACCCAAATAAATGTTAATTTGTTCATTAAAGTAACAATAAAACTGCGCAGGATTGCATCGTGAGTTTCTAACGTCACGACGTAGAATCCACGTAATCGTCGAATCGTCGTAGATTTCCACGACGCGACGTCGTATCGTGAAACGACGCCGCATAGTTGTACGACGCGACGTCGTATCGTGTTTATGTGTGGGAGCCCTAAGGTTGACCATAGATTTATGCACCAAGGACAGTGAACAAAAAAAACTTACCTATTCGAGAAATTAAATAATAAAAACAACTTTCTTTCCTCATAAAGGACAATGTTTTTCCGCTACAATTTCCACGAAAACTCACATACTGTCACCTCATACAAGGTTAAACACCCGGAATAAATAATAATGATGTATGTATATAATTCTCACTCATTAAAACTTGTTTTAATTGCTTACGGACTTTCGATTTAAGGTCGGAGATAAGAAAAAATTTAAACTATTTCCTGGTTGCAACAAAAAAGCGATCGAAACGTGTGACATGGACTACTCATGTTAATATTCAAGTATAGTAAACCACTTTAAGTGTGCAGTTCATGGTGGCGCTGCCCGTCTAGAAAATTGACATCGATATGTCAAACTTGGTACTTTTATTTTAGTTCTATATTTTCCCACCTGCACAAATAAGTTGGTTGAATTGGTAAGGTTCAAAGCGCCTGTGGACATATGTTGATCTGATTTAAATAATAATGATTAAATCAATCCGTAATTATCATTATTGATTGAAAAGATATGACTTGTTACCATGTAATGTCAATGTCTCGACTTGGTATTTTTTTGAGGAGCGTTTAAATGTATTATTGGTCTTAACTTTCTTTTTTCTGTGACTTTTGTATAGGCAGTTAATATCCTTTTACTTGACGGATATGAGAACAAAGAAATAGTTTCAGATTTATAAAGAGCAAGTTTAATGTTTCATACTTTCCGTAGTAGAGCATACATTTATTAATATGATATAATAAGTTGTTCTGAATATATTTCGGAATGAGAAAAATATCATGCGTAATGTTTTGACCATGAAACAAGAGTATAAGAGTTAAGGGGAAGGTGAAGACCAAAGAAACGGGTGCATTGTGTGAAGGATGATATGGATGGAAAGGCTGTGACTGCTAAGATGACAATTAATAGAGAATTAGAGACGTATGGAAATAAAGTGACAGCGGCGTCGACCTTAAAAGAAAATTGGTTTACCAGTAAAATAGAAAAAAAAGGTGCCTGCTCCCTTAAAGAGTGATAGTTATAGCTGCCCCGTTTTTCCTCGAAAACTAAAACGATTCAATTACTTTTGATATTACTTTAAAAAAAAGAGTATATATCTAGGTTCTATCAATTTATTTTATGTTTTAAATATTTATTATATTATTTTTATAATGTGTCTTTAATGAAGGTCATAAAAATGGGGTAACCTTCTTAAAGGACATTTTTCTTACTTAGCAGTTGCTGAAAAAAAGACATGACAGGGGTGTGTCTACAGCAAAACTTTGTTTTAAGAGAAAAATCAAAACAATCTTTTTGTTTCAGACAAAAATAAGGAATAATATAGGACAAAGGAAAATATTTGTATGGAGAATCGCAGCCTGTTTCCTCCTGCTCCATTTACAAAGAAAAGTGAGTTATTTTGCCATATCGTGGAAAAACACTTCACTTCTGAATTTATTTCGCAAAACACTATTTATAATCTCGACACCTTTTTAAAACAACTCACGTCGTGAACAGTAGTTAACGAGTGAGTGTGACTTAAGTATTGCACACTCATTAACAAAAACCATTAAGAGTGAGGCAACACTGATTGATTGAATCGGGCCATCTCGTATATCTCAGCCTCCTTACTCGAGTGCTGCACAATCGTGGGCTAAAGTGGCCCATTCACTAACCTACATGTTGGGTGAACGATGCAGGTCGTGTTATCATGTAGGATTGTGAATGTGCTTGCAGCAGGCATGATACCTTTTACAACATCATTCTCCTGTCCTTATCCCAATTTATTTGGGGTCGGCGCAACATGTCGTTGGCCTCATCTCTGCCCTTAGGGCAAGATTGAGGTGATTGAGGGCTGTTAATTTTTTAATTACCGAAGAATTTATATGTGGTTCGAAATTATGTACTGTACACGTGGTAACCGTGTATTATTTAGTTTATCTACGTCGTAATTCCTGACAGTTAATTCTGACAGAGTACATAAAATACAGCTACTTGTTACAAGACATTTACATACATATGTAATTGTAATGGACATCGCAGGCAATGTGTATGTAAATGGAATCGTCCGATATAATGTGACACGCGATTCATCTGCCGATAATTTTGAAGATAAATGCCTGAGATTCTGACAACACGCTCCGGAAGGCAAACAGCTGATATCGCTTTTTTTGGAGTATCGCATCGATGTGACAGATATTTTACGTATTTTTTCAAGTATTTATCTTTAAATACATATTATTCAGCATTATTTCAATTTTAAATGTGGTATTTAAAGAGTATGTTATAAACATTAATTGAAATAACTGTTGAAATGAAACTTTTACATGGCGAGCGATTTAAAAAAATGATGGCCACTTGGTTAGGTCATCAGAGATTCAGATATTAATTGAACAATTTTAATCACCTTAAACCTATTACCAAAGTCCTTTGAATAAATAATAATTCAATGCTTCTTGAAATGGGAAATAGTAAGTAAGTCACGTTAGGCTCTAAGTATAAGGATGGCGCTTCACATAAATATTCACATTATAAAGAGGAAAGATTTATATTTTTGTATGTAACGAATAAACTTAAAAACCACTGGACCGATTTGAAAAACTCTTTCACCGTTGGGAAGGCAGGGAAGGTACACTATCCCCGGGTAACATAGGCTATTTTTTATCCCAATATTCCCACGGGAACGGGAACTACATATGGTTAAAACCGCGTGACGTCCACTAGTTCATGATATAGGCCTTTCAAAAACCCAATTATTTCTGGCTGGAACCCATTTACAGTTCCACACCATCCACACGACAGATTTCGCAGTAAAGTTGAACGAACGACGCGAACTAGCCTTGGCCTTTCTGACTGACTCTTATGAAAGGGAGGTACTAAAAGACAAATGGAACTAAATAAAAGTCAATGATAATCACGAGTTAATGCCTCTGGATTATTTTTTGGTCTTACGGTCCAATAATTGTGTAACAGTCATGGTCAGTCTTTAAAGATTCGATTAAAACTGAACGGAAATATTACGGATCGGTTGTGGACTAGACACGACAGATTCGATGTCCGGAGCCCGCATTGGCAATAATATGTACGTGCCGTTCAATTCCCAGGTCAGGCAAAGTGTTATTGGGTTTTTCCATCAGGAATTTATCAGTAGCAGCCACGGAGTCTGATTCGTGACAGTTGATGACAATAGGCTTTCACATAGGATTTAACATAGCTGGCGAAAAGAGGGTGTGATAAATGCTACACATATGCCTAACCTTCTGGGTTTTCAAGGCGTGATAAACTGGAAAAAGACCAGAGTGCCCAAACAAGTGGACTACTACAACTGGTCAGAGGGTCGTCTTAGGGGTGGATTTTAGGAGTTGAAGTATACACTCCGAAACACTACATTATGAACAGTAAAGACAAACAGTAAAAACTACAAGTAGAATGCTTTTCGGTAGCTTAAAAGTAGTTTCAATATTTTCTTACTTTTCTTATTATGTTTATCGCTGACAGACTGTTTCTTGGTCTCTTGTGATTGCTTTCTCATATCTTCTTTGGAGTCATCATCATCGTCTTATCTAAACGTGTGACGACCCCTAATAGATTGCAACAACCCATTCTATTTGAGGTCATCGCAACATGTTTCGTCTTCTTCCGACGTCAATTTATCATTCACTTCTTTCTCTTTCCAGCCATCTTTTTGTTATCTTCTTAAGAGTAACCGATTATAATACATCTGCTCCTTCGTAGCTTCACCAATCTGAGCAATCAGTACTACTTAACAAAAAGGCAGCTCATGTTACCGATTCTCATTTTAAAATCATAAAGTAGCTAACCTTTTCGGCTACAGATAAATAAAATTATTCATAAACTGCTCCACTTATGTAAGAAACACAAAATTAAAGATAAATCTCTTAAAATATTGAAATCGGAACGCGTGGGTAGCCATTTTTAATAATCATAGTTAAGATTTAGAGAGATATAAATCTCGCGTAACTTTTCGATATTTTATAAAAAAAATGTTATTTCTTTATCTATGTCTGATCTAGATTGTGACAAGGTCTGCGATTAATATTTATCACAAAATCTCATGAATGTAGGTTTAAATGTTATAAATAATTTTGATGATGTAAACTTATTTGTCCAGGGGGCAATCTTGCCATTTATAAATGCTGTGAAGTCATTGTCTTTATTTAGTTTTTGGAAAATGTGATTTTTTCCTCTCATATAGACAGTAGGGCATAACATACGTACGCGATGACGAGTTGGAAGATAAAGACCTGTTGCGGTCGACCCCAAATTAATTAGGATAAGGGCAGGAAGATGATAAACATATAAGCAACACGTGTTAGTACATTTAACATAATTTCATTACAATACCAAACAACATGACAGTCGGCTAAAAAGCGTATTTCTTCAATGTATAATAATAGCATTGACATAATGTATTTGGTTACTTACGAATCCATGATGAAAAAAGTCTCCGATAAAATGTATCTTAGTCTAGTTTAGTCTTCTTGTTCGTTTATTTACTTTCCTTCAGAAGCAGGTAGGTTTAAAAATCTTCTTCTTCCCGCTTTTGTCCTATTCTACGTGGGGTCGGTGCAAGTCGCGAGAAAATAAGCTTCTTCTGGGTAAGCTCGTTCCATCGTTGACCTCATCTCTGCCCTTAGGGCAAGATTGAGGTCAAGAGCAAACCCATTTCTAATAAAAAAAACACGTTTCTTCTTTCATTATCTCCTGTCAGACGTCACAGCATCATCAACCCTTTCTTTTTCATCTCATCTATCTGGCTCCCGTACATAAAGGTGATTTTATATGTCGTTGGGTTACAAATCGCGGAAGTGTGCGTGACAATGCATATTATAACAATTGACTTTCAAATAAATGTAATTAAACGTTTGTAGAAACTCGTTAATTACGCATTATCCTTATCCTTTGTTCAACGCGCTTAAATAACCAAGCAAAGGTTGTCAACGGAACTAATATATTTAAATTAAATACTTCATGTTGACAGCTAACACTGACATTTAAGTCAATAGTTTGCAAGCTATTGAAGATGGAACTACTTAGAGTACTTGTTGAATGAAGGATACAAATTCAATGAAAATTATTTGCTTTTATTTAAGAGCCTATACTACCTCAAATTAGCAACTCTATTTGTGGTGGTTCAAACTTTGTTTGAAATACTGTTAGAATAAAGTTCTAATCAGCTTGCACTACGAAGCGGTTGTCGTCTTTCGCTGCGGCCAGTTAAAGTTAGTTGTATTATGTTTTCACAACACTATGTTACTAGCATATATCCTGAAGAATATCATATATTTTTAACCGACTTCCCAAAAGGAGGAGGTTTTGTTTATTTTGTTTTGTTTATTATTTTGTTTACTGCAGTGAATCAAATATTTTTTCATCTCGGAAAGAGTCTTTTTGCTCTTCGATATCTGAGTGCAAAAGCCGTTTTTATCCTCTAGAGTGATAAAGTAATTTGAATTTAGAACATCGTGTGCAAGCTAAGTCTGTGAATTCAAAACATCATACCGAACATTCACACTTATCACCGATCATTCATTCATTCGATTATTCTCGATGGTGCCGAATTTATCATACAACCTCTTTTTTTAATTTGTTAAAACTCAGAACTTTCTTGGTGTACTTTTTTTTTAATTTGCTTTGCGCGCGCCATTTTCTTTTCAGGTCATATTGTTAAAACGTTAGGAACAAGTGATAAACCTAAAATGAGTGATTCTAGCGACGAAGAAGTTTATTTGACGCCAACAGAATTGACTGAAACTGTTAATAATGCGCAAATGAGCTTTCTTCCTCAACAATCAAGCGAAAAATATTTGAAACAATACGATATGTTCAACACGTGGCGACTAGCTAAAGGAGCCAAAACTTTCTCAGAAAACGTTTTGCTGGCTTATTTTATTGAACTATCCGAGACCAAGAAATCAAGCACTCTATGGAGTACGTACTCAATGTTAAAAGCAACAATAAAGATGAAAAAAGACATACATATCGACACCTATCCTAAATTAGTGGCATTTTTAAAAAGAGTCTCATCTGGTCATCAACCAAAAAAAACGAAGGTTTTTACAGCATCTGAAATTGAAAAGTTTCTTAACGAAGCACCTGATTCTGTATATTTGGCGGCAAAAGTAAGTCAGTTGCGCATTCAGTATCTACTCAACTACTTAACATAATCTAATAAGTACTTAGTAGATATTGATAGGCATACCTAATTATGCATGAATATCAATTTTATTCATTTATCTTTCCCTTTACGTTACAGGTTGTTCTCATTATTGGTATAAACGGAGCATGTCGAACTAACGAACTAACACAACTTAATGTCACAAACCTTGAGAAACATTCAGATGAATTACTATTAATTCATTTACATAATACAAAGACAAAAAGAGACCGTAACTTCGTCATTCGCAAGGAATACGTAAAAATTGTTGAGAAATATCAAGCCTTACGCCCACCTAACACTCCAATCAAGCGATTTTTTCTACAATATCGCAACGGAAAGTGTGTAAGACAACCATTTCTTGAAATTCCAGAACCCCTGTTGTACACGGGCCATTGTTTCCGACGAACTTCAGCCACACTTTTGGCCGATTCAGGAGCTGATCTCCTGTCCCTTAAGCGCCATGGAGGGTTATATAGAGGATTCCATTCAAAATAAGTCTAAAATATGTAAAGGCATTGTAGGAGCCATAACACTGAAAGAGCCTCAGTCAGATCCTGGGACTGGCCCTTCTACATCAAAAATGAGCCGTTACGAAATTCGTAGCCATTGCCCTCTCTCGCCAACATTTACGCCAAGGGAATCAGATGAATCGGTAGAACTATTAGGTATGACAGATAGTTTACCGAAAAATAGTACACAAGTCACTAACACCAACATTACAGTACCTAACAAAAATATTACACTCAACTTAAGTAACTGTAGCAACGTTACTCTAAATATTTCTTAATTATACCTAAGTATTTTTGTTATAACTTAAAGATTTTTCTGTAATACTTAGCTATCATAATGTATGTAGTAGATAATACTTAAACTGAAATAAAAGTATCTTGTGATTGTAAATGCTTTTTTTTGCATTTAGTCATTTCCTCGCTGAGGTGGGATGAAAAGTTACGTGTTGCACTCGAGTGCAAAGATTTTTCACCTCGTGCTCTTTTGATTCCCTCACTAACGCTCAGGATTCTAATTTTGAATCACTCGCGGAGAGAATCCTTCGCTTCCTCGGTCATCAAAATTGAGCACGCGGTTAAAAAGCAACTTTGCACTCTTGTATAACAAATAACTATTACGCATTATTGGCTAAACTGGAAAGACTGGGCATCAGAGGTACTCAGTTGAAACTCTTCGAAAGTTACCTGAGTAGTCGCCGCCAGTGTGTTCGTGTGGGAAACTTTACTAGTACTGACCTCCCGGTTACACATGGTGTTCCTCAGGGCAGCATCCTAGGACCAACCTTATTTCTTGTTTATATCAACGACCTCACTGATCTAAAACTTACCCAGGGCGAAATCGTTTCCTTTGCTGATGATACTGCTCTCCTTTTCTCAGCCGATAACTGGAATGAAGTCTTTGATGCTGCCCAGTCTGGTTTTGATACTGTCAGGAAGTGGCTAAATGAAAATGTTTTAACGCTAAATACTGATAAAACCAAATACATCTGTTTCAGTATTCGACCAGACTTGGACATTGATCGTACCTATGATATTATTCCACACGAATGTACAGTGCATGGTGATTGCTCTTGTGCCGGGATAGAAAGGGTTAAATCAATTAAATATTTGGGCGTTACGATAGATAGAAACCTTAACTTTAAAGAGCATATACGAATTTTAACGGGACGGATTCGGAAACTGATATACATCTTCAAAAATATACGACATATCGCCGATCCTCCTATCTTGAAACGAATTTACTTTGCCCTCTGCCAATCACTCATAACATACTGTATATCTGTTTGGGGAGGTGCTCCAAAGACGACGCTAAAATCCGTTGAGGTTGCCCAACGTGCAATACTGAAGGTTAGCACCTTCAAGCCGATTCTTTTCCCTACTTCTGCACTCTATCAATTGTGTGGAGTACTAACCGTGAGACAATTATTCATTTTAAAAATAATTTTAATGCAACACTCACAAATAGTTTACAACCCAAAGATTTTGAATAAACGCAGACACTGCACGATTTTCAATAAAAAAAGATCAACTTACACTAAATTTGTAACAAAATTCTTTAACTCTCTCGGCCCTTATATCTATAACAAAATTAATAAAGTCCTTAACATATACCCACTTAATACGGATTGTTGCAGGAGAAAGGTATTGGAATACCTACAAAGTCTCACTTATGAGGAGACCGAGAAGCTTCTAACCGTATTAAGATAGTAAACTATTATATTTTACATACATTATTATTTATACTCACAAAACCGTATCTCAGTCATTAACATGTCCACCCATATATTGCCATAATATATCACAATCACACTCAACCACAGACACACCCTCTCTCATTCACTCATTCACCTAGCATAATACACAAAGAGAGGATCACACCACACACCACATCTCTATTATAATAAAGTTTTAGACAAGAGTATGTAATCGTCAAAGATATTGTAAAATGCAAGCATACAAGAATCACAATATTTATGTTCTGTAACTCGAGGGGGTTGGCGCTGTAAGCCGAAATACAGGTTCTTCCTAGTTCGGCTATAGAGGCTAAAACTTTTGTATACAAGTACTGCTATATAAAGCATTTTATTTGTAATTTATAATAAGTACTTTTTTTGTGAAACAATAAATTTATTATTATTATTATTATAAAACTCGTGTTTTACTCCTGTTGGCCTCTTCAAGAGCAGATATTTAAACAGGGACGCCAAAGAGAAGATGAATTGTGAAGTACAGAGCCATCACATCAAGCTACCCGAAATTGTAAAATTTTCCCAGTCAACCTTGAACCTAGTGCTTTAGGTTAAAAGTTGTAAATCTATTAAAGAAATTTGACAGATTGTAGTAGCTTAATGTGTGAGGTCTGTACAGAGGTCATACCCGAAAGCTTAGAAAGAGATACCTAAATAAGTATACCCACAATGTACTAGTTATATTGAAGTCCCATTAAAAGTCCCTGAAACTCAACAAGTTTGTGTTTCGCTGAAATTAACACTTACATACGAAATATTTTTTCAAGACACCTAAGTACGGTATTATTTTGATCACTTGCATTTAACTGAACTGCAATATTTATGTATCGTGTGGAGCAGTTATCCGCGATAACAACTTATTTTTGACTATTACTACTATTATCAATATTATCTATCCTTCCTTATATTATAAAGATATAAAATTTGTTTGAAACTAACTATCTTTGGAACTACGGATCCAATTCAGAAAATTATTTGATTAATAAAAAACAATATAACATAACATCAAGCCCCGAAGGGTTAGGCAGAGGTGTAGGTAGCCCTACCTAATAGTATCCCCTCATTTCGCCAGCTATGTTTGAGTCCCCACAAATCCGAACTCCGTGGCGGCAACTGAGAAATTACTGATAGCAAACCTAGGGGTTTGAAAATGAAAAAAAAAAAAAATGAAAAATATTTTTATTTAAACAAAATGCTTCATATACAATGATTTGTGTTTGGAGCCTCCTTTTAGGCAAACAATGCCTGTGTTAGGAGACTCCGCTCCTCCATATCTTAGATATATTTGTTACATAATTATATCACAGCATAATAGGGTTTGCTATCAGTTATTTCTCAGTGGTTTCCCAGGTCAAGCAAATTGTAATAGGTTACAATTTGCCTGACCTGGGAAACCAGGACCTCAAGCTCAGTACTCGCACCTACAACGAGGTAGTTTTTCATAATCGGATGGGTTTTATTATCCCCGAGTATCATCGCTATACATAATACAGGATGTCCCCGTTGGATAATTTCCGACCAAAACACGTATCCTGAGGCAAAAGGTAACATATTAGTGTTAGCCTTAGTTTTTTCACTCAATAAATCTGTTTAGCATTAGAACGTTTACATTAGAGAGGCTGGCCTAATACTAAACGATATAAAATCATGTGTTTGTGCTAATTCTAAGTCGGTAACAAACAGCGACCTTGCCGCCATAATTCGAACAGACCACTGGAATGCTAGTGACCATGAATGTATAACAGTCAGATGATTTTTTTTCTGATATAAGTAGGTACTAGAGTATTTGCGACAGTATTTGCAAATAGGTACTTTTTTGTATGTGCATTACATTACATGTGCGTATGTTCCGTAAGGAAATTAATTGTTTAGTTAATTTTTGTCTACTAATTACGATAGGTAAGTGGTAACTTCAACAGTTTGGTTCTAATCACAATACTTAAGAACTCAAACTCAAAGCAATTAGATCATCACAGGCACTTTTGAATGGCAAAAAAGGCGAAGCACATTCACAGCTACAAGACATTATAACTTGTGAAAGTACTGTAGGTGCCCATTCCAATACATATATCTCTATAGAGAAGAATTGGCAAGAAACTCCATGGACAATACAAGGAAATAAAATAATGCATAATCTTGACTATTGTCAAGATTATGCATTATTTTGTATGTTTGTATGCTTTTTGTATGTTCCGCAGAATAATTTTGAACAATCTCTCATCTGTTAAAATCCTGAGATCATTCCCGAAGGACCAAGGTATTGGAAATAAAGAAAGATTTTGGGAAAGTTACGAGCAATTTATTTATTTATTGAACACTAATTATATATAGCAGCATTACAGAATAATCCAATTCGATGCTATAAAACACAAAAAAAGAACAATTAAATTAAAAGTAACATAAAATTAAACTTTAAAAATACCAAATAATAAAAAAATAAAAAGTTACCTTTCGTACATAGCAATGAGCTAGCACCGAATGCGCCTGGGCATATTATACAAAAGTCAAAAATATTATTAAATTAAATTGTAATAAGCTACCGAATAGCTTAATGACAATCTTCCAGGGTAACTGCGTTACGCTCTTTTTTTGTTGTTTTCAGACTCTGTTTGTTTGGCAAACTCCCAGGCTTCTTATTCGTTACTACTGAAAACGATTTACAAAAGTTCAAATACTAGTATATATTACACGTGTCGAACCGGGATCAAATCAAATGCACGTCTCACTTCGCCGTGTCCGATTCGACACACCCTAAGGCGAATTCGACACACTGCTTCCTCCTATTGTTTTGACAGGTACCTACCTACCTACCCAGGCAACCACGCGTAAATCTATCAGCGGCCAAACACCTACTACAACCAGTTTTGTCAGGAAGTGCTCTATATTATATTAGTCTGTAACGATTTGCGTCATTGTTCGAACGCTTTGTAGGTTCTTTAATGTCACATTTATTATGAATAACTTATAATTGATTGCCTATTGGTCATTCGTCTGGCCTACCATTGTGTTCATTTTAAAAAGCCTATAGAATAAATTACTTCTATCTACAATATCTTTAACTACCTAATAAAATAGCGATAAAAGATATTTAAATGTTAAATAGCTTACCCATATGTATTTCGGACAAATGAGGGATTATAAAATTGAGTTTTTGGAGTTAATAAAGTTCATAATTTTGCTTGATTTTTAGAGCCTTTTTATCTGATGACAAATATCTCATGAAACATTTGGGCATTTTTTGACAATTTTAGAGGGTCACATTTTCTTTAACTAATAGTTACTGAAACAAAGAACAAAGGACCTTTTTTTTTTACCTTTGGTCAAAACGAAAGGGAGTGCCAGACTTCTACTGACTAAAACCACCCATGTTCCTTCGTAGCCCTTTTTGTCGAGGCCACGGTATCTTTGTGACCAACCCGCAGCCTCGACGGGCAGGGACAGGACCTTGATTTTATGGAGAAATAAAATGATTTGGCGCTCAACTCTACGTTTCATAATGCCCTCCACACCGCCAGATACAGAAATAGATGGAGGAAAATCGTACGGGAGAAAGTGATATCGAAGGGAGGTCACGACCCTCATCACTGAGGAATACGACGCAAGGAGGAGGAGGAAAATGATTTGGCACTATTCAGGAAGAAAGAAGGGAATACATTTTTATGAAGAGTCGCAGCCACTGTATGTATTACAAGATCTACACAGATCTTACAAGGAGAAGACAGACTGTACGCAATCACTTCACGGGTTAAACCGATTGCTGATACAAGCAATTACTAGTCTATTGTAGCATCAAATTACATTGCCTATGTAAATAAGTACATACTAAATAGATACTCAGTAAACGTACTTAGTGCCTAATTGCTTTATAATGACATCGAAAAAATCTAGTTGACATTGGCACAAGCTGTCGAGGTACTTGACCTATCCCGTGAGCTTATTTGTGCTAGACTAAAATAATAAAAATGTTTTACAAGCTATTAAGTCAATATCTAACCACTCGCTTGCTTCTGGCAACGATTGTTTCCAAAACCAAAACTCTCTCGCTTGCTTTCGGCAACGATCGTTGCCAAAATATATTTTTTGTTAAACAACTCTAAACTCTATTTTAAAGACTGTAAAGTCCTTTCAAAACGCCTTTAAACCATAGATTATTAGATTGTTTATCATTTAGACGCAAGTTTGCAACATCACCCGACGAATTTTTTTTTACAATTAATAAGTGAAGTTTGAGGCCGACATTTTGTGTTTCTTTGTGCTTTGTGTCCTTTTATTTTTAATGACGATTTTTTACCACAATCGTTATTGTTTCTTGTTCAATAGTACAAATAACTAGTCTAGTTTATAAAAATGACGAAAAACTATATACCTATCGCGCAAATTTTTTCACAATTTCACGTTATTCGACAAACCGGCAAAATATTCTCGACCTTAACTTTAGCCTCCTATAAAATATTTTACACTCAACTTTTGTCAAAATAACAAACGTTACTCTTTTCCTTATCTTTTTGTCTACACAAAACAATAAACAAAATTACGCTAGGTCTCTCGTATCGATTGTAAATCAAGTTTTAATGAGGGGCGGCTGCGCCGAGTGTTTAGGTCAAATGTCACGAGCAAAGCTCGACGGTTTTCTTGAAATCGAAAGCAAGCGAGCGGCTAAGTAATGTCACAAGTTCTGACTATTTTTCTGAACATATCATAACATCACCCCTGTAATCCCTGAAGTTTTAGGAAGACGTGTACCTAATAGGATATCCACATTCCGCCAGTATGTTTAAGTCGGGCACATATCGTACCTCTGTGGCTACTTAGAAATTCGTGATTGAAAAACCCAACAACAATTTGCCCGTCCCAGAAATCAAACCCAGTCGCTAAATATAAAGGCATCAGCGGTGAATGTTTGAACGACAGCCGATTCAGCCTATGTGATGTCCAGAAAAATCTATCCGCATGTCAATGGATCCATCCATTGAAGAGGCTATTGAAGAGTTATTTTAACCCAGATTTTTTTTATCAAATAAATTTATGTAATTTACAAATGACTTTTAGTTTCTATCATGAGTGTACACATTTAAAAAATGACGTTTTGCTAAATAGATATTCTGCTATACAGACCATCTGATAGTTGGACGTTTTGCTACATGTACATTTTGCTAAGTAGACCTTCTGATCAGGAGGCCAATGATCCTAGTCGATTTACATTATCATTTAACTGAATCCTCTCGGCAACTCTTTTGTTTTCTTTTCATTTGTTTGATGAGCAGTAAAGAGTTTCCATCTATGTATCTCATCTAGGTAAGCTGCATAGAGTGTCAGACCGATTTGGTCCTATTTAGAAGCATAGCCAGCCTATAATCTCTCTCTATGAGAGGGAATTAGTTATAATTCACCACGCAAGCCGAAAGCGGTTTGGTAGATGTCACATAAATTCGAATTTTTGGTTCTAGAACAAACCTTTTCCTCACCGTGTTTTCTGCCACCGGTGTACCAAGAAATCTAAGACACGTTCCCTATACCTACATCAACGTTATATTACAGTTTTTCTTAAACATAATTAGTACGATTGTACGAAGTTTCCCATAATGCGCAGGCGACGGTTCCCACGGTCCCTACGCCGCGTGATCTAGATGCTCTTCGGCGATAGCAGGTAGTGTCAAACGTGCCTTTACGGGGTCATGCCAAATTTGTGCATACACAAGTGAACTTCAAAATTTGCAACGTAATCCGTTTGTTATTGAAGAATGTCAAGATATTTTGTCACGATTTTTTTTTCGCTGAAATCCTCATCATCATCTGCCTTTTCCTAAATAATAATATGTTGGGGTCGGCTTGCAGTCTATCTGGATACAGCTGAATACCAGTACTTTACATGGAGCGATTGCCCATTAGATCTGACTTCCAAAACCCAATTAGTAGGTAATGTATTTTTTCCGCTGAAGTATTCAGATCGATTTGAATTCTTATTCGTTTTTAAACCAGCATTATGTTGTTAGTCGCTATTTTACGCAAGTTGGCTGAAGCAAGGAAAGTCTGTTCAAAAGAAGACTCATAGATAACTGTACCCTGGAGTGTTTTTGTTGCCCCACAAACGATGGGAAACTTGATATCGTGCTCTGCATGCCCTGTTGTTTGCATATCACAGGTGCTCAATGGTCAATGTGAATTGTCATCTACTCGCTGAGGAAAAGTTCAAATTCCTCATAATTATTTCACAAACTGAACCAAACTATTACAGCTAGAGCACCCCATCCAATTAATACTTCGACAAGACAATATTGACAGCCGCTCAATCACTTTGATAAAATAATGTATAAGGGCAAACCTAGCTATGTGCCCTTACTTAACATTTTCTCAATAAACACGTGTGCTACTGTGCCAAGGTCCTATAGATACAACTTTTAAGATTATGGTCAAGAACTGGGCTAGTTTTAGACGCAATATCTGATCGAAATACATAAAATTATACGCGAAAATTGCTTTTGATTACACCAATTATAAGTCTAAAGTTTTGTGACTCATACATTTTTTCACCTATTTTTATCGATGGGACAGGCAATGTTGTAAATTGATAAAGGAGATTGGAAAATCGAATGTAAACTTGCATTTTTGCAGTCGCTCGTAGAAAAGGTGCTTCTGGCTAAATCATAGGTAAAAAAATGCTGACTTCTCGTTTGAGAGTATTTTTTGTCGAGCTTACAACTCGGTACTCAGATTGCACGAATTTCTTCCTTTTAATGGAAGGGATATGAACAACTTTATAATCCATATTTTTAAGCTATTGCATAGCTTCTATCGCGGGCCTTGAGCGTGGAGAGCGAATCCAGAAATTCCCTAATAAAAATATTCAAGACTAGCTTTTGCCCGCGACTTCGTCCGCGTTTCCGTCGTTTTTCGTAAAAAAGTACCATATGTCCTTCCTCACGGTTCAGTGGCGTTTTTTAGGTGGCATTGTGTATTTTATTTTTAATTGACGGTAACGGAAAGGCTGTCAGTTACTTATGTAACAAAATAACCTACGATAGAGGTCCTAACTATAGCTACCTTACACTTAAAATCTAAGTGCCTATTTAAACTAAAATATTCTAATAGAATGAAGTATACCCAGAAATATGTACAACTTACAACAAAAAAATAAATGAAAATAAAGCTGAAACGCCTGTGCAATACATCTACCTACACCTACTTCACTTACAACTATAAAATTGAACATAAATTAGCCAAAACTTACCTATCGGTATCTAAAAAACTATGCGTACTACTACGTCACTTAAAAGGAAATAAAATGCAAACTATTAATAATTTGTAATTTGAACGAATATTTAAACACTACCATAACAACTAATACCTATTTTATAAAATAACAACAAAAGAAATTCAAATACTATTTAAAGACTAAAAGTCGCACTGATAAGCATTGTTTGTTAAAATCAATTATTGTCTGTCAATACGGTCGAACGCTCTGAACGCATCAACAGCCACGACCCGCGTCGAGCACGGCAACCGTTACACAAAAATAATCCTTATGGCATGATTCAGTACTCACGCGCGACGCGGTGGCTTATTAGCGTATTTCATGTATAAGTTTGGTGTTTCTATACCGATTACTATGATTATTTTTTTATTGAATAGGTAATAATATTAACTTCTTTTAATTAGGGATGAGTGAGAGTATTATAAACGTAAGAGTAAACAAATATAATCAGAAAGCTCCGAACTGCTAAGCTATCGGGAGTTACACGTGTTATTGTGAGTCAACCATAAAAGATAGACATATGCTGTGTTTGGATATTTTTTTAGATAATTTTATGTAGAACATTTCCGTCATAAATGATTTCTATGTAGCTTTAACCATTAAGGCTGCACACGCGACGGAAGCTTAAAAAATCGAGCAACTTCTCCCGTTTTCCCAACATTTCCCTTCACTGCTCTGCTCCTATTGATTGTAGCGTGATGAAAAGTATACTATAACCTCCCCAGGAGTATGAAGAATAATCGTACCAAGTTTCGTTAAAATCCGTCGAGTAGTTTTTGTTTCTATAAGGAACATACAGACAGACAGACAGACAGACAGACAGACAAAAATTTTACTGATTGCATTTTTGGCATCAGTATCGATCACTAATTACCCCCTGATAGTTATTTTGAAAATATATATCATGTACAGAATTGACCTCTCTACAGATTTATTATAAGTATAGATAGATAAATGATTTCTATGTAGCTTTAACCATTAAGGCTGCACACGCGACGGAAGCTTAAAAAATCGAGCAACTTCTCCCGTTTTCCCAACATTTCCCTTCACTGCTCTGCTCCTATTGATTGTAGCGTGATGAAAAGTATACTATAACCTCCCCAGGAGTATGAAGAATAATCGTACCAAGTTTCGTTAAAATCCGTCGAGTAGTTTTTGTTTCTATAAGGAACATACAGACAGACAGACAGACAGACAGACAGACAGACAGACAAAAATTTTACTGATTGCATTTTTGGCATCAGTATCGATCACTAATTACCCCCTGATAGTTATTTTGAAAATATATATCATGTACAGAATTGACCTCTCTACAGATTTATTATAAGTAAGATAAGATAAGATAAGATAGATAGATTTAGTATTCAACCAGGTTGCTATGGTTACGGAAAATAACAAGGTTGTCAACTGAGTTTGTCAAATTAAATAATTTAAAACTTTTTTTTTTTAACCTCACGTGTAAAGGTATAAAGTTTTTCTGTTTTGTCTCTCTGCTTTCTCCTTCTAAAATATTCTTACTCGTATAATTTGTGTACAAAGTGTTATTTGTGTACAAAGTGTTTTAAATATGAATAAACAAAGTGCATTTATTAATGAAGAAAGTCACGAAAAAATAGTGAAAGAAAATGAGTGAGTAGGTACTCTATATACATTCATTTTATTATTAGTACGCATATCATAAGTTTTATTGGTTTTTGCATTACTATTCTGCGAATCGGTCTAAAACGATTCGTTTTCTTATAAAATATCTAAAATAAAATAAATAATTTCCATATTTAATTGCATAAGTTAATAAAAAATGCTATGCAATAGCTTTACCGCGGCAGTCTCCGAGTGCCACATTAACTTTTTTTGTTTTTGTAATTATACCCATTTACGTCCCATGCTTTGGCACAAAACTACCTATAATAAAAATTATGATTTTTTAAATGAAACAGTTAATTAAAAAAAGACTCTGAAATCAATAAGACATAGCTTTAATAAAAATAAAAGTTTGTAGGCGTGTAGATTAATAAAGCGTGAGAAAACTATTTGTACATAATGTTAAGCTTAATGTTCTCATATAATTGATAGTTAAGCGAATAACGAAATCAATTAAATGTCAGAATCGTTGTTGATCACTGCGAATTTACAAATATAAAGTATAAATCAATCGAAATGTTTTTATACAAGTAGACTAGTTACATATTTTTGAATATCTTAATCTAAATGCGCATACGTTGGTATGCATACTATTTATTATAGTCACGCTGTAGATTATCATCAGCTAGATTATAATAATACAAGTTACACATTTGCATTATCAGCAAATTATTACCTTTTTCTTCAAGAGACTCGGCTTCACCCAGGCTTTGAATTTGACAATACTGACTGCCTCGTTGATAAAGTCACTAGTGATCACAAAGGTTCAAGTTTTCTTCCTGTCTTTCTCCATCCTTCCACATTTATATTCATCACTCATTTAGACACATGCGATTCGTCCCTCCACATCCACATATCCATATTCCATATCACGACACCAATCACTGTTCATATTCAAATGTACGGCCTGTTACCTCGGACCATTTTATATGCATTCAAGCAGTTAGTGGCACCGCCTTTATATTTCTTATCTATATCACTTGACACGAACCTTTAACATGACGATAAATAAAATATAGACTTTATTAACCAAAATTCAGTAGGTAATGACCTAAACCTGAGTCACTACCACGCCTTATACGTGGTTATTATGGCAACATTCTTTTGTATTGACAGTGCATTTTTTCTTTTTTTTTTTTTTTTTTTTTTTTTTTTCTTTTGGTTATGAAATGTAAGTTTATTCAAATCACGATTTGCTCTCTCGACGTACGAAGTATTAATTAGTAATTCTTACTTTTTTTTTTACTTATAAATTATGATTAATACAACTGCTACGTGCATTCATGCCAGATGTATGAACGTGGACGAGGCAAAAGGAGTGTGTAAGGATCGCAGCCGGTCCTATCGGGGTTGCGGCTTGTTCGAAAGAGATACCGCGGCCTCGAACGCGAAGGGCTAAGAAAGAACATGGGTGGTTTTTTGTCAGTAGAAGTCTTTCGCTTCCTACCGCTCCGCCAAGAGCATGAGGAGTCATTTAATGATTTCTCACACCCAAAAAAAAAAGAAAAAATTAGTATCGTAGCAGGTGGTGGGGTAGTGGTGGTTTCTATCTACCTCATTGGAAAAAGGCCTGATTTTATATATTTATTTATGTAGATTATGGTCAAACTGCTGGAACCCTGTGGCTGTTATCATACTCAATATTCCCGTATGGGTTGATTAGGGGCAGACTGCTTTTTTATTATGTTTGAATGCAAATGCACTGTCGAAAATGGTTTTCTGTGATCTTCTCGCCTCTAGTTCATATTATGTCATCGACACAATAAATGTTTAATGTGAAGACGTATATACAAATGTTCGTGAGTTACATTTGGTGTACTAGAGAATATAAATATTTTGCGATACAATTTAATCCGTTGCCACTAAGCACAATAATTGTTGAGCAAAACCATAATAATGTTCTATTTATCGTCTCTCCAAATGTTAAGTGAAGGGACGACACGGTTTCAATAAATCACTTACATTCGGACTTAGGTAAAGTGTATGCAGCGGTCCCTTTATTCTGTTCACACGACTTGTTCTGAATTAGGAGGAAAATTACGTTGGCTGTAACTAGTATAAATTGGGTTTGTCAATGACATAAATAACCCTCCTTTTCGGCTTCATCCTGTAATGTTTTTGTATGCAACCGCTTTCGCAGTCGCCTAGTCGAGTAAAAAACATTACAGGGCTTAAAAATTATGCTGGCACAACTGTAATGTTTTCAGTGTTTTATTACCATTTTCTCCAACTTAATGTTTACATACATAGTTTTACTTCCACATTTAGTATTTTTTCTGCCTGATCCCAGTGTTGTTGGTTTAAGTAGTTCATCATAAGGTACGGTACCATGTCGTCTGTTGTTGCTGCAACAACAACACGTTAATGTGTTCACGTTCTCTAAACGTTTTCATTCCATCAAATTTTGGGCTCATGTTTATTTCTTACAACGTGTACCATAATAATTTAAGTGTTTAACTTAAATAACCTTGACAAACAATTTTTTTGTAATTTTTAAGCACTGCTACAACTCAGTTTAACAGGATTCCAAATATTATAATTGTTCCATTATTTTCGAGATCATGTTTGGGTTTCCCCTTGTTTCAATTCCAAAATCGTGTTCATCAAATGGAATCACGATTCGCCTTTCAAATCGATGACATTTGTAAAGTGGCAAGGATATCACGAAACTTGGGGGGAAATCCAGCCATAAAAGTTAACAATACTGCACGATATATGGTTCAGTTTCAACAAACGATTCGACGATTCAATAAAAATATCCGAAAACGAATCGGTATGCATGTACCAATAATACTGTGTTTTTGTTACTTTTATTATGTGGTGACCAACCTGTAAACGCAAAAAAGTAACTTATATGTATGCTAAGTACTAGGAACTTACGCTTCGTCCGTCCTAAGATGTGTTAACTATATACTAACAATATATATTTTTTCTTGTTGCAGATCAACCGTGGACGAGTGACCGCAGTGAATTGTGTCAGTGCATTGTGTTTTGTGCTAAAAATGAGAAAACGTTGGTGATAACTATCAAACCGTTCACGACATGCGAGTGCGTTAGTAACAGCTCCGGGGCTGTTGACTTAGTGAGTTGACATTTCGCGTCAATGCCGCGCGTGTAGGCAATGGCTTTGACAAACTTCTCGCTCGCGGGCGTCGGCGTGGCCACGCCGGCGTTCGTGCCCACCTCCTCGACACCCCTACGAGTTGGCCTCGACGACCTACTCTACTCTCCCGCCGAATACCAACAAGACACACTTACCGCACCAGCACAAGAGAACGAACCTTTCGCTCCACCAAATCAGCGCAGGCCCAAAGTCAGAAAACGTGCCGGCACAGCCTACCTACCACCAGCCAATCAGTATACGCATTACCAAAATGAGGCTCCCCCACAAAACCCTTACGGTGCACCCCTGCATACACAGGTTTACCAACAAAATACAAGACTTAACGTACAGATAGAGAATCAGCGCGTCAAAGAAGTGAATTCGCCATACGAGGTGGCAGGACAGTTCGATAACACAGGACAATACGTTCATGATCCTACTGGTGACTATGATTACGAACAAAAGAGATTGAACCAGGGCCCGCCAGGTCCGGGGTATAACCCTGGGTATACGGATGCGCCTTACCCGCCGGCAGCAAAGCCAAACCCTCCATCTAGTCGAAGGTTCGATGAAAATTCGAATCAAAATGTGAATAACTTCAATTTTAACAGGCCGCCACTGCCGCCGAGTAGTACGGCAGCTCCGGCCAGGCCGCCTAGTAATCAAGGTAGCAAACCTGGTGTTAGTGAGAATGGACAAAATCCTGAAAGACCGCGAGGGTTCACAAAAGTGGAATCGGGTGGAACTGGTGGTAAAACGCAGTTACATGCGGTACTTGACTATGACGATGATGAATATTACGACGATTCAGGTCTAGGTAAGAATTTAAATATATTATTAAATTAAGCGAAAGTTTGTATTATCGTAGCATGATTAAGAGGGAACTACTATTTTGCAGAGGGAACTGTTCTGCTGAATTGCTTTTCCTTCGCCCCCTTCTCGTTTAATTACTACTTAAAAATTCTGCAATGTTTTTCGAAGTTCCTGCAATTTCTACGGTCGTATTTGCATCCTAGTACAAAATTCTCATTTGAGTCCGGAAATTCATATTAGAGACCTTCATTTAAGTAGAATCTTTTACCTTGATTTATCTCTCGCTTTTATTTATTCGTCGATATAGGAAATCCTTGCGGTTCTATATTGTCAACAGTCGGGCAATTGTCAAACAAATAAACGGCCGTTTGTTGATCACGGCTTCTTTTGCCACCTAAATGTTTGATAGCAATAATTAATTACGACTAGACTTGAACAAATTGACAAAAAAAATAAATGAGAAAATCTGATTTTCGGTCAAAATCAATTTTGAATAACCTTCAAAGTAATTGTCGACTGTAGTACAAACTACAAAGGAGTTGTGTCCACAGAATTGGGAGTCTCAAATGTTCCGAAGCTTTTTAATTTTAAGGTCCAAAATACCAAGCATACTCCAGCCTGGTAATTTACGGAAGAACAAACTTTACACTTACAATGTTAACCTAAGATATCCACTGCTGGCTGTAGAATGGACTATAATATAACATGTCACAAACTGGACTGTATGAAAGATGATAATTATGGATAGAAAGGAAGTAACTCATGAGATGAAGACTAATAAAGAAGTATGGAAAAACATACTGCGCAGACTCCAAGCCCAGTACTGACTATCAAAGATCTAAGAATGACAGTGTAACAAATTAAATAAGAACACAATATGATCCATTAACATCTATCGTTGAAGCTGCAGAACGCAGTCACTCCGCCACGCCAGACGCTACGTATATTATATAGGTATAGGTCAAAGTAATTGGAGTACCTACGTACCAACTGCTAACACGTTTCACTTATCTAAGTCAAAGACCTTCGATCGTTTAACCGGTCGCCAATGCCATGCATACAATGGACAGTCCAGTGCAGTACAATGCTTGCATTGTCGCCTTCAGGCTTATGTTCTATTTCCTTGTTATCGACTGAGTGAGTGAAGGAACTTGGTTTAAATTAGAACTCTCCGTTTCTTTGGTTATTTACTTCGATCAATAATGTACTAGATTCCCGATAAGCGCTTCAAAAACGGCCCGAAATATAAGACCACAAACGTATTTGTGGTCTTATTTCAAATTAGTATGGTCCAATCATAGCCAACATTAAGACGTCAAAATACCGCAGTATGCATTCAAAAACTACGTAAATAACCACCGTAACAAGAAGATTTTGGAAGGAATATCTATTTTTCGGTAATTTAATATCAATAAGTGCTTTTTCATAATATTTAAACATAATTAAACTGTAAATATAATTAAATCAGCGAATATTATAATTGTTTGGCCAATGTTTGCTACAACGCACCAACTATTGTATCATGTTCTTGAACAGGGAACGCTAGTTCCACAATAGAATAAGCACGACATTGTACACAAAATGCTTTTAACCGTATTGCTTAGAATTTAAGATTCATTTTAGAATGAATATTTTTGTACTGATGACTTTTTACTTTGGAGCGACATTTAAAATGTTTTGCTTCTAATCTTTCTCCGATGAAAGGGCTTAAATAAATATACTTTACAATGATAATTAAACGTTATGTTTAAGTGTTAAGGTTTATAATCTTCTGAAGTTGTAAATAATATTGAACATTTTTCTAAGATGTTATGTAGATGTTTACGTGTGTGCAAACGTGGCCACTTGAGCGACTTAGTTTTGTTCCTGATGCTGAATCTAGTACTATTATTGATCGAAGGTTATTTATAAGTACTTCATAATCATGATATTTTTCTTATAAGTATTTTTGCTTTAGTGTTGTTCGTGTATACCTGATTCCTGTACGTGATATTTTTCTTATAAGTATTTTTGCTTTAGTGTTGTTCGTTCCTATTTTTTCATATTTCCTACTTTGAATAAATAACTTTGGTTAAATGTTTCTTATAATACGCTATTGAATTTAAGCTCACTATCAAAATTGGGGCTACCTCTTATGTCGCGACAGCAACAAGTTTCCTTAAAAGCTACGTATTACGGACCATAATATCATCCACTTTTGCGCAAAACGTGATGTGATGTAATAATAAAGATAATCTTAGTTTATGATACGTTACAATGTTAATTTTCAATGTCAAGGTAGTAGAACAATAAGACGGTGGAATAGCACCTAATTATGATATTGTAGCATTGAACTTGAGAGAATTTAAAGCATATTTTTATAAATTTATACTAAAAGACAAACTTCAGCTACTTAAATATAAACATCAATAGCGGACGTCCCGCGGTTTCACCCGCGTAGATCCCGTTCCCGTGGGAATACAGGGATAAAAAGTAGCCAATGACACTCAGCAATAATGTGGCTTTCTATTGGTGAAAGAATTTTTGATATCGGTTCAGTAGATCCCGAGATTATACCCCTTACAATTTAACAAATATACAAACACACAAACTTTACTTCTTTATAATATTTGTATAGAAGTATAGATATAGATTGAATGGGTCTAGTTTTGTTAGTTTTCAAGTTTACCTAACCAATTGTCATATATTTTACTCGTACGATTTTCTTTTCTTCCTCTGTTACTTTCTCAATATATCCTTATTTTAGGAGTTGCCTTTGCTATCGTTAACACTGAATACGGGATATATACCATGTTAACTATTTGTTTTGAGTCTGAGATATTTCGGCGATATTACAACTGTTACAAGCACCATGATCACGGATGATCTCTAATATTATAAAGAGGTAAAGTTTGTGTATTTGTTAAATTGTAAGGGGTAATCTCGGGATCTACTGAACCGATTTTAAAAATTCTTTCACCAAAAGAAAGCCACATTATTGTTGAGTGTCATAGGCTACTACTTTTTATCCCTGTATTCCCACGGGAACGGGATCTACGCGGGTGAAACCGCGGGACGTCTGCTAGTAATTTAATAAACAGAAGTTATTGCGAGCTCATGAGCAGATAAATCAGTCTACCCTCTTTCTTGTTCCTTTTTTGGGCTTGGTACCGCTACCTCTGCACTGGTAACCATAACTTGATTATGTCTGATTTCCGTCTGTCTTGGCTCTGTTATCTACTTTTTAGTCACTTGATACAATTTTAGTTCTATGTAATCTTCTTTTTTGATTCTATAAATCAATCTTTGACGCGCTTTGTTTATCTTCAAGCAGGATGCAGACAACTTTAGGGTATTTACTTGTGGCATCACATAAGTTTACCAATATTTTGATACAACTCCACCTTTTGAAAGTACATGTGGTATTTATGCGTGAGACGTTAATTTGGTCTGCCTTATTCCTTTCACTTTTGTATCAATTTTTTTTTCCTTATTCAGCATGCCAATTAGGTGATTCGTTCCCGATATCCTTATTTGGTATTTCAATGCAATTTATAGTTTGTTCCTTTCAAAGTAAACTATATTTTACCTCGTATTTGAAAGTTTCGAGGATATTCTTACCTTTCATATTCTATTTTGCCTACCTACTTTTGTTTTGACTTTTCATCATTCATAGTCCTTTAACCAAATGGTAAAAGGCGTGAGAGTTGGCTTTGTTTTATTCAAAACCAATCCCAGATATACACGTGTTTAGTGTAACCTAGACCAGAGTTACATCATCCTCTACCATTGATACTTGCATTATGATCTTGTTCTCATTCCTTTCAAATGCATTGTGTTTATAGCTAAAACATAAATTAATATTATGTTTGACCTCTGCTTAACCCTGGGATACACAATAGTCACAGGTACGGTTGTATTTAGCTCTCCTCTTTCACTCTTTGGAGGTATCTTTTCAGGATGATTGGGCTTGGGTCCTGGCAAAATACATTTTTTTTTTATTGCTACGACATTTTTTTTTTTTTTATCCATAATATGTTTATTTGATAAAAGTAATTTAGTGCACTTAGTAGGTTTCAATCTGCAAACTAAAAATTACCAAACTGTGTTCGTTGCCACAGTATCAAAATTTTCATTCATCATCAAAATCAGCAGCAACCATCTGACACAAAAGTCACAAAACGATAATTTTATTTTAACTGGCACACATACTAGCTTCTTCTTTGAAATGAATTACAATCATCGTACAAGAATATGTTTTATTTAATATCGTAACTAAGTAAACATGAATGTAGAGGTAGGTATATAACATTCGTCCATTCCAACGAAGCTACGACATCTCCTCGACAAGACGTCGTGGCTTCGTGGTGGTGCGCCCACTGCGCCTTGCTGGTGCTCCCTGCAAGACAGCCGTGGCCAGCGGAAGACCAGGTGTCTCAGCACTGACTTGTCGTGGAGTGCCCGCTTGATTCTGTGTGCCTAATGAACTTGGAACGATGTGCTCCATCACATTTGGATTTATATCAGGCGAGTCTTGAGTAGCCTGGCAGGAGGACCAAATTGATGGTTGGGTTAGTTGAGGCGTTGGGTGAGGTGACTCTGGCTGATTGCTAAATGTGAATGATGGTGAACGCTGTCTGATAGGTGTGGAAAAAGTTAGTGAATGAGGCGTAGGTGTGGATCGAGGCAAAGGGCGAGAATGAGATGTGGACGGAGGTGTTAGTGGGTGTCCAACAGGTGTTGACGAAGGTAGAGGAGGTAGATCAGTAACAGCTGGACTGATTGAATCTGCTATGCGGAAACGCACATGATCTGCATGATATCTCCTCTCTACACCGTCTGAAGTTTTCACAGCGTAAGAATATCTGTGCGTACGCTTTGATATTGTAGCAGGTAGCCATCGCGATCCGTCTCGGGAGCGAACAAAAACACTGTCACCTGCTTTAAAAAATGGGATTCGATTCTCAGACTCAATGTTTGCCTGTATCTGCTTGTGTTGCAGAGTTCTTTTAGGGTTAGGCCGCGCGTTATCCAGAGTACAATGCAACCGACGCCCAAACAAAATTTCACCTGGGCTCTTTCCGGTGGCACTATGAGGTGTTATACGGTAGGAAAATAGGAAGTTTTCTAGCCTCCTTCTCAGGGTCATGCCATCGCTCGCACTTGAAGACATTCTAGTTTTGAAAGTACGAACTAGGCGTTCTGCCAAGCCATTAGTCCTCGGGTGATATGGAGATGACTTAATATGTAGAATACCCTTGTCTCTGCAATAATTTTGGAATTCCCGGGAGGTAAACTGTGTCCCGTTATCAGACACCAAAAATTGTGGCAAACCAAACGTTGTAAATATAGAGTCTAATTCTTCACACAGTTTGTTTGTAGTTATTTGGTTCATGGGTTTGATCTCAATCCATTTTGAGAGTGCATCTGCTAGAACAAACCAGTATTTTCCTTCAAAAGGTCCCGCAAAATCGACATGAAGTCTTTCCCATGGGTTGTCAGAAACGGACCAGGAGTACACAGGCAATTCAGAGTTATTTGGCCGGTTTTCTTGGCATTTACGACAATATTTGATGTACTCTTCAATATCATCGTCGATCGAAGGCCACCATACGTAAAAACGTGCGAGTGCTTTCATTGCACAGGTTCCTGGGTGTCCTGTGTGCAGGTATTTCAATGTAGTCTTCCTGAGCGTATTCGGAACGACTATTCGACCCTGCCACATCATAATCTTATTTTCGATGGACAATTCGTTCCGTTTCCGAGCATAAAGGTTTTAAGATATCTGAATATGAATTTTCCCGCCAACCTGTCTTAATGTTCTCCGAAATTTGTTTGAAAATAGGATCATTCCTTGACGCATCCCTTATTATTTCTTCTGTCAACGCTAAATCTGAAAAACTGTTATGATTTAGCTGAGCTATTATTCTGTGTACTGTCAATTCTGCACGGGACGGTTTCTCATCAGGATTGGGCATCCTGGAAAGATAATCAGCTATAAAATTAAGTTGTCCTTTTGTGAAGACGATGTCGTAGTCATAGCTACCAATGATCAAAGCCCAACGTATTAAGCGATTATTAACAATCTTCGGTAAATTGCGCTGTGGGCCTAAAACGTGAATCAAGGGTTTATGATCAGTGACGAGTGTGAATTTTGTGCCACGTAAGTATTGGTCAAACTTTTGAATGCCGAAAAATATGGCTAATGCTTCTCGATCAATAACTGAATATTTAGATTCCGCTGATCTCAGCTTTCTTGACGCAAAAACGATAGGTTGAATATTTTGATCATTCGCTTTATGAAATAATACGGCACCCACGCCCTTTTCCGAGGCGTCACACGCTAAAAACAACGGACGCTTCTCGTCAAAAGCAACAAGTGGTTTTGATTCACAAATCAGCATTTTAGTATTTTCAAACGCTGTGTTTTCTTTATCTGTCCATCGCCACTTTTGGCGCGCGCCAGTTAGTGCATGCAGGTCCGCACAGAAACTGTGCAGATGAGGTATGAATCTTTCGTAGAAATTTACAAGGCCAAGAAATGACCGTAGTTCTTGAGCGTTAGTAGGCGGTGTCGCTTTTGTTATTGCTTCAATCTTCGATTTAGTTGGTCGTATTCCTTCCTTGCTGATTGTGTGACCCAGGTACTCGATATCTGTTTGGAAGAATGAGCATTTTGTTAAGTTGACTTTTAAGCCAGCTCGTTGTAATTTGTCAAACACAGTAGACAGTGTTTCGAGATGTTCAGCGTCATCCTTCCCTGTTAAGGCGATGTCATCGAAATAAATCGCTACGTTTGGTATACCACCGAGTAGTTCATCAAGGTAGTGTTGAAAAATCGAGGGTGCTGTTGATATTCCAAAAGGCATCCTATTGTATTGGTAATATCCTTTGTGAGTAGATATTGTCAGGTACTTTTTCGACTCTGGAGAGATCTCGAATTGTAAGTACGCATCTTTTAAGTCGATTTTCGAAAACTTAACTCCGTTTGCAAGGTTTTGACGTAACTGGTCAAATAGCGGGACTGGATGAGCGTGTGTTACCATGGCAGGGTTAATAGTGCTACGAAAATCACCGCAAATTCTGATTTGGCCATTTGTTTTGACCACGTTGACTGTGGGTGTTGCCCATTCCAAGGGCGTCATATTTGGATCAACTTTGGTAACTATTCCCTCGTCCACTAAACGCTGAAGTTCTCTTTCTATGTTTTTGCACAAAGCGAACTTAACGGGTCGGGCAGGAACGTGTTTCGGTACGGTACCGTGTCTAATATGGATGTTAACTGCGTAATTTTTAACTTTTCCTAGTTTGTTGTCAAAAAGAGGCGAGAAAGTGTCTAATACCTGTTTAAGTGTTCTGGTATCTCGTTGAGTAGGTTTAATCGAATAGACGGGTTCTGGAAAAGTCATGTCGTACATCTCGCTCCACTGGAGACCAAAAAGCATGGGGTTGGCGTCTTCCATAACTACAACTTGTAAAATTTTCTGTCTTCCAAGTATTTCAACTGTTACGTCCGTAAGTCCTTTTGGTTTGAGTTTGAGGTTCCCATAGGCACGTAGTTTCGGTGCCTTTGTTAAAGGGGGTGCTCCAATACGTTTCCAAAACTCTGTGCTAATGATGGAGTATACCGATCCCGGGTCCCAGTCCAACGTACATTTGACACCATTGAGTGTGACGTCAATGCGCTTGCTGTCCTTGTTCCTTTTGCGTTCAATCTTGTAGACATCTTCACTATCGTATGAGCATGTAGAAGATTCTGATAAACACTCGTCGCTGTCAGTGTTCCTAATTTTATGTAATTTGTTTTCGTTTTTGATTGCTCGTTTCTTCCCTGACTTGGTGTTCGTTAAATATGCTCTTCCAGTCTTGATACAGCAATCTTCAAAATGTCCTAGAGTTTGACATTCCTTGCAAATATAGTCTTTTGCCTTACAATCGCCCACCTTATGTCTATCATATGCACCGCATCGACGGCATTGATCTGGACCAATCCTGCGTAAAGACGTACTCTGTTTGTTATGATGCGCCATGTTGGTTTTTGCTCTGACTTTGTTTGTGGCAGCAGGTAAAACGACGTGAATGTCACCTTCAGCAAGTTCTCTAGACTGAGTTACTGCAAAGAATTTGGCAAATGTAACTTCCACAGTCTTTCCATCGTAATGTTCTTGTAAATCGGGCCATTTCTGTTTCAGATCCACTTCTAGCTGCGGGTGGTTTATGCCGGTCGCAAATCGATCACGCAGCAAACGCTCGAACAAGTCGTCCTTGTAGCCACAGTTGGTGGCGAGTTTTTTGAGCCTGTTAGCGTAGTGTTCCATAGTCTCATTGCAGTCTCTTACGCAATTCCAAAACTCAGTCAAAGCTTTGAATTTCGTTGTCTTATGTCGATGTAAGTCGAGTAGTTTAGACTTTACGTCTTTGTATAGACTTTTTTCAAAAACGGGTATGAGTGCTACTTTCAGATCGTGAAAGACTTCTGGAGTTAAGCAAGAAAATAATAGTTCTTTCCTGATGTCGTCTTCGCTTACGTCCCAGATATCGCATTTTTTTTCAAAAAAAATCTAAAAAATATTCTACCGACGTAGTAGAAGGGTTAAACGTATCGCACTTGAAATTTTTAATAATTGTGAGTTTATTACAGTTGTTGTTGGTGTTCGCCGAGCTGGTAGACTCCGTACCAGGTGTTGCTGGTGTGGGGGCCGCCGCTGTCGGTTGCTGTTGTTGTAACACGAGTTGCTGCAAAACGTCTGTTATTTGCTGTTGTTGTTCCCGTTGAATTTGTATAAATTCTTTAAATTGTTCCGCGTCCATTTTATCACTTAATCCTCGTCGCCAATGAAATGAATTACAATCATCGTACAAGAATATGTTTTATTTAATATCGTAACTAAGTAAACATGAATGTCACAACCATAGAGGTAGGTATATAACATTCTTTATTTATGCCATTTCAAGATTATGTATCATAAAAATACGGCCCTGAGGGATTCCCATTCTTATAACAATGGTATAATTAATTGACATGCAGCAGTACTAATATGTAGAAAAAACTCGAGATATCATCTCTATATCAAACTCACAACGAACTGGATTAAATGCTTCTTAAAACAACACTTCACATTTAAATAAGTATAAGCAATTACCTACCTTACGACTAGTAACAGTACTCCCGATATAAAAATCACGGTTCCAAAAAATAACAGATTAAAAATAACAGCTCATTCATTAACAAAAATACCAAAGTTCCACTTAATCATGTCAACACGTTACGTGTCTATTGAAATCGAGGTAATATCTGGATTAAAATATTTTATAATGTTACCTAACACTGATGATCGTTTCCGTATGACACCGGCGACTACTCACATAACTTTTGTAGGACGTGCATGTTGCAGCCATGTCTGCAACTTGGACGTAAGTAACACAAAAACTTGGAACAGCGACCTTGGTTTCACTTTCGAACTCGTAACATCATCTCAAGAGGTCGGGGTACTCGCCACATCGGAATTAAGCGAGTAACCTCACTATTCATGACTCCATGTTACATTTCACACGCGGAATTATGACTGTGGTATTTTTTAACTAGTATTTTTATGTTGTTTTGTAATTCCGTTGCTATTACAACAAAAACAATAGGTTTATAGGCTGTAGACAATGATGTCATTACGTAAATGTTATCTCTATGACCAATTTGTTTGTTTTATGCTTTTATTAAAGAATAGGGTTTTAAGTTTATCAATTTAATCGGTGTACATGTACACATTTTTTAATGGGCACTTAATACAGTTTGGTCACTTGAGAATTTTATAATCGTCCTATTTGTTTACATTTTAAATTAAGTTCGCATTTTAATTTGGTTTTTTCGATTCACCCAACAATAATAATTTTATGATAACTCCGAATTTTTAAACAGGTTTTATGGAAACCGCAATTTAGGTTTCTACTGGTTTTTCAATAGTCAAGAAGTTTACAGTTTAGCACCGCATCATTGACATTGTTTATGTAAGTGTATGGCAAGTTTGGTGTGTCGTAATGATGAGTAGCATCTCGTAACATTCACAAGAGGGGCGCGAGAAAACCAACGGTTTCGCAGATAGAATTTTACGATTTATAGTTTTGATGTCCAATCACTAAACACAACAAAGCAGGAGGCTCCATTCTTCTCTTTAAAATACCCGCGTAACTGTTGTCAAAATAACAATTAAGTGCGTGAAAAAATAACAGTGACGTATAATTCTGTGTCGTTGTTGTTCCACTTTCAGTTTGACCGGAATTATGGCTACCCTAAATCCTTGTGGATGCTGTGAGTACCTATTAATTCTATTTACATCAAGATAAAAAATAAATTCTGTTGAGTTAGAAGCAGATTAGAAGTATAGTTTGAAAATCAAAATAAAACGCAATATTTGGGCGAATACAAATAGCTGGAACGAAGTACAAAATCACAAATATTCACACATATATTTCGACCACGTTTCGTGTACTGTGTCGCACATAAATCTGTTCTATCTAGACTTAGCCTCAGGCAAAACCCAACAGCTTTAAGCTATGAGTCGTCTATTTTATCTTAGCTTAGCCCAAAGTCCTCGGTGCTAACGAAAATTAATCGCATAAATATTCCAGGCAGCCCTTTCAAATACCGACCTTACATTCGGTAGGTGCTGAACTAGTTTCTTTGTCCATTAACACTGACTTTGTAGGCATTGAATTGTGTATTATGGTAATCTAAGGTAAATCTGTTTCAAGAGCTAGAATAAAACCTTTGTTGTTTCATGTAATTGGTGTTTGATAATATTGTGATAAGGATAACAGACGAAACAGTTGCTAAATGATTTTAATTTGGAATAGATTCTTATGCAGAAGTTTGTAGTCAAAATCACAGACCAACTCGTTTTTTTTTTTGGAGTTACTGGACTACAATATTGCCACATTTTTAAAACATGTGCTGTTTAATACTAAAGACACCTATGATAAAATGAATATTGTTATTATTGCTATAACAATATCTACTTAGTTGGCAGCTGGATCAAGAACCTGGTCAAAGAAGTAGAACTTCTAAACAAGTCGAGTATTTTTAAGTTCCCAAGAACCCTGACCATAGGTAGCTCGGACCCAGTACTCGATGCTGGTGGGCTTTCATATTTTAATGATAAATGTTTTTTTTTTTTTTTGCAAATAAGTTTTTACAAACACTATAACAAGTCACTTTTTTAAACTAGGTACATAGATGTGGTCGTTTTTGTAGAGAGGTCATAGCCTCTTTTAAAGTCCAGACACTATGCATATTAGTGTCTGAGATGCTCTTTTGAAGAAAGCACAGATTTGAGTGGACCTGTCCAGTCAGTGCAAGCATTAGTCAGTCAGTTATCGTGGAGCTTTACTTATAACTTAAGGAGCTCAACGTCACGTTTAAATGTTTTAATGAAATATGTAATAAAATCTTTTAATATTTATGTATGTAAAAATTAATAAATGAAATAATACTTACTTTAAAGAATATAATGTATTATTTAGTAGGTACCCCTATCCACCCAACCTAGAGAATTTACCGAACATTGGGTTTTTTATGTGGACCGTTAGCTTTAATTCAATAATGATAAAAGACAAAAAAAAACTGTTCGGTCATCGGCAAATGTTCCATATTTAAACATGACTTATTTGCTAGCATTTAGACAAACGGAAATATAAATAATATTTATAATGGGTTGATGACCTAATTTGGTAACAAAAAATTCAGACGGAATAACTAAACTCGAGTAATTATTTAAACGTTATGGTGATGCGTTTTGGCTCTAATTGATGCTGCAAATATTAACAAAATAAACAACTCATTAATTTTCGTTCTATTCGTAGAATGAGATCACTTTTAGCTGGTTAAAACGTAGGCCCAGCCTTGTGATTGTTGTAGCTGGCCACTACTGGACATAGGCCTCTCCAGTCGTATGCCAATAAACGTGTTCCTTGTTTTGAGGAAGCTCGTATACATCTTCGTCGTTGGCCTCTAAGGCCTCAATTCGTCTGATGTCCCCCAATCTGTCACCTACTGACACCTACCCGACACATCTGCTGCTTATAAAAAGGCAGATTTGTTTTGTGGCGCTGCCTCCCACCAGCTTCAAGCAAAAGAAGGAACGGCTCTCTTCTACCGGTGTCGACCACACAATTTTTTTTAACATGATCGCATTGCTTATAATGTCAAAAATGGGTCCATATTGGCTCACCTAAAGTTCTTTATCCGAAATTGTTCTTCCTAACGATTTGTAATCCGAATGATCACTCTTCCTAAAATTTTTCATCCTAAAGTTTTCATTCATACTATTTGTAGTCCTACCGACGATGTTCATAACACTCATGTTTCCGAAAATTGGAATTCATAATATCATTAGTGTAAATATATTTAAACTCATACTGTTTTTTATCCTAACGCTTTTATTCATAAACATAATTACCATAATATTTTCACTCATACAACTGTTTAGAATGATTAAAGGTCGTTTCACTGATTTTTGTCTTGAAATAAAATAAATGAATGAAATTCAGGTCAGAGTGTCGTCGGCCGCTGCCGCGGCACCGCTCGCTTCGCTCGCTCGGCTCGCGCGTAGTTGGTCACAGTTCTAACCTAACCTAACCTATGGATATCTTTGCATAGTATATAAGGTCCCATTAAAATAGGTGGACAAATTTTAACACAGCGTTTAGTAAGCCTAACTAAAGACATCTAAACAAAAAAAAAAACACTATCTAAAAAGTGATTTTATTTTGACTTAAAATAATAAATTGGCGGCACTCTAGAACAAACTCATCCTATAAAAGTAGGTATTTTATTTCTTATTCTTATTTTTTTTTTGCTATTGTCCTTATTTTAGCGGTCTGAATGATTTCTTAAATTTTGTCCACCTATTTTAATGGGACCTTTTATAATACTGATTATTATGAATAAAAAGTAATATAAACAAAAAAAAAGATATGACTGAATAATAGTGAAAAAGATGGTTATGTTGAGAAAGTATAGGAAAACAAATAATAGTGTAATAGATGTTTATTGCTACAGACATTAAGAAGTCGAATGCTTCGGAATTAAAACATTAGAGACAGAGAAGTTAGGAATTGCGATTGTTAGAATGAAAAATGTTAGGAAGAACATTTTCGGATTTCCAATTATCGGAGTTGAAATTTTAGGTGAACTTTGGCGCACCCATCAAAAATAAAGTAGGTACAAATGGGGTTGATATGTTTACATAAGGTAACGAAAAGTTTAATATCAATTGCGTTGAAAGACGTTTTGAAAGCCATGGCTATCTGTCTAGGGCCGTTAAGCCCAATTCCCCTATTTCATCTGCTGTCAATTTTGTCATAGATAAATAATAAGTATTAGTTAACTCATTATTTATGGTTCTAAAATGATTACCAAGCACGCTGATCACTGATTAACAAAAGTTGTGTGGACCGCTCTACCATTTCCGATCGTGCCGTGGCAATCTTTAAAATGTAAATGTTTTCGTGTGGAAATTCTATGACATTGAGAAACCGATCGTTAACTAAAGCAAGGTCGGAATACGATTGATATTAGGCCTCAATATAGATTGATCGGAAAAAGTATTGCAACATTCATAGATTTTGTTAACACAAGTAATTCAAGTAGTTTGGGTTCAGTATTAAGAACCAGAACACCTCTTTGACAGACTTACCTATAAGGTAGTGGTTCAAAGACTGAAAACCACTCTTACCAAGGGTATCGTTTTACCCAGTACTAGCTGGGTCCTGGAAGTCAGATAGGCAATCGCTTCATGTAAAATACTTGGTATTCTGCATCCGGTAAGATTGTAATCCGACGAAAAAGGCTAGGCGTATGATGATGAATAAAAATAAAAACATCATTATAGTGGTTAGGAAAGTGATATGTAAGGACAGTTAATAAGAATGTAATTAGAATAGCGTGGCAAATTAGTAAGAGCAAAGTAATTATTAGAGCATGTTCTTCATTTTGAAAAATCTCCTACTTTTGAATAAATTACAGGACCCAAGGAGGCAATAGTATTGCTAGTAAAAATCTGTAGGAAAAAGCTAAATTACAAAGGTATACCGGTTTTGATTCCCATCTCCCAGTACATTGCAACAATGATATCAGTTATAAAGTAAACGCTTCTATGATAAAGAAAGCTTTAACAATTAAACAACAAAAAACAACACAATAGTACAGTTTTTGTGACTTAATTACTGATCTCTAACCAAGAAGTCGTTTGACCACCCACAGCCGTAATTTATGTCACAATAGTCCGTAATTCGTTTAAATAGAGTTCAATTAATATTAATTGCTCTATCATTAGGAAGGAAAACGCAAGCAGTCCGGAAGTTTTACCCACACGTACTTATTATTTTTTTATGTTTGTTTATTGTAAAGCCATGCATAAAGAGCCCTTTTTATTGTCAAGTTCAACACGAAGGTCAAACACTTCACATATATTATTGCATATATTTATTTAATGTTATAGATATATCATTCATAGCTGTTATTTACGATGACGGAATAGTAATTTGTTTTCTGTTTGTCTGTGTTGGAGAAAAAATATGAAATAAAATACGGGATAAGTGTGGCAATACGAAAAGGGACAGACAGACCACAAAAAGACCAAAGAAGAAATGGCCGAATTTGATGATATGGCTAGACTTAAAGCGAACTCCAAGAAAAAATATTAAATAGATCACAACTATCTGACATCAACAGGAGATGAGCTGAAAATCACAGGATTCAATTGTCGACCTTAAAAAGAAAAAGAGAGAAGCAGATCCCTTTTCTTTCTAAACATTGTTACAATCGACTGTAATTACGTATAGACGCCAGTACTTGAAGCTACCCGAAACTAAAATTTTCTCTGATGGCTTGATGTGCAAAAAATCCTCCACGTTTTTCCGCTCACATTGATAAATGTTAGCTTAAAATTGTGTCTACAAAACTTGTAGGCAACGTAAGCGGAACCAAAGCCTCAAACAAGTCAAACAGCGACAGTCACGACTGCATGCGCATTCACAATAAATAAGTTCAATGGCAATAAACATTCTAAAGTCCTGTTTTGTTCTTTGTTCTCCACCGATGTATTGTTGGGTTCATTTTTAAACAGATCAACACAGGTTCTCAGCTGAAATCTACTGGGATCTAGCCTGTCTCCTTGCTGTCCTCCCGAAGCCCTAAGCCGAGGCTCTTATTCCACAGGTGGTACCTTTAGCGTGTAGTCGCTTAGCTTGTAAGTTTTTTGGCCATACTGAAAGCCTCCCATATAAGGCACCCACAGGATAGTTTGGTTACGCAGGCGCGAATACCAGATTAGCTAGACTTTTTAATTTTCTTTTACTTCTCGTGATCCAAAGGAATAAATGATAGGCTGAAGGCTGACCAGGTGAAGAGAAGAAAAAAATAATGAAACGCCAACTCCAAATATAACATGGGCCAAGGGCAGGAAGATGACGACTTCCCGTTACCTTAATACTGGCTTTTACATTACCCAAAGGCTAAGCATTAGAGAACTATACGCAATGAGCATTCAGCTGTCTCAAGTGACAATACAACCAGCCTTTTGGGTGTACTACTAATTATAGGCAATAGCGATACTCAGGTACTTTCTGGCCTAAAAAGTAAAAAATAAACTTAAGAAGAAAAATCAGTTTCTGAAGTCGGTGACTTTTGTTTGTTTGATTTCATTTTTTTGCCACCGACTTCAGAAACTGATTTTTCTTCTAAAGTTTATTTTTCACTATTTTGTTTTTTTTTTTTGAAGTCGGTTTTATTTTTTGTTAAAAAGTTTTTATTTTTCACTTTTTAGTGGTTCACATGTTCATGGGTCATAATGTGGACATTGTAGTTTTTTTTTTTGAGTTTTGTTGATTTTTCAAAAACCGCTTGTCCGATTTCGATAAAAAACCATTTGGGAAGTATACCCTTTCCGACAAAAAAATATTTTTTCAAATCGGTTAGCAAGTGACGGAGTTATGCCCGAACAAACATGAAAAATATATATATATGAACCTCCTTCTTTTTTTAGAAGTAGGTTAAAAATTCGACCGCAACTTGGTTGAATTTAAACCTCAATTGGATTCGCAGAAACAGACAATTTATAGTTATGCAATGTTGACTGACAAGACAGATAATTTCCTCTTATGGAAGTGCCAGTTCCACATGATCACATATCAAGCTTTCACTCTTTATTATACTCGATAATTGAGTCTTCATTCGGTAATTGAGGGCTTTACGTAGTTGTACCTAGTTTTTATTTAATTTCGTCGAGACTTGTGTAGCAATGTGTAGCTTTAATACAATAATAACTATACTACACTTAACCACAGAATACATAATAGTACTACGTACAGAAGGGACACTCCCTTCCCCGCGCTCATATTAAATACCGCACCTCACCCCGCACTTCGAGGTATTCGTCGTCGACACTTGAGCAATGGCTCGAGCTCGTATTAGTCGTCGTTCGGTTTTCGCGACGCAGACCGTTGCACTTTCCGCGCCATTTTTTAGGCTACGATAACCCTACTAGAGTTTACGCACACATTTGCACGTGCACGTCGTGCACAAACGTTATTTGTTTATGTAGTAGTAATAGGTAATTATTTTGCGGGCGTTGGAGTGTCCGAGGTGTGACTTAACTATACATATAATACACTTTTTAGTGGTTCACATGTGCTTACCCCTTCACAACGTACCGGTGTAATGTTATGTTATGAACTGGTGTAAACAATAGACAGACATGAGATTTCAGCAATCCCAGTCCATTTGCTATCATTTATTGAGGAGTTCCGTTGCCTATCTCCGAAGTTCTTCATCAGATCTTCACCAAATAGTTTTTATAACCTTTGTAGTGAATACAGGCGTGATATTATGTTGTGTGTTTGCGTAAACAATGCCTAGATAATCATGCTATAGCAATAATCGCGCTTAATCTGCTGTTATTTATTGAAGAGTTCCCCCGATTTCTACAAGATCCCATCATCAGATATTGAAATGGTGACAATGGGACCACACGGAAAGCACCAGCTTTCAAATAAAAAAAGAATCATGAAAATCGGTTCACCCAGTCGCAAGTTATGAGGTAACAAACATTAAAAAAAGAAATACAGTCGAATTGATAACCTCCTCCTTTTTTTGAAGTCGGTTAAAAACTTTGAGGAAAGCAATGCACAATGTTTCGTGACCGTTGAGGAGTTCTCTCGTGAGGAGGCGATCCTGGCTGCAGGATCAAGTCATGTTCGGCTTAAAAATATATTGTCATCAGAAACAAAACTGTGTGCAATATTTTAATTACTGGTTTGAGGAACTGGTTTGAAATTCAGTTAAAAAATTTTAGGAAAGCTTACTAAGCACAAGGCAAGTTAAATAAAAGCTTATAATTCATTAACAGTCTCCTGAAATTTCAAGAAATTCTAATGCTTAACTGTTCAGTTTTGGACCACAAGTATTTTTCAATGATAAGATGAGTTCTGTTGCTATTCCGATCCCTTGTGATCTTTTATTAGGTATATCCACGATGCGCTTACTTATTTAGATCAGTTGATCAGTTCATTGTACGAAACTGACATTGAAGATATAAGAAGAGACCTTGCTGATTACATAATTAAATCAATGCGTTTTAATTAGTAACTATTTCATATTATTTGTTTATTCACAAACTTTTGCATTTCATGATTGGTAACACTTGAAATGTAAGCTCATTAGCTTTTATTTGATTAACACTTGCAACGAAGCACGTTCTCAAGATATTCTTGTTAACCTCTTCTAGTACACAAAGTTAAGTATGATTGCAATCATGATTTGATCCCGTGACCTATCAATTAGCATTAGAGACTAAATTCTGAGTTTTGTATCCGATTACTCAAATACAAGTCGACATTAAAGCTAACGCTTATTCTGTAACTTGGGGTACACAGAAAACCTTCGTCTTAATTTATTTCTTCTTCTTCGTCTTGATTATATGTTTTGTGAGTTTTGGGGTTAGTTCAATTCTTATAAATGACTTACTACAAGCTATTTAGTTACTGGCAAGAACAAATAACTAAACCAACAATCCCTTCAACAGACACGAGAGTTTCCATTACTAACTTCTTATCAAAAGTATACAGATTTAGCTAAAGCGTTTGACAATGTTGACCACCAAACCCTTATTCATGAACTGCATAATATTACTCATAATGCTATAATACCGTGAACTGGTTTGTATCGTATCTAGTTTACAAGTCGTGAGTAGACTGTGGTCTTTAATGGGTATGATTTTAAGAAATATGTATTTCGATTTAATTCTATTGAATTGAAAACAAACTGCTTAATTAACCTAATAAGAGAAGCTTGCTGCTACTAGATAATAAGAACTTATTTGTATTAGGAATTATCTACTGATTTGCAGGTTGAAGTTTGGAGTATTACACAGATTCTGTAACATTATTTTGATTTATAAGAGTGTCCTTGCAGTTTCTTGCCCTATCTTCTTCATAGATATCTATCTACTCTTATAATGGAATGGGCTATCTATAGTATTTAATTTAAAAGTTGTTGCCTTGTGATTGTAACTTTGTTATCTTTGTTCTTCTGACATTCAAAAGTGCCTGTAATGATGTAATTGAAATAAATACTTTGAGTTTGACACTTTGATGTTTAGAATGAATGAAAACACATTTGCCCATAATTATATTCGAGAAATATCAGAGCTCCTTTACACGGTTTCATTACTAGACTAATTGAACTCAGGGGGTACAGCAGGGTTCTATTCTTGTGCCTATCATTGATATTCAATGCATGTCTGTAATTTATGTAACCATTAGACTTAGTTATTTAATGTTCTGTTGAGTCTTTGTGTTTGTTTAGTTGACATCTGAAATGTATCTATAAATAAATCGCGCTTAGCGTAAAGAGATTGATGATTAGAAACGAGCTTTAGACACACTTAGTGATGGCCTTACATAATTTCGTGAATCTCCTGACCTTAGGAAGATAGTTTGTCACTGATGTATTGTCGTCGAAAGCCGCTAGTCTACAAAAACCTATCGGTGATGCTCCAATTCTAAAGCTTATTTTTCTCCTATCGTGTCTTTAGCATTCTAAATCTCATGTTGAGAGAAACACCAAGGAATCGATAGATGGATTGTGTGAAGAATAATATGAAGAAAAGGAGTAAATGATAGCGTGGCGGTTGACAGAGGAAACTGGAAGAAAAAAATTGTTGCACCAGCCCTAAGTACAGAAGTTCAGGAAGATGATGATGAGTGCCTTAATTAGTGTTCTTTCTTTGAAATAAAAGGTGTGTCGTTATTTCAAAAACCGAACTATCGAATTTAAATTCTCTCTACCTTTCTATCAAAGAGAAAGAAAATAACCTTATCTATTAGCGCAGGAGTTTACAAGCTTATCTTATGCTCATTTTCCTACACCACACTAAATAAACGACTGTTTAGAATTTCAACGCTATATCAGCACCGACAGGTAAAATTCTAAGTGCATATATTTAGGTATTAATTTAAGAATCTTTTAGTATTAGAGAAAACGGCATTACTCATATCCACTAGGCCATTGAAGCATGGCCTTAACATGTGGAAGATTAGTCGTTTCGTAACATGACCTGGATCTGGTGACGCACCTTCGAGACAGCGAGTGATGAAATTATGTTGTTTTACAACTAATAGTATGCGCATGAACACGTCGCCGGTGTCAGTTGGATGATGCGATACAAATTGCTCTATAATTTCTTAATTTCTCATGCTGAGTGAAGTTTGTGGTTGTTTGTAATGTAAGTTGTTGGTATGTTTGTCATGGCTATAAGGCCATACCTTATAGCCATGACAAACAACCGGACGGATAACGGATTTAGTCAGTTACATATTTGACTTTCATAAGGTTGTTAGGAATCGTTGTACATATGAATCGCAAGTGACAAAAAGAGTGACGAGTATAAAATAATGTTGATGAATGGAGAGGAAAAGGAAGGCTAAGAAACGATGAATGGGTTGTTTGAGGAATGATGTCAAAGAAAAGGGAGTTATGGATAACGTGACGGTTGGCAGAGGAAAATGGAAGAACATGAAACTTAAGTTGCGCCGAACCCAAGTAACATTTGGCAAGGGCAAAAAGATGTTGAAGGCCTCAAAATTATATAAATTTTTAAACTCATTATTTTTACTCCTAACACCCACTCTTGCTGCCTGTACCTTCTGGAGTCTCCTAGCTTTGATTTGGAATACCCCACATTTCTGAACCAAAATCAAAGTACGAAGCACATGCACTACGCCCGTGACTTCATCTGCAAAAATTGTCAGAGCCTGACAAAGCATGCACGAATAATGTAACTTTCTGCTAGTGAAAGAATTTTAAGATTTAATCATTAGTTCTGGAGATTACCACTTATACACAAACTTACAAACAAATTTTACACCTTTATAATAGTATGGTTGACTACATGTCATGAAAAGTTGAACTGGTCAACATTACAGTCATATTATAAACTTCTGCTTTTATTATTCGTCTGTGTCGTTTCCTCAATGCCGAAGATCGCTACCACAAACGACGCCTCTTCCAGTTTTGCGGTCTTGTGCAGTAGTGACCGCTTGAAACCTACTGGCTCCAAGGCTCCTTTTGGTCCTACTGTGCATACGACCTGATAATTTGTCATTTATATCTAAAACCACTCATTTGCATTTTTCAGATTCAGGCCAGCCGCCAGTGACTCCTCTCCAGGGTCCAATACTCCTGCGCAACGGATCAGTTCCAGTGGTGCCTCTGACGTCATACCGGACGATCAACAATGGCTCCTTCTACCAAATACCTGTAAGACTTTTATATCATTATAACTATAATCACCGTTTTAGGGCAAAAGACAATTAAACAATTGACGGTACAGTTGGTGAGCAGTTATAGTGGTTCCAAGTTGGTTGTTTGTTTAAATATGAGTTTACACGTTTGTAAACGTAACCACGATAGACAAAGAAAATCCTAGTGTAGAACAACATTTATCTATAAAAGAAAAAACTGCATTCAAAAGCTGTGCATTCAATTGCAATGGAACACTGACAGGCATTATAGTCAATGTTAGATTCAGGGAATAATTGCCAAATTTTATACGGTATTGTGTAACAAGGAACCTTATTTTACCTCCATACTAGTCCCATACAAATGGTCACGGCTTACCATCGGTGGCCAAATTAATAGGGACAGTAATAAGATTTTTGAATTTTCGAGTTTAAGTTGATTTGTGTAATAAATAATTGTTTGTAGGTCTCTTATATATTTTTTATTAGTATCTGTGTTCTATTGGGATCACAAAAAATCCAAAATGTATACAAAACTGTTCATTATTAATCAGGCAAAAAAAAAAAAAAATTTGGTGAAGCTCTTATTTCAGCAAAGGGTGGTATCACCCTTTGCTGAAATAAGAGCTTCTATGTGTCGGGGCATGCTCTAAATAGAATGTTTTGCATTTTCCTTTAGTATGGCATTATGATGCCATTCTCTGGTGAGGGTTTCTATAAGTTGCCTTTCGGTGGTAGACACTTCTATGGCAATGGTCCCTTTGGTGAGTTCCCACATGTTGTCAATGGGATTCATGTCAGTTGAATTCTCTGGCCAAGTCAAAACAGTGTCATTATTACAGCCAAAAATGCAGTAACGCTTCTGGCTTTGTAGCAGCGTGCTTAGTCATGCATAAAAATGTATTCGACATCATCGGGGAACCATTCATTGACCTGCGGCAATACCTGGGTTTCTAATACTCGCTTGTATTGGTCTTGTTTCATCGTTCCTCTTACGGTGTATAGGCGCCCCATGCCTTTGGCTGAGATGACAGACCAAACCGTAACACTAACCGGATGTTTAACCCTCTCTACGATGCAATCGGCGTGGAATCGTTGACCAGGGCGTCGTCTTACAAAAGAACTTTTGTCGACCAAAATTTGAAAAGTTGATTCGTCAGAAAGGCACACCTGTAAATTAACAGAATGAATAGAAGAAAATAGTAGAAAAGTTATTGACTAATTGCATTATTCAAAATAGTTATTTTTCCTCGACTCCAACCTGCGGCAGTCATATTTCTGATGGTGTCTGGCCCATTGGAGTCGTTTCTTCTTCATACTGTCGGTTAGGCGTGGTTTTTTTGAAGGCCGCCGTCACATCAAGTTCTATTCGACCAACCGCCTACGCATTGTTCTTTCCGAAATCCATACACCCTCGTCGTTCATCATCGTGGTCAAATGAGCAAAACTCTTTTTATGAGTTTCGAGGCAGATGCTCCTAACTCTTCGATCGGTACGAAGTGTGGTGATCCTTTTTCTGCCACATTTGCCAACCAGAATTGCTTCAAGAGGCTTTTTGTTGTCAATTTTTATTTTTATTCGATTTACGACAGATTATGAAACCTCAGCCATAGCAGCTATGACTCTCTGGGAATGAGTGGAGTGCAGTAACAATGTTAGTATCTCTCTACATTTTCTTGGAGAGGTGTCCAAAGCCTTGTCTATCCTAAAAAAAAGAAAATTTGAGGATATTGCGTCTAACCTATTAATAAAATGTAAATTCATAGACAAAACATGGCAAAACTATTTTACTACAGGGCATTACTTACCTTTTGATTATTTTAGACAAAAAAAAGTCGGTTAAATCAAGTGAAAAAACAGTTTATTGAAAATTCAAAAATATATACTGCGAACCACGCTTTTTAACAGACAATGACCGAATTAGAAGAAACGTCCCAAAATTGACAAATGACGCACGTATTCACTGTGTTGCCACTTGGCAAAAACAATAATAGTAGCAGTAGCTATATCAGATAAAATAACCCTTTAAATTCAACATATTTTTTCAAATATATATAATAAACTATAAACTACATAAAATCAAGCACTGTCCCTATTAATTTGGCCACCTACTGCCGAATAAAGGAAATATGACTGAACTAGGATTTTTTTATTAGAAGATAGATATCTCAATGAGGAACCATGGGTGGGCTTAAAAAGTAAAAAATGTACGGACTTTTTTGGTAAATGACAGATTTTTTGTCAGAGCTGTTCACGAAATAATAGGTAGCTAGGTCTTCTTAGTCGATACACCCTTGTCAGAGTGGTCGTGGTTGCGCAGACGAGGTACACGGCGAGATGTTTGTTGGGTCGTTGACTTCCCCGAGGACTGCTCTTTCAGCGATGTGCTTCCATTTCTGCCGGTTGGAGACGTTGCGAGTACACTGGACCATGGTAGACTTAGTAGCCTTTTTGATCAAGTCTGTCCAGCGAGTCGGTGATCGGCCGCGTGATCTTTTGCCCTCCACTTGGCCCTGAAGCTAGGTACCTCCATAGAACTTGACACACAAGTTGACTATAAGATTCAGTGCCTCAATGGCCTACAATAATACAGCAAGCCCTTTTTTTTTACCCGACTACGGCAAAGCCAAAGGAGGCTATGTATGTATGTATGTATGTATGTTTGTATGTATGTATGTGTGTATCTTCATCTGTTCCCTCATAGCTTCTAATCTACTTATCGGAACTCGACATATGAGGTATCGTTAGAACCGTCTTAATTTCCCGCTGAACATAGGCTACGTGACGTGTCACAAAAAGCTATTTGGCGCCCTCTAGTGGACAAAAAGTAAGGCTTAAAAAATAAAAATGGAGATAAATACGCCGTGTTTGGTATCATTTGAAAGGGCCTCACTTGTACATTTCCAAAATATTGCTCAAATTTAAAATCACGCCCTCTAGCGGACAAAAAGTCAACAGTAAAAAAAATATTAAACACCAAAATTGTTTAAATAAAAAAAAAAAGTACAAAACTAAACACGTTATAGGTACCAACCTAAACACTTTAATACCGTGTGACTACGGCTTTTCTTTTTGTTCTATCCTGAAAATCTTGTTACATACTTTTTCAGCGTCGTTTTTTTTTGTCGTAGTCGGGTTTTAGTTTTGTACTTTTTTTTTTTATTAGCGGGTGGAAATCATCAAATAACCCCTCCCGCTCTTGGGCAGAGCGAAATTGTCAGACTTCTTCTGACTAAAAACAACCCATGTTCCTTCTTAGCCCTTTATGTCGAGGCCGTGGTATCTCTAGTGAACAACCCGCAGCCCCGACGGGATACAACAAGCCCTTAGCCTATAATGTTGTTAATATGTAGGTATATTTCATCATTTCAGCCGAAAGACGTCCACTGCTGGACATAGGCCTCCCCTAAGTGTAATTTTTGCTTAGGGGGGGTTTGCCATAATCGCCACGCTTGGCAGGCGGGTTGACGATCGCAGTACGGTCGATACAAAAAGCACAGAGAACGCTGCTGCCCATTCTCTGGTACATCCCTTAGTCGCCTCTTACGACACCCACGGGAAGATAGGGGATAGTGCTATTCTTTGCGTCCGGCACCATACGGAACTTAGGTATATTTAGGTTAAACTATTTATCTTAAGGTCATGCAATGTTATAATAACGCAAGCAAACGGTTCAGTCTTACCATCATGAAGAGTAGTAGGTTACAGGCGTCAATGTTGCCACTAGTAGAATTACTACGGCAGTTAACGATAGAGGTACACACTAAATTCCTACATCAAAAAAGAGTGAAGCAATAAAGAAGCGATTTAAATTAGCTAAAGGCTCTAAAGGTTTATAAGTATCAATTGTTTAGTTATATAAGTATTACCACGTTTACACAAAGGAGTAATTACTGCGTATTTTATGGCATACGCAAATACGTAATATGAACATAACTACCTAGTCTCAGAATGATTTGAGCAAATGAAAATTGTCATAGCTGGGTTAAGCAAACCTGCATTATTTGAGTTAAGACAAAACAAATGATTGTTCGTCACGTTTCTGAAGGCTCGGGTTAAACAAAATATTGCTTAATGCATAATGTTGATAGTGGGCGAGGATTTGTGCCTAACGGTTTATTTAAAAGTCGTAGGTGTTGAGTTTCCTGGGTTTCCTACTATGTTTAAATTGAATAATTAAAGTGACTATAAACTTAGTAGCTGGCCTACGTCTGAGAATACATGTTTTGCCTCTAAAATTGTAACTAAAACACGTGTAGTGCCAAGGACCTTCTTCTAAGAGGGTCTACTAGCAATACGCATCATCATTCTCTTGCCCTTATCCCAATTCATTTGGGGTCGGCGCAGCATGTCATCTTCTCCTATACTTCTATTTATTTTCTACTAGTGACCCGCCCCGGCTTCGCACGGGTGTAAAAAAGACATTAAAACCTTCCTCTTGAATCACTCTATCTATTAAAAAAACCCGCATCAAAATCCGTTGCGTAGTTTTAAAGATTTAAGCATACAAAGGGACATAGGGCCAGAGAAAGCGACTTTGTTTTTAACCGACTTCAAAAAAAGGAGGAGGTTATCAATTCGACTGTATTTTTTTTTTTTTTTTTTTTTTTTTTATGTTTGTTCGCTCATAACTTGCGACTGGGTGAACTGATTTTCATGATTCTTTTTTCATTTGAAAGCTGGTGCTTCCCGTGTGGTCCCATTGTCACTATTTCAATATCTGATGATGGGATCTTGTAGAAATCAGGGGAACTCTTCAATAAATAACAGCAGATTAACCGCGATTGTTGCTATAGCATATCTAAGCATTGTTTACGCCATCACACAACATAATATCACGCCTGTACTCACTACAAAGGTTGGTGAACATATTCTGATGAAGTACTTCGGAGATAGACAACGGAACTCCTCAATAAATGATAGCAAATGGACTGGGATTGCTGAAATCTCATGTCTGTCTATTGTTTACACCAGTTCATAACATAACCATCACGCCGGTACGTTGTGAAGGGGTAAGCACATGTGAACCACTAAAAAGTGAAAAATAAAAACTTTTTTACAAAAAATAAAACCGACTTCGACAAAAATAAAACACAAAAAAGTGAAAAATAAAAATCAGCTTCAGAAGTCGGTGGCAAAAACATGAAATCAAACAAACAAAAGTCACCGACTTCAGAAGCTGATTTTTATTTTTCACTTTTTTGTGTTTTATTTTTGTCGAAGTCGGTTTTATTTTTTGTAAAAAAGTTTTTATACTATGTAGTGATTACTCGTTATCTCATCAATCACCTCCTTTCTTGCCATATCATCCTTTACACAGCCCAAACATCGTTTCTTTGATATTCCTCGTCATCTTATACTTAACTATCCATATTCATTCTCAAAACTTTCCAAACGACAGTTTTACGTATGAATGTCTTAGCAATATGCGTTCTAAGAAAAGTTTGAATAGAGTGACGGTCCTCAACCAGTTTCATCGGAGATCCAGTGCAGCAATGGATCCTTAATTATATAAATATATTTTTAAAATAATTAAGTTAACTTTACTAACTCATTACAACTGTTCAGCCAAAGTAAACAGTTGATCCCACAAACTGACCATTTTATAATTTTAAGGTCTTATCACTACATCTATAGACCTACCTACCTGATACCTGACCATGTAATGCTATGTAAAATTGAATTGTAAACTGCGTACACGTTGGTCCAATTCCTTTGCCATTCATGACCTACATAATTTTCCGTGAATTAATACTATGCCTATAAAAAACAAAGACAAATACCGAACAGCATACAATACCTTTATTTGTTGAGGCAACATTGTAATGCAATTACAACATTACACAAATATCAACCTTAGCTGGCAACTCAGACGGAATGGCGTCGAAGATTGCATTGTTTTTTTTAATAAATAAATCTGAATAAATGAATTTGTATGACGTTATTAAAGTTGCAAAATGTTTAATAATAGAGATGTTTTAGCAGACATATTGGTTTTCTTGGAAATGTTGTTCCTTGAGTAAGATGGATTGTTAGAATATGATTTTTTTTTCAAATCCGAAGAAGAAAGGTCAGATTTACACGATAGTTTTAACTTTTAAACGGCACACGGATGAAAGTAATAACCATGCCCCCTATGGCTAAGAAAGTAATGAAGATACCTATTGTATGGATTTATGGAAGCAAATAGGTACATGTACCCAAATTAAATAGAATGATTGCACCAACCCCAAATATTTTGGGACAAAAACCAGCTATCCTCCGAAGACCGCCGCCACAACTAACCCGAACGTCTTCACTCATGAACACTTTTACTCCAAAGATCATCAGGGCGTCTAAAATGACTACCTACTTTAGCAGATGCTAACATGAATTGCGTTAAAAAGCGTAAAATGGTCACACACGCAGTTATTATTGAAAGGTCCATTTTATATTATGATCTGCTATAGTAGCCATTTTAGACCCCCAGTTGTATGGCTACTATGACCGACCCGTTGTCAATTCAGCTTGCAAGTTTCTCAAAATATTTCATCAAACTGTCGGTCATTTTGTTTCTAAGGTATTGTGATATCGTTTACTAAACAAAGTTAGTGACTACGTAATGTAAAGGTGCTAATTGCATGTAGAAACACCGTCACAAGAGCAGAGTCAACACCCGAAGTGTGGTACAGTAATGCTTTGCAATATACACAACACTTTGACCCTTATGGACTAATCACACTTGTCACAAATGATTCACAACTTTGTGCAGTATCAATCCATACAGTCTTACTAATGTGTTATAAATGCGAGAGTAAATCGATCTAGTGATACCTAGTTGTTTTGTCTGCCCGAAACCAATGTCTTAACCTGGGCCAAATTGTTTGGCTCAGGACAAAGGAGGTTTTATCCCGGCAGTATGTTCGACATATAGGTACGCAGGCGAAGCTAGTTTTCCATTATAACTGCAATTTGATGCAAGTGGGACGTCTTCCTAAGGTTTCATTTAAAATGAATATTCATACGGGCAGCACAGATTTTAAATCAGAAGTTGTTTTGTTGCCAAATAAACTGTTTACCTACTTGTATCGGTCTTTGGAAAATACAACTCAGGTATTCTTCTTTAATTATCGTGTGGTTAGTGCATAACCTGTGTCCGCTTCGTCTTCAAGGACCCACCAAGCAGACCCACCGGTGGGTCTCCGAATACTGATGTGTCTCCCAAGACCTACTAGTGGGTCCTCTGAGATTTTATTGTCTTTGAAGACCCACTGTACGCCAAATGGGAAAACATAGAGCGCATATGAAAATGTAACGCCTGTTTAACTACCAGGAGTATAGAAGTAGGCAGGAGGTATTGAAAATATTTATTTTGGAGATGTGTCAGAGTTTTTATGTCGCTCATAGGCCTCTGACTTTACTTTATATGCCGTAAAGAAATGTCTCTCAGGCATACATACTAGTTTCCTCACAATGTTTTCCTTCACCGGAGCAAGTGATCAGTGATCATTATACAATACGCACATGACTCCGAAAAATCTGAATTCTTGGATTCGAACTGGAGACCAATAACTTGGCAGTCCGACGACGGTCACACCTCTAGACAAGCACTGCTATAAAACGGCATGTATTTAAACCGTTTTCTGTATATTCCCTTTTTTCGAACAAAATATTTTAAAGTTACACCAAAAATACTTACTTGCACACAAATTATCTCAAATTATGCACACTAAAGAAATCAAATTTAGTACCTATCATTTTTATTGGCATTTGCAGAACTCTTTTACTGAACGAATAACTATTATCAAAATAGTATAATATCTAATAATTCTTTAGTTTAACAAACATTTTAAAACTTTTTTAAGGAAACCTACACCTGATTTACTTTTAGGAACATCGTTTATTCTAACTGACAACACCGCGCGCCATTTTCTCGTTCCCTCTGTCACTCATACATGCAACGCATGTACTCCATGACGCGCGCTCGCTTCGCTCGCATATTAAATAACACTAATATCTTCTGTCCCCGAAGTGCCGGGCCTCCGCCGGCCTCCTTCGTCGGCCTACGGCCCGGTGCCCATGCCGCCCATAAAGGACACTGTCGCGAGACGGTCGTATTAGATATCAGTTTTAGAAATTCCGTAGTAAGATTGTACAATTTAGAGTGCAAGTTAGTATTTTTGATAAGCAATTAGTATTTTTGTTTTACAAATCATATATCCGATGTACTAACTACATTTTTGGTGTGAATTCGATAAAAAAGGTCATCTCGTTTTGTGTGATTTTTTAGACTTTTTTGTAGGACATGTTTAGTTAATCAATTGGTTTTTTTGGTATGCATTCAGTTAATTAGTGGAGTTACCTAGTGTGCTGAAAAATTAAACAGATGTGCATTTAAATATAACCCCTATAAAACTGCTCACACATTCACTAATCAAGCATTTAAGTCATCTGCCGGGGCTGCGGGTTGTTCGAAAGAGATACCGCGGCCCCGGACACAAAGGGCTAAGAAGGAACAGGGTGCTTACTCTGGAATATAATTCCGATAGATCGACATTGGTCAAACGTCAGTTGGTTGAGTTAAACGTCAGGGATTGGCTAGACTCAGTGAGTCCAGCCAATGCCTGACGTTTGACTGACAATTCCAATGTCGATCTATCGGAATTATATTCGAGAGTAAGCACACATGTGTGGTTTTTAGTCAGTAGAAGTCAGACACTCCCTTCCGCTCGGCCAGGAGTGGGAGTCATTTGATGATTTCCCACCCTCCAAATAAAAATAAGGGTCATTACTTCGTTGTGGGGTAAGTTACCACAAACAAAAGAACTTAGTTCTCTCAATAGTTTTTCAGTACAGCCACGTCCCAACAGCAATATAAGCCGCACTACATTTCCGATAATGCCATTATTTATACAATGCCTTATTAAAATTGCGACAGCGTAGGTTCACTAGAAGCGTCCGACACTTCGATCTAAGTCACTCTGAGTCACAGGCGTGGGCTCCTCTGTCTCTGCGATAAAATATAAATCGTGACGGATTTATATGATACACGGCATGCTGTCGCCATTATTTATAACCTTATTTGACTGGCATTACGCCTTGGTGCGTTCACCTTTTCTTTAAATTATGCTTTGTCTTGGGATAAAAATAAAAGATATTGGTGTTGTGTTTATTTATAAACTTGATATTAAATATTAATATCATGATAGATACGTTAAATATAAGTTACCATTATTTAGTGTCAAATGACAATTTTGTTACCTCCCATCTGAATCTGCTTTTCCTGGGGGCCTAAATTAGGCCACTTTGGCAGAATCATAATATGAATCACGTTAAAATTCTTAAAATGGTTACTGACGCAGTTAATATTATATGGGACCCCCACCCCCCTACCCACCCTATTACATGGGACTTAAAAACATAACTGGCGAAATGTGGGTGTAGGTACTATTAGGTACACCTCTGCCTAACCCTTCGGGGATTACAGGCGTGATGTTATGTTTTAATATATGTTAATATTATGAATTGGCACCCTGTGGCTACTTTACGAATTGTAGCATAATTCATACCTATTATCCTAATGATTCTAGCAAGCGGCCACTTTAGGCTCCCATTTCGCACTAAAAACCAATTCAGAATTAAATTCATTGAAACATCGCTGATAGATATCCGGCACTGACCTACACCGGGTTTCTGTACCCATCAAACGTGATCGACAGTTATGAATGGTTGACTGAATTATCAACAACCAATCAAGTCACTTGACGTGACTTTGTCTTGACAACCTTCTTACAGCTTTCCAACATTGAAATCTTAAGTCTTAAATCTGCTATAGCAGCTTTTGCAGTGGCATTGTGCCTAATTTTTATTTGTGTAGGCAGTATCCTTTGCTCTCTTAGTTTCGCTTATTATAATCCATCAGCTGCTGTTGGACAAATATGTAGCTTGTGCAGACTACGCTTCTCGACTCGTTAATTAGTTATTGGACCATCACGCTTGCATGATGGCACCCGTAGTTTGCAACTTTGCATTCTGCTTCTCTTTGGCCTGTAGTAGTAAGAATGAGAGTTTCCATAGGTCTAAATCCTGAAGTATTGTGTCTACAGCCAGTGTTCATTTTGAAAGATAAATAATAATTATGTATTATGTAAAACTAGATGAGATCGGAGTTTACTATTCGTTCTTGAGGATATTAAATTTATAGTTAAAGAAGCCCAAATATTGTGTGTGAGTGGACCTGTCCAGTCAATGCACGCATTTGCCAATAATCATGTAGCTCAAACTCAGAAAGCTCAATGATTCGACGAACAATACCAAACAGAGGACATTGGCCATCTTGTGATCGTACGACACTTAAAACTTCTGCCAACTTCTCCGAGGTGTGACAATGGCACACGACAATCAAAATGCAAAACCTGACTACACCTTCGTCATACAGACGCATAGAAGCGAATAAAATTTCTGAGTTTCAAGTAAACTGCGTGAGTCACATACTCGCATCAAAATGTCATTGGTGAACGTGAATTGAATTGAGGAGCGTTTCTAGACGAACGACACCTAGGTGGACCACTAATTAAAATTGTTAAATGTAATGTTTTTTACACAACAGCCCAAAAAATAGAGTGTTTTTAGGGTTCTTGTATGTTTATTTGTGAGTTGCTGTAATCCACCATAACTTCTAAACGCCTGAACAGATTTTGATAGGTACTATCAGATTGTTTGCATTATCCCTAGTGTTATAGGCTGGTGAAAAATCCACGTTAAAAGATCCAAATACGTTATTCCAACTACGAGTATGTTGTAGTCGGCTTCCAGTCTAACTGGATGCAGGTAAAAACCGGAATTTTACATGGAACGACTGCTTTCTTGGCCTGCACACAGTGCACACTGCACAACCCAGTTAGTACTGGATACAACACAACGAAATATCCCTTAGTATGACTGGTTGTCAGACTTTCGGGCTCTGGCTGTTTCCGAGGCAATGAAAAAACTGAGTACATACTAACATATTTTATGTTTTATAGTTAAGTAAATCTTTACGTATCGTAGTGTTAATCGATTTATCCCTTACAAGGTTGGGTCAGAATGGTACACTTTTAAAATAGACCACAAAATCTCAGTAGCCAATATAAACAAAGTACCTACACACCAATAAATTTTTTCGTAAGATGAAGAGTCAGTCACATCTTCCGAACCTCTGTCTTAGGCGCTTGGTTCAGGAAGTGGAGGATTGATGTCTACCAAGATAAGAGTAAGCGGATCTCTTCTCGAATCAAGTAAAACAGTATTTTATACTCTTTCCTCCCAAAGACAATATCTTTGCCACACCCCAAAATCTTTAAAAAAATTCGCGCTCGCTTCGCTCGCGCCTCCCTCCTGCTCTTCCACCATTCTGTCTCGCTTGAGACGCTCATCTACTTCAATTCTCATTTCTGATTCTAAGTCGTCCATCCACCGAAAATTTTTCAACGCTTTATCCTCCTTGGGTTATAGCACTTAGAAGAATCAAATCCTGGCCTTAGCCAGGATTTGATTCTTCTAAGTGCTATAACCCAAGGAGCTTCAATGGAAGAACTTCTAACCAGACTGGCACTTCTCCACACTAAAAAAACGTACCCATTGAAGTAGGTAGATGAAGTGGTAACGCATTTCGGGAGAAGACGTAAAAGAAAATTGATTTTGTTATTTAAATATAGGTATTTTTAAGTACCTACGTACATAAATTAATAAAACACCTATTTTTTATTTGTATCCATGATTATAAAAATTAAATTATAACTTCTTGTGACTTGACCACGACTCTTTGTGACCCCCCCCTGGCACCAAAGCTGGATCCGCCCTTGCCTAATCAACACAAATAAAGAAATAAAAACATTAATTTATTATCCCTATTTTGCTTAGTAACTTCGTAAAAGCTTAATTGCTGATTAAATAGGAAGTTGTTAGGATAATATTTTATATGTAGATTAAGTGCACACCAAAACAGGGCAATCGATTATTTATCAAATAACAATAAATTAGGAAAAATAAACGTGTCTCGAATGATCTCAAAGGATTATAGTGCATGTGTTATGTGGCGCCAAGGAAGCAAAAAATAAAACAATTGAACCGTTTTAGTTTTTTTTTTTCGGAATGCCTAAACACCTACTTACAATAATTTAATTTAGGTATGGGACAGGACGGGGATTTAGTGGAATTCAGATACTTAGACTGGTTTTAAAAATAAATAAGAGCCCAGTGCCTGCTCTAATCTCGAAAAGTCTAAGTTACAAAACAATAAACAAAAAATTGTTTTAAATACTAAAATAGAAGAAAAAATACTCTATTTAACTACAAATGAAGTGTAAAGTAATTTATCGATTACCAATCCGTACCCATTGCTACCGAGAATCAAGTATTTTAATTTTAAATTAAATGCTGTACTCGACACTAACAACTTACTGAGTTACACAGCGGGGAATACCATCCAATATATCTTAAGATATATTTAGTAACATCGAATGCACTTACATAGCAAAAATTAATTAGCATTTTTTTCAATTAGTTTTATTTTGACCTTTGTACGGTCGTTAAAATTTAAATGTTGGATCTGGGAATATTTTTCTTACAATTAAATGAGTCAATAAAGTTTGTATTTTTTTACGTAACATCATAAACCTTCAGCTAATGATTTTTAAGTGCTACACCTGTGAACTTTGCAATTGGTAATGAAACAGTTTACAGTCGGACAAAGTGAACTATAAAATCTTAATAAATCATTTGCAAACTTAAGGCGCCATAAGATGGGCGCCTCGCATCTCTGATTTTTTGCTTGTAAATAAGTATGTAAATTTATTTCATTCCATGCAAGGTTATTGACACAGTTGCGTCTAAAATATACTGGATAACTTTAGAATTGCTAAATAACGAGCGCTTGCTAAATTAATGACACGATCCAGTTTCCCATTTGTATTGCGCAATCTAAATTCGCTATAAATCACTGCAATAAATATGCATACAACATTTTTTTTTTATTTAAATATGATAAAGTAGATATTTCTTGCACGAGAAATTCAATATTCTGAGCGGGTAGGTACGTGTTTTGTGTCGCTGGCTATTTTGAATCTCAATGAGTGTTTTATGTCAGGCACATTTTATGCATAAACTAGAATAACAATAGGGGATTGCAAAATTACAATTTATTTTTTATACTGTGTAAGGCCGTAAGGTTTATAGTTCTGCAAAATCGAATTTATGCGGCGGAAAACGTGGATTTTTTACATCGTATATCACCGGACGTATCTTGAGAACATGATCCAGTGTTGTAAGGTCGAGCTGAGTAAAGCGTGATTTTTTCTGTTTATTGTTTTTTATTTGGAATCCGTTCAGTTAATTAGTACACTCTGCAGTAGCAGGACGTATTAATTAAAACGTTAATCCAGTATCGAACATGGATTTGTTCTGCTTGAGCGTGAGTTTATTTTTGTTTGTTTAGTTTGTAAGTAGGAAGATAAATTATATTGCAATTATTTATTCAATTTGTGGCCATGTTCACACATAATAGTGCTATAAGTGTTGGTAAGAAGTGATTGTAAAAGCTTCACATACTTTATGTGCAGTCGTAATATTACTATATTTTTTCCTTAGACCTAGGTTTTATTAAAGTTACGTGTTGCTTACTGGTACGGTTCATAGCTAATAAAGTGAAACCTATGTGGCCAAAATATAATCATCTTCTTGCTCTTGTCCCATTGTACTTAGGGTCGGTGTAACACGTTTTCATCATTCCATTCTCCCCTGTCAGACGCCACGGCATCATCTACTCCTTTCTCTTTCATAATATACTTACCATACGGCTGAAATAATTAATAATAATAATAATAATCATTTATTTGACACAAAAAAGTACACATAAATGGCAGATACATAATCAGTGTTCACATAAAAGCAAATAAAATATTGATCAGTGCATTTGTATTTTAAATATTTATTCATACACTGTTTTAAGCTTTCCTTAATAATTACCTTATTCTTTTTTTTTCTTTCTTTTAAAAAAATAAAAACGTTGCCCCACATTAGGAATTTCTCCTGTATCGTGGGTGCGTTTACAAATATTCAAACTCACATACACAATCACATCCAGACCCGAAACAACTATTTGTAGGCCAAACAAATATTTGTTCCGTGCGGGAATCGGACCCGCGACACGCAGCGCAGCAGGCCAATCTCTCAGCCACTGCGCCAACCGTGCCGTCAACCTACTTTACTTCTAACATAGATCTACTGTCATTTATGTTATAATGTACTTAAGTACCTACGTGTTCGGTCATCCCGCGATCTTATGTGCTTGCAACAACAGCGTCGAAATATCGGGAACTCATAATTATTATGGATAATCACGGAAGATATCCCGTACGAGACCATTTCAGTATTTCCTAAATACAATATTTATATTATGCGATGTTAAATAAAAATGCTTCAACGAGTTGTTTATTCATAAATAGACTCGTTAAAACATTTTCCTTTTGATTCAAACAGCTGATAGCACTACAATTATGTAGGTAGTTGATTTTTTTTTAGTAGTTTGGTACGTTTTTGTTTTTAGCGTTGCTTGTTTAAAAACTTTAGTCTGTGGCTAACTTCACTAGTTCGAAAAATATACCGTACTTCAGAATGTTACGGTTGATGCTCCAGGGTAGCCCGGGAAATTCGAATATCCTTACGTTGTTTTGCAATTTGTCGGTCAGTGTCACAGTTCATATTAAATCCTTGAATGCCTTTTTAATTTTTTTTAAATAAACATTGCCCCACGCTAGGAATTTCTCCTGTATCGTGTGTGCGTTAACAAACATGTAAACTCACATAGGGATAGGTACCTACCTACACAAACACACCCGACCCGAAAAAATTATCATACTCACATATGTTCCGTGCGGGGATCGAACCCGCGACACGCTGCGCAGCAGTCGAATCGCTCAGCCAAAGCACCAACCGTGGCGTTAAGACGTCATGGTAACTCCCCTAGGTCCTCCTAACAAATAAGTTGATTTGATGGTTTCTGTCATTTTATAAATCTTTTTATTGGCTGTGCAGGCAGTCGTATATAGTTGGAGATATCAAGCTACGAATCTCCAGGGTCTCCACTGTCAGTCTTTCTCGTTATCACCGCTGACTTGCCTTGTTGATTTTGGCTGCCAAAGTGGTAAAACGGAAGACGCCGACGCGCGACGGTCTCAAGTTCAAATATCCTCTCATAATTTAATATTGTTCTTTAATAACAGGTCAACAAAATTTCCACTAATTCAATAAAAATGGAATACACTGAATTTGAAATTAACTACCACGAAGAAGAAAAAACCTTATTACGTTAGGTACCTAATAGCTCGCAGTTTACTTACTTAATTACTTTTATAATTATTTCCAGATACTATGGACTGCGCTATCTTTAGCACTGGGCTACGAGCTTCAAGGTCAAATTATCCGAGGAGTTCCATGCGTGAAGCGTAACTTCCAGTTGTTTTGTCCAACAGCTGGTAATACCTATCCATTGTGAGTATAAGTACTTGGGTTTATTTACTTTTAGTTCTGTTGCTAAGGGCGAGTGATGTGTGTCGATCGATTCAACACGTAACATCTGTAATCTTCGATCAATAATGTACTAGATTCCCGATAAGCGCTTCAAAAACGGCCCGAAATTTAAGACCACAAACGTATTTGTGGTCTTATTTCAAATTAGTATGGTCCAATCATAGCCAACATTAAGACGTCAAAATACCGCAGCATGCGTTCAAACACTGCGTAAATAACCACCGTAACACCAAGGTTTTGGAAGGAATATCTATTTTTCGGTAATTTTATATCATTATGTGCTTTTTCATAATATTTAAACATAATTAAACTGTAAATATAATTAAATCAGCGAATATTATAATTGTTTGGCCAATGTTTGCTACAACGCAGCAACTATTGTGTCATGTTCTTGAACAGGGAACGCTAGTTCCGCAATAGAATAAGCACGACATTGTACACAAAATGCTTTTAACCGTATTGCTTAGAGTTTAAGATTCATTTTAGAATGAATATTTTTGTACTGATGACTTTTTATTTTGGAGCGACATTTAAAATGTGTAGTGTATTGTGGGTAATTGGACATTCAACAGTCTCGAATATACGGTGCTAAGGAACGGACGTGTCTGCGTTTTATTTACCTGGACAGTAACTAGTACATATATTACAGTGGCGACGAGGATAAACACGAAGAACAACAGAAACACTTGTGGACGATAATTGGTGTTATCAGTGCAAGCAAAAACTGTGTCCGGGAACTGTGATCGTCAAAATGTCTATCGGAAAAGTGAGCGCTTTCGATATGAAAACGGGGGTGTGGTCATCATACATCGACCGTCTAGAGATGTATTTCACGGCAAATGACGTGTCAGATGACCTTAAATTACCAACTCTGATAGCCGTAATGGGGGACGAGCCCTATGAGCTTCTTGTTAATTTGGCTAGTCCGAGCAAGCCGTCAACATTAACATATGAGCACGCGGTCAACTTGTTACGTCAGCACCTTCAACCGGAACCGTCGTCATTAGCGGAGCGATACCGTTTTAGACAAAGGAGACAGGGGCAAGAAGAAAATATCGCTACCTATATAGCGGAACTCAAAAAGTTATCTAGGTTTTGCAAGTTTGGAACTAGTCTTAACGATAACCTACGAGACCAATTCGTTTGCGGGTTACGCAGCGACATTAGCCGACAGAGGTTATTTGCGGAGGATACAATATCATATGCAGATGCAGTGAAACTGGCAACCTCTTTGGAAGCAGCGGAACGGGACGCGGCGGCTGTAGAAGCACCACATAGCGAGGGTACGGCGGGGGTAGCCGGGGGTATCCATGCGCTCAACTCTGCGGGGACCGGGCGGCCGGGGAGCCGAGGGGGTCGCGGTGGCGGGGGGCGGGGCGCACGCGCTGGCTCGATGACAGCACGTGACGTCGGCATGCGCAGCGGCATGAGCGGCAACATGCGAAGCGGAGGAATGCAGAAAATTAATTGTTCTGCTTGCGGAGCTAACAATCATGCTCAAGAAACATGTCGCTTCCGGAACTACGAATGCAGCAAGTGTCAACAAGTGGGACATTTGCGACGGGTGTGCCCGAACTGGGGAGCACCTGGAGCATCGCGAGGAGGGGACCGACACCGGGCGGCAGCAACAGCAGGCCCGGCGCGGGGCCGCCTGCACTTCGGCAAGGCCGAGCAGCAGTCTGACGACGACATCGGCGGGGACATCGAGGAAGAACTACATCACTTATGCTTGAACAACTACAAACCAGTAAGTATGTCTATTGAAATAGACAATAGAATTATTACGATGGAAATAGATACGGGTACTGCTATTTCATGTATTAGCAAGTCTATGTATGATAAATATTTTAGTTACTTGCCTATAGAAAAACATAACACTATTTTTAAATTTTATGACGGCACAAAAATAAAACCGGTAGGTATAATAAAGCCAACAGTACGGTTCAATGACCTTAGTAAATGTTTAGAATTGTTTGTCATAGAAGGCGGCACGACTTCCCTACTGGGAAGGCAGTGGCTGGGAGAATTAGGCATAACAATACCCACATTTCATTGTGATAATCTGAATCAAGTGAGTTGTGAACACACCAATACAGAAGTCGAAAATTTAATCCACAGATATAAAGAACTATTCAGCGGCGGGCTGGGGCGGCACAGTGGCGGCAAAGCGACTCTGCGCGTGAGGGAGGGTGCGGTGCCGGTGTTCCACCGCGCGCGGCCGATGCCGTACGCGCTGCGCGAGCGCGTCGACGCCGAACTGGACGCCATGCTGCGCGCCGGCGTCATCGAGCCTGTCGACTGCTCCGACTGGGCCTCCCCGCTGGTACCTATCAATAAGCCCGATGGCTCACTTAGAATTTGTGCAGACTATAAAGCCACTTTGAATCCGTCTTTACTGGTCGATCGTTACCCACTGCCTAAAATTGAGGATGTCTTAGTAAATCTAAATGGAAATAGGTATTACAGTAAAATCGATCTGTCACAAGCCTACAACCAAATAGAACTGGATGAGACAAAAAAATATACAGTTATAAACACTCACCGCGGACTATTCCAGTACAATAGGCTTGTTTACGGGTTATCCTCGAGCGTAGGTATATTCCAGCGTATTATGATTAACATATTGAGTGGTATACCTAACGTTCAAGTGTTTTTAGACGACGTGATCATAGGAGGGAAAACGGAAAGGGAACATATAGACGCACTAAAGTTAGTTTTCCAACGTTTATTAGATAACGGGTTAAAATTAAAAAAGAGCAAATGTGTTTTTTTAGCTGAGGAGGTGACTTACTTGGGTTATATAATTTCGAGAGTAGGAATAAAGGCTGATAAATCAAAAATTGAAGCAATTACTAATATGGAGCAGCCTCGGAATGTATCAGAACTGAGGTCATTTTTAGGAACAGTAAATTTCTTCGGTAGGTTTATTAAAAACCTCAGTGCAACACTTTTCCCTTTATATAATCTTCTGCGGAAGGGTATGGAATGGGTTTGGTGTAGCGAATGCGAACAAGCGTTCACCGAAGTAAAGAAGATGTTAACAAGTGCCAACGTTCTGTGTCACTACGACCAGGGTAAACCATTGATAGTCACTTGTGACGCGAGTGCGCGCGGGCTCGGGGCCGTGCTCACACAGCCGGGGCCGCGCGGCGAGCGCGTCGTGGCCTACGCGTCTCGCTCACTCAGCGACGCAGAGAAAAATTATTCCCAGATTCATCGTGAGGCACTCGCTATCATTTTCAGTATAAAGAAATACCATCAGTATTTATACGGGCGACGTTTTGTCTTACGAACCGATCATAAACCGTTGGTTTCCATATTTGGGCCTAACACGGGAATTCCTAGCATGACCGCTAGTAGGATGCAGCGGTGGGCAATAATACTATCAGCCTATAGCTACGATATAGAATATGTAAACACAAAAGATAATTGTGCGGATGCGTTATCAAGACTACCCGACAGTAGACAAAAAAACAGTTCAGTAGCGGTTCCGGAACAAACGTACCTACATTTCGCTCAAGATGCGCTGTTATTAGATTACACGGAAATAAAAAAACAAACAATTACAGATCCGCTGTTAGGAAGGGTACTCAGATACATTAGAGATGGGTGGCCAACCGAATGTGATATTGAGGGCTTAAAACCATATTACAACAGACGAAACGAATTGTATGAAGAACTCGGGTGCATCATGTGGGGACACAGAGTAGTTATACCGGAAAAATGTCGAGTAAAAGTTTTAAACATTATACACGAGCCCCATATGGGTATAATTAAGTCAAAAGCAATAGCACGCAGTTACGTGTGGTGGGGCGGCATAGACGAAGCGGTTGAGGCGACGTGTCGCGCTTGCGTCGCGTGCGCGGCGCTGGCGGACTCACCACCGCAACACGCGCCCCGCGCCTGGCCCTGGCCCGCGAGCCCCTGGGCGCGCCTGCACCTTGACTTCATGGGCCCGATCTACGGGAAAACTTATTTGGTAGTTGTGGACGCTAAGTCCAAGTGGATCGAAGTATTCCCAGTTCCTAGTACGGCGGCGGTAACAACTATAGGTAGGTTGGCAGAACTGTGGGGTAGATTTGGGATTCCGAAACAAGTCGTCAGTGATAATGGACCACCCTTTACGAGCCGAGAATTTAAGGATTTTTTAAAATTAGACGGGGTAGAACATATTTTTACGGCGCCCTACCATCCCGCATCTAATGGTGCAGCCGAGAATGCAGTAAAAACTGTAAAAAGGGTAGTAAAAAAAGCGTACAATGAAAATAAGAATATTGACAAAACACTCAACAAGTTTTTACTGTATTATCGAAACACCGAACATTGCTCAACAGGGGAAAGTCCGGCTATGTTGCTAATGGGTAGACGTCTACGATCACACTTGGACTTATTAAAGCCAGATCAGATGGCTAAGGTACAGCGTTGTCAACAGCGGCAAATAGATACCAAAGGAGGATCTGATAGGAGTATGAATGTAGGGGAGGAAGTCTGGTACAGGCAGTATCTAAAAGGGGAAAAATGGCAACCTGGGAAAGTGACTGGCGTGTTAGGTAATACGGACTATAAAGTGACGGATGACAGTGGTAACGTAGTACATAGACATATCGACCAGTTAAGGCGTAAGTCAAGGAGCTCGTTAGTTTGTCCGACAGTGGACAAAGATAATATTCTTCCTAAGGATAACATTCCGGTATCACCATCGGGTATGGTCCGGTCGCAGCGGTCGGAAGGGACAGAACGACCAACGTCGTCAGTGTCACCGGCGCGAAGCATGGCTGAAGGCGAGGATTGTTTTGTAACTCCAGAGAAGGAGATGAGTTCACCTAACCCTAGCCCGCCCTCACTCGCGGACGCTGCGCGAGCATTGCCGCCTCAGACCCGCCGGGTTAGACAGTGTAGGGTAGTGAAGCCTCCAACATATAAGTTTTAGGATAAGATAATTACTTACTAGATTATAAGTGGTTTGTTTAGAATAAGTTACTAGATATTAAGTTGATTGTTTAGAATAAGTTATTTACTAGATATTAAGTTGATTGTTTAGAATAAATTATTTACTAGATATTAAATTGATTGTTTATGATAAGTTAGTTACTAGACAGAAGTACTAAGTAGGTTCTTTTGTTATTGTATCAATTAAGTAAGAATTAGGTGATGGTTAGTTTTGTTTGTATTATTATACCTTAAATTAAGTATAGAGGAGTGTAGTGTATTGTGGGTAATTGGACATTCAACAGTCTCGAATATACGGTGCTAAGGAACGGACGTGTCTGCGTTTTATTTACCTGGACAGTAACTAGTACATATATCGCGTGGCGTGTTGCTTCTAATCTTTCTCCGATGAAAGGGCTTAAATAAGTATACTTTACAATGATAATTAAACGTTATGTTTAAGTGTTAAGGTTTATAATCATCTGAAGTTGTTAATAATATTGAACTTTTTTCTAAGATGTTATGTAGATGTTTACGTGTGTGCAAACGTGGCCACTTGAGCGACATAATTTTGTTCCTGATGCTTAATCTAGTACTATTATTGATCGAAGTCTGTAATCTTTGAAGATTTAGGCAGAGGAACCCTCCCTCGCTCCGAAATACTAATGAGTACACATTAGTATTTCGGAGCGAGGGAGGGTTCACTGGATTATTGGTGAAGGAGACCGACTTCTTGCAGGGTCCATGTTGTGTCGATGGTCATTATTCACCATTGTTTTAAATGAATATTAATATTGAACACAATAATTACTTTAATTAGAATAATAAAAATAAACAATAATAAAAAAAATACTAATAAAGATTTGATTCAGGCGTGATCCGTATCACAATTAGAGTTGTGGACCGGTCGCTCGCTAGACTCGGAATGACCGCTCCGCTCGGCGCTCCGTCTTATAAATGCCGACCCCTTCCACAACTCGCCTGATTCATTGCATGAGTGGTACGATGATGTCACAGAACGTTCCGTTTCGTTTTACGTCCATACAATTTGCTCACGCCGACAAGTAGGTACTATTATACCTACATTTCACCAGTTATGTTGAAGTCATACATAAAAGGGGGCGAGCCAATTACCCTCCATCCGGGCACAAATCCAGACTCTGAGGCTGCTACTGAGAAATTCCTGAAGGAAAAACCCAATAATACTTTGCCCAACCCGGGAACCACACCCAGGACTTCATGCTCAGTCATACTTGTGACCAATAGTCCAACGAGTCAATATCTAACATCAAATCATCAGATTTTTTCTTTTTATTCGTAGGTGCCAATTGTATAAAGGCTTCTCTGTTCAGGTGCTTCAGGTCCAAAAAGTAGGAAAATTAACTAATCTATTTTCCACCAATTTTCAGAGAGAAAATCGAGAACTTCATAGACGAGAACAAAGCTTTAATTAAGCGTATGTACGGTTCGTTTACGACGCCGGCCGGTAACCGGGTACGGCGAGCGCCCGGAGTTCCGGATATGCACGATGCAACCGGCGACTCCTACTTCAGACACGTGCGGCAAGCTGCTAACACACCACTGCCTGATGCACAGGCCGTGAATAATACTGGCAGGTAAGATTCAAGTTGAGGTCCATAAGGGACATTTTTCACCCAGCAAATCTGACGCAGGCAAAGCGTCTCCTCGCGTGTGGCCTAGGCGCCCAATTGTATACTTACAGACAATACTGATACAGTCTTTTATTCAATGAGATTGAAAAAGTGAGTGAAGACGGGAAGCGAAGCGAACTTTGACTGCCGTTGCGTTTCATACAAAAATTCGTATAAAACGCATCGTGGCAATCGCTTGTAGGCACATGAAATTTATACGAACATGGTTTATTTTCGGACGGATGAAGCACTACTGTACATACATAACTCAAGCTAAATCAAAGTTGCTCTAGATCTTTGCCTACGAGGCACATTAGCCAGTGTACCTACAAGATGATATCACGGGATGACTTGTGATGTAAAAGAGAAGTATGGAAGACCCGTCGACACCAGAAGAGTAGTCAACAATCTGAAAATCGCTAATATATTCACAAACCTTCAATTTCGTAATTACAGAGTGGACGCATGCGAGAGCAAGACAGAGATAATGACACCGTATTGGGCGCTCAATTCGGCGAGAAAGCTTCGCGCCATCGTCAACACTATGCATTTTGAGCAGGCGATACACCAGGAAACGTGCAGGTAGGTTGCGTTGCATTCAAATGTGCAGCTGAGCCCGTCTTACGTAAATTGACTATAATAACACCTCATTTTTTTTTAAATACTTTCAAGTACTTTTGGCGTAATATGAAGCAATTTCTGCTCAATTCTTTTATGAGACCGTGTCGGCGGCGCGGGCGCGTACGTGGTCCACGCGCGCCTCAAAGAGATGTCAGCAAGGAGGGGCCCGCAAGGGCCGACGCCCGTCGGGGCTGTGGTTTGTCGAAAGATTAACGCGGCTCCGACACATGGGCGAAGAAGGAACATGGGTTTGGTTTACCCACAAAAAAAAAAAAGGATGAGGCCATACTGTACCAGAATTACAACGCTCGTTTTATACGATCCAAGACCAATTCTCGCCGAATTTACAGCGGGATCTTAATATACTTCTTGGTATCTAAATGGACATTTATTTCTTCTGAAACTAACGAGACTTCTATTAATTTAGAAGTAGGAAATGTTCTGTTGAAATATATAATAATATATTGGCAATATATATTAAGTATTGGATAATATGTATGTACCCAATACTTTGCTGCTACCTGTGATCTTTGTTAGCTGTTCCCTCATGAAAAATTAGAACTAAAAGTCTGAAATGATTCACAAATTTGCAAAGCGCGGTCATGATGGATTAGGTTCAGACCACTCCTTCGCTCAGAGGTCTATATCGCAGCAATGAGAACTAGGTATATAAGCTGATAAACGTTTATTCTGCTGACTACAAGACGACATCTCTTTCTGCCAACCTCGCTATACAAAGCTTCCTTTATCCAATCACTAAAAAAAACTTAATATTTTTCAGTAAAACAACAACGGCCCGGTGCACGCGTGACTGTGGCTGCGAACAGAAGTACAAATGGCACAGACTGCTAGCGTATGACCCTAACGATGACTGTGCTGGTATCTTCATGGATTGGTTCTTATTCCCATCCTGTTGTGTGTGTAGGTGCAATCCTTGATGCACACTGGCTAGTTACTCTATAGTTTTTACTTGGTAGTAGTGTTTTTGCACTGAGCGTATGTCCAAGGGTGAGGTCTCGTACCTATACGCGGCGTAAACGCAAACATTATTGCTGGGTTGGCGATCCAGTTGCCCACTGATTTCTGGGCAAGGTTTTGATTACAATCGACACAATACAATTTTCTTTTTATTATACCTAACGCAGATTTACAGTGTTATTTCATTCTTGTATTAGTGATCTTTTTGTAATGTTTAAGTTTCCAAATGGCAAAAAAATACTGTTAATTTGTTTAACTATCTTCAATACTCGTGGCATCTCAGCCACAATTTCTTCATTGTTCTTTTAAATGAGAAATAATGATCGCCATTCTTGCGTTACCTATTGTATCGAAGCTACGTCGCGTTTACGCCGCGCATACGATCGACTAATGCCTACGCTAGACTTACGCCAGATGCGAAGGCACCTCAAAGTGGTTTTGTGCAGTTAGCATTTACAATTTCTGTTTAATGTCGCTTACTAAGTAGATAATATTTCTAGAAATGTCGCATTTTGATTTGACTGTTTGGTATCCTTGGCTAAACCAAATTCTTTTGATACCATGATAAGTAAGAACATTTTAAAGAAATGACATACATTCATGCAAAATGATCTGTATTTCGATAATAATAATTATTTTATTGTGGTTTCTAGTGCCCCAAGTTTACTAGATTACCTACCTAGATCAACAGTACAGTATTGTACCAACTATATTTTAAGTACTATCTTTTATTTTAAATTAGCCAGCTGATTGAAAGAGGCAATGACTTTTTGCAAAACTTGGTTTTTATTATTTGTTTGAATAAATTCTATTTATGATTTTATGTCGTCTTTATATTTTTAATTTCGACAAGGTACAGTCAGGAGCAGAAATAAATCACACTTCTAATAAAAACTCCCAAATATTTTTACCCGACTGCGGCGAAGCCCAAAAGGAAGGTTATTGTCAATTCTTATTCAACATCACAATCATGACGTTTGCTGTTGACTGTACCCATAAAATATCAAAATATGTATAGTATAAATTGAAAAAATCATTAGTTTTAAAATATGAAATGGAACACTGCCATTGTATAGTTAAATAGGTATTTCATTTATTTAAAAATCGTAGAAAATTATCGACTCGGTTTCGCAAACAATTGTAATTTTAGAATATTTGTTTAGGAGGTAGTATTAGTACTTAATAATTTTTAGTTTATGAGACAATTACTAATATATCTTTTAACTAGGCTACTTTTTTGTATTTATATTTCTTTGTGTTAAACGTACAGAGACGGTTTTCCAACTTAGAATGTGTTTTAAAAGTCGATCTCTATTTTATATTAAATAAAAAATATGTAAAAAAACATTTTTCCAAGTCGATTCGTCAATTTCGTTGGAAAGCAGCCTAAGATACTCAGATTTAATTAAAAAAACTTTTACCTTTCAATAATAAAAGTGCAATGGACTATAATAATGCCTTTTTATTTTTATGTATACGAGTACACACGGCTACACATCAAGTTATACATTTCCAGTATAAGCTGGTCTCGAATTGTATAGGATTTCCGTACAGTGCGGGATCAGCGTAAACTGGAAATGTATAGCTTATTGTGTAGCCGTGTGTACCTCGTTACAAGTAAAGATAACAAAAACTTTTTGCAAAAAAAAACAACCGACTTCAAAAACACCAAAAAGTGAAAAATAAACTTCAGAAGAAAAATCAGCTTCTGAAGTCGGTGACATTTCTTTGTTTAATTTGGTTTTTTTGCCACCGACTTTTGCAAAAAGTTTTTTATTTTTTCATTTTTAGTTGTAATATTTCTTATAGAAATACTCACTATGACACCTAACCCTTAACCTTCAAGATTCCCTGATTATTGCTTTCAACTCCTAACCATTGAGGAGTAGTACCTTCCATCATAAGCTCATCAACATGAAGTGAAGACTGCTAGATGCGAATACTTGTATAGCGTCAGAAAAAGCACGAAACACGTAATACGTGCCTATGAAATTTGAGGGTTGCCCTCGATTTCTCTGGGATTCCATCACCAGGCCCTGGTTTCCATATCATGGTGGCCCTTGAAGTATCTCCGTTCCAATAAAAAAAGAATCATCAAAATTGGTTCATAAACGACGAAGTTATTCGCGATACACAAAATCAGGTAACATACATGTGTATTGTACACATCTGCATACCCCCTCAGAGCATAAGGCGTGATGTTACGTCATGATAATGTATATTCAATAAACATCCAAGCTATTCCAGCAATTACGACAGATTTTCCGTCTATTTTTGAAGAGTTGACGACACGGTTGGCGCAGTGGCTCAAGCAATGGACTGCTGCGCTGCGTGTCGCGGGTTCGATCCCCGCACGGAACAAATATTTGTATGATCTACAGATAGTTGTTTCGGGTCTGGGTATTTGTGTATGTGAGTTTAAATGTTTGTGAACGCACCCACGATACAGGAGAAATTCCTAGTGTGGGGCAACGTTTTTTAAAAAAAAGAAAAAAAAAAAAAAAGTTCCATTGTATATCTCCGAAGATCAGCACCAGATCTTCACCAAATTAAAATGGGACCACCTCAGGAGTATACTCTTTCAAATAAAAAAAGAATTTTGAGAATCGGTCCACAAATGGGGGAGAAATCAGGTAACATACATAAAAAAAAAAATACATACACACGAACATATAACCTCCTCCTTTTTTCAAGTCGGTTAAATAATAGGTATAGTAATAGTATAGAATATAGATAATGCGGAAATCCCGTTGGGAGTTCTTGGTCAAATATTTTGCCTATTCCAAGGCGTACAAAACAACAGGTTTCGCTCCAACATGAAGTTATTTTCTGTTACCTACAATTACGATTTATAACTTTGTAAACTTATTGCTGTTTTAAATTGGGTTCTATCAAGAAGGTGAAAAAAACATTCAATAATTGCAAAACAAAGACAATTTATTTTCTACTCATAAATTATCGAAAAAAAAACAGGACTGTATAATTATGTATATATACATATTATTACGTTTCTACTTACATATTATTCACAGATTTAAGATTCATTCATTTCGGTTCCGCGGTCTCTTTGGTTTTCAGCTGCTCAAATTCTTTGAATACTTTTTCACTAAGTTTGTCACCCTCGTCATGAATTTGTTCGACAGCTACCACTTCCGGGATGTAGAATTGCATCATGTTTTGGACCTGAAATAGGAGAGGACTCAATATTAGGACACAGGGCAAAAACTGTAAGGCCCTCATGTGTGGTGGCGATGTCTCAGGTGAGCCCGGACATCGCCCAAAGGAGCTTGGAGCACGGAGGCGGGCTGCGCCGGATGGGTCGTGAACGTCATGCGTAGCAGTTCTCGTGGCCCATTCAACAAGGCGACAGTAGGTTCACGGCGTTTACTGAACCTTAACATGATTAGACCCCATCTTCTAGTGAACAGAAGCGTAACTGCTCAAATTGTAATCCTGGGTTTCAATACTCAATACTCAATTCTTTATTGCATTCCACAATGTAGGCTTAGGTGGTAAACATTTTTGAAAAAGTGACAATCATGGACCCTGTCGGGCACAGCAAAAGAAATACGTGAAGTTATCTTATAATCTAAATTATTACACAAAAAGAAATATTAAAACTAACATCGCTACCATTAAAATTTGTGTAACATTAAAATTCAAAAATTAATATCTAACTTTAAAAACAAAACAAAGAATTAAAATCAAATTCGTTAAAAAAGGAACACTTTTGGTACCTATTTATAAAATTGAAATCTAATCTCTAGAAATACTTAATAAAAAAATTCAATACAGAAATTTAAAAAATAAATAAAAAATAATAATAATATAATTATAGATATACATAGTTATATCTATATAATGTCAAAATTAAAATTGGAAACAAAAAAAAATAATTAAAATTGTAAACACATGGAGTAATTGCCAGTACTGAACAGGGTCCTATTCTATAATTTTGAGTAACATTGGATTTGTGCCCCCTGAACAATAATAGTTTGAGTACTAGTAATCAGGAGTTTTAAATGTGTGTACTATACAAAGCTTAGCCTATCCTATTCATAACATGTTTACATAAAACAAAGTTGCTCCTGCTGCTTGTACCCTTTTTTATTTAGGGAGGGGGGGGGGTTGGGAAATCATCAAATGACTCCTCCTGCTCTGGGCAGAGCGGTAGGGAGTGTCAGACTTCTACTGACTAAAAATCACCCATGTTCATTCTTACCCCTTTGTGCCGAGGCCGCGGTATCTCTTTCGAACAACCCGCAGTGCTGTTTGTACCCTTAGATCTTTTAAACTACGCAACAAATATTATACAGTCTTCAGCAATAGATAGAGTAATTCAAGAAGAAGGTTCACATGTAGTATACCTTCCGTCACTGGCCGAAGCTGGTGCAGGCATGTTATAAAATAGAAAAAAAAACCTGTAATTCAAAGTTTAAAAAATCCACTTACTCCATTCTTCAGAGTAACAATCGAGCTAGGACATGAAGAACATGACCCCTGCATCTTAAGCCTCAGTATGCCGTCTTTGAAGTCCACAAACAGAACATCACCACCATCCTCCTGAACTGTTGGCCTGATGCGAGTGTCTAGAAGTTCTTTTATCATTTGGACTGTCTCATCATCATCTTCGTGTATTTCTGAAATTACACATTTAATATTAAATTATAATGAATGTGTATAATACAGGCGATGAATTTGTTAAACGCTCTGATAGCTCAGGAACCGGATCTAGATTTGTTTTTGAGTAGCAATAAAGCTATGCTTAATTATTGTATAATTTTTTTAAGTTAGTGTATATAATATTGACTTGCTGCGCGCGTTGGTGTAAACTGTAAGTGCAGCAAGTAACTGATCAAATAAATAAATAAATAATATTATACTTCCTACTTATTATATAACTTCGTTTGCGTGGAAGACGCCTTTACAAGACTCAAAGAACATCACAACAAATGTTAAGGTGTTCAGGAAACGCCCGTCTGTGCTGCGGGATGTTAGAAAGAGATACCATGCCCTCGCCACAAAGGGCTAAGAAGGAACATGGGTGGTTTTTAGTCAGTAGAAGTCTAGTCCCTTCCGAGCGGGAGGGGTTATTTAATGATTTCCCATCCCCAAACGATGCTCAAGAATAGTATGGCTTTGTAGCTTTGTCTTTGATATAAATTATTTAATTAAAAAAAGCTTAGTCTTACGTGTATCACCCGAAGGCTTAGCATCGATGACAACTGGTAAGCCACTTGCAAAGAAGTCCATGATGGTTGCGTATATATCTGGTTTCAAGAGCCTCCAGTCAACATCGTCATCCTGTTTGGTAACGGTCACAAACTCGGGGCCAAAGAATACAGCACTCACTCCTTCAATGCGGAATATCATTTTTGCTGAAATTGTGAATATAACAATATTATTTACTGCACAATATCTTTAAACAAGCATTACAACAGTAAGTTTTTTCTAGGCTTTTCCAGGCTAGTATTAGTTCAAAGCAAAAGTAGAGTAAGATTAGAAACTAAAGGAGAAGAGATAGTAATAGGAAAGGGAGTCAGACAGGGAGATCCCATGTCACCAAAAATATTCATAGCTGTGTTGGAAGGAATATTTCAAGAAATGGACTGGAGAAATAAAGGACTCAGAGTGCAAGATCAATATCTAAGCCACCTCAGATTTGCTGATGATATCATCCTCTTCGCGGAATCAGCAACTGAGCTAGAACAAATGATACAAAAACTGGACATAAATAGTAAAAAAGTAGGACTACATATGAACGCAAGCAAAACAAAGATCATGACGAACCATACAGAAAAGGAAATACACGTATCGGGAAACCAGATTGAGTATGTAAAGGAATATATCTACCTTGGGAAACAAATATCATTTGATACAAAAAATAACGAAACTGAGGTGGATAGAAGGATCAACTGCACTTGGAAGAAATTTTGGTCACAAAAGGAAGTCCTAAAAGGGGACTACCACATGAAGTTCAAAAAAATTATAATGGACACCTGTATTCTGCCAAGTATGACATATGGAAGCCAAACATGGACATACACTAACAAAATAAAAAATAAAATCTTATCATGCCAACATTCCATGGAAAGGAGCATATTAAAACTCAGGAGAATACAGAAAACCCGAAACGAAGAGATAAGGAACAGAACAAAAATAACAGACGCCCTCCTACACGCTCTACGGCTGAAATGGAAGTGGGCAGGGCATATTTCGAGATGTAGAGATCAAAGGTGGACATTGAAGTCAACGAAGTGGTCTGGACCGAGAGGGAAGAGGAACAGGGGCAGACCTCGCAAGAGATGGGCGGACGACATCACTGAAGTCGCTGGTCCGAGTTGGATGGACTTGGCCCAAAACAGGGAAAATTGGCACGGGATGGAGGAGGCATTTACCCAAAAGGGATTCATATCCAAATAAAATTTATAAACGATTAATTTGTAAAAATATTTGTTAAGAAAATATGGAATAAATGTGCTTAATTATTATTATTGTTATTCGTTTTTAGTTTAAATGTTAGCTCCTAAATTAATTATGTAAACGGAACAAAGGAGCCTGTAACTCACGACACAGGGAATCCTAGTATGACTCTCAGGAATCAACACTAATGTAATGTTTAAACACGACGGCACGGTTGGCGCAGTGGCTAAGCGATTGGACTGCTGCGCTGCGTGTCGCGGGTTCGATCCCCGCACGGAACAAATATTTGTATGGCCTGCAGATAGTTGTTTCGGGTCTGGGTATTTGTGTATGTGACTTTCTATGTTTGTGAACGCACCCACGATACAGGAGAAATTCCTAGTGTGGGGCTACGTTTAAAAAAAGAAGAAAAAAAAAACAATAAATTATTCCTATTCTTATCATCATTCTCCTGCCCAATTAATTTGAAGGTATTTCTATCATTGTCTTAAAGAGTAACATACCTAAAGGACTGCACTGCGCTGCTCCAATATTGGGAAAGTCCATTGTCTGCCCTGTTTCCAGTACCTTAACCCCAGGTAAAAACTTCAAGCTGTTTGGATTAGGTGTGTCCTGTGTCTGAATGAACATAGTCCGGCAAAGGCATGCATTGAAGATAGGAGATTTCTTGTTGACATTCTTTTGGATGACTTGGGATAGACCACTGAATTGCTTGACACTGTTTTGGCTGAAAGGAATAAATAAATCAATCAATTTATTGACACACACAAGGAAGCATACATATATACAGGCTGACAATTACAATGAGTTAAAAGAATAGTGAGTTATAAGAGTGCAGTGGTGGCCCAGTGGTGGCGGCCCCGACTTACGAAGTGAGTCGTGGGTTCGAACCCCGTCAGGCGCATGGCGCAAGTGTGCATTACTTTGTGTAATTTATTTCATCACCACTGCTCTCAAAACGGTGAAGGAAAACATCGTGAGGAAACCGGCATGTCTTAGAACCAAAATATTCGAAGACATGTGACATCTACCAATCCGCACTGGGCCCGCGTGGTGGATTATAGCCATCCCTCTCCTAAAGAGGAGGCCCGAGTCCCTGCAGTGGGAACATTATAGGCTGATGATGATGAAAAGAATACATTATAAGTAGAAGTAGCCATGGGCCCCAAACTAGGCACAGCTTATATCTTTGTGGCCCATGAATAAGAACAGGTAGAAATTGAAGATTCAACATCTACCAACACATGGGCTTTTGCAAGACTCACATCATGTTGACTCTCTAACACAGGGGTCAAAGTGTGGCCAGTGTCCTAGGAATGGAAACATTACATACTAATTATTCTAACTGCGGTACTCAGAGATATTCAATGATACTTAAGCCGTAACTTAGTAAAGATTTGACATACAAAACCTTCAGAGTAGTGTCAAGTGATGGAGTAAGTAATCATTAATCGTCTCTGAGTGCGGTTTTTCGAAGAGTATAACCTGCCTCTCTGTTTAGCGTTTGTGGACTACGAGAAAGCCTTCGATTCGATCGAGACTTGGGCTGTACTGCAGTCTCTCCAACGGTGCCAAATCGACTACCGGTACATCGAGGTGTTGAAGTGTTTGTACAAAAACGCCACCATGTCAGTCCGACTTCAGGACCAGACCACGGAACCTATCCTTCTGCAGCGCGGTGTGAGACAGGGAGACGTCATATCTCCGAAACTGTTCACCGCTGCATTGGAGGATGTCTTCAAGGTTCTGGATTGGAAAGGACTTGGCATCAATGTCAACGGCGAGTACATCACTCACCTTCGGTTTGCCGACGATATAGTGGTCATGGCTGAGACCATGGAAGACCTCAGTAAAATGCTCGATGACCTCAGTAGAGCTTCCGAAAGAGTGGGTCTTAAAATGAACATGGACAAAACCAAGGTTATGTCGAATGTTCATGTAACACCCACTCCTATCAAGATCGGAGACTCTACGCTCGAAGTTGTGGACGATTATGTCTACCTGGGACAAACGGTCCAGTTGGGTAGATCCAACTTCGAGAAAGAGGTCAATGGTCGAATCCGACTCGGCTGGGCAGCGTTCGGGAAGCTGCGCAGTATCTTCTCGTCCAACATACCCCAGTGTCTCAAGACGAAAGTCTATGACCAGTGTGTGTTGCCAGTGATTACATACGGGACCGAAACGTGGTCGCTCACAATGGGCCTTATCAGAAAGCTCAAAGTCACCCAAAGGGCAATGGAGAGGGCTATGCTCGGAGTTTCCTTGCGTGATCGAATCAGAAATGAGGACATCCGCATGAGAACCAAGGTTACCGACGTAGCCCGAAGAATCGCCAGACTTAAGTGGCAATGGGCAGGGCACATTGCTCGCAGAACGGATGGCCGATGGGGCCGAAAAGTTCTGGAATGGCGACCGCGAACCGGAAGACGTTGCGTTGGAAGGCCTCCCACTAGGTGGACCGATGACCTGGTCAAGGTTGCAGGAACCCGCTGGATGAGAGACGCACGGGACCGGTCAATGTGGCGACGCCTGGGGGAGGCCTATGTCCAGCAGTGGACGTCTTTTAGCTGAAATGATGATGATGAGTGCGGTAGTTAGTATTTAAATATACTAGTTAAGCATGAAGTACCTCAAATTCTGTACTTTCAAAATATGAGCGTGAAACCTAAGATAGAAACACACTAGTACAATATGACTATTGCTATTTATGTACCGAGATGTCTACAAACAATCTTTTCTATAAACAAAGTTCTCGTAGAAAGTGCTGTCTAGGGATAGAGATTTCTTTTAGATTTGCTTTCTTTAAGTAGTCATAGTGTACAAGCGTGTTTCTAAACGTAAATGTAATGTGTAAAATGACAGTTACAGGTCAGGTTTTGCTTCCATTATAATTATTTTAATAGCTGTTTTGATTATAGTTGCGTTAGGTTTACTTGACTTCCTCTCAACAGTAGGAACAACATAGATAATGCATAATGTGTGAATTTTTTATTTCTACAGATAAAGAAAACATGAGTGACGATCTTCTTAGGTTGACTACATCGAATAGCCTGTTGGCACTTATTTACTTTGCATGGGGTTGAAAACGATGGCAGTCAGATAAGTTAATAGGTCGACTCACTGCTCCAGGAGCACTAACCGTATCCGTATCCTAGAGAAAATATAGTCACCGTTTACAGGATATCAGAATGCACCAGACAACGACGTTAATTATTATTTATGTTTTACCTGAGCAAAACTGCCGCGCAAAATCGTCCACATTGATTACTCGCTCTATGGATTCTAAATAAACTTCTCCACATCGTTAAGCGTATTTACAGTAACGCGGTTCGCAAATTTAGAGTAGTTTTCAGAATATTCAGTTATTTCGCTTGTGATTATGCTACCAAAGGATTCATAGGTACGCACAAAACCTGAAAAACGTAATAATAATGTACTTTGACATTGACATTGACAGTATTGACAGTTGACAACTTGACACTGACGTATAAAATAACAACAAAATTATTTACCACACTACAATTACTAGAATGCTGTACCACAAAACCACAAATAAAGGAATAAGCTCTAGAAACGACATAGCTTGGCCCACTCTTCTTCCATTTCTTCGAAAATTGATTCACATAACACCATTCACCGAAGCCTTCATACTGCGACGTTTTGTTTGGTCTACACCTTTTTTGTTCGATGTTATTTTACACCGACAACCTTACATCAACTTTTTTTTCACCAACGTTTGTTTGTTCTATGTAACGTTACTTCGAAAATATTTAGACAATACAATAATATCTTCCTTTGGGCTTGGCGTTTTTCTTTTAAAGCATTGGTAATAATAACTGCCACTTTGGTCGATCTTTAGGTTAAGCCGCGCTTGCCTAGGTTGGTCTGTGAATGGGTGAACACCACTTATCGAATTTCCTCCGTGCCTCGGAAAACAGGTTAAGCTGTTGGTCCCGGCTGTTATAGATCGATACATAGATCTTTGGCCGTCTTTTATTGTGTTGGCTAAATATTTTCGAAGTAACGTTATATCTGTCTATGAAAAAGTTTTAAAGCCGAGTTACTGCTGTGTTATATTTTTAGTCTATGAAACGACGAATCTATTAATACCCATTGAGATAGGATCCTATGGAGGCGCCGCGATGTTCTATATACACACTTGCTTATACAAATATGAGTGAAATAGGAGACAGAATGTAAAATATAGTTTTGGTTCGTTCTTTATAATGCAGTAATCGTATTTGATGAAAGAGACAACAATATTTCAGTTGTTTCTCACAATGGCAACATTTGGATATGCGAGTCACAGAATAGTAGGTAGGGTGCCGTTTTCGACATATTGTGATACAAGATGGCGACGAGTTTCGTGGTAGTTGTGCTGTCAAATAGTTGTTTACTTTTTGTTAAATTGCGATTTGTGAGAAAATTACGACGAGATTATCTCTTAAACTGCGTGTGTATGTTAGGAAACAGCAATTCAATATGCCTGCGTGTTGTATTGTGAAGTGTGGTGCAAGAAGGACTGAAAATCAACCTCAATTGACTTTGCATAGGTTAGTATTTTAAGAACCTTGTAACCATATTTATTTGCAAATAAATCTTTGACTTTGACTTTGACTTTGAGTAGTCGTTTTCATGCAATAGTATCTAGGAGTAATACATTTTCGATGAAAAAATGCTAAGTGATCATTAATTTATTGCTAAAGTGTTAATAATTGGGTTTATTTCCGTCCCAGAGACCTTTTTGTTATTTCATCATTTGATTCGTTTGTTTACAAACATGGATAGTGTTGTACCGTTGCGTAATAGTTTCCGATACTAGTTCCTTCGCTGCGCTGAAACGATATCTGTTCGAGTGACCGTGCCAGGTCCGGTCAGGGCGCGGGACCGCCCTGAGGATTATCGAAAGAGATAACGCGGCCTTGGCACAAGAGCGAAGAAGGAACATAGGTGGTTTTTAGTCAGTAGAATAATAGGGTTTGACAAACCCTATTATTGCACTACAATTTTATTGGTGATCCATCTCTTATTTTACACATTATTATATTAACATTAATTTGATCATTCATATCTTTGAACACTTTTTGTTTATCTGAGAACGAAAATATTTCGTGGCGATAGATCTATTTACTATGTGATACAACTTGGTAACGAATACAAATTTTGGCGACAAGAAACAAAGTCCCCTTTTACTTTACTCCGCCAGTCAGTATGTTAATCATAATAGAAACAATCTTCTTACTATTAGAAGATTTGTTCTTCACTAGGATCTTATTAGTTTGCGATTTAATTCGTAGTTGAGTTTTAGTTACATTCTAATGTAATGTTGGTTTGTTATATAATACGAGTAAATAACAAAGACTTAACCGCGACAACTGTTTGACCGCAATCTAAACGTATACAGGGTGTAAATTAACCCCTAACACAGCCGTCAACCAATCAAGGTTGGTACTTAGTTTGATGTACAGAAACATCAAACTAAGTACCCCCCTACGCAATTTTTTTGTTGGGAAACGATTTTTTATTGGGGTCAAATATCGTATTGTACGGTAAAACTCAATGTAGCAACAGATTGGGCTAGTGGATGCTATGAATAGTAAACGGGTGATGGAGGTAATTTAAGTAAAGTTATAACCTGAAAAACTAGTATTTACAAAAACAACTGTGAAATATTTGGATCTTTGACCAATATCTCCGTGACTAGGGGGTTCCTAGGTATGGTCTAGAACAAAAAAAAATATCGCAGTGGTGGGGAGAACAAGTGTTCAGTAGTTTAGGCGCTATGCTGGAACATACAAACATAATACATACACTGCCAAAATCATTACCCTTCCTTTTGGCTTTTCCGTAGTCGGGTAAAAAGTATTCTTTATTTATTGGATTCAGAAAAACCACTTTGAATAAATTTTATTCTCAGGTATCCGATACCTGAGAATTTTTTTTATTCAAAGTGGTTGTAGGTACAGCTTGGAAAAAAAGTCTAGAAACGGAACTAATTTTTTTGTTTGCTGGCAACAATTAAAAACTTATGACGTTTGGTGTAAACAAAGTTCGAAAGTTTATTAAATTTATAATTGTGCCCTAAAAACGTGATTAAAGCAACGTAGAGTAATACAAAATGAATAAAACCATCCGAAGTGCTGGCAGAGAATTTATAAGGTATATAGGCGATGTTTGGCAGAAAAAGAGGCCAAAACCATTCTCTCCGATCTCAACGATGTTTACATAAGAACCGCTGAAATGACAGGTATGTAACTGTTTGTTTTATTGTTTTTAGATGAATTAAGTGTTCATTTATGAACCCCATTCTGTTTTGACTTGCTTGCATACGAAATAAGTGGAATTTTGAACAATAATCATCGAGCACATAGGTTATGTTTATATTTTGTCTGACATTACCTTGGTATAGCGTGTCAGATTAATGTTGATACTTGAGTGGCGTACTGTGCACTATGTGAATTTAAATTCGATTTCTACATAACTTTATTGTTGAATGTGATTTCAAGGTGATAACTGTTTGTTATATTATTATCATTAGAATTACAAATGTACCAAAAATGTATTATTTTTAATTTGTTATTTATTAAAGCAAAATGCATTTTTTTATGTATATTTATTTATTCACTTTAGGTAAATCAGTAAGCACCATAAGAAGAGTCGTCCTGTAAGGAGATCGAAACAAAGGCGTATTTTCTACACCCGGAAAACATAGAAAAGGTCGTCCCAAAAAAGAGTTGGAAGATTTATTAGAATAAATTACAATAATTATTTCTACGCCTTTTTTTAATCCCAGAAAATTTAAAAAACAGTGCTACTAACATATATTTATTTTTAGGTAGTTAGGTACATGAGGAGAATAAATTCTGGTTCAATAAATTTTTAAGTATAAAAAAATAGTAATAAAAGTATCAAGACGATAGGTTGTTACGCGATACGGTCACAACGGGTTGCCATATGAGCAGCACAGTGGCGCCCCCCGGATTTTCTACTCTTTTTTGCCAAGCTGTAAGTGGTAAATTTACTCATATTTTTCTGTTACAACTTTACAACGGACTGTTCATTTTAATTCAACCGTGATATCTAATAATACTCGTAATACTAGTATCGATACTCGTTACAGTAGTACTATGTTTCATGATTGCCACAACCCTAGCATTGGCAGCCATTTTATGCTCCGTAGGTATGCACCTTTTTTCTGTAGGTATTTCCAGTCCATACTTTTTATTAGTCATTGTTAATACCAAATACTCTATGCCGAGCCGGCGGCCATCATTAGATAAGATTGTTTACAAAAAGGTCGGGTGTCAAGTGTTTTTTGTTTACGTTTGAAGTGCGGACGTGCGAGCGATAAGGATTGTGATTTATTATCCCATTGTGTTGAGTGTTCTCTTTAGTTAAATAATTCTAAGTGTTAATTCTTATCGTATAAGTGCAAACCTAATTGAAATCGGAGTGTTCAAGGTTGTTTATACCAGTGATGAAGTTATGTAAACACAGTGCGTAATTTCTAACGGTTTTTTGGTAAGTATTGCATGATTTTGTGTATATTTCAGTGCTAAAGTTGTGAAATGCTTCTTATAATAGGAAAAACAGTTCATTATCAATATTAAAGTAGACTTAAACCAAACAAATATGATGAAAATAGTTATTATTTCACGTGTTTATAATTTGTGTTCCAAATTTTTAATTATGGCGGAACACGGGAATGGGTATTTGTTTTGATTTATTGTGCTAATACTGTACGTTCCAAGTAATGATGTATTGGTATCAAAAAATAGCTTATATAATCTTATTTAATAATATTTAAAAGTAACATTGCGCTATGTTACAAAAAGCTACGTAAAAATCTGTTAAATCCAACTATTTTACCCATTTTTTTTTATTTTTTTTATTTTTGTCAACTTCAACATTTTTTGTGTGCGTTTTCATTAAGAGTCGGTATATAGTATATTATACATATCGATTCCTTACATTTCTCGCTATATACAGGTATTTTTTGATTTTTTATAAAAAATCTATTTTTTTTGTAAGAAATCAAGCCAAACGTCCGAAGCGGCCCCCTTAAGCGGGCCGCTCTAGTTGCCCCGGACGTTAGAATTATGTATTACGACGTCTGTTCTTTTGTTTAATTTACGTGTACTAATGTGTACTCGTGGAAATAAAACAATAACTTATTGAAATAATGGTTTATTTTTTTAATTATAATTACCTTTATACAAGAAACTGGTAAACATTCTCTCACACTGAACATACATTATAATTACTAATACATTACAAGACAAAACTACACTAAACTATACATATTTGATATTATGTTAGCTAATTTAATAACAATTCCAATGATAGAACTGAAAGCGAGGTAAGTACTGTAGTTTCGGAGATACCGTCGTTTCTATAAGACGCGCCGCGCCGACGCGCAATTGCGCGCGGCACCCCCCGCGGGGCCACTATCAAGGCGGGGGGCGCGCCTGACAGCTCCCACAGATGACGGGATATAGAACAAACAAACGTTGGTGAAACAAAAGTTGATGTAAGGTTGTCGGTGTAAAGTAACATCGAACAAAAAAGGCGTAGATCAAACAAAACGTCGCAGTATGAAGGCTTCGGTGAATGGTGTTAGGTGAAACAATTTTCGAAGAATAGTGTTTCGAAGAAACGTAGGGACCCGTTTTTTACAGGGTGATTGGTAATTTAATAAAACTGAGAAGTACAGTTATTTCAATGTGATTTCTTGTTACATATCACTATAAAACGACCGCTGTTTAACCGTACGCACCATCGATCGCTAATACAACTAGATACACAATCAGTGACAAAAAATGTCCCAACCGAATGAGAGCCCATTCAACATTTGGGTCCGCTTTTAATCTAGTAGCATTCGAACGCTCCGACGGTAAACATGCCTGTGTTCGTTTAAAAAGTGTAAAAATCACACATCCAGGACGTTAAAAAAGGATGGAATTTCATATTTCCGGCAAATTGTTATATTTGATGCAAATGAGTCTAGTAACATTCATTACAAGGAATGCACTTAATTACCATTCAGTTTGTCTAACGGGTGTAAAAGTCCACTTAACGAAGACAAGACAAAGACAAAGACATTTATTCGAAGCCGAAAGGCACTTGTTCTCCCTATCACTGCGTTTTTTTTTCTGCCAAATTTTTCACAGCTGTTTTTTTTTTGTTTAAGTATAAACTCGTTGTTCAGATTATAACTTTACTTATATTACCTCCACGGCTCGTTTACTATTCAAAGCATTCACTTGCCGATGTTTCAAGAGTGCTACTTTGAGTTTTAACCTATATTAATAAATGATTCTTCACCCAAAAAAAGGTGGTTCTTGGTTCTCAACAATGATAAGCGTAGGGGTACTTTGTTATACAATGCTTGGATTACGGCTTCGTGTAGAGTTCGTTTAAACCCTGTACGTCTATGGCCTTTTGGCAAATCGAGTGCAATACGTCATTGCGAAAGTTACATCGTCGAATCACACGACGCCGAATGTTTGCGACAACGAATACTGTGGGTACGAAAGCAGGCAGCGACGAATCACGTTACAACGAATGCACGAGACTTCGAATTACGGAACAACGAATGCACGTTACAACGAATATCGTCACACCGAATCACGTGTCCCCGAAATAACGTAACAACGAACGTATCACCGACAGCAAAACAGAAAAAAACAAAATCTAATATTTTTTACTCCTTTTTTACATTGACGCATTTAAATGGGCTATACTTGTTTGCACTATTGGTAAGTATTGCTGGGCCATCTCGAAAATGTTTCCGGCTACACGTGAATATGCTTGGCAATACCAAACATGACGTGTGGGTAGGTATACGAGTATGACCGGGCCATTAGTGCAAAATTGCATAGTATTGCTGGCAATATTGCCGGCCATAGTATTGCAGCCACATATTGCAGTCAACTATGGCCAGTTCAGACCTTTATTTTGTTCCAGAAATTATTATTTGAACTACTTACGTACGTCATTACGTTTCCTTTAAGGTTATAGTAGATATGCCAAAGCAGTATTTTTGCTAATGATCTACAAGTATAAAATTCCTCATAAGGGTTAGTTATTCACAAATCGATGATATAAAAAAAGAAATAAAAATATATAATATATTTTTTATTTTATATATTTTCCATATATAATATATATATGGAAAACGTGTGATTAATTTTATTTTATTTTTTATTTTATTTATTTGGTTTACCAACAACTGTTACACTGGTTACAAGCATAAAAAAACAAGTAAAAACATATAAACAATAGTGCACAATCACTTAAAGGTAAACTCAGCATGCAAAACGAATTTGTACGTACAAGAGGAAAATATTAAAAGAAAACTACCTTAAATTATATCAGCTACTAGTATCTAAATTATTACAAGATCTTCAGAGTGTGAAACAAAGAGCACAGAAAAATAAATAAATTAATCCTTATCTAGGTTTTTCAAAATCTTCACTTTTAAACTGTAAAGTGAGTCAAAGTGCAAGTCGATTAGATCGCTAATTTCATTAATTGACTTGCTTAACCTCGCGACAGGGGAACTAGCGCCCAAAACTGTTCGTCGGAGTGGTGGACAGAGTGGCGTAATTGGTTTACGAGGAATCCTTGAAGGAACACGAAATTTAAAAGAATTTAGTATCTGTGGGCAGTCAATTTTATTGGTCATTGCTTTGCACGCAAACATTACGTCAATAAAGCGACGGCGTTTATCCAGTGAAATCATTTTAAAGTATCTTAACCGCTTGGTATATGAACGCGTATTTTTTGCTATTCCGCTGGTAAACGCCAGGTGCCACAGAAAGCGTTTTTGGATTCTCTCCAGACGCAATGAATGCGTAGCATAATGCGGTCGCCAGATCACACTACAATATTCCAACAGGCTTCGAATTAGACTATTGTACAGCATAATTTTAGTTTTAGGGCACCTAAACTGTTTGCAATGCCTTAAAACGAATCCAAGCATTCTAGAAGATTTTTTTATTATGGAATCTACATGAGGGATAAAAGTTAATTTAGAATCAAAAGTGACACCGAGGTCCTTAGTTGTGTTTAATTCTGCTATTTTGGTTTCATTTATGTAATAATCTTGTTTTACTAAATTATGTTTTCGTGTAAATTTGACATGATAGCATTTACTGGGATTTAACAGCATTGAATTGCATGCGCACCACTCGACAAGCCTATTGAGATCACTCTGCAAAAGCATAACATCATGTTGGGACTTAATAATTTTAACAAATTTCAAGTCGTCGGCGTACATAAATACCTTAGAATGTAAGAAACACCTTGGAATATCGTTTATAAAGAAATTAAACAAAACTGGGCCCAAATGAGAGCCTTGTGGAACTCCGGAAGAGACAAATCGGTTGCCAGACTGAAATCCGTTTATCACTACATAAAAAGATCTATCCATAAGATATGAGCTTAACCAAAAAAGCAATGATCCAGTTATACCATATGCTTGCAGCTTGTGAATCAGTATTTTATGTGAGACTTTGTCGAAAGCCTTACTAAAATCCGTGTAGATGACGTCGGCTTGGTGACCTGAATCAATTGCATCTGATAATAGCTCGGTAAACAGAAAAAGATTTGTATTTGTAGATCTAGCTTCCACAAAGCCGTGCTGCTCGTCGCTTAGATACAGTTTTAAATGTTTTTGAACAAATGGGCAGATCAGAGACTCAAAAATTTTAGCAAAACAGGACAAAATTGATATCGGTCTGTAGTTAGAGACTAAATCGTCCTTCTCAGATTTATGTATAGGTACAACCTTTGCCACCTTCCATCGTGATGGAAAGACCCCGGAGGTTAAGGATTTATTGTAAATAAGTGATAACGGGGTGACCAATTCAGCTGCACACTCATAGATAAAAATTGGTGGTATCCCATCAGGCCCAGCCCCCTTATTGCAATCCAGACTTTTCAGTTTTTTGTATAGACTTTCACTGCTAACAGTAATGTTTGATAAACATAAGCTATGAATGTCAATGTTATTTAAAAAGTCAGGGTAGTTGCCATTGGTATCGTCTTGAATAGGGCTATAGACAGATGAAAAGTAAGATGCGAAAAATTCACATATTGTCTTGGGGTCAGATGATGAACTAGTACCATTTGTCATTGCAATGGGATAGGAGCTTGACCCACCTCTTTTAGTTTTAACGTAACTCCAGAAAAACTTAGGATTTTTCTTGAGTTCGTCTTCTAATTGCTTTATATAATCGTTGTAACAAAGTTTTGCAAGGTCATTACAGCGCTTAGTTATAATCTGCAGTTCAATTTTGTCTAGTGGGTTTTTATAAATATTGTGGCGTTTTCTGATCGCATTTTTGCAATTAAGTAATTTAATTAGAGCCCGATTGAACCATGGTGGAAATTTACTTTTTTTTGGCACTCGCTTAGTTATAAATTTTTCTATACCTTTATGAATAACATCATAAAATATCTCCACCATTTCATTAACTCCCTGCTGTGCTTTAAATAACTCATCCCAGTCAATTTCACTCAGATATTTCCGAATAGGTATGTAACTCGTTTTTCGGAAATTAGGTCTACCGCTGGTAGTATTGTATGGGAGTTTAGCTTCCCTATTAAGAGAAATCACAATATCGAGGGGTGGATGATGCTGGTCGATGTTAGTAATCGGATCCACACTTTGACTCACTCTACACAATGAATGGTTATTGCGTCATTCCACTAATAACTCGTGTAGCCGGAAACATTTTCGAGATTGCCCAGCAATACTTACCAATAGTGAAAACAAGTATAGCCCATTTAGATGCGTCAATGTAAAGAAGGAGTAAAAAATATTAGATTTTATTTTTTTCTGTTTTGCTGTCGGTGATACGTTCGTTGTTACGTTATTTCGGGGTCACGTGATTCGGTGTGACGATATTCGTTGTAACGTGCATTCGTTGTTCCGTGATTCGAAGTCTCGTGCATTCGTTGTAATGTGATTCATCGCTGCGTGCTTTCGTACTCACAGTATTCGTTGTCGCAAACATTCGGCGTCGTGTGATTCGACGTTGTAACTTTCGCAATGACGTATTGCACTCTGGCAAATTCATGCAGAGAGAGGGATTAGTCCACCTATGCTAACTCTAGAGCTTATTCTTCTGTGTTGAGGACCCTTTAACCATAAGGCTGGAATACACATGCTACTAGAAATGCACGCTTATTTGCTACTTAATAGGTAGATTTCTAGCACGCTTTTCGGGTGCGTGCACACACTTTAGCACGTCTGAGTGACGTTATCTTCCAGTTTTTTTTTATTGGAGACACAGACGGAAAACAATAAAAAACGTATTAAAAAAAACAGTTTCTGAAGTTGGTGGCGAAAAAAATGAAATCAAACAAAGAACCGACGAATTGAGAATCTCCTCCTTTTTTATGTTGGTTAAAAAGTCACCGACTTCAGAAACTGATTTTTCTTCTAAAGTTCATTTAGCTAAAGTTTATTTTTGTGTTTCATTTTTATTGAAGTCGTTTTATTTCTTGATAATTTCTCACTTTTTAGTGGTTCACATGCGCTTATCCCTTCACAGCGTACCGGCGTGATGATAAGTTATGAACATGACTGTGTAAACTATAGACAGACATGAGATTTCAGCAATCCTAGTCCATTTGCTATCATTTATTGAGGAGTTCCGTATGCTCCGAAGGTCTTCATCAAATTGAAATGGGACCACTGAGAAAGGACTCTTCCAAAAACTACTCAATCACTTCAAGTGTGCCTATAAAATTTGAACAGTTCTCTCTATTTCTCCAGGATTCCATCACTATAATTGACTTAATGATCATGGGACTTTGTGGGGGTATGAGGAACAGGGTGTAAAGTTCCTCATCCCCCGTTGAAAGGGAGGATCCTCCGACCGGACGGGTGTTGTGTCCGGTGGGCTAACTGCCCAACAGTTGTAAGTCGGGAACTCATATATAGGCTTATGTCGCGGATAATGTTCATAGCGCGATGTAGGATTTTCTGTTGATCGTTGTTAGTACGCAGGTGTTGCGATAGATGTCGCTAGTCGCCACATCACTCCCCTCCGAGACCGGAGGTCGAAAGCAGGTTAAGTCTTGGCGCTTGTCAGCCAGTGGAAGGTTCCAATGAGTCGAAACCGGATGCCACATAGTTCACGGTGAGTCGGAACTGTCTGCAGTGATGCCCCAGTGAGTCGGGGTGATGCTGCATATTAGCTCCAGTGAGTCGGAGTGATGCAGTGCTTGCCGTAGATGCCCCAGTGAGTCGGGGTGATGCTGCTTATGCTCCAGTGAGTTGGAGTGTGCAGTGCTGCGTAGTGGCTGGCTGCTGCGTCGACCAGGAGAGAAGGGCGTCTCTGCTTGCTGACCGGCCGAAGTGCAGTGTGCTGTGCCAAGGTCGCTGATGAGGCTGGGGGTGATGACCAGGAATGCGCTTCCGCTGCATGCTGGTGGTCAGGATACCCCATGAAGCCGTGGCTGCTGGCTGACGGTATGACTTGCTGCTCGAAGGCGATGGGGAAGTGATGATGACGTATGTAGTGCTTGCACGAAGGCTGCACTGACGTTCATGCTCGGGGTCACCAGTTTGGGGGGTATGAGGTACAGGGTGTAAAGTTCCTCATCCCCCATAGAAAAGGGAGGATCCTCCTACCGGACGGCCCAACAGTTGTAAGTCGGGAACTCCTATATAGGCTTATGTCGCGGATAATGTTCATAGCGCGATGTAGAATTTTCTGTCGATCGTTGTTAGTACGCAGGTGTTGCGATAGATGTCGCTAGTAGCCACAGGACCACCGCTTTCAAACAAAACAAAAAAATCTAAAGGAGAACAGAGACCAGGGGGTCTAAAACGGCCACTTTAGCAGATCATAATAAGAATTGCGTCAAAAAGCGTAAATGACCTTCCATAATAGTAACAGCGTCTGGGACCATTAAGGAAAATAGATCATAGGTAAGTAATAATAGGAAAACAAAATGAATTGCGTTAAATTCGTAAAATGGTCACAGACGCAGTTATAATTTTGAAAGGTCAATTCATATTCTGATCTGCTAAGTGGCCATTTTAGACCCCCTGGCCGCACCGCACGCACCGCCGTCGCCGCATTCGAATTATTTGTATGAAGTTCTACGCAGCTGACGACGTCATCAGCGCCGGCCGTCCGCATTGGACGCTGCGGCTGGCGCGGTGCGGGTTTCATCATGCTAGGTTATTAGTATTCTGTGGTCAGTTCTACTTATATGAAAATATTTGAAAAACCACTTATTATTTTAATAAATCTGAAAATAATTATAAAACTCTCCAAAAAGCGGCCGTTAAGTTGATGCTGGTATGGTTGGTATTTCCTTTTCTTCTTCCTCTAATTATAAACAACTGATAACAAATAATTATTCGTCAAGAGCCATAATGTGATACATCCCCACTTATTTAAATAAAGAAAATGCTTAAATTGGAAACTGAATGAAAGAAATTCAGTGCGTTGCATGCTCGCTAGAGTATTAATTATCTGTGGTGCAATGCTGCGATGCGATGCGTGCGCCGGCGATTCCATCACTATAATTGACTTAATGATCATGGGACTTTGTGGGGGTATGAGGAACAGGGTGTAAAGTTCCTCATCCCCCGTTGAAAGGGAGGATCCTCCGACCGGACGGGTGTTGTGTCCGGTGGGCTAACTGCCCAACAGTTGTAAGTCGGGAACTCATATATAGGCTTATGTCGCGGATAATGTTCATAGCGCGATGTAGGATTTTCTGTTGATCGTTGTTAGTACGCAGGTGTTGCGATAGATGTCGCTAGTCGCCACATCACTCCCCTCCGAGACCGGAGGTCGAAAGCAGGTTAAGTCTTGGCGCTTGTCAGCCAGTGGAAGGTTCCAATGAGTCGAAACCGGATGCCACATAGTTCACGGTGAGTCGGAACTGTCTGCAGTGATGCCCCAGTGAGTCGGGGTGATGCTGCATATTAGCTCCAGTGAGTCGGAGTGATGCAGTGCTTGCCGTAGATGCCCCAGTGAGTCGGGGTGATGCTGCTTATGCTCCAGTGAGTCGGAGTGTGCAGTGCTGCGTAGTGGCTGGCTGCTGCGTCGACCAGGAGAGAAGGGCGTCTCTGCTTGCTGACCGGCCGAAGTGCAGTGTGCTGTGCCAAGGTCGCTGATGAGGCTGGGGGTGATGACCAGGAATGCGCTTCCGCTGCATGCTGGTGGTCAGGATACCCCATGAAGCCGTGGCTGCTGGCTGACGGTATGACTTGCTGCTCGAAGGCGATGGGGAAGTGATGATGACGTATGTAGTGCTTGCACGAAGGCTGCACTGACGTTCATGCTCGGGGTCACCAGTTTGGGGGGTATGAGGTACAGGGTGTAAAGTTCCTCATCCCCCATAGAAAAGGGAGGATCCTCCTACCGGACGGCCCAACAGTTGTAAGTCGGGAACTCCTATATAGGCTTATGTCGCGGATAATGTTCATAGCGCGATGTAGAATTTTCTGTCGATCGTTGTTAGTACGCAGGTGTTGCGATAGATGTCGCTAGTAGCCACAGGACCACCGCTTTCAAACAAAACAAAAAAATCTAAAGGAGAACAGAGACCAGGGGGTCTAAAACGGCCACTTTAGCAGATCATAATAAGAATTGCGTCAAAAAGCGTAAATGACCTTCCATAATAGTAACAGCGTCTGGGACCATTAAGGAAAATAGATCATAGGTAAGTAATAATAGGAAAACAAAATGAATTGCGTTAAATTCGTAAAATGGTCACAGACGCAGTTATAATTTTGAAAGGTCAATTCATATTCTGATCTGCTAAGTGGCCATTTTAGACCCCCTGGCCGCACCGCACGCACCGCCGTCGCCGCATTCGAATTATTTGTATGAAGTTCTACGCAGCTGACGACGTCATCAGCGCCGGCCGTCCGCATTGGACGCTGCGGCTGGCGCGGTGCGGGTTTCATCATGCTAGGTTATTAGTATTCTGTGGTCAGTTCTACTTATATGAAAATATTTGAAAAACCACTTATTATTTTAATAAATCTGAAAATAATTATAAAACTCTCCAAAAAGCGGCCGTTAAGTTGATGCTGGTATGGTTGGTATTTCCTTTTCTTCTTCCTCTAATTATAAACAACTGATAACAAATAATTATTCGTCAAGAGCCATAATGTGATACATCCCCACTTATTTAAATAAAGAAAATGCTTAAATTGGAAACTGAATGAAAGAAATTCAGTGCGTTGCATGCTCGCTAGAGTATTAATTATCTGTGGTGCAATGCTGCGATGCGATGCGTGCGCCGGCGAAAGGAACGACTGCGGCGACTGCAGCGCGGACAAGTGTGCGAGGCCATAGACAAATGCGATGACTGCGGTGCGTGCGGTGCGGCCAAGTCTGCGTTCACCTAAATCGGTACAGCCGAGTAATCTGCGAACATACGTAAAAAAAGTAATTTAACGAATTGAGATCGGAGGAGGTTCTCATTTCGTCAAACTTGAAGTTTGAAGTCGGTTAAAAACATATAAAATAGTAAAATAATGAGTAACAAACAGAGTTTTCATGTGTCATCAAAACATTGTGTGCTAGTTAACACGAAAAATAGACCAGCTTGCGATTAAGTAGCATGCTTATTCACACACAAGCATGCTCTTTCCGTGCTACTTTAAATGTGAGTAGCTGACAAGAGTACAGCTTGTCTATAAAGTCATGAAATTAATGTTTGAGGAACTAACATTATTCAAAAGTAAGGCAACACTAAATCATGGTACATCAAATGTCATCGGCTGTCATCAACTTGTTATTTATCTTGATATCTTTTGCATTTTTTAATGTTTTTCAAATCTACGTCGACAAAACTTCGAAAAAACGTGTTAAATATGAGGAAAACAAATAGGAGTGGAGCTCGGGAAATTATTTCAAAGTATATCAGCGATGTTTGTTAGAACACCAAGCTGACCAAATTTTATCAAATTTGGATGATATTTATACTCGAACAGCAGCTATAACAGGTATGTAATCGTGTTATTGTTTGTTTTTTATCTATCAGAAGTCACAAATTTACTAAATATACGATTTTAAGACTAAAATAAGCATTGTTTACATTGCGCATTTATAGGTTAGATTGCAAATGTAAGTAGCTCATATTGTAGTGCGACGTTAACTTTTGATACTTTTGGGTAATCAAATTTACCGGTGATTTTAAATATGAATAATTTTAATTTATGTATTTTCTGTTAGATATTACATCTTTTTTTAAATCTTTCTTTCAGGAAAATCTGAGAGTACAGTGAGGCGTATTGCAGATGAAGGCAAACACAGATCAGGCCGTCCTAAGAAAGAAATGGATGACTTCAACATAAAATTTCGCTAAAACAGATCTGGATTTTAAATGTAGCCTAGAAGTCCTGCGTAAAATTTTGAAATCGATTGGATTTTCTTACAAGAAGATCAAAATAACAGAAAGGCTCTAATCGAACAACATATTGCAGCAAAACGGGCAAGAGAAAATGGGCATACAGTGGTACAAAAGTTAAAATATAACATTAATAAAAAATATGTACGAACATTTTTCTTTTATTTACTCATTTTTATTTCAATGAAGGTCGGACGGAAGGAAAACATCGTGAGGAAATCTGGACTTATAATTATTATAAGTCTGAAATCGCCAACCCGTCTTGAGCATGCGTGGTGATCAGTGCTCGTGCCGTCTCTGTTGAGAAGAGGCCTTTGCCCAGCAGTGGGACAGTAATAGGCTGGTATTATCATTTATAATGAAGGTCGCATCTTTGTTTATGGTTTCTGTATTTTTTTTAAATAAGATAACAGATTTTAATTAAAACCAGGTTTGCTTCTAGTACAAAATAATGTGCCAGTATCAAAACCATTTTAGTCACACTATACAGGGTTGCTATGTGCACGAGTCTTCACGACCGCAGCGCCCTCATTTATTTTCATGACTTTAAAGACAGGCTGTAAGTGACAGTAGCTCGAAACTGCTGAAAATGCTTTTGTGCTGGTAGGTAGCATGTGTATTCCAGCCTTTAATCTATCTCTAGTCTTTGGCCAAATTAATCAAGGACAATAAACATAGATAATGAATATTTGTATGTAATAATTTATAATCTGTGAGGTCCGCCCGTCCGCAATTATTTCAAGTTTTCAACAATTTATTTTATAAAAGCACAGCTCAACGCTGAAGGAATTTTCATTTTAAATAAAAATAAAGGCATATAAATAGAAAAGGTAAGTAAAAGTTATGTTTTCTTATTTGTATGTAGATAACTATTTGATTATTTTAATGTAACAAACATTAATCGTAACTCAACAATGTTCTAAGTATGTTTTGTCGAATTTCTGATGAAAGAATTTTTGCTGATGTTTGTAATTCAATCTCTAAACAAGTACATTAACTTTTTGTGTCGTTTGTTAATTACGGACATTAATTAATTTATTCTGTGAATAGAAATTACTGGATAAAAGTTATTTCTTCTCATATGGTTTTCTGTAAAACTTTTCTGATACATTTTATCTATAATTAAACAATCCCTGACGACCCACTGACCATTAACTGTGTTACAGTAACTTTGAGAACAACAAGTGGCTAGCTTACAGATAACATGGTTATTATTTTACACGGTTACCCACAAAATGGTTACTATACCTAACAGTTCTAGTACCTACCCTCAGGCGTCTTATTACGACGCGTCGTCAAAATTTGAGATATTTTATCATAATTCTTGCATAACTTCAATGTTAAGCAGTGTAGCTAACAAGTTGATATACCTGAAATTCCTGGAGTTGTAGAAGTTTAGGCAGCAGTTCGTATGAGTGCAGCCATTGAATACTTGCTGAATATTCGATTATCACTTGTTATCTTCACGAAATGCACCTGCTTTTTCACTCTCCCAGAACTGGATAAAGACTTCATATACGAAGGAAAGTATAGTCCACCACCAGTGTTTAAAGGCAAGTTGAGGTTTTTCAGACTTTTGCAACTAATACAAATAATATCAGCATTCAAGTTCCACCTGAAGGTGAATACAACCAAAAGCACTCCCACAATCTGTACCAATTCATTGTATTCCTTTTAAATCTAGAAACCCATGAAATACATACTCTTTACATTGTGGATAGTTACACCCGTGGGAAAGAATAGTTCAGGATATGTTATGGTTTAGGTAGACCACAACATAATACTCATTAATAACAAGCTTCTATTAGGTGTATATCTTGCAAAATTTAATAATCAAAGTAAGTTTACAATACAACAGACGGTTGTCGACAATCGAAAATCTTCTTAAAGTCATATGATGAAAAGAAATCCCACAAGCTACTCAAAATGAGCAGGGGAAACATAAGACTAGTAGTAGGCATCGCAACAGGACACTGTGGACTCAATAGACACCTGACGATTATGAAAGTAAAGGAAGATCCCATATGCCCAGCATGTGGAGAAGCAGAAGAAACAAGTTTCCACCTTGTGGCGGAATGCACAATGTATGAGCCACTCAGATGGGAAATCCTAGGAACAGATGAGATTAATGAAGAGAAGCTCGCAGAAATCTCTACCGAACAACTGGTGAGCTTCTGCAAGGCAACAGGAAGATTCGCGATGCCGACCACCAGTAACCCATGAAGGGGATCCACCAAAATGGGGAACTGGGCGAAATAATCCACAACGAAAGGACTGATCGCCCGTCTGGTGTCTGCCGGCGTCCCCGAAGATAAATAGAAAATAAATAGAAGTTTACAATGCACAAATGTAACTTGTTCATGATCAAAAATAAACAAAACTCATAAGGATAATTTAGTAAAAGTAAAATTCCTTATTTCAACATTAAGGTCACTGTTTAGAAGTAACTCAGGCGCAGTCTGTGTCTTGGACACCATTGGCTATAGCCCTGACCTTAACCAAACTCCTATTTGTTCACTTTGCATGATCTCTGATAAAGGATCAAGGTTCTAATCTTGATTTTGTTAATGTCTATTACAGCAGGACAACATGGCAGATCCAGTCAGGGGCCGTGGCAGGGGCTTGGCCCTTCTCCAAACTCTGAAAAAGGCCCAGACGGGCTCATCATCTGATGAAGCCTCTACGGGTACAACACCGGATACTAGTGCATCCCCAAGTGTTGCTCCGAGCGCTGTTGGCACACCAAACCCAACTATACCACCTAGTGTGAGTAAATATATTTTTTATAGTTTTGTCTGGATGACTACATAGATGACAAGTAAAAGACTAATATGGAAGAAGATATTCTGTGCCAAATCCAAACAAATTTAGATAAGGGCAGGAGAAAGTTGAATGAATTTACACTGGCTAGTGTAAGACTTCTGTCTCAAGTGTCTAAATTAATGGTATGCATTGTTTGTTAGTTTCATAAATAAAAACCTTTTATTTCTTATCTCAGGTAATTATTTATTTATTTATCTTCATGTACAAATATGGTACAAAGGTGAGCTTAGTTCCACAAGGCAGTAATATTCCTCTAGCAGTCAACCTTGGGTATAAAAAGAACAAAAAAAAAATGTTCTTGGTGTGTTGATGCAATCTACATTCCCCACTGCCGACCGCCATACAAATCCACCGCCGACATTCGTCCCGGCGCGGCGACGCGACTCGTGTACGAACTTCTATGTATTTGTATGGCGGCAGTCGCTTGAAGACTAAAATCGTTGAGTATCTGAGATTTGAGTAACCTTGTGTACGAAGGGGCTAACTCAGGGAATGAAATTAATGCATAGTCACAATTTTCTGTTTGTGACAACTTGACATAGATAAATAGAAACCACAAGCATTGGCACTCTTATGATAACATTTACACCGCAATAGTAATGAAATATTTATTTTGTGCTATCTTCATGTCATTTAAATTCAGAATGCATGTTGCAAGCATCAACAGTTTTACCTTATGGGTTGATGAACTGGCTGACTGATGACATATTATTATTGTGTTTCCTCAAATAGTTCCATGTCTGTGTTCATTATAGCATCTGAAGCTGAACCTTGAAACATCAAAGAGAATAAATTTTCAGAAACATCATCACATTTTATCAACATAATATATTTGACAACATGTATTTGTATGAATTATGATGTCATTGTTACAAATCTTTTGTTGCTCTAATACCTATCTCTGTGTATCTACTCGATGTTTGAGACTGATGTTATGTTTTGTGAATGTAATATTAATATTTGTTATAGGTATGCTCGTCCACCACATCTGGCTCTTCAATCGGTGGAAGAGGCAAAATGGCAGCTATGCTACTTGCAAAGGCACAGCAAAAACCAGGAGGTTCGTAAACACCTTTTTTTGTTGTTATTATCACAGTCATTAAAGTACAAAATGAGTCGGAAAATATAATTGAGCTACAGATGTTGACAACTCTTTGATTTTGCGTTGACAATTATTTGATATTTAATTATCAAATCAATAAGTAAAATGTTTTGTTGTTGCAAAAATAAAAATTATTTCACAAATGCAAGAAAGTGAGAAATAACTTTTAGCTTCAGAACTCGGTGACTTTTGTTGGTTTGATTTAGTTTGTTTGCCACCAACTTCAAAACATCTCATTTTGTATGCCATTAATATACCTACCTAATCATTTTGTCAACCAATGTTGTGTTTTTTTTTGTAGGATCATCACCTATATTTGCTCCTGCTTCTGACGTCAGCCCCTCTTTGCCACCAAGTAATATGCCGTCGAGAGGTGCCGGAAGAGGATTGAAGCTATTACAATCTTTGTAAGTAAATATGTTAATGTAAATGTTACCTTTAAATTGTAAGAAAAGATATTTTTCGAGCATTTTCTAGTGCCAGAAAGAAAACAGGCGAGAGCGTTTATAAGCAAAAACTACTACTACTACTCACCGGCACTTCCTCTTATGCATGCCGAGATAAATGATATACGATCGTGTTTGACGATTGAAAACCACGGTGTTTTTAATTATTCAGACAAGCTTCAAAGGCGGCGGGTGACGCTGCAAAGTCAGAAGTGCAGCAGATAACGGAGAAAATGGCTGAAACGTCTGTGGCCGTATCTAAGCCACCTGGAGACGATCGTGTGAAGAAACCTTATGTAAGGCAATTTTGTAGTTAGTTTTATTACTGACTATGGCCCAACGCTCACCGGGGGAGGCGCGGCGAAGATACTGAGAATAAATCAATTTAAAATAAACCTTAACTTCTATGACATGCGGTTGAAAACGGCATGCAAAGCGAGACGCGCGCGGTGAGCAGTCAAGCTGCCACGAGAGTGATCAAGAACCGCGCTTCGCCGCGCCTCCGCCGGTGTGCGTTGGGCCTATCTTTCAGTGTGTCCAGTAACTTTATAAGCTCTCGGCAAATTAGTACGTCTTTTTTGGAGAATAAGTTATTGCATTCGAGTCGGAATTAACAACCGAGTCGCCACGGCGAGGTAGTTGTAGAGACGAGAATTGCAGTAACAAATGATTGTATCAAATGACGTTTTCCAATGGACTTTTAACGAAATATACTAATAACATGAAAAGTATTTTTGTCATTCATTTTAATTAATAGAATAGAATAGCATTTATTTGCAAATATGGGTTATACATAAGTAGGTAGTAGCACAGATTACCAGATACTACACTCCATACAAAATGTTCAATGCCTACCGTTATAATAGCCTACACTTTCAAATCAACAGACGCTGCGAACGAAAATGTACCCTAACCTTACAAACGTAAAGTGAGTTTTGCTTTGTAGATGCGCGCCGCCGCCGCGCCGCGTGGTTATTGTGAATTGCCAGGGCTGCCTCTATCGACAAATATGAAAATAAGTTTTGTAGTATACTTTATAAATAAAACAAGTTTTTTAATGTATCAGATAAAATTGTTTTAAAAAATAGTATATTTTAACGAAATTTATAGGTATTTAAAGAATAGTTAATTTTACTTAGAGGTGTTTTATTTTGATGCAATGATTATTTTTTCTCCTTTCTTTATATTCCTGGTTGTTAAACTTTAACGTACCTATAGAATATTATTATTCTAAATCGAACAAACAATTTTTATTAGGTAATCTTGGGGGAAATAAGGGCAAGGGGAGTTAAGTGTTATATTTACCATTTAATTAAATAATTGTAGATAAGTAAGTACATTTTTTCATCACAAATTAAAACTTATATTTCTGTATCACGAGGAAAACCGAAAAAAGACAAGTTTTTATCTTTTCTCTTGCTGAATCTATATCCATCCACTGCACTTAATAGGACACCAGTTGTAGCTATTTCTTAGGATTTCAAAACTCGCGTCAAATCGACCGAAATATAATATGCGTATGCACAAAGTAGGTAGGTACTAAATATTAATAGTACCTACGCGCCGCGCGGCTATAGAAAACCCTGGGCTACCGTAGACCGGCGCCCGGTAGGTAGTTAGCGCGCGTAAGTACATGGAGTGTAGTATCTGGTAATCTGTGGTAGTAGTAAGTTTTTATCACAGTTTCTCCTGTATCGTGGGTGCGTTTTTACAAACATATAAACTCACTGTATACACAAATACCTAGACCCGAAACAACTATCTGTAGGCCTTCCAAATATTTGTTCCGTGCGGGGATCGAACCCGCGACACGCAGCGCAGCAGTCCAATCGCTCAGCCACTGCGCCAACTGTGTCGTCAGATCGTACATATTACATTATACATAAAAAAATTGTTAAAAATTAAAATTGTCAGTTACAGTTTATACAAGAACAAAATAATACAAAATCGTGGTCCAAAGATAAAACAAACGTTAAAATTCCAGGTCGTAGACAATACACATAATACAAACAATTAAAAATTAATTAATTAAAAATTGGAGGTAGTTGGATAAAAATTGTCCGTTAAAAACTCAGTTACTTTACATTTACACTGTAATATGTTTGATTTTAGAAAATGATTTGATTTGTTTTTTTTTTATGTTTTGTGCTTTGCTTTTGCCAGGCCAAACGAAGATCAAAGGTATGTAGCCGCTAAACAGCCTAAACTGAAAAATAGAAAAATCAAATATTTTTTATTAAGAAAACAAATTCTTTTGAATATTCTATTTATAAAAACAATTAAAATATTTAAAAAATATAAACACGCATTACTAATAAAGACGCATTACTCTTTGCCGAGATTTAAAAAAAAAAACACCGCCGAAGGAATTGAAGCAATGTGGAGGTTTTTTTTCTTTATCTGTATATTTCCGCCCTTGGTTGTGTGTGGTAAATGGAAAAACGCACGCGTGTGAAATACATTGCATATTGAACCTAAACGTAGTGTGATAAGAGCCATTTTTACGAGGAACTGTATTGAAAATACTTAATACGTTATTCTATGTTTTGATAAAAACGTGTTTACAGCGAGAAGTAAAGGACACACCCCCAGTTGTAATGAAAGGTACAAGCGGTAGACCGGTCGAAGTGACTAGCAACTACATACACCTGAACTTTGAAGAAAACAGTGTTTATGAGTATGAAGTGAGATACGAACCCGACCAAGACTACAGGCACTTACGCTTCAAACTTCTGGCTGGTAAGTTTATTGAAGTAAATTAGAAGAAACCCTAAAAGTTGTGTGATAATCGATTGTCGTGGTATAGGCATATGAAAGAGGAAAATGTCGTGAGGAGAGTTTTGAGTATTAATTTGGAGGGGGTATAAAGTAGAGGAAGGCCAAAGAAATGATGGATGGACTGTGTGAAGGATGATATTGCAAGAAAGGAGGAGTCTGATGAGAGACGTGTAATAGAGAATTATGGAAAAAGAAGACATGCTGCGCCCACCCCATTGATATAATAAAACCCTAGATGCACAGTCTCGAACAAAACAAACAGTCGAAGCTGTCGCCAAACACTCACCAATACACGCACTATTATCGTTACACTATAAACATATTTTTTTGCAAATTCAACCTTACGCAGATTCCTTAAAGTTGATTTTACAATGCAGTTATAAAAAGCAATATAAAAAGCATTTTGTACGACCGTGCAGAGACGCGAGCGACGCGAGACTATTTGAAATGAGTTCATTGTGAACTCATTTTATGCGGACGGTTTTGAGACGCGGAGTGTGTATCTTGGGTTTTATTATATCAATGGCCCACCCCTAATTAATAGGGTATTTGACTGACTAAAAAAAATATGATTCTGTTCAGTCCGTCTGTTAGATTATCGAAAAATATTGGATACGTGTTTTTTGTTTTAACAAATTAATAAAAATTGACGAAAATAAAACGTCAAAGATCGTGAGTTATTAATACAACTTTCTGGTAAAAAATTTACCAAACTGTGACGTCGCGCGACTTTTCGAAGCACTGTATCGTCTTTATTTATTATTTACTGTAAAATGAAAAAAATACGTGTCCAACATTTTTTGGAAATCTATCTGACGGACTAATTTTTTGTTAACTACTCTATTGGGAAAAAGGTAAGAGAATGATGAATTGTTGAAACCTTCATGGAAATGTACCTATTTTCCTCTCTTTTATTTCAATGAACCTTTCCAACAGTATGTCTTAACTGAGATTATGGAACATGGTTCTTTAGAGGTATAACCAAATTTAAAATCCCACTACTTTATTTTCAGAACACCAAAAATACTTTAAAGAGAAGACATTTGACGGGACTACCTTGTATGTGCCCCATAAGCTGCCCGATGAAGCTCTTCATCTAGTATCCACTAATCCTTATGATAGTAACAAAGTCACAATCACTGTAAGTATTCCCTAGAAAAAGATATTCTAGTTTAATTTCCGATTCTTCTTGTGATGAGCCTAGAGACTAGAGAGTAATATTAATTCATTAGCGACTTCGGAGTTGACATGTAAAATACTGGTATTCAGCTGGATCTGGTTGGACTGGAAGCCCACCCCAGCATTGTTGGGAAAAGCATAGGCAGACAATTTATATCTTTAGAGATGATAAGTAATAAAGATTATTGAATCTCACTAATATTATAAAGGCGGAAGTTTGTGGGTATGTATGTGAGTGTGTATGTTTGTTACTTCTTCACGTCTAATCGGCTGGAGCGATTTCAATTAAATTTGGTACACAGATAGTTTATAACCTGGATTAACACATAGTATAGTTTTTATCCCGATATTATCTTCCCGTGAGATAATTTTCGAGTTGTAGCGGGTGAAGCCGCTGGCAACAGCTAGTAAAGGCGAAAGTTTGTGAGTGTGTGAGTGTCCATGCTTGTAACTTCTTCACGCAAAAACTACTGAACGGATTTGGATAACATTTGGAACACAGATAGTTTATAACCTGGATTAACACGTAGGATAGTTTTTATCCCGATTTTATCTTCCCGTGGGATAATTTTCGAGTTGTAGCGGGTGAAGCCGCTGGCAAAAGCTAGTATCAAATAATTTCGAATAAGGGCTAGAGGGACACGTCAGCCGTATGCATGATGACCGCTGGGCAAAAGTCTACACACGATGGTTGCCGAAAGCTGGACGGCGCCACCGAGGCCGGCCCAGAAAGAGGTGGCGAGAAGATTAGCAGAGCTATTTACAAACAATCGAATCGAATATGTTGTATGTCCGTCTTTTAAGCATTACGAGAGCGAGCGAGATAGGCATACGACATATTCGATTGGATTTGTTTTGAATAGCTATGCTGAACGCATACTGCGAGGGCTGGTCCGAACAGGCAAAAAAAAAAAAACTCTGATGGAATTGGGGGAGGCCTTTGCCCATCAGACCGACGCCAATCAAAAATAAATAAGGGCTGGTGGTTTGATTGTGGAGGTATGTCAATCGGGCTCGATGATTCTGCGTCAAAGTTAACCGATTCTTGTAGGTTTTATTTAGACACAATACCTTTAAAATATTACCTATAATTCTAACCCATTTCATGTTTCAGATTATTTTCCGTAGAACCCGTCGTCTGAGCGAAATGATACACATATACAACGTGATATTCAAGTGCATAATGAAAGATTTGCGCCTCATAAGGATTAATCGCGATTATTTTAATGATCAAGCTGCTATTCAGATTCCACAGCATAAGCTGGAAGTATGGCCTGGGTATGTAGCTGTTTTAAATAGTTAAAGTTTTAAAATCCACCACGGTCAAGCAGCTTGTGTGCCCATGGGTACTACTTGTCCCGTAATTTTTGTGCTTTAAATTGCTCCTCGGAACTATTCGTCCCGTAGTTTTTGTGCCTCAAACTGACGTCAAATTCCATCCTATTATCTTTTTCCATTTATCCCAGATGCGCAGAAAGACGTGTAGATATTACATAGTCAGTGTCTTATAAATATTCAACTTTTTACACATTTGTTTAAACCATAATAAGGTCAGACAACCTGCTAGCTGATATGAGAGATTTTCTCAAGACATAAAATATTATTTTTAACAAAATGTCCTATTTTTCTTTCAGTTACGTAACAGCAGTGGACGAGTATGAAGGAGGTCTCATGTTGACTCTAGACTCCACGCACAAAGTACTTCGCACTCAATCAGTGCTTTCCTTCATAAAAGAGATTGTTCAATCTGATGGAAGTGGCTGGAAGAAAAAGGTCACTGAATGTTTAGTCGGCTTCTCTATCATGACTATGTATAATAAGAAAACGTTTAGGTAAGTATTCTTTAATTTATTTATTTAGTTCAGACCATAGATCCATAAAGTGTTAGCCTTTAGTAAGTCTTAGACAGTGAATCATACACTGTCGTCAACTGAAATGCCTAGAATAGAGCATACAATGATCCAAATAAATTATATGCTATAGCCTTTAGTAAGTCTTAGACAGTGAATCATACACTGTCGTCAACTGAAATGCCTAGAATAGAGCATACAATGATCCAAATAAATTATATGCTATTAAAATAAATTGGTTGCTTCGAATATTTCAATGTTTTACCATATATTTTATGGTCGGGATTGTCGTCGGATGCTTTTAGGGTTCCGTACCTCTAAAGGCAAAAACGCAACCCTTATAGGATCACTCGTGTGTCTGTCTGTCTGTCCGACCATTCCTCCCCCCCTTATCTCCGAAACTACTAAGCCGAATACAGAAATTAGTTCAACATTTATAGATTACAGGAAAACCTATAAGAAGTTTATGGTGCTAAAATAACATGTGATTTTAGGAATTGAAATTAAATCACTTTACAACACAAAAGTTATCTATTAAAACACAAAAGTAATCTAATACAACACAAAAGTAATGAGTTTACGTTACAAAACTAATGAAGTGAACAGAACAACAAAATAACAGAATGAAAGGGAAGAATTAGTAAGTGCGCTTGCGCCGGTTTCGGGAATGAGCAGAATGAGCCCCTGGGCACGCTACACGTTGGTTTATATAGGCTTGATCACATGTTCCGGGCTTTCTGGAGGGGTATAGGTTGGAGACGCAGGGGTGTAGGTTTGAGACGCCGCGCAGCTAATACAGAAAATCTCTCAATATCTACTACTATTGTACAGAACCCTTCATGTGTAAGTCCGACTTGCATTGGACCAGATTTTTTCTTTCAGTGATGCTGCTAATTATAAAATCATGGTCATATACTCAAAATCTAATTTGACTTTTACAGGGTAGATGGTATTGATGACACACAGTCACCAAGATCAACTTTTGAGAAGATGGTGGATGGTAAACCTGTCCAGATATCCTTCGTTGATTACTATAAAGCCAACTATGGTATTGAAATCAAAGATTGGGATCAGCCCCTGCTTATATCCAGGTAATTTACGTTCAGTGAACCGGAAGACGTTGTGTTGGAAGGCCTCCCAGTAGGTGGACCGATGACCTGGTGAAGGTTGCGGGGACCCGCTGGATGCGAGACGCACGGGGTCGGTCAATGTGGCGACTCTTGGGGAGACTTATGTCCAGCAGTGGACGTCTTTCAGCGGAAATTATGATGATGATGACCACACTATGATCGCAACTCATTACACATTTTGATGAGTCACAATAGGAATGTTTCCTGACTAAAAAAAATCTGATTCTGTTTAGTCCGTCTGTAAAATTATCGAAAAATATTGGATACGTGTTTTTTGTTTTATCAAATTAAAATTACGAAAATAAAGCGTGTCAAAGATCATGAGTTGGGGCTTGTGACGTCGTGGTAAAAAAATGTACCACGCTGTGACGACACACGACTTTTCGAAGCACTGTATCTGTGTCTTCATTTTTTGTTAATGTGGAAAAATTAAAAATGTGTCCAATATTTTTTGGAAATCCATCTGACGAACTAATCAGATTTTTTTTGTCAACTACCCTATTGATTTGAATTGTGAAGCGTTGTTGAGGTTTTCGGTTTTCAGAATTTCGCACTAGCAGGTAACAGTCTGGATTTCTGTGAAATCTTTCGGGGAATACAGGGTATGATATAGGTAATGTTTTGTATGTTTTCTAGGGACAGCAAACGTATGCCAGGCAATGAAAAGCCGACTGAATTCATGATATGCCTCATCCCTGAGCTGTGTCAGTTGACTGGCCTCTCCGATGACCAACGAAGTAACTTCAGACTGATGAAGGATGTCGCCACGTACACTAAGGTCACGCCAAACCAACGTCATTCGGCTTTTAAAAAGGTGAGAATCATATTGACTTACTTTATTGTTGCATTTTGTGTGATTGCCTGAAGACCTAGTCTTATGTTGCTTCTACATGGTGTAAATTCTTGGACATGTCGCGGGGTACGAGATGCCTCGGCGATTTAAAAGCACATAATTAGTCTTGCTCTTATCCCAAGTAATAGGGATGTTTACTGACTTAAAAAAAATATGATTCTAATTAGTCCGTCTGTTAGGTTATCGAAAAATATTGGAACGTATTTTTTGTTTTATCAAATCAATAAAAATTAACGAAGATAAAACGCGTCAAAGATTTGGGATGGGAGGTTGTGACGTCACTGCTCGCTAAGAAATGTCATACGAATGTCTTAGAATATGACGTCACACGAGCACTGTAATTTTCAAAGCACTGTATCGTCTTCATTGTTTGTTTACGTGAAAAAAGAAAAAATATGTGTCCAATATTTTTTGGAAATCTATCTGATGGACTAATTAGATTTTTTTTTGTTAACATCCCTGTTTGGGGTTGGCGCAACATGTCTTTTTCTTCCATACGTCTCTATTACTCGTAATCGCATCTAACACCTCCTTTCTTCTCATATCATCTTTTACATTTACACAGTCCATCCATCGTTTTTTGGTCTTCCTCTACGCTTATAAACTTTGAATTTTTACCCGCACTGTGAAGAATCAATGAGAATTTTGATGTTTCTAACATCATAATTCTCATCGATTCTATACCTACCTAAAATATTGAATAAACTTTTCCTTTCGAACTCACACACTTGATTAGTGAAAAAAAGAACCTATACAGTAATAGATATACAATAAAATTTCAATTTCAATTGTTTTTTTCATGAATCATTTTCTTTCCGTTAGTATTACTACTAAATTACTAGAAAACGTTAATAGATGTTTGAAGTTTCTTTCCAATATAATTTCAGTACATCCAAACGGTAATGCAGAACGAAACTGCAAAGAATCGTCTAGCGGGTTGGGGCCTAAGCATAGCGCCAGACACGATCAAACTGACAGCACGCACACTGCAGCCCGAAGCATTATACTTCGGTAACAATGTCAGGATACCAGGGAAACCCAACGCAGACTGGAATGGAGAAATCACGAAGCAACATGTGATGCAAGCCAAGGATATCTTCGTATGGATTATCATGTACACTGATAGAGATAAGCAGGTTACACAGGTTAGTAATTTCGTGTTATGAAGTCAAACCATAAGTTAATGTAATTAGCCGCGTACTGACTGAGCGACGCAATTCATGCGGTCGTTCAGGACGTGCCTCACCCGAGGAAAAGAATGAAAAAATTAAAATGAATTGCGAGGCTGCGCGCTTAGTCAGTGCGCAGCTGACGAATGAAATAAGTAATGAACCGAAGTTCCGTTAGGTAAACTAATTGTCAATTAAATGTATACGCTACGTGAATAGTTGCGGCTAAACGCAAGCCCATTTAGTAAAGGGTCACAGTTATAGTGAAAATTTGAAAAAAAAACATTCATTTAGATGTCCCTTTTTAGCAACAGAATTTAAAACACATAATATTTTACAGGATTTCGTAGAAACTGTGAAGCGCTCCTGTCGTCCTATGGGCATCGAAGTGGCCAATCCCCAAATGGTCCGACTGCCGAACGACAGACCGGACACTTACGTAGCTCATCTGCGGAAGTGCATAACTAAAGATGTACAGATTGTTGTACTGATCTCTCCAACGGCTAGGGATGACCGCTACGGGGCTATAAAGAAGATATGTTGCTATGATAACCCTGTTGCGTCGCAAGTAAGTACTTTACCATTTTTTTCATAGGCTATATTGTCCCACTGCTGGTCAAAATCCTCTCCCATAGCGTTCCACTCATCCCTCTGTGCGGTTTTCTCCTTCCAATTTGTCACAAACGTGTCTAGGTCGTCACGCCAGTGTTTTCTAGGCGACGACGCCCGTCTTCTGGCACCCACTGCGTGACGACTCTGGACCATTGGTCCTGATCCATCCTACAGACATGGCCCGGCCAGTCCCCACTTCAAGCCAGCAGTCTTATTAACTTTACCATACTCAAATTTTATGGGAACATCACACCTGTAATCCCCGTAGGGTCAAAGATAAAGTCGGTCGAGCGTCAAAAATAAATGAGTTTCGGCCACGAAAATAACGCTACGCTTGTGGCGTCAATTCGCTACAACTTGTGGTGGCCTTGTAGATAATAGACATCATACATTTGTTTTTGACGTTTGACGCTTACGCTTGCAGCACAAGGCGAGCTTAGAGCGTCGCATTTCGTTGTCCTCGGGTTATGGGGTTTAAAAATGATCACCTATAATTTTTACACACAGATAATTTTTAATTGTAACGACGAAAGTGAAGTCATTTATCCGTTTTGACACCCTGCCCTCAAGAAATGTCTATCGCAGTAAAAATTAAATTACGTGGTCCATATTACAACGAATATGATTGATTGAATATTTATAAATATTAAATTACCCAACATTACACATTTCAGGTAATCAACGCCCGAACACTTATGAACAAAGCCAAGATCCGAGCTATAACGCAAAAGATTCTTCTCCAAATGAACTGTAAGCTCGGCGGTACTTTGTGGAACATCACTATACCCTACAAGAGTGCTATGGTTATAGGCATTGACTCGCATCATGACGCTTCTAGAAAGAAGCAAAGTGTTTGCGGTAAGTTGAAGTGATACTAAACTGCTTCCATTTAAAAAAAAGCTGGAAAAGGGGATGGTCCTGTTTATTTTCAGACTTTTAGACCGCGCCGGACGATTTAACTACATACCTCTCTCGCACTGGAATTTTCTGATGGTTTCACAGTTTCATACTTGTCTAGCTGTTTATGAGTCACAGAGAGGCCCGATTAGTAGTACACGCTTACAGAAAAAATCACGTCTCTGCTTAGTCGCCACAAGATGGTTTACAATAATAGTCCTGACTGTATTTCGGTCATGGTGGCCAAACTCAACGGAGAGCCGTCCCTTCGGGAGATATTATAGTGCACAAGTGTGTGCATAACTAAGAAATAGTGCGGCTGTTTCACATAGCAGGTGCACTCTCTTTTATCTCCCTCTTACAGCCCGATACAGTAGTCTGACGCGATCGGAAAGAAGGAAAGATTACTTAAATGATGAGATGGTCGCCGCTAAAACACTAGGAAGTGTCGAAGGGTGGGCGTTTTGGGAGACTAAAACGCCCACCCTTCGACACTTCCTGATGATAAGCTGTTGCTTATCATCTTATCCGAGGGTCGGAAGAACAATCCTGATACCGCCAATTTTAAAACTCCGCTAATATCAATGCCAACAGATTAGCAAGTATAGCAACTAACAAAAACCTTATTGTTCCAGCCTTCGTAGCGTCATACAATCAGGCAATGACGCAGTGGTTCTCAAGGGTGGTGTTCCAATCGAAAGGCCAGGAGATTATCGATTATCTCAAGGAGTGCCTCTTGGAGTCCCTAAAACATTACCTTAAAGTAAATGGACATTTGCCGGAGCGAATTATTATATACAGGTATGTGGTAGAACAGTATTCTTTGCGTTTTACATGGACCACTTACGAAAACGTAAAACTTTAGTCATGCTTAATTGCTTATAACCTAATCGTCACTTTATATGATGCAAATGAAGACCACAGAAATGCGACATTATAACCATCATTGATTCGAGTTTAATTCGACTGAAGTTCAACCCCTCATTTTGATACCCCACTCGATGATGTTTAAAGAATAAAAAAACGAACTCCACAATATGGCAACCCCAAACCTGCCATTATTCTTGATCGTTTCGTTTTAATGTAGCCAGTTACACTCGTACTACCAAGGCGAATCTAAGTATATATAATTTATACAGATTCTTTCATTCATTTAGGCATTACAAGGTACAAATAAATGGATATACATACATACATACGTCCAAACAGCTCAAACACATAACCCTCTTTTGGGCTTCACCGCATTCAGGTAAAAATAAAGTCCTCACCTTCAGTTAATATTCCATTTTCTATAATTTACCAGAGACGGCGTCGGCGACGGTGAACTAAAACTGCTCCAAAAGTACGAAATACCACAAATGCAGTTCAGCTTGTCCGCACTAGACGAACAGTACAAGCCTTTGTTCACCTACATAGTGGTACAGAAACGTATCAACACCAGGATATTTATGAAGGCTGGTGGTGGCTACGAAAACCCTGACCCTGGAACCGTTTTGGATCATGGCGTTACTAGACGCGATTGGTAAGTAAACTGACTTATTTTCTTCTATTTTTCGGAAGTTAGCTGCAAGTGAATGGTCTGCTCAGTTAGGTCGGTTCAAACTTTTATCCGGCTCGAAAATTCTAAAGTAAAGGTGTGCATAAGACAATTTTAGATATCGGAGGGGCACAGAGGACGCATCATCTCGACTGTATAATGCACAGACATTGACTCGCAGCTAACTTCCGAGCCGCCGTAAAGTTTGAACCGAACTATACCAATTGATGTTATAGTCAAACATCGCTCAAACTCTATTTGGCTAGTCTAAACTCAGGTCTGACAACGTCTTCGTCAAAGTCCAAACCTATAGCTATTAATATAGTCGTCCTAAAAGAAACAACTCTGCTTAATTGTCCAAGAGATGGCAAAGCTACGTTTTACGTAGAGAAGTTTTTAATTATTTTCACTTAATTCCAGGTACGACTTCTTAATAGCCTCCCAAAAGGTGAACCAAGGTACAGTGACACCAACTCACTATGTAGTTGTCTTCGACAGCAGTGATATGACGCCGGATCAATGCCAAAGGCTAACATACAAATTGTGCCATTTGTACTACAATTGGCCCGGTACAGTCAGGGTACCCGCACCTTGTCAGTACGCACACAAGCTAGCATATCTAGTGGGAACTAGTGTACATACTGAGCCTGCTGACACCTTGGCAGATAAACTGTTCTTCTTGTAGATTCGTTGGGTAGTTTAACGCGAAATTTTTAGAACTGTAGTATATATTTGATTTTTTTTTTTTAATTTTGTGAATATGCGCGGTGTTTTTGAGATTCTGTGAGTTTAAAGTTTGATTGAAAAATTGCTGTTTTGTTTGTTAATTAGAAATAGAATGTGTTTAAATGCGATCGAGTATCATTTCATTACGCGTTTTTACCCGTCTTTTCCCACCGCAAAAAATATTTTGACTGTTTTCAACTCATTGGACGTATGATTGAAGGAGAAATTGTAAAATAAAATGAACAAAAATGATTATTAGAATTTAATTAATGTTAAAATTACCAGCAGGGTATAATTTGAAGAAATAATATTAAGGGTGGGTTGCTATCAATTTATGATTATTTTTTAATTGTAACCTTTGATTTCAATTTAATTAATTTGTCTGATCAATGACGCAACCCACTCTATAATATTGATAATTATAAAATACCGCACATATTACAAGTTTTCGTGTTACTTAAGTAAGTTTTTTTTTGTAATTTTATGGACAAAGCGTCAAAGGTAGCCAGCGAAATTTTCTGATATTTTTTTGCAATTTGCAGATCTGTATCACGTATGTTGATGATTGAATACAAGTGTGTATTGGGGCTTTCCACTGGCTACCTAACGCTAAAATTTGTAGTTGACAACTGTACTTTTAATTATTTTTTTTTCTCAAAGGAATCGCCTTTAAATACTTTTACTGCTGCTAAATTAGTGTGTAGGTTTTTATATAGGTTCGTAACCACAAATTCTAGGTCTATTCGGAAACCGACGGTAAAAACATACGAGTATGTAATTATAAGAATCCGCCTATCCGTGTTTAGGTCTAATAATTTTAAGGATTACCAATTAAGTACCGATGAGTGATTGAATGTAAAATTTTCGGACGTATTTTGATAGGATGTCAATAATTACGAAATATTGGCCTGTCCTTCGATTTAATTGATAAGGTTTGGTAAAATTGAATTGATTTTAAACGCACGCCGGTTGCGAGTACTGTTACAAACTGGGTATGGGATAAATTGAAACACTGCTAATTAAGTTGGATGTTCCAGGGTAGCCCGCGATATTCAAATTTTCTTACGTTTTTAGCGATTTGCAGGCCAGTGCTAGGTTGTATGTTAGTGAAAATATGATTCGCGGCTGTAAGACGTATGCAGTTACAGAAATAAAATCATCAAAATCATCATTACAACCCTCCAAGTTCATGTAACTGTCAAGAATGACCTTTTGATGAAATAATCATTCTTGACAGTTACATGAACTTGGAGGGTTGTAATGATGATTTTGATGATTATAGTTCTGTAACTACGTACGTCTTACAGCCGCCATGGATATTTCAATCAACATACAACTTAGCAATGGCCTGCAAATTGCAAAAAACGTAAGAAAATTTGAATTACGCGGGCTGGTTGGAACATTCACCTTAAACACACGAAATAACTTTATTGATCAGATAACACTTGATACACAATCGCAAAAAACACTACTGAACACTTATATCGCACTAGATATCAGTTTGATTCGCTCGTTGTCTCACTCAAAAGTAGACTCACTCGCTCCGACCTCTGCCAGTCCTTATAAACCTAAAACACACAAAATACAAGGTGGACCAAAAGAAGTCATCCGATGTTGTTTGGCTCTCATTTTTTTTCTAAATGAAAAACTTCGATTCTGTTTTTTGATCAAATCAAAATCAAAACTCATTTATTCAAACTAGGCTGATAATCAGCACTTTTCGAAGGTCAAAATTTACTTTACTATTTACATTTTTATAAGACAGTCCCCCAAAACGCCCACCCATCGACACTTCCTAGTGTTTAGCTAGAAAGAAGAAGTGGCGGAACAAACTCCCCAGCACACATATGTGTTAGGTTGGTTAGAAGAACCAGACTCGATACAATAGCAAGGTGTCAGTTAAATTTAAGATTTACTATAGACACAATCAGTAATAAATAAAAGTATATAACAATAAACAATGTAAAAATAAAATAATAAATACATAACATAACAGTAAACAAATTTTGGAGAAAGAACATAAATAACAAACATTGTCTTGTGTTCAACTCAGCGACCAACTATTCTTATCATCTAAGTAGTCGTTAATAGAATAGTAAGCTTTTAAAGAAAGATTAGCATTAAATGGCAAGTCTAGAAAAGAAGATGGCAGTTTATTATAAAATGTTATCCCGAGCCCTACGAATGAATTATGAACTTTGTGAAGCCGGTGAAAAGGAGCGCGTAGTTTATGCTTATTTCTATAGTTATGGATATCACTGTTTTTAGTGTACAGGTGGATATTTTGTCTAATATATAAAATGTTGGTAAAGGTGTACTGAGAAGCAACCGTGAGAATACCAATCTCCTTAAAAAAATCTGTCAAAAAATCAGTCCGGGCCTGCGCGCGCTTACCTCACGAAAAAACTGAACGCTCCCGGCGCTACCACACGCTCAGTGAAGTACGCGCAGCCCTCATTTTTGTCAAAATCGTCGTCGTGTAAACACGTTTCCCAGTGAAGAACTATTTCTTTAATCCTTCGATTTAATTTTCCAAGTTGCAGGCAGGGATTTATATAGACTTTTCAGTTAAAAAGTCGCGATCATACGTACGTAGGTCTGCCATTTTTTAAATTACATTTTTGATATACTCGACTGCGGTGTGAGCACTGAACGCCCAACCACACGCACAGAAAAGTACACGCAGGCCGTTCGTTCAAGCCGCGCTCAGGCCGCGCCGTGGGGTTTGCGCGGGGCTTGCGCGTGATTCAGTTTTCCCAACCACACGCACAGTGCTCCGCGTTCAAGCCAGTTTGCGCAAGTAAACCCATGGGGAAGTGTGAGCGTGTGGTAGGCGCATAAGGGAAACTCGGGCACCCAGCTGATAAATTGCACGAACCGCTCGCTTCTGCAGAACAAATATATTTTGAATATCAGCAGCTTTGCCCCACAGCAGAATACCGTAGGACATAACTGATGATTATGTTTATTTGAACCTTTAGAATTTGATTGGTCAACTACTGTTAATATCATAAACGGGATATTTACCATGTTACGTTGTGTTGTGTTATGTTGTTGTTGTTGTGTTGTGTTTGTGTGATTGGTCAAGTCGAGAAAATGATATCGTCCAAATGGGCGCCGTCACAATTGATTGCCATACGGGCTCGTTTTATGGCATTTTTCATCACTTCGGCGTGAACTTCGGGCGACAGATTCTCGCACTCGTATCGAATGTTGTCCTTGAGGGCTTCCAGAGTCTCAGGCTTGTTCACGTAAACAGGGGACTTCAAAAACCACACAAAATAAATCTGGAACGGTTAAATCGAGCGGGCCAGTGCAAATCGCCAAAACGAGAGATACGGCGACCCGGGAACGCCACCTTCAGAATATCGGTTGTGGCTCGCGCAGTATGTGCCGTTGCTCCGTCCTGTCGGAACCACATGTCCTCCAGTCCTAATTCGTCCAATTGCGGCAGAAAAAACTCGGTTAACTTGGCCCTATAGCGCGCACCGTCCACTGTTGTCGTTGGTCGATGTTTCCGGCGACAGCTAGACATCCTCGGCAACAGCGGCGATATTCTCGGCAGAACGGGCGCTCCGGGGCCGGCCACTCTTGGTAACATCTCGTGTGGTCCCATACTCTTGGAGGTTGGTGGCCAAACGGCGCAGTGTTTGTGCAGTCACCACAGGCGAATTGTTACGCAAAAAAATAGACACGATAATTCCGCGTTCTTGGGGAGTGTATCGCTCCATGGCTTGTTCACTTGTATTCTACATCTGTCTAGTCCACAAATGCCAAATCAGATTTAACATTGGCTGCTATTTGCAAAAATAAGAGCATAGAGCAATAGGGTGATTTCTTTTGGCCCACCTGGTATATTCGAGAATATTCCGTATTGTTCCCTAACATTTTGTGAACGCTTTATGCGTGCTTTACGCCCTCGGCATACGGTCGAAATTGCAATAGCAATTGTGCCGCAATTGCTCGCACCACTGACCTTGCGAATATAATAGAAATACCTGCAATCGAAGTAACAAGAAAGTGCTCGGTTTCTTGAAGATTCTAGATGACCAGCATAACAGTACTAAACACTAATGAACCTCACCAATAAGATCAGTGTATGTCCTTCTAGGGCGGACCTTGTACCTTTTGCTAGTCACGTTTCACTCATCTCCACCATGATCGAACCATCCAACCATATTCTCGGGTCGGGCAAAATATGGGGGTGGAATTTGTCAACAACGGTGTTGAATTGGTGTGGTTGTGCCATTGATATAAAAACTAAAGATACGGTCGTCCGAACATTTTGCTCGATGCGTTCCCCATACAGAGAAACACTAACGTCATCTATAAGAACTAATCAGGCTGCTCGTAAACGTAACCTTGTATGAGCGGCGTGGCGTGATATTATCGAGGTATAAAGAAATTAAATAAAGCTTTCATTAAAATGTTAATAAAAAAAAATGATAAATTTTAATTTTTCATTTTCTTTTAAACTTCGGTTTAGTCAAGACCAATTTGGGACCAAATTCGAGGCGTCATTTTATCATGCGGTTCGCCCAGTCTTTACGCAGTAATATATAAGTCAATGGGTTGTGCCCAGTTTATAGCAATAGGTTCGCCCTCTTTTCCTGTTACCTATCCATCCGAAAATACACAATATGTGATGTACCCACTTAATGTTGTTTTTTATTTCCAAAATAAAATTGTATGTTTTGGTACCTACTATTTTTGTTAAGTTTGCACTAGTTTACAATGCTCAATGTAAGATTTAAATTACATAAGCTTGTTTACACAACATGTAAATTCGAACCGAAAAAAGCGCTTGGAATCACGCGAATCAATTTATTTCATTAGCACTGCTCTTAAAGCTAGGGTTTCTGCTCAATCTTATGTTTATGTGCCAAAATAAATTTAGATGGTTAAGATCTGCCAAAAAGCTTAATTTGATTTAATCTTAGTCATATTTTAGCATTTTAAGTTGTATAAATGACTTGAATATGGGTGATTGATGTAAAAAAACCGTCCTCAGATAAAAGGCTAACAGTCTACAAGAATGGGAAATTCAGCTACGTTTTCTAGGTCTCCATTTTGCCCATGAGGAGTGCTAGGACTTATAGTCCGTCGTGTACCATTCTTCTCAAGTAGACCTAAGCTTTGTAATGGACAACTGAAGTCTTCTCACTTGTAATCCTGTGCCTGGTACTGTCGAGTTCAGTTATGGTCTGCCGGTTTTCACCCTAATGTCTTAAGCAATAAGGTTGTAAAGTGGTTGACCGTCAGTGAACTCCGTAATACCCACTATCTAGCCACGTTTCTGACTATGTAAATGCGGGTCTATTTGATTGAAATATACGATTAATAAGCATGTTGTTTTTTAATACAGTTGCTCAAAAAGTAGCGTATTGCAGGGACGTATAGGGTTCGGGATGTGGGCTATTACATACTCGTGCTTTTTCTTTACCTTTTCCGAACTCCGCACGAGTTTGGAAAAGGTAAAGAAAAAGCACGAGTTCTCTTTCCCAACTGTCAAAAAAATGTTCATAAAAAAAAAACCAACCACGAAGTTTTTACTAAAATATAATCAAAGAAGTTTTTATGATTCATGCAAATATTTCTAAAAAGAACCTACTAATTTGTTTCAATTTCATATTTAATTATTTGATTCAATGAGTTAGGTTAGGTTTCATTCCAGTTCATCTCATTAAACATTTTCATTTCATATCAATAAAAAAAATCTACTAAAGACTTGGCTGTATGAGTATAGTTCCCTTTGCCTACCCAGAATGGGTGAAGAAAACAAAAAAAATCTCTGCATAAATTCTTTTACGGTTAGCGCCATTTTCCAAAAATGTTCTTTATTAAATTGCTTAATTTTTTCGCAACTGTATTAAAAATAGTTGTTCAGTACACGTGCGGAACCGTCATTGCAACTTGTTCCGACTGTCAACAAGAAAACAAAAAAAATCTCTGCATAAATTCTTTTACGGTTAGCGCCATTTTCCAAAAATGTTTTTTTATTAAATTGCTTAATTTTTTCGCAACTGTATTAAAAATAGTTGTTCAGTACACGTGCGGAACCGTCATTGCAACTTGTTCCGACTGTCAACCCTCACCTTCGGCTGCGCCTCGGCTCGGGTAGACATTTGTCTGAACTCTTTGCAATGACAGGCTTTCCGCACTATACCTGTCACCGCGAAACTGCTTGCCTAGCTCTGCTACCAGTCGTCTCACTTCTTCTTCGCTGAAGTCCGTATATGAAATATACTATATTATCACTGGCTGGACAGATGCACTCAAATCTGTGTAGTTCTTTCTTCAAAAGACCAACTCGGACACTTGTCGGCTTAGTCTTCATAATAATATGACTTGATCAATGTTGGACTCAGAAGAGACAGCCTCCGAGTTGGTTTCGGCTATTTATACCCAGTAGTTAGGTACGAAACACCGGCTTCTTCTAGTTTTAAAACATGATGTGACGTGTAAAAGTGTTGTGTAAAAACAATTGTTTTTTTTTTCTTTTCTTAATAAATAAGTATTTCTTGTACTTCAATATTTTTTTTCTGTGTTTGCATTGAAATGCTGCTATGCAGCTTGTTTTTTTTTTGTTGTTATTTTAGCTTAGTTTTTTTGTTAGCTTAGATTCTTTGTATTTGCTTTCTTTATAATATTTTTGTAATCTAATTGACTACCTCGAGTTAATTTTAGAAAATGGGATTTCGTACTATTATTTACTATTATTATTAATTAATATAAGTTATGAATTAAGTTTGAATTCGTCAACCTGCATAGATGGAGCGTCAATACTCATGCTTTCTCAGCACCATAAGAGACCCTGGACTCCCTGGAGTGAAAAAAAATCCGTGGCACTATGTTTGTATATATTATACGATAGATACCTCCCATTTCACTCTAATTTTGTGAATGACACGACTATCGGTACAACGATCGCTGAGTCCACATCCCACATGTTGGGAACCTCGCGAGCCAAGTCAAGACATTTGATTTTCATATCTTTCGGTTTTCACGAGGTTCTCTTAATACGGGACCGTTATGTCAACAATCATTGTGCCGCTCTAATCGATCCACAACTATATCTGCCTTATTGGCTGCAATAGTCCTGTCAGTAATTATGAACCGATCTCTGAGAGCAAGTTGCTGATGGATAATCCTGGCTACAAGGTTGAGTCTATGCAAGTACCTACTCTCCGTTAGGTAGACGAGATCACCCGGAGATAATTATTGTGACGGATTGATTTGCCCGGATAGTGGCTTGCACGGCATATTATTATGTCAACCGTGGCGTCCTTCACAATATTTTTTTGGTAATTAGTCGTCACTATAACTTTATCCAGAATTGCACAGACCAATGTCTGACGGCACGGTTGGCGCAGTGGCTGAGCGATTGGACTGCTGCGCTGCGTGTCGCGGGTTCGATTCCCGCACGGAACAAATATTTGTAAGGCCTGCAGATAGTTGTTTCGGGTCTGGGTGTGTTTGTGTATGTGAGTTTAAATGTTTGTAAACGCACCCACGATACAGGAGAAAAAAATGTCCATATAAATTTTCGAAAAGACAATTCATAAATATGTTTAAAATAATTCATTAAAATATTAGTATTTCCTGACTGCTTATCTCGTGATTGTGGAGTGTTTGAAAAACGTCACCGCGACAAGTGATATCAAAATCAAAAGTCATTTATTCAAATATACATTTCTCGTCTCATAGCCGAAGAACGTAGGTGACTTACCTAGTCGATAAATTAATTGTGCCGTTGAAAATGTACGGATCCCCCTATCAAAAGTGTCTAATTCAGTCTTAATTACCTTTACTATAAATATAAAAGTTTTAATAATGTTAGCCATGCCATGAGGCATATTACAGGGTAACTATCCTAAAAAATAAATTATCCTGTGACATTTTACACAGGTCCTGTTAATTCGCGGGCAGGACCAAGTTGTTATAATAAATATGTAATGATAAAGTAACTATTTGGGAGTACCACACGTTCATTCCATTATTTTTAAAATAAGATTTCTAAGAGATTTATGTCGATGTTAAAGTATATTTTTTTGTAAACTCAGATGTCTTTGGAAAAGGCTGTATTTTTAAAGATATTAATGTTATGAGCGAACGATACAAACTGGCGCCCATCCTAAGGTGACCCTCACGGTGACTTCTCACTCATTCCTACGTACCTACGATTTGATACAGAAACAAGTGAATCTGAACTGTAACATGACAAGTGAACGCTTTCGGTGAGAGAACGCCATTTGAAAAGCTTTGCTGAAAAATCTTTTTTTTTTTACTACTTATGTTCATATTGGGATTCATATTGGGAGCAGCGGTGGCCCAGTGGTGGCGGCCCCGACTTACGAACAGTAGGTCGTGGGTGCACCAGGCAGGCACATTACTTTGTGTAATTTATTTCATCACCGCTGCTCTCAAAACGGTGAAGGAAAACATCGTGAGGAATCCGGCATGTCTTAGAACCAATACATTCGAAGACATGTGACATCTACCAATCCACACTGGGCCCGCGTGGTAGATTATAGCCCATTCCCTCTCTAAGAGAGGAGGCCTGTGTCCCAGCAGTGGGAACATTGATGTTGATGATGTTCATATTTAATTTAAATAAAATTGTTCGATTTATTTTTAAACCTGTCATCGATATGGAGCTGTAAATACCTACGAACAAATAAAAACAACGTAATTATTTTAGATCGCTTGGATTTTGTTAGGATGGGTGACCGATTCTCTTGGTTCGGAGAGGCTTATGATGAAGATTTTCATAAGCGTGTGTCTATCATGAACGGTCACGAGTTTCAAGTATGCACACGGCGTCATTTATCAAGCTGAAAATGGTTTGGTATTCTATAAAGGGGTTTGAACTTTTTTGTATGGAAGCTGGCATATCGACCCACCGCTATTTTGCCACTTTTTTTTTTTCGGAAGTTGGGATGTCATTAAATGACTCCTCCAGCTTGAGGCCTAGCGGAAGGGTGTCCGACTTCTACTGACTAAAAACTACCCATCTTCTTTCTTAGCCCTTTGTGTGCTACCTCCTTTTTAATAACCGATGGAAAGGGGTTTGAACTTTTTTGTATGGGAGCTGCAGCATATCGACCCACCGCCATTTTGTTTTTTTATCGAAATCGCGGCCCACAATGAAAGTGGTATGTATGGAATTATGGATAGAGGACATTAAGACGAACAAAAAAAATGTCATGAAACATGGTACCCCAAAGTGTCACGTTATCGAGATATTTGTAGGTAAAGATCGACATAATAGGGGATCGGACTGGGTCAAAATAATATGATTCTGTTTAGTCCGTAAGTTAGATTATCGAAAAATATTGAAGACGTGTTTTTTGTTTTATCAAATCAATAAAAAATTACGAAGATAAAACGCGTCAAAGATCTTGGAGTGGGGCTTGAAACGTCACTTGTGTGGTCAAAATGTACTATCATATGACGTCACACGAGTTTTCGAAGCACTGTATCGTCTTCATTTTAAGTTTACGTAAAAAAAGAAAAAATACGTGTCCAATAATTTTTGGAAATCTATCTGACGGACTAACTAGTTTTTTTTTGTCCGATCCCCTGTTATGAGTACAAAGGCGTTGATTATTATTATTACTGTTTATTGAAAGTGAGTAGGTGCATTACATGCTACTAGGAGCACGAGAAACCCATTCTTTGACATAACAAAGCGTTTCATTGCGATGCGTAGCGATTTTCTCGTGCGTATAGGTAATAATCAACCTGGGAACTGTTATTTGGCTACATTTACGGATTCTCGCGGTTTTTGTTTTTTTTAGTTTTACTACTACAAATATTTTGTGTTCGTAGAGCTATGTTTTTCAACACGAGATCCAGCTAAAACGACACAGGGTCCACCCACAACGGCGGCAGAGCGCAGATTAAGTTTTACATTTCAAATTTTTGCGTAATTTATCATGACAGTGACCGCTAAAATGAACCTTAAGTCAAGCGCGTAAAGTTCACACAATGACGATAATTTTGCCGAAAAATTTGCTTTGATTGTTATTTTTTTTCTGGCTCTGCTTGTAATATTTTGATACCATTTATAGAAATTCTTGGAGTTAAACATGTCTACTTCCATAAAATATTTTTAAATAAATAAATTTATGTCATAAAAGAGAGAGTAATGTACCTAAAGTCAACATGATATCGCTAATTTTGTGCAGAGAGGCACAGAAAATATTTTTTTACAATATTATTAACCAACATTTTCGAATAAAAAGAAGTAATTACTGAAGATGAAGATGATGAAGATGAATGATCTATATTTAATTATTGGTTTCATTTGGTTTAGTTTCATTTGTCCACATAAAGTACCGAAAAACTGCTTATTTTTGTCAGATTTGTAAACACGTCCTTAATGCCTATAAACGTAATAAGTCTATTTTTAATGATTGTCGAAGTACCGTACTCAATTGTCGATCTTTACCTTCAAATATCTCGGTAACGTGACACTTTGGGTACCATGTTACTGGACATTTTTTGTTCGTCTATAAGTCCTCTATCCATACATACCACTTTCATTGCGGGCCGCGATTTCGAAAAATAAATCAAAATGGCAGCCAGGCTGATATGCCACATCGGTTCTATCCCCTTTCTATGTGAATTCGTAGAAACCTTTTTAGCATCAGTGCGCCCTTCAAGTGCCTTCAACTACCAACTATTCTAGAGAAAATCGCTTTTGTATGTAGGTAGGTATACATATTGAAGCTCGTGACAACCTACGTATCATACAAATGTTTAAGTTTAGATATAAGTTTGTGATTTTTTTGAAACGATAGCCATTTAATAAATTAATATTAATGGGTTATTTTGTAAGACGAAGAAGATTTGACGATTATTTTCTTGTTAATAAATCTCTAAATAAATTAAATATATAAATAAATTTATTTAAATAAATAAATTTATGTCATAAAAGAGAGAGTAATGTACCTAAAGTCAACATGATATCGCTAATTTTGTGCAGAGAGGCACAGAAAATATTTTTTTACAATATTATTAACCAACATTTTCGAATAAAAAGAAGTAATTATTGAAGATGAAGGAGTAATCTATATTTAATTATTGGTTTCATTTGGTTTAGTTTCATTTGTCCACATAAAGTACCGAAAAACTGCTTATTTTCGTCAGATTTGTAAACACGTCCTTAATGCCTATAAACGTAATAAGTCTATTTTTAATGATTGTCGAAGTACCGTACTCAATTGTCGATCTTTACCTTCAAATATCTCGGTAACGTGACACTTTGGGTACCATGTTACTGGACATTTTTTGTTCGTTTAAAAGTTCTCTATCCATACATACCACTTTCATTGCGGGCCGCGATTTCGAAAAAAAATCAAAATGGCAGCCAGGCTGATATGCCACATCGGTTCTATCCCCTTTCTATGTGAATTCGTAGAAACCTTTTTAGCATCAGTGCGCCCTTCAAGTGCCTTCAACTACCAACTATTCTAGAGAAAATCGCTTTTGTATGTAGGTAGGTATACATATTGAAGCTCGTGACAACCTACGTATCATACAAATGTTTAAGTTTAGATATAAGTTTGTGATTTTTTGAAACGATAGCCATTTAATAAATTAATATTAATGGGTTATTTTGTAAGACGAAGAAGATTTTACGATTATTTTCTTGTTAATAAATCATTTTGATACAAATCTTTTGTTTTAATTTTCTGCCCGAACACAATGCACCTGAATTAAATAACACAGATTACCGGAGTTCTACCTTCCGCTTTACATGTAATGTAAGTATATGCCGAACGGCTGTTGTAAATATTTAAAAATGGCCAAGTGCGAGTCGGACTCGCACAGGTTCCGTACCAAAACGGCAAAAGATCGCTGTTGTATGAGGGAGCCCCACTTGAATATTAATTTAATTCTGTTTTTAGTATTTGCCTTGTTACAACAGCGAAATACATCATTTGTGTGAAAAAAATTCAACTCTAGCTATCACGGTTCATGAGATGGCCTGATGACAGACACATGGACGTACGGACGAACAGTGAAGGCTATGTAATATGGTCCCGTTTTTACCCTTTGGGTATGGAACCCTAAAAACTTTTCTAATTATTAATAGAGTAAGATCCCAGGGCCGCCAGACGTCACGTATTTTCTGACGAAGGAAATGTGGACGATTGAGTAGTGTTAGTATGGTCAATACTGTGATGCGGAGGAATGAGTATGTCGGTGAGGAAGACTTGACCTATGAATGTGGATGGGTATATGAGTCGAGGAAGACCAAAGAAACTAGGGATGAACTATTTAAACGATGATATGGCAAGAAAGGAAGTGTCTGATGAGATGACGAGAAGGTAATAGAGTATGGAAGAAGAAGACATTTCCCACTGCGCCGACCCAAATAATTAGGACCAGAGAATTATGACCAATTTCATCTTTTAAATTTCTATTGGGTTACAATTTACAGCACATCGTGTGCCAAATTGAGATGGTCGACTGGAGGGGTCATCTGCTATCATTTCAGACCCAAACACTTCTCATGCCCGGTGGTTTTTTTTTTCATATAATTTGGCTAATGTCACTCTTTTTGAATTTAAAAGTCTAATCTCTAATTAAAATTCAGTGTCTACGCCTTACCCTTACTTTTTTAAAATTTGTATTTAAATGTAAAATTTGGATCTTTTTAATAAAACAATTAAAAATCCACGGGGTGGGGTTTGTGAAGTGTTTAGGGGTCTGAAAGGATAGCATAATATGACCCCCTCCACTCGATCGTTCCAATTTGGCACACGATGCACCAAACACCCTGTAGGTATATAATAGACAGATAAATTGGAAAGCGCATTAATTCCTTAAGCAGCGAAAAATTATACCTAGACAGAAGACCTAACCATAGAGCATTTTAAAATTTGTATCGACAAAAAATGCTCTAAAATTATCCCCATATCGTGTCACTCATTGATTCACGAATGGGCTTTAAATGTTTCCTAAATATTTTCGCCCTAATTAGCTGCAATGAAGCCTTGCCCCGCGGCTTTGCTTGACAGGAGACGCCGAATGCACGCGCTCTAGACAGATGTGAATTAGACAACTTAATACCACGATACTTTGTTTTCCATTTCTCTGAATGGTTATTTCCTCTTTCTCGGCATACATTACCGGTTTTGATAGACGCATCGGTGACGAAGATCTTGATAAAACAGCAATGTATTCGGAACCAAATGAATGTGTGTAGGTAAAGGACTATTCCGTGTTACCACCTTACCACACGCTAGTATTTCAACTGTTGCAATTTGTGATTGGCGGAATTCTTCAGCTAATTTCCGAGTATAAAATTATTGCCAATTTAGATGATTTTAGAAAATGTATCGTATTCTAGAATCTACACTGACACAAAGATTAGAGGTCTGGCGGTTTTAGAAGTAAGAAAGCCAAAACCTTCAAAGAAACGATGCCAGTAATTTGGAATTTTAGCTGTTTTTGTAAAGAAATGGCCTATTTATTCTACTTTTTGCCTGCCTTAACCCAGTTCGTTCTAAGTATTAGGTATAACTGGGGAGCAATGATTCAATAATGTATCTGATTGAATGTCACGTTGTATAATAATTTCTAAATGTCGAGACTAGTTAAAAAAACAGTGTCGGGTAAGGCGAGTAAAGCATAGTGTAACATCGATAACAAACTTCTAGCAGCTAAGATGTGGGCTGACGTAATGTATGTCGGTCTCCACCTCAGAACAATCTGAAATACCGACGGCGTGTGTGGGAGTGCTTCGTTTAACGAAAGAGCGGCAGTCCATCAGGAGCAAGCGAGACAGCGCTATACAGAGGGAGAAGCACAGCACAATACGCTGCCCGTGGGAAATGCACAGTAGTGGTCAGATCAGAGTGCGCGCGCGCCGGCCCAGTGCACGTATTATTGTATTGGAATCTCTGCTGCTCACAACAGCTTATGAGATTATGTTCGAAGAATGGACACCGGTTTTATATCAACGACGCAAGATTCAATTTTGTGTTCACATTTTTATGAACTTCAGATATCGTTTTTGTATGGAAAGTTATATAGGTAGTTCCGTCGGGTACCTATAATGCGATGAATTTTTTTTAGCGATCGATTGAGGTCTGCGGCGGGCTTTCGGTCGGGATGCAAATGTGTTTACGGAGTTTGTCGGCACACGCCTATAATAAAAGAAATACATGCTTTAATAAACACGTTTTCATGATGCTGCACGTAATGAGCAGATTTCCTCGGATGCCCGGCAGTTTTTTAATCATATCTGATGATAATGTTAAGCTCAATTAATTAAGCGACGTTAAGGATTTGACTTTGGTATTTTTGATAAAGTTATATCAATTACGGTGCATAAGTAAACATGGGCCAAATTGCAAATAATATTTTCCACTCGCTTTAAATGAAGACATTTATATGCAGATAGACACCTAAAACGTCGTGATTGGTATATAAACTTTCGAAGAAAAGTTATTTAATAGTTTTCTACGTCTCATTAGAGACGGGACTATCAACCTACACAACAATCTATTGGACTAACAAACTGCAAAATGTGATTTTTATATTTCAATTTACAGTCGTAAACTTAATAATACCGTCGAGAATTTCTCCCACCTATAACTATCAATCAGAATCGCCTGTAATTCGAAGTTAACACCTACGCACGCAGTAAAACAAAAACTATAATAGAACATAAAGATCTCGCGTTTATTCCTCACTTCCGAACGAGATTTATCGTAAATACAATCAATTATTTGTTATATAATTAAGTATGCTTTATAAATAAAGGTCATTTTCGTTTGAGTTGTTGGTTGGTGGTTCTCTTATGTAGAGGGACAATAGTGCTTGAAACAGGGGTGGGTTGGGTATAGATACATATCTTAATTAGGCCTCACAAGGCGATCATCGATTATTTTTTCTTGTATCCGGCCCGCCCGGCTGTGACTAATATTTGTAGAGACGGATGAAAATACTAATTTCTTATTTTGGACGTGATTTTTTGTGTCTGAGTGTGATTTGGTTTAAATAAGGGAATTCTGCTTCATTGAGTTTTGGATAGATCCGTGGTTAAGAATTACCTACCGTCACCCAGATTCAGACGGTTTATGCTTTTTTCCAGTAGTGTGCAAAAAATATGCGCTAGAACAATACAAACGGACTAATTGTGCTATCAGTACCTGCCTACCGTTTTCCTTTGATTTTAATAACCATCTCAGCTAGAAACATACTTAATGGTTGACCGTGACATATATAGCTCGTAGTTAGGGAAAACAAGAAAATGATGCCATTCATTCGCTTGATTAATTTCTAAATCATATCAAGCTTTTTTGTAATTTTGTTGGTATCTACAAATACACCGTTATGTAAAATACCTAGGTACTTACATTAACACCTACCTATTTAAAATATCCATTGATTTTCAATAAAACCCTTTCATACCGTAAAAATAAACTGTCGAACAAAAACAAATTCAGTAGTGGTTTGCTATTACCATTTCAATTAATACAACGCAAATAGACGCTGCATTCTCCTGTCAGTTCACCGCCTTAACTCGTTGGTATAAGGTTTATTATCGCATTAATTCACTTGAATGCTAACCAGGGCAGTTGGAGTAATAAAATAGTTAAAACGTGAGAATCCCTGCAGAGAGCGCGGCATACTCTGCTTCTGCGAATATCTCGTTTTGCATAGTTATTTGATGGTTTTATCGATCGAAATAAAAGCTGCAATGCTTACTGACTGCTGAGCGTTTATCCCAGATATTAATTAGGTATCACTGTGCATAATTAACGCGTATTTAAAACATCTGTAATGTGGACTTAATAAAAAATAATTAATTGAAGATCTAGGTATTTATAATAAAATATGTACAAGTTACAACAATAAATAAGGGAAGAATTACGAGGCGTCAAAAAAGTCGTCCACATCGCTGTCAACAGAAAAAGTGTCTAGAAGGCTGGCAGCATTGCCACGTTAGATAGCAATACTGATTCTTTAATTATTGTTATTATTTAATTAAAAAACTGAATCATAAAACAAACTCAGTCTGTTGCTCTCCAAAATTGGTTTTCAAATGAAACGATTCAACACAAAAACCGCAAAAATAAAAAGCAAATCAGTTGGCGGACCCGATCGTCAATCTAACCAGTGTCTCATAACTACAGCTTAGCTTTTACCAAGTTGGTTGGTTTCAGAGAAGTAATGCTCCATCGTGTTTCAGTCGGACATAGCCTGCGGCACTTTGCCGTGGGAACACTCGGGCCTCCTTGGTTTAACTCCCGTCAATGGACGAGGTTTAACTCCCTTTAATCCGAATTTAGTGCCGTTATTAATGTTTGGTTTTGATGGTAGAATATCGGTTTTGTTATTTACAATTATTTTTGTTTCTGTTGGAAATATTTTATTTTGTTGAGAAATTCTAGCGTTGTTTGTCTAAAATGAAAAATATCACGTTTTTTGCGTTATTGGAATATCTAGATGTGGTGTTCACCTAGCAGTAGGTCCGTTTAACTACTACTACTTATGAGAGAAAAGTGTTGTCACCTCCTTAAGATGTTAAATGAGCTTCTCTCTTGTGGATCAACCTTAAAATCACTACCTAACCAATCAATATCATAAGCCTCATCTATCTAAGTTTAGAACACTGACGAAATCATTAAAAAATGTCTCGAAAACCTTAATTTCATCGAATCAATCAGTCACAATGAATCAAAAGCAAACATCTTCTCATTTGCATCCAAACTGCCGATTATATTAAACTGGACAAACACCAAGATGATTTTGGATGTCCAATCAATTGGTGTTGACAGATATGGCCGTTATTTGGCAAATTTTGACCATAAAATGTGAAAAGAAAAGCCTTACGATCAGATTCATGGATTGGTATTTCTCAATCAATCCGAGAGTTGATTGTGTATTTCATTAATAAAGTTGATTTGGAAACTAGATTTTGCTGACGAAATCTTTTGGTGATATATGTTCGCTGATTAGTCGCAGACAAAAAGTGATAAAACTAATGGGTTGTTTGATTGTAGACGATTTTGGGGTGCAAAAGTCTTGTGTTAGTTACAGTTATCATAATATTGATTGTAATAGTCGATACCCCTCACCTACACTTGCTAACTTACACCTATTGTTCAGTAGTGGAAATTATATTTTTCGAACTCCTCTAGGACTTAGTCGAGCTCCATTATTCCGGCACCTTCTGATGGCTGTAACTGTTGATTGTGGATTTCAGGAGTTGTAGATGGTTTCAGAATAATGTGCAGCTCTAAGTCAAAAATCGGTATCTAACTGCTTTCAGTTAGACTGAAAACTGACCCAAACATGGTTGGGAAAGGGCTACGGATGATGAAGAAGTTACCTACATTTGAAAAGGTCAAAAGAGTAAAAATTCAGAAACTTCTGATGTATTCGGTGTTCATTCGCCTCTTGTTTTTGCTCAGAAAATTTTTATTCGTCTTTTGATCGAAGTGTATTTTCTTTAGCAGAAGTGGAAGTTTCTACTAAATTTCTAGACCCTCTTTTGTTTTCAGGAAATTTAGGTCATCAATCTGAAAAACTTCTTTTGCCATTTGTAATGGTCTTGCACTCTTGCTGTGTGATTATTTGTGGAAAAGATATTTACTTATTTCTTTAGATCAAGATTGGCACTTATTTTACCGTATTATAAAATAGCATATCGTGTTTTTATATTAAATAGCAAAGATTTATATCATAATCAAATGCATAAGTAGGTAACGTTTTCATTAGGAAATAATAAAAAGTGTAAAATATTTATGAAACTAACTTGACTGAATGAAAGCACGTGATTGTAGCTTCACGGTATCTAATGAATTGTTTATTTAATCGATTTTTTATATAAATAACAAACTCGAAGAAAGTGTAAAACCATACTGATTTTTATGATGATTACTATGATTTAAGGAAAATAATAAGCAGACCTATCTTTTTTATAGATTAAATTTATAATACCTAGTGATCGCTGCATAGACACCTGTTGTTTATTTAAAAAGTGATATTTAAATGCTAAATGTGGTCTTAAAGTGTTTTATTTATTTTAGTTACATGGTGATGACAGTCAAAGTGTTTATATTTAGCACAGCATTCGTAACTTACTTAGATGAACGACTTTGTTTAAGGTAGAGATCGAATATTATTGAATTTTTTCACTTGATTTTTTTATGTTAGTGGCACTAGGACGATATTTCTTCTGTACGGTACGTACTCAGTTGCTTCTTGAATGAATAACACTTAGGTAATGGATAAATTAATAGTAGTAGGAGAGTAAATATCCTGTTACTGAAAAAGTAAGTCAGAAAAAAGGAGTCGTTTCGTGGACATGATGTAATGAGAAGAGTTGTATCGGTCTTGTCTCCGTGTGGTGCAGCGATACCGTCCTCCATGGCGCTCAGCCACGGTACCAGTGCTTCGGTAACGTGTCCAAAGTCGACTGATAACACTCTGACTTGTATTCAGAGCTAAAGCCACAGTACGTTGCCGGGAACCAGCTTCTATCATCCCCACGGCTCTGAGCATTTCTTCCCTGCTTAAATGACGTCGCCGCTCCATAATAACGTTAAAAAAAGACTGAAATAACACATTTTTCTGATTAAAAAATCAGAAAAATGTGTTATTTCAGTCTTTTTTTCGAACTTTAATGTTAGTGGTTCAAATGTCAAAAATCCCTTTATTAGGAAAATGGCAAATTTCTTTATTAATGCAAAGGTGACTTGGTTTATCGTTACTGTGACAAACGAAAACACTTTATTTGATGAATCCTTAAAGAAAATTTTAATTAATATCAATCAGGAGAAAAGTTATTGCAAAAATATATGTTGATCCCTAGACACTTTTGATGTGTGTAGATGGAGAAGGAGAAGAAGGCTATAAAAAAGATATATGGATCGCGTCAGGAATGATATGAATGAAAAAGGGAGTTAATGATGGCGTGACATCTGATAGAGAAGAATTAAAGAAGAAAACATGCCGCACTGACTGCAAGTAAAATGGAATAAGTACAGGAAGATCATTATTGTTTTAAAAACGTGAATATTCTGAAACATCATTTACCAAAGTAGGCGCTAAAGACGAAATAAAAACACACGCGTTAAACACCTAATAAATCCATATTTGGACAAGTCGAGAACACTCTGCAGTCACATTTAAAATATTTGCACTTCAAACAATGTAAAGGCAGGGTCCAAGAACATTAAAACGTAAAAAGATACTTTTGTCATCATTTAAATAATGTATCGATATATTGTAATCCGATGAGGGACATCAACCGTGTGATATTTCACGACTCAACCTTGTATTGATATAATTTAGTTATAATAAGAAACTTTGTGGGATATCGCACTAGTTAGCAGACGCGACTTCGTTTGATAATGGGGACTAGTCATAGCTAGCCAAGAAATCGTACTGCTACTGTTTCTAACCAAGACGTCCTGAGTTGAATTGTGTGTGAGGTGACTCTGATTGAATCCTGGTAATAAGGATAGCTGTTTCAGCAGTCAAATATATGGACAGCTTTCCGGCTCCTATTTAGAGCTGAAAAAGCTGTCTTTATAACAAAATCTAGATTTCACTGACTTAATAGCTAGTTACCTCGAAATGAGACGCGAAACGCAATCAATCTTACCCCAAATGAAACTAGATATTTGCAGTACTGAGAGAGCTGCATGTTTACATTTATAGGAATAGAAAACGTTTATAGCGGAGAGTTGAAATATTATTTTTATTTCAGGAGAGTTGAATTTGATTTATTTTAACTCTCCGCATAGAAAATTACATAAATAAACCATTCCCATAGTCGGCGTTATTTTCTCATATCAGTGAAAACCCTGTTATTCAGCGGATGTGTCGTACCTCACAGGAAGTCTTTGTTTGGCGCCGACAAAGTTTCCACGTCGCCTCAACATACAGACAAACAAGTAACCAAAATACGAACATAATACGCTTTCTGAGAACAACGTGGAAAACCGATAGGGTGCATTTATAGCCTTTACTTAATGTAACACCAACTTTTCTTTGCGGGTGAAATTTCGCACTGGCATTCAAAATGGAACCCTATTTCTTCCGTCATAAGTCCGACATGTTTCATTTTAGGGCTTTTCGAGTGCGATTTTTTTCTTGTGCGAATGTTATTGTCGCTCATCGTTGGTGGTGACATTTCGCAAATAATGTCGCAAGTTGCCGCGACCACCGACATAAGTCGGAACTTTTGTGGCAGACGCGATGGGAGGCCGTTGACTTGTTAAGATGAATTAATTGTTTTTTTTAATGGCCCCTCGTAAATACGTTTTGTAGATCAAATACTGACTGTTTTGGGATACATGATAGATCGGTTGTTTGTTTGTGTGTGTGGAAAAGGCGGTTCTTGTTTTTCTTTTGCGAAGATAACTATAATCTCAATGGTCTGCTAAGAATTTTTTCATTCAGAAAACAAGAAAAAAATGAAATAAAGACAAGCACCATTGTGGCAATGGGATAAGCTAAAGATCAGATGCACATTATTAGATACAGGATGATTATTTTAGCACGAACTAGGATCTCGACCAATTTACTTGTAGCAGAAAAGCATGCCGACAGTGGACTATGAAAATGATCAGAGACCTCAACATATCGAGTAAATCCGCCTATGACAGTTGATCTTCAAATCCAGGACACCACCTACCAACAAACACTACAGTTAAAAATCATCACAGACCCGATAAATCCCGAACGACACACGAACGATGATTCATAACGCTACAATCACTAGTCGCCACGTTACATGACATGCGCAAGCGCTTATTTATACCCCTTTATCGGATGACGTCCGCATAAAGGCAGCCGCTCGAAATAATAGGGGGACAGGCAAGCCATTGTACGGAACATGTTCAACCATTCATACGATGAGTAAAGAAGAGTAATGCCTCGCAATAGTCATAATTTTAGTATACGTAGTACAAAGTAACGCCGACTTTACCAGCATGTAGTGTAATTGGTTTTTTTTGTTGGCGGTATGTCTTGACTGGAGTGTTTTTGGGGTGTGCCTGAAAATCGAGTAAAGATGCAGCCTCTAGCAATGTGCTTTGCCGATAGATACATGGTTGATCTTCTCGTTATCTATGCTTAATAGAAGAGTAGGGGTCTGCACTGCTGGTTCTTTTTCTTCCACTGCTGAGCAAAGGCCTCCCCATTCCTTCCACGGATTCCCTCGAACCAGCCTCCGTGGTATAGCACCTAGGTCGTCCGTCTCCACCGCTTCCTTAGCCGACTCTCTGGGTTTAGAAATTTGAAATTTTGCACACACTCAGATACTTATAATACCGAAAGTGAGTAATGAAGAAGTTTTGAACATTCGCGCCCTGAAAGGGCTGCATAAGGCATTAAATTGTGTATAGTAGTTTTAAATACAGCTTGTGTAATAACGGATTGAAAGTTTTTGCTCCTCCTTTTCACCGATGCACGCAAGGTAAACAGTCCCAAAATATTGGACTCGGTTATTTTTTCTGCGTGCAACACCTGCCTTAAACCACGTTAGTGTATTTTTAACCAAAAATTAGTAATAGGAGATTTAACACAACTGGTGAAGTGTAAGTGTATTTGGTACAGCTCTGTCCAACCCTTCGGGGATTTCAGGCGTGATGTTATGTTATGTAAAGTCAAAGAAGGTATACCTAGGTGAAGGATCTTTGTTACTGAAAATGGATGCCAGAACTTTTGATTTATTGGTTTTTCCTATTCAAGTTTCTGTTCCATAAATTACTTATCAAATTATTTGCTATTAGTCCATTCTGCTGAAATAAATTTATTTCTCTCGAGAGACGTAAAAAAAAAGACTGAATATTCGATAATTGTCATAATTTTGCCAAGATTTATTAATTATTCTATCAAATAATTATCACCAAGACTCTTTTGGATATACAAATCTGACAGTATAATATTATTCTGATTGACTCGAACTTGTTGCAACATCGTGTGTTGCCATTCTGCCAATTCGTGTAACCGTCACAGAAAATGGTATTAAATGTCAACTGAAGTGAACGGATGACATTTGGAGTAGTACCAAAACATTTAAATTTTTTGCTACTCAAAGTTCAAATAACCAGAAACCTAGGGATTGCTCAGACGAGTTATAAATCAAATGAGAGCAGAATCCTTTGTTATATGTACTACTACTCGTATCAAGTACTGATCGTCTACTTATTAGTCCGTAAATCGTAAAATATATCATAGAAAAACTTACACTTCACTCGATATCTTGGGGTCCTCCACATAATTTTCTGGTTAAAAGCTGCTATGAAATATCAAACTTACACTGGGTATTTTCCTAAGCCCCAGAGTTTAGGGGATGCCCCATATAGGAGTCAGTAGTCGTCATTTTCATCGCAGAAATGGCGAGACGAGTGATGCAATCCGTTAGAAACTGATCGCCACTTTGTCTAGGAAGATAGAAACAGATTCGACTACCATCTCACAATTAAAAACGAGGAATTGAAATTTTTCAGCTTACATATAAGTACCTACTAGTGATTTTTCAGACAGCACCTAGATAGTTGTGAGCAGTAGCTGTACATAGTTTTTATAGACTCCCTGAAACCACGCCTTATATTAATTTAAATTGTAATACCAATCTAGACGGTTTAAAACCGTGTGACAAAAACAGCGTAGTCTAGTATTTTTTACCAACCATTTATTCTAGTGAATTAAAGTTTTTTTATTCGAAAACTTGTCTTCTCTTGTATCGATACGTGCAAAAAAAAGAATAATCTGGCCTTGTCCTTACCCCCGGTCCAATGTTATGACTTATTTGTCTCGCCCGCACAGATTTATCGATATTCGAAGAATAAAATCGGCTAAATCTGCATAATACATTCATTAAATAACATGTAAATTGATTTTTTGGCGTGGCCGCCTGGTCGGATGACGAAATAGAAGCATATGGACAATAAAATGATAAGGAAGGAAATAAGATGTAAAAAAACTTAGTTGAAAATGTCATTTGTATAATGATTTGTGTAGACAAGTGTAGATAGCCATTAATATAGTGTTAATCGTTGATGTCGAGTCTAGTCGGTTCTGTGCCTTTTTGTAATAATTTAAATATTACAAAATGTTGGACTTCTCGAAGAATGATTTCGTTTTAGAGGTAGTTAAGATTTAGGAATAATATTGTATGTGGAATTCGGAGCTTACCAGACATAAAAGCTATCTGGTCGGACTGTCGGAGCATCCTTCCTATTCTATAGCGGATGACAAACATTAGTGCCACTTGGGTTGATCCTTAGGTTAAGCCGTGCTTACTAGGTTTACTCGTAGATGGGTGACCACTGACCACCCATTACATAGCGAGTTTCATCCGTGCCTCAGAAAGCATATTAATCCGTATCGACACCATATTATTATATTTATATAGATCACGCCATATATAAATACTAGCGGATGCCCGCGGTTTCAACCGCGCGGATGTCGGTTATCGCTACCGATGCCGCTTATCGCGACCAAAAGTAATATTTTCATACCCCCCTTTCAACCCCTTGAATATTTTTTTATTTTTTTTTTATTAAAAAGTAGCCTATGTCCTTTCTCGGGTATCAAAATATCTCCATACCAAATTTCATGCAAATTGGTTCAGTAGTTTAGGCGTGATTGAGTAACAGAAGAGAGTTACTTTCGCATTTTTAATATTAGTATGGAGTATGGATTTGGCAATGGTTACAGGTAGTCAGTGGCCTGAAAGTCTGTCAATCAGCCTTACCAAAGGGCATCGTATTACTTTCCGTTGTGGCTGTGGCTCCATGTAAAATACTGGTCTCCAGCTGCATCTGGTACTGGAAACCAACCCTAACACACTTGGGAAAATGCTAGGCAGATGGTGATGAGTTTGGAGAGTAGATTAGATGTCGAACAATCTAAAGGAGATTTGCTATTCTTTCAGTTTCACAATGAAAGAAGTAAAATCGACTGCTGTATTGACACTTACGGAACCCTACAATGACACATAGCGTAGTACAATAAAAGTGTTTCGATGACGATCGTGGACTGCACCCATATAAGATAACACGTTTCATAACATTTTTTTGTTTCTTTTTATAAAACTAAAGCTCCAATACCTAACATAAACCTAATCTAATGTAAATATTTTGTGGTAGTTCTCACACAATTCCTTGAGGTTTCTTTGCTTTATTTCGCAATAAAACACATAACAATCCTAATTTAAGGAACATCAAGAACATAATAACAAGCTAATTAACTAAATAACATTAATTTGGAAGTTAGCAGTGCTAATGATGAGAATCACTAATGACTTCACATCGACCATTTTACGAAAGAGAAAAAAAGATTCAAATTCTTCGACGGTCACCTTATTATATTGTCTTGTGTTGTCTTATATTTGGTGTCGTAAATTACACCATCGTTGGTCGGGATTAGCATTTTTATTGTCGCATACAGAATGGGCGAACGGTCGTAATTTAATCTTTGGACCGCGAAATTGAATTATTTATTGGGTTTAATGGACTGTATAAAAGGTAATTGGGGTTTTCAGTGCACACATTATTACAGGTTAGCTAAATTAACATCATTGGGCAGCTTCTAGATAAATAATAGTTTATCCTACCATTGAGAGTTAAAGATATTCACAATAGATCGACTGAGTGAAGGATGAAATGGCTAGAAAGGTGGTGACAGCTGGGATGGAAAGTAATAGAGAAATTTGGAAGAAGAAGACATACTACGCTGACTCCAAATAAATTAGAATAAGGGTAGAAGAATCAAAGACCACGTTCACAATTAGGTACTGGTGTCTTGTCGATTTTTTTTTCCATTAATCTATAATTTAGTGAACACAATGCAAGTTGGGCGTAGATAACAATGCCCTTTATAGAACTAACAAAAAGTACTTTCAGGGGCTTCAGGAATCGAATTTGGCCTGCTGAACACATTGAATGCCTGTACCTAAAGTCTTAAATCTATTCCAGTCACAGTTCGATTGGAGTAGGTACGTATGAGTCGTATCATTTCAAAGTCATTGTCTCTGTCAACGGTGCCCCTTGGCAGTTAGTGACTTCAAGCGGTAGAGAGGTTCCTTTCGAATTGAAAACGCTTTTGTTTATTCCATTTTTTATGGCTGAAAACGGTGACGCAGAGATGTGTGGGGTCTCTCTGTCATATTTATAACGTGACTGTGCATTAGAATTGCAGGAAAACAAAGCCAAAGACACAAAAACGGACATATAATTTATATCGGGTCACCCCACATAAATTACCTTAATATAATTATACATAAAATGCAACAGCTCCCTTCCATTGATTAATCTTTTAAGCACTGACTAAGACCTTTGCAAATGAGTTTATCATAATATCAAAAGCTATAAAAATACCATCGGCTTAATAAAAAAATATTTCTTTTATTATTGACATTAAAAAATTAACAAGAACTATAATTTAATGCGAAGACGCGACTACCTGTACAGCAGTGGAATTCAGTGGCAGATTGCAGATCAAAATTATTAATCATTCGGAAACTCCATATCGAATACCGTACATTTTTAATCGATTTCTCGTGAATGCGAATCGATACCGCAATCAATAATATTATTGTTTTAGTTTTGTCAACCGTTACGCTTATTGTTTGCGATTTCTTCAATTTCGCGAATTAAGATTTGTGTGATTTTATTATAATCGGTATTTGCGGTGGATGCTTGTTATCTTTTTGTATGACAAGGTATATACTTTAGTTGGTATATTAAAATTCGGAAAAACCCTGTATGATCTTTACCATACCAGTTTTTGGGACTTCACAATTTAACAAATTTTCAGCTTGTTAATTTTACAAGTAAATTAGTTAAACATTTGTTAAATTCATCTGTTGTTAGCTTTACCAGTTGTTTTTTTTTTAACCGACTTCCCAAAAGGAGGAGGTTTAATCTGTTAATAGATGAGACTATCTCGTTGGTCTAGTGGTCGTCAAGCGTTACTACTGACCATGAGGTCCTAGGTTCTTCCATTTGGAATATCTCAAAAGCAGCTCCAAAGTCTAGATTTGTGTCCGGTTGATGGCAACAGATTCGCCGCCTTTCACACAGTATTAAAACAAAACATGTTAAATGGGGGTGCCCTATAAGGTTCATCTCTACCTTACCCTCATCATCTGCCTAGCCTTTTCCTAACTGTGTTGGGGTCGACTTCCAGTCTAACCGGACGAAGCTGAATACCAGTATTTTACATGGAGTGACTACCTATCTGACCTCCATAACCAAGTTAATACTGGGTAATACCCTTAGGCAAAACTGGTTGTCAGACTTCCTGGTCACTAACTACCTGTAACGACTGCCCAAGATCTATATTTGGCTGCCGGGACCAACAGCTTAACGTGCTTTCCGAGGCACGGAGGAAACTCGGTTTGTAATGAGTGGTCGCTCATCCACAGACCAACTTAGGCAAGCGCGGTTTAACGTAAAGATCGACCCGAGTGGCAGTTATTATAAAAGCCACCTTACCCTCAGCAGATAATAATCGTGATGATACTTATGTAAGTATATAGGTCTGCCACTCCTTGTCTGTAATGCTAGCAACCTTGCTGATTGTCTAATCGTTTTACCAGGGCTGTGTATTACTTAGATGTAATCAACGCATTTACAAATGGATTAGTGATTGTATTACTTAAGTACAATGCTATCAGGATATGAATCATATGACTAAGGTAATAGGGACACACCTTTATTGATTTACATGTTTGTTAGAAAAGATATCTATTGTCATGTTAAAAACTTATGTGCTGCTCTACTATCTGAAGGAAATAAATGTTTTTGGTATTAGCGATAAGGGCGCCCATATTTTATTTCTATATTGTGTTTGTTTTATCTATTTTTTAACGATGTGCTATAAGCACGGTGAAGGAAAACATCGGCGTGTTCTAATTCTAGAACACGCCGATAGCCACTTGAAGTGATCACACCATTTTCTCTCACAGAGAGTTGACCTGTGTCCCAGCAGTGGGAATTTCATTGGCTTACCTAATGGGTGTAAGAAGACCCTTAACAAAGCCGAAAAGCACTTTTTTTTCTGTTATTGCGATATTTGTTTTGGCGGGTTCGTTTTCATCTTGTATTTTGCTCTACTCTTGATTATACTATGAATTTCTACTTAGATAACCCAATAGATTTTCCACATAATTATTCATACGTATAATAAAATATTTAGTATCAAACAAATAAAGAACCAATAATATATTCAATGGTCGATAGATGCCTATGTGATGAGATATTAAAGTTTTATGAGTTTTTAATAAAGCCGTTAAAACTATAGGTAATCGATAAGTTGGAGCAAATCACGTCATCAATCAAGAGATTTTCTTACAGCTGCACTGTTGCGTAACGGTTAATTTGTCATTTACATAAATAAAACATATTTTAATATATATATTTTTTTAAGAAAAATGGGAGGACCATCATGGACCTTATCCATCGCTTTCCATCAGCCGCGATCCTGTTTAAGATTAGGCCCATTTTTTGACAAAATTTATTTATTGACAGCTTGTCAGCCTGACGTAAGTGTCATAACATTGAAAAATATGAAAATTATTTATTTTATTTTAGATATTTTATAAGAAAACGAATCGTTTTCTAAGACCGATTCGCAGAATAGTAATACAAAAACCAATAAAACGTATGATAGATGCGTAATAATAATAAAATGAATGTATATAGAGTACTCGAGGAGTACTCACTCATTATCTTTCACTATTTTTTCCTGAGATTTTTTCGTGACTTTCTTCATTAATAAATGCACTTTGTTTATTCATATTTAAAACACTTTGTACACAAATTATACGAGTAAGAATATTTTAGAAGGAGGAAGCAGAGAGACAAAACAGAAAAACTTTACACCTTTACAACGTGAGGTTATAAATTATTTAATTTGACAACCTCAGTTGACAACCTTGTTATTTTCCGTAACCATAGCAACCTGGTTGAATACTGAATCTTGAATATTTTCGTTAGGGAATTTCTGGATTCGCTCTCCACGCTCAAGGCCCGCGATAGAAGCTATGCAATAGCTTAATAAAAAAATACATGACCCTGTTCTCAAATTTTCAAGCGCATTTTTTTGGTAGACAATTTTTGAGACTCGTCTGTGGGCTTAAAGTGAGAATATCCTGAAATATCCGTTCAAGTCTGCGACCAGTCCGCGGTTCAGTCTGCTCGGTTTGACCGTACATTTAAAGCAACTCATGAAAACACTGCTTTACTTGTCTGCGATCAAACTTAAGTCTACAAGACAAATAGGGTGGTCGCTGAAAAAGGCAATCAATGCCTTAACCTGTCACATGGTTAGTCGAAGAAATACCCGATCACAATCGTTTCTACCAACCGCTGTATCATCACGCACAAAACTGTCTGCAAGCGTTCGACAATGAGCATTAACAAAGACACGTTGAGTAGAAAAGAATTTAAGCCGCGACTGTACATCTTGAAAGTTCTCACAGCCCATGAGAATGCTCTTTACAATCGATATTCAAAAAAAGAACAGCATCGATGTCTCTGTTGTCAACGGACAATTCTTTTGGAAATCAACAACAGTGACTCTCATTTGATTTTCAACCTTGGTTCTGTAGAGATAGGGTACAATTTTGGATGGTGTTTTTAAGAATTTTATTGTTCCGTTTCGGTATGAATTGCGTCACCGACTAAAAAGACAAAGCACGAACCGATCGCGTCGCATTGTCGGGCTAATGATGAGCCAAAACATTATTTTTAGAAGGCGTTCGGCTAGCCGGCTGCTTTATAAGGTATACGGCGATTGAAGTGCAGATACAATTCGCTTTTATGGGGCCGGTAGCGTGCTTAGTTGTTAACAGGCTCGAGTTTTCCGATACGATGTTAGCAATGATTGTTTGACCATCGATACAGAGGAATCGTTGTACAATAAATTGGTACTGTTATCGAATGTACTTTTAGATTTCTGGGCAATGACGTCACTATTATTATTAATATTATGTTAGAATAATATAATAAATATCTTTAAAAAAGGCATTCAATAAAATGTTGATTCTCAAAATGCCAAAATTAAACTTCTAAGAAAAGACATCAACGCGCGCAGTAGTTGTGTTTTTTAGTTGAAAGAATATTATGTTAAAGGATGTTTTCTACTCAGTGTTCGTGAATTATTGTCGTTTATTTAAACATTTATTAAAAGAAAATAAAAATACAGCAAATATAAAATTTAAGAGGATGACGGCGTCGCCGTTGTAAACAGCACGTGCAGCGGGCCAGGTGCGCAGCGCAGGCGTCACTAAGGCCGCACCACTCTCCCCACTGCTCGAGCCAGTCTTTATAAACGACCACTCGGCGTGGAGGGGATCATTCTTATCGCAGGCTTGGCCCGGTGCACATGCTGTAGCACTTAGAGTTTTAATATTATATCTGAATTATATAGTTGTGTGTGTATAGTGATTTATTTTAAATATCGTGCTATTGGAGTAAAAGTTGATTACCGCTATATTTCGTAGTTTCATTTAAGATGACAGACCCTCTGCCTTCATCAGAAGTGTGACCGGATCCACCTTCCACTAATGATAGTAATGCAAAGCTATGCTTGTGGCTTTTGATCCTGATCTATCGGAATCCGATATTGTGAATTGGTGTAAACTCAGTGAAACGATAATTGTGAAAAGAAATTAGATGGTGTAGTCCGTGTGCGGTGTAGTACTTTGCGAAACTTCACATTGAACAATGAATAATGGGTCATCGTGGCCATGAGTGCCGAAAAAAAACAGAAGCCTCTTCAAAAAAAAACCTGCTTGCTGCAAAAACTGAAATACCAAAGACAGCCGTTACGGCCATTACGGCCGTTACGTGCTATGTATGCAGTAAGCAGGGGCACACAGCCAATTCCTGCCCAAAGCGATGGAAGAAGGAAGACTCCACACGGAGCACCAGCACTAAGCAAGCGTACCTGTGTTTCAGAGCAGCCCGTGGAGTATTCCAGATAAGTGGTGTAGATTTTCTTTTTGTATTTGACTTTGGTTCGGAATGTAGCCTTATGAAGCAAAAGCAACGGTCGATCCGAGTGGTCATAGATGGCTACTTCTCTGACCTTATTGCTATCGATGCCGGAGCCTCAGGGGTCTGTTCTCTCCGCGACACTTCTCCTGCTGCTTATCAATGACCTCCTTGTGCCTGGCATTAATGGGTACGCAGATGACAGCACTGTCATGGAGAGTTATACAACCAGCGCAAAAGCGGTGATGAAGTACGATCATTGAGAGAGGCCATGGTAAAGCGAACGAGTTTAGCTCTAAGTTTTGTCTCCAAGTGGGGTGACGAGAATCTCATTGATTTCAACGCCACCAAAACACAAGTGTGTGTGTTCTCCGCCAAAAGGAGTCCATTCAATCTAATCAAAACTAGCTCCTACTTTTCAGAGTGCATCTGTACAAGTTACTGACGGTCTCGAGCTTCATGGCACGAAGCACAAATCTGAACATCAGCACCTACATTGAGTCGAAAGCTCAAAAAGCGGCAAAAAAAAAAATGCTGGGTATACTAAAGAGGGTTAAGTGGTACTACAAGCCTGGATAGTTTTCAATATTATATAAAACTCAAGTCCGGTCCGGCATGGAGTATTGCTTTCACCTTTGGGATGGCTCAGCCGAATACCAACATGACACACTTTTTTTTTTTCTGTATCTAGTGCAGAGCCAGGAGGCTAATTGGCGACGATGAGAGGCTAATTGGTGGCCAAGCTACGTATCCTGACCCACGGCCGCAAAGTTGCATGTCTGTCGGTCTTCTGCAGACTGTACTTTGGAGATTATGCAAAGGAGCTCCACGAGCTGATTACACCATCTCCCTTCTTCCATCGGGAAACTAGACATACTGCAGGTTATACCTTGTCGATGGTTTTACACATTCGTACGAAGCGCTTTGCTAAATCTTTTTTTTATGCGCACAGCCAAGGAGTAGAACTCCCTGCCTGCGTCGGTTTTCCCGAGTTCATATCACTTCAATCTATTTAAGTCGCGAGTAAATAGGTTTCTTCTGGGTGAGCCAGTTCCATCGTCGACCTCATCTCTGCCCTTAGGGCATGATTGTGGTAAAGAGTATGCCCATTTCATATAAAAATAGTTATCTCTTTAACGGCGAATAATTTCATGAACAAGTAATCCATAACGGCATAGGTATGAGCAAAGTAACGTGCCTCATCGTCAGCCATTAGACGTCCCCTGCTGGACAAAGGCCTCCCCCATAGAACGCCATAACGAACACCGGTTACCCGCGACTGTCACGATGTCGTCGGTCCACCTGGTGGGAGGCCTACCAACGCTGCGTCTTCCGGTTCGTGGTCGCCACTCGAGAACCTTTCTTCCCCATCGGTTGTCGGGCGACGTGGCCCACCCATTGCCACTTCAACTTGCATATTTTGAGAGCTATGTCGGTGACCCTGGGTTGTAACGTAACTATTACAGATTAAAATTAATGTCCAACGACTATACAAAACCGCTTTCTTGAAATAACTGTCATGTACTAGTTGTTGCCAGTGGCTTCTTCCGCTACGGCTCGAGAATTGTCCCACGGGTGGATAAACTCGGGATGAAGGCTGTCCCATGTGTTGATCCAGGTTATAAGGTATCTGTGTACTGAATTTTGTCCAGATCCGTTCAGTGGTTTTTGCGTTAAAGAGTGGCAAACGTCCATCCAAACTTATAAACTGTCGCGTTTGTAATATTAGTAGGAAGTAGGATTACCGGATGAATGCTTTAGTGAGGAAATACTACCTATTAGGTCGTGATATTTTAGAACATGGGATTTCAGTTAACGTTATCGATAATGATTTGACCCTTACCAAAACCAAATTTATCAGTTCTTGTTCAGAAGTCCAAACAATTATTACCTTTTAGAGTTGTTAGAGGATAGGTTTCATTAATTTAAAAAGTCGAAAGTATGTTGCTAAACCGATGAAGTGCCTATCTTGAGTAACAGTTCCAGGTGCAAGAACGGAAATATAAGGGACCTTTTTTTTTAAAAAAAAAAAAAAAAGCCTGTATTAGAAAATGACCGGTACGAGTTAAGATATATTAACGGAACCAATAGGGTCTATAAATATTCTCACGAATATTTTCGTGTAATGCCTTGTGGTCAAAATTGTCTGGCAGACATCGCGAAAAAACATGATGACGTGACGGCGGATAGTGATGATGACGATATCCTTGTTCATGAAAGTAACCACGAGAACAATATCATGCCTAACAGTAATATAACTTCGGCTAATAGTGATACCGTGTCTGTGAATAGCCGACCCGATACTATATCGATTAACAGTAGTAGGTACAATGACTCCTGACTTGTGGAGGAGAGAGATCTTCTGGTTAAGCCGCGTTTACCTCGGTGGGTCTGTGGATGGGTGACCACCCATTTCATGCCGAGTTTCCTCAGTGCCTGTGAAGGCACGTTAATCTGTTGGTCCCAGTTGTCATGTGTGGGTTTTTGGCAGTCGTCAGTGTCCTGAAGTTCTGACAACCGCTCCTACCAAAGGGTATCGTATTATCCAGTATTGGCTGGGTTGTGGGGGTCGGATGGGCAGTCGCTCCGTGTGGAGTACTGATATTCGGCTGCATCCGGTTGGACTGGAGGCCGACCCCAACATAGTTGGGAGGGGGCTGGGCAGATGATGATGACAATATCTGCTGACTCCCATTATTTGAGAGCTACCAGCGATAGTTAAAAAAAAAATTATGGTTTTGAATCAAAAGAGTTTTCTAGCCCATATTCAATTACTTTGATATCTAAAAGAGTCGTACCTACATAGAAAAAATTAATAAGACGATACAAAAAATAAAATTAAAATTATTAATTTGCAGGAACCTGAAGGATCAGCAATGACTGGTCCAGGGACTTTTGCAGGATCGTTGAGTGAATAATGACTGGGCCAAAAATTTGAAGGTTCACTAATGAGCGGTCCAGAATTAGTAGCAAACTGAAGGGTTAAACTGGACCAGGTTGCTAGTATTATGTCCTGAAGGCTCAGTATCGAGCGGTCCAGGTTACTAGTAAATGCCCTGAAGGCTCAAGATCGAGCGGACCAGGCCCTGAAGGCTCAATATCGAGCGGACCAGGCCCTGAAGGCTCAATATCGAGCGGTCCAGGTTGCTAGTGCATGTCCTGAAGGCTCAATAACGAGCGGCCCAGGTTGCTCGTGTATTTCCTGAAGGCTCAATATCGAGCGGTCCAGAAGTACAAGCAAAGTCTGAAGGGATGCACAGGACCAGATTGTAGTCAGGATGAACGAACATCACTCATAATTATGTTTGATGAGACTCCGCGTACGAGGACGTTCGCACGTCAGTATGGCCGTGACGGCGTCGCCGTTGTAAACAGCACGTGCAGCGGGCCAGGTGCGCAGCGCAGGCGTCACTAAGGCCGCACCACTCTCCCCACTGCTCGAGCCAGTCTTTATAAACGACCACTCGGCGTGGAGGGGATCATTCTTATCGCAGGCTTGGCCCGGTGCACATGCTGTAGCACTTAGAGTTTTAATATTATATCTGAATTATATAGTTGTGTGTGTATAGTGATTTATTTTAAATATCGTGCTATTGGAGTAAAAGTTGATTACCGCTATATTTCGTAGTTTCATTTAAGATGACAGACCCTCTGCCTTCAAGGACTTTACTTATCTTTTTTTTATTCACATTTCAACACAAACAAACGAAAAAAAAACACCTAATTGAAAAACTGTCAAAAACTTTTAAGCATATCCAAATCTTAATAACATTCAACAGTCCCGTAAATTAGAAAATTTGCAACGCACCAACCCTCAGTGTGGTCGCAGTGACCATTCAACAGCCGAACAAAAGCCGGACAATCACAATTTTTCAGTCACCATAAAAGGTTTGTTTCTTAACATTGTGAGCAAACATTTTGTGACACTTTGCTGTTAATAATGCAACAATAAGTCTATGAGCCCCTGTTGTCAAGTATAATAGATGCCAATTTCGAAAACAATTCATCCCCTAATATGTTTTGATGTTTTCGGTCATTGTATCTGCTTGTTCGCATGATTGCTTGTTTATAGCCGTGACGGCGTTGTATGGAATGTCCGTTTAGTCACAATGCTTTTGTTTCTATTGTAGTTTCGCGCGTGTCTTCGAAATGTCCGTTATAATTATTGTGTATGAGACAATAAGACTTGTATGGAGGTGTGCCTAGATTTGTGTCCGTGTCCGTGTGGTCGGCTAAAGAACGGGTCATCTCTATATTGTATTGTATTGTTTGTTGTTTACGGGACTTTCGTTTTTTGACTTGCGAAGCTGTTGTCAATTTCATTTATGGAGTCCACCATGACATATGTCTTTCGATTGCTCTTATGTGAATATCTACTGAGATTTATATAAATAGTCCATAACTGCAGTCTCTACTGGGTCGCATATACCCAAAGAGTTCATAATCTGTTTGAAGAACATCATTGCTTTTAGAAACAAATAAATATCTAGTTTTCCTCAAAATATTTTATTCAGACTATTCTGAATTTCATGGTCTAAAGAGTGTGCATCGTAAATATCGACAAAGCGTGTGTTTGATGGATCTTGGGGTGATCAAGTCACTGAGTTCACTTGATAATGTTTTGGTGGAGTTAAATAATTGTAGTCTACATAACAGAGTCGCTATTGCAAACGGTTATTGTAGTTTTCATTGAATATTGTTGTTAGTTATAAAATAATTAAAGGCATAAGTCTCATTGACCCATGATTTAAAATTTTAAACCATGGTTTTCACTTTTAGGCAGGTCAGTTCAATTAAACGTATTTACTGTCTACAAAATTTGTCTTTATGGGTGCAATACCTACATCCTACTTCAAAAGCATGTAGGCATTTCAAAAAAATACATAGAAGGAAAATAACATTAGTCAGTCTGAACGGAATGAGCTTTTGAATATGAAGTTAAGAAAAACCCATAAATTGTCCTCGTAAAACTAAAGACATCATAGAAGATGCATTATACTTATGAGACCCTATTAGGAGTTAGAATCAAAAAGATATATGATAGCTTCCTTTAAATAGGAGAACAAAAAGTTCATTGTTTGAATAAATTTTAACCGTTTTTGATAATTTATTACTTCGCAACCGAATATAATATTAATCTCCCACGCCTAGTTAAATATTTGGCAATGTCTACAGAACTGCAATAATATATGCACATAGTCCTCATTTATAGAATATTTCGATATGAAAATGGGTGTTAGGTATCGAATAAGTGTTTCATAATCATGTAGCAATTCCTACACATTTTTTTGACTAATCTAAAATCTGCTAAATCTACACGATGATAGCAAAAACTATTCATTAATTTTATTTAGAACAAATTAAATACTTCTTACTTAAATAATACTTGCTATTTTAAATACAACAATACATCAATATTTAATGCCGATTGTGTAATGTAAAAACATAGGAGGCGGCGCGTACCACGGTAGCCGCGCGGCCCGAACATAAATAACCGGCCACGCCGCAAACAACTCGTATTTACGACAATATTATATTTTATACTTGCGCAGTACATGGAGGCTCTAATACGTGGCCAACCTACATAATAACGAGAACGCGCGGAAGGCGTAACCCGGTGGCAATACACCGTCTCGCTCGACGACGCCCCGGGCGCGCGCCTAAGCGAGACGAACAACCACAAATTTATTGAAACGAAAAAAAAAAACTTAGCTACTGCACTCCGCGTCGCCTCTACAGAACTAGATACATTTTTCCACGTCTCCGCGTGAGAAAGAGAGGCATACGTCTGCCAATAAGTGCGAGCAGGACCGCTATCGGTTCGCGGGTAGCGCGCGCAGCTAAACGGCCGGTCATGTGGGCGCTGCCGGTGTTGCGCACGCGCGGCTACCTCGCCGCGGCTGAGTTCCACGCTCACGCTGCGACGCTCGGCTCGCTTAGCCCGTGTGACCTTTACTTGGTGAACTTAGGAAGCGTCGTTCGCTGTGAAACTTCCATTAGAACCCCTCCGTCCCGCGCGACAGTGATTCTTCGGACCTCCAGCGCAGCAGCACCAGCATTGGAGCGAAAGAGATGGCTGGCGGTCGTCGGCGCCGTAGCTAAAGGTATTCGTAGAATGCGTGATCTGTATCGGGCGGGTGGAGGCGGCGCGGGGTGCGGGGACGTTCGGAAGCGGTGGCAGCTCCCATCGACTCCTGGGGTTATTCTTCCTCAGGCCACTGCTGCTCGAGCTACGTACCAAGCGAGCCAGTTTTTTCTGTCCACCGCACCGCACGCCACACACTCGTTAAGCCCGTGCCAACACGAGAAGTCGCCACTAATAAATTACTGTTTTTTACTGCAAACGCAACAGTCACCGCCGCGCAGCCGAGTCATTTATACGTAAAAATAAACATTAATCAACATTATCGCAGTTACTATCGCCCGAATACAGTGAGTACTCTGACATTTGTTCTTATATTTGTTGATTCAATCGTAGCTTGTTTCATTTTAAATGTTAGGGTCTTCATTTGGAAAATCTAAGTAAAAGTTCTTGAACATTTTCTTCAAACGAAATTAATCTTATAGTGTTACATTCGAATATAAATACGATTGAATCAATAACATCATTTTATTTCTGTGTTATTCTTAAGTCCTTTTAGATAAAATATTGTAAAACTTTAGTTATCATCCATTAATTCATTATCATTCATAATTAGCATTTTCATCACATTCTGCTTGATCATAATATTCATACACTCTCACACACATACGCGATTCCTGTTTGGACATCACACAATCACAGTTCTGAGTCTTTAGGTCAGTATTATAAATGTTGATACATTTGCGATAAACATCGCGAGTATTTTAATTATAGTTCGGACGGAGCAGGGCTTTAAAACTAGTTATTCATACAGACTGCAATTATCGTCTCACATTTACGAAATGAAAGCTATAAACTTTATAGAGGAATCACAAACAATCACAGAAAAAAATGTTCCCATCCTTTTACATACACAAACAGAAAAATTATTTGAATAATCGTAGCTATTATCATGTAAATGTCGCCTTAGCGCCTCTCGGCGCTAGCACCACAAAGGACATCCAAAAATATTGTCCTTATTATAGACATTTTTTTCCCAAAATCATGTGCACCCACCGGCCGATCCATTCAACGTAAGATAGTGACCATTTTATAACGATTTATGGTTTATTTAACAATAAAAGAATAATGGCTATAGAAAAAACATTGAGAGATATTTGAAGGTAACACTTGAGGCTTTTGTGATTTTCAAAAGTTTTGTATGGAACGCATCATTAGACACACATTTTGACACCTTTATGATATGTTCCCGTGAGACTTGTATGCGAATATCCTTAATTGATGCAACAAGAAAAAGTTTAACACGTAGAAAAAACCTCAAAATCTATTGTTATTGCTTATAAAATGTCGTTTTGAATATAGTTAAAATGGTTACGTTAACTTTAGACGAAATGTCATCTTTTTCTTGGTAGGAATTAACGTCTCTCAACTGATCATCTTAATACAAAAGTCAAGATCTTTAAAGAAAAACTTTTGCAAAAGCTTTCCATAAAATTTTACTTTTTATTCGCTGAACAATTACGACTTATTTAAAAATAAAACTCGAAACAAGTAATATTTTAACACGGAAACGCACTTTAATAGTCACAATAATAATTGCAGACTAATTTATGTACGATCAGCAATTGTACTCGAACTAAAATTAATCTTTTATATTTGCAGTTCATAATTAAACTCCATAAGACGAACAGTTATAAATAACGATAAAACCGGTGTTTAACTATAACCTTAAGTTACAATACTGAAGTTATTTCTTGTATTTAAAGCTAGGTTCTCTTTTTGTGGCTATTTATCTCTCTGACAGGGTTTAAATATAAAGTACCTACCCATTATTATAATTTTTAAATGAGTTCTGATACACGTTTATAGTAATTATTTATATGTGATACGGAAATTTAATTCTCAGTTTGTCTCATTGAATTGAAAACATATAATTTCACTCAATTTAGCTGGACACCTTTTTGAAAATACCAATTTATATGTTAAAAACGTATTAAAGACACAAAAAGTGTTTGTTAAAATATACACACAACATCTGTTTATTGAATGGGGTCTTAAACAAAAATCGCGTGTTCCTAAATGCGCTAAACCCAAATAATATAATTATAAGTTGAGATCCTTATCGAGCTACAAAAGAGCTAAAATAACTTATTTATGTGTCAAGTCGAGCCAATTTCTGTAGCTCGAACCGCCTCAATTTACATCCATAATTATTTACAATGTGGGATTGTAGGCTAAGAGCTGGGTTTTGTGTTATGCAAAAATATATTTTGCTCTTCTTCTCTTTGTTCGAAAATGCGAGCGATTAAGTTAGTGGGGTTTTCTCTCTCTAAAGTTTTCCTAGAATTGATATCACAGAAAGATAAAGTTAAAATTTACTTGATTTGCACAAATTACAACAATTTGCAGACCTGTGTCTTAAAAATTAAATTTGACGTAACTGCAAATTGTTGCATTGAATACCATAAAGACCAAGAAAAGGGACCATACCACAATTTCGGTATATTTGTCTGTAAACCACGTTATTTTAATCGAATAACAAGTCAAAAATAATATTATCAAAATCTCTACAGAACTCTCAGTATTCACACAATAAAATATAACGCTACTAGATTAAATTGCTAAAATCATAAACCTTTGCTGCAGTCGAACGATAAAATGTAATAAACGTAATATAAAATGAACGAGCTCCCGGTCTACAGCGTATCACGGTGGCGGGGAAACACGCGCTTGTGCACCTTGCAAATTGTGGATCATTCTCAATTATAGCCGATGATAATCATAGCCGTTTAAATGCATTTACACGGAGTGAAACGAAATATTTACTTTTATAAACAGTTAGTAGGTTGAATATATTTTCTCTTAGGAGTGAATGCACGTTTCTAAAGCTTTAAACTTTAATAGGTATACTTTTACAAAATTGTTATTAGAAAAATGACGATAAAACTCCGCTTTTCAGTGGATAAAGGCTGTTCAAGTATCTGGTAATAAGTGTTAAGTGATAGATTTCTTTTTAATTGTGTGTTTGATTGGTAATTCATCATCACAATTATAGTCGTACTTATTTTTTAATTTAATGAAAACGTTGTCATCACAACAACGGCTTTCATTTCAAACGAATATGTCCCGCTGACATTAAATAGTGGCCTTTAAATTCGCCACTTGTAGGTGCCCATATTTAAATTTTCAAATATCGAATCCGTAGAACGTTTCGGGAATGTCGAGGACTCACGACGGGGCGCCCGCGCATCGCCACTTTCTTTCAACTTCGCCGAACCACACCGCGTTCGGTTTTAGTAGTGATGGACGATTTTAATCGATTTATAAGTTCTATCGATTATTCTTATTAGGGTTTGAATTAGTAATGTAGAATAATTTGTTTAATTTTTTGTGAGGGGTGTATATTGTCAAAAGAACAGTTGGACGTTATTTATCGTATTTTTTCCTAGAAAACAGACTTGGCAGATGCACTTTTTTCTTTTTTAATACGATAAAGTTTGTCTGTATTCATAAATTTATGGTAATAAGGGCCGTTCGATTGCACAAATAAATACGACTAAGCGAGACAGTTTTGCATGCATTATAATTAGCAAGCTGCACTAGCACACGATCCACATAATAGGATACTAAATAAAATCGATTTAGTCGATTTGCATTAGTCGATTCTATAGAAACGAACGCCCATCACTATCTCGTTTCACCACAAATAAAAGGCATACTGTCACATACATACAAGCACGTATTAACACATTGCCCTGTGTTTACGACCAATGGGGAGGAATAATCTGAAGACAATGATTATTTATTATCAGAAAAGCTTTTGTCATGGCACCGCCGACCGAACGTTGTAACCATTTATAATCTTTTGGTGCTTAAATATTGATCGAGAACACAGGTTGTTATGGCTGTTGGTTTTGAAGCTATGGTTATAACTGATACTCGTAATATTCGATTATGTTAGGTACTACGATTAATGACTAAACGGTTCGGATACTGTATTTTATTACTTACATACCTATCATGCCTGTAATCCCCGAAGGATTAGCCAAAGGTACAGCCCTCGCCAAACTTTGTGGCCGCCCTGAATATAGTCGCGAGTCCGAACTTGAGTATGTTACAGTCGAGTGGGAATACGTAATCAACCAAACAATTTTCGAATTCTAACATTTTTAATACTTATTATATTATGGCCCTGCCCCCAAGCTCTTGTGCGTCCCGTTAATACCTGATTTTGTGTTCTGCGCAATGCGAGAGCTTAGTTTCGGGACGGTCACAAAGTTTGGCGCGAGCTGTGTAACTGAACATAACTGGCGAAATGAGGGTGTACTACCCCTTTTTTTTTTTGTGGGTGGAATATCATCGAATAACCCCGCTCTTGGGCAGAGCGAAGGGGAGTGTCAGACTTCTACTGACTAAAAACCAAACCCATGTTCCTTCTTCGCCCTTGTGTCGGAGCCGCGTTAACCTTTCGACAAACCACAGCCCCGACGGGAGGGTGTACTACCCTCATTTCGCAAGTTATGTTTAAATCTCATGTAATAGAGGGCAAGCCTCTTTCCGTCAACCGGGCATAAATACAGACTCCGTGGCTGCTACTGGGAAAGTCCTGATGGAAAATCCTGGGACATCATCCACAGCAATCCTCATTTGCGACCACAAGACCAATGAGGTAGTCTTTCGTATACTGAAAGGCTTTAGTCATTTTGATGGTGACTTAAGAACACGTACGCTACTTTTAGGCAATTTTCCATCACAGCGATAGTTGCAAAATTGAACGTTGTTCAGTTATCACTATGCAACTATAGTTTCAATCTCCGAAAATAATTATATGAAAAAATCTAAATTGTAAAGTTTCGAAAAGTTTTCATGCCAGCAACTCCAGTATAGCATACGTTAAATTGTATACGTTTTCACGATTGCTTCCACGCATTAAGGTATTAAATTTCCATAAAAGTTCCCTTTTATCTATATTTCACGTAGATATTATGCTTTTCAGATAAAGCACTACTTTTCCAATTTTGAACTCTTCAGTCCTTTGTGAACTGCTTGACTTTGTCGATTCCAGTTCCAGACTTTAAAACCAGGTATCTTTCATACATCGATGACCTGGTGAAGGTTGTGAGGATCCGCTGGATGCGAGAGACACGGACCGGTCAATGTGGCGACACTTAGGGGAGGCCCATGTTCAGCAGTAGACGTCTTTTGACTGAAATGATGATGATGATGAGGAACTGCTCATATTTGACTTCTATTAGCTTTCGAACCCTGAGATCCTTACTGACAGAAGTGTAGAATCTAGTCAACCACTCTACCACCAAACCATTAACCGTAGTATTGATCGAAGCCGACACTGCTATCTTCAAAACTAAATAACCGAAGGTGTCACAGACAAACCCAACAAAAGTCGATATATATAAACATAACGAAACTTCTAAGTTTTAACATAATTTGTTCACAAAGCAAACTGACGTGAAGGCAGGATACCTTTGTTTGAACGAGATAAAATACAAAAGTTTGTGGGTTCCGGCTATGGTTTATCTCTCGGGAATCTTGGATATAGATAAACGAATTCCTAGTTTGAATGTGTTAAATATTAACATATAGTTTCGTAATATGTTATGAAATATAACAGGGATTTTACTATGTATAGAAAAAGATACAGAACATTCGGATTTATTAGGTTCATGTTTCATTCTTATTGTTCATCATCATCATCATCAGCCTATAATGTTCCCACTGCAGGGACTCAGGCCTCCTCTCTAAGAGAAGGATGGGCTATAATCCACCACGCGGGCCCAGTGCGGATTGGTAGATGTCGCATATCTTCGAATTTTTGGTTCTAAGATATGCCGGTTTCCTCACGATGTTTTCCTTCACCGTTTTGAGAGCCGTGGTGATGAAATAAATTACACAAAGTAATGCGCCTGCCTGGGTTCGAACCCACGACCAACTGATCGTAAGTCGGGGCCGCCACCACTGGGCCACCACTGCTCTTATTGTTGATTCTGTCTTATTCGTAAGAATATCTTCATCTTTTGAAGCGTTTTTCCAATGTTTGAGTAGAAAATATATTTTGCGCTAAGGTAGACTATCTTCTACTCTACCTCAGAACTTTTGCTAAAACATTTTCGACTTGTGTTTGAAACCTCTACCCTGATCTTTTTTCTTAGTAAATTCTTCACCGAACCCGGTTTTCGAATTTAACTTTTAACTTGATGGTTAAATTTTCTTTTCCTCCCTTCTTTTCTAGTCACGAATCGCAAAAGTATGTTCCATTATAATCTATTGCTCAAATCACATCAGATACCATAACTTAAAGTACAAATGCTCGAAACAGAGGAAGTCATTTTGTCATACAACGATAAAGGAAAGAACATCGCTGGCATATCTTCAGACCCTGACTTAAACTTATCGCTAACATAAAGACATTGATAGTAATTGCCAAGATTACCGACAATGCCAATTAAAGGAGGTGTTATGTTAAAGAATTGATACATTCTTTTGTGACTTTTATCTGTGTTTAAATAGTGGGTGAGCCGAATAGATAAGTTATCGTATGTTTGCGCGCGAGTCGGTTTTTGTTCGCTTTGAAGAAAATCCGACAAGATAACATTGTGGGTAGGTATTGATGCCATTTGTTACTGATATAGGTGGGACGATTGAAACGTTATTATTGGCCATTATTGATTTGGTGCTATCTTGAAGTGGCACTTCGGTGTTCTGCGAAAAGTTTAAATTGAATTGTCGCTTTGCCATGATGAATCACAAACAGTAAGTTGAATTCCAGTAGCTACCATATTATTATGAGCACAATTAAGTTTATTTTTTGAGCAATCATTTAAGTGATTGTTTTAGGCATTAAAATCTTTTAAACTTTTCTCAATCTTTAAACAAACTTTAAATATTTTGTCTTCACATTAGTTCTGTTTAATCACGAAATAGTTGGGTTTTGTTTAAGTCTTTTTTGTCTGTCAAACTATTTGACACTTCAAGGTATATTACGATACCATATAGGCACTTAGCACGTTCATTCACAAGCGACAGATCCATTGAGTTCGGTTTGTTTGTAAAGGTGGGTTCGCACGGCGCTATTTGCGTGGCTTGACCGCAAACATCCCGCGTTAGCGCCACAGGTGACGGTCTACCTGACCGCTTTTTGTATTGTGTGCATAGCCTTAATGCTACAGTTCGCCTTTGTCCGGCCGATTTCGAGTGTTTGTCTCGCCTTTTGTGAGTTGTTTGTGGATATTCGTCGTGCTATCAAAAAAAATTTCATTTTGATTTTGACTGAGATGGATTTTTGGTTAGATTTTTGCTTTATAGTCTGTTTTATAGGCTGTAATTTGCTTTGGCTGTGGACAACATTGCATACTACTTAAGACCGTCTACAGCTCAATACTAACGTGAATAAACTAGCCATCTAAAACTTCCACATAAACGCGAGACGTCGACGTAAAATCGCGTAGATACGGACCTCTATAAAAAGGCAATTCGACTCTCCCATATAAATTTAACTGACGATACCCGTTCGGTATTATAATGTGTATAGTCTGTATAGGCAAGATCGTTTGCATCCCACGAGAAAAACGCTGCGGGCTATAGAAAGTCCCACCCACACTGATCAGAACTCACGCACCGTCGAAGCGGTGAAAAAAATGAATAATCTTTTTTTTAAAACGCTGTTCAACAATTCGCTGCCGTGTTACGCGTCTCCGCCCCCCGCCTTCTGATTGGTGAACAGTAGCCGGATTTCATTTTTTCCATGTGCACACGCACGCACGAAGATGCGTGTCGAATTGATTAGGTCATGTGTGTGACGTCACTTTTGCTTTTTTTAATGTAAATTGTGCAAATCTTCCATTGTTGTGGTGTGTACGTGAAGCCAAACAATTTGAATTGTGTATGTTTAATGGATGAATCGGTTATAAAATAATAAATAAAGACATTACGTTTAACAGTAATTTACATGCTTAAACATCTGATAAACAACAGTCGTAAAACGAAAATAAAATGAATATGGAATGGTACTACCAAGAAATTAACTAAAAATACTGAAAAGTTGTCGATAAGAAGAACAATTTATACTTAAATCTAGGGTGTTAAAAATTGCTCGAAAAAGCGAAAGTTGAAAAAAAGTCTGCATAACTCATTATGTCGAAAAAAAATAACAATTTTTCACTAAATGCTCACCTCCGTGGAAGATATCACTTAAAACAAAGATTTAAAAAGAGCATTAGGTACTCAAAATGTCGACATATTAAACGATTCTCACATGAATCTAAAATGTTCTATTAACATAAAATATATTGCATGATCAGACATCTTAATTTAAAGGTCGGTAGTCCCCGAGGCAATACAATCACTTAATTGATAGATTTAATGTGTGAGAACAAACATTTTAGATCAAGATTACTCAACAATCTGGTTTTAAATACGTTTGGGACACTCTTGGTATTAGTAAAAGGCGTCTGTTGGAACTTTTTCGGTGGTAGTGGTTCAAATATTTAGTTTTAAATCCTACTTTAAACTTTATGTTCACCACCAGGTATTCGTTTTCCTATCCGGACCAAATTTCTTGTCAGTTAATTCGCTTGCTTAATTCTAATTGTACCCTACAAGTAAGACTGAATCGTAAAGAGGGGTAACTAAGTATTGAGTCTTGGTTATAAAAATCACAGATTTGAGAGATAAATCCAGAATACCTCCTCTCAAATACTTACCAATTCGATGCTAGAGGGATTTAAACAGCTTTATATAGGCACTTGCTCTACACAGAATAAGCTGATTCACTTACGATCTTTCATGATAAGTTCGTTTCTACAGTATATTTTTTTACTTTTGTCACAGATAATATAATACTAGCGGCTTTTTTTAAAAATGCTGGGAATCATCCCAGCTAAGGCAATAAAAATAATAAAAAAGCTCAACTAGCTAAACTGCAAAAGCAATACCAATCAACTATCATAACCACGTAGAATAATTAAACAAAGAATAAAATTATAGTAAAAATCTGCCCACACATTACAAGTTCCTATGTGCTACAACATTTTTACCTACACTCATTGATTGGCTACCGCGTAAACCAGTAGCCGAGTGCGGCATATACATTATGTGTATCGTATGCATGTATTTATTTAGCTACCGGGCACGCCTTCTGTGAGGGTCTGAGAGGACCGTGGGAACTGAGGAATCTTTTATGTATTAGTCTGTGGTTTGAACTCGAACAAAGGAGTAGAGTGTTTTTTATTACTGTTTGGTTGGTTCTCACATACTTTTTTTAATTACGAGAAAAGAAATATAATTATTGAACGAAAACAAATAATAATTCGGGAATTAAGTTTTTTTTTGAATGACTGTCAACACTCGACTATAAAAACTATTCAAAACTACATGAAATTCAAAATTTAAGCTCCTCAAAAGTTTTGAGCTTCCACTATGAAAGGAATTTAAGGTCTCATAGAATAAAGTATGCAAAAAAACTGGCACAGCGTGTGAGAAAAAATATATTAATTAACGACCTCAATCAACGGACACCACTATACATAAAATTAGTTATACAACAAGTTAATCCGCTAACTACATGGTCAGTGGAGTACCCAAAGACGTAGGGGATATAGCCTGGGCAGACGCCGGGGGCTATCCGACCGAAGCCTAATATATCAGCGAGCATACTTCGTTGCACCGAAACAGAGGATGTAATAGAGATGTGTTGAATATTCAAACGTTGTTTTAAACTCTCACGGTTTATACGAGTAACTAAACATATTATGTCATTTACGGGATGTCATCCGTGATTATTCATGATCATGCATCCGTGCTAATCGCGCTTGCAACTGCGTCGAAATATAAAGAGCTTAATATAAGTTTTTTTTGTGTTTAATATTATGTTTTGACTGATAGGTTAGTCAATTGCGTTTTTCCAAGAATAGACGGAAAACTTCTTTCTATAAGATAATTTCGTTTATTGCCCGTGGTCCACCCGCGTAGTCCACCTGGGTGTACTACGGGCAATTATTTTTGCCCGTGGTCCACCTCCGTTCATGGACCAGCACCTATTTTTTTCATTTTCCTATTGCTTTATTAAATTATGAGGCTCTGCCAGATACGTTTTATGTCACGTAAAGTAGATTTCTCTCTAGACATTATTGACTTTTTTAAGTTATATTGCACGGCATTATTGTAGCCTTCTTTGGGTAAATAATATTCTAAATAAAATAAGTAACTGAATGTCAATTGCAGGTATTCTTATAAAAACCAAACTAGTACCTACCTATTGCACTTTATCTTATACGATATAAAACAAGGGAATGGAGACTTTTGCCCTGCAGTGAAACTATACAAGCTTGTAATAATAATATACAACAGCGAAGACAAGAAAATACATCTTCTAAAAATAATATAGTCGATTAGCGTCTCCACGGACATCTCTGTTCTCATCCAAGCGCATACCTTTCCTGTGGGAACGTGCGGGACATAAACTGTTTCGTTATTTCTGCTTACACTCTCATTTGTATATTATAATTTGACCGCAGTGGGGTTGAATTTCAATCCTTGTTATTACTGTTATTTTATATATATTGGGTATTGATATAAGTAATTTGAAGTTGCAAAGATAAAGTTGGACCAAACACAATCATGTCTTAAGTTGCATGGCATCTGCCAGGAGTTACCTCGGAAAGCATTTTAAGCTGTTTTTCCCAGCTGTCGTTTGTAGAGCTTTGACAGTCGATACATGTAGTCAATGACCCAAAAGTAGAATGTCAGACCCCTTGGTAAGCCAAGGGGTACCGTCATACCCAGTACTGGATTGTAGTAAAATAACTGGGTTGTTGGAAGTTAAATAGGTAGTCGCTCCCTATAAAATACTGGTGTATTTCATAGGGAGCGACTGCCAATTCAGCTACATCCGGTAAGACTGGAAACTGGCCCCAATAAAAGGAAAAAAGGCTACGCAGATGATGATGATCGGCCAGGAGTTTGTGTCTTTTCACGGCTTGCCACTAAGATAAAAAGTTTTTTCAATATTAAATTCAATTAACCGTTTCGCTACCCATAATGATTGTATAATTTTCTCCAGCTACAACTGAATAATTCATGAAACAAACGTGGTAATTATAAAAACGTGATTCAGCTCATGCTTGGAATTCTTTCAAAATGTAAAGAGTGAACAGATAGTTGCATTCCATCCCTTTCATTCTTACCACCTTGGATCTACGTAGGAGTGAGACAGGCATTGCATTGTTCGTAAAAATGTCAAATAGAATGATAAACATAAAATTTCGTGTTGAAACGATGCGCTCGCGCACGCGCCGAACAATGAGATGGTAATAATTTTATTCAAATGTGGGTGATCATCAGCTTTTATGTTCCCTTGGTATTTGTTAAAAGACCGATTAATTTATGAGTGAGTTTTGTTCACATTTGTTATTTTATTTAAAAAATGTTTTTTTAAAGCAAGGTTCTTAACGAGGTGGTTTTTAAAATATTGAAGCGATTTTTTGAGAAATTGTCTCAAGTCTTTTTTAAATAATGGATAGGATTGATAAATGACGATATTGAAAATGACAATAAATAAGTACGAATTGCAACATACCGGCGCTGCGCCTTTATTGTTTTAAAGAATGTAGAGCCGTTTTAGTTTCTGATTCCTTTCGTTACTATCTTCTTCTCGAATCGATGACTCAGATTTTTTCAAATTTTGCAAACTGAACAGCTACTACAGTAATAATTATGATAATTATGTTCGATTTTGTTTGTCTGTCGCTCAGATATCATCTTAATTAAAAATATGTGTTCGAAAATATACATTCAATTCAAAATAAATCCAATCCCAAGTACCTATTAACGCCAGTTGTACAACAAAAACACTCGTTACACATTACCAACAATAGTTACACATCGAATTCCTAGAAAGCCGAATGCCGAAAGACGAAAGCCGAACGAACTCACGCTGACTCGGCACCGTAGCCTCATTGAAAGCTGCACAATAGATTCAATGCCCATAATAGTCCGTATTAAATGTAACCATAAAGGCATTGACACAATAACTTGATAAATATTGGAGACGTAGTTCTCTCTATTGTGTTAAATTATCCACAAAATATCATGCATCGGATCTCTTTGGCGTTCTATACCGTTTTGTGTATTTGAGGTTGGCAAAAGAAGCTAGGTAATCTACTTCTTTCGTTATTATTTTATCCTATATTGTGTTGTTCAAATATTCAGTACCTACCTAGTTAAACATCGCGAGGAAGCCTGAGAGGTATTTCTCGAAGCCATGTAAAGACAAGTCACAGTTCCATGGATGGCTTCTTCTTCTTTCTTTATGGGGTTTTAGGTTTCCGCACTTAGTCCTTAAGGTGGACCATTGTGCGTGAGCCGTGGCGGCCGATTATTCCAACCAGCCCACCTCCCTCCAGAAGCAGATTAGACTTCCCGGTCTCCTCAGGGCATCCGCAAGGGATCGTGGTGTTCCCAGGGTCTCCTCACGAATCTTGGTAACACCTGTGCACTCAAGGAGCACATGCGCCACAGTTTCCTCCGCCTCCATGCATGCCCTGCACCCATGCGTCCCCTGCCTGGGGACTGTCAGTGATTCCTAGGGTGTGTAAGTGTTTATTCAGTGAACAATGTCCGGTGATGGTCCCCGCCACCAGGCGCAGGCTATCTCTGTCTAGGTGCAAAAGGCGCCTGGTCAGTTTTATATCCAGGGATGGCATAGCTTCCTTGGATTGCCTACATCCTGGTGTCGAGCTCCACCATTAAATGACATAAAATTTAAACTCTGACACCAGGTTATACAATAACCACACGATAAAGAAAGAAACTATGAAGACATACATAAGTAATTGGTTGGTCTCTCAATCTTATAAGTCTCAGCTGCAGATACAATAGTTACCAATGTATGTAGAACTGTTTTTATGATTAAAGTACAATAATCATCACTCAAAACTACTTCACAAATTCTCCACAACTTGAAAATTATCAATCACGATAGTTACTTTGTTTCAAAGTTTTAAGACTGCATGATTCTATCAATTTCAAGTAAGCACTTTAAATATTAGCAAGGCACACAAGCGCAATATAGGTAACATTGTTTCAAAACTCACTCATAACCAAGTACTTCAGATAGAATAAAAATCAGGCAGACTTTATGAGGCACTCAGCATTTTATTATGTTGTGATGATTTTTAATTACTGACCTTAAAACCCGCAGTACCACTGACAAGGTTTATGAACATCATTTGATCCATGGTTCAAATAGTTCAATGCTTGCCTGGGGCATTAAATACCCTGTAACTCTATCCGAAGTACCACAACTTTTCGCATAAAACCTTATTTCATCATACAAGTCGTTTTTTGCACTAATTGGCTGAAAGATATCCAAAGAAAAACGGTAATGTTGTGCAACATACTCAAATTGATCGATGGGTATAACAAAGTAGTTAAGTGTTTCAATGTATTCTGGAATTTAAAGTAATTAAAGCTCGTAGTGGCAGTTTTTGTTGATAATTATTAAGGTGCAATGTTTACGGCTCGCGAGATTCCATACAATGGCATTAATGAACTGCATTCAGCAATCTGTTGTGGAATAATTTATTTTCTTTTCTTACGTTCTTGCTATTTCTTCATAAAATTTTGATGGGTTTACACAACTACATCTTTCACGATGGAAATAGTATTGATACTGGATAATCTTTTGATATTTGTGAGAGTGTCTACCTACCAAAATTAACGACGCATGATGCTTGCATTAGTTCCAGTAAATCATTTTAAATCTATCAATCAAAATACTTTCATAGTCTCTTATTTCGAATGTTTCTCACCAATTTGTGCTAAATACTGTTTTTTGTTGAAAATAATGCAATTAGATCATTTAATCAAACACATAACCCTCCTTTTGGGCTTCGCCGCAGTCGGGTAAAAAAACCAAAACAGCAAAGGGCCTAACTACGAACCTGGTAGAACACCCGAGCCCGGAATAGGATGTGCGCGTTTTAGGATGTGCTAAGTAGGATACCGATACCGTGTCACCGACATTCCTAATCAATCTTAGCTAATTAATCACTGTTTTGACTCAACACTTATGAAATGAACCGCAAACTATATGACGCATCACACATAAGTGGGGGTACCCAATATTCCTTATGATTAATACTAAGGTTGCGACTTCTTTGAGTTACGCACAAAATTGCATAGGTGTAGAGAATTATGTCAAAGATATACATTATAATGAGGTTACTCATTGAATAACAGCAAATTCGCAATCTTTATTTTTCCTTTTTTTTACTGTCAACAAATTTTCTTTTCTGATTAAACACCTTAACTTCATTAGCATCATCTTCATAGACATTAACACGAGCTTATAAAAACCTTTTTATGATTTCACAAAAACCGTTACGAGAATCCTCCCGGACTTTAGTCTAGGTATATATGTTCATTAAAACTTGCTAAGTCACTGTGAACAGTCAGACTGCCAGTCTACTAATACAGTCAGGATGTACCTACGTACTACTTATCACGTAGTTCTCCTTACTTCAATGGTATGTTACACTTACATGTAAAATGCGTAACAAGTGCTATTTGACGTCATCCGTCATGACGAGAACTTCCTTGAATATGTCTAATCTTTCAAGGAATTGTATTGATTTCGAACGAATTGCTAATTACATGTAGGTTAGTTTGCAGACCTGTTGGGGTTTTGAGGACAGTGTTGTTGTTGTAATTAAGGTCACTTATCTGTGCATCTTTTTTTTTTTTTTTTTTTTCTAGCCTGCTCTGTCCCACTCCAGGGCAAAGGCCTCCCTCCACTCCTTCCACTTCTCACAAACCCGCGCGTCCTCCTTCCAATTTTGACGGAACCGATCTAGCTCATCCCGCCATCTCTTCGTGGCCTGCCGCGACCCCGTCTCACTGTCTCAGGGCACCAGTTTCCTGCTATTTTGGCCCACAGTTTGTCCGGCATGCGGCAGACCACGTGCATCACTGTGCATCTTACAGAAGTTTTATAGCCATTTCGATGCGAATATCCTCTTCTGTAGAACTCTCCTAAAGTATTATTTAAACATTTGGTTCTATAGTGTCCAGTCCTTCCTTGACGACGGCTTCCTTGTTGTCAGTTTCTTTTAGCAGTTCAAGTCAAGTCAGTAATGAAACAGCACAACACATATTTTAGGTACCTTAATCCTACCTTACTACGTATTTTGCCTAATTACCTGTTTTGAAATGCAAATGCTGATATTTCAGAAGCCACAACCTATAATTACGCCAACGAAAATGATCACCCATCAATCAGATTCTTAATTACAAAACACCAAACGATTAGCAGTAGACACAGTAATTAAAATCGATCCAAGTAACGAAATGTCAACAGTTCAAGGGACATGACGTGAATCATCGGATACGTTTTAAGATAAATCCCGAGGCCTATGGCCCATGTGGTGCCATGACTCATCCATCGCTAGATCCGCTTGAACGCATTTAATATGTAAGTAGGTATGAATATGATGGCATCAGTTTAATTTTGTGGTTTTGTGTGATGAAATTGTTTTGTTATAATCTTTGTATGATTATCTGGTTAGTATGAGTATTACAACCACTACGTAAACTTTTTGAGCGTATATATTGAGTAATAGTGGTATAAATCTCACCACTACATTAGCATTTCATTGTGATGCCCCAGATTAAGTGATCATTACCTACCTATTAAAAATGTGCAGTCATGAATTCTAAATCAAACAAGCGTCTCATTGACAAGGCACTGTTCATGTCCACTTCAGAAATTTGTCCACTAAGAAAACCCATAAATGTGTTAGGGGATAAAGATGAAAAGAATATGTTCCTCTTACATGCAGTCAACTGATATTATTATACCTAATAATGAACAGCACTAACTGACAGTAATAATAATGAACAAAAGACTGTCTAGAGATATTGTAGACAAGGCTTTCCCGATAAGAACCCCATGACCCTATGAATACAACACGCACATTTCCATACATAACAAAATAAGATTAATATTAATAATGAAACAACAGTAAAATTATATACCCGCCATAACCCTTTGGTGATGAACTGATGAATGAGCGGCACTTAATGCGATGTCAGGTGTACTGAATCTGAATGATATTTATAATATATTCAAATTGCACTTTAGATGATTGTGGTGCTAAATTATGATTCCCAATCATGAATAACCTTTGATTCGCTACGGTATTGGAGATTTGGTATTAAAAGCCGTGATCTAGTAGTAGGAATCTTATTTTTTGTTTCAAATTATTGATTGATTGTGTTCTTACGTAATGCTTGCAAATTGGGCTACCGAAACTTTAAAAGTTTGAAATACTAAATAAGGCCACGGTGTGAAATCTCACTAAATATATTGAATGTCTACATTGTTTAGTGCAGTACATTTCATTAATTAGCCCTATTTAGGCTTACATTATTTTGGCAAAGCCCACAAATTTTCAATTGATTTGTTAGAAGGGTTTGAAAGGTATCACAGCACAATTATAATTGCACCAAGTCTTCTGCTGACCTCAAACGAACAGCGTAAAGTACCATAAATCGTTTGGAACAAAGAAAACCTCTTTGCAGTCCGTATGTAGCCAAGTACCTATTTACCCTCCGTGACCGGGACTCTTTAACTCCTGACCGACAATGGTTTTATGACCACCATATCTTACTGGCCGTGACCATCCGATGGTTATCAAACGTTAACCGTGTGTGTACCCATTTACGGACTAAAATATGTGTACCAAATGTAAAGATCTGTATGATTTGTGATTTTTTTCGCGGGCGCCTTAGTCTTCGGCTTTGTCGTGACTTCGAGTTGTGATACGGCTTGTATCGACAATCAAGGAGTCGGCAGAAGGTTATGTAATGTCGGAATGTTTTATGCAACCTTTTTTCGCATGATATGGCGGAGTAGACAAGGTTTTTTGCGCGTAATGCTGGTATTGCATCTTTTTATGAGTTTTTCTGTAGGCTAGCGGGTTCTGCTTTAGAATACCAGATGAAGTTGATAGGTTACGAAACTTTGAGCTGATCTAAAAATAACACATTCTTTAGCATACGTACCAGGAAACGAACATTGTACCATTGTTTTAAAACATCCATTATGGCACAAAAGGTTTATTTTGCATTGAATAGCTGCACCTATAACCGTCTATAGACTTTTATGGCAGGCACTAAACATACCTACTATTCCTTTCAGTTTCGGCCCAAAAATTCTAAAGCAAGCCATTCACCAATAGAAAGAGTACATATTCCACGAAATTTAACACACAATCACAAACCTATTCGCGTAACATATTAGAAGCTTTAAAATAAGTTCCCACAATAACTTATTACACAATGTTCACTGAGAACAATACGAGTCAAAATAAAGCCATTCAACACTGCTAATCAACAGACACGTATGTCCAGTCATACTAAGAAATTAAACTATGAATACTCATTAAAGTTGAGTTTTAAACTCAAACGCGTAGGTATAAAAGGGTTAAGATAATTTGAATGGAATTACGTGGCAATAAACCAAGTCATAAGTGCCGCTTCACGCCCGTACCAAGAATTAACTTTTATAGCTTCTTTAACACGCAAATTTGAATTTTCTTGTGTGAAAATAAGCTGGTGTTTTGAATGAATTTTCTTGTTTAGCGATTGAACTGGCTAGGGATGTGAGTAGGAATTGAAATTTTCTGTGTTATCTTGTGTTTTTGATTTTTTGTCGTGGACCAAGCAGGGTTTGATTCAGTGTACTCAATATTTCAGCCTAGTGTTTGCTTTGGTGACTAAAATACGTAAAGACATTAAAAGTTTATTTTTGTAACAAATAAACAGCCCAATTATTAATTTAAAAAGTCTTCTAAAACGCATTAAAGCGTATCTTTCATACTACTTTACTAAAACTAATGAATAAACACCATATCTAATTCCAAACGCAATCATTCACGCACTTGCAATTACAAATTTTTTTAGCGAAACAATCGCGCCAAATTACACAGAACTAAGACAACTAGAAAGTACACCAACGCCCGAGGGCGCGGTAATGACAGAAGCCGAAAATCATCACCAATTTACCGGTAAACAGTACGGTGCCCAAATAGCCGGGGTCGTGTGTCGTGAGTGAAACACACGGTAGCGCCGCGAGCCACCGGGCGCTTTCCCACCGTTTTATAATGCCATATGTATGTAATCGGTACTGACATTATTTGAAATCATGTTAAAATATGAAACGGTAAAAAGAGGTTCATTTTAGTTTCACAAAGAGTTAATAAAAAAAAATACTATCGCTCATTTACAGAGTTCAAAATGCAAGCAAAACTGAAGAAAAAACTATTTGGCTGAACAATAAGGTGAAAATAGAAAATACGACACAATAATTCCTTTCCTAAAGAAAAGTAAAGACAAGAACAAGTAATAAGAGAAAACGCAGCTTTCAAATAAGCAATAACTTTATTAGCGTCGCGAAAATAAAATTTATAGCACATAATCATGAACGTAGTTGGTTCACCACAAGCTAATAAATCTGCAGTGGAGTTTTCCCAGTATGAGCCGTCAGGTTACCGTCGGGCTACCTGTTCATTGACGGCGTTGGCGCACGTGGTGGGGGCTGCGCGCGCCTTCCGCGTAACGCTATCAGTAGTTTCCGCACCCTCGCGCCGCCGCAGTTGCTAAACACGCCCGCTCTTGGTCGCACGTATTGTCACATTGACACATCTAGTCACTTTTATTCCGCGCTCAAATAATGACACTCTCCTTTCAATCTTAATTGTATACACTTAAGTTCGAAATTTTACTTACACAAAGTTTAGTGAAAGTGTTAAGTTAAGCTTGTAAAGCTTAATATCTTCTTCGTGGGCCATCGATTTTAAAGGTGCGTATTTTATAAAGTGTTATTATGATCAATATAATAAATTATTCTTGTAGTGTACATATATAGGTTACTTTGTTAGGAAATAATGTTATAATATCTTCATCGTAAAGATCGTTTAGCATGAAATTACTTTGTATATTTAAATATTTGATGTAGATTGAAGGCGTGAAATACTATTAGGGTATCGAATTACTTATTAAATATTTACATACCAATTAGCCTCTTCTAATGCTGCCTCCATTATTTATTAATGACACAGTGAGCGCTACTTGTTATCCTTTGAATATAATTTAATAAGGTGTTAATAAACACATTACAAAAATTGGTGTTGACTCTATCATTATCATAATCAATTGCGACGGTTAATGACGGGACTTAGACATTAGGTATTCCATCCTCCTCACACAATACAAACAGAAAGAGACAGAACACAAATTCGACAACATTTCCAAATACTCTACACACAACGTTATCACTGCACACTTACTAACAAGACAGCCACCGAAACATGAACTCTATACTTAGCACATACAGTCACATATCGAACGCACACGACATTTGATAACTTATCATTGTACAGGCGCTCAAGCCCCGCCCGTCGTAAGCATCACATCTTAGTCCAGACAAAATGTTCGCCGTGATGCAAATTGACGAGGACCACACACGGGATTTCAGACGCAAACTGCGCCCAAAATGCGAGTTCGTCTGCAAGTACTGCCAGCGTCGGTTCACCAAGTCTTACAACCTGATGATACACGAACGGACCCATAAGAGCCCCGAGCTCTCCTTCAGCTGCGAGGTTTGCGGGAAGAGTTTCAAGCGACAGGACAATCTGCGCCAGCACAGGTGAGTAACCATATTCTTTTATTTTTCTTTCTTTATTATCCTTCTGAATTTAACCGAGAGGATAGTCAACAGTAAAAGTTTGAGATGATTGCTGAATTTCTATAAGTGTTTTGAGATGAAAACTTGTATATTATTGTCAAGAATTATTAATTTCAAATTATTATTTTCTTCGAATTTTACTGTTGACTAGTCTGTAACAATAATTCTGTCTACTGTCAAATATTCTGTTTCAAGCCAGTAGCTCATTTCATAATGAGCCTTGGAGGTATCAAAACTTTTTGTTTCAAGCCATAAGAATCCACGAACGTCTTTTTGTTTTGCGGAATGAAATCCTCCAAAAGCTACAACTAAATTTCTTTGTGTTATATTTGACAGATTATTACACAATTATTGACCAACTCTACTATCATTTTAACCTATTTTTACGGTACAAAAAATATTAATAACATTAGGTTAATGATTAAACGGATTCAGACTGTTAGAGCCATTCATTACACCAAATTTTAAATACTGAGGTAGCTCATAATTAATTACCTAAATGAAGAAAATGTCTTTTCTTCATTTAGGTAATTAATTATGAGCTACCTCAGTATTTAAAATAGTGACTTTATAACGATTTTATGATAAAAGGTTTCTTTAAAAAAAAAAAAACTACTCTGTTCATATTTTTCTTCGACAGGTTTTGAGTGATTATGAATTCTTTGCATTCTATCTTTAAGAATATCTTAATATAGTAAGGGCTATATTATAAATTATCACTGAATTCTTCAGGTGTCTCCTGTGAATATAGAAAACTGTCAAGTTATTGGAAACAGTGTATAACTTACGTTAATTTAAAACGCACTTCTACAATTGTTAACATATTTATGTTCTATTGTAACATATATATTTAAATATGTAGGTGTTATGTTCTATTGTACGAAGCTACTCATTCACTCGTATGTCCATCAAGTTGTCATTTATATTTGTATTGATTGGTAAATCGTCATTAAATCAAAGGTACCGTTAGAGTTATGCTTTTCCTCCTAAACTCATACTTGGATTTTGTAATATGAAAATTTTAAATGTAAAAATACTGATTTTAAGACAAAGACAACCGGAATTCTATAAAATAATAACTTTTATTCACTCAAAAACTTCGTTTTATCTCCAACATTCTTTCAAACAGATGATCCCATTTCTGTACCAACTGTAGCAGAAGCATTCCTTCACAGTAATCCTCTTATCTAACTTAAAGATTAAGTATGAACTTAGTGCTAGTTAACCTACTTAGCTCGCGGTTAGCTGTCCAACCACCAGTCAGGTGTGACAAGGTTGTGGTTACTATAGTCACCATGTATTAGGGTCTGAAGCTTCAGGGAGGCAGTGGAGTGTCCAGTGTTATATACTACTGTTACACCGTTACCGCAAATTGAGGTGTTCAGGCACAAAATTGAGGAGGACTTTGTTGGTAGACTGAAGGTGGTAATTTTGTGATGTAATCATCATCATTGTATCAATAATCCGAGTAGAGTTTTTGGCTTTTAAATTTAGTCCTTCTAGATGTAATGATAATTATGATCGCTGTTTCGTACTTTAGATTAATATTAGGGGTCATTATATCGCTCAATTGTTGCTGTGTCATCAATCTTGACATTATAGTATTCATTTCTTCGACTTCTTACACTATCTTACTTACTTTTTTAGTTCTTTTTTTCTTTTTATTCCTGGTCGTTTAGCAGCTAACATGTATCACTTAGGGATACCTCATTTTTCTCTTAACCTTAACTGCCATACCAGATTGATAGTCAAAAACGAAAAGATCGTCTCAGTACTCCATAAACTAGTAAAAGATAAAATTTAATTGGAGCACCATCAAGGCTTCAGTCAAGGAACGGTCATAAACCTTAGTGGCATTGACTCATTGCGTTCTTAAACTGTGGCAATTAAACATATTTACTTTGCGTTTATCAGCGCTGGAAGATTTTACTATTGTTGCGTATTTACGTTTACTATGACAGATTGGTTTATATTTTAGTACAAGTAGTTTAATTGATTGAATTACTTCGTGATTTTCTTTTTCGTCGCTAATACCAGGCGTCTTTCTGTGACTGTTTTTGTTAGATGCTGTTCCTGCTTTTAAGAAGAGTATGTGAACTTTGGTATTAAGATTCTTCCTGCTCTTGTCCCATATTATTTGGAGTCGATACAACTCTTCATATCACTCGTCACACAGGCCTTCGATCTTTCGTCGGGTTTCCTCTCTCTCACCATTCATTAACATTTATATTCATTGTTCTTTTAGTCACATACAATTCGTCCCTCCTCATCACATTACGTTTTTACTTTGGTATATATCCCCTTTTCCCAATAGTCAACGGATCAGGTGCTCGCAAAATATCTTTGCTTCTATAAAACTGTACTTTGTGTGTGGATTCAACCAAATGCTAGTGTAAAGTTGCACAAGGCATCAAAGTTATTAACCCTAATGTGGCACTATCCATATCTTGGTTTTATTCCACGCTGGAGTTTCTTGTAAACATATGTTGTTTCCTCACGATTCCTTCATCGCAACTGATGATAGGTGCATGTTTGAAACTGTACACAGATGTTTTAGAAATACACACGGGAAATGTTCCTGTGAGGTTCTTAATACCAAGTGTTGTAAGTACGAGTGTGTTTTTAAACCGATTCCTTTCATCTTTGCTCTTTGATTTTTTTAAATCTGACAATATAGTAATTAAAAGGGGTAATTCTTCATATCCGTTGCGGTTGTCAACTTAGTATTCTTTTTTGTTCTAGATTGTTTAGGGAATCTCTTTAGCTTTATTTATTAGATTCCCTTCTGTTACCAATTTTATGTCAAGTTGAGACAAATCAGTTAAATGGTCCCTTCATCTTCAATTTATAATTTTACTAGCTGTTGCCATCCCGGCCCTATGCTCTATTCCAGACTATAGTCTATCTCTGTGCCAAATTTCATCCAGTTCCGTTCAGTCAATCTGGCAATATTGAGTAACAAACATCCATCCAAACTTTCGCGTTTACAATTTTATTATAGATTGTGATGGCTTAATAATAAATATTAATAAGTCATCCAAGTAAATACATCAGTTTAGCTTTGCAACTTGTCTAAGTCTAATAATGAGTCATACATACCACGCTCCTTCTTCTCACACATAACAATTACATCTCAATCAAATAGCCAACTAAAAACAAAATCCTCTTAACTCCTCATCTGTCAATACAGTTCCACACGGGTTCAGTAAACTTCTTACACATTCGCATGTCATTTAGAGCGACATTCCGTGGTTGTCACTCGTGATTATCATACAATGTGACGGTAGCTTTTAGTTGATAGGGTCGCGACCTGATGCAAATATCTTGAAATAGTGGGTTGTGAACAAAGGACTCTTGTCTTCGGCCTCGGCCTTGATTTCTTGGAGAAAATTTTGTGAGGGTTTTTCGCATTTAGGAATTTCCCGCTTTCGCTGTTTTTTAGTGGACAGCCGGATGAGTCTTCATCATTGTCCTGTTTTTCATCATTATCTGAGCTAAAGGACGGCCTAGGTTTCTGTCTGTATCTTTAGGGTCGTTGCAACATGTCTTCTTCTTCCGTACTTGTCTATTACTCGGTATATCAGCAGTCACCTCCTTTCTAGCCATTATAAACCGTTTTTTTTTTAAGTAAACTCACTTATTCTACAAATGTGATGTTTTAAAAGTAGTATTGCGGAGATGTTCGTAATTGTCAAGTACTACACTTTAAAAATGATTAGCTAAAGCAAGAAACTATTTTCTTCTAAATTCAGTCCTCAAAGATAGTAGGTTCACGTCTTCCACATAAAGTCCCCCATATTTGAGCATATGCAATGTTTTCTTCCGTCAATAACAAACGGTGGTAAAAGTATAATGCCGCGGTATTACGCTATTACTACACAGTTCTGACCTTTCGCGACTTAGGATCTAGGTGGGAGTAACGTGAACGGTACCTCCGGGAAACAGAATACAAAAAGTATAATTTCTCCAAAAATTTTAGAAAACCGGAGCAAAATATTTTGAATTTTCTATTTTTCAAGATATAAGGTCGCAGTAAGTCATAAAATATATCGGAGCTACACACTTGGTGGTTTAGAAATTTAAATGCAGAGTAACAAAAGTAAACAGGTGCAAAACCGACCTCACTGAAACAACCATCCTACTGCACTATTTAGTCAACAAAATCCGCGACTTTCATTCTACGATTGCAGCACAAAAACCACGAATTGTCGTGTGTAATAAAATTCTAGAACACACTGTCTCAGTGCACGCGTACCCCCGTGTGAAAAGACACAAGCCAGCACAGGGCTACCGAGAGATCGCCGATAGATCGCTCATGCTGCGTGAATCGTGAGCTCGTGACGGGACCGTGTGTTAACGGTTCTTAATGGGCCCTAATGCTTCCGAAACTGTGCGAACGCTGACGGTAGCCCTCAACAGGGAAACACACGTGACCCAAGCGGTATAATTTGCAGTTTATGCCCCGCCGTACAAGGCACAACAATGTGTACCACGCTTAACAGTAAGATGATTACGGCAATTTGTCGGTAGGGAAGTGGAGTGTCGATGACATATTTGGATTATTGGGAGGTTGTTCCATGGATGGGAAGCACGACCTGGATGTATACTTAGATTAAAATAAAAAATCCCCTTCAGAAGAGGTGCTAAACACACATATAAGATACCAAACCTGCTTATTGAATCTACTACAGGAGCAAAACTATTCGAGACAGCTCACGTGCGTCACGGGCTTCGTCTATCGACGAAAAACACAAGATCGCAAAGCACGTAGAAGTTTACTAGCGACCTTATTCGAGATCAAAAACCTCCTCCAAATCACTACTTTCCTATTCCAGCATCTTACCATCATAGATTTCCTTCACATATCGCTGTGTGTAAGGATAATGAGGTATCGTGTGAAACTCCGGAAACTCAGAAGGCGGCGTGAGTGCCGCGGGCATGGAGTACCGCTACTGATTGTTTTACTAAATGTTACTGGCTCGTATGGTTCATAAAATTTATGAAGATCATGCCTTTGAATTGACGAGTGTGTGTAGCCATGAATCGATCGTGTTTATTACCAGGCTTGGGTATTGAGTTCTCAGTTTCGCACGTCCATGAATAAAAGTGCGGATGCGTTTTTTCATACCAATATTTTTTTGTTTGAATAAAAAATTGATGTCACGTTCTCTGATTGAAAAAAAAAATTATTCAGAGTCGACGTATTTTTATTCGTGGAGTTGCTACCAGTTCTCGTTGGGTCGAATAAATATTGATAGGTTGATGGGCTTTATATCATTAATTGAATGCACAAAGCCTCGTTCTTTCGTCAAATAAGTCCTAGCTTTTCATTGTTGTTTCCTTAACTTTTTGAATCCAGCTGATTCTCAGAAGCCATAACTTATTTCTTGCGAAAACCAAACGCATGAATTGCACCTATAATTTAACCCAAATACAAAACACAAACCTTGTATAAATTGAGTATTGCCATTAATTATTCCCGTGCTTTCCCAATTAAACACGCTGCAATCGATACATCGTTCATTAATCTAGCTAAAACAATACATCTTGCTTAATTACGATTCTAAGCAGAATCGAGAGTGCGATGTCCCATATAGTTAGTGCATTAGGTCATCGGTGCACGCCCAGTCTCTGCCGTGGAACTTATCTGCTGCATCGCTCGATAGGTCGATCCATTCGATTCACGACTCGAGAGAATCGAGTTGACATATCGATTATTTTCTATATATATTGCCATTTTATATGGGATCTTCTTTCTTCTTTGTTTTCGACTATGGGACAAAGGATTCTGGTCAAAATTTTGTTTTGGAGGGTTGTTTTACAGACAAGAAGTAGTCAATTTCTACATTTCTTTCGTTAAAAGCCAATAAGTATAAACTCAGTGATAGTTTAGCCGAATAATATGATCAGCTCCAATAGAAAATATAGCAACTTTGCTTAACACAGAGGTCAAGTCCCATTCAAATCTGAACTCTAACCCTACTATAGCTAATTATTTATTACAATGAAACAAAGCAAAACAGTAACAACATTACGTATTCTTAGAGAGAATTCATCCACATCTTCGACCGTTAAAAGCTCCTTTTAAAGATAATTATAGTTCATACAAACAGTATTAGAACTATAGAATATAGTTCTCTTTCTGTTGGTCCTAGTTAAGTTCATAGAACACAATAGTTCGCGCGTCCGTCGCGCCACGGAGGTGGCAATGCGGTTAATTAGGCACCATTTGAGAAATCTTTGCTTGTCTACAGGCTGTTTTAGTGGGCCTTTTAAATAATGGTTAATTTTGACCGTCTTCGTCCCAATTGAGTAGACTGTTTCTACTAACTTCAGTTTCGTTTTGATGTAAAAGTTCTAAACAATGATAACACCATACAGGGTTTTACGTAGATTCAGCCTCATCTAAGACTGGTTGAAATTGTTTCTTTCAAATTCGAATCTTAGATAGTTTTGATTGAACCAAACTATGTTCTTGATTCAATTTTACAAACATGTTTGTAATCAGATATGCGGTCTTTTTTTTTAAATTTATAGCTTATTCTGCCCCACTGCTGTCTTTGATCTTTTTAATAGCCTGTACTGTCCCACTGCTGGGCAAAGGGCTCCCAATTTCAATTATCCTGTTTAAGTTCCCCCACGTTGAACGATAACCCGATTCACAATAACTATTTAAATCCGACTCCCTACCATTTCTACAGTTAGACTCCTTACACAAGACAATGTCTCATCTAATGGTTGAATTACGTAACACAACAGCCTGTATACGGGAACAAAGCCGCTTAGTTCCCACAGTCGCACATACAGGGTGTGCGCTCACGAACTAACCTAGTGTATCGTACGGAAGTGGATAATGCCGCGTCGGCCGTCACCCGCGCCCTTTACTGCGCTGTATCGAGATCTAAACACTTGGGTTCGAAACACGTGGAGAACTATTAGCCCGGATTGCGATCAGGATGTACCTTTTGTTTTTAAAAGGCTTTTTGTAGAACTTTGCTTCGCGTTTAAACATTTTGCTCTAGATTTTGATTGCATAAATGCAATTTCGATTTTTAAATTTTAAATTCGATGTTGTTTTACTTACGCAAGGATCTAAATGAAACTCGTTTTCAACGGCTTCTATACATGACCGTGACTCAATTTTAAAAATAAGCCTAAAAATATATTTCGTGTATTTTTGGCAATTTTTTCATCACGAACCAGGTGATCAAGAGTCTTAAAGTTAATGACAAATAATTTGTTTCCGCGTCTGTTTCGGGTGTTTATTAAATCAAAAAAACAATGTTGAGGTTGTTACGTACAAAAAGGAAAAAAAAAATCTTTTAACACCTGATACGAGTTCACGGACATTTTAATATCTCCATCACGATTTCGCATAATTAAACTGATGAATTGATGACACTTACACGCTTGGAAACTTTTTTAATCGCCGTTGATTTTTTTGCGGACGCAAATGTTGCTTGCTCAAATATTTTGAAACTAAATCGGCGAAAACAATAAAATATTAGGCAAACTAACAGTTTTCTTTTTGTTTATTCGCTTAGATAAAATCTATCGTGTCGTGTCTTGATATTTGGAAAAAAAAGTTTGTTATTGACTAGACTTAGAAGTTTAAATTAGCATAGTGGTATTTTTGTAAAAAAAGGTAGCCAAAGATATTTTTTTCTTTTAAATTTTAGAACACGTGCACAGAATTATTGTTTTTAGCAGCAAATCTTTTGCAGTGAAACATTTTACATAAATAAGACCTCTGAAGTTTGACGTTAATCCTTTTAAAAAGTTAACCCCTTCTTTGTTGCGGTCGGTACAGAAAAATCATTAAAAGGGATTCTGAGCTCAAAGCACAGATTTAGAGATCGGTTTTTAATCTTATTTTGGGCCTTTAACAGTATTATTTTCGATAATTTCTTAGAAAGTCAACACGATCCGTCTTCATTTAAAATTAATACACTGTTTATGTTTGGTTAACTGTTTTCTTATGGTAGTTATAGGAAATTCGTTTTAATCTTTTAGGATTTAAGATATTAGTTTGTAAGATTTCAGCTCTAAGTACAGAACGGTGTACTTTCAAGATATTAACTTCTCCTCAAATTCAATGAACTAATAAAGTTTAGGATTTTAATGCACATAATTATTATTGTTGTACATTGTTGCACTGTGGAATTCTTTTAACTTTTTTGGCATGCACATTAACAAATTCTGGTTTTTAAAACGACATTAATTTGTTTTTATTATTAGGCACTCACCAGATCAATGACGTGTTAACGAAATTAACTTTATTCTTTGTTATTTTCTAATGTTTTGTTTTTGAGGGTTTTTTTTCCATTTATGTCTAAGGAGATTGGTGTTGTGAACAACGTGGGTGTTATTTTTATCAATTTTAACTATAATAACATGTTTTTTTTTCTTAATTGTTGTAGATGTAGTCAATGCTTGTGGCGGTGAAGGTGATGGAAGCACGATCCTACTACAGCGGTCTCTCTTACACAAATAGAGTAAGAATCTATTCAGTCAATACATTTTTACCTGTTTAATTTACAAAACATCATCATTGATCATTAAAACAACCATTTACGATCATAACGGAGGACCGCAATAACAGATGATGAAACAAAAAAAAAACTCTTGGTCGTGCAGTTTATAAAATGCCCTACAAGCATTATCATATTAACAGTATGTGGAACTATGTGGAAAACAAATGGGTCAGGATTTTTATTAAATATTTTTTTTTTTAATGTTTCTAATTGAATACTTTTTGTTACAGAGAAATCCATTACAACCCTAACAAGGAGACCATGTACTTACGATGGTGATAGAATACGTCACGAAGAATAATGACGTCATCAACGCCTGTAACACCTGTGGGCTTCAACTTTACATAACAGTATTCGTGCTTCGTCAGTAACACCGCCAGAATGGGATATTGCAATGTTTTGGATATTTTTTTTTGTAAATCGGCCTCCATGTAAACCTTCGCACTTTTTAATTTAATTATTTTTGACTACAATTTTGTGATATTTGCACCAGTGGGGTTGCTCTTGTTTACGTTTTTCTTTGTATCTTTCTTGTTTTATTTTTTATAGTTTTTAATAAAATCTTGTGATAAAATGTTAATTGATTGGACAAAAAAGCTAATTGAGAATGATTTTTTGATGTTTTTGATTCAGAATTTGTAATGATAAAACTAATGAGAGTGACCCTACTGAAAAATTACTTTTTCAAAATTAAAAATTAAACAAACAAAAAACATTCTGGTGATTTTGTAAATAGTATTTATTAGGATAAGTGATGGTAGCATTTACAGCTTAACTGCTTAGATATATTTTAATGTAAAATAATATTTATATTATATTTAAAAAATATTGTTATTAAACTTTCTAATACGTAGAACGTATATTCATGTATTATTTTAAAGTTATTAGAAAATATGAAACTGTTTGACAATAACTTTGAAATAATATTTCAGTTCTAAAAAATCATGACCTCCCAAAACTTTTTTGCGAACGGTTGATTTATTTGACAAAACGGTTCATTCCGTATATGTTTTATTTATTTTAATTAATATTAGTTTTAGTATAACATTCCATTTATTGCTTAAAATAGTGTATATTTTGAGGGTTGTTCCTAATACCTAGAAAACATATGGGTAGTAAAGAAATTAATGTTGGATAAATAATAATAAGTTCATGGTTTATTTACGAAGAGCTTTATAAATAAAAAAGTATTTGATCCCAGTGAACATAATTATTTTTGTATCATTAGTTATTCAAAATAATATTACACAACTATTAAAATGGTACAAAGAATAAAATAAGCAAACCAAAAATAAATAATCAAAAAATAAACTAATCACGTTGATGTACCACCTAAATGAACCATGAATGAAATAATGGAAATGATGATTCGTTATATTTTTAATTATCATTATTAACGCTTTTTATATCCATGTACTTTGGAATCGTTCACTAAGACAGCGATTACGTTTAGTTATAGTTTATATACCTAAGTTTATTTAATTTTGATTTAGCGATCTCAATTTTTGATCCAGTAAAAGTCTGTTTTGAAATATTGCATTCCAACCGGAACAATTTCAATTATAATCGCAGCTAATTATTAAATAAAATATGTTATAATTATTGAGATAATTAAATCAACAAACACTTGAATCCTGGCTTCCGTAAAACTTTACAATATTTCGACATTTGCGCGAAATAAAGGCAAGGTTTAAAAAAAAAATGTTTTCATAAGTTTCTTAAAGCGCTGTCTTTATACACGATATATAAATATATTATATATTAATTGTCATACAAGACACCTACTAAAATTGCTTAATTAATTATTATGCTTTAATAAAATTAAAAATGTATCTAGATTTGGTAAATATTATTCCATGTGCCAATAAATAGATGGAGTTAAAGCTCCGTCATTAGCCATATTTTTGATATAGATTTAGATGTAAAAAATATAATATTTTTGAATATATTTTATATATGTATGTATTCCATTACATTGTGTAGATCAATGATAATAAATGATTGATTAATAAGATATTGTTGTTACTTAATTGGAGTTAATACCTGTAGCTAGTAGTATCTATTAGTAGTTTTTTTGGGGGTGGGAAATTATCATGTAAGTTCTGGAAGAGCGGAAGGGAGTGTCAGTCTTCTACTGACTAAAAATCACCCATGTTCCTTCTTAGCCCTTGTGCCGAGGCCGCGGTATCTCTTTCGAACAACCCGCAGCCCCGACGGGCGCCTTTATGTACCTCATAAGTAATTGAATTCACCTTGAGGCTATGTGCAGGTCTAAATAGAAGCATCCTACTGTCAATAAAACACATTCACAGGTCAAAGTTTAGAATGGTCTGCTTTGAAATCTATTTTGACTCTAGTGTGCCGAGTGCACTACCGAATGGACAGAATTTGTCAGCAGTAGACATTATTTTTCCCTGTCAGACGACCTAGAGACGTAGATGTGGAGAAACAAAACAAGTCAGATGCAGGTGCTATGGAAATATTGAGAAACAAATACACTTCAAATATAATAAAAACAAAGCAAGTAGGTACCTACAGAAAAATAATTCGGTGACAAAAAAAGAAACAAGTCACAATGTGCACGTGACCGCATATTTACAGACTGCTTTACTAATACTACAAAGTAAATAGGCGATACCGTAGGCAATACAGAAACCAGTTTCATTGAGAGTAACACAGAAGCTAGGGAAGCCCATTTTAGTCATGCACTATTATTATAATGTTGCGAAATACATACGAACACCGACGACTGATGATGTCAATCTTTACGAAGAAAACAAGTTCGGTACTAAAGCTTCAAACTTTTTATTAATTAATGAAGTTGCTGATTAGCTCTAATCGTTAAAGCCGAAGCATTTAATGTATAGACTAACACATCAAGCTACTCGAAACTGTTAAATCAACCTTGAACCTAATACTTTCGCGATAAAGTTGAAGATAGAACAAAGAAATTTGACAGATTGTATTAGCTTGATGTATGTACTGGCGTCTGTACTTGTGTTGCTGGTCTATCATTTGAATCATCAAGTGCTAAGCAGAACCTAGTATTAACGGTTCTTATAGTTGTGGTGTAGGAACAATAGGCAAAAGCTACCACAGAGCTCTACTTAGCTTTAGTCGCCTGTCCTTTGATTATATTATGACAATTTAATGGGCACTGACGATGCTGCTGCATTACACATATAAGATTACTTACTACCGAACGAAAACAGTAAGTAGACAGCTTCCAGAATTGCTCTATCATAATTCATAACTATAAGCTTCGTGTCCTCTTCGAAGATAAATAATTCAGCAGTACACTGCGGTAATCTACTGGAGGAACCTGGTCATGGCTGCATTCGAAGTGATAAGTATATTGCTCCTTTTACTTTTTAGAAGAAGAAATGTCCGTAGCAATAGAGTGGTTTTCAAAACTGAACTTGAAAAACTTGCTCATAACGTCTATTTACTAAAAAGGCTGGGGATTAAATGTGCTCTTAAAATGAAGTCGGTTAATAATGAAAACCTGATTTAAAATTAGCAGTTGTGTAGTGACAGACAGATAAAACAACAACTTAAAGAGACATTGAAGAATGATGAATTTCTTATTGACACAGCTACTCCTGAATAAAAAGTCAACCACATTCTCATCAAAATCACCTAGATTCCACCACAGGCACACTAAAGACTATAGTTTAAAACAAAGTGGCTCATATGGCTAGTGCGTAAATTCCACACAAGTAACATCGGACTTGTCCGGACAGGTTCGCGCGCGTAACGCGGTGGCTGCAGACGGCGGGGCACCGCTTACTCATAGCTGTCTCAATGTAGTATACGTAATGATACGGACACGAGCTGATATGATACGGAATATGTAGCAGGCGTTGATTGGTGAATTAAAAGTTAAAATGTTGATGGTGAAATGGAAGATACTGTTTTGAAGGTGGCTTTTGCAGATAGAGATTGAACAGAAGTAGGCTTGATATCTTTTGGATGTGACTAAAGTATTTATTATATTATTGATCTTTATGCTTATTAACAAGTTACTAAAAGTTACTTAATAATACAGACAGATTAATAAGAGAAGATGGTCGAATAGATGTTTTATTTTGCAAACGTTGGTAACAATAGCTGTTATGAAATATCAAAGCTTGGCCATGTTTTGTGTAAACATTTAAATTATTGTGGAATCATGTCAGAAAAATTCAGACATCCAGTCTGATGATAAAGCCGAGAAAGAATGAACAAGAAGGTTTATTTCTCCTAAACACAAACATAATAAACGTGCTCCTTGAAACGATAGACATTAATAAGCAAAAAATGGCACACGTGCAATTCTAGTAGAAAATAACTCTAACTTAATACTACTGGCAGCGGAGCCAAAATATTGCGCAGCTAATTTTATTCATGCAAGTTAAATCTAAATGCGAAATAACAAACAACAGAATCCTCCATTGAGCAATACGCAGCATCCGTCTAGCATGAAACATAACGTGAGTCAGCCTCTCGTTTCGCGACTCATATCGGTCATCTGCGATCATATCTCAGGTCGCCCAACGGAAGCAAAGCAAGCGAGAAAGCTGAATTTTTATATTGTAAGTCACTATAAGTTCCCACGGCACAGTTTTAAATGTTCTACTAATGAGTTTTGTGTTGTTCTAATGTTTTGTTTTAGATTTTCATCAAGGTGAATTTGGATTTTAATGTTTTGCAAAGCATGTAGACACAGCCTGTGTTTTGTGTTTAATTTATTAATCTTGGTGAATTCTTCTTCATGAATAAAATTTAAAAGTCCCGTAGACAGAATTTCAGGACAGGGATCTTTCGAATCGTTTTGCATTTTGTTGGAAACTATTTTAGTAAACGATTCTGGTTGCAGTGAGTCCACGCCCATATACCATTTGAGTGACAAAGCTAAGTAATAAAGGAAAAACTAGAGTCGATAGCCTGGACTCTTTGATAGTGAGTTAAAATCTTTTAAGGGAAAACCAAACAATGTGATTTTTTCAAACCGGGATCGACTCCTAAACTGTCTTCGACTACCGGATCAACAAACCATGTTATAGATAACGGAGTAGCAAATAAAACTGTAATATTTGATAATCCCTTCTTTGATATAAAGTAAACATTATCTTAGAACAACGGTAGTGAAGACGGTGAGGTTCAGCCATGGACCTTGTTGTCACGAGTTCACACTTCACCTCGATGGAGTTACATGGAGCTACCTGCTGAAACAATAATATAATTAATTTTCACTTAGTATTGAGAACATAGATAGTGTCATCCATAGCCTAAAGGTGGAATTTACAGGTAAAATTCTTCAGTTTAATATTTAAAAAGATCGTGTTGTTTGAGAGTGAGACTGTTTTAGTTAAAATCATAGACGAAAATGCCGTTAAAAATCTGGAAATTAATATAGATTCAAGAATGACCCGGTAACCACAACTGGATAGGCAAACCCTGATTTATCATTAAGCCCCATAACTTTACTGGTACTCAAATATTTTTGGTTTCGTTCCAATAGGTACACACGGCTACACATCAAGCTATACAGTTCCAGTATAAGCTGGTCTCGCATTATAAAGGATTTCCGTACAGTGCGAGATCAGCGTAAACTGGAAATGTATAGCTTGATGTGTAGCCGTGTGTACCAGAGAAGAAGAAGTTTTCTAAGAGATCCGTGCTAGTATTAATACTAGAAATATGCTAAATTTGCTTGACAAGAATGAAAATTGGAAATCAGAAAACATAGTACGGGTGGTTGGTTTGTCACAGTCCATAATCATGTATTAATAATTCAGGTGCTTCAGCTTATCGCACTAAAGTCGTAACGTGTGCTTTGAGCAAAGTGCTTGTAGGCGGGTAAAGTGGTTGAGATTGTGAATTGCAAAATTTGTCATTGATTACTTAGGTATGTGATACATTTTGATTCGATATTATTGTTTGCGGATTTTATTGTTTTTTGACTTTGCCTTTACCTTCTATAACTGCCGTGTCTACCAATTCTGCTTATACAGCGAACTTTGTTCATTACTTGGAGAAAATTCTGTCAATCTTTGTCATCTTCTATCACCCATGACCCATGTTTATTAGGATTAGTCCGTTGCGTTTTTTTATATATTTTTCTGTCATGTTATCATTTATTCCATTTTTTATTATTTCATTTTACATTCTACAACGACTACAACCAATCTTTTTACATATTATAACTTCTTTGGTCTTTCTCTTCTTCTTTCAGAGTTTTATAGTCTTGGCTAAACAATTGACTGGCCTGTTGGTCTAGTGGTTAGTGACCCTAACTGCTATGCCGGAGGTCGTGGGTTCGATTCCCACCCAGGACAAATGTTTGTGTGATGAGCACGATCATTTGTTCTGTGTCTGGGTGTAATTTATCTATAATATGTATGTATTTAGAAATATATAAGTATGTTTATCAGTTGTCTAGTACCCATAACACAAGCTCTGCTTAGCTTGGGACTAGATGGCGTTGTGTGATAGTTGTGGAATATTATTATTATTATATTATTATTAATTTATTAATTATCTACAGGATTGTTGTATCGTTATCTTTGACAATATCTGCAATTCGTAAATGTTTTCTCTTCTTACATTGTTTGTTTATTTGAAATATTGTTTTAACTTATTCTCAATCCACACTATTTCTATCGCCAATTGGACTTCCCAAGACGTTTGAATCGAACAAAAACAAACACACGAAGTGGCGGTATCGCGCTAATTTCGCTCACGGCACAATCACACAATACGCGGAAGGCAGCTTTGTACTGATGCTGGATTGTAGCAATACAAATAGCTGGCTTTATTTTGTTGGTACATTGTAATGTTTTCATGTAGGTATAAGATGGAAAGTGAATGCCGACGATTTACGAAGTCAATAGGAAAAAAAAACGACGACGTAAAGGAGATATGTGAGACGCAGAGGCTGTGGATGACGATGGTAGTATTCAGCACGCTAATAAAGCAAATAATAATAGGTATGTGATTTTTGGAGAATATTACTTCAGATAAAATTAAAGTTCATCATTCTATGGTTTATTTCAGTTGGTTAGATGGATAGCTCAAACAAGTAAACTGCTACTGGAACCATTTTTAATTGGCACAAAAATGTAATTTATCATAGGATAACGATGATGGAAAAGTGGTCAATCTTGTTGAAAGTCATTTAAAAAAAACTAAACACTTCTGGAGCGACTGCCACTATAAAGGCCTAATGCCCTGAAATTCATCATCATATGTAGCTTGTTCCTAATCATGTTGGGGTCGGCTTCCAGTTCAGCCTGATGCGGCTGCGTCACATGGAGCGACTGCCCTGATGTCCACAACCAGGGTTGTGGACATCAGGGCAGTCGCTAGTACTGGGTAATACAATATCCCTTGGTAAGATTGGTTTTCAGACTACTCACAGACTGTAACGACTGTCAATGATCCAAAAATGTCAGCCGGGGCAAACGGCTTAACGTGGCACGGAGGATACTCGGTATGTAAAGGGTAACCCATCCACAGACCAACCTAGGCAAGAGCAGCTGTTATGATTTAGCTATACTGCGAAATTATGGTTGGAAAAATAACTTATTTATCGTGACCTTTGTTTTATTCTCGTAATTATGTACAGCATTCCATATTAAATCAAAAATCAAACCCAATCAGTAGTATTAATACTTTAAATATTCGGCTCGGTAGCCCATTACAATGTTAAACAAACACACAAACTTGTAAACGAATGAGTCTAATCAAGAAACCAAAGAATATTGTCCTATAATCCTGTAGAATGGACGTTAAAATGAAAGGTCATTCTAAAATGGTGACGGTACAGTGGAAGCTATACGATGAATATAAAGAAAGAAGCTCATAATATTTTTTTGACTCTGTAGACATTTTGGAGAGGAAGGCCAAAGAAAAATGGACGATTTGTGTGAATAAGGATATGAAATAAAAAGTAGAATTGTTTCTCTGTAGACATTTTGGTGATATAAGACTCCCAAGCTTTATAGTGATTTTTTTATGCAGTCGTCACAAACAATTTGTAAATAAAACGCCTTACCTTTACCTTCGTCTTAAACAAATTGTACGAGCTGCTTGGTATGATATCTATCCCGTCGGGGCTGCGGGTTGTTCGAAAGAGATACCGCGGCCTTGCTCGACACCAAGGGCTAGGAAGCAAGGGTGGTTTTTAATCAGAAGTCTGACACTCCCTTGCGCTCTGCCCAGAACGGGAGCAGTCATTTGATGATTTCCCACACTCCAAAAAATATCTATCCTTTTCACCTTTGATAAAACGATGAAGCGGAAAAGAAGCAAGAAGCTCATCATGGAACAGTAGTGAAATAATTTGGAGGAGATCTTTACCGTGGAGTGGGACAAGACGGGACAACTAGGTCAAGAAAAAGAACATCGGTCTGGTGACTCTTGGATATAAGATCTTCGAGTTTCTTTCCTTTTTCCTGCAAGGTCTGTATAGTTAAGGAGTAAATAGTTCAGCTAAGCTACATATAGCATATCTTTCAGTGGAGCGGTACCTGCTATGCCGGTAATACTATTGATTTAGACGGGTTATAATTAATATAACATTTATTTTATATAGCGTTCCTCATTAGGTTAAAATGTCACTAAAATATGTATGGAGACTCCCGTGATCATTTACGTTATGGTCTCTTGTGATTGCTTCGGTTTTATAGATTTCATCGTAATTTGGATTACATAATGATAAGATGTAATATTGTTAGGATTTTATGTCTGTGTGTCAATTTTTCTTAAGGATTTGTGTCAAAGATCACCCACTTTTGGTGCACTCTTCTGTTGATGGTGAAATCGTTGTTTTGATTGAGTGGTGACGTCACTTGTAAAATGAGGGTTCTTAATTAGAACCGACTAGCAACCGACTGCTGGGTTAAACCCAGGACCTCCTAGTCTTTGTTTCGATTCCCGGGTACACCTTTGCCTAATCCTTCGGTGATAACAGGCGTGTCGTTCTGTATGTATAAGCATAACTGAACTGCCTCGTTGGTCTAGTGGTCGCAAGCGCGACTGCTGTGCATGAGGTCCTGGGTCCGATTCCCGGGTCGCACAAAAAGTACTATTGGGTTTTTCATTAGAAATTTCCCAGTAGTAGCCCGGAGTTTGGAAGTTGGTATAATACCCCCGTGCCTCGGAAAGCACGTTAAGCCGTTGGTCCTGCGCCTGATCTCTCTCCGGTCGTGTCGGATTGCCGTCCCATCGGACTATGAGAGATAAAGGAACAGAGAGTGCACCTGTGCCTGCGCACACACGTCTTGTGCACTATAATATCTCCCGCGCCGATGGCTAATCTCCACTAAGATTGGCCGCCGTGGCCGAAAAACGGTCAGGAGGACTATATATAAGCATTATTTCTTCAACCATATTTTTTCTATTGTAACGATATTACTATGACGTTTGAAATTAGCCTCTTTGGCAATTTTATTACCGAAGAAACGTTTTATTACAACAGCTTAGAACTACTTTTGACTTGCCGAATAGCCAGTTTAGCTCAAAGCAATTTCCAGAGACTTTATTTATCTTACTTTTACAGTATTTTCTCCAGTTTTTACTACGATATACCTTTTTAAAATAGTAAGTAATTTAGTCATTGTCAGTCGAGAAAAGACGTGTCTGACAAGATGACGAGTAATAGAGAATTATTGAAGAAGAAGACCCCAAATGAAGAAGAATGATGATGAAGTAATTTTTGCGAAGTTTTCCAAAAACAGTCAAAAAAACGCCACATTTCTCCCAATACCACCTGATTGGCCACATTTTATAGTCAAATAACACAGTATAATATCATAATAAGTGGCGAGCATTGCCCAGCGTGGGCGAGAGTGGGCGAGTCAATACTAATGAGGCTAGTTCACACACATTGTCTTCTGGTGGTACAATTACAAGTTTATGTCCTAAGCTTTATAGGCACGCGTAAGTTTTGCGAGGTTATACCGTTAATTGCATTGTAATTGGAGTGGATCTTTAGCTCCTTATATAAAGTAGGTGTGGGTTCTCCTCACCTGGATATTGTATTTACATGAATGGATTCTACAATCAAATCTTTTCCAAACATTAGGATCAAATTTAAGCTTAGTTTAGAGACAACGTATTAGCAAAAGTAAGATACATCGACCTGCTAATAAAAATTTTGATCGATCGATAAAGCTTCACAGAAATTTTCAAACCTAATGATATTTTTGAAAGAATATCTGAAACACATAAATTGAGATCAATATCCGTACTTAGTTTACTTTAACTATTTTCTCGTTATCTTAGGAAGTCGGAGTCTAAAGTATTTCCTCAAAAAAGATCAAAGAGCACCACATAAATGAAACCTACCGTGTCATATTTAACATCATCATATCAGCTCGGGATCACTGACAGCTGGTCATAGGCCTCCTCTTTTTCTGCCAAACTTTCCAGTTCTGTGCAACCCTTATCCAGCAGCCCTGGTTTCTTTGGCCTAACCATGGCCACCACTCGATCAAAGCCTTGCTCCATCGGCCATCTCAAGTCAAATTATAATTCTTCAATTCTTTCAATAACAACAAAAAGAAAAACATAGGTAAGTAAATCCATCATTAATAATTTCTTAGAACCAATATTTATTGTTGAAAATTTTATAGCGATTCGTTATACAATTAATAAAACACAATTCATTGGTTCCGATGATTTCATGTTCGAATCTTCAATCCAGATTTATGTTGAATTTATTCGTTCCACGGTTAACCGCAAAGCTAAGTCTATGGTCTGATGTCAATGGAAAACTATGAATGACAATGAGTTTTGTCAATGAAATTAATGAATGGTAGGAACAGTGAATGAAGTTTAGTGTTGTGAAGAATTTGTGCATAAAGTTTGAAGTAGAGGAAAATAATTAAAATCGTAATTATAACTTCCCGACTATTAATAAATGTTTCTTAGAATTTTATTTGATTGATTTTGATTATTGTGAAAGCGATTGTTTTCGGAGCAACTCGTGGCTAAGCAATAACAGCCACTCGGGTCGATCGTCAGGTTCAGGCCGCGCTTGCCTAGGCTAGTCCATGGATGGATGACCACACATTACATACCGAGTTTCATCCGTGCCTCAAAAAACACGTTAAGCTGTTGGTCTTGGGCTGTTAGTTTTAGATCTTTGATAGTCGCTAATATCCGATAAGTGACGTGAAAGTCTGGTAACCAGTCATACCATGAGGTGATATTACCCGGTAGTAATTGAGTTTTATAGACCAGGTACACAGTCGCTCCAAATACTGGTAGCTACATATTTAGCTCCGCTTTTATTTTGTTCCGTATGGTGTCGGACGCAAAGAATAGCACCATCCCATATCTTCCCGTGGGTGTCGTAAGAGGCGACTAAGGGATGTACCAGAGAATGGGCAGCAGCGTTCTCTGTGCTTTTTGTATCGACCGTACTGCGATAGCCAACCCGCCTGCCAAGCGTGGCGATTATGGCAAACCCCCCCTAAGCAAAAATTACACTTAGGGGAGGCCTATGTCCAGCAGTGGACGTCTTTCAGCTGAAATGATGATGATGATGATGACATATTTAGCTGCATCCAGTCAGACTGGAAGCTGACCCCAACATAGTTGAGAAAAGTCTAGGCAAATGATGATTTTCAAACTAACATTAATAGGATAGTTGACTAAAAAAATCGAATTAGTCCGTCAGATAGATTTCCAAAAAGTCGAAAAGTCGCGCGACGTCATAGTTTGTTACATTTCTTACCAGAAAGTGACGTCACCAAGTGGCGTCGGAAGTGGCGTCTCCTCTCACGATCTTTGACACGTTTTATTTTCGTAAGTTTTAATTCATTTGATAAAACAAAAAATACGTATCCAATATTTTTCGAAAATCTAACAGACGGACTAAACATAATCATATATTTTATAGTCAGTCAACTACCCTATTCCAGCAGGTTCAGTCGTTTACGTTTATTCTAGTTTTATAAAACCGTAGTGATTCCAACCGCAAACTAATTACTTAGCATCAATGGTACATTATGTATGAATGGAGAAGAATGACGAACATCAAGTTATAAGAACAAGTCGCGTGTGATACGGTAGTTTACATAAACTTCATTGAATTAGTTCATTCATTTGCGGTTTTGGCAATTGCGTTCTTTTCATTCATCTGTGGTTTTGGCAATTATTTGTTTTGATTCATTGGTTTTTTTGGTTAGCCATAGATCGTTCTAAGAAATGTTTAATATCTGTGTGATTAGGATAAATAATTTAGTCTTTGGAATATTACATAATATCTCTTCTGTAATCCGCGAAGGGATCGGCAGAGATATTTGTATCAAGTAATAGTTTTACAATACTGCTAATTCTATATGTACAAGGGGCTTATTGCTGCTGCGAGTTGTTCGAAAGAGATACCGTGGCCTCGGCACAAAGGCTAAGAAGGAACATGGCTGGTTTTTAGTCAGTAGAAGTCTGATACTCCCTTCCGCTCTGCCCAGATGGGCCGGGAGGGGTTATTTGATGATTTCCCACCCACCAAAAAGTGTCTTATCGCTGATAGCGATATCTTCCACACAACCTACAGATACTTAAATACGAACAATTTGAAAGGACTATCGCTTTAATATTCAGGTCTTCGACCACATGCCATCTAATATCTCTTGTAGGTATAAGAAATAAGTTGGATCACATGTCGATAGAAGAAATTCTATGCCCTGTAAATCAGTTTGTGGAACATTGTGTGGGTTGACACATCTGCTGAACGTGGAGGTACGAAGAGTTTATCTTGAACTGGGGTACTTTTTTCATTCGTTTTCTTCATGTAAAAAGAACTGAAAGTCTTTACCTAGTAAAGTTGGGCTACCTCAATTGAAAGGCAGCAGGGTGTGAAACTTCCGATTTTGTATTAGACACACACGATTATTTTACTCACATTTACAAGAGACAGTCCCCCAAATTGAATTGAAAAAATCAGCAGACACGCACCGCTGAATTTCCGGATGCAATATATCATCACTTGCTTTGGTAAAAACATCGTGAGGCGTGAACCAGCATGCCTGATAGATATTTCTTGACGGTATGTAAAGCCAAGTCAGAGGCATAAGCGACCTAAAAACTCTGATACCAGGTTAGGCACTAACCACACGATTAAGAGAGAAGTGCCCCAAAACGCCCACTCTTAGAAAGAAAGAATGAAAACATATTCATTTAGCTATGCCAAAAATCACTCATCATCATCATTCTCTTGCCCTTATCCCAATTCATTTGCATGTCTTGTTCTTCCATACTTCTCTGTTTCTCGTCATCTCATGAGACACCTCCTTTTTACCCGACTGCAAGGAAAGGGTTATGTTTTTGCCATTTTATTCTTAACACAGTCCATCCATCGTTTCTTTGGTCTTCCACATTCTACACACACAGTATTCACATTCAGTATTTCAAATTCTTTCTGGCGACATTTTCCTCATTCCTCCGCATCTCATGCCCATACCCACGACAACCGATTTCCACACCACTTTTCAGTTTCATTTTAAAAATCAATATTCAAACAAACACTCCAGAATCCTCAGAAAACGCACAACATATTCCGAACCACATTATAGTTCTGTGCGTGTGAGTGATGCGGTCGTCATTTGTCATAGGATCATAACACGTCGTCAGTGGTTGCGGTCCAGTAAAACGCCGTGAAATTGACTTTCGGAGAAACTTTTTGACTCACAATGTTGACGCGACCTAATTCTTCTGTTGACCGATCTGAGCTTAAAGCTGTTGGTCGATATTGGTTTTTACCTGATAAACTTATCCAGACTTCAAGAAGGGAAGAATCTTTTTTTTGTTTTTGTGGAGGGTGGGAAATCATCAAATGACTCCTCCCGCTCTAGGTTGAGTCAGACTTCTATTGACTAAAAACCACCCATGTTCCTTCTTAGCCCTTTGAGTCGAGGCCGCGGTAAGTATCTCTTTCGAACAACCCACAGCCCCGACGGGGGAAGAATCTTCCCTTAAAATCATTAAGGGTTTCGCCTCATCTAGCAGAAACTCACACGTGGCAGCATCAGGGTGGCAGCGCACAAATCGACGGTTCCAAGCGACAGGAAAGGGTTGGAGCATGAAAATCTTTTTTTAGCATGAAAACCGACTTCAAAAACACAAAAAAGTGAAAAACAAAATTCAGAAGAAAAAACAGCTTCTGAAGCCGGTGACATTTTCTTGTTTGATTTCGTTTTTTGTGTCATTGACTTCAGAAGCTGATTTTTCTTCTGAGTAAATACAATTTCGTGTTAGATGAAACACAACCCATGTTTCTATTAATCTTTCATTCTACTTTCAACAATTAATTAATAAAGTAACACTTCCTTACAGCATCCTTTTTATCACTTCGTGGAACGTCTACTTTCTGCGGCATATGATTTCTATTAGATAATAAACTTATGTTATTTTATTATAGTATAGATATTACTAGCGGACGTCCCGCGGTTTCACCCGCGTAGATCCCGTTCCCGTGGGAATACAGGGATAAAAAGTAGCCTATGACACTCAGCAATAATGTGGCTTTCTATTGGTGAAAGAATTTTTAAAATCGGTTCAGTAGATCCCGAGATTACCCCTTACAATTTAACAAATAAACAAACACACAAACTTTACTTCTTTATAATATTATTATATTATTATTAGTATGATTAGTATGAAGTATGATAACGACACGAAGTCTGAATGTATTTAAAATACTACTTTTCAATGATTTTTATTTTTCGCTAAAATAAAAAAACGTTTTAAAATCAATTGAAAACACAAAAAGTCAGCTAAAGAGAAAACCCTGAACATTTTAGCGACAGAAACGTCAATTCTTTAAGATGGAACAAGAAAAATAAGAGAAGCGAGTACCAGGACGGCATAAATAATGCGGACACAACTACATACGTTCGACGGCCGGTGTTGTACATCGTGTCCGACACGGCTCGGCCGTTGAACGGTCTTTAGTGCCCCCCATTCACTACGGACGGAGTCGTGGGTGGAAGGGATGTGTCGTTCTACTTTTCTGAGTTTTATCATCATTGTCAAAAACCATTTTTAATGTTTTCTTGTTTTTATTGCTTCTGGAATCATTGCTGAATTTGTGTATCAGGTAACTTCTGGAAAGTTCTTTTTTTTCTTCTTAATACTGTAAGCAGTCTCTAAACAGGACTAATAATAATATGAGTTAAATAATAGTTTTCGTTTTTTTTTTTTTTTGGGTATTTTACTTACAAGGAAGGAGAAATGAGAAGACGTTTGAGAGTGGCACCTGAGTGCAAAGATGAAAGGTAGTTGTCTGGCTTGATATCGGCATTACCTGTGATGAAGAGTCATAAAACACAGTGTCTGAAAGAGTGATGCCTATTTGGCGCAGCCGTGAGATACACAAAATTATCTTTTTTAGTTTTTAAATACACAAATTCCTAGTCGAAAGATTTCTTAAAGAGAATGGTAGATGGTAGTGCATACCTTTTACCCTTTACCATTTTGGTGAACAAGTAAACTATTTTTTGAATGATTCATAGGTTTTGTTTGCCAACCCTATACCAATGTAAATGACTATCAATATAAGTGAAACTGAAGCGATATCTCCATTGAATAAATCGCTTGGTTGTACCACATGATGGGGTGCAAGCAACGATGGCAAATGCTTGCCTATCTGTATCCTATGTGCCTTGTTTTGAAGCTTAGTGCGTGTCTTATAGTAAAGGAAAGTAAAGGAGTTCCGTGAATATTTTAATTTCCTATCTAAAACTGTGTCTCTAAAGTTGTTTAAGTTGACCTAGCCTTTTCTCAACTATGTTGGAATAAGTTTCTAGTCTAACCGGATGCAGCTGATCACCAGTAGTTTACATGAAACGACTAACTATCTGACCTCCATTACCCAGTTAGAACCCCTTGGTGGTAAGACTGGATGCCAGACTAGAAATAATATAAAAAAAATAAAAAGTATAAACAAACCTGTACCTACCCTTTGTTCTATGTGAATTAATTCTAAAGCGTTAATTCGTAAGTTTAACATCTTTAGGGTCTATTTCTACAGTGACTGACATTTCAGTGAACTTTCGCGAGACTTTAAGAGCTTTTTGACCTTCTCACACTTTTTCGATGTTTTGCAATCGCGAATTCTTTGTCAAATGTGTCCCTTTCTTTTAAACTTGTAAGTTATTTTTAAATTTAATGATGCACTTTATATGTCGTCGTGGACACTTTGTTTTCGATTCATCCTCGAAGGTTTTTAAGTGACAATCTAAATGTCTTTAACAGGCATAAAAATGGCAACCTAACTTCTTACTGGTCTTATATAGGTCTGCATCTGCAAGGTTATGAATCGCCAGGTTTGGCAATAGTTTAGTAGTGCAAAAATCCTCCAACAACTATGTTGGAAAATTATCTTGCTGTATTTCATGCTATATATTTTACTTCTTCTTAAACAATTTACATTTAGCAATTATTTTTTTTTTGGTATGATTTTCCTGATTGTTCTTATGTTTAGCTGCAGTTTTGTTGTAAAAGGCAACTGAGGAAGACTTACACTTCACCTGAGGTCAGGTTACTGTCTAGCTGATACATAATATACTAGCTTTTGCCAGCGGCTTCGCCCGCGTGAAAATGACGATTTTCCATACAAACTTTCATCCCCTATTTAACACTCTTAGGGGTTGAATTTCGAAAAATCCTTCCTTATTCCTTGTCTACATTATATAGGGAACCTCTGTGCAAAATTTCAGCTTTCTAGGTCCAAGGGTTTGGGCTGGGCGTTGATGAGTCAGTCAGTCAATCAGTCAGTCAGTCAGTCAGTCAGTCAGTCAGTCAGGACTTCTCTTTTTATTTATATAGATAGATAGATAGATTTAGCATATAGCCTGCCCTACGTGTGGGGTGCACTGACTCGTCGCGTGCCGTTGTCGAGTCTTCACTGAACGCAGGGGTTGACAACAAATAGCTTTTCTGTAAATTACCGTAACGACTGTTGAAAACATACACACGCTAAATATAGTTTTGATGGTTCTCGCAATAGATTTCTTGATAAAGGTTGGGTTTTTAGCTCAAAAAAGATTCATAGTTCTTCGATAGGTGTAATTAATTAAATTTACAAACCTCTTCAGTATGAAAACAAAGATGTTTAAAGCAAATTCATACTAAACACTGGTTTTAATAGCAAAGGAAGAACGCAACATAAATTACTAGAAAATGTCGGCCACACCGTGGGTAAGGCCCACCCATGGATTCTACAACACTGACCCGAACAAAAATCGCGACTAATTAACAATAATAACGGCTAAACAAATAGAAAGTTGGCACTCAGAGCACCCACACATACAGATACATTATAAACGACACCACGAACACACGTGTTAACAATTAAAAGTCTTAGTTTAACAAATGATCGCTCTCAACAGCAATTATTCCCGTCACGGCTATTACAAGACGTATAACGGACCGAACATCGGACAGATCTCAAATTATAGTTTAGATACGGTGGTTTTAAACCCACACACTTCCGCGTTTAAGTGCCTTAATGATCTGATATTATATTACAATATTGTGACTGGACGGTACCGTTGTTAGCCCGTCAATGGATGCGGTAATTGGGCCTGAATGAACTGGTGACATTCATTATCGTATTTTTTATTGCTATTGGGGACGCATTGAACGGCCAGTTGGCGTGACCGAGTGGACTTGTTTACTTACCAACAGTGTGCAATCACTACATTATATAAAACAAAGTCCTCCGCCGCATCTGTCTGCCTGTTCGCGATAAACTCAAAAACTACTGCACGGATTTTCATGCTGTTTTCACCAATGAACAGAGTGGTTCTCGAGGAAGGTTTTAGAATATTATTTGACCGATATCCACGCGGGCGAAGCCGCGGGCATCAGCTAGTGTAGTATAAAAGTAAATCTTGCAGTCCAAAGGGAGTCATAACCATAACTCTTCATAATCCACCACTCTAGCCCAGTGCGAGTTGGTTGATGACCCATGACTTAGATTTTTTCATTCTAGGATTCCTCACGATGCCTTCCAGTTTTAAGAGCAGTGGTGATTGTGTTTGGTGAAGAAAACTGCCCTTGCCTGGGCTCAAGACCACGACCTAGGTCGCGTAAGTCGGGGGCTGTTGCAAAGGTAATTACGGTAACCTGTGTAAATATATCATTGCCAAAATAAAGATTTCTGCTGAATAAATGACTTTATCATCCAAAATATTAACTACTGAAATAACGAGGATCTTAAATATAAATGATAAATAGGTAAAAAGTACCTGTAAAGCTTTAAATCGTTCAAGTTTTTTTCTGGGCGCTAACAACACCAAACGTATTCATCTAAAGACGGTTTTATTAATTCAGATTTTATGGTTTTTTAAATGTTAGTAGTGGGCAGTGATGCAATATTCATTGATTATATTATTGACCATAATAAAAATACGTGTTTGTTCTGAGAGCTTTTTGTTTTTTGATCGCATTGTATGGCGTCAATGGCTAAAGAAGTGTGGTTGATTGTCCCAGAATCAAAAATGCAGCAGGCCGTAAATCGGCGTCATGGATTACTCCCCTCTGACAAAGAGGTATATTATTTCCCATAAGTAGTATATCATCATCATCATCATTTCAGCCAAAAAACGTCCACTACTGCATAGGCCTCCCCCAGGTGTCGCCACATTGACCGATTTCGTGCGTCTCGCATCCAGCGGGTCCCCGTAACCTTTACCAGGTCATCGGTCCACCTAGTGGGAGGCCTTCCAACGCAACGTCTTCCGGTTCGCGGTCCCACTCCAGAACTTTCCGGCCCCATCGGCCATCCGTTCTGCGAACAATGTAGGATAATATGATATACTTATGCTAATTATGAAGAATTTTCTATGAGATCTTTCAAAGATTTCTGCCTCGTTGGTCTACTTAGGTGGTCCCAAGAGTGACTACTGCACATGAGGTGTTGGGATCGCTTCAAAGTGTTGGTTGGTTTTTCTATCGGAAACGCAGTAAAGAAAAAAGAAAAAAAAGAAAGAAAACATGTTTATTTTAACACATGCAACAAATGCACACAACAAAATAAAATTTATAAAAGAAACTAAAAAACTAAACTGAAAAAAAGAGTAGTTGCTACGGGGCCTGGATTTGTGTCCGCTTGATGGCAATAGGCTCGCCCCCTATTACATGGAACCTAAAAATAACTGATGAAATGTGGGTGTACTAAATGCCTGCCTTACCTTTCGGGTTCATTGAAAAATAGAATCGTCTCTAAACTACAACTAAACTTGACATATTTTAATTTTGAGCAGCATTCACTGCCGCACTCATAGAGCTTTATTGATTACTTAGGCCATCACTTAGTAATGGTTTTGACAGTTTTGTCATACAAAAGTATGTCAAATCTTTACTAAGTGACGGGTTAAGTAATCATTAAATATCTTTGAGTACCGCAGTCAATCTTATTATTCCGTTGTGCTTCACCTGCCAATGACATGTCACAGCATACCTTTAAAGCTAGATCGTTCTTCCCAGACTTTATGGGCCATTTATGATTCATCATCATCTTCCTGCCCTTATCCCATGTCATTTGGGGTCGGCGCAACACGTTTTTTCCTTCCATTCTGCCCTGTTAGTCGTCACGTTATCATTTATTCCTTTTTCCTTCATATCACTCCTCACACACTCCATCCATCTTTTCTTTGGTCTTCCTCTCCCTCTCCATCCATCTACATTTATATTCATAACTTTTTTAGTCACATGCGATTCATCCCTCCTCATAACATGCCCATACCACGACAGTCGATTCCCTTTAAACTTTTCTGTAATTGGCGCAACTTTTACACTTTATCCATTCTGGTCACACCACACATCCACCTCAACATTCTCATCTCCGCAACATGCAACCTATATTTATGATTAAAAGATGTATTTTAATGGAAGGTTCGTCCGAAGGTTGTGGATGTGGGACTGTTGCGAAAGATATTGAACGATCCCGTGATGTTATGTCACGAACGCGGGGCGGCGCTCGCGCCGATCGCGACCCGCGTGGGCGGCGGAGATCTAGGGATGGGAACGAGCTGAGGTTAATGATTTATCGATAGATTTTGGTTTTTCAATGAGATTTGAAAAACTGGAGTCTGTCTCAATTAATATGTTTAGGTAACTTAAGCTGGCACATTGACTGTCGATGGTTTAAACTAAGCAGAGCTGTGGTAGGTAAGTGCGATTATAGACAAAGACAACGTTTTCGTGAAACCATTTGTTTAGACACGCAATTCAAGCAAATAGTGAAGAAAATAGAAATGTTAATGATTGGTTGCAATTATTAATTCTCAGGTTGTGTTAAGGTGCATCAGCAGGTAATTTTCTAAATATTATTGCCAAAAATAGGTCTTCATTTCCACTTAACCATAAATATATATAGAGTGATTGAATATCACGACTGTCCACCAAACACGCCGTTGTCGTTGAAACCGACATCACGGCTTCAACGACCATAACACGTTCCATAAACCCTTGAAACCTTTCAAGGGTTTATGGAACGGGTTTTCTCAGCCTTGTTATTAATGAGGAGATTCATTTTTGATATCGAGCGAAAATAATAGAAAATGTAGTTAATAACTGCAGTATATTTTTTTTTTTACTTTAACTTAATTATTGTTCTAGCAAAGTTTTGTCTTTCAGCCTTTACTATTGAAAAAGGCTGGTCTTTGCTTGGTATAAAGAGAGGTCCAGAAAATATGTCAAATATTATTAAAAATATAGTTTATCGACAACAACAATACTCACATCCCTACCCGCACATCTCTACGTCGCAAGCGCAATCTTTTGCTAAACCCGTAGCCGTGGCGACAGACAACATAAGATCACAAACGGCCCATGAGAGCGGGCCTTTAAATATATAGCCTTGTACGTTAAATGTCTAATGTTGTTTCATTTGCAGTCCGCCATTACAACGATGTGCACTCAGATGTCGATGTTTTGTTTTAATCACCTTTTTTGGTTGGATTCTATTGTGTTGCAGATTTTCGCGTGATTTGATTGATTCTATGGATTTGTTTAAAATGATTGAAAAGATGATTTCTCTACCTTTCGTTTGAATAAGTTTCAATCGGGCCTAGAGACACGGCCTGTGATTTTCTGATAGGTAAGCATCTAACATAGTTGTCATCGTGGAAATATCCTGGATGGGCTCATCCACCCAAGATTTGACACAAAGGCTTGAAGCTTGGTATAAGCAGAGAGAGGTGATGATGATGAAGCACCTAACACCAACAGTTATGGTCCTAAGCTTTATGATGGTGCTTAGAACGGTTTGTAGGAAGTTATTTTGGTTAGGTTAGTTTTAATTTCATCTGATTCGTTATGGCCGGACTATGACAATATTATATATCCACCGAGAAGTCTTGATAGTGCACGTTTGCCAAATCTATAATTATCATCTTGAAAGTTTAGCTTTCAATAGGTATCTAGTTTATGCTTGGTTTGTGACTTGAGAGAAACGGTTTAAAACAACGACGCTAATCTTAAAACTATTCTTCTTTCGTGTCATAATAATTTTTGTCTAAAAAGTATTTCTTTGAAGTGTCGGACGGGAAGTGAGATCATGTTTGTTCCGCACATCTAATGCTTTTGTTTGAGATGTTCGTTCGTGACAGGATTTCAACGTCCGCCTGACCTTTGCTTATTTTAAGTAACTTTGTATAGTAAATAATAGAATAATAGGTACCGGTACATAGAAAACGTGACCGTTTAAACCGGATGACGGAATTTGTTCAAGAAAATTCGCGAAGGGAAAAAAATGTTAGTCACTTTGTCGACACGTATATTAGGAATGTTTGTTGTCGATGTTTCCGCTTTGTTTCATTCAAGTAGATTTTGTAATATTTTACTTTAGTTTCGTAACAGCATAGTGTCCCTGAAATATAAAACAAATTCCACTCAGCTAAACAAACGGGCAAGCGACCTCACACAAAAGTAATTCCATCAAAATTAATGGCTGTCCATATGTTCTGTTTGACCTACCAGAAACATTACATGTAACATCTCATCATTATTCTGTGCAGAGATGCGCCAAGCGCCAACACTGTCATTGTGTTGTTGCGTGGCGTCTGCGGGACGTGCGCGTGGCGTGAGCGTGGCGGGCGCGTGACGGCGCGGACCGATGAATGGACGCACCTCTCGGCCCGGGCTGGTACCGCCCACCATTGTTTCGGGGACAGATTATAATAATTTCCCGGTAAATCAAAAGCATTTTGGAATCGAACGATCGGCTTCGCTGATGTTATTAAATCAATGCGAATACTACGCGTGATGGAGTTTGATACTAGATTATTACTTTTTTGGACATTATGATTAATCTCTCCGCGTATTATGCTTGTGGTATTCCTTAAGTAACAAAGTAAGAACAATGGTCTGGTAAATACTAATTGCCTGACATATTAATTGCAATGCATAATGCAGTTAAGTATTGCTCTTGTATAGCTGCCACCTTCTGGTAAAGTTTGGTGACTGCATTTTGGGTATTTAAAAGATAATGGATGGCCGATGGACCGAAAAACTATGAAGTAGCGACCGCAAACCGGAAGACGTTGCGATGGAAGAGCTCCCACTTGGTGGACCGAAGATCTGGTGAAGGATGCGAGGATCCTCTGGATGCGAGATCACGGGACAGGTTGATGTGGCGACACCTAGGAATTTCTCCTGTATATCGTGGGTGCGTTTACAAACATTGAAACTCACATACACAAACACGCCCAGACCCGAAACAACTATTAAATACTTGTTCCGTGCGGGGATCGAACCCGCGACACGTAGCGCAGCAGTCCAATCGCTTAGCCACTGCGCCAACCGTGTCGTCAAACACGCACCTTGGGCGGACACTTTGGGCGGACCTTTGTCCAGCAGTGGACGTCTTTCGGCTGAAATGATGATGATGATAAAAAAATAACTTAGGGTGGTTTTAAAATAGTTTCTTAGCAAGTGTCAAGATCAATAAATCACAGTAAAAGTAACATAATACACGTTTTATATCTGATGCGACAGCTTGCAATATGCATATTTGTGAGAACAATACAACTCCTCTAAATACGGGGTTCAGTGGGACTCGCGTGTTTTCACTCACCATTTGCATTGGAATCACGTGAAAACGATCCCCAACGCCTTTGTCAACAACTTAGGTAATTTAATCAGTACCACGCCATTTCAAACTCATCTTTACCACATTAAAGATAAAGTTGAGAATCTCAATAGTGACAGCCCACGTAACACCGGTAGCTGCACGCTATTTTTGGGTAAGGAGTTACAAGTTCAAGATATCAATAAAGGAGAATAGACTGTTTCGTCTAAATGAGAAGGTTGTTTTTGAAATGGAGCGTGGTTGGTTTTTGTGATGTTTTGTGTAATGTTGGGGGCAGGTAAGACCGGTAGCCAGCGGACAATAAGCGATCAGTCATCTTGTTAGATTGCTGGCAAGATGATTACACTGCATGCTACGGCTCGCCTTAGGACAAATTAAAATAAAGCCTTACATTTGTGGGCTGACTTTATTGAAATAAATCACGTCGTTTTTGTGTATCCTTTTGTAATGAATTTATTTTGCATGTAGTGGATTTTTGTAATGAGTCACGTCATGTTTTTTATTGAATTTTGGGGTCTTTAGTGGTGTTAAGTAGGTAGGTGATTGTCGTGGTTTATTTTTGATTGTGGGTTTTGGTATCGTCTTTGACTGTTTAAAATAAAAATGAAATAAATCTTATTTGTAAGTAAATAAGGCACTACATGTTTTATTTACTTTAGACTGCTGGCTTTTGCAGCTATAACATCGCTCAACTATTTTATACTCGATTAAAATTATTATCACCTCCTTTCTGGATCGGCCAAAGGCGGTGAGTTAATTGCGTATTAAATTTTCTAACAAACTTGATAGTTTTGCAACCCAAGCCTCTCATAACACCAATAGAGTAAATAATAATAAGAAAAAAGTTTCGTGGCAAAATCATTACAAATGCTACGATTTTAAAACTTACAATAAAAGTCATACAGTGTAATTACACTGTATCGCAAACGCGACTGCCAATTTGTGCCCGGTTAATGGCAATAGGCTCGCTCCCTATTAAATTTGACTTAAACATTACTTGGTAAATCTCTACCTAAACCTTCGGGGCTTACAGCCGTGATGTTATCCTTACATAGTATAAAACAAAGTCGCTATTTTTGTCTGTTTGTTTGTCTGTATGCTTAAATCTTTAAAACTACGCAACGGATATTGATGCGGTTTTTTTAATAGATAGAGTGATTCAAGAGGAAGGTTTTAGTATATAATTTGAACGACATCCACGCGGGTGAAGCCGCGGGCATCAGCTAGTTTATGATAAAACAAAACTCACAAAATTCAGTTCTTTTATATTCCTTATCAACATAATATTAAGTATCATTAGTCGCACATATATCGTGACAAATACTTACTAACACACGTAGGCAGTTTGAGTCACAAAATATTCGGAACAAAATTGCAAAACCATGTAAGCAATATATCGGTGTCAAACACCGTTGGTATAGAGATAAAAGATTAACTTTTTAACCCTAAAATGTGACTTGATCACGTTAATAGACTCTTTTTATATTTTTTAGGAAGGTTAGGATGTTTCACGCCATTGACATCATTGTTAATTTTAGACTAGGAGATAGGACTCACAATTTCGATCCCATTCTCATTCTCTGTTGACTACTTTTCTACTACTTGTATGTTAGATCGTTTATCAAATGTTACATTAAAATTGGGATGATTGTAGAAACTGTAGAATTTTCCCAATCAACTTTGAAAATGCTTTAGTGATAGAGATAAAAAATTGACTGACTATAGCAGTTTAATGTGCTGGCGTCTGAACCTCTCACTTATGTTTCACTGCCAAGGGCTGTAATTGTCACCTACAGTAATTTATAAAATCAACAATTACCTGATTTTGTATTTGTCCACGATACTGCATAACAAAGATATGTCATTTTACATTAATACATACCTCGGGCCCAATTCTGTAACTTAGAGATAAGCAACACGCCATTGACACTCTATCGACACACTACAGACATTATTATGCAATAGGGAAAAGAGGTGTCGTTGTTCGATGGCTTCACAATGGCAGTTCGATAGCCAAACACGATAGACACAACTGTCAGATTTCACTTGAAATATATTTACAGACTACCATATAGTCCTACTATGGCGTTTCAATGTCACTACAGTGGCAAGTCAATGACCATAAATAATTTGTAGAATACCAAATGTCAATGACTATTCTATTGAGACACTGCTTACACACTATCGACACACTATTCACAAATTGATTATTTTATAGAATTGAGCCCCTGGTCCTTGTTGTCTGTCATTCGTGCATTTAAAACTACCCCTTCAGCAACAACTATATTATGTTAACACATGTTAAGTCATCTAAACTACGACTTTATTCAAACAAAATTTAACCCACACATTAAAAACGCAGACTTAGCACAACTTCCACTATAATATCTCTCACCATCTGCCGCTAGCTCCTAGACTATTCCCCAGCGCACATTACATTTACAAAGTAGCTAGTATTAATCACCACTAATAGATTTGTCTGCGTGTCCGTGTAACAATATACTAAAGTCACGCCTACATACAACTGTCAACTTGTACTAGTTTTTTTTTGTACATAATATTATGAATAGGACATAGATTTTTATTTCTATGGAATAGGAGAAAAGGATAGGAGCTGAGGAATAGTTTTTGTTGGTTTAAATTAAGGTTTAGGTGTTATTTCATAAGTATTTTAAGCCTTAAAACTGAATGATTATGGAGGTTATTAACATGCTCGTCCTCAAGCTCGTAGCTTAATAATAACAGCCGCTCGGACCAATCTGGAGGCCAAACCGCGCTTACCCAGTTTTAAATTATATATACAAAGTAGCTTATATTAATCACCACTAATATATTTGTTTGTTGTTTGTGCACACCCACATACAACTGTCAACTTGTACTAGTTCTTTTTTGTACATAATATTATGAATAGGACATAGATATTTATTTCTATGGAATAGGAGAAAAGGATAGGAGCGGAGGAATAGTATTTGTTGGTTTCGACTATGTTTTATTTCATAAATTACGGTCAGCAACAGAAGTAGCTTAACATTTCGGAATTCTAAGTAATTGATGAACAGAACTCCAGTTATTTTTTTTTATGTTTTAGAAGATTATTCTTTAAAGTATTCCTTTTTTTTATTTGAAATGGGCTTTCTCTTGACCTCAATATTGCCCTAAAAAAAAAGAAAAAAAGATAGAAAAGGATTTTATTAAAATTTGAAACTTTGAGTATCTTCATCTGATGCTGACTATTTCAGACAAATTCCCAAAAAGGAGGAGGTTCTCAATTCGATTGGTGTTTTTTTTTTTATGTATGTACACCGATTACGCAGAGATTTATGAACCGATTAACGTGATTCTTTTTTAGTTTGATGTGGAATAGTTGCCATTTGGTCCCATAAAAATTTAACATAGTTTGGTCCAGTACTTTTCATTTTATGTATTTTTTTTTAATTTATGAACATTTTTCGTTTATGTGTGTTCGCGAATAACTTCGTCGTTTATTAACCAATTTTGATGATTCTTTTTTTTATTGGAAACGAGATATTCCAAGGATGGTACCTTGATATGGACACCAGGGTGCTTACTCTGGAATATAATTCCGATAGATCGACATTGGTCAACGTCAGTGTAAACCCTACAAGTTAAACGTCAGGGATTGGCTAGTCTCAGTGAGTCCAGCCAATGCCTGACGTTTGACTGACAATTCCAATGTCGATCTATCGGAATTATATTCGAGAGTAAGCACACAGGAACTAGTGATGGTATCCCAGAGAAGTCGAGGGCAATCCTCATATTTCATAGGCACGTATTACGTGTTTCGTGCTTTTTCTGACGCTATTCAAGTATTTGCATCTAGCAGTCATCACTTCATGTTGATGAGCTGATAATGGAAGGTACTACTCCTCAACGGTTAAGAGTTGAAAACAGAAATAAGGGAATCTTGAAGGTTAAGGGTTAGGTTTCTTGGTTGAATGTTATCTTTTATGAGATATTAATGTATTAGGCTTCCCTATTATTATTTATTGCCTTGACGTCAGACAGGGGAAACGGAAGAAGAAAACGTGAGTCGACGACCCCGAGTAGAATATGACAAGGGTAGGAAGATGATGTTGAGTCTACCCCTAAAGTCTAGGGGTTCATTTATGTAAATATTTAATGTAATTTTCTCCTTCTTCTCGTCCAAAAGCATGCTTTTGTGTTCTTTCCTAGAGGTGATGACGATTTATAAGGTATTTCTATAGAGTTTCAGTCTGTTGCACTGAAAAAATAATTAGTTGAATTAACATTTATTCAATCTATTTTTTGTGTTAATATAGAACCTACATAGAAGATTTGTTGAATCAAACAAACTGAAATTGTTACTTTTAAAAGGTAAATTTGCAAATAGTTGAATCAATTTATAGTTGATTATAGAAAATTAATATCTATAGCGTAAGAAAATTGTGGTTTTGGGTACACTACTCCACACCTCGGCCGAACCCTTCAGAATTTACAGGCGTAATGTTATCTTAAGAAAAAAATATAATTTTAAATCCAAAAACTTTTGACACTTTCAACAAAACTTTGCGTAGGTATCTAACAAGATTTTTTCACGGTATATTTGTCAAGGTATCGTAAGTACGTTAACCGTGCCAATGCAGACGGGTCTTTTTAACACCTCGCCGGTTTTTCGGCGCGTTGTATATCAAGTTAAGAGCCTACTACTACCTCAAATTAGCAACTCTATTTGTGGTGGTTCCAACTTCGTTTGAAATAATGTTAGAATAAAGTTCTAATCAGCTTGCACTACAAAGCGGTTGTTACGTCTTTCGCTGCGGCCGAATAGTGCGAAATTAGTGGTATTTTGCAATTTACAAAAAAAAACTTTTGATTGGACTAAAAAAGTGAAACGCTAGGATTTTAGTATATTGCTCGTAGAATTATTTGGCAAAAAATCTGAACGATGACATGTATTTTAGTATGGTTTTTACTCGTTAAAAGAAATTTTTAAGAGGTATCTTCATTATTTTTTTCTATCGAGCAAAGTTAGTTGTGTTATGTTTTCACAACACAGTTACTAGCATATATCCTGAAGAATAACATATATTTTTCTGATTTTGTTTACTGCAGTGAATCATACACTTTTACGCATTATAAAACTCGCATTTTACTCCTGTTGGCCTCTTAACACCTCGCCGGTTTTTCGGCGCGTCATATATCAAGTTAATGTTATCTGCGGTGCGCTGTCGTCGTGATGCATTGCACTTGCGCATACGCTGATTAACGAAATTAATTTGTCACACAACAGATTGTTGGCGGTCGTAATTAATTTGTAATTTAAACGAATACGTTCGCGTTTACATGTGGCTGGATTTTTGGGTTTTGATTATGAGATTAGGTTTTTTTTTAAGATTTATTTCTGGTGTTTTTTAAACGATAGCTCATCTTTTGTTTTCTTTTAAAGCTATACGTATTTATTTATGACAGAAATCGGATACCAATTTAACAACAAATAAATCAATGCATAAATTATAACAAAACAAATGGCTTTGCCTACTTTCCAAACAAAATTATTACTTTTTAAAACAAAAAATATCTATGTTAATTGAGACAGATACGTCCGGGGCTTCCAATACTGTAATTTAGATAAAAAGGTGTGTGTCCCAACACAGCATAAATACAACATGTCCAAACAAGCTTATCTCTTGACCACCTCAGAGCTCTCCAAATTAATGGGGACCAACAATATTTCACCTTTTTTATTAACAACATTTTCGAAAATATAATTAGCGTAATATGGTTAATCAGCGCGTTCAGTGTAAAAGAACAATTAAAAAAAGATTCACTTATAACTTTTTTTATGTCGTTAATACCAAAAACCCTTCCTTGAAACTAGTTAATTATATGATCACTGTCAATAATGATTATTGACCTTATAAAATCATCAATAGGACCGATGGTCGGACAAAGGGTTCCGTCGCCGTTAACTCCCCGCAAACGTTTGAAAAAACAAAGCCAATTTGGCCTAATAAAGTATAATTAAAAAACAAATTTTATTGTGATACCCGTTCACGCGTTTCTATTCCTTATTTTTAATTAATCGATTCGTTTATTGGGAAGTCTTTGGTCGGTCCCAGTGATGGTATTAGACAAAATTATCCTTTCTTATTGTGTGATTTGTTACGCACGTATTTAAGGGTTAAAAAGTCGGGTGCTATTAATGGTGCGTTTACGATTTCGTTTCGAAGGGAAATCATAATATTTTTTTCTAGGATCCTGATTGGCTCAATTTGGTTTCATCAACTGTATTGATTGGAGCGCCACCTATTAAATTAATTTTACAGCGTTCGGATATCGCTACAAAATATTAAAATATTAGTTATCCGTCAATGAAGTCTCCCGCCAAGAAAAGCCCACCTTTTTGTTCAACGGATTGGTATTATTAGAACATAAGTGTTTATCGTTTTCTGTGAACACCATAATGCCAATAACGACAATTCCCTGTGCAATTTAGGGTTATGGTAAGATATATTCATTTTTTTATATTTTGGAGTTAAATAAATTGTGAAACTGCGGGCACATTGCTCGCAGAACGGATGGCCGATGGGGCCGAAAAGTTCTGGAATGGCGACCGCGAACCGGAAGACATTGCGTTGGAAGGCCTCCCACTAGGTGGACCGATGACCTGGTCAAGGTTGCAGGAACCCGCTGGGTGAGAGATGCACGGGACCGGTCAATGTGGCGACACCTGGGGGAGGCCTATGTCCAGCAGAGGACGTCTTTTGGCTGAAATGATGATGAAATAAATTGAATTGGTTATGTACATATCGACCTGTATCGTCAAACCTGTGCCAATTGTATTTGGGTTTGTGCAGCATGACTTTTTTATGAATACTTCTGTATTAGCAGCAGTCATCGCAGTATTTTAGAAAAAGGGCTATCAACCAAATGCTTTTTTACACAATTGATCCATTGTTTCTCAGGTCTCGACATCAACGTGTGACACAAGTGCAGTCATGAATACCAATGTGTATACACTTATTGACGATAAGAAGCAATTTTCGCCTATTGTAATTTTTATTAATAATTTCATTTCCATGTTCCAAATATAACGAATATTTAGGAACCCATATCATCATAAAGTTGGTAATATCTCTGCAATTGTTATTTCACAAGAAATTCGCGTTTGAACTTTGCCAAGTGTTATATTATAGTTGAAGTCTTCATTGTACTCGTCTTAGTTTATCTGCATTTCAATCTCATTGCTTTCATTTCAAAACCACCAAAATATTGAATAATGCATACAGATTTCAACTTCACAATACTAAACGCTATAATTTTTATAATTACACCAGTTACGGTGATCCAATATGCAATTAAAATTTTCATCTGTCTATCAAAACGTCCTTCGGTGGCATAAGATGAGCATTTTGACAACCCCTGTCTAGGAGGGCCTATTATTACGGTTTCTCAATTGGGCACAAACCACGAAAGATGACGATCAAATGATATCTAATTAAGTGCTACGGTTTTTGTTTTAATTGGCCTGAATTTATTTGGTGCGTTGTTTTAAATGTTTTTGTTTGAAACGGGACTGTTATGTAAGATATGAACACCCATATAGCGAAGCAAGTAAATAACATAGCATCTCAATTCTCAATCTACAGTTTTGACGTAGCAAGTAGTTAAGTAAAGAAGTATATTTTCAGTGCAGTGCGTACATGCTTTTTTCTAAAACATTTTTTAAAGTCTTGTCATTGGTTTTAATGGTTCAATTCTAAGTTTTGGAACCCTTTCGAAATCTCCTTTCCGTTAGTCATGTACATGTCCACCATCAACAAATATTTCTTTAATATAGCTAACAATTATTAATTTCGTTTAATTAAGTATGATTCATAGTTGATTGAAATAAATAAATGATAATAATATCAATTAAAGGAAATGCACCTGTCCAAATACTTCGATAGTGAAATATAGTCAGCATTCATAATGGGTTCCTGATTTCGCTTTCAACACACGTCTAAAATCTTAATCGATAAAGAGATGCATTGACATTTACACATAATTTTTTTTGATCAGGGACAAAATGACATACAAAACGATCTCACTGCAATCACTAAACATTATTCACTGATTATATATATATATTATATTATGAATATTATACACTAACAAAGTACCAACATCAAAGCTAAACACCCGAAAGTTTATCATTTCTTCACAACAATCGCGTTAATTACATTTAAATCTCTTATATACATAAAGGATGTTAACAAATCGATTCGTCTCGATTGTCTATCGAGTCGTGATTTCCTCTCGATGATATTTATCAATCGATTCAAGGTGCGTTCCGTTTGAATACGTTTTTAATGCAACGTTCTCCGGAAACAAAGGCACGGTTAAAAATATAATATGTATAAGGAACATGTGCATTCAACAGCGTATAATACGAATGTGCTGCAATATTAAATGCATCAGGAAATCTTTTTTGTTATTTTTTCTATTAAAGATTAAACAAGTTGGGTAATTTTTTAATCATTTTGAAATTACCCTAAACAAGTCAAGTCCTTAAAATTTCGCCAATTGAGGAATGCTAAATTAGGGTATACAGGTTACAAGAACAATGATTCTAGTACTATATAAATTATGTAGTTTAGTAAAATGATATACATATAATTATTTGTCCATCATCTACAGGCGATGGTGACAGGCTGATTTAAAAACTACGAAAATATTAGTTGCAATAATAACATAATTTATTATTTAGAACTACTAACCAACCACAGAAATAGTATACTTTCATAATCAGTGTACACGTAAAACCCATTAAGGGCAAGCATACAATAATTGGCGACGGACTTTTTATTTTTTTGTTAAAAGGTGCGAGCGCCCCTTGATTGACGCGGCCACTACGTCTTTTTGACGGGCCTGACGTATTTTATGTGTATCGTCTCTATACAGGCTGTTTGGTAAGTAAAATGATTAATTTAATAGTCTCCAAAAAACATTTAATTTCTAGAGCGTATCTGCCTAAATCTATAAAATTAGATTATCTCCTACTTAGGTATATTAACCATAACATAACATCACGCCTGTAATCACAAAGATATTATATACTTATCAGTATAACCACATTTCAACAAATCTAGGTAAACAAACCATATTAATTTCAAACTTCTCCATTTTGTGCGATTCTGTCGTCGTTTTATGCATGGTCCGTACCTCTCTTGATTATCAATATAACATCACACAAATTCAAACCAACCATATAAGTTTAAATATTTACCAACCAACGGCTCGTCAGTTCTACTGTTACCGTTTACTCTGCTTACTTGCAATTTTTACTGCACAAAATCAAAACACCCTCTACAACACATTCTTCCCACAGATGCGTATCGCCAGCACATTATCGGTCGGTAATCGAGCTCACTACGTTTCGCAAAAAGGTGTAACAGAAGCTGGCAAATGAGCGCGCGGTAATGACTGCCCCTTAATTTAAAACGATCGACGTTAGCGCCGCTTATTACAAGCTTGGTAATTGCTAATTTATTTTGGGTATATTGGTAAAGAGGAACATAGATTTTGTTATTATAAGTACCTAGGCTGCCTTATGCCTGTGTATCTGGAGGAAGGAACAAAATAGTGAGGAAAATTTTGAGCACTAAATAATGTAACCTGACCAGGACCTGTCCTGTGAAGTGGACCTGGGTAGGACATCTTGCTAGACGCGGAGATGGCCGATGGAGCAAGGCATTGACTGAGTGGTGGCCAAGGTTAGGCCATAGAAACCAGGGCCGTCCTAAAGCTCGTACGACATCGTTAAGGTTGCGGGAAACACCTGGATGAGAGACGCATAGGATCGGGACGCGTGGCGGAAAAAAGGGGAGGCCTATACCCAGCAGTGGGTGATTCCGGGCTGATATGATGATGATGATGATGAAATAATGTGACATGGCTATAAGAGTAGATCATCATCTATCTCTTGCCCCAGCATATCTTCTTCTTCCATACTTCTTTAATACTCGTCATGTCATTGACACCAATAAGAGTATATGAAGACGTAATAAACGGATGAATTATGGGAAGGATGATAAGGCTACAGAAGAGGTCTTATGAGATGTCGAATAAAAGAGGTATTGGTAGAAGATGGGGAAAAGTGTTTTGGGATTTTCCATCTTAATATCTCTTATCCATTTTTAATATCTTAGTAGCAGCCTCGATGTGTGGATTCGTGCCCGGTTTATAGTAATAGGCTTGCCTCTATTACATGAGACTTAAATATTACTGACAAAATGTCGGAATACTAAATTATATTATTACGAATAGGTAACCTCAGCCTAACCCATATTATAAATTTGTAACACTAAATCGTAATCTTATGTTTGTTCTACATGTAATACTTGTAAAAACAATTGAATACTTATGTTTTATCTGTGTCACAGAGTTGATAAAGATCGTTAAACAAAGAAGAACCAAACTGATAATTTCGAAAGCATAGACTTGTTAAGTAAAGATAACATATTAAGTTATTGCACAGATGATCTACTAAAGTCAGCCTAGTTCCGTCATACACCATGATTTCCTAGTTTTCTTCGTATTGTTTTGTAACATGAGTCCTGAAGAAATTGTTAGTGAAATGTAATGGCTTTGGAACTTATTACCATCAAGCTAGGTGGAGCAATGGTTTTAGGAGGGCGACTGGTAGCAGTTAGATTAAAGTAACCAAGGATTGAGTTCAATGACCTGCGATTGGAAAGACCTATGTCCAAAAATATCGCGAGGACACTCGCATGTCCTAGAGTCAAAAATTCGAAGACATGTAACATCTACCAACCTGCATTGGGCCCGCATCGTGGATTATATCCTATTTCTTCTTAGAGAGAGGAGATCTGTGTGCACATACAGGTTGCGTCGTAATCCGGTGAAGTGCGGACGTGTTTTTACCAAAAATATTGTTCTGTCCACAATTAAAAGTAACAATCTTAAATGATATTGAACCATAAGTGAACTAAATAAGTGTCCAAATACAGTGCAGAAATAAAAGAATGGAATAAAAGAATATTAAAATAAAAATATAAAATAACCCCACATATATTGAACCGTACCCGAGTAAAAATTAGTGTCAAAGTTCAGTGCATCATAATAAAATAATAATTCAAAATACACGCATCGACGCAGGTGTTCCGACTCAATTCCGCGAATATTACGTCACAGGTCAACGCAGGTGCGTGCCTAGCTCAGATTCCAAGAAATTTGTGTTGTGATTTTATACTTAAATTCGTAAATACCAAATAATAATAATGGTTAACAATTGCGCGTGTTGTAATAAAGCACTGAGATCATCTATATCCAACATTAAATGCTCCAAATGCGATCTGCTGTTCCATGTATTATGTGCTAATGCTGGGAATCAGACCAAGCTAACAGGAGAAGCAAAATCGAGCTGGATTTGCCCATCTTGCCAAAGCAAGGCAACAAAGAGAGTCACCACCACCACCCCCGCGAGCACTCCGATACCTGAAGTGACGATGACGCCGACGCCTATCTCAACGGATCGCTACCACTCTGCTTCATCACTTGACTCATCCACCAGCACACTAACTGACTCCGAGATTTTACGCACTCTTAGCTCCGAAATTAAACTACTTAGAGGTGACGTGGTCGATATTAAGTCTCATATTACATCACTGACTGAACATCTAACCCAATGCTACACACGTCTCGAGGAATATGATACGAGAATCAAATCACTGGAGAAACGTGAAGAAGAATTAATTGTCCTCAACAACACCGTACTGAATCTCCGAGAACAGCTGAACACCCAAGCGCAATCGTCTTTGAAGAATGAGCTAGAAATATCCGGCATCAACGAGTTTAAAAACGAGAACCCACTGCATACCGTGTGCGTACTGGCTCATAAAATAGGTGTCTCTATTGAGGAACAAGATATAGACTATGTGACCAGAGCGGGACCACGCCGACAACAACCCAAAGACTCAGCTGATGTTCCACCACGCACACTTGCTGTCCGGTTCGTGCGGCGCTACAAGCGTGACGAATTCTTGAAGGCCGCTAAAGTCAGAAGGACACTCACTTCAACTGACATCGAGATAGCTGGAGCAATGAGGAAAATCTACGTAAATGAGCGCCTGACCTACGAAAACAGGCAGTTATTTCGTGCAACCAAACTGTCGGCGAAAGAACATGGATACAAATTTTGTTGGATTAAAAATGGCGCAGTTCTCATACGCAAACAAGAGGGTAACCCATCCATCCACATACGCAACACAGAATACCTGGAAAGGCACTTGGGTTCAACGACCCCTGTGTGAAACCCGGTGTCGATGTCAACAATGCTGGAAGGCGAACAACAAAAAGTACATTCTGTTTATTATTCCAAATTTTTTTATGTTTAGATATTTTTATAATTTTAGATTTCACTATAATTTTAGTTGTCGTAATAATTTTAGATCTCATTATAATTTAAGATTTAACTCTAACTCTAAGTTTTATATTATTTTTACAGTTCACTTTTCTACTGGATTTTTGCAATTTTTAAACACACTGTGTTACACCTATAAAACCGTACAAAAATTTAAACTCACGCACTCACCACAATCTACAATAATTATAATAATAATATGTTCGCAACGTACTCAAACAACTTTTTATATAAATCAAGCTATTCCTTTCAACATAAAAACTCGTGAACAAATCTCCCTCGCAAACACAACCAAAGCACATTTACACTCTTTACACTCATACATTGCCACACATATCTCCACCAAAGCACACCTAAACACATACTTTAATATTCAATTTTCCAGCTTAACACATTCACACACAAACTCTAGCAACCACGTCTATCTACATCTTAATTTTCACGAAAAAACCGCACTTATAGAGACATTAATAACATTTTCACCATATAGACGTACATGTATGACTTTACTTATTACTTTTCAAGAAATCAACAAAAATATTATTTTACATTGCTACGCAAGTCTTCGGTTAGAAGAATGTAGGAAACTGACACTTCATACCAGTAATGTTATAACACTGACGCCTAACTTATGGATACCAAAAACAACATTACCATTCACGTACAATCTCTCGAACTCTTCAACACTTTACAAATCTGTTAACGACACATACGCAAATGAACAAATCCCCTTCACTAAAACATCCAAACATCATCATCTAAACAAACGAAATAACACTCCAGTTTCCCTACAGCTACATAAATTATTATTAGTGACAACAACAAAAATGGAAAATAACAACAACATCCCAATCTATACCTATGGCTTTACTTGACGTTATACAAGATATAGACGAAAATGTAAACATAACTTGTCACACCTGCGACCAATTAGAAGACTGTAGGAAGATCATAGCGAAACAAAATAGTTTTAAAATACTCACGTTTAATATAAGGAGTTACCAGCGCAACTTTGATCATTTTTGCATAGCTTTCAAACGATTAAAGGTTAACTTCGAGGCCATTGTTTTAACAGAATGTTGGCTGAGTGAAGGGTCAATATTGGAACCACTACCAGGTTATTCTGTTTTTCGCTCTCACTCACAATCGAACAAAAATGGCGGCGTCATAATTTACACTAAATCGAGTAGAAATGTAAAAATCATAGAGTCATCAATTGCTGAAGCTGATAGTATCATACTTGTCCTGGACAACGAAGTAGCTATAATAGGAGTATATCGGTCGCCTTCCTTTTTAAATCTAAATAACTTTATTGTATCCCTAGACACTGTTTTATCTCAAATAAAAATATATCCAACTATTGTAGTAGCCGGAGACCTAAACATCGACATAATGAATACTATCATTTCGAATCATGCTGAATACTTGAGCCTGATGGCCTCACATGGTCTCTTACCAGCTATCACTGAACCAACCAGGGGGCGTACATGTCTTGATCATATCTTTATTAAATCAAACTACAAATCCGAAGGAATAATCTGCAAATGCTCGATAACAGATCACGACATGGTCTTGGCTAATATTTCTCTAAAAAATAATAACATTAAATCTCACATAAGATCCCGGTGGAAAAATAGAACTGACGATGACGCAATCGCGGAGGAGCTAAAGAGCATCGATTGGTCTGATATCCTCAATTCGAATTGTACCAACTCCTCTTTAAACACATTTACAAGTATTATCACCAATCTTATGATCAAACATACGCATAAAGTTAAAATAAGCAGAAATAAATTCATTCTTAAGCCCTGGATCACTCCAGGTCTTATGAGGTGCATAAAGCACCGCGACAGTCTTCATAGAGCATCAAATTGCGACCCAGACGATGAAATGAAAAGACTGATTTATACTAGGTACAGGAATTTCTGTAATAACCTTTTACATAAATTAAAAACAGAGCACAATAGCCAGCTAATAACAGAAAGCCAAAAGAACCCAAAAAAACTATGGCACACTCTCAAATCAATATATAGCCCAAATAGTCAAAGAAATGACTCATCCCAACTAATCTCCAATTCGGCGGATCCAGTTAACTCACTTAACAATTGTAATGCCTACTTCACCTCGATTGGAAAAAATCTATCTGATCTAATACTATCACGAATTTCTGAGACTCAAGAATCCCTAGCCAAAAAATACAAACCTCGTGAAAATTTCCCACACACATTCTTTCTTCACCCGACAGACGAAACAGAAATAACGAAATATATTCACCAACTTAAAATTGACAGCGCACCAGGACTTGATGGTATCACTACAAGTTTTGTTATAAAAATAAAGAACGCAATCCTTAAACCACTCACCCATATTTTTAATTTAAGCTTAGAAACTGGTACCTTTCCGGAGTGCTGGAAAGTTGCTTCCGTTAGACCAATACATAAAAGCGGCCCTACAGACTTACCTGAAAATTATCGACCAATCGCACTTCTGTCCATTCTGTCCAAAGTACTGGAGAAACTCGTTAACAACAGGCTAGTGAACTTTTTCGAAAAATACAAATTGATATCCGACAAGCAGTTTGGATTCCGGCGAGGAAGGTCAACAGAAGACGCTGCTTCATCACTGACTAACTTAGTGGCTACTTTCACCCAAAAAGGAGAACAGACTATAGGAGTTTTTTTAGATCTGGCAAAGGCCTTCGATACAATATCAATTCAACTTCTTCTTAGAAAACTTGAATGTTCGGGCGTACGAGGGGCTGCACTTGAATGGTTTACGAGTTACCTGTCTGATCGCAAACAGCTAGTGAAAGTCGATGAACACTCAAGTAACGTACTTCCCATCTCCTTTGGAATTCCACAGGGCAGCACACTCGGACCAACTCTCTTCAGCTTCTACATGAATGATATTCTAAACTCACAACTAAACGGCGCAGAAATTATATCATATGCTGACGACACTGTCGTTATTTTCCACGCTAAAACATGGGAACAAGTGTACCGCCTAGCTGAGATCGGTCTATTAACTGTTTCTAACGCTCTTGATGCGAATCTCCTGACTTTAAATATTAAAAAAACTAAATTCATAACCTTCTTCAAAACATTAGCTTCTCGACCTCCACGTAATCTTCTTCTTAAATACCATACATGCTGCAGTTACCAGACATCACCGCTCACGCACTGTTCTTGCCTAGTCATAGATCACACTGCCTCAATCAAATACCTTGGCATCACACTAGACGAAAACATGTCATTCAAATCTCATCTACACTTGCTCTCTGGTCGCGTTAGAAAGTTGATACATGTAATGAAAAAGCTACGTAACTGCACACCATTTGAAATACTACGTACAATTTACCTTGGTTTATGTCAGTCAGTACTTCAATACGGGATTTCTGTTTGGGGTGCAGCCGGGAAAAGCACTATTATAGAGATAGAAAGAGCTCAAAGAGCCGTTATAAAAGTAACTTTAAGGAAGCCTTTTCGCTACCCAACAGATCTTATTTATAAGGAGTTTACTGTATTAAGAGTGCGACAATTATTTATTTTAAAAGCTACTCTACTTGTTCATAAAACCCTGAAGAATAGACCTGACTATGAAAACCTTATCTCTAAACGCGTCCTCTACATCCCTCCTCCGGAAGCTCATAGCCTTTTAGCCAGACGATGCCCATTCTACTCACATATCCATATTTACAATAAAATTAATAAAAGCTGCGACATTAAAAACTTGAACAACTTTTCATGCAAGAAAACTTTAATAAAATGGTTTGCCAAACTAACGTACGAAGAGACGGAACAAATTTTAAGTTAACTAAATTACACCAAACATATACACTCACACACACACACACATACACACACACATACACACGCACTAACATACCACATTATAATACTTTTTCATTTATGTAATAATAATATACCTAATTTTATTTTTGTTTTTGTTTAAAGATAACTACTTATTAATATTAATTTTAAGTTAACGCAACTCCGGCCCCCAAGATACAGGCTCAGCCTAGTTTGGGGACCTCTGTTTTGTAACAATGTAAAAATTTAACTGATGACTTAATAAATTTATTCTTATTCTTATTCTTATTCTTATACAACATAGTAGGTAGGTATAGGTGGATGATTATGCTATGCTACGTCCAGCAATGGACTCCAATACGCTGATGATGAATATTTACTCCCATCTACACCTTACACCTTATTACACATCCAAAAAGAATCCATAACTCACTTGATGACTAAGACAAGTGTCAAAGTTCATGTGAACTAAAACACAGATAATTAAAACAATGGTCGAGCAGAGTCTACACTGACCTTTGGCTAATGCACTGTCTATCTGTGTGTGATAGCTGATAGCCAAAACTGGTAATTAGCCTGTGATTAAACGCCGATATGTTGCGGCAGGCTCCCACGGCTGTAGGGTTGTCGGAAAACTTTTCTGACGAGTAAAACTCATCTAATTGTTACAATTTTGCTAGGAAATAAAAGCGCGTTGTAAAGTATGGCGGAAGATAGACGGGAGCAGTAGCTGTACACAGAAGTGAGTGATTCTGGGCTAAAATCATTTGAATACATAATAATTAATAAATAATAATACTTAATAATTTTCCTGTTTGTCTTTTCTACACACTGAGTCTACGTGTCTAATCCAACTTTCCTCTCGCAGGTCTGCTGGAAGAAATTTCATATGAAATAAGCAGTACCTTTGTGCTCTTCTATTTTTTATCCTTTTTTTATTTTGTGTGTACATAAATAAATAATGTGGATGTTGCAAGGAACCATCAAAAACATCGGATAAAAGTGAGTCAGGCTTATGACTGTCACTCTAGTGGAGCGGTGTGTAGATGGTTGCGTGGCAGCTGTGTTTTGATGACAGAGGATGTTATTGGAGCTGCTGCAATACCACGCCCACTTCGTACTGGCACGAAATTCCGGTACAATTCAGATAGTATTGAAGCTGCTGCTGCTATGGTGGTCGGTGACTTATTAGAACCAATAAACTAGCTCTAACTACTCGCATGTCATGTAAATACGATGATCAGTAGTATGTCCTCAATTTCTTTAAAACATAAAGCTAAAAGTAAGTGTTGAATAAAAATTACACGTGAAAAGTGTTAACAAAATCATGTTTTTTATTTACAATCAACATATATTGTTCCCAATTTTACTTGTTTATCACAAGTAAAATTGGCAAAACAACCAAACCATTGAAAACAAAAATACCCCATGTTTATCTGTTACCATCAGTGACAACCCTACCCCTGATGTTTCTCAGAAGTCTCTTCAAAGTTTTACACCTAAAAGGTTTTAGATTAGATAATTATATGTAATGGGACGAGTGATAGCCAATCTTAACTTCAAGGGTAAAGAAAGGATCAATTGTTTGGTACAAAGATGCTCCCGACGATTAAGCGGTAGCATTCCGCTTTGTGGCAACCCTGATGTGTAATTTTCTCGTCAGGATTCATTTTTTTTGTGACATTTTGTTTGGCATCCGATAATGGTTGGTAACGCTTTGGTGATTCAGCAAATTTTATTATTGGCTGTTGCATTTTGGATATTAATTTCTGCTTCAATCAAAGAATAAATACCTCTCTTACTCGTCAACAGGTTTTTGGTATCATAGTGACAGCAGTTCACTGAATCCTAAGTCACAGGATCTCCTAGTTTGGGACTCAGGCCTTTAATTCACTGTGATTCATTCTGTTTAAGCAATATTGAAGGTTTTTAAAAATAAAGATTTTTGTTTATATATTTTTTATTTATTTAACTTACTTTCCTATGAAATGCATGATCAGCTTGTCAAATGTTTGCCAATGATGACTGGTTCCTAGGCTTGGACTCCCTTTAAGAGCGAATCCACTTCTAACTTGATTGTGATTGTGATTTTGTATAAGGAAATGTGAGGAATGAGGAAAATGTCGTGAGGAAAGTCTAGAACATGAATGTGGAGGGGGTATAAGAGTAGAGAAGGCCAAAGAAACGATGGATAGACTGTGTAAAGGATGATAATATGGGAAGAAAGGAGGTGTCTAATAATATGACGAGTAGAAGAAAAGTCTGGAAGAAGAAGACAAATGCTGCGCCGACCCCAAACGAATTGGAATAAGAGCAAAACAATGATAATTACTTTTCGCTTTGCTCTAAAGATTTTCCTAATCAATTTCCGATCTTCCAGTAATCTAGGTACTATATTACTATACTTCAAATAAATCGATGTAGAACCTGCAGTCGCTACAACATATGAAATCAAACAAATATCACAAATACACATACAAAATTGGCATCTACCAAAAACAAAACAAAAACACAAGTTGCATTTACGTCATACCTGAATGCTTTTTTTCCGCATAGCGCACCATTTTTTGCCTTCGAAATCTTCACATCTATAAATCAATAACTAAACAATTGCTTTATGATTGATGGGTAGGAATCAAAGTTAAGTAGTTAAGCTTTAATTATAGGCAACGGTCAGCCGACTTTACATACGCCATAATGTTTTGACATCACAATGGAGGTACGTTCAGGTATGACTTTCTATGTTGTGTTAGGCGTGAGAATTTGGTGGTGCATGAAGGATGTAAGTATAGATTTGAGGTCAAGAAAATTGTATACTTTAATTATATCGGAAAATAGGTCACCTATCGCATCATAAATTGGTATGATAAAAGGTGGGGAAGGATCCGAGAAGATAGTAGACTAGCAGCGTATTCCTTTCTGCTTATCATTGGCATGTAAGGTTTCACACGGACTCAAATTGTGACGTTGATTGAGTAATAGAGAAATATGGTGACTGGATTCCCTGCCTTTGATATTATTCCACTTCGACCGTTTAAAATATTGCAGGGCCCGCTTATGAAGTCGGATCTCTAAAGGAAAACAATCTGGGGAACCATGGGTGAGGTACGGACTTCAGGTTACGCCGTTCTTGCCTTTTGGCTTACCTGATTGGGCCGTGGATGGACCACCCATAACATCCGACTGGAAAATGACCTCAACATAGTTAGGAAAAGGCTAGGCAGATGATGATGATAATGGTAGAGGTAATATCTTAAAACATTTAGCTAGACATTGAAGAAAATCAATTTCGAAACACATTTCAAAAGCAAACAGTCGTCAAAGGTACATTCACACACACAAGCCCTTCTCCGAAAAAAAAACAAACTATCTTCTGCTTACAAAGGAACCAGTCATAAAGACTTTTGACACGTGCCTCATACAAAGTAGAGTTAACGTAAATAATGTTAACGAGGTCAAGAAACATAATGTGTGTATTTCGCACTGTCGTAAACCAGCCTACAGCGTAAGAATCAATCATCAATGTTGTATTTTGAGTTACGACTTATGAGCTTGACTGCCCATTATAAGATAGACCGATGTTATGGAGAGGATAAAAGTTTTGATGATTTCGCTTCTTGTTTAATGTTTTTGTTAATGTTGCTTGTAAGAGGTTACTAAGCGAGCCTGAATGCAACAGTGCAAGCAAAAATACAAGATCACTGGAAGCAAACACTTAAATTGTGGCATAGTTTGTAGGTACAATTTTTTTATTAGCCTTTAGTTTACCACTGCTGGGCAAAAGCCTCCCCCAATTCCTTCTGAAAGCTCTTTTCGTGTGCCTCCTCAAACCAGCTCCACCTCGACCTATCGCCACTTCTTTCTTTTCTCTTAGCAGGAACAGATATACTTACAGGGTAATTGAAGATAGTAACTGAATAGTGTTCGAGGATTAAGTTCATTTGCGTGCCATTGGTGTAGTCAATGCCCAGAAGTGAACTAGGAAATACTTCATTGTTCATTTTTTTAAGAAGAATAATTATGCATATTAAGGAGATTTTTGCCATCATCGATGAGAAAATGAGGTGATGCATTGAAAAGAAAAGAAGAAAATTAAAGGGATCACCCCTCACCCTGGATAGGTTCTAAATGAAACAGCTCCACAATACCTAGAATTCTAAGTCGACCTATTAATATCCAAAGATGATTTTGGCAAAAACAGCTCCCGTCAATGCGCTTAAAACAATAATTAAACACAAATTAAATTGCAACATTGTAAATGTAACCGCTTATTATAGAATCTTAAATATTGGCTGGTTTCTGAAGCCTATAATTTGTGTAAGGTTATGAATTATGATTTAAGCATTTAAAATTTTAGAATAATTATTGATTCCCTTTTGCATAATTATGTTTCAGTGTGTTAGTAGTTTGGTAGTTTTGTAATTAGAAAGATAAATATAATTATGTGGCTGCTTGCTGTGTGATATGGGTTTAGTTTTTGTTGTTTGTGTTGTTTGTCTATTTAATTAGTGCAAATATACAGAGATATTTTTACATTATTTTTCAGCAAGTTTGTCAAATAAAATCTTCATTCTTGGGTGAATTTCAACAAGAGATTTTTATGTATCATTTCGGTGGGATTTTTTTATTTCAATGCAATCTATATATTTTTAGTGACAAATAATACTTTAGTCTATTTTATAACATTGTGCGTGAGTGGACATCAAATATTATCAAAACTTACATAAATATTTAAGGATAAAGTTTTAAGAGTCCACTGAAATTAAAAGTGTCCACCGAAATGATAAAAATTACCACCGAAATGATAAATCCACCGAAATGATACAGCTAAGAACAACCGTGCCCCCAGCCAGGGTTCCGTACTTTGTTAGGTTTGATTTCCCATCACATAGGTATATCTCTTTTTTTTTCATATAACGTTTAAATGCTCTTTAACTTATTTGTTATATCTTGTAAAATTAAGAAATTTTGTAATTATATCAAATATTATTTATTATTGTTATTTACTCGTAATAAATGATATAAAAATAAAGGTAAGTGACTTATATTGAAGGTAAACCCTCGAAATAATTATTTTGTTGACAATTAGTAGGTATAATAATCTACACTGTGGTGACCCACACACTCATCACATTTTCGTTGAGCCGAACAAATGTGTATCTAAAGTATAGTAAACATGTACTAACTACATAGATATATGTATATATTATATATCTTAAGCACAAATATTACACAACAAATACACCTAAATAATCTAATCGACACTCTAGGTAAAAGTAGATACATTACAAAACTATGACTTTGTATTTGACACCAGGATCTCTAAAACTTTATGTTTTTATCATTTCGGAGATACTTTTAATTCCGGTGGACTGTAATTGGTATAACAGTCCACCGAATCCACTGAAATGATAACACTGAGATGATAAAATAGAGGTTAGTTCTACATTTAACTCCGAAAAAAAATTATTTAAAAAATATGAACACTACTCAAACAAAACAGTACTTACTGCGAATTTAATACACAATTTTGAAACAAATTAAACAAATCTAGCACGAGTTATAACAGCCACCGAAATGAAACTATTTTTGTCCCCATATTACTGAAATGATAAACTTACTTTTTTGGCGGGAAACCGCAAGACGTTGGGACCGGTGCGTTCGCGCCGAGAGCTTAAGCCGGACTGATCCGGAGTGAGAAAAGGTGAAAGGGGCGTAACAACGCAATGTTGATGTGGCTATTCTACTAAAACTTACTGTCCTCTGAAATGATAACTTTTTTCCAGACAAAAGTTGACTGCCTGTCAAATCCATGAGAAAGAAGATAAACAAACAAAAATTGTTTTATTTGATCGAATATATTATAATTTAATGATAACAAAATCAATTTAAATCCATATTACGAATGTATTTGCAGGAGAAGGTATGTTATGAGCGGAATTGGGTTCAGGACAGGTCACCGTGATGATAAAATAACACTTTGTAATTTTTTTTTTGGGTATATTAGAGGGTAGATACCAATGATTTTTTTTGCCAAGGTAGAGAAATACTTACGTTGTTGAGAAAAAATATATAAAATTAATAATCAGCACATTGCACTACCGTTCTCAGGTTTGCCGTGTATTTTTTTGCTTGGGCAATTCACCCTCTTACCTTCTTGAAACCATTGCGCATTTTGTCCCAGCTGTCATTTGTCACTTGACATTTGACAATAGTCAAAGGGGAATCATATTTATACTTGGCACTAACTGGATTGTAGAGGTCAGATAGGCAGGCAGGTTAGACTTGAAGCCGACCCCAAGATAGATAAAGTGATAAAAAGGCTAGATAGATGATTTACAAGGTCTCAATATAGTACAACACTCTCTCCTTGACAGAATTCTTTTAATAATCTCAAAAAGAAAAACCCTTAAGTACACTCTTGTCATTCTCATTTACGAACAATTACGATATTAATTTCAAACTTGCTCAATAAATTAAAAAGATTACGCTTCAAGCATAAAGATATGGGCAGACTAGCGACATGTTTCGATTATTGAATGAGCACCGATGCGACGAATCGATTACGGCCGAGTAGTTGTACGGTCTTGCCCTCTGTAACGACGGACTTAACAAGGCTTGCTGGATTGTACTTTTTGTAAGGGGTATTATAAATGATTGTATGTTCGATGTCGCCAAACTGCGGGGTTCTAGAATAAGTTCGTAGGGATTTTATGCAGTGCTGTGATTAAAGGATCGATTGTGGGTGCTAGTTTTACGAAGAGTTTCTTGATGAATTGTAAAATTCTAGGACGATTTTCAGCAATGAAATTGAGCATCTCATTTAAATCTGAACTCATTCAAATGCGATCTGTCTTTTTACAACAATAGGGGATCGGACTGGGTCAAAATAATATGATTCTGTTTAGTCCGTAAGTTAGATTATCGAAAAATATTTAACACGTTTAATACGTGTTTTTTGTTTTATCAAATCAATAAAAAATGACGAAGATAAAACTCGTCAAAGATCTTGGAGTGGGGCTGGAAACGTCACTTGTGTCGTCAAAATGTACTATCATTTGACGTCACACGAGTTTTCGAAGCACTGTATCGTCTTCATTTTAAGTTAACGTGAAAAAAGAAAAAATACGTGTCCAATAATTTTTGGAAATCTATCTGACGGACTAATTAGTTTTTTTTGTCCGATCCCCTATTATAGAAGAAATCAGGGCGGCCTTGTGATGAGACGAGCCGAGTAGCATGTGACTTAAATAGTGATGAATAATAATCCAAAGAAAATATGGATGGATATGAGGAATGGTATGAAAGAGAAAGGACTAAATTATAATATGACGGTTGACAGAGGAGACTGGAAGGAAACAACGTATTGCGTCGACCCCAAGGAAAATGAGACGAGAGTACGAAGATATAAAATAGAAAACGTCATTGTCTTCTATGGATCTTGATTCTTGGTCTAGTTTCATACATGAAATTAACTCTTAGAATGTACTGAATCCGTGGTCGAAGTTTATGTGGGGGAAAAGCTTATTGTTACTTCACAGAACTTACAACTGATTCTGAGAATCTTTTTCTAAGATCTTGCCACCATCCTCTAAACCGCCATCCAGCATACTCCCGGTTGACGCTAGTCGCACTGCGCACTATCGCGACATGATCGCAGCGACAAATCGCAAGATGCGCCGCCGTCCGTTATTCCGCGTCGCTGCGTTCATGCGTCGGATCCTATCCGCGAACATATTAGTATTGTAACCGATCTGAAGGTTACTGTACAAAAAAGATTCATGCCTTTACATGTTCAAAGGTATTGACGGCTAATGTGTATTCGGCTTTATGTTTTATTATTAGATTTTTAATAGGGCTTTAGATTGTGATAGTGTCGGACGATGTTATAGGCAGCGAATTGGATGCTTGTAGAAAATTTTAATTATTTACTCTCTGAGCCTTGCCTTATCTTGGGTGAACTTTCTGCCTGGAAGTTCCCACTGAAAATCAAACAAAAAAACAGAACTCAGCTTACACTCATATAAAATGTGTGAATCATTGACACACAATTGTGTGGCAAAATTGATTTATTTATCAAACCGCATTCCTTAAAATATCGCTCCAGATTAAACCAGATCTTATTCAGATCCAATATACAAAAAAAACAGACCCCCATAAATCCGAACACTAAATCAATTACCGGTCATCTTCAACAATAAAGTACGCAAGAATTTACATTACACTCCAGCCACGTGACATTGAATTCTATACTAACGATATAAAAGAGGCAACATTTCCTTGCACCTCAAAACCGCGAACGTGCTCAGAAATCTACCAGAAAAACCAGACCCATCAAGATGAAACTAACTCTTTAAAACGTGGAATGTACGGGAGGTCTTTGTAAACTAGTGTTGTGCACATAAGTGATTTTGAAACTGTTATCGCGGTTATACATTAGTGAAGGCTTGACACAGCCAGTCTTCTGTAAAGGCACAGCTTGTATTAGTGGCTTCTAATTTATTGGGAACGATAGGACGACTGACGCCGGCCACCCTGACCAAGGATCCATTCACACCAGGTGGGGAGGTCCGGACTAATTGGACCTGTGGCGGGTGACATCTGTTTTTGTTTTGTGTTTTTTTTTTCGTAGAGAAAGTTTTTGGTGATTTAGATTTTGGTTTTTAAATTGTAGGTTTGATGGAAACAGTAATTTTAATATAAAGATACTTAGATTTTTTTTAATTTTTTTTTAAATGGGCTTGCTCTTGACTTCAATCTTGCCCTAAGGGCAGAGATGATGTCGACGATGGAACGAGCTTACCCAGAAGAAGCCTGTTTACTCGCGACTTAAACAGATTAGGGTTATATGAACTCGGAAAAACCGACGCAGGTAGGGAATTCCACTCCTTAGCTGTGCCCTTAATAAAGACTTAGCAAAGCGCTTCGAAATTGATTTTGTGTGAAAAATACTAAGCGAGTACATGAAAACATACAAGATAAAATGGTATCTGTACCTATGATCTGAGGTCAATGTAAACGAAGTAGCAGCGCAGTAACTAATTAATCAATTAAACGATTCAATGCCAGAGTTGAGAACAAGAGTGTTCATTATATACCTATACAGGCATATTGCTTTACTGCTTAATTGCTTTGCAATCGATATAAACACCTTCAGACAACCAGTAGAAAGGTCAAATCAATCAGTTATTCTTCATTTATAATTTAAACAGAGAATGCGAAGTTCATAATACATTGAATCGCGTAACAAAAACTTTTGGACTGGAAATAATTAAGTTTCCTTGTATTTTGTGATTTAGAAACATAATTTATCATAATTATGTCAATACCTTCGTATTGTATAAAAACTTCATAAAGAAGCCGGGTTATTAAGTACTGCAGATGAATGTGCAGCGTTCACCTAATATATTGCATTTTAATTAAATCCTTTTTGTAACTCGGTATCTTGTTTTTGTAAATAACGGCATCTAGTTGTACTTAATAACCTGCATTTTCGTAAGCACCATAAAAGGATGCAATGTAGAATTAATCAAAATTCATTACCTACTCAGCAAAAAGTATCACCAAAACTCAATTTTATTAAAAGACCATGTCCATTCAAACCGAACCTCCTCTACATTTTTATTAACACCCCAAACCAGATAAACAGGATACGGAAAATATATTTATTTGTCCAATCATCAAATATAAGGGGCGTTCTCAGGTTACACGAAATGATTCCAGTATAGCAATCGTCCCCGTGATTTGTTACGATAATCTATACTAATAAATAACGCACTTCGGCCAAGATTGAGCTGCCTTGGCTTGTACCTTTTGTTTCACTTTTGGCTGGTCACCTATTGATTTATTGTGCTCAATGATTTTTTGCATTTTATGGTTCTTATTCGTGATTAACATGGTCTGATGGCAGCTATAGATTAATCAGCGGATTTAGTGGTTTATCTCGGAGATAGTCGCTTGTTTTTAAAGGTATTGTTTTTCTTTTAATTTGTTGCTTTATTATGTCCTCGTTTTTAATGGTAATGCTTTCGTGGTTCGGTTTTTTTGTTGAGGTTATCTGGGGGATCGGGGTGTTTTAAGTTTATGTTCGTTGCATTATTTGATACTGTTCTGTGTTTAATGACTCCATTACTTGTATGACGTGGATTTTTCTTGGTTTAAGAGAGCTTTATTTTTCTTTGAATTAAAATCAAACATAACATAATATCACGCCTTTAATCTCTGTAGGGTCAGGTAAAGATGTACGTAATAGTAAATCCACATTATGCCAACTATATTTAAGTCCCATGAGAGAGATGTTAGGGAGAGAGCCTAATGCCAGCAACCAGGTCCAAGTCCAGACTCCGTGGTAGCAACCACGGAGTCTGGACTTGGCTGAGAAAATATGTGAAGAAAATAACTATAACAATTTGGCTGACTTGAGAATTGTATCCTAGGACCTGTGTTCAGCTGTGCCGGCGACGACTATATAAATTGAAGAAGAATCGAACGAAGCAGACAAATTGAAACATTTATTTATTTAAACTTCATGCACAAACGTGGTACATAGGCGGACTTAATGCCACAAGGCATTCTCTACCAGTCAACCTTAGGGTCAAATAGGAGATCATTGTGGTAGAGTACAAAAATAAATAAATTAGGAGAACACTATTTTGTTAACATAAATTAAATTAATAAACCTACATAAATCGTACATATATATAAATATGGAATTAAATAAACTAAAATATATTATAATACATACAAATAGTTCACAAAACGAGAAACCAAACAATAATTACCATGACTAACACACATGAGTAATTCAGTCCGATCTTAAGAAATGCTTCCGCACAGTTCTTTTGAAAGCCATTTTGATTTCCGCTTTTTTAATGCCAAGGGGTAGCGCGTTCCAGAGTTTTATGGCTGAGACAGCGTAAGAAGATGACAGCGTGAGAAACATTCCTTATATTTTCACGTTTCCTTAGTGAAAAGCAAAAAGAAGCACTTTGTAGTCAAATCCACGTGAATCATACACTCATTATAAATAGCCATTAAGTATAAAACGGACACGTTATAGCGGCAACTATAATAAAAACAGTAAGGCCGTTAAACAAAGAGCTAGAACACCCACATAGAGCTACCTTTACTTACTGTTGGCTCATAGATTTAGCGTTAACTGTGGGTTGAAAAATTTTCTTGATGTCAGAATAAAATAAAAACGATGGTGATGTTTTAAATTGTTATACTAATAGGTGTCGAGCGAGAGTAGGAATTGCTTAATTTTTTTGGAAACATAGTTTTCTTTTATTTTATATTGTTCGGGAAACTTACGGCTAATACTAACAATTTTCTTAAATGATATGAATTTGAAGGCCATTTACAAGTTTCCACTGATAAAAATATTTTGAATCAAAAGAAAGACAACAAAAAAAGGCAATTACAAAATATGTAGCTACAACATAACTTAGGAAATAAAGCACGATCGATTAAACTAACAAACTAAAAATCAAATATCATTGAAAATACTCATGTCCTAATCTCAATTTATTTGTTGTCGGCGCAGCATGTCTTGTACTTCCATTTTTCGCTATTAATCGTCACCTCATCAGACTTCTCCTTTTTTGCCATATTTTTACACAGTAAATTTTTTGGCCTTCGTCTACTCTTATAGCCTCTAAAACTTTCCTCACGACATTTTCCTCATTCCTCAGCATTACATGCCCAAACCATATATGTTTTCAATCAAAACTACACAAAACTCGTCGATCTTGACTGGAGATTAAATAACAATAAAGGAGTTGAGGTCCTAGGTTCGACTCCCGGACAAAGTGTTATTGGGTTTTTCCATCAGGTAATTCTCAGTAGCAGCCAAAGAGTCCAGATTCATGCCCGGTTGATGATAAGAGCCTCGCCCCATAGGTACTATAGGCGAAATGTGAGTATACTCTTAGGTATATCTCTGCCTAACCCTTAAAGGATTACAAGCGTGGTGTTATGCTGTTATAATTCTAAATAATCTCAACCATAATGTTACAAGCTGCATGTTACAAACTGCATGCCAAAACTAACAGCTTACATTGTAAAGTCTGCAATCACACGCTACATTGATTGCGTGGTATTCAGTCGCCTTGAAGAACGAGTTGTCTACTAAAATCGGTCACCCATCCAATTATCGGCTTGACTAACCGTAGCTTAACTGCGCTGATTTAACAATTAGCGCTTACGGTATATTTTGAATATTTTTGGTGCATTTTTCTGTTGATGGTGAAATTGTTGTTTTGATTGAGTGGTGAATTGGTGATGTCACTTGTAAATTGGGGATTCTCAATTTGAATATAATGAACTAGCTTTTGCCCACGGCTTCGCCCGCGTGGATGTCAGTTTAACTACAAAAATGTCGATTTTCCACACAAACTTTCATCCCCTATTTAACTACCTTAGGGGTTGAATTTCAAAAAATCCTTCCTTATTCCTTGTCTTCATTATAAAGGGAACTTCTGTGCAAAATTTCAGCTTTCTAGGTCCAAGGGTTTGGGCTGAGCGTTGATGAGTCAGTCAGTCAGTCAGTCAGTCAGTCAGGACTTCTCTTTTTATTTATATGGATAGATATATATATAGATAGATAGAAAGTGTCCGTTGGTCTACTGGTCCCAGTCGCGACTGTTGAGCATCAGGTCATGAATTGATTCCTAAGTCGGGTCAATGTGTTATTGAGTTTTTCCATCAGAAATTTCTTAGTAGCAAACACGGAGTTTGAATTTGTGCCTGGTTGATGACAAAGACAGGAGGCCTGAGTTCCAGAAGTGGGAACATTTAATAGGCTGATGATGATGATGACAATAGGCGAAATATGAGTGTACTATTAGGAACACCTTTGCATAAGCTTTCGGGGATTGCAGGCGGGGTGTTATAAATTATACATTTTGTCAACAGAAAATTTGAAGTTTGCTTTGATTTAAGGATATTTCTTGCAGTCTTCTGTTAACTGAAGGTTGGCCAGATTCTTTTTCTCAATTGTGAAAAACTGAAACTGAAAATAGCTCAATATTTTGTTTGCTATGCTTAAAGATATCTTTAAACAATTTCACAGAAAACGTTGATTTAAGTGGCGTTCGATCCAGCAGTGGATTGCTTGAGGGTGAAGATGACAGCAAAGGTTGCAATTTCCAAACCTATTAATTGAAATAAAGCGTGACAATAGATCTACTCCTCATACAAGCAACATTTTAAACCACAACAGACTTGCATATGCCATAAAGATTGGCGGATTGCAAGAAAATAACTATCGAATGTCATATAAAAAATGCATTAGTGTAAACGCGTAGCAAGAGACGCCGACGGACGAGCCTCGTTTAATTTCGCTTATTCGATCGTAAAACCACGACGCGTGTAAAAAGCCTATAAAATTCAATTGACACCAGTTAAACCCGATAATGTACGAGCGAAACACTTGTGTTAACATAAATCGTCGAGATTCCGACATTTCTAAGCATTTTATAGGTATTTAAGCATGTGTTGAAGTGGTTAATGTAACGGCTTTCGCAGGTCCCACGTACCTTGGATGCTGTACTTTATATCATCTAGAGAAATTGTGATAGCTCTTCTTCTTCTTCACGTGTCACATCTACCAACCCGCGCGAGGCCCGAGTGGTGGAATATATAGAACATTCTCTCTCATAGGGAGGAGGCCTGTGCCCCAGCAGTGGGAACATACTTAATAGGCTGATTATGCTTACATGTGGATGATACGATTTGTTTAATTTTTTTTAGGACCTGTATGTGCCAGAAGATGGTGTCATCGCCGAGGGACAACGCTGGCGTGACGACTTAAAAGCAGTTGTGACAGATTGACCAGAGAAATCCGCACAGAGAGAAATGAAAGGCTAGGAGGGAGGCCTTTGCCCACCAGTAGGAAAATAAGGAATTTTTATCCCTTATTTTCCAAGTAAGTGAATTTCCAGTATGTGGCCAAGTTAATCACACCATCTGTGATGCTGTGATTAACGTGGCCACATAAGGTTGAACGTTATTCCAACGTGCTGGTGTTGGGAAACTGAAACTGGAAAATGGAGTGACTACCTATCTGGCCTCCACATCCCAGTTAGTACTGGGTAATACAACCAACGACTTCTTGATTCTTTGATTTATTGATTACATTTAAAAACAACTCTCGCTACACCCACTCCGCAAAATTCACCCTTATTCACACTTTACTCACAGATACATCTCATACAATTCAGACACTTTACACAAGACAAATTCTCACTCACTCACTCACCGTCCCACCACATGATTCAATATATTCTGCAAGATTATAGATAGGTATTTCTCTTATTGTTAGTTTCCTTTTACGCATGTTTTTTTTTAACTTTTACTGTGTTTTTAAATTTTTGTTATGCCTATTGTTTAAATCACACCTACTCTTACACAGTATCTCTGTACAAGCTAATTCTAGCCAAAAGGGCCCTGGTGACCTGTAACACAGGTTTTTTTCTAAAAACCTACATCAGGCACCAGTCTCTTACAAAGTTGGAATACAGCTTACCCATCTTTCTTGTACACATTAATATTAAGATCAACTTTGTGAAGAGAAAATAAATAAATGAAATAAAATTTAAGTATGAAATAAATTCTGGGTCACCCAAAGGTTGCTTTGTAGAAATTGTTTATGGCATTAAGTACGACCTTGCCCTTTGTGCTTGAAGTATTTAATAAATAAATACATTTCAGTGGCAGAGGAATTCTTATAATCCGTCTTTAATTTCAAGCTCTCCAAACTATGAATCAAACATTCCCTCGTTATCAGCTTCAAACATTTGATCAAACATTCAGATAATGCTAACAAATCCCTCAAATATTTAACGCGACGAACAAAAATAAAAGTCGCATTCAAATCTATGTTTATCTTAACACACTCAACCAAAATGTTTCGACAAATTTCTAATAGGTATAATAAACAAAATATTCACCCGGTTAAGAAGCTTGCTTGCCTTATTAATTTGTATAATACCACAAGCATAACTGAACCCATGCGTGCACCTTGCAGGATGAATCCCACAGGTCAATTTAATTTGGTCAATTGGTAACGATTCTGGAATGGTGGTATCATCTAAGGATCTGTGGGCTTTCGAACAGGTAGGCAAAGGTTGAAAAAAATGAAGTAATAATCCGACCACAAGCCTATGATAATCTGATGGTAACGCCATTTTGTCCTGTGTGGTTTGTTGTAAAAAATGTGTGACATGATTATCGTTACTAGGGCGACAAAAAATGTTAGAGCTGGTTCACATTTGGTCGGCTGTGTTTACTGCGAAGCGGCCTTAATGGATAGGTTATCGGGAAATGTTTTGACTTTGGTACGTAAGATTAGTAATAGGTGCAATTAAAAATTTGGTGTTTTTTGGAATTTGTGTTTTGATAACTTTTACAAGTGTTTACTCAGAAACGAGTACAATATTTTTTAATACTTATGTTTTTTGCAAGAAAATTAAATAAACCATGTCTCAAGATAGACAGATAAAGCGACCTACGTCCGCGTGAAATTATTTAAAAAATATTATTTCCTTATTTGAAACGAATTTTGTATCATTACAAAGGTTTTAATTTTTTTTTCACAGAACTATAATACTTTTCCAAAATATAAGTAGGCTCGGTTACTTTTTATGTAAAAATTCTCGTAAAAATCGGTCTAGCCTTTTTGGAATAAACAGACAGGCAGGCAATCAAAAATAAAAAAAAATGGTTTTTATAAGTACCGTCTTACCTTTGCAATCAGTTAAGAGCTGAAATTTTGAAATTTCAAACAAATATTTAAGTTTTATTCATTTGTATAGATTACATACAAACAATTACGTATTTTACTATGAGGGGAAGAAGAAGAAGACCACCTGCTACAATCCTCAGAAACTCCTTTTACTTTGTTGGTACCTATCCATACATCTGGTCTTATCCTCATGCAAAAATGTATCACACAAATAACTATTAAGTACTCCGCATAGTTTGGCACATATGAAAAAAAGTAACAAAATACTAAAAACTTGATATGCCATGTAAACCCACTTCCCCCTAATTATAAGGGCGCGGTCATCGACAGCAACAACCTTACAGATTAGGGATGAAAGTAATACACACGATAACATCAGGGGTGTCTCGTTAGTCGCAATAAAAACGTTTTTGTGTTCAAAGTGGCGCGATTTTTTTGTCGCACCCGTCTCGACTGGCGGCAATTTGTCGTGGGACTCGGTGTAAACGGAGCCTTATTGTTTTGACGGCATAATTTTATTTGGGGATAGAAGATGGTCATTTTCTTGATGAAGTTGAGGTCTATTGGTTACCTACTTATTATCAAACTAACAGCCTTGTTAGTCTAGTAATTGTAAGCGCTACTATTGGGCATGTGGTCTTGGGTCAGATTCCCGGATCAGGAAAATCATCATTGGGTTTTCCACCAAGAATTTCTCAGTATCAAACTGGAGTTTGAAGCTTGGTTTATGATCAAAAGTTCGCCCTTAGGCATAATAATTCGTACCTGGCGAAATGCGGGTGAACTTTATGGTATACTATCTTTACTCTGGCATTGCATGGATGTATTATCAACTTTTTCTTCTTAAACGAGGCGATGATTGCTTATTTCTTTTAGATAGGTTTTGACTAGAAGTACTTATGCCAATTCAACAGCGTCTTCACTGTCTTCGGACAGATCTCGTAAGGTTCAGGTGAACTTGCACAAAGAGCTATACAGTAGATTGGACTTCGTTTGTGTGGGTCGCACTTCGCATCAAATTAATTCATGATCTAAATGCTCCACTACTAGAAATAATGCACTTCACTAAAATATCGTCAGCAAAAACAGAAACAAAAAACCCACTATTATTAAAATTTTAATTTAAACAAAAAACAACAGGAATTTAAATTAATCAGTACCGCAAAAAAGTGCACATTTGCATACAAATAACTGGTAACAATATATAGTCTTATTAACATGGGTAACGAGACTAAATTAATTATAGGTTCTGATGTATAATTTGGTACCGGCAAGGCGGTACCCACCTGCGTTATGGACTTGTGGCCGTCAATGGAACATGCATGTTTTTGTGATGTCATTGTGTGCTTGTTCTTGTACGGATTTCCGGCACGGGGTGAGCAGAATTCTTAGTGGTGTTTAGAAAAGGGTTTTGCTACAAACAAATACGATTCACGATCTTGTTGGTCGAGTGGTCGTAAAAACCACTGTTGAGTATGAGATCCCGGATTCGGTTACCGTATTATTCGGTTTTCCATCAGGAATTTCTCAATGGCAGTCAGGTAGTCTGGTTTTGTGCCCGGTTGATGGCAATCGGCTCGCTCACTATAAAATGGTACTTAAACATAATTCTCGAAATGTGGGTGTACTATATTAGGTAGACCTCTGCCTAACCCTTCGGTATTACAGATATTCTTGATGGAAAACCCCAATAACACTTTGTCCGAACTGGAAATCGAACCCAGGACCTCATGCACAGCGACCACTAGACCAAAGGTAGTCTTAAAGTAATAGGAAACAAACTCTGTTTTCGAACTTTTCAAATGACAAGTAACAATTTTTTAATCTATTGCATAGATTCTATCGCGGGCCTTGAGTTGAGCGTGGAGAGCGAATCCAGAGATTTCGTAACGCAAATTTTAAAGCAGTTTGCTATGGTTACGGAAAATAACAAGGTTGTCAACTGAGGTTGTCAAATTAAATAATTGTTTGTCTCTCTGCTTTCTCCTTCTAAAATATTCTTACTCGTATAATTTGTGTACAAAGTGTTTTAAATATGAATAAACAAAGTGCATTTATTAATGAAGAAAGTCACGAAAAAATAGTGAAAGAAAATGAGTGAGGAGTGAGTACTCTATATACATTCATTTTATTATTAGTACGCATCTATCATAAGTTTTATTGGTTTTTGCATTACTATTCTGCGAATCGGTCTAAAACGATTCGTTTTCTTATAAAATATCTAAAATAAAATAAATAATTTTCATATTTTTCAATGTTATGACACTTACGTCAGGCTGTCAATACTTTTTCTTTTAAATTTTCTGTCATAGAGTTTCTTACTAGCTTAGTTAGTCTATGAAGGTTAGTTTTGATTTGTATAATGTACATCGCGCGAAATTCGAAGATCAAACTCTTAATATCGTTATTTTTGTTCAAATTTTTTGAATGAATAATTATTTTGGTGTGTAATTACACTATTAATACCTAATTATTTATACCTATTATTGCATAAGTTGATAAAAAATGCTATGCAATAGATTTACCGCGGCAGTCTCCGAGTGCCACACGTTTTTTTTTAAATCCATTTAAGTATCTCAGAACTGAATACCAAACGACTCGGTACCATAACTTTACCTTTCAATATCGATTGCTACTACCTAAAGTGACACAAAAAAATGAAAGGCATTGCCAATAAAAAGGCAAAGATACATAATATTCGCATAACGTCTGTTTCGTTCGCATATCGATGTCAAGTGTTCGGCAGTAAATTTATTGTGTTCGTAGCGATACCGAACTGTTGCGTGTTCAGATTACATAGTGCAAAGGCTACTAGAGATATAAGGGTTGGGAGGCATTGGGGAATTCAGAGAGCGCAAATAAGCACCATATTAACGATGGAAGGAGGTCGTCGCTGTATAATAGCAGCTGCTCGGATCAATCTTACGATTAAGACATCCTTGCCTAGATTGACCCGTAGATTGGTCGTTACAGGTAATCAGAAGCCCGAAAGTCTGACAACCAGTCTTACCAAAGGGTATCGTACGTGTTATCCGATACTAGGTTGTGGAGGCCAGATAGGCAGTCGCTCCATGTAAAATAGCGGTATTCAGCTGTATCCGATTAGACTGGGAGCTGATCCCAAGATAGTTGGGAAAAGGCTAGGGAGATGATGAATCATTAGATTTAATGGTCATTACATCCATGGGACTTATACAGTAATGGCATATAGCGGGTGGGGTAAAAGTAGTAAGTCTATCGTATCAACTCTGTCTACCGTGCCTTGCTAGATAACATGCTGCAACCTGAAAAAAATGGATTGTCCCAAATAAATTGGTAATTAATTGTGGATGCATTTCGTTTCGGTCAGACAGGCAGTCGCTCCAAGTAAAAAATACAGGTGACCCTAATATAGTCGAAAAATGGCTAGGCACTGATGATGATGATTCTACAAAGTTGTGTAGGACACATTCTTTATTATCCATTATGATATTGCATCACGTCCATCTCAAACCGATAAACATGAAAGCTCATACATAATCAGTAATTACACAATCACCCACACACATGGCTAAGAAGTACGACTACCACACACGAAGTCATAACATAACATCACACCTGTAATCCCCGAAGAGTAAGCAGAAGTTGCAAAACATACTTTACCCACATTTTGCTAGTTAGTTTTTAAGTCTCATGTAATAAGGGGCGAGTCTATTACCATCAACTGGCCACAAATCTAGACTCCGTGTCTGTTACTGAAAATTTCCTGTTGGAAAGACCCAATAACAATTTGCCCGAAACTGGTATCAAACCTAGGACCTCATGCTCATCTGTCGTATTTGCGACTACTAGATCAACGAGGCAGTCCATATTCTTCATTATTCATCACGTTATTGCGACACCCCCATTTCCCAATGATAAACTTGGAAGCTCACACTCTACCATTACTTACACAATCACTCACACACATTAATATCTAAAATAATAACAAACTACCTCACACGACGTCGACGTCTAAAACCAACTACCTATAAAGTGAAAAAAAAAACTATAAAACAAAAACAATACCACATCTCATAAACCCCGGTAAGTCTAAACCCTAACGCGCAAGTCACAATATTTCTAGCAAAAATGTGCTATAATTTAATCCCGGGTATAATTTTCACTGCACGGTAAAGCTACTTCAGTAAAGAAAATCATAAGACATTGTAAATTGTCTCCTGGCATCGTATTGCATAAAAGTCAGCTTAAATATGTGCATATTATTGCATTCATACTAACGTATAAAGACGTCAAAGTGTAGGGACAGCAGAAGTTATTGTTGTGGCTGTTACTAATTAAGTAATTACTATTTGCATTTGTTAAATTAATTATGAGGCTTTGCTGGCTACTTCGTTGGTACATATGACCAGTTAGAATACACTGAAATGTATTTATTGAATTTGTGGTAAAAAAAGAGTATAATACTTGTGAAATCTGAGGTACCGAACTACAAGTACTTAAGTGCCAGACCCAGTTCTTGAAAAACATCATGTCACGCTGTACTGGGGGGACTATTGTTCAGGTGTCAGGCTTATACGCCTGACATAGTGGTGATCGACCGATCAGCACGCCAAGTTATGATAGTCGGTGTTACCAACCCGTAATGAATGTCTTTAAAGGATAAATAAAGTTAAATATTTGGATATTCAACAATGTCTTGACTATACTGTTTATCAGATCCATTTTTCAGATTGCCCATGTTATATAATTTTTGTCTAGCTGTAAACATTAGAACAGGCAGGGTGATTAATGATTTCAAACCTCATTTGCGTTCAACTCGTTTCATGGTCTATTTCTTCCTTTTTGTGGATTCATTGCAGCTTTAATTCTTAAACCTCTGTAAAATGATACAATCTTTTGTGAATTTCATATCAATTGTATGCTAATATTACCTTGATCTAGTTAACTATTCCTATTAACCCCAGTAATCTTCTTTATACTTTTTTGCCCTCAGTACACAATAATATTTGATCCGACATCAACGCGTGCGCATGTATCTTTAAATATGCCTACAGTACCTATCAGTTCACTGCTCTTGAGAATCCTTATCCAACGAATCCATTTGATATCAAACTTTAATCAGTTCCAATAGAGTTCAATTTATAAACAGCAGTTAAAGGATCATGTGAAGTAAAATATTGGTACTTTGTATAATTAATTAATAAATTGTTATCCATGAATAATAAAATGTACAACTTAATATGATTTAAGTGAAATCCGAGAAAAAGGATACAGTGGACGTTGAAAAGTGATCCCTCTTTACGTAAATACAAATTTATTATGCAGTTTTACTGTCGAGTTCACAGGTTTTGGCAGACATGTGGATATTAAAACAAAAAAAAATGTGCTTAACGTGTTTTTTTTTCTTTTAAAGAGGATCTTTTTCATTTTATTTTTAAGTCGTAGTTTAGGGTGCTACCTAATGTAAAAAGAGGAGTCAAACTGCTCAAAGTAAAAAAAAAAATTTTTTTGGCACACCAAAAATATTATCCCCCAAAATAAATAATTATTTCCAAAAATACTGTGAAACAAAACAGGAAACAAACATAACCGACACCCTATAGCGCCACCAGTACCAAAAACGGACCTAAACCAACAAAAATATACCGGAAGACAAAAGATCGGTCCCGATAACATTACCTAATCGATAATTGTATCTACGACACTTTGACTCACACGTTACGTCGTAAAAAGGCGAGAAAGCACCATGATAAAACTATACTGGCGACAACACTACCTCTACTAACCATAACTTGAAAAACAAACGAAAACCAGCCTTATTTTTCAAACACCAAAGTTGTATTTAAAGTGTTAAGGGTGGTGTGATAATTTTGTCTCGTGAAGTCGCGAAGAGCACGGCAATAAAAAAGGTGAAATGTCTCATTGGAAGCGATGGTGGACATATACCCGATAAGGGACCACCGCAGTGGATACTGGTCCCATTTTTAGAACTGTTTTCCGGTACGAATTTTGTGTGAACACTGATATATGGCGGGTAGAGGTAGCTGTGGCTGAAGGTGTTGTAATACAGCCTTTAGTACCTATGTCCCAAAATATTTTATCTTAAATCCAAAAATGTTGTTAAAACATACACAAATCGAAGAAAATGTCCGAAAAGGTGATTGCTAGCGCTATCTATGAATACATCATTATTTAAAGCAGGTTTTGCAAAAAAATAGCTTCAGCTAATGAGCACAGGCCTTATAAAACCACAGTATTTGATTGTAACACTCTGTTTCTCTAGGTGTCATTAATTATTTGTGGGTGTTCGCAATGACTGGCATTGTGGAGAAAAATACCAGTGCAAATAACATTTTCCACTTAGGAAACTAAGTAGGTACTGATGTTGTAAATACATGGTAGCCGTTTGAGTGTCGATATGCATTTCACCCAGAATACGAGTGGTTCTTGAAAAACAGGTTACAAAACAAAAATATACACAAGATAGCTGCTTGCCTTTGATAAATAATGTAACAACTGAAGATGATTAAACAACCATATTTTATTGAGCACGATCAACTACCAGAACAGCTGCAACATTTCATCAACAGCAATTATTCATTGAAGCACGACTCAGGGAATACCAACTGACTGATGTCTTCATTTCGTAAGCAATTGTTGAAACCGATTCGTAGACTGCTTTATGAAGAATTTATTCTACGAATTTGTCCTGAAGATATAAGAGCTTAAAGATCCACCTTTAGCAGACTGCATGAACCAGAGGTTCTGAAATGTCGAAAAGAGGGTTATCGAAGTATTCGACATTTTAGGACAAACAATGCAAATAACCTAAGTGGCAGTGGGTATTAAACAATGCTTGCAGAACCGATGGCCGATGGGACGGAAAAGTTCAGGAGTGGCGACCGCGAACCGGAAGACGTTGCGTTGGGAACCCCAAGTAGATGGATCGATGACTTGTTGAAGGTTGCAGGAATCTGCTAGATGCGAGATGCACCGAAACGGTCAAAGTGGCGAAACTTGAGGGAGGCCTATGCCCAGCAATGGACGTCTTTTGTCTGAAATGATGATTTTATTTGCATTCATGCAAATAATGTCATCCTAGAAAGATTAAAATTGAAACTAAAGACAGCCAAATTGTATCGTATGGTATGAAAAGGGTTTCAGTTAAAATTCAGTAGTACAGAGGAATCATATCGTATGAAAAATAACTTTCATATGTCGAAAGAACCTGCTTATAAGCTCCGACGTTCTTCTTGTACTTTTTTGACTTATTTCATTAATACAGATTTATTTATTTTAAAACACACATGAAGTTGGAATTCTTACAAAAACCTACTGGGAATAAGGAAAAGAGTGAAACTCTTTGAAAACTAGAAACTATACACTTGCTTAGAAAATATTTATTGAAGCTAACATTTTCTATTATTAATTGAGTGATAATTCGTGAGCGGTGAGACCCGACGGGCGACGACGGATGTAATAATGAAGTCGTATGTCTATGAACACTAGTATTTCTTGGGACAGAGAGAAAATTTATCGCCATTTTGTTATTCATTCATTATGTAATCCCTGAGAGTTAGGCATAAGTGTACCTGATAGTAAACCCACATTTCGTCAGGTATGTTTTAAGTTATAACCATTTAATAGGGGTAAGCTTGCTTTCAACCGGGCACAAATCCCGAGTCCAGGACTGCTACTGAGAACTTCCCTAACTTGCACATACTGGTACGGTACTCATCTGCATGCTGGAACCTGATTTCAGCTTAGTTGAGAGAATGATGAATTTATTTTGGTCCAAAGACATTTTTGCCTACATCATTAAAAGTGCACTGGTATTTTTTAAACAATATTTGAGTATTTAAAAGCTTTGCAATGTGTAGACATCTTATCTCATTGCCAAAGATATAAAATATTTAAAAAAGATAATAATTATAACAGATCAATAGAAATCCTAGTCCTTCCCAATAGTTGGTGGTACAACAATATACGATTACAAGATACCACGACATCTCAGGGTCTATCACTTTATTTAGTGACAACTTCGGAAATCATCGTGTTTTGTCGGAAATTAAACTCTATGGCCGTTCCTTGGTGGTATTCGTCTATGGTGTCGATTGACATGATAGTGCTTTAAGGGAAATTAAGTTTGTCTTTATTTTAGTAAGTTTATTTAGCTTCGTGTGATTTTTTACTTCAAATCGTTTAGATTTGAGAAAATAAACCTTTGGCTTCTAAAAAGTTTCTAAAAAGCTCTAAGTTTAAAAATATGCGGGTCTTGTCAGCACAAAATAATACCTTACAAAGGTGACAAATAGCGGTAGACTTTTTATGATTAAAAAAGATAAAAAGTTAAGCCATAACGGGGTATAAAACATGCAAAAAGTCCGCAAAAATAACAGGCACGTGTCTTAGCTTAAAAAGGATTAAAAACAAGAAAGAAATACCCGAAGATCATACAGTTATCTAAATCCAAACGTAATAAACAGTAGCTTGCTTTGAAACTCATAAATCATAGGACAAAAAGTGTATGATTATAAAATTGCATTTACACACAAACCCATGTCTTATGGACCAAAAGACACAGTCCATTATTGAATGTATGCCAAAGAATAGACTGGCTAACCAGGATTAAACGCCTAAAGAAATAGAGATCCTTGATTGGATAAAAAAGACATGTCCCAAAGTTGTAAATCCATCATGGACAAACCACGGGTACATTGTCCCTATTGACCGGCAACTGGGTGGGATAATTTCAAACAATAACTTTACATTTAAAATCCGATTATATTTTTGTCTAATGCGATCTATGATTGAGACAATGTTGTGTTTTGTTTAGTGGCCAGTCCCTTTCTACGTGGGATGATATTTGTTTGCTGTTTGCACGGTAAATTGACTTTTAGGCCTTTTAGCCTAAGGATACTTCCTAAATCTGACATGTATTGTCACTAAATGGGATAAGAAAAGGATTTGCTTCAGAAACTCATACGATTGGGTGAACGTAACGCTATTTAAATTAAATACCTTTTTAATATGTCTGTTTAAAGAAACAATGGTATTATAACGGAGAGTGACAGTTTATACCAGGAAGAGCAAGAATCTATTAGGGACGTTCATTGTATTTGTATCAACATCTGTCGCGTATACATCAATACATATAGTTTAAAAGTTCTTTGAGCAAAACACAATGAAAGAAGAAAATTGTTCCATATTCATTACTTGCAAAATTATTATTTAGAGCTATGCTTACAATCCTAGTACAGAGAGTACAATCATCTTATCATTATTAGGCTTGTCCTCGAAAACGGATCGCCCAATTATTTTATTGGAATGTCAGAACACGAAGGCTAGAACTAGATACGGTATCCTTATCTAGTCCTAGGAACATTCATACAAAGCAATAGACGTTCAGAACAGTCGCATAAAGATAAGATTCATCCAAGCTCCTTTAATCAGACGCATCTATTATTGCATGAGGGCGATGCTGATATCAGTGAAGAAAATGATCTCCTAATAGCATAGCATAAAGTCTTAATGAGCCACCATTGGTCCTCTTACAATCCTTTACTTTTATGTTCTCGAAAACCGCTCCAACGATTTTGTTGAAAGTTCCAATATACGGGGTGAAAGGGATACACGGTACAAACGCTTACCACGTATTCAGTACCTACACCATTCTGAACCTTACAGGGCGCAAAATCGATGTAGTTAAGTCTCATATATGTATGTGAAAATTGTCTCTATTTTCACCCGAGCAGAGCTCGGTCACCCAGGTACTAGAGATTAACAAAATCATTAACTTACTTGTCACCTGTCACGGAGTTCACTCCATCTGGACAGCCAAACAAGGATTTATTTTTGTAAAGCTCAGTAGGAATGGGATTAAAGGTGGACATTTTTTTCCCATATTCTAAGTCTGTTTGTAAGTTTGTTCAGGTTAATTTCCCATGGGATACGAAAGTGTGAAGTTTGGACAATCCTTTAGTTAGTATTTGTTTTGGATTAGCGAAATTTTGGGTATATTGTGTTTGAAGTTTTCTTGGATTCGTTGCTTGTGTTTTTAATTATTTGTTGGTTGTAAAGATCACGTTTATCAGTGCTCTTACTTTTGTCACTCTTGCTTTCTTTTTTAATACTTTTGATTATTCCATATTTTCTAACTATAATAATTGTCATCGCATTGTTTAAAGAGTGTCATTGGAGTTTCTTGCCCGTAATTCTTCTTACAATTATAAAACTATGTATTGGAATGGTAACTATAGTGCTTTCGCAGTTTTTAAGCTTTGTGGCTGGGACTGTAGCTATATTTCATTGTGGTATTATTTTGTTTCAACAATTCAAAAGTGCCTGTAACTCGCTAGTTACAGGCACTTTTGAATCATCATTATTATTTATTTTGGAATGTCATCAAAAAATCGAATCAAAGTATTTATTTCAAGTAGGTATGCTTACTTGAAATAAATGCTTTGATTCGTTTATTCGACGATTTTTTTTCCATTAATTTCTTTGAACTAATTCCCAACCTTTGTTATAAGTGAAGTGAAGTGATTTTCAATATATCCGCCTACAGTAGAGAATAGGAAAGAACGAAAATTTCTCTGCAGCATTAATTGACTAAAACACAATATGCACCTACGTAATATTACAAATTATACCTACGTCTACATCAACTAATCTTTAACTTTATGAACTAAGAATTTCAAATTGACGGAGGTGTATCTTGGTATCGAAAGAAATATACGACAGTTGTGTGGTGGGCGCCATTCGACAGTTTTATGGGACTCTCAACTCAACATATCTAACAATGAATTGTGACATCCCAAGAGATAGCTTCCGCATGTAAAGTTGGAGGCAATTTTTATTGTGCAACATTCTTAGTAGGCGGTAGGTTTAGTCTTTTTGAACAGCTTCGTCTGTGATTCAGATGCTAGGTGAAATCGAACCTACTCTATTTTGAACTGTCTCACTGAAGGCAAATGCCTCCCTTCCCTCTTTCCATTTATGTGTGTCTTCACTTGTTTGCGCCAAATCCTTTTGAGGCAGCTCCAGAGTTCAGCTCGTCACGCCACCTCCTTCTGAGCCTACCACGTCTCCCGGTCAAAAGTGGCCACCGATTGGTTTCTTCATAGGTACTTCAAATTTTGTTATGTTGCGATCGACTTACAGTCTAACCGGATGCAGCTGAACATCAGTATTTTACATAGAGCGACTGCCTATCTGATCTGTAGCATAATATGGAATTACATTTTAAATTCCGCCCCTAAAACAAGAAATCTCAAACATTGTACACCAATGACGTCATTTCACATCGACCAGAGGACCTCAGTAACACGACACGTCGCGATAATGCGTCGCCATACAAGACTCAAGCGCCAGGCGCCGCTTGTTTCTTCATCCAGAAACAACTCCACTGATGAAACGACCGCTTAATACGCGGTGACGGACACTACAGAACCTAATTAAGGCTCACTTCATCCCACCAATAAAACAAGACCTCTGGTCACACAAACAATCAAGGTACCAAAGCGTCTTGTCAACTGGTCGGGGTTGAAGCCCTTATCTTATCTACTAGCATTGATTTTGAGATTCGAAATCTCGGTGTGCGGTTTCAAAGTGTTGATAACCTGTTCGTTTCAGATATTTTTTTTATGGGTTTGTTATTGAGATATTAGGTTTTGATGGAGAATTTTTGTTCCTTTTTAAGGTATTTATGTTTTAAATTTATGTGTGAGTTGGTCCAGAAATATCAAGAATTTTGCGAAACACTTAGTAACATTTTTTGTTTCTTTCTATTAAAATGCTTAGCTTTGACCAGGTATCGAAAATGATCCCCATAAATATTTGGTCCTGAACAGAAAATTTTAGTCAAGTCTCATGACCCTCATTAATGTATTACTTGCTATTCTAAAAACCCCAGAGGCTATGTCTTAAATAAGCCGAAATTACTTTACCCAGAACCCAACTATGTACAAATGAAACAGCAGTAACGGTAGACCATTCATAGTTCCACAAGAAAGCAGAAAGCGCAATGCCGTAAGCGCCGTGAAAATTTTAGTGAATGCCTAAGCAGTACATGACACGGAATGGAAATCAAACGGCACCGCCTTATTTATTATAGCAATAACGCATACATTCGCAGTTAACAATACTGCACAAGTACTTACTTACCTACTTAAGGTTTACCGCTGCGGTTGCGACAATACAAAAGTTTGTAGTATCAACGCCTACAGAAGTGTTTACTGTTTTCGTTGCCTCTTAAACGGTCTACCGGTAAAGCACAAACGCTGATTCTTAGAATGAATAAATACATGCATTCTAGCAGGTGACTAAATGTGCTCATACATGAACATCACCTATGAAATCCACAACACAAAGAGGGTTGACTATTGGTAAGTTGCCAACGAAGGACCAACAACCATAGACCGTGAATCGAATAGTAGGGAACCAGGCAAACCTACTGGATAGGTGGATAAAACATACAATCATATTAATGATTGCAGTCAATACCACCTCCACAAGAGAAAGGTATTATCATAGAACTTGCTTTTTATTTAAGTTCATCACGTCACAGAAATCGCGATAACTCTCATGAAAAATCCGTAAAAGCAGTGAACAGCAATACTGCAATCCGTCTCCTAAAACTACTAAATTGTACAGGGAAATCATAATGAGGTTCAAAAATGCAACAGCAGGCGCGTACTTATAAAATACGTGTTTAAAGAAAGTAAGATCGACGATAAAACATGTCAATGATGTTACGAAGAAACTACCTATGATTTTATTGGTTGTTGCTTTTGTCTTTAAAGGTATATGCGGTGGTTAGATAAAAAGAAAAGGCAATTCGAAGATAAGTGCGAACGAATATAATGAAGTGCTAATACTTGGAGGAATTCTTGTATTAACTAGCAAGAAAATTAAACCCGAGGTATTAAGTTAATGCCTTCTAAGATCAGAATGGTGTTAGAAACAACTGACTTAGTTTTTGCCATATCGTTGTATGCTGAGAAAAAACATTCAGTTACGATATTTATGATACCCAGCCAATGTATGAAAAGGTAAGAAACAAAACACAGGAAGGGTTTTAATTACATCGTTATGATTTAATCAAATCCCTACTAATAAATTTCTTTTAGCTACGCTTCAAAATATTTTCATGTGATGCTATAAACATATCACACAAAACATACGCATCATAGACTGAAATCACTAGACCTGAACGAGAGATCGCTAGCCTAGCACAATGCTAGACTCGATGAACCAAACGGCTTCGAGACAAAAAAGGATGGCAGTAAAACAAGCGAAAACATCGAATGTTTCTGAATGAAGATTCTTGCACCATTGGTCTGGTATTGTACGTATACGTACAAGTACACACATGTGTATAATTATAGCTATAACTTTAATAGGTACCTAGTGATAACGACGTAGGTAAAGATTTTCAACTAAGACTCAACGTAAATTGAGAAAATAGCCCAAGAAAACTACTATCGTCGAAAGTCTAAGATTATGTTGTCTAGACTGTAGACATTCCACTTAAAAGATGACGATTTAATTGATTTACCTAATCTTGTTTGAAGAGACAAAACAATTACAACCTTAATAACAACAGAGCTAACCATAAAAATATCTACAAATCATACAGACGAAGTACAACAAAATGCACAAACTGACATTGTCTCCGCAAGCAAAACATCTGACCGTCAAATTGAATCTTTTTTACTGCAGGAAGAAAAGTAATGTTTCGTAACATTAAATATATTATTCGGCTCGTGTCGGGTGTGTGTGTTCACGTGAAGCGAGCAAGACGCGGCGGTCGCGACAGTCGAACTAATGTCAAGGCGAGCGCAATCAGGGTGCGTGGGCGCAGCGACTAGAATAATGTGGATATGCTGAGAGGTTTATTTATTTGGTTGTTGGAAAGCTTTTTTGTTGTTTCAATGTTGGGAGACCTATTGCTAGACGAAGAATGGAAAACATGGTTGAGACTCATAGACCAGAGAAGGATGGTAAAGGAACAAGGCAGCCACGATGATGATGATAATTTTAATTGTTTTACAAGACGGTTGTTTTAACAACAGTCAGAACTTAGTTACTATGGAAATGATAGAAACTTGGTTGTGGCTGATATTGTGTGTGTGTATTTAAAGATTTCAAAATGGAAAAAAGTAGGTACAATTTGCAATCCCTGCTAACTGTATTGATAATTCATGTCAAGAAAAAATTATTGAAACATTCAATAAATGCTTACCAAACTAGTTACTTAGACGGAATATTATTTTGTTAATTTACCATCATTTAGAAAATAAAGAAAATTTCTCGATTTCTTTTTCATCCACATATTTAAAGTTATTGCGGCTTGTAACTCTGTAGATGTGATTGGAAACGTACGTATTGAACAACTAAATAATTAGAAATGTGAACTAACCACATATTCCCTATTTATCAACAAACAATTGGATATTATTATAATTTATTTATTTGATACGTGTTAAGTGCGGTACTGTAACTCACTGAACATTCTTGATTCTTATCAGATTGCAATTTTAATTGATAGAGCCTGCACTGTGTCGTCGTACAATTGGTCAATTGCCCACTAAATAGTTAGTATGCTTTGGTAATTATTATTATGTGAAATAGAGTGTAACCTTTTCATGTCAAAATATCTACGAGTAGAATTGTGAACCGTGAGATGGTAGAGAATTTGCATAACTAAGTAGTAAGAAAACTACGCCTCCTTGTATCATCATCGTTCTTATTTACGTTGAGTTCGGTATCCAATCTAACTGGATTCAACTGAAAACCAGTATTTTACATGGAACGCCTGCCTGTCTGACCTCCACATTCCAGTTAGTCAGACTGATTTTAAGACTTGCAGGCTACGGACTATCTGTAAAGACTGTCAAAAAACTAAAATGACAGCCGGGACCAAGGTCTTATCGTGCTTTCCGAGTAACGGAGGAAACTCGGTATGTAATGGTCTGGTCACCCATCCGGGGTCGAAATCATAATTTTCTTTAATTATGATTTAGTCACCCGTAAACTTTCTGTTACTTCTTGTCAATATTGGTGAGAAAACCATTCAAATAAAATAAAGGTCTTATCCATACTAGATCAACGCTCACCACACTCGCGCTTCAGTAATTGAACGGCGATGTAAAAGGTATCTACGGCGCAAATAACAAAAAAAAGGCAACGATAATCGCGGGTCGCTTTGCCCCGCCCCGCGTCGTGCGCGCGCGCATCGTGCGGTACGGTTATTGTGCGGTAAAATAAAAATGTGAGCCATTCAATGGGTTGGATTTCAACGCACATTTTAGGGTTGATGATATTGAAAGTGTGAACTTGGACAATGACTGGGGCAGTAAAGACGCAACATTGCATTGTGATAAAAAATGATTCGAGCTCAAATAAATTACAGCCTTGAGACATCTACGACGCAACTACCTTCTTAAATCCGAAAGCCTCATCATCAGGAGCCGATGGCTACCGCCGCTAGATACAAGTTTATTTTAATCACCCGATTCTTGGCTAGTCTCATCCAGCTGATAAGTTACGATCATCGCTTCACCTAGCCTTTGTCTATCACCAAGATGCTTATGACGATTTGTGTCTTCTTCGAAAAACACTTCTTTCCCGGCGGCCATCTACAGCCATATCCAGCCAATCGTAGCTTCAGTTTATTGTTCTGTATCCTGTGTCGGCTACCCGCTTATAGTATCTCCTGATTCCGAAGACCTTTCAGACAAAATCCATCATAGCTCGTTGACAAGATTTTACTACACCTATTGTCACATTTTGCTATGGTACATTTTGTTAGATGATTTGTTCCAAGATGTCGAAATTACAAATGTGGAGAGCAATCCATTAGTATATTCTTTATAGCTCGAGGATTTACTTTAAAAATACGACCTGTTTATTGCACGCCGTCAGCGAAACAGCTACTGTCCTGACCATTGCCAATTAAAGACCCTCCAACCATATTCAACTCTAACGTTGCACATATTTTTATTGCATTATGCAATCAAGAATTATCATAACCAATTCTCCGTATTCATAATACATAAAGTGCTCACATAAAAATATTTATAAAAGGTCACAATAAACTATCGCTATACAAACGGAATGTTTTATTTGTTCAGCAAGTGGATGCATTGCGCGTGCACGAGGTGAAGACGTATAAAAATGTGCGTAGACGCACGCCAAGTGGCATGGCGCCCTTCGGGGACCGTGTTATGTGAATACATTTGTCAAATTGAGACATTTTTTTCATTTTTCTTTTCTTTGTGTTTGCTCATTCTTGGGATGCTTGCATTTGAAGAGAAAAAAGAGTTTTCTTTATGAGGTGGTATATTTTGAATTATTGTAGTAATATTGTATAGGGAGTTATTACGGTCGATGATTAAAGGTTCTTTTGGGAGAACATACCAATGAAGCCAGCTTGAGAATTTCATGAATGCTAAGCAGAATCGTACCTAAATGTTAGAAAACTTTGAATTAGTTTATCCCAGTATTCTAATACGTATTCCGAATCAGAAAGAAGATAATCATATTCATGAAACAATATTTATCGATAAGATTGAAGCTCAAATTCTAACTTTTAACTGCATTCTTCATTCATTCTTATACAAAAGTAAAGTCAACAAACAAATATTTAATCTAAATTCCAGAGTCGAAATGACTAATAAAGACATACTAATATAAATAGAACACAATCAAATATAAAAGCTCGTAAAATATTCAATGATTCTCGTTTTAATCCGTGGTAGAAACTATCTACAAAAAGTAAACGAATACAGAAGTTTCAATAGATACTACCACGAAAATATGTTAACGTATGGTATATCATAGGCTCATAGCACACAATAAACATAGAACTAGTGGTATCACCAGATTGGACTATTAAACATAAAATGATACTTAGACATGAAGAAGATGTAAAAGACGAAAATAAGGGTACATACGATACTGCTCAAGATTTTGATGGTTGAGCTATCGAACTGTCTAGAGTTGAATCGATTGAAGTAATTTTGTATACTGATACAGTTGCAAGTCATACTGTCCCCATGGTTATTCTTATGCATTTAATCATACAGTAACTAAACTTTCACTTAGTCCAATAAATAACAGTATAGATAACATTAGTCAGCAATCAATTTTCAAAAGATATACCAAACATTTCATCAGCATCTATTTGAAACTTATCAGCTTAATCATTGGCATGATGCTGCATTTTAATATCGACTAGGCCTTCTCCATCCACATTATTATGTGCCATAGGTCCTACCACCGTTATCTAAGACCGTATCTTGTCACAACTCGATTGAAATCCGAACAAATATCTATTGTTAACACTTTAACACGGATCTTACAGATATAAGATTATGTGTGTATAATTTTATTTTGGATTCCTACTGCGTTATACGTTTTTGTTGAGTTCTATGAATTTTAAGGGCCGTGGTCGTTTGAATATTTTCGTCTGATTGTAAATGTGTAACTTCTTTGGTATGTAGAGGTTTCCGAAATTTTATGTCGGTGAACTTTGTAGTTGACCCGTTGATTTGGTTACACATTTATCTTTGACAGAAACTGGCTCTGTTCTATAATACCACTAAGCAAACACTATTTAGACACCTGTAACAGTTTCTCTGACAATATCATTAATTTAAGTAACTTGATCCATTCCAATAGGAAGCTGAACTTCTTTATCAACATTCTTTACATTCCAAAGGAAATAAGAATACCGTTTACAAAATGAGTAATATAAAATTGATTCTTATCTGTAAGATCTATCGAACACAAATCATCGTTAAATGAATCACAATCAAAATTATTGAGCAATAACCAATGACTCAAATAACCCGGATTTGAGCTTACATGAAAAAAAACTTACAACAAACTCCCCAAAAGGACTACAGATAATAACACCTTATTTGCTTGCTAAGCTCAGAATATCTCAATTTCTCTGAAACAATAACACCAAGCATACATCAGAGGTATAATAAGTCCTTTATTGGGGGACGTAAATAAAAAAGTCGAGGGAAAAAAATAAGTATTTCGTGAAGAAAGGGCACACGCGGTTACACAGTCCTATCAAAAAATAAACAAACACAGGATTCTACATAAGAGCGTCGCCGGTTACTTGGAAGACGGCTGTAAAATTTACGATTCGTTGTATTATTGTCAGGTCTTGTGGTACGATAAAAAAATAACGTATTTTTAACTAGATATACTGTCCACTGTCTATAGGTCTACCTGGATCTGGCATTATCTTCTCTCTTTCTCTCTCTTCTTTGCTTTGGCCACGAAATGCTGAGTGCAGGTCTCTTCCAAATCTCTCCTCTTTTGGCAATTTTGTGTCGTGGCTTTCCATTTTAAATGAGATCATCTGTCCACCTAGTTGGTTGTATCCCCACATTTCTCCACTTCGATTTGACGTTAATCAAAGCCTTTCTTGAGGTAAGTTCTCAGTTGATTCTGCATCGGTCACACCTGCTGCTATCTATTATGAAAACAGTATCGTCAATATCTTACTATATTTTTATTAATCTATATATATAAAAATGTTATGTTGGTTTGTGTACGCTTCAAAAACTCAAAAAGTTCTGCACCGATCAAGCTGAAATTTTAGAATGATAGAATTATAATCATCAGCATCAAGGATTGTTTTTACAGTAGGTATCCACGCGGGCGAAGCCGCGGGCATCAGTTAGTTTAAAATAGTAATATTACTGTCTCCTCCGTTACCACCTTACTTGTTGATCTAGTGGTCGCAAGTGCGAATTCCGAGTATAAGATCCTGGGTTCAATACCCAGTTCAGGAGTTTTTCCATCAGGAATTTCTCTTTAGTCTGTATTTCTGCCCGGTTGATGGCAACAGGCACACCCCCTATACCATGAAACTATAGCATACCTAGGATAAACTATTAAGTACAACTCTGCCTAACCCTGCAAGGATTAATAACAATCACAATCTTCATAAAAACCCTGTTGATTCTTTAGCTAGGGGACCGCAAGCTGGCAATGCACTAAAGATCGTATTAAAAATCTGTTCCAAACTATTATTCTAACCCACAATTACGTTTACCAAACTATCCGACGGGTTGCCGATACATTACAATGATTATACGTCTTGTAAACATTATTACATTACTAATGAAGCAGCACTGAAAAAAAGAATAATCTTATGATTATAGGACGCTTATAAGGCCATTATAAACGCATCTACCCTTTAACAGATGTAGGGTTAATAGCGATGGCGGTTCTATTCAATGCATATTTATTCATGCTTTGTCCAATTTTGATAGGGATTTAATTTCGAGTTTACGCCTCGATTTTTTCATTGTGTTTGGTGATTTTATTTGTGGTACATTATGAGGGGATGATAGTTAATAGTGCAGTAGTTACGGGTGTCGGTGAAAGGGTTGCTCTCTTTTTTAATCCGGGTGTATAATGGGTAAAATGGAGATCCTGTTTTTACTGGACTATTTTAAATCAAAATTAAACGACGAACTTTTGCGGGTATTAGGTACTATATAACATAACGTCTTGAATTCCAGAAGGGATAGGCAGAGTTGTACCCATTACTGCATCTACATTTCGCCAGTTATGTTTAAGTCCCATGTAATAAGGGGTGAGCCTATTGCCATCAATCGGGCGAAAACCCAGACTCCGTGGCTGCTACTGGCTAATTGTTGATAGAAAAATACTATAACACTTTGCCAGACCTGGAAATCGGACCGAGGACCACGATCACGACGATGACTAATTAGAACCAAATTAGATTATAAGTTTAACTCTTCTTTAAATTTACTTAAAATAGATTTGATCGAATCAGGAAGATATAATAGTGGAGACTTAAAAAGTGAGATTCGAAAGTATACCATAAAACTACGAACAAGAAGAAGATCATAACACAGTCACACAAACAAACGAAACTTCCAATTCCACTGTTGACCACAAATACCATCGCATAAATTATCGATACGAATATCGCGTTCATAAGCCACGGTATGGACAATCGTTCATTGAGGTTCTTATTTATTTTAAATACAATCATCAGGGGGCCTCCTACTGTGACACACCTGGGGCGCTGTCCCTTGGACCCCAACCAAGGCGCTTTTCGGCCCCCTTTAATCAACTGTCATGCGACCATTACAAAGCTATAAATCCATTTGCATTCACTCCGAACCTTATCTATACTAACCTAAGCTTCAATATCCCTTGGTTAACTACTTAGGGTAAGGTGGTTTGTGCGTACGGTAAAGTCCGAGAGCAGACGCCATTTTCGTTTATTTGATTGCGGTGTTATATCAGAAGTGGGGCAGCTATGACAGGGTATGTATTTAGGTTATAATAGGTAATTAGTGGTAGGAATTTTTGGGATGGACGTTGTCCATCTGTTTTATTTGAAATTACCAGCATTTTACCTTTGACATGCAATTATAAAATCTCCTAGATATATTTGTCACCACACGTACTTTAACATCGAGCTTTAAAAAACTGGTTTCAGAAAAGTTCCTTAAGTGTGATGTGAGTGAAAAACTTCTATAATTTACTGCGAATAGTTTTTCGGATGAATGGGTGGAGACTTGGAGAATTATGGGCCGCACTTCCCCACAGTTTTGCCTGCGGGATTACACGGTGCACACAGTACATCGCGCGTGTGGTTTGTAATGGTAATACAGTTTTACCAACCATACGCGCGATGTACTGTGAAGTGTGAACGAAAACTGTGGGGAAGTGCGTGCGTGTAGTAGGCCCATTAGAGGAAAGCCAAAGAAAAGATAGATTGTGTGAGGAATGATATGAAAGAGAAAAAAGTAAACGATGCCGTGAAGTCTGACAGGGGAGAATAGAAGAAGAAAACGTGTTGCGTCGACCCCAAATATGTAGAATGGGACAAGTGCAGGAAGATGAAGGTTTCTCGTGTTTTTCAGAAACATTCCTTTCTTTATGCTGCAAATCTATATAAATAAAAAGAGAAGTCCTGACTGACTGACTGACTGACTCATCAACGCCCAGCCCAAACTCTTGGACCAAGAAATCTGAAATTTTGCACAGAGGTTCCCTTTATAGTGTCGACAAGGAATAAGGAAGGATTTTTCGAAGTTCAACCCCTAAGGGATTTAAATAGGGGATGAAAGTTTGTATGGAAAATCGTCATTTTCACGCGGGCGAAGCCGCTGGCAAAAGCTAGTCTAAAATAAAAAGGTTTTCAAAACTTTTTTAGACAGAAATATCTAGATGTTAACTTCAAAGTTTTCCAGATTACTGTAATCAGGTAAGCTATCTAAATTAGGTGTGTACTAAAACAATAAACTCGTACACTACCATTGGACAAACAATCTATTTGGGAGTGGAGCATGTCATATCTTAATTGGAAAAGATAATTCATAGCAATCAACTACATGTGAAGGGTATAGCATAACATCACACCTGTTTTTCCCGATAGACTAGGCAGTGTATAATATCTTCACTCTTGCGTCAGTTTCCGTAAAGAGCATCACTTCATAATTAATAATTATGAAGTGATATATTCACTAAGCACTTACATTGTAAGCTAACATTATTGTTGAATCCTACCTGATGTGCCTGATGTACCTCCTTCGAACCTACTCTGAATTACCTAGAGTTGAAAAATCATTTACACTAAGTAATTACTTGCCAATTCAGTGGTGTACTGAAAGTTTTGTCACCAACTTTGATGATTAGAAAATTCGTCATACACAAGTTTACTTAAAGCAATTTAATAAACACCTAAGTATAATATAGATACAAAAATATAACAAAGATGTAGCTCAATAATCACCGAACCGCATCAGTAACAATAAGCAACAATCATAATGTTCATACATTGGAATCCATAACGCACCGTCAAGTCGCCTTTGCCGTTGATCTGACGAATTTGTTATGGTCTCAAATAACGTGGGATACACACAGATTGCGAGGATTGACAACGTTATCTGGGTTTCGAAAAATATTTGTAGTTTTTAAAGCGTTGTGAAATTATATGCGAAATCTTTATAATACGAGAACATAACTTCATTCATCACCTTAGATTCCTATTTGATATTGCGTTGCATACTGTATCCTCTCAGTTTTTCTATTCTGCCATCATTTCAGTATACACCAAATTTCCAGCCACTATCATCTGGTTTTATAGAGTATAACATTTTTGGGACTTATATTATGTTCGGTTTTTTGACGCCAATCTGTTTCTTAATTAATTGTGCCTGTTTTCTTTTTGAGCGAGACATCTAAAAGTTCTCATGAGCTCTTTGAATATTTTTTTCAGAAAACAAACTCAATCCTCTACCTCTGTACCTTGTAAACTACAAAATTAGTCAGCACATTAATTTTTTTGTCATGTAAAGTTTTTATTTTATATAAATTGGGCCTCAATATTATCATAAGGACAAAGATGAGTTGATGGAACGAGATAACCATCAAGAAGTCTATTAACTCGCGATTTAAATAGATTAGGGTTATATGAACTCGGAAACACAGACGAAAGATGGGAATTATTAAAAAAAGTACAACTCAAACTGTTTACCGAACTATCCAACACTATCTCACGGTACCTTAGCCATTTCTTTTTTCATGTCCTAAACTGGCCATAAGTAAGGCATTGTGCGTCGAATATTACAATAGCGGCCATAATGGAGGACCAACGATACCCTTTCTTTGACGGGATTTAATTGTGTGATGAAGTGTGGTTACGACATATTACTTTTTTTTTTGTTTGTGGCCGAAAGTGTAATACAAAAAATATAACTGGTGAAGTTTTGTGTGGAGTTAGTGCTTAGAGTTATTTTTAGTTTAGGAGGTTTTTTTGTGTAAAGCGTCATGCTAAAATGCTGATGAAAATTATATAAGTAGGTAACTACATATAATTGTTTACTTCATAATTAGTCGGCAGGGAATAATTCTCTTTCATGCCTACTATTTTGAAAAGCAGATTTACTCCAGAAATATTAATTACTAGTTGTTGCCAGCGGCTTTGCCCGCTACAACTTGAATATTTTTTTTTATGTTTCAAGACACAGTTTCTGCCTAACCATATTGGGAAAAAAACAATTTATAAACACTTAAAATAACAAATACACTGTATTTCTTAATTACCCACTTTAATTAAAAAGCGAACACCACTAATTAAGAAAGCACAAATCCACCACAGCACCAAATAAAAAACAACAAAAAGCGACACAAATTAATTTGTTAATTCGACCTCAATCGATTGTATCGAAAGGGTGTCGGTCCATTTCTCGATTACCACCCGCTAAGTCGATACCTTGATTGTGATATAGAGCAATGTAATGCAATAAAGTGTTGCAAATTATTTCATTATCGTTCTCTTGATTGTTCATAACCGTATCGTGTTGGGTTTACTGCAGTGGTTATCGTTACTCAAGTGAGCACTTGATTTTGATTGAGTTGTTTGTCATTTTTCAGGCTAAGTGAGCTGTCTGCAAAGATATTCCTGCAAAGTGCTATTAGGCTATTCCATCTGGAATTTATATTAAGCTACAGGGGGCCAATTCTCGGTTTTAGAGATGGTGTCGAACTCGACAAAAATTTCTAATGACGTAATTTTTTCGAGAAATTTTAAAAGTTGCTATTCTGGGGATGTCGAATTCGACATTTGTCGAAGGCTAACGTTAGAGTTCATGTCGAGTGCTTCTGAGCAGTAGAGATGTCATGTCGATTATATAGATACGTCATTTCTGAGTGAATTTGTTGAGTTTTGGATTGTACACTGTGTTTTCTTTTCTTTAGTTTTTAAATGAAATACGCCTTGGCATCTCATACTGGAAATTCGATTTATACTCTTTGATTTGTGCATTGTGTTTTCTTGAAACGACGACCTTCGCGCAGATAACAGACTCTGTAATTTGTGTACCTACGATTGTACTTGAAACCACTGAAAGATGGACGAGTTTATTAGCATTTTTATCTCGGAGTTGTTGGAAAGTGGCGAGCAACTGGTATATTTACGACTTGAGCGAAACAGAAGTCATTAAAAACTTCAGACTAAATAAAGATTTAATAAGGGTTCTAATAATAATAATCATAAAAACGTTTATTTCGGACGTAGGTAGTCCATATACTGTTAGTAACACAAAAACCTTACAAAACTATTGTTAGTACACACGGCTACACATCAAGCTATACAAAACCAGTTAATCTTGGCCTCACTTTACTAGATCTTTTCGCACAATGAACGATCAGATTATACTGGTTTAATATAGCTTGATGTGTAGCCGTGTGTACATACAAAAAAAACCACAAAAATAAAATAAAAGTGGCATCGCACAGGAAATGTCAGTCTATGGCAAGCCCTGGACACGACCACCCGCAGTGTGTAGTCGCATCCAGTGCCGCCACAAAGGCGAGTCCCAGCGGCCCACGAACACGCTCAGAAGGCTGTTCGAGCTGGCCTGCATGCGCTTCATGAGCGACGCACAACGCTTCCGCATAATGGCATGAAAACCGTCCACGCTTTTATCCGCAAACATAGCCGAAGCGCTGCAGTGGCGCGTCAGCCCGAACAGCACCTTGAACGCGTTATTATACTGTACACGCAGAGCACTGTATGTACGCTGCGTGTACTTAGTCCACAGGCTGCAGGTGTAAAAAGATTGACAGAAGGACTTAAATAATGTCACCTTGACTTGCTCTGTACACCGTGCAAACCTGCGGGCCAGCATGTTACAGCGCACAGACAGCGCTCTGCGCTCCCTCTCCATATCAACATTGTCACACATATCCTCAGAGACCCAGTGACCCAGATACTTAAAATTAGACACTCTGTTTAAGCTGGTACCGCAAAGATATAAAGGAGGCACATTAGCGAAAGATTTATTACCAGCCTTAAACACCATCACTTCACTTTTCTTCACATTATATCTGAGTCCATGGGTCTGTGCGTATTTTTCACAAACATCTAACAGTCTGCGCATGGCACTGATCGATGGGCTCAGCAGCACCATATCGTCTGCGTAGCTGATATTATTGACACACTGTCCATCAATATGGCACCCTATGCTTGTTCTGCTGAGCTCGCCGACCAGCTCGTTCATATATAGGTTGAAGAGACGAGGCGAGGTTAACCCCCCCTGCCTCACCCCGCACTCCAACCCATACACGTCCGAGTGTGAGCCTGCCCACCGCACAACATTCGTTTGACTCGAGTACCAATATTTTAACATTGCGACTACATCACGTGACACATCTGTTTCATTTTTCATCTTTTACTTTTTTTTTTCTTTTTCTAATACTTAGATCTATTGTCCTCCTGTAATTCAGGATACCACTAAAATAGACTTGAAAACGAAGGTAAATAATTGTTTGCTTCATAATTTTATTAGTCACTGACAGACAGTCAGCTGTCACACTGATTATTTTTACACTAAACGTTTCGTTTTACTTTGGCTTTGCACGGGACTTATTCAAATTTAATATATAAATTATGTCCTAATTTTAAGTGTTTCTCATAATTATGTTTACTTGTTTGTTTGTGAAACCAATAAATACTTTTTCTTTCTTTCTTTTATACTTAAATAGTTAGGTTTAGTCAGCGTTTTAAAACAAAATCATTCATTCACTCATAGCTACTTAAAACGGAACGCGCGATTCTTCTTAATGGTAACATTAGCTTCACTCGACTCGACATTTTCGTGACATTTATTTCTATTTTGACTGAGAATACGGAATTCTGCTCAATTCGAAATTTTTTGGTAGAGATAGAGATATTTTTGATAGACATAGAGATAGACTTACGAACTCGAACTCGAGATAAATGTCGAAAATCGAGAATTGGTCCCCTGAGTCTGGATTTTTGCTCGATTTATGGTAACAGATGAAATGTGGGTGTGATTAAGTACACCTCTGCCTAAGCCTTCACGGTGAAATGCAGAAATGTTGGTGGATGTGATTGCCGCAGAAGTACTATCATTAAAATAACTGATCTCATCAGTGACTAGCTTCGAAGCAATCAATACGGTTAGCCTGTAAGGCGAGCAGACTGTTCAGAAACCCTAACATCATGAATAGTAGGTTATAAGGGTAAGCCAAGCTTTTTAGCTTGTATGAAAGTAAGAGATTTGAGATTCCCTGAGAATCATACATCTGTAAGACCATTAAAACTTCGTGTTTTCTACTTCTAGTGCATGAAAAAGTGTTCCTGAAATCGCATGAACTGTGAATTTTTTATGAAATTTCATGGGATTTCAGGAAAACTTATTCGTACTCTTTGACTACCTTGTTGGTTTAATAGTAGCAATCGCGTCTACTGACTGTGAGGTCCTGGGTACGATGCCCGATTTTTCCATCACGAATTTCTCAGTAGCAGAGACGGAGTCTGGATTTGGGCCCGGTTGATGGCAACAGGCTCACCCCTTTTAGATGAGACTTACGCATAACTGACGAAATGTGGGAGTCACAGATATAGATAGACCTACATAACGCAAGTATCAGGATCTGTATGAAAACCAAGCGTGCCATTTTTTTACTTCCTATTATGACGTCACCAGCACTGTAAATCGGAAAATCAAATCGATTCAAAGACGCCGCCGCGTACAGCGGCTCCTTCGCTCCAACACCTGCTTTCTGCAACCGGCGCCGAACGTCCGTCTAGCGCTATACACCGATGCAAACTGAGCGCGAAAGTGGCCACTTATGATTTCTGTACGTAAGCGCCTGCGGTATCTAGGTCTATCTATATCTGTGGTGGGAGTACCATTAGGAACCTCTCTGCCTGACCCTTTAGGAATTTTGGTGTTATGTTATTCATGCTCTATTTTTACGAATTCTTGCTAATGATTATTTAATTATTTTTGGTAATAAGACACTACATCGTAAATTATATTTAAAATGTCACTTACGGGATTTCTTCCGTGATTATTATTTGTTTTGTTTGTAAATTAAAGGAAAAGACCTTTAATTTCCAATTTTGTGCTTGTTTACATTTTTCTTCTTGTCTCGTATTCGCATCTCTAATGTTGAAAATAGATATAATAAAACGCACTACTGCACACTTAGCAAAAACCTGACCATATATCTACTTCTAGAAGCACATAAGGACGCTTTTATTTTTTCTTATTTGATATGCTAATGTGCTCGTTTTTGCACAAACCTTTTTGGCTGTAGATTTATGGCACAACATCAACACTTGCGACCTTCCATAAGCAATATATTAACGACCCCATTAATTTACCTTGAATCGGTAAACTAATCAAAATTCAAGTAGTTGTACTTAAAATAAAAACAAATACTAAAAAAATGAACCGAAAAATTAATTGAATTTTTATTTTGGGCCATTACAAAATCGATAAATTACATGAAGCGATGCAATTAAAAACGTTGACATATTGTGTCTCGTGCTCACTTACCGACCGACTCAGTAAAATAGCCTACACAATCGTAAATAAACATTTTTTGGGGTTCCGTATAACGTCAGACTGCCGTTGGTCGAGGCGGCACAAACGACTGCTGAGTATGAGGTCCTGGGTTCGATTACTGGGTTGGGCAAAGTGTTCTTGCATCTTCTTGGGTTTTTAAATCAGGAATTTCTCAGTAGCAGCCGCTGAGTTTGGATTTGTGCCCGGTCGATGGCAAAAGACGCCTTCTATTAAAAAAAACGGTGTGAAATGTGGGTGTATTAATGGATACGTGGGTTTGCCTTGCCTTCTGGGAATTACAGAACGACACTGAATCGGCTGTTTTTCACAAATGTTTTCATATCGAACTCGTACTGTTTCATGACATGCATGACTTTCAGAAGATTCTGAAAATACGTTTTCCAACTAAACTATTTATTACGAGATAGATTAAATACACTGGTTTTCCAATACCTTCAGGTCTTAAGGTAAAAACTAGAACCCACGCAAACTCCTAAAATTACCTCGACAAGATTACAAAATTGACCTTTAATGACATACAAAACATGCCTGTTTATGTACCCATACGGGACTCAAAATAATAACGAAAGCCCCTACTTAACCATACTTTATTTAACAGATAGAATTTATACGAAGCTCCCGACGTGAGCCTGATTAGTTTTTATATAAACTCAGAAGAAGCTGGCTGAACTAATTTTGTATGGAATTAAAACTGGACGTTGTAATGTCCACAAATCTGTGATTTTATTGTATGCGGCTGTTGAGGAAGCCTCCAATTGTGGCGAGCGCTTTATGTTGTAGGGAACCAAGAAATTATGTTTTTATTATTTTGTTACGGCTTTTTATTTTATTTGCTACTGTGTTTTATCAATTGTTCTGTAATTTATTGATAGAGATCGTGAGATCTATTGAGAAAAAACATTATTATATCTTTATTTGCTATTTATTTCTAGAATTCCCATAGCCTTCGTTGTTTTTGAAAAACTTGCTCGACCTGTGTGAGCTTGCATAAAAAAAGCGTTGAATTTTGTTTGATTAAACAATGAGTCAACTCAAGGATATTTTGAGGAAATAAATAACTAAAAAAATAACCCTCATTTTCTTAGTGTTTTGTCATATTAATAGATTTTTGCAAAATCTCGTGCCTTGGCCCAGTCACGAGCCAGTTAGTCGGTAAACACCGTTTCATTAATAGATAAACATAGTAGGTTTGGTCAAGATTTTTTTAGATATTGAACTAACACTCTTGAACTACTTTATCATTTCCTTATTGATGCACTTTAAAGAAGTTTGTCATTTGTTCAACCTAATTTATAGTAATTAATTGGAATCGTTTATTTTGATATTATCGCAAATTCTTCAAAACTGCATTTATCTACATAGGAACTAAAACTAGCGTAGATCTTAATCAATATTATGTTTAATTAATGCAGTTCTGCTGTTAACAAGGTAAATACATTTTTTTATTGTACCAAACCTACTTAGTAATTCGTGTTTTTCAGGTGAATCTGTGCCATCCGTGCCTATGTTTAATTTAGTGCCAAACTTCCTATTTATAATAACAACAACAAAATATTTACGTTCATCTTGCATAACATCGTCCAAATTAGAGACATTCCTTTTTTGTGAGCAGCATGTCGCCATAAAAACAATTTGATGGGACCCTGACCAGTAATTAGGGTATTATTTATTGTGAAAAATCCCTCAATCATCGGCGAAGTTAATTTTTTTTAATGAAATTAAAGACATTTTTTTCACGATCTCGTTGTTATTTGGTTCATAACGTGATGCTTGAGATTTTTTATTGCTTACAATAATGAATATATGATGTTCCGATCGATCGAATGGTTTCTGTTTGATGGCTTTTAACGACACTTAATTTGTTTGAGAATCATTTTGATGGACATAAAATTATAATCATAATTATCGTCTCTTTCCAATATTTTAATATTTTTTGGTATAAAATGCTGGTGAGCACTGTGTTAAGAAGACAACTTACAAGATTAAACAAATTCTACAGTGTACTCTTCTAAATAGTCAAATTGGAATAGAAATAAATCCTTACAAATGGAGTCATTCTCCCATCTAACTATCACAGACATCTCAATTAGTTAAGCTCTCAAGAAAAGACAAGAAAATTAAGGCGAGGTTACCCTACTTTGTTTTATGTACGCACGACCTCACCCCCCGCCCTGCCGCGCGAGCGATATAATCCCTAAATTTTGACTGTTTTTTCTCTCTTGGAGAAAAATGATAAAGAAATTATACATTATGTGACCCGAGATAATACACATTTTTTACGACCTTTATTATGATATAAGTTTTATTTTTCAAAGCCTAATATAACTCAAGTAAAACGATTATTTAGCCATCATTTGGACATGTCTTTGCGATTTAATTTGATGCAGTGAAGTGTAAGCAATCGTGTATCGCATGCCCGACATATCATGATCGAAGAGTCAACTATGTAATACATTTTTTTCAAAATTTAAATCCGTTCCACGTACGAGTAAAACGCTATTGTTGACGACGTTTATCGGGGTAACCCCGCCTTAAGATAACTTCTAAACATAGAGCCTCATCTTCCACGCATCCAATTTCCAACCACCCTTAATAAACCCCATTAACTAGTCGACCTTTTCTTCTACAATAGCGCAACCAGAACATCGAACCCCTAACAACACTTGAAAAAAAACCCCTCACTATCTTTACAACACATATAAATACTCCACAATAAACCTGAAGGCCTTCTTCAATAAAATTAAGACATTTTAATTATTCGCCCCTATTTTGTCCATAAGCTAATTACGGACAGACGGTGGTCTTCTCAAATTAAGCTGTTAATTGAAAAGGCACTTCAGATGCTATTGGCGCAATAAAGACATAAAAACGACTGCCTACTTGAACGTCCATGAAATAAATGAGACTTAAATAGGGGCACCTAATTGATTTGCAATTAAATTTTAGAACTGGTTTTTACTATACATTGTAAGGTATTTTTTTTTGTATTATTCTGCAGGGTATTTTTGGATTGGGGGTTTGAACCGATGAAAAGATTTATAATACCTACAGTAGTTTATGCTCGCGGCTTCGTCCACGTAGAGTATGAATATTATCTCACGGGATCATGCTAGCTGAATAAAAAGTATCATAAGTGTTAATTCAGGTTATAAACCATTCTGTCTGCTAATTTTCATCCGAATGTGTTTAGTAGTTTTGGCGTGAAACAGAAACAAACATCCATCTATCCTCACAAACTTTCGCACTTATAATTAGGCCGATACGAAAAATATTCGATATCAAAGTGTAAAACTAATTGAAGGAAAAGGTCACATAGGCCAATTTCAATATAAAATAAATTGCTGCTTTATGTAAGAGAAACTGTTTATTATAATAATTATTGCAGAATCCAAAGCTGGTAACCCTAGAGTCTATCTAATTAATGACTTTGCAAAAACCTTTCGACTTGTCCACAGAATAAAGTTACTATAAGCCGGTAAAACGTCATAAATCTCACGAACTGCAATGAGCTTACAATAATTAAAGTATCAGAAAGACGAGAGATCTTCCAAGCGCCCTTATAAGGATGGCGTTAAGCACTCTACGAGCCTACAATAATATTATAGTATCAGAAAGACAAAACTCTTCTAAGCGCCCATATAAGGACGGCGTTAAGCACTCCAAATCTTAAGAAAACACCAGAGAAGGGTTCACAGGAAACTTCCCGGAAATTCTACAAGTTCAATACGTCAATTACTTAGAGATAAGGTCTGAGAGACAAACGTAGACACACGAGCGTCTGTCATCAAACATTAGTGTTTGCGCTCAAACAGTTGATAAGATAACCTTTAGTTGACGCCGACACAATGCTTCGGCGTGTCAATATTTGTTGTGTGAATACCTTTCGGCCTAGCGCGTGCTAGCGGGACGTGTGTTACACCGTGGTGGACGGTGAGGCTTATGCGTGTTTGCGAGACGAATGTCAATTTTCACTTTCGAAGGGTGGGCGTTTTGGGCGACTGTCTCTTGAACAACAGTGTAGTTTGAATAAATAACTTTTGATTTTAATTCAGAAAAATATGGTTTCTTTAGAATTAAGAACAATGGCTTGGAATCACTTATGTCAAGCTTGATTTTGATTTTTGATTAAGTTTATTTGTGGTTCAATCGTACACAATTGAAACAGTCGTTTCATGTTGGTGTAGAAAATAAACAAACCTACATTTTTACATACGGCACGGCTATCTGTGACTTACCTTGCTTGATACCTAATTATAATCAGCATAATAATATAAAATACAAGTAAATATAGGTAGGTACCTACAAAAAAATATATTTTTCTGTCATTATTTTTTTTTTTTTTAAAACGTTGCCCCACACTATTAACTCACATACACAAATACCAGAACCATAAAACCATAGAACCATTAAAATTATTATGTAGGTACTTATTATATTTATAGCTAAGTTATTTAATAGTAATTGGTTTAAGGAGTATTAGATAATATATAGGTATAAGCACTCGAGTGAGTTACCTGAGATACAGGTTTATTCCTAGTTCAGGTAGAACCCAATATACTGTATAACTATAGTATTTAAGGCCTTTTTTTTTTTTTTTTTTTTTTTTTTGGTGGGTGGAAAATCATCGAATAACCCCCCCCGCTCTTGGGCAGAGCGAAGGGGAGTGTCAGACTTCTACTGACTAAAAACCAAACCCATGTTCCTTCTTCTTCGCCCTTGTGTCGGAGCCGCGGTAACCTTTCGATATCCACAGCCCCGACGGGCGTCGGCCCTTGCGGGCCCCTCCTTGCTGACATCTCTTTGGTCTGTTGCCGTCATGACGACGGCCGGACGGCGAGCTAGCCCGTTACTCACCGTCCACAGGCCCGCGTCTACGGTGGCCGGAGGTCATCGCGTGACCCCCGACGCCCGGAGCGCCTTCCGCGGCGACTGGGACGTTGAGAGGTTCTCTCCCTCTCTCGTTCCGCCACCTCCTTCGCTAGCATCACTGCTTCGCAGAAGGAGGCGACGGCGTCCCATTCCTCCTCGCCCCGGACCATGGCTTGCACCAGGGCCGGACGCGAGAGGTCGCCGCCGCCGATCGCCGCTACGAGAACACGGCGGGGCTCCGCCCAAGCAGGGCACACCTCCACAGTGTGCTCCACCGTGTCCTCCGGTCGATCCTCGCAGTGGAAGCATCCGGGCGTTTCCTCCCGCCTGATTCGGTACAGGTACCTCCCGAAACACCCGTGTCCGGTGAGGACCTGCGTCAGACGGTAGGTGAGGGCGCCGTGGCGCCTCTCCAGCCACTCCTCAAAGAGGGGACTTACCGCCACTATCGTGGCGTGCCCTGTAGTATTTAAGGCCTTAATGTAAATTTTTGTATTTCAATTATCTCAATAAACAATTCAAATTTGCTTTCATCGCTCTAACATTTACACATTAACATATCTATACGGTAGCTTGTCTATATAATAAAATTGTAGTCATCGTCTGATCATCTGCAACAAGGTCTGCCACAGCCATTCAGCCTGCAAAAGGCATAGTGATTTAAAACAAGTTCTTAAACTCTTTATCATTCGCGTCGGTGTAATAGGCGGCCCAGTTAATGCACAAACGAGGCACTTAAGATTGTAACGGATGTCAAAGATAATAGAATATAATTTTGAATGAAGTGTGAACTTTAGTTAAATGATGAATCTTGTATGAGAAGATAATGCGAAACGTTCCTTTTTATGTAATGTAATTACGTTTGAGAAAAAACCATCTTAACTGACCACATTGACCACTATTTTTACGAAGATCCTTCTTTTGAAGATATGGTTATTTTTTCAGAGTACTGAAGGTTGAACATGAATCTAAATAAGAGGCATTTTTTTGGGTAAGGCCAAACTCCACTCTAGGGACAAAATCAAGACACTTCTTGCAAAAGTAGTACGAGTTATGGGCCTACTACACGCACGCACTTCCCCACAGTTTTGCCTGCGGGATTACACGGTGCACACATTACATCGCGCGTGTGGTTTGTAATGGTAATACAGTTTTACCAACCATACGCGCGATGTACTGTGAAGTGTGAACGAAAACTGTGGGGAAGTGCGTGCGTGTAGTAGGCCCATTACACTGTACTACACCTTACTTAGCAGTTTTTAGTGTAGTGTCGAAAAAATATAATTAGGAAATGTATAAAAAAAAAAACTGGTTACCTACTTCAGACGGTTACAAATATCTATCAATTCATGATATAGCCTCCCGAGATCTCCTTACCTCACTGAAAGCTGGATGGTACTTATATAAGTCGATCTGAATCACGTGAATTGGATTAATGTAGAACCTATTCATTAAGACCATTGCAATGAGCCAAACACGATTTCTCTGCTGCAAATTGGTGGAGAGTTCGGGTTCGCTGCAAGTTCCTCATAATGCCTCAGCATGATGAGGTCACTGTTACCATGTTCTTGGGATATCAGTAAAGTAACATGATACTACGTTTCGAATTAACTAGACCTGTAGAAGATGTTTTCATACCTTAATTAGCCAAAGAAGAACTGATCATCTTCAGACGGCTGAACATATTTTCTTGAATAATAGTTAAGAACACTCCCGACCAAGCCTCTTTTCGAATTAAAAACAATCGAAATCAGTTCATTCCTTTGGGTGCTACGATGACACAGACACACACACAGGTGAATAAAATACCCACGTTAACTTTTATCATCGGGGTTACAACGAATTAATTATTTTGACAACTCCAAATTTTCATAGTCCTTCTTGCTTCTCGCTAATGATTTATGTAGCTCAAAGTTGTACTTACACAATAATATTTTGACACCTGCTTCTTGGTTATGAATACCTGTAAAGGCTGTATCAGATAAATAATAAATATCCATAATTTCAACACGATGTTAAGCTGTTAACACATCAATAATGTAAGCAATAATGTTGCATGTGTTGCCGGCTTACCTTAGCATAATATTGAAGGAAAATTAATGTGGTTCTTGAGAGTTTTCATCGTAATGATTACCCAATAATTGAGTTGTGAAGGTCAGATAAACGGTCGCTCCATGTAAACAGTATTCAGCTACTTCTGGTTAAACTAGAGGCTGACTTTAACAAATTTGAGAAAAATTTAGTTCTTGATAATGATGATTGATAATTTTATCATAAGCATTTCCATAATTTGGTCTAGATCAGAATACTGTTTATTACAAACATGAACATGAAGAAGGAACAACCTAGGTAAGTACTGCTTAACCCAAAGATAGAACACGACCACGAGCTCCTCCTACATCCAATAGTCAAATGATATAGACTGTTGACGATTATACAGCAGCACTTCTACTTATACTGAAAACTTGCTCTAAAGTAAGTTCTAAGTGTGCCCACGTGTGGCATGCTAATGTTATTTCAAAAACGGGAACTCTATTTGGACACTCCTAAATTATAAAATGGTCTTGCGTAGTTACCACGGAATCTTTTGAGCTACAGACAGGCCTTCTAACCAAAAGCATTTTCGCTCGCCAATTCTGTAGCTATCCCGCCATCCATCAGCCGTTAGGTTAGGGTTACAAACAATCCCGGAACTAAGGCGCCTTAGAGATAAATGTGGGAACTCCTGCCGAGTTTCATTCAATTGTTAGTACGGTAATTTGAAACCTGCCATTGGTAACACTACACCTGCAATATAACAAACTCAACAAGGTACGTAGGCCGATAACAAATAGCAAAGTAGCCGTTTTGCAACCACAACGGATTGGCGTAAGAATTGTATTATAATTCACGAATAATTGACCGTCTGTAAGTAAATAGTCGTGTTGGACATGCTTACCGATTGTTAGCTCAAATCGATTTATTTCGCAAAGTTATAGTTGCTAGTGTATGTTGCTTTTAGCGTTAGATCAATTTTGGAAAAGTGGTTATGGAAATTAGTTCTTTGAATGGCAGTTTGCAGCTGTCAATCTCTACATAAAGTCAAGTCTTAGACATGCAAGTACCTGCCTGCCACAGTTCTTGCTTTTGCTTTGCTTCTTGTTTTTGTTCGTTTCCTATCCCATGTGACATGTGAGTTAGAAAGATATTTGAGACTTCACTTTTCATAGCATGCTAGTTTGATCCCTGCTTGGTCTTCAGTATGACTGTGATAGTTGAATTTGTGGTATTAAGTGAATAATTATATTATGCATATAACAGGTGTATACAAACAAAGATGGTAAAGTCCACAAAATTCCAAAATTGAGATTTATATGGCAACACAATCTGTTTTGTATCTATATTTACCCCAAAAAAACATTTATTACCAATTCTGGTAAACTCCACTGTTATTTCAAATTGGAAATTGACTTTACAAACAAACCTAGTGAAGTCCAAGTGAATTGAGTTCCATGTCGCGTAAAGTAAAAATGTTTTTTATCATTTTCTGAAATTTTTTGCACTATGGACGTAACCATCTTTGATTCTATACACCTGGTATGTAGTTACAGCTTTGAGCCGTTTGAGGTCGAAATGCTCAGGTGATGGCCAAAACAGTGCGTCCCCATTTAAGGATATTTCTCACTGAGTGGCAATGCTGCCAGTCTTATGGGCACGTTTCTGGACGATAGCGATATGAAAGAAAGCTCAGACGCTTTCGCGACCTGCCGTTTATTTAGTTTGTTCGTTCATTTTAAATCAATTAGTCCCAATTTGTAAATATTTAGTTATTCTAAGAGTTTAATTATATTTAAAAAGCTTGTCATTAAATAATATTGAATTTGTTGGAACCTGATTTATTTCTTCCCCTAACCTACTGTTTTTGCCTTCCATTTTTTGTCGTTAACTGAAGAGTTGCAAGACATTAGCACCTCATCCATCAAGATCATAACAATCACCTAGCATACACATCTAGTACTCATTGTAACATTTCAATGGCAGGTCGTTACCTAGTTGACCCTAACAAGATTCCTCGCAGTGCCTCGTAATATTTATCACCATTAGAATTTGTAATTGCTATGTGCGGTGCCTTAGGTTTTCTAACAGTTATGGGTTGGTGATAAACTTACACAGTGCTTAGGTATGTGTTCTCTTCAAAGAAAGAATGCATAGCGTTTGTTATTGCCTAAGTAATTTAGCACCTAAGCTGTATGTTTTGGATGCTTGAACTTGTTTTCTAAGCAATTGTTTCGATTTTGTTGACTATTTGATTCATTATTATCATCATCTACAGCCTTATCTGACCTCTCTTTTCTCGTGTCAATCTCCACGGTTCTGTTTCAGTTTCATTCAGGTTTTTCCCCCGACGCAACTTTGTCGTCTGCCCCACTCGACGACCTACATTCCTTTTTCCAGTTTTTGAACGCCATTCGGTGTCAGCTTTTGACCAACCTGTCATAACTGTATATCTTGCTAGATGACCTACCCAAGTCCTTTGAGTTTGATTAATTTAGGTTTATTTCTATTTTGTGTTCCACTGTATCTTTTCTAGTTCTGGGCGTGTCTGTCCTAGAAACATTATTCAGATTGGCATTGACCACGTTGTGATCGACTCCAGCGTCGATCAGCTTGGTGAATTTGTTATTCTAAGGACCTGAACAGATCGTCCAGCAAAGTAATCAAACTGTCAGGAGTCGACAGAATATCTCTTCAGTACAAAATACACCAACAATTAAACAACGCTCAAAATTCATGATATACGTACAAAACATACTACGACGTCTATAATAACTTAAGTGATGTCTAGAATTTAAAGTCATTGACTAGCAAAGTTCATGTCTGGGCACATAAAAAATTACACACGTTTAAAATTTCGGACTCATGGTCATAGACGATAGCTAGTCAATTGCCTCTACCTACGCATTATAGCGGTCATCACCCCCGATATATTACTATTACCTGTTTGTTTCTCATAGTAAGGTGTGGTCTTTGAAAACCTACATTATTAACCGACTTCAAAAAGGAGGAGGTTCTTTTATCTATCAACCTGTAATCACGCAGTGCTAAATATTGGGTCCCCAGCGACAGGACAGAATGGTCATACAATAACTTAGGGTTGTGTCTATGGACATAAGTTTATCAATATTCATTAGGAGGCAGGAAGACAACCTTTAGGTATTTTAATGGTGCAAAGAACTATCTATACCTACAATAGTCAGCACGTATTTATCGATGTTAGGAGGTATCATAATTCTCCTGCCCTAATTCCTATTTAATTGGGGTCGACTCAGCATGTCTTATTTTTCCATACTTTTCTATTACTCGTCATCTCAGTAGTTACCTCCTTTCTAGCTTTTTATTATTAAGACTTTATTGCTGAATAACTAAACTACAATATATTAATACATAACATAAAAACTTAAATCTAGGTAACACATCGGGTTTTCCGGTTTAGTGATCAGCGTGTCCTGTGACACATAGGCCTCTTCCAGCTTCTTCCACTCATTTCTGTCTCTAGCTTTCCTAGACCAGGTAGCACCTCCAATTTTCCTTATATCATCTATCCTTTCTAGCTATATCATCCTTAAAACAGTCTGCCCATCGTTTCTTTGGTCTTCCACTACTCACCTACACTACTCACATTCATACTCGAACTTTCCTCACGACATTTTCTCATTCCTCCGTATCACTTGAGGAGGCTGTTGAAATTTGTGTTGGTTGAGATAAAGAAAACTTGGTTTATATCACAACATTTTGTCCCCATCTGTAAATTATTAAACCCGTTTTCTATTGTATTGAATAGGGTTTACTTATGTTTAAAAAAAAACTAAGTATACTTTATATCATGTTTATTGACGTACCTTGTTAAAAAATGCTGTGGCTTTATAAAAACATAATTAGTAAAACCAATCAGTAAATCACAAAATTGCAGGATCTCAATTTCCGCAACAGGAAAATCCCGTTCCTAATTTCAGCTGTCGTTTGCGCAGTTTATCTAATTGTCTTTAATAGTGGCAAATTACCTCAGCAATTTATACTTAAGCTAGAAACAAAGAATTATCCCTGCACTTCGCAGGAACCGTACATTTAATAGAACTATTACCCGTACTTCACATAAAAGAGCATTGAGCACCTCAATTGAATTGCATTCTTCAGCCGCGGCGGGCTTGAATGCGCGTACGCATGGTTACTTCCCTCCCTCCACCAATCACGGCCCCGCTTGGGAGGGATTAGGCGGAGCCGCGCTAGCCACTCCCACCGCCTTCTACCACAGTTTCGTATTAAGTATTGAGTTACAGATAATAGAGATCGGATGTTTTACTGTTTGTGTTTTGTTTTTAATAAGGGATTTCATTGAAAACGGAAATTTAAAGATAAGGTCTCAATAGCCGTAAAGGTGCCTTTGTAAGGTCGAAGTCAGTTAAATCGTATCAAATGTCTCTCACGTCAACGTTGTTAATGTCCTCACTAAAGTGATTGGGTGGATGGTAAAGACATGAGTTTTACAATTAGGTCCTCGGACCTCGTTGGAGTTGGTATCTTGTTACAAAAAATGTAATGTCTTTATAAAATAATTACAGGTGTGATGGGTAGACTGACCACTTATACAATCAAGTGTTATAAAGTAAGATCATGTTAATTATATTGTAAATAATTTGTTTCTGTAAAATATTCGAAATAGGAGGTCATGCTCATTCAAGTAGGTCATTATAGCACTTATTTATGTTAAATAATGTACCTAGGCAAACAAAATCAAGGATTTGATGAAGTGAAAATTATGGAAAAGGTAAAACAAAAGTTGAGAAAAGTAAAAGAGATGATTTTTTGTCCTCCTCAGACAAGCTTTATTGCTCAGTTCTAAATGACATTAATTTCTTTGACATAATATCAATTCATGTGAAAAGTTATAATTGCACTACTTCAATAAATCTCTATTAATAAAATAAAATACATAATCATAAAAACTCCAGTACGCAGTTCATGCACATCGTGTGTGGTCACTATCTAGCGAACTATCATGACGACGTCGTTACTGTCAGCTGCGACACGATAGCACACACTGACAGTAACCAACTAGCGCAGATGAGACGGTTCATCAATAGTGCCATACTTCTGTGTTTTATAATACACAGTTCATGCACATCGTGTGCGGGCACTATCTAGCGAACTATCATGACGACGTCGTTACTGTCAGCTGCGACACGATAGCCCACACTGACAGTGATCAACTAGCGCAGATGAGACTGTTCATCAATAGTGCTATACTTCTGTGTTATATAATACACAGTTCATGCACATCGTGTGCGGGCACTATCTAGCGAACTATCGTGACGACATCGTTACTGTCAGCTGCGACACGATAGCACACACTGACGGTGATCAACTAGCGCAGATGAGACTGTTCATCAATAGTGCCATACTTCTGTGTTTCATATAATACACAGTTCATGCACATCGTGTGCGGTCACTATATAACGAACTATCATGACGACGTCGTTACTGTCAGCTGCGACACGATAGCACTCACTGACAGTGACCAACTAGCACAGATGAGTCTGTTCATCAATAGTGCCATACTTCTGTGTTTCATATAATACACAGTTCATGCACATCGTGTGCGGTCACTATCTAGCAAACTATCATGACGACGTCGTTATTGTCAGCGGCGACACGATAGCACTCACCGACAGTGACCAACTAGCGCAGATAAGACTGTTCATTAATAGTGCCATACTTCTGTGTTTGATATAATACATACACAGTTCATGCACATCGTGTGCGGGCACTATCTAGCGAACTATCATGACGACGTCGTTACTGTCAGCTGCGACACGATAGCACGCACTGACAGTGATCAACTAGCACATATGAGACTGTTCATCAATAGTGCCATACTTCTGTGCTTGCTACAATACACAGTTCACGCACATCGTGTGCGGGCACTATCTAGCGAACTATCATGACGACGACGTTACTGTCAGCTGCGACACGATAGCCCACACTGACAGTGACCAACCGGCGCAGATGAGACTGTTCGTCAATAGTGCCATACATCTGTGTTTGATATAATACACAGTTCATGCACATCGTGTACGGGCACTATCTAGCGAACTATCATGACGACGTCGTTACTGTCAGCGGCGACACGATAGCACTCACCGACAGTGACCAACTAGCGCAGATAAGACTGTTCATTAATAGTGCCATACTTCTGTGTTTGATATAATACATACACAGTTCATGCACATCGTGTGCGGGCACTATCTAGCGAACTATCATGACGACGTCGTTACTGTCAGCTGCGACACGATAGCACGCACTGACAGTGATCAACTAGCACAGATGAGACTGTTCATCAATAGTGCCATACTTCTGTGCTTGTTACAATACACAGTTCATGCACATCGTGTGCGGGCACTATCTAGCGAACTATCATGACGACGTCGTTACTGTCAGCTGCGACACGATAGCACACACTGACGGTGATCAACTAGCACAGATCAGACTGTTCATCAACAGTCTAATGCTTCTGTGTTTTCAGACACACTAGCAGTCAAGGCAAGCTGCTTTGGCAACGCCGACGACACTTCAACATCTGTGTCATACACACTCATTCTATTTACACTGCAGCAAGTGAATACTATTAAAACAAAACAATAGCAGAACTTTTATTTGTTACTAGCTTTTGCCGTACCAAGTCTAAGGTTCCTTACTGCGATTTCTTTATTATTATAGTTAACGTTGTGTGACTTGGCCGTTGAAGGGTACATAAGGGTACAAAACCAGGTGCTCCATGACACCATTGCACCAATCTGTCGCCAGAACCGCTACCTCGCTTAACAAACACAGATATAACATTACGTGTAAACAAATTGACTTGTACCCACTAACGTATAAAGAATGTTGAACGGTCAAGTCACACAACATCAACTATAATAATAAAGAAATCGCAATAAGGAACCTTAGACTTGGTACGACTTTGTCTAGATTTCATTACTTTTTAGAGATAAACAAGCAGCTCCATCGAGACTTGGCTAGTTTTTTACAGAATGTTTTTGGTGGGATGTCATTAACACTAAACAAGTATACAAAATTTCAGCTCCATCGGAAACCGGGAAGTGGGTCAAATCACACTTCCAAATTTTTTTTTGTTAGTTACAACTTACAGGTGACACTAAGTTAACTTGTTAATTAAAACCCGACTGAAAAAAACTGAAAAGCAAAAAAACAAGCACATTTTAAATTAAACAAAACTTGGAAGCAGGCGGCGTTCTATTTTAGTTCTATTTTTTTTCATTTCATAATTAATTTAACATTCTAATGAACCCCGCCTGCTTCCAAGTTTTGTTTAATTTAAAATGTGCTTGTTTTTTTGCTTTTCAGTTTTTTTCAGTCGGGTTTTAAGTTTTTTAACTACTTTTTTATTTTCAACTTTTTAGTTCTTTTGTGTTTGTTCTTTCGTTGGTCGCGTAAAATTCTTCGCACATAATTTAACTTTTGTGCTTGTTTATAGTATTTTTCACATTGAATTTCTTTTAAACATAAAGTGTTATATATTTTTGTAATCTCCTTTTAAAATCCTTTATTTTGATACCCTACTCGATGGTATAGGAAAAATATTTTTTTTTAACTCCGCGATTTGGCCCCAAAAATCCGCAATTTTTCTTTGATTTTTAATTTTAATGTAGCCTGTAGCACTCGCGCCATCAAGACGAATCTAACGACGTATATTTCATTCAAATCCCTTCATCCGTTTAGGAGTTATGAGGGAACAAAGAAACGGACATGCATACATACACGTCAAACACATAACCCTCCTTTTGGGCTTCGCCGCAGTCGGGTAAAAATACACAAAATATCACTAAAAACATCTTAAACAGATACGCCCTGTCCTAAACAACAATATTCCTATTTGAAAACAAGTTACAAAACACTGTCATATTTGACACTTTTAGGCATAAAAGTGTAAAAATGATGTCTCTTCTTCGCTTTTCATAGTCTTCACGCATACTCGGCACTTAACGTTGAAGCTTGAACACAAATGCGATTCGCAATCACAATTGTCACCGTTAATTCGCATACTCGCGATAACATGTCGCTTGTACCTCGGCTATTAAAATAAATAAAATTACATACATTTAAATGCTTACCTAAATCACGTGTTGCTTGGACCAGTACGAGAAGCATGAAATGGAATGTGAACTTTGGTTTGAACGAAATAAAAGTTAAAATTGAATGGGAGACGATTGGTGCTGTTGTTGTATTTTATTTTTTAAATTATTATTTACTGTGAGCTATTTCTTGTTGTATTACTGACGTAATCCCTGAATTTCTTTATAGAAGTAGTTTGTACAGGATATGTATCTATCGTATAATTTATAATCCTGTAGATTATTTTAATTTATTCATCTGTGATTGTATCTTAGCCACTTACCTTTTCAACCTCGCCTATTAGCAGACCTTTAAGTAAGCAAGCCAGTACTTAAACCGTATCATGTTTACTTGAATTCGTAGATATTAATAGATGCAAATTCTTGAATCTATAACCTTGAACTGGCATTTAGTTGTTACCTGTAGAGGCACTATCTAAGATCAACAGTGGGAACGAGAAAAGGCAAGTTAACTAATGGTTTTGCACTTTTCATTTTCTCAGCAGCATTTAATATTTACATATGTACTAGTATCATCTTTACTATCCGGTTTCTGTTGTCAACATAATATCTACTGAATGCAACAGAAGACTTGCCCCCGTAGCATGGCGATTCTATATCTATTCTACCAAGAATAGACAAAGATTTTTTCATACAATTTGACATGAAACCTTGCTACAATCTGTTGTTTTGTCGATTCTCCCGTCGACAAAACCCGTTTCTTCGGTGGTCATGCTAAGCCCGCTGGTGGCTAAATAATAAGAGCCACTCAGGGTCAATCTTTAAGTCGATGCTTACCTAAGTTGGCCCGTGGATGGGCTACCAATCATCATATACCGAGTTTCTTCCGTGCCTCGTAATGCACAGTAAGGTCCCAGCTGTCATTTGTAGACCTATGACAGTTCTTACTGGTTGTCAGTGGCCCGAAAATCTGAGAAGCAGTCGTACCAAGGAATACCGTATTACCGTATTACCCGGTACTAACTGGGTTCTGGAGGTCAGATAAGCAGTTGTTTCATATAAAATACTGGTATTCTGCTGCATCAGGTAGAACTGGAAGCCGACCCTGAGTTTTTTTTTTTTTTTTTTATCTTCTTAGCGTGTCAATGGCAATCTAAATTGTGTCAGCCCAAAACTGAGCTACTGGTTTGGCGCTTTCTGAAGCGTCCACTAGTTCCTATCTACGAAAAACATTGTTTCCAAATACAAGTCCAAAATGTTACGTTCGAAACGGAGACAAACACAAAACCAAAACCGTGTTTAAAAATACGAAACGTCGGGAACTCACGTACACTCACCATTGTCAAAACACCTTATATAATTTCACACCGACTTTTTTTTTGTATTCGTATTTTCGCAGCGTGTGTGTGGTCGCGAATAAAAACGGCGTCTAAATACGGGATAATGCGCACTCGAAACGGCAAAAGCAAATATTTTTCAAACACCTCTGAGATCCTTTGTGACAGTATAATTTCGGTATCGTTGACAATACTTGAAAAAAAAGTAAGGAGAAAGAAGAGGACTTTGTTTAACTCAGCGGGATATCCGATCACTATGTAATTTGTGAATAATTTACAGCTATAAAGGGAGGCGGAGACGCGGCGCATTATTATGTTGTCACTGTATTTAAGAAAGGTGCGCTTGCGTCGCGTCGCATTTGTTTTGTTGTTGTGCTCTTGATTTCTGATATTGTTTGTCCTTGTAATGGTTTCACTTTAATGTGGATGATAGTTTTATGACTTCACGGAGATTTGGGCTTTTTTCTTGGGTAGACTTCAAATATTTCGTTAGTTCATCATTTGAATGTAATTTTTATTTAGTTAAGACATATAATAGGAAACCAAACAGCGGCGGCGGTAGCAACACCTATAATTTAGGTGCTGACACGCTAAATTGTCTTTTGTGCTCTCTGTCAGCTTCAGCATTTGTAATCCTACAATAATATTGCTTAAAAGATAATGAGTAGCGCTGAGACGAGAGTTTACCACTCCTGAATAATGTTACGCCTATCAAAAAGTCTAGCTTCAATACAAAATATTGAATAAACACTCCCGTAGTAATATAATATTTCGGTCATGGCTGGGCAATATTCAATATTTGGCAATACCGACGCCTGTTCGTAATTAGAACGTATTCATAATAGCAAAAACCGAAACTTCAGCCAATCAAACGCCTCCGCAATCCGCAACGGATCATTTCAAATTTCGAATCGATGTAATGACGTAATATATGACGGTTGGTAAAGAAACGAGATACGACGCTCCGGAACGCATACAATTTGTTACCTTTTTAACACGTCATCTATTCCCTAAAACTGACAAAAAAAGTAAGACATGTGGACCATTATAAACGTGTTTTGTGTTTAAGAAAAGAATCGAGCTTTATGTCATTTTGATACACTCTTAAGGGTCTTTGTGTGGGACTGAATCGAATAGTCTTTTTATTCGTGTGAATTGCGTTGCATCGATTTCGTGTTGAATTGAACCGATTTTTCAAGCTCAGTAGTCGTCCTTTGTTGCTAATGGTTGCCTTTCGTCTTGCCTTTTACATTGACCTTTATAATTACTACTTTTGCGTCTATTATACAGTACTACGCCTATTAGTGCATCTGTTGAGTTAAAGAAAAAGGATACATTTAAAAGATTGGGTGCTAAAATTGATCTGTTTTTTTCATTCATTCATTAAAAAAAAAATGCATTTTCTTTTTTTTAAATTTCTTTTAAACCCCATTTTGTACGACTTCAGCTTGTGTCCTCGCCTTCCTGCTCTTTAAGCTACATTTTATAGGTATATAGCTTACGGGATACAGGCTTCATACAGTTTAAACTGACGCTTCTCCGTACTGTAAAGCTACTTGTCGTAGTTGTGTAATTCTAAGTTATCTAGTGTGTACAATTTTTTGTTATCGGTCTATCAAGCAATCGTACCAACTCCACATTTACCGATAATATTGGACTGTAAGTCGTCCATCAGTCGTCTGCCACTTCCGCTTTTCCAATATGCAAGCTACTTAACTATATATAGCTTCATAACTTCAGTTCTTTTCCAGGATCATTTTATTTGCGAGAAAGATCTACTTAATCATTAAAAACTCGAATCGCAGAGTGCAGAGCAACCTTGAATTTGTGGGCAACATCAGCCTTTAAGTATAGTACCTGGTCTACAACTTTATACCACACAAACTACCAATCCGCCTTCGAGAAGAGTTCTAAATTCATAAACGTTAGCTAAATCATCGCAATATTTTTTTCATAGTGAGAGCAATTAGGTGCAATAGTACCTATTGCTCACATAGATTATACGTAATATCATGTAAAGTAACTATCTTCTTCTGAAACCTACCATCTTAATATAAATCCTTTGTTAGAAACTAAAATATGGCTTATTCATTCACAACACCTGATAAAGGCTTCTAAACTCATGCGCATATTAATGTGACAAGTAACGCCATCTATTAATTTGATGCAGAACTTAATTCAAACTGTGGAAGAATAACATTTGAATAAACTGTGCCTAGTGCCAAGTTTTAGCATTTATTAAATAATGATGAATGTATCATTTTCAAAATACTCATATAAAATTATCAAGAATAGATATTTTTATATTTATTTAGACGTCACTTTTACTTTGAGATTATCGAGAACTGACTTGTATATTTTAAAACAAACATTTATTGTATTTCAACAAAATTATGCAATTAACCTCAATCTGCCCAGTTGGTCTCGTGGTCGCAAGCCCGACTGCTGAGCTGGTCCTGCGTTCGATTCCTAAGTTCGACAAAAAATGTTATTGGATTTTTTCATTAGGCATTTCTGAGTAGCAGCAAGGAGTTTGGAAGTTGGCGGTATGATCCCCTGCCTCAGAAAGCTCGTTAAATGCGTCTGGTCTCTTTCAGGTCGTATAGGATTGCCGTCGAATCAAGCTATTAGAGAGAGTAAAAGAACAGACAGTGCACCTGTGTCTGAACACAAATTTTACACTATATGGATCTCCGCCAAGTTTAGCAGAGGAAGATGACTTTCTGGTCACCAGCACTATCATAGTTTCTGATAGACAAGGAGCTTTCTCAAAAACTGCTAGCTGTTTCTTAATGTAACACCATAAGGTGTTGTGTTACACATACCAAATCTTCTAATTGTAATAATTATAAATGTACACTATGTCACTGATAAATCACTAGCAACTGCTAGTTGTAGGTATCTATATCTATGGCGCTCAGATCGCGCGTCTTTGACTGAAGTTCAAAAGACTAAACTCAACATTAAAATTTGCCAATGAGCAATGGGCCGTAGCTTTCCAAATATAAGACCCTCCGATCAATAAGTTTACTAGGTTAAAATGGGATTGGGTCAGTCACGTTTCTAGGATGAAGCCGGACAGATGGGCGAAGATACACAGTGGGTGTCTAAAGACGGGCGTCGAAATCGAGGCTGGCCCAAAAATCGCTGCTGTGACAATCTGGACTATTCTGGACTCATTCCTAACAGATTGGTCGGAGAAGGAAAGTGGTAAGCCATGAAGATTTTTGCCCAGCGGTAAGACAGAATAGGCTGATTTAGGTAATGAAAAAAATTGTGATATAAGATGTTGCTAACTTTCCAAGGAGAGTCAACTTTCCTTGCATTCATATTCATCCATAGCATTAGCCTTTCTTTTGATAGATTGCGCGATATGGGTCTCACTAGAGTCTTACTGGTACATCTTTAGAACATAGAACTCGTCAATGGTACTCATGGTCCGCAGATAATCTACGTTGATATTATACTTATCTGGACCAACTAGATCCGTTTTGTTGGTCAATTAGGTGTCATAAAAATATCGTTGATTCAAATCAAAGGTCCCCAGATTTACCTATATGATTATCCAAAATAAAATACCTATAAAATATTAACTACTGTACCTTTTCTAAGAACAACGTGGAAAAAGTCATCAACATGATTCATTTATTTCTGAGAAGCAGTGTACAGGTAGTCTGAAGTTTATTACAAGCTTTTATTTTAGCGACGGAAAGCAAAATCATAATTTTATACGAACTGTAATTTTATATCCGTAATGTCGGGATTATAGACTTTGTTGATTTATAAAAGAGGACCCTTGTGCAGCTGGGAAATACAATTACTTGAATTAAGGTAGGTGTGAATAATTTTATTTACCACGAATACCATAATGTAGCTGATGATCTAGTTCAGTTGTAAACTAATTTGAAACTAGTGGAAACGATAGGTCAAATAAAAATAATGATATTATTCGAATTCATCAATTTAATTACATTACAATTATAATCTAAACAAGATCTTGGATAATACATGTTTTGAGACAGAATCAGAATAACATTCGTTCTTCAAGATCCCAAAATACAGGAAGACATAACTTTACACAACCCTCTTAACACATTAAACATTTTTACATCAACATTAAGGTGGACGGAATGCACAAATTGACTTAGCTATAATTTATATTTACAAACACAAAATGAGATCAGAAAATTTACAAGAATTAAAGAAAAAAACTACATCTAAATAATACTAAAACCCAAACATTGTAAGGATATTGCAAGAATTTATTTCTACACAAAAATTGCCACTACCGTCAGATTTAAGATAGAATCTACTAACGCTCCTCAAGAGGAAGAAAAACACAATAAACATTGAATTTAGAACATAAATAAATTCAGTTTAACGCTAAACGCAATATCTACTTAGAAAACAGTTCATCTTCTCGTAACTATAAATTAGGCACTCGTGGCATGAGTTAAACAGTAAACTAAACCTTAATACTAGAAGGCACCGTTTTAGGAGTAAAAATCAGTCTTTTTGCATTTGCCACTAACAAACATAACTGCTAATTCTCATCTTCTGTATCTAAATTGTCGATTGGAAAGTTTGGATTTAACAATGGACTCTTTCCATTGCTGCCGCTTGGGGATGTGTTCACAGATGACATTCCAACAAGGTTGTGTGTTAGACTGTGTCGTCTTAAGTCACAATTTCTTCTAAACACTTTCCCACAAGACGAGCAGTTGTAAGGCTTTATGTCAGTGTGTGTCAATAAGTGGGTCTTGAGATTCGACCTTTGGTTGAAACTTCTACTGCAGACGGGACACTTGTGGGGAGATTCTTCCATGTGTAAGATTTTGTGAACCGCTAACGTTCTGGACTGACAGAAACCCTTGCCACATTCTAGACACTTGAACGGTTTCTCCTTTGAATGGATGTACCTGAAAAAAAGATTCGTTGTTAAAGCTTTTTGTCTTTTTACTATTTCATGAAGAAGTTAATAGATACTAGTAATAGTCAAACACCCAATATAAAACAACGTAAAGTATGAAAGAGTGCTACAGTTAATGTGCTGTAAATATTCTTAGAAAACATCGTTTCTTTTGCTCGAAAGTAGTAAAAATTTACTAGAATGACTTATAGCGAGCCTCAAAGCTACTTTTTCTTATTGTTTGAACTGCAGACATTGAATACTTAGGCGAGCTAACTACTATCTTTGTAAATCTATCCAACGGTCTATTAATGTCAGTTGATTTAGTTTATTACAGAGGATTTTCACAAAGAGTGACTGCTGTAGGCATAGGATACATTGGGGAATAGGTAAACTTTAATGGGTATAGAAACAATGGATGCAATATTTGTGACGATAAATTGTGCTGGACATTTTGTACCGAATATTAGTTAAATATTATGTGTGAAATGTTCAGCACAATTTGCCCCTTCATCTAAATGGTGTACTCGAGTATCTACAACGTGTTGTTGAGGTGAGTTGAGCTCAATAAATACATCATGTCTGTAGGCGCCGAAACATTCGCTCTCGCGTGTTCTGCGCACCTTGTGGGAGCAGCCGGGAAGCAAACAAGAGCCCCAGGGTTATTGGTAATAAATTTCAGTTCTCTCTGAGCTTTATTTCCAATATCATTAATTTTCACGCTAACTTTACATTCGCAAAACACCGTCGAAACAAACGAGGTGAATTTATTCAATCCCAAGACTTAAACGTCCAAATTTATCCGTACAAAAAACACTTTTAGAGAAACCATAAATTACTTATTATTGGATTTACACCCAGTAAAAACAGTATATAATTACGTGGACGTAAGTTTTAATTATAATAAAACATATGGTTTATATTTCTCACAAATGTTGATAGCAACTGATTTCAAATTAAATTTACTATACAACGTATAATTAACACACCGGGTAACGTGTAATCAATAATAACGCAGCACGAGGGACCAGCGATCGAGAGTACAATTCGAGAAAATTATCTCCGTATCGTATAAACAAACATACTCGAGGCAAGAAAATTACGAGCCGTTCAAAGTAACGTAATACATGTAATAATCGTTGGGATTAGTTAGATCGGTGACGATAAAGCTGAGTTACAAGATGATGAATGAAATAATAATTTCAATATTAAAACACGCGATGATGATGGTGATTAAGACGGGCCGGGCGCGCGTGCAGTCGAGCATACCGTGACAGCGGCGCGAGCGCCGCGTTAGGCCTAACTCGAACCAACGCGACAACACTGATTAATTAAGCTCGCAATGCAGACCGATGGTCTATGAAATTCACATTCTCCATACTAATTGTTGATACTAATGAAAATAAACCGTGCATGAATACGAAAATTAGGACCGCAAAAATCGACGTTTAAAATACTAAACAAGCTACAAATTAATTTGAGTCCATTATCCTTTCAATCTACACAAAAAAAATCTCAACATCTCGAACATCGAAACTTGATTTTGTATGCGGAGAATATTTACCGAGGTTTTTTTTATTTTTTTTGTCATCCATATTAATCCTCACGTCAGGATCACCACGTGCTTTGTTAAAACCCGTCGAAGGCCCGCTCCGGTCCATTATAATGTATCGTGTCAACGGACATCGATTGAACATCGACAGGCCGGGCCGGCCCGGGCTCGGGTTAACCCTCCGGCGTCTACACGAAATTTATTTTATTGCCACAGAGATACGGTGATTTCGGAGGAAATCGCCGAGAGACAGGTGTAAAAATTCAACACCTTTAGTTCTTTTTGGGTGGGGATCTCGAGGAGATAAGTGAAGAAATAGATTGAGAGCTGTTGTAACACTATTATCATATTTATTGTGTTCGAGATCCGTGATGTTTGGAATTCGAATTCTTATAACGGTCACTAACATCTTATTTGAGTGCATTGTAGAGACGTTTTAAAAAGATAAATATTTTGATATGAAAAAAGATATGCTCAGAGATTTATAAGGAATGCAAAGGAGTCGGGAAGAAAACAAAATGAAAAGCCAAAATTAAAACATCGTCTCTCGTGGGATTAGCGGCGGTTTTGTGAAATAATTTACGAGCGTGACGAAAGAGTTGTCGATACCATCTGCTCGGTCCATACTTAACCCTTTTTGTTTTAAAATATTTTTATTCGTTCCCCACCATTATTCAAAAGTTTCTCATAATGTTTCGCGTTGAAACCCGACGACCAAAATCTTTTATTGATATCGAAAAATGAGTATCGTGAACCTTAAAATGTTTCTCGACACGGTTATAAGATTGTTTTATCTTATTTAAGAGCTCCGCCACGGGGTACTTTTGTAGTAGAAAGCATAAATGGACCTTAGTTTTATCTAAGAAGACAAGCCTAAAAAAACTGCTTCAGAAATCAACAGGTGTTTGATTACAACATAAAACGTTAAAGCCTAATGAAACATAAATCATGGATAAGATACGGCTTAGATTTTATTGATTCATTAATAGTTGTCGTTTCCATTAAGTGGAACCCCCTTGACGACAGGTATAAATTCAAAATTATGAGCTTGAAAGCATGACTTTTAAAGAGAAGATATGCAATATATTAGTCAAATTGACTTCTTTATCTTTAATAGTTATTCATGATAGAAACACTAAAGCAAGTAAATATTGTTTTTACCTGTGATCTCTGAGGTGATCTTGCCGTCGGAAAGCTTTCCCGCAAATGTCACATGAGTATGGGCGTTCATCGGTGTGTGTCCTTTCATGAATAAGTAAGTTGTATGACTTTGTGAATTGTCGGTTACAGAATTTACAAATAAACTGTTTCTTCGTTCTAGGCCCACTCCCTCCAGTCTTCTGTTTATTAGATACACTGCTGCCAGTCGATGACGTCGAACTGTTAGTTGATTTTGAAGAGTTTGAAGCTTGTGGAGACAATGGGGCTTGTGATGGACTACCATTCATTTGTTGTTGATACATTGCATTCATGAGAAGACTGGGGTATCCATTATCTAGATTCTGTGATGAACTATATCCATAACCTTTTGATGTTGATTCCAAGTGTTGTTCCAATGTGAATTCATCTTCATTATCTAAGAGCGCCAAGTCTTCTTCTACTTCTTCAGACAAGTCAACGTCTTCTGCTGCAATGGCATCTGATAGCGGGTATTCCTCAGGTGTTTTCGGTGAGAATTCTTTAGACGTATCCGATGCATCTATTTCACTTATTTTTGCACTTGCCGTCGCTATCCTTAGAATGTCTTGTTTAGATGAAGAACTATTTTCTGAAGTATTTGGCTGAGTTGTGTTGTTTACCGAGGATACAGATGTCAAACGTTGCAGAGTCAAATAAGATTCCAAAGCTTGTAAATTCAACGCGGCTGCTGCCGCAGAGTTTGACGGTAACAAAGCCGCTTGCTGTAGTGAGTTCATCATTGCATTTTGAAGAGATATTACTACTCCTTGTAGCGATCTTTGAAGCATGTTTTCTTGTAACAATGCAGCTGATGCAATTGATAAGTTAATGTTTGTAGATGGAGAAGAACTAGGACTCTTACTTGCATTTGTTTTCGTGTCCGAATGCGGCGACGGTGGGTCAGCAGCCAACAATCCGTTCATGTCTGTTGTTGTCTTGGTGTCCTGTATCTGCAAATTGTTTTTCAGCTTGATGATGGCGCTTTCCAATGAGTTTAACGTAGATTTGCTGGATCTCGACGAACTTTGTTCTTGCATTGTGAAACTTTGTCAATGTTGGGTCGATATCATCTGCAGACTTCCACTGGTATTATGTGCACGTGTTGTGTGGGGGGCGCGGCGGGGGAGGTATCGCGTGCGCGTGCGCTGTCCGAGAGGCACGCTTCGTGGTGCGGCGTGCGAGGCGGCTGTGAGGCGCGGCGCGACTGAGCCGCCGGGCAGCCGGCGACCGCCCCGCCCCCACCTCGTCCCTCGCCTGTCTTCCCGCCTCACAAAAGCTCTCTATTTTAGGCAACTCTTTGTACGCAGTAATGGTCACCTCACGCTGCCCTAACGACAGACACGTCCATGAGAAAACGTTGCCAGATTTGTTGTAACCCCTTTCAAGTGTAATGAGATTCTGAATGGAATCGTTCGGGCTATGGGAAAACAATGTGATGCGGCGATCGCTTCGCTTGTTTTGTCAGTGGGTCACGCGCATCGGTAAAGGGATAATTGAGTGAAGTGCCGTACTATATGGTTCGGAAAAAATCACCTGTACTTAATATTTCGTTGATTGTTGGGTCCACAAACAAATTCAATTATGAAATAGATCAGGGACAATAGGGGATCGGACAAAAAAAAACTAATTAGTCCGTCAGACAGATTTCCAAAAATTATTGGACACGTATTTTTTCTTTTTTCACGTAAACTTAAAATGAAGACGATACAGTGCTTCGAAAACTCGTGTGACGTCATATGATAGTACATTTTGACGACACAAGTGACGTTTCAAGCCCCACTCCAAGATCTTTGACACGTTTTATCTTCGTCATTTTTTATTGATTTGATAAAACAAAAAACACGTATTCAATATTTTTCGATAATCTAACTTACGGACTAAACAGAATCATATTATTTTGACCCAGTCCGATCCCCTATTAGTATGTCATTTACCTCTTGCTTTAATAAAGCTGTATCTAACTAAACTAATAAAAGATGTTGTCCTACCACGTCATTCAGACATTCCATACAAAATAACTATATCTGAATTCAGCGCTAATTTCAAAACAGCCGGTAAAATTGGACAGTCCTATTATAAAGATTTAAAGTGTTAATAAGCGTTTAAAGGATAATAGCATAGAATTACCATCGCAATTCATGACGATGAATTTATTGAACATCGTTTTATTGTCATTTTGTCTAATTTTATGATCCCTTTATGAATTATGTCTAAGTCTAACTGGCTATTACTATCATTGCTAAAATTATATTTATCATACACAAGACCTATAAAATGTTTATCAGACATTTAAGCCTAATCGTATAATGGGGTACTAAATCTGTTTTAAGACCGAATTAAGGTTTTCGAAATTTATGCTAGATGTTTAAACTCATTAATGGTATTTAGGACGTAATTACAGAAATTTTATTTATTTTACCACTTTTTGATGTTTATGTTAGTAAATAAATCACCTTGCAACAATGTCTAATGGCTGAATAAACTTTAGGAGGGTGAAGTGTCTTAATGTTATCACTAAAATTATATCTACTTAACTAAAATAATTCATCATCATCATCATCATTTCAGCCGAAAGACGTCCACTGCTGGACATAGGCCTCCCCTAAGTGTAATTTTTGCTTAGGGGGGGGGGGTTTGCCATAATCGCCACGCTTGGCAGGCGGGTTGGCGATCGCAGTACGTACGATATCGCAGATCGCAGTATGTACGGTCGATACAAAAAGCACAGAGAACGCTGCTGCCCATTCTCTGGTACATCCCTTAGTCGCCTCTTACGACACCCACGGGAAGATATGGGATGGTGCTATTCTTTGCGTCCGACACCATACGGAATAAAAACTACAAACTACGGACTAAAATAATTATTAAGGCTCAACTAAAGTATACCAAAATTAAAGCTGTTGTATTGTTCCTGTTGTTGTTTTATTTTTTAAATTGATTTTTTTTAATGAAATTTGACGCGGATGTAAAACTTCACCTTCTGTATATTACAATAATTTCACGCGAACGAAGGTCGCTGACAACAGCTTGTAGGTACCTAATATAACTGATAAAGTGTAGTGCTGTTCAATATGAAGTCCTTAACATTAATGAAGTTATAATTGTACTGCTAATGAGTAATGAATGAGGTAATAATATTACTAACCACGAACAATATTATTGTAATGTAGATTTTTATTACACACATACATAAGCAAGAAGGTATAACGAACAATGAAATCGCTCCTTTGATAACTACCGACGTAACTGTGTTAAGATTTCTTGTAGTCAGTGTAGTAAACTGCATACTTGGAACTATGACTTTAACCATGCTTAGTATCAGATGGTGGAGTTCTAAAGTATGTGATTTATGTGGAAAAGAATATATCATTGAAGGACAAGCAGAGCCTCAGGACTTTTTGAATTGAAAAAAAGTATTGCAAGATTGTAACGGAAAAACAAATGAAAGCTGTTGCCAAGCTGAGGGAGAGTACGGACTAGTTTTTACCCGACTACGGCAAAGCCAAAGGAGGGTTATGATTTTGACTGGCTATGTATGTATGTATGTATGTATGTATGTTTGTATGTATGTATGTGTGTATCTTCATCTGTTCCCTCATAGCTTCTAATCTACTTATCGGAACTCGACATATGAGGTATCGTTAGAACCGTCTTAATTTTCCGCTGAACATAGGCTAGGTGACGTGTCACAAAAAGCGATTTGGCGCCCTCTAGCGGACAAAAAGTAAGGCTTAAAAAATAAAAATGGAGATAAATACGCCGTGTTTGGTATCATTTGAAAGGGCCTGACATGTACATTTCCAAAATATTGCTCACTTTTAAAATCACGCCCTCTAGCGGACAAAAAGTCAAAAGTAAAAAAAATATTTAACACCAAAATTGTTTAAATAAAAAAAAGTAAAAAACTAAAACCCGACTACGACAAAAAAACGACGCTGAAAAAGTATGAAACAAGATTTTCAGGATAGAACAAAAAGAAAAGCCGTAGTCACACGTTATAGGTACCAACCTAAACACTTTAATACCGTGTGACTACGGCTTTTCTTTTTGTTCTATCCTGAAAATCTTGTTTCATACTTTTTCAGCGTCGTTTTTTTGTCGTAGTCGGGTTTTAGTTTTTTACTTTTTTTTATTAAATAAAATATTAATTTCGAGGAAGATTCATTAAGAGGTAACTTTCATCAAAATTGTAATGTTTTCAACAAAATTTTCATTTTACATTGAACTTGGCTGTGTTTTAGTACTTTGCCATCATCCGCCCTAGATTATCTCAATGATTTTAGTTACTGCGAGATTCTTGTAGCGTGGAATCTGATTAAACATTACCGTTCATGATATAAGTTGACAATTTAGAAAATGTGATAGTTATAGAAAGAAAGAGACTAACTAGGTGAGATGTTGCATCTACCCCAGATAAATTGAGATAATTGCAGGAGTATGATGACTATAGTGGACAAATAATAACCCATCCAAAAACCAACAGACTCATTTACGGACGTTTTTAAAGAAACTGATTATCTGCTTTATCTAACTGATTATCAGATTACCTACTAGATATTGTAGATGAGGACACAGACAAAATTAAAGCAAAGTTTACCTTAACAAAGGTACCATCTACACTTACAAGCGTTACTTAACTAACAGTCTTGTCTATCACTTCACTTGCTGTTGCACCAACGGACAATACTATCGAAGCATCGTCATGGGTAGTGCACACAAACAAAGCCCCATGCTCCAATAGAGCGTTGCAATTGCAACAATTGACATGAGAAAATGGGAAGTACGGTTTATTGCAATAAAAGATTGGGATGTCCAAATGTAGGTTTGTTATTTGTAAATGGAAAAAAGTTTGTGTGAAAGATGATACTAGTGCTAGAAGTTACTACCAAGATAACAGCTGAAAGCAACTTTTGAGGAAAGAAAAAGACGTGTAACAGCACAGACATGAAGGCATAAATAAACTGGAATAAGAACAGAAAGATGATGAAAACAGTTTTCTAGAGCATATATAGACAATGATCCTACTACTCGATCAAATACCTTCTCACTATTAGGAGACTGTGATTCACCCCGTAAGTCCAGAAATAAACTCTCACATTTTACAGTATTGTGTGTTAGATAGTTGTTATAGAGTCCGCTATTGACAACGATTTGAAGTCACAACCACAGGAAAGAGCTGAAGTGAAGTTATTTGACTTTATCAATCTTCCGACCGCTGAAAAATTTCCTACATTAAACCCTCTACTTAATGCCGTAATCCTTTCACCTCCTCCAAGTTTAATGATAGAAGTCACAAACAAATCTCATGAAGATGTACCAGCAACTACAGCACGAGATAATCCAGTTCACGACACGTGTCGTACCACGTACGTTAATTCGCGATAGCCCGAGCACGAGTTGGTTCTCACGCCGCTGCCGCCCGGGGGCAGAGCGAGCTCACGACTTACTGCAGATATAAAATTAATTTATCTATAAGTAATACGTCCATGTACTTAGATTATGAGACGGGAAATGTTTTGAGAGAACTTTACTTGTGTAGGCGGCTTTGGAATGGAGATTTGGGGTTTTTTGTGTGTGAGAGACCGCCCATTAGGTAAACACAGCTAAGCTTAGTCGCAAGATTAACAGTACCTATCCTTATAAGTATCTTTCTCATCAGCTGAATAATTCTCTGTTGTAGAATCATATGATTGCTTTAGCTATTTACCACACTTACCTACATCTCTGCAATGCTTTGTTTCTCAAAGTCACTAGCCAAGTGCGTAGACGGTTAACAATCGCTTTCAAAAAGTTTTGTGTTTCTCAATGGCTTTAAATTTTTGACTTTTTCACCATCGATCGTTGCCACTGATAGAAATATTGTCACTTCTAATCTAGGATCTCTGGGGTTTCTATCTAGTGGTGTTGTTTGTTACGTACGGTGATTTCTTTAAATCCCACGTTTAAGTTGAGGTATTTCGACTCTTCTATCAGCAACTTGTGTTGTTATACGGCTTAAGGTTTAGGAAATGAATTTCTTACGTGATGTGAACATAACTCACTGATGGATGGAAAAATGGAGAATATTGATGAATTAGTTCAAAAATCGCCTCAAATAGGCGATTTCTGAACACTAAGATAAATGACAGTAAATTGAGCAGGATGACTGTATTAGTTGCACAATATATTATTATTATGTTTACCAGATAAGAATAACGTCACGAATACAAGTTTAGCTTTTTTGTGTCGTCCAAATACTAATGTTATCATAATATATACGTATGTAGATGTGTATCTATACCTCTTAATGTTTACTTTGATCTTACAGATCTTGATATCTCAACTAATTCTCGTTCCAACACACTCTCACTTTCACTCACATAATAATTCAAGCCATTCTTCATACGTCATTATTAATTTGTATAACTCCCTACTAACTTTATCGACTGTGTCAGCTCGAAACCATAACAATTTTTCACCTTAAAATTTAATAGGAAAGCAAATACGGCCATAAACTTACTTAGAAGCGGGACATTACTCAATATCAATAACTTAATTTCCTGCGCCATCAATCTTTAGATTGGACTGATATCAAGTTGAGTTTATCACAATTTTATTACCACATATGTCACTCCCACCGAAACTAAAACAATGTGGTCACACTAGTTTATATATTGTGTTGGTACTTTGGCTTTCTCCACGCTATCTTGTGATTTACCGACTCGCCAAACGTGTCTGGCACTTTTCGGTGGATTTTAGTTGAATTAGGTACTATCCATAAATTATTGCGATCGATTTGGTCGCCCTATGTTATAGGTTACTTAAGATGGCGGCAACCGTATATTTTCTTTCCTTAATTGTAAATATTAGGTTGAGAAATATAAAATATGGTAAGTGACCTTTTGAGACCTTTTATTAATATTGCTTTTTGCCTAATATTTAATTCCAGATACTTAAGAAAACGATAAAGTATCTCCAAGTAGATTATTTTGATATTTAATTAAAACATATTTTATTTTTAATCAGACGCTTAAACGTGTTAATTAATATGTATTAATTTTCTTCCAAATGGCTGCTACTCTAAAATGATAGCATTAATTTATTCTGTATTTTGAGTACCTACAGCACGACACGATATCGTGAGACAGACACAAATATCGTTCGGATTACCATAATGCATATCATTCACATACGACATAACTAGATTCCTCTTTACTTCTAAATAAAATCAACGACGGAACCCATTACCGAAACCATAACAGACATGAAGCCATTACATGTTCCATGCCCTCATATGGACTCATTGACACCATTTCACTTCGGTACTTATAGGTAAATTATTATCAGGTCACAGGTCGAGCACCATGTGTAGAGGTCGTTATGATAGCTTGATGATGATAAAACAGCCACAGTTTTGATTGAGTTAGACTTTACAGTTGAAGTTATTACATTTTATATGTATGTGTTTATTAGATGTGAAGTTCTGAGAGTGTAATCGAAGGTAGACCACTGAACAAGTTGAATGTGGTGATGGAGGAAGAGAGAAATTGGGCCTGTTGGCAAATGAATTGGGTAACTTACCGTTTGTTGATGAAGAACTTGTTTGATCAACGAAAATACACCTCCATGATGGTGGGTTATGAGTTTAAATGCGAACTCTTTAGTTCAGGTAATTAAGGGCTTTGATTACTTAGTGTCTAGCTAGTATAGTTGGAAAATAATCACCTTTTGAGCTTTGAGCGGGGGTTATGTCGGACTCTAACCCACTACAAACCCACTGGTTCTTCTAATACCATGTGTCGGGGGCTCGGGTAATAAAGTACATTCGCGCGCACCCCCGACTGGTATCAATCAGCTTCGGTGATGGAAAAGTTTGTGAGGAAAACAAAAAGTCTGATAGATATTTTTCGATGGTATGTAAACCCAAGTCAGAGACCCATGGGCGACGACATGGAAACTTTGACAACGATAAGGAAGACGTTACGTAAGAAGTTGTCATCAACCCATCTTTATCTAAGAAGGTAACTTGGTTAGCATTATATTGCGCGTCGTCGACTACTGCAGTTTCCTTTTCAATCATTTATCAAAAATTCAGCAAACTGGTCTTCACAATCAAGGAGATCTTATTCTTTATTATATGTATCAATAGCGTATATAGTAACTATGGACAGGTCCAGGAGGTTAGATAAAATGAGTATTAATTTTAGCACCACTAAGTAATTTTCCGTTTCTGACTACCTACAATCACTGTCAAGCATAAACACTCCAACACACACAACTCGCGTATTCTTTGAAGCTCAAACTCCAAGACGTACCTCACTTCATTCATTATCTAATCACGATTCACCTTTACACCATCAGTTTGCCATAAAGCCTCCTCCTTCAAACACTGATGGGCTAACAGCGTGTAATAGTCGCCATACTTCACAGGTACCGTCCAAAATTATCCGTTTAATCATAACAAGCCCGCCATTATTGCCCACGTTGCTTGATAGACCTCTATGTGTGATATTGTGGTGTTTTGTGTGGTGGTTTAAGTGATAGAAGGCGGTTGAGAGAGTAAAAGGGGTCTGTTGGACTAAATTTATACTAAAAGAATTATCATCATCTCTTATTTATTCTTAAACCGGGAAACGGATGGATGAGGGATGAACAGAACAGCAAATAGTAGCAGAAGAAAGGGGAGGTATATTACCAAATGCCCGGAATCACACGAGTTTGAGATAAAATGATGATGAATCCTAAACCAACAGTTTCGTGGGTAGTGTGGGATTCGAGCAGTATTATACCCATGCACGTACACTGGGCGAGATGTTTTTTCGTGAAAACGCTCCAACACCAATAAATGCTACTTCCATTCATAGCTCGCCATGGATACAAACTCGTGGAGGACTTACCCGTAATCTGTTGATCTATCATCATTTCAGCCTCATAAATCAGCTACTCCAGACTCGTGCAGATGAACTGGACCCTGGAAAATTTACCAATTTAATTTAAACCACATCGGCATTTCATCCTACAGGAGTTCATCGGTTGGCTGGATATGCCTTTTATTTGCTTTGTTTTGAAAAATCCTCAAGGAGGTCCTCCGCTCTGGGGCAGGGTAGAGGGGTCTGTCAGACTCTAACTGACTAAAAACCACCCCGCTCTTGATTTCCCACACATGCACAAGGGATCATTAGAACTAGTTCCATGATCCTCGGCAAGTCCTTGCGCCCTGCGTCTACTGACCGTTGATCATATCTCCCCCAAGCGTGGTCAAATGAACTAGTCTCTATCTCCACCTAAGAACACGTTCCCTCTTATAACTTCCACCACCCAACGGTTATGCAACGCGTGGCATCGTGCGTGACCGCGGCGTCGCCCACACTGCGCACGCGCGTATACAATTTGCATTCAGATACGATGCCCAAGCTTACAGTTGTTGAATACAGAGCTACAGAGCTATTTCTATACTCTGTAACTGTAGGAAATTGATTGCTGATTGTAATGTGGGGTGTCCAATCCTACGTGCAATTAGGATGGTGGTGGATAGCTGGATCTTTCTAAAGGGGTCAAAGAATATTGGTTTATTAAATCACCTTTTGCCTTAGCGCCAATTTTGGCAAATCAATGCAAGTTTGAGGAGGAAAATTCTGAAATACTTAATAATACTGAAAAATAAATGACAATAATACTGTAATGTAAAACAAAAGGCAGGTTTAAGTTCAAAATAATATTTGGGACGTAGAAGCTCATAATCATATGAGTAGTGAGATATTCTTCACGAGAAGAGAAATACGAATTCTGACGTCTTCCTAGATTTAAAGGTCAAGTTTTACTCAAAATAATATTTATGTGATTGTATCCATCTTGTGATTAAGAAATTATGCAGTAATTGAGGCTAGTGAGAAAAAGCAACAGATTAGTATTTAGTCCATGATGTGTAAAATATAGATCTAGTTTTTATCACAGCACTCAGGAATAGCTTAATTACGACGGTCTGTTTATGGGCTAGCTAGACTAATATTTGTATATCCTCAAAAAAAAAAACTCTTTAGTAGTAAAAAGTTGTTACATTTAAGTTAAATAATGGGTAGTTTAAATTTGCAGTTAGTCTTGCTGTCACTTTGTGGTTTGGCCAACATATATTTTCTTGTTCCATTTCTGTCTTCATCCATTTTGTGAAACATTAGAAAACTATTAGCAAGTCTGAAATGGCGCCGGTGCGTTGTTCGAAAAATTGTGTGGTAATCGGTTGCTGTAGAACGGGCATGCTATGAGGAAGAATAAGTTAAAAAATGTCCTGAGGAAAGTTTTGTGGGTAATTGTGGATGTCTATAAGAGTATGGTTGGAAAGGCGGTGACGAGTGGCATGCACAAGGTGAGAAGGATCAGATCCCAAATAAATTAGAGAGAAAAATGAAGAATGATTTTTAACAACAAACATATTCAAATCTTCTCCATCCAAGTTTTAACCTTTCTGTCTTACAAACATCTCCGATGTGTTCCTATCTACGGAGTATCTGTAAAAGGCAATATAAATACGAATAAAGATAAAGCGAACACGCATTTCTAATCTCGCTCCGATATGGCTGAACATAAGTACAAACAACTTTACTATCATGCGTTCGTGGTTGGAACAGAGATGTTCAGTCCCTAATTTATCTTATGTTCCTGACTTATGTACTAGGCATCTCTAATGAGGTGTGACTGAAATGCTTCTCGGTTGTCTTTTATATGTTTAATATTCTTGTTGCGAATTAACTAGCTTTTGCAGCATCTAAGTTTGTAGACTCAGTCTTAATTAGTTTTGTCGTGGGTCACCTTTCCGGGTTTACTTATTTTTGTCTTTTGTGTGTAGCTTTTTTAATGATATAAAAGAAAAAGGGGTAAAAATGTAAATGAAAAATACCGTCACGTCTGACAGAAGACAGTGCAAGAACAAAACGAGCAAGACCAGGGCAAGAAGATGATGACTCGTGTGATGAAACTGGGTTATCTGGATAATTAGGTCGTTAGTATTAGCTTCAGGAAGTTTAGGTTAAAAGTTTAATATGCCATGAGTCGTTATCAAAATATAGTTTCATTGTTATAGTCGTGGGACACAGTGGACTATGAATTGTGATTGAACTTTTACAACAACTGCCTAGTTTAAGGTTTCCAGATTAAGCTCAAACAGAGTATATATGAACTTTTCTATTCATATACTAGTACTGTACCACAATAATATTATTATAATTCATTCCTTCATGTAAAATCAATAAACACATTCGACTATATCCAGCTAATATCGCACGAGTATATACGAGCGTCGAGCGTTTACAAACTGATTTGCACCGACTATTGCAGCTCAAGCATTCGTAATCTTAGCAAAAGGTCTCAAGTTTTGGCTTGAAACTCGACCTCCGACCTGCTATGCGCTTAAATTATTGCAAACAACCGGTTCTTACATATTCGGAGTCCCAAGCCTTTGAGTACTTATATTCATGTTTATTATTCTTTCTCTCTTCAATGTGTTGGGAAAGAGAGAGACGACAAATCAAAGTACGTTTGGATTTAAAATTTCCGCTTGGTAACATCGAAATTGCGGTTTTGAATTTGGATTTTGGTTATGTCTATGTTATTTTAGGGTTTAACTGAGTAGTTTAGGGTTTAAGCGTTTTCTGAATAATGTTGAAATAATAAAAAAAAACTTTTTTAGTTTGCATCAGCAGAATTGTCGCCGACGTGTGTGTCAATGGATTTTGGCTTAAATTATGACGTCTATTTCTTAATAATTCACCAACTCATAAATACCGCTAAAATAGAATGTAATTAAAATCCTAATTTATGTCAACGCTAACACATAAAGACAGATATTAAAAACAATGATAGGATCTACAAATTTTATTGTCACCTTTAACGATATATCAAGTTTCAAAACTTAGGAGGCTGTTAAAAATTCTTGGCTACCTATTATGAATAACTCAGAAGTATCTATAAAATGTAGAGATTTTGAAAGATTGGAAGGAGCTCATGGTTAGATAAAAATGGGAGCTCGAGTCAATGTTCAGGTTAAGTTTGGTCTGTAGATGGATGACAACCCATTACATATCGAGTTTCCTCCGTGCCTCCGACAGCAAGTAAGGCGTTGGTTTCGGCTAACATTTGCAGATTGTTGACAGTCGTAACATGTTGTCAGTGGCCCCAAAGTCTGACAACCAGTCTTACCAAGGGGTATCGTATTATGTGGTACTAACTGAGTTGTGGAGGACATAAAGAGAGTCGCTCCATGTGAAATACTGGTAATAAGCTCCATCCGGTTAGACTGGATGCTGGACCCTAACATAATTGGTAAAAAAAAAAGATCTATAAAATGAAGTATCATAATTTCCTTGAATGTCTAGATTTTGCTTTGTAGGTGCCTTATCTATATAATACTAAGACAGAAACACAGTTGTTGGTTTTTGCAGAAAAACTAAGTTTGAAGCTTGCACTATCTAGTTTGAGCCTGGTGATTTCGTTGGGGTGATGACTCATGATGATGATGATGAATCATGTGACGCCATATTATGTTGTTAAATACAGGTTTTTTTTAAGAAGTAAAAAGTAATGTGTGTTTCTGATAAAACAAAAGGCTCGAGGTGACTGCTGATCAGGCACACGGAAAAATAAAATTTTATATCGTATCGCGAAATTATGGTCTGTTTACAAATTAAGGACCAGCGTAAATATTGTTTTGAAGGCTAAGTTCCGTGAATTAAACGTGCCCAAACATTTTTACCGGTAAATGTGCTTCTCAGTGTTCACGGCTATAATGTTTTATGAGGACTTCAATGTTTTACGATTGTCACATTTAATTATTTCATTGCCAGCAATTAAAGTTTGGAGGAAAGCGATTTTTTACGTTTTACAGCTGCATTTGAGTAAATAAAAGCTCGAATCACTGTCTTTTTTATACCACACACGATTTCTGAATAGTGATGGGGGAATTATGAGTAATTACGTACGTATCGACTTTTTTTTTGGGTGTGATTAGTTGACTACTCAAATATTTTATTTTACAAGATTATTTTATGTTTTTTTGATAATTGATTGGCAGCTAAAGCGGTTGCATAGTATAAAGTTTTCGGCCCGAATTTTTGATTAGGGTTTTTCCAAACGCCATTCCTGTTCCGCTTTCAAGATTATCCTGGGTGCTGGCGATGCATCGTACACTAGAACCATTTTAGACAGACTGTTGTTTTTGCAGTAATTTATCTGTAACAGTAAGTAGTAAATTATTTTACCCTCTTATTTGCATTGCCTGGTCTTAATTAGATCTTTGGATAACTAATTGTGGTTATTCCAATTATGTATATTCAAAATAGTTCGTACTCCTTGTACAAAACAGCAAACAAACAAAAGTAAAATAAATGTGAATTAACACAAATAACTTTTTAAATCAACCTAAAGCAAATAAACTCATTAAACTCAAAGTTTGATTGGCCAAAAAAAGTGAATAATGTAATTAAAGAATTATTTTAATTGGTAGACACGGATATAATATTCATAGATATCCAATAAGACACAATCTAATGGGCACTAACATAAATAATGTTTCAATTAAAACCAATCTACCTACGAGAATCTATCGACAAGCAACCATCGACAATCAGACAACATCAGAACAACACAATAATTCTTTCCAGATCGCCCATTAAAGTGCGGTCCGTAAATTTGACAGGAGCACGTGCGTCGATATCGATAGGCACATTTATATCGATACATTTTACTGTTATCACTAAATTTGTTCCAAATCCTTTCGGGTATCCGGATTTATTGACGACACTACGACTTTGTTGACTTATTAGAATGAGCATTAACGAAAATGATTTGACTTTAACTGTTTTAATTAGTAATTTATTATTTAAGGAGATAACACTAATTGGCGGTGTTTAGTTTTTTAATAATAATTTGGAACGAGTAAATAAAAAATACTGGAAATCTGCACATCCTGTTTGTACAGGTACCTACACCCACCCACGTAATAAGAGGTTAAAGCGGCAAAACTTTGAATTATATTCTGTCTAAATTGTGTAATTTTACAATTATAGTGTTTATAGACGATAATTTATATTATGTACTGATTTGGTAACTTGTGCGAGTTGATTTGTGTTCTGTGGTTATTGCTCGCTTATGTTTCATTAATCGGTTGTTAGTTAATGTTGGTTAATTTTCTTGAGCTTTGTACTAGCAATGTTGACCTTTGGAGATTCTGGAAGTAATTATGAAACATATTCCCTGATTCTTGAAAATTAATGAAATTGCGGTAAACTTAATTTCTTAAAAAATTCTTAAATAAATTAAAGTTCTTTATTTGATTTCTTAGAATCATTTTTTTGATTTAACCATCAGGCTATTAATCGCCAAAATATTGATGTGACAGAAAAACCTCTTTATCAAAAAACCAAAAAATTACCTTACAATTTAACCCGTACTTATTAAGATTTTAACGATATCAGCAATCATTCCCTCTCATTAAAACCTTGCATTCAAAAGATATATTTACATGCTTATTTAACCCTAAATTGGCAACATTATTCGCTGTAATAAACGCAATTCGAATAATTTAAACTGGTATAGTCAGAAGCGTAGTCTAATAATTTCAGCATTACAAAGTTCAGGTGAAACCAATCTAAGATTTATATTACATTGTTTCGCATAGATTAAAATACGATTTAGTATCCCTCGCGCTGGCGGTGGGTTAAGATTCAATGGTGCTGATAGTACCACTTTTGGTTTGTGTTGTAGCTGTTTTTAGCGTTACTGCTTACCATAGTGGGAATGCTAGAAACAGAAGAAGTGAACACGAAGCTAAATAAATGAGTACATCGTTCGTAAAATCTTAGACGTAAAATTTAATAGCATTACGAATAAAATGTACTGTAAGTTTTATGTTGAGGTTTTGAACTGACAGAGATGTCAGAAAAGTAGAAAATACAGCTAATAAAGAATAAAATGTTCAAAAACGTATAATATCAGACAACGTACAAGTAGTATTTTCCCTTGGACCACACTTACTTTTCCATGCAATCCCAATAACTAACTCTCACTATAATAACTTCAGCAAATTGAACTGGTAGTGCCCACTTACTTGCATCCTCGCATCATTAATAACATCCCTGCCTGTCCGGCAATGCAATTACCAGTATCCGTTTTCGTACAAATTGACACGGATACAAATTGCGCGGTATTAACCACTCTATACGACTCCCGATGGCCGACCTTTCATACCCGGCTCTTACGGGGTGTACGAAACGGGTTAACCGGACAAATAACGTGGTGTGCTAATCTAATTACTTAGCACAATGTCTTATTTGTAAGTTTTTGTTGCGCAATTAAGTACGGCTTCGTTCCGCGTGTAAACAGGGATCGACGAAAGCGCACCGATTTGTTACAAAAGCGATGCAATTTTGCGCTTTTATTTAATTTATTGATTTGTATTGGCCTGTTTGAATTGAGTTAACGTTGGTAATTAATTTGATTTGTTCTCTGATGCTCTGTGTGTAAGTGTAATGTTAATTTGTGGTGAACCAGTCATTAGGTTTTATATACTCGTTTGGATCAAACGAAGCGGCGATTGAGATGATTCGGATCATCGAACAGAGAAATGAAGTTAGATACGAAATTAATTTTGAATGAGTCAAATATTTTTTTTTATTAAAGTCTATTATGACTAATGATTTCTCAAGTGCGTTTTCGGTTCTTACATTTTGACAAATGCCTATTTCCGAAATAAAAACGGGTACGAGACGTCAAATTTAATATCATTTGTTGATACTCATGATGAATATTAAGTTGAGATGAATCTCTAAAAATAACTTCAATATCCAACGCCATTTTACAACACCACATTTTTACCAACAAGTAATAAAACAGAAAAACCTCTCCAATTATTAATTTATAAATAAAATATAATAATAAAAAACAAACATAGATCGTAGATCGGTGCCGAGCCTGCGCGTGCGACGTGGTAACAATTAAGTCGATTAGCACGCGTCATTTGATCAAAACATGTCGACTCGTCAGTTGAATGGTTTTGTAATAGCCATGGACTTGGTAAACATACCTATGGAGACAGGTAAAAAATGAATGAAAAACATTTAATAGCGAACCGTAGGGTTCTGTAAGCATTGGTGAAAATATTTCGAATATTGATTTGTCTGTTACTTATCGTCTGTTGACCATTTATGGGGGTTTCAAAACTGCGTTTGGTGGACTATGCAGCCACAGACTGTGGATTTGGTCCCAGTTGAGGGCAATAGGTTCGCTCCCTATTACATGGGTGTTAAACATAACTGTCGAAATGTGGGTGTACTATTAACTACACCTCTGCCTAACCCTTTAGGGATTACAGACGTGGCGGTCTATATGGTGTGAATCATCAACCCTTCTAAATGCAATCTGCAATCAACTCCCTGTAGCCCTAAATCTAGTTTAAGTGTTAGGTAACAGACACCCAAGTATAGTGTTGTAACATAGAGGTCTAATAAAGCATTTGAACCCAGCGTCTAAAATATATCTCACACTTAACCTTCCTTTACTCAAGCTAATAATTGTCTAGAAGATAGAGTTGCCTACGCAAATTCTATTATACAAGTAAGCGTGATTGCACAAAATCAATTATATACAGTATTCCCATTTAGTTTTATACTCCAAACAAAATTTTCCACACGAAATTCATACTTATTTCTTAACACCCAAGATCTAAAATCTTATTGGAGATGGAACAGAAAACGTAACCGGTCGAATTCGTTAATTTAATCGCTGTGTGTTGTTTCAATTCCTACTTAAAATTATTCAATTGCTTTAAGGTAATTATAGATAAGTTACGGGTTAAATCTACATGGTTTTAACTTGGGAGTGTCAGTGATACAGGGTATATAGGCCATTATTTGTAAGAACTTATACCAGGTTAGACTGTCACTGTCTTTCTCAATATAGCTGAGTTTCATAATGACAGAAGTTTGTTTCTTATTTAATAATGAACTAGCTATTGCGTTACTTTCGCCTGCGGGAAGTTATAATAAAATATAACTTCCCCATTTTAATCGGATTTTTTTTGAATATTTTTTTGTTCGTAACTCTTATTTTTTCTCCATCAAAATCAAACAAACAGATAGAAAGTTTTTTCCCAATAATGTGTTAATACTTACAGTGAATTACACATTGCAGTGTAAGTACGAGTGAATCGGTATCTTCAAAGCAAATGTGCTACAGACTTGGCCACAGCATCGCTTCACATCAGACGAGTTGAGGCCAAACGCCAGCCAAAATAGTGCCAAAAAAAACTGAATGTAGGAAATATGTAACATATTTGCGAAAATATGTTACATATTACTATTAATATCATAAACGGGATATTTACCATGTTTGATTGTTGTTTCGAGTTCCCGATATTTCGGCAAATAGTAGTGTCAGTGACCATGTCAGTTTAAAAACTTATATGTTACATATTTCTTATTTTTTTTTATTCTATTAATGTCATCAAAGTTATAAATAAAGATTTATAATTATGATATATTCACCATTCAGCAGATCAATTTCTAATTGTATTATATTAAATTTTAATCATATTATTATTGTTATTTAGTTGAATGTTGGCGCTTGGTAGTTACTAAATTAGCTTAGTTATCTAATTTATTGTTTTGTGCATGTGGTGTTTACCTTTAAGTAATTGTTACGCTGTAGCATAATTTAAAAAATGAATAATGTCGATGTATTAAGTGTGAACAATTGTTGGTAGACCTAAATAAATAAAATAAAATAAAAATTAAATTTCCGAAATATTTGCGATAAACCTATAAAACCACTAACTAACGAAAATTATTTTTTTATTATTCTAATTCTTATAAAAAGGGTTAGTATGTCAGAAAACTACTTGAACACAGAAGAAAAATAGTGGATTAAAATACCTATTAAAATTAATTACAGGCACATCAAATTGATTTATTATCCGGTAGATATAATAATGGTATCGAATGCACCATAAAGACTACGTGAAGACCAAGTTTAACCCAAGTTATTATTAATGGCATTATTCAAATTCCTTTATTAGATTACCAGTGGGGATCCTACTGTGTCGAGAATGCGAAATGTAAGAACTTCTTGTTTTAATAAACGTATGTATTATTATTTTTAATGAAATATTACTTCGAAATGTACGTAAAAGTGTAGTCTGAACTAAAATGATGCACGCATTACGTGGTTTTATGATTACAATTTACTTTTAATCCGTTGGTTTAAATTAATTAACTGTTATTTAATGTTGCTTTTGTCAGAGTTATAATAGTTTTAAAGTTAGTTGCAATATTAAAATATAGGTTTGTTTTTGCAGCATCAGATCGTTTAATTTTCAGCAGTTTTAGTTTCTGCATCAAGCTTCAATTATGGGATATTTTTAGCCAGAGGACGTTCAGGCCATTTAATTTTTTAAAATTCACTCTTTAATAAACATTTTTTTTCGACTTGTTTAAATCACGAGTATTTTCACACTTTATAAGAAGTAACAGTGCAGCAAGCAATGTACAAATATATTATGCATACAATTTATTCAAAGTATTCGCCAACGACGAAGACAGTGAAACAAAAGTACAATCAACACGCAACAATGTAAACTCACATGTCACAAAAAACTTATTGGACATGACTGACAGGGCTAACAAGCATCGCAATATAATAAATAAAATATCCCATATTTCAGCAAATATTAAGCGAAACATTTCACAGCTGGTATTAAAATATACTGAGACAATAAACTTTACCGCTACTGGCCCATAAAACACTATATTTACGCCAGAAAGATGAACGACTCGCCACAGTCAAAATAAACTCTTAATTTTTTATATTAAGTGTAGCCGTCATTGCTTCCACCACATACAGTGAAGTCATGACTTAAACCAATAAACATGAAATATCATGTGATCGTGAGACGCATGCGTGATTTCGACTTTCGTGTTACACAAAAATAGCTACACGCAACCAATATTGGACGTTTAACAAAACATAGATAAATGTTAAATAGACTTTTGTTGTTTAAAATATACATAATAATGCATTTATCATCGATGACTGTTTAGGCCACAAGGCCAAGCGAGGTGAAGTAGACGTAGCTGAAAAGCCGTAGGTGTTACGTTCGGTAGGCGAAAGGAATACATTGTTCAAAGTGGTGTTGGAAGACATACCTGAAACTGATAATTGTGCCTTAATGAAAATTAAGGGAGGAATCGATTAACAAAAAGACGGTACGGTTATCAACAGGGACAGACGACTTATCTGGGTAGGCGGTACGAGGTATCAAAGCATTACAATTTTCAAATAATTGCGTATTTTATCTTCTTTAAGTTGTTTATCATCAAACATCATAACAAAATGGTTCCCATGCCTATAGATATACAAATGAGGTGTCTTGTTAAAAAAAAACTACAAAGTTAAGATGTGGAAAGATCCTACCAAAACGGATTACAAATTGACACCATTGTTGATCCCATCGGGTGACGGTGCAGTGACGATTTGATTTTTAAAACCAAATTCACAGTCTTGGTTGACAGTAATCACGTTACAACAATAATAAAACGGGGCTTACGGTCAACGCATTTCGATATCAGAGACACGATCTACTGCGTTCCATTTGTCAGGTGACTCAGCGATGTCGTTGACATGACGCTCTCAAAATGCAAATTTTCGAAAATCCGAACAATATAAATCTCGATCGTTCGATCTCGATTTGGTATCGTCTTGTCCCGCCAAGCAATTGAATTCAGTCGATCACTAATCGATGTCTTGTCCGTGATAGGCGCGGTCGGGGGCCGCGGCAGCAGGGTGCCGACTTACCACACAATCCATCGTTAACTTCTTTCTTTCTTTCATTATCGTCATCACTTACAATATCAACCCTACACGCATCTCTTTTAAAGTTCATAATATTTAATTCGATATTAAATATTGTATCTTTTTGTAATACGTTTTCTACCGCATCTTCGTCAGCACGGTTGGTATAGTCATCAGTAATAAACACCGTAAGACTTATTACTACAATACAAATTACATTGAACTTGCTATGGAGTTGTATCGTTTTAGAATTGCGTTTCGAATTTAACCTCATTACCTATCTTAATAAAGGATTTGCCCTTTCGCGCCGACTAATCACAAATGAGCATGTAAAGTCTGTAAATTATGTTGCATTGAGTTCATATTACTGTTTTTTACTTATTGAACCAGAGGTTGCTTATTCATAATTAGCCCCCCTCGAAGTTTATTACTTCTGTACGAGTAAATGAATGTGTGCAGTTCTTGATTTGAATGGTTTGTTACCTTTTATGCGTCGATGTCTATCAAATCGTTCTTTGTTGCAACTGACGTTTTATTCAAAGGGGTCGGTGTTATTTGTGGTATCATAATGGGTTTCAATCAGGTTCCATTTATCATTGTTTGCTAAAAATTTATCGGCGGAATAATTTTAAATTGCATCAGTTTCATTGATCTCACTTTTGGTATCTGTAGGTACCTCTTTTGTTATCCCTATGAAGATTGTGACTCTGACGGGTTGTTTTAGATTGATATTGTGCGGCGTGCTCTAGTTGGTATAGAATGATAGTCATCCATATTTCTCCGTTCCCTATATAAAGTGTGGAAGGTTCGGCTGATGACGAGTGCAACAGTGAAGCTGAGCCGCGCTCGTGGTCGCCCCCTGCCGCCGCGCGCCAGGGGCCGAGCGAGCCCGCCGAACTAAATCAAATAATGACTAATCGATTCTCTCTTATATTGCACAGTAGGTACACGTCAAACGTTATTCCCTTTAATTTTTAATATTTAAGCGTTTTTGTTCTGTTTGCATAAATCCGAATTCGTTATAGACAATGCAATGATTGATTCGTTTTAATAATGCTTTGGCGGTTGATTGATGTTTATTAGTTCAGTAGTCGGAGTTTTGGGAATCATTAGATGAGAACTGTGTCTTATGAAGAGTAATGATCGAATCGCTTTCGGTACTCAACTTAATTCGAGGTTTGACCGTTTGTTATTTATGATTCGGTCCGTGTGTAGTTACTCACACTACATTGATATCATAAGTCGGATGCCTATCATCATTGGAATCTTTGATTGTGGCTGTTAGAATGTTGTCTTCATTCCTTGTAAGTATTCGAGTCATGTATCTATTAAGTTGATTGCTTTGAATTGTTCGTTTTTTTGTCATATTTTTACCAAAAAATCATCTTAAAAGCATCTTTATAATTAAAAATACAGATACCTAAAACTAAATACGAAATTTAAATACAGACATCAAAGATGTCAGACTCACTTAATATTTAGTGAAATGGGCATCCAGTCCAAGCTAAGCTACATCAATAACATTATTGATCTATTGGACCCGGTTTTAAGCAGAACTCAAAAACAATAATTTTCAGAATCGAAAGTTCTGATTAAAAGTTTACGGATTAGAATTTTGCTGGATTGTGAATCTACCTTCCCTTTAAGGCTTTAACAGAAAACAATTGAAAGAGCAAACTTTTTCTTTAATAATGTGAAGGAATATTTGTGGACATTTTGTTCAATTATTTCGTCTATTCGTGACTACAAGCTCAACTACAGTTTTATATTAGCCTGGCTTGCGCCCACGCATATCGTTCACACTGGATTAACAGGTTATATTGTTAACTTTATTTTTTTTCTCATTTGCTCTTAGATATTAAACGCTCAATTATTTTTGTTTGTAGAATAGATGATTGTGACTTGACCGTGAATTTTGGTCGCGTGGCTCAAAGGTAAATTTTATTGTTTGGTCAATCGTGATTGCGTGATTGTAGGTACAATTATTTGCATACCGGATCTTTGAAATCACCGATAAAAGTTCCGGTTCGCTGGCTCTGTAAGGTCAATCATCTCTATCTATTATGTCTTAATGACTAACGTCTTTGTGATGACTACCTAGCTCTTAATTGGTCGTTGTGTTATATCGTCTTGGTGGTTTCGTAGAGAACTTTCTTCTTCTTTGAATTAAAAATGTATATGGCCGTTCAATGAATTTCTGCAGTATCTGTTTACTGCATTCATTTAATTATTATTTTCTGATCGAAGTTATTGTTTCCCTCCCATCTCATCATAATATTACTTAATTTTACGGTACTTTAGCATTTTTTTACTTTTATCCAAATCAAATCTATTCCTTGGCTACAAATGCCTTACTTCAACGACCATGTAGGTGGGTTATGTTGTCATTACTTCTTCATCATCAAGACCAATCCAGGTACTTACATCTACATACCATTACTATATTACTGTATCAACGGTAGTACATTTGTTGGCGCCACCAAATAGTCAATACTTTCTCCGAAGCTTTATTATCATAAAAATAACCTAGTATTAAACGATCTATTCACAGTATGAGAGCTGAAGCATGTGTCCAAATATTCAAATATCGTAAAATCTATATTCATAGAAAACTTGGAATTGTTACGACTTTATTTGAAACTGCTGTTAACGTAAATGTCTTGAATTGAATATTGTTTATGAATATAACTTTGGTAAAAGACTTTGAATGTCGTAAAGATGATATGAGAGTAAGTGGATACGGAGGTGAAGAATTTTTTGACGAAGTAAATGGAACAGAACAGAAACACTAAGTTAAAGAGAAATAATTAATCGAGCCACAGTTTTTTTAATTGGCCACATTATCAAACTTCTAATTTTATAACTAAGCCACGGGAAAATTATATAGCCTCTAATATACTAATTCGTCTTCTTTACAACGCCCACTAAATATTCTATAGAAAGCATCAAGTGACGATCAACATTTATATTAACTTGTCCTTGTTATTTATACATAGGCACCTAATTTACTAACTCAGCCACGGAATTTATATCTCACCACCATTTTACATTTAACAGCTTCAACACAAGGCCCTCAAAAAAATATAAATGAAGCGACCGTAGTCAACATCATTTATTATAACTTCGCATGTAAAATAATACATCACATTCTTTTATCGTGAAAATAGCAACAGAAAGATTTGGCGCGAGCGCGCGAGACGACAGCGACCGGCCATTTGCACCAATCAGAGAGCGCCAACGTATATTATATATGAAATGTCAACTTTTGATACACTTTAGATTATTATATTTACGTTAAAAATACCTATTAATTACAGAAATGTTTTTACCATTGTCTAATTGACTAGTCACAGGCAGATTGTATGATTCGTTATTGTAAACTGAGGGAAATAGGTTAGGTTAGGTTAAAACTGTGACCAAATGCGCGCGAGCCGAGCGAGCGAAGCGAGCGGTGCCGCGGCAGCGGCCGGCGAGCGCTACTTCCGAGTTGCTTGCAGAAATGTTTTCACAATTTATTGTCTAGTTTTCCGATAAAAATGAAGTTCTGAAGCTATTCTGTCGATAACTTTTGTAGCACAACATGTAAATAAAATCGATCTTTAGGACATTCGATACTCTGAACTTCAATATTTAGGTCATTAAGTACTCTGAACTTCTATATTTAAGCCTTTCGATGACACGACAGGAGTTTATACATACTATTAGTGGCTATAATATAATATTTGATGACAATTTTAATTAAATTTTGATGCTCAGTTAATGTGGCATGAGTTATAATTTAAACGTACTGAGTTAATAAATTAGAAGCTAATTGAATATTTTTTTGATGCCATATATTAATATTTTAGAAGTTTACTGTTTGAATTCATGTTACAAATTTAGATGCTAAAAAATAATCACGATGCTGAGTTGTATTTAGAGTGGCTTTAAAAAAGATAACTTGCGGCTAAGATAGTATTATTTAGATGCTCGTTAATTGTGGCTCACTTAGTAATTTAGAAGGCAAGTTAGATTTTTAGATGCAAATATTGCTATTAAAAAGAAGCCGGTTTAATTAGCACCCTAAGTTAAAATGCAAATATTTACCTGAATTGTCTTCTAATATTTTTTTCTTCAAATAGATCTGGTCATTTTAGCTGCTCAGATCAATCTTCTAGTTTTTTAGTTTTTTAACTACTTTTTTTATTTTCCGCTTTTTAGTTTTTTGTGTTTGTTCTTTCGCGTAAAAATCTATTATATTGATTTAACTTTTGTGCTTGTATACAGGATTTGTCACTTTGAATTTCTTTTAAACATATAAGTGTGATATATTTTTGTAATCTCCTTTTAAAATCCTTCATTTTGATATCCTACTCGATGGTATAGGAAAAAAATGTTTTTTTTAACCCAGCGATTTTGCCCCCAAAATCCGCTATTTTTCTTTATTTTTTAATTTTAATGTTGCCTATAACACTCGCGCTATCAAGACGAATCTAACGACGTATGTTTCATTCAAATCCCTTCATCCGTTTAGGAGATAAGAGGGAACAAAGAAACAGACATACATACATACAAACATACACGTCAAACACATAACCCTCCTTTTGGGCTTCGCCGCAGTCGGGTAAATACTGGACTGGAACCCAGTTGGGAAAAGATGATGATGATGATACTTTACCACATTTTGTAAAAAAAAGCTGTACCATCATTATAAAACACCATGAACATATCCAGACATTATAAAAATAGTACTCCCTCTTAAATTCTTTAAAAAATAACCAATAACTTTGTCATGTTTATTATTTTCAAAGAACTACTCAAGAATTCATGCAATGTCTGCCAAATTGATCGCAATGCAGTTAGAACAACATGGTCCCTGAATGCGATGTGTACAAATAAATTTGAGGGAAAGGATCAAAAGAATTAACTCCAAAACCATCAGCTAACAATTTTATACCCTACGTTTCCCAATTTAAAGTTTGAATTACTAAATTAAAATAGTCTTCCTAAGCCTTTTTTAAATTTCGACTAGTGATGCGAATCAGAATGTTCGCCGCAAGTTTGTACGGGAGTCGAGTGCAGGTGACAAATAGTCACGCCATACTGGAAAAGGTCGGGGGCGATGCGACACGTCGATGTTTTTATTTGTTTAAGTCGATGACTTAATATTAGTGACGTGAAACATCGATAGTTTTATTAATTGGCAGGAAAAGACACAAAAATAAGTATAAGCATTTTATCGTCTCGCAAATAATAACTTTTATCAAAGCGTTTGCAGAAAAACATAATTATGCTCTAGAGCTAAACAGACCAGGCTCTAATAAATAATATTTAATGTGAATATTAAAAAAAAACAACTACATTTTGAATACTTCTAAAAACACCTTAAAGTGCGACTTCTTCTCTTCTCCTTCTTCTCTTCGTCTCTTCTTTTTCTATATTTAAAACATGAATGTATCTATGTATCTATCGATAATAAAGCTTCTCGCAGTTTCACGCATCCACACATCCCTAGTTTTATAGATTCATATCTCTTAAATGTATGCAGTCAGCAGCATATAATTCAGGATTACAAATTGTTTGTTTTAGGGCGAGACACCAAATGTATTGGCGAGATTTCAACTTAAAAGCTTGGTGATAAATATAAAAAATCCGATGAGGTACGGCAAGCAAATGATTGCGATTTTACTTTGTGGCATTTTTCTTGTTTGCCTGACAAAGGGTTTTTAGTAAATGTTTGCTGACAATGTTAGTTTGGCCTTTGTAAATGAGTTTGTGGTAATTATTTGTCGTTTAATCCTTTGTTAAGATTCACTGATGAATTTCGCAGCTTTTTTAATGTTTTTTTTTTGTTTGTTTACGGAAAGGTTCTCGTTAGTGCGTGATTGTATGAGCCTGTATGGAACGCTACTGCTTTTGAAATTGTTTTGGGTGTTTGCATGTTTGTCATGTTTGTTTGAGTTGTAGTTGTTCATCCAAACAATATTTTAGGAAAAAAATGTCAACGTATTTACGTTGTTAATTACTGGTTTTTATATCATCACTCGTCATGGTTAGGTATTCCAGTATGCCTGACGGCAATTTTTTACAGCCAAGTGGGCAGCAAATAACGCTAACACTAGGTTAACCACTAGTCACACGATAAATAAATGGTAAAAGGAGTAAATGAAAGGAGACAATTGACAGGGAGAATAAATGAAAAACGCCGACCCGGGCAGAAAGATGATGATTACTCATTATTTTACTCATCATTATTTTACTTTACTCATCATTATTTCCCTGCTTTTACGTCGTCCGTTTATTTAGGATCGCCGTTCTTATCTTCCTCTATACTTTTCATTCAGACGTCATTTCAGTTGTCAGCCTTTAACCACATAATCTCTCACGCTGTCCATCACTATTCCGTGAGTGCTGACATGGTGTTAAACCTTTATTGTCTAGACGACCACTGACTACAGTAAATTCACAAGAAAGATTTTTTGTACCGATTCAGTAACGGAAAAATAATCGCTTCATATTTTAAAAAGCTTGTTCATTTGGTGACTAGATATTTGACCTGCATTTGTAGACACAATAGTTTAAACTAAACTTATCTTGAAAGTTATTAATAAGTTCTAAAGGTACGTTACAATATTAAATTCTTATGTTATCTATACATTACCTTCTTCAGTTTGCAGATACTACCTAATAAAACTTTATATCTTTGCTTCTACCTAAAATGCTTGGTTTATTATTAACTTTGTCTGATAGCTTAAGCCGTTAGTAGGATTTGTGAGCGCATAAACATGGTGTCACCTCTAGTAAAAGTCACCACTGATATTTACATCGCATAACATTGTACTGAGTGTATTACCTTACATGCACTGGTTTGATACTTCTCGTAAATTAAAATCTTCATGTAGTAGGATAATCTTTTTGTGCTTCTTGATTTCACTGGTACCCTGGCTCTGGGTAGAGTTTCTGTAACAAGAAAAAGGATTTTTTCAAGTCAAAAAGCTGTTACTATCGGCTGTTATTTGTATCTACAAATAACAACGAGTAACGACTTTCAAAGATCTCTTTAAAAGTCATTACTGGCAGTGACCCGAAAGACTGAGAATCAGTCTTACCAAACAGGTATTGTACCCAGTACTAACATAGTTAGGAAAAGGCAAGGCAGATGAGATGATGAGGCAATATTGATTATATCACTTCCCTGTCAAAGGAGCTTCTACGTATAAAAAACGTTAATATATCCATCAAAGAAAAATCGTTTACATAATATCATACTATCAGCTTATAAAATATTTCCTCAACAAACAGATTACACATCATAAATATTGTAAACGCGTTTTAAATTTCGTCAGCCGCCATTTTACGATAACATGTCATTTTATATAAAAATACATATAACGTTATCAATATATTACAGCTTATTGACAGTGTTATAGCAAATTATGACTATTTATGTGCAAAATTAGTTCTAAAATTGTATGACGGAATGTTAAAAGGTCTCATGTGACAAATATTGTGGTTCCTACCGGTTGGGGAAATGAGAGGTTATTTATGACAGTTAGGATTAACTTTTTTGTGTATTCAAGTGTTTAGTTTTATCCCATATAATCTTATTTTCATATAATAGCTTATGTTGGTTATATAATGGACTTAGGATTAGGAGAAAACAAGAGATGATGAAGGATTAGATCAGGTTGTTATTCTATTCAAATATATATATCATCCAAAAAAAACTTTTTTGTATTACACACATCCTTACTTAAGAACTAACGGTATATGGCTTAAGATACAATATTGTGATTGATGAACTTTCGATAATCGTTGCACAAAAGTTTTACTCGAAAAATAATGACAAAAAGTACCTAATATTTAGATGCATTATAAATACTCTATACTTTTCATAATATCGAATGCTGTCAACATGCTTTGAAGTATAGTTATCTAATATTAACTGACAGATTGATTTGTTTTTCAAACGAAGATTGATCAATGGTCAAATTAGACATGACGTGATCAGTGCCGGACGTAAAATGTTTTAATATACTCGTAAATCTTTTCTGATCTATGAATATGTTATAGGTGCCTATATGAGTGGAACATTGATAGGTACAGAGTGTGTTTGTTTCGATATTGGTACTATTATTTTTTAGTTATCTATTGAATTTGCAGATTGACAGTTGATTTTAGATTAAAATAGGCCTTTTTATTAACTATCGCGCACAGAGTGAGTCCTAAATCATCTTCCTTATCTTTTTTGCTCTCTCTTCTTCCAGACTTCTCTATTACTCATCATCTCAGAAGTCACCTCTTTTCTAGCCAGAATTATCATCCTTCACACAGTCCATTCTTTTATCAAACTCATAGAGTTCGCATAGCTGAATATTGGGCCTTTATTTTATTTATTTAGTAAAGATTGGCCATTGATACGCTAAGAAGAAGATCAAACTCCTGACGTAAGTATTTTTTTTACCTAAAATTTTAAAGAGCCATAAGCGCCTCTTATATACAACAAGCTGTTGCCCGCGACTTCGTTTGCGTGAATTTTTCTTTGCTTTTTCATAAAAAGTATTCTATGCTACTTCTAATATCACCAAGAATATGTGTACAAAGTTTCATGATGATCGGTTAAGTAGTTTTTACGTGAAACCGTAAAAAACAAACTTAGATTCATATTTATAATATTAGTAGGGATATCAACATGTCAAATCATAATCATTAACACCATCGTTCTCAACCATCACACCTCGAGAGATGAATCGTAAAGATATCCTCAAAAAGACATAGGAAAGGATTCGCATCGTACGCCGAACGGTCAAAGTTGAGCGGTTGAACTCGATTGACCTCGCAAATCCGTTACTGATGTGACTCAAGGTTCAGGGGCTAGGCAACGGTCCAGGTAAGTATCGATTGCACAGAAATTGGATGTGTTGGTTGTGAGTATTGATTTTTAAAGTGAATTGTTTTAGACTGTTTGGTAACTAAAACGTAGAAGAGGAACGTAGGAAGTAGGTACAATTATAGTGTAACGTGCGAATTATAAAGGTGGATATCGGCATACACAATCATAATGGTTAAAGTGTCTATAAGAAATGAAGCTCAACAAAGAAAACCTGATTAAAAAAATATGACTAAAAAGAAGAAAAATTAAAAAATTAACAGAGAGTTTGGAAGCAACACTTAGGGAGTGTCTTGATCTCTATAGAATAATATTGATAAAAACAATAGGTCCAGGTTCAATTCAGGTTGGAATAATCCTAAAAAACAAGTAGCTTGAAGCTCAAAAATATTTCGACTTCGGCTTTTGACACAAACTTACTGTGAAATAATTTGGACCAACTTTCAAAGACGCCAATAAATCAGCCGCACCTACAAAAGCTAGTCTATGTCCTAATAAACCAAAACAAGAAAACATTGGCCTCAAAGAAGGACCACTATTTCATAATGGAGTGATGGTATTAAAAACTTTGAACACTTTAGCTATTGATAAATTAACCGCACCTACAAAAGTTACTGAGGTTCTTAACACACCCAAACTAGACGACATTGACCTCAAAGGAGCTGATAATTTAGCTAATTGGAATAGATCTCAGAAACTTGGAACCATCATGTTTGAAAGAGATTTTATCCCCAAAACGACCTACAAAAGAAAATACAAAAAATATTTTGGAGTACTTACTCCAAACGATTGGCATGCCGAAAATAGTAATGCCACGGATACACCACCGTTATCTAATAGACACAGTTCCAGCGAGCTTAGGAAGGTCCACACCATATTCCTTATAATACTGTGGACACAAGACGTTAAAGATGTCTATAAGTACCACAGGCATGCGAAAACTATGGCACATCGCGGATGAACCAAGATCAATCTCCAATAGAGTCAACCTAAAAAGAGGCGACAAAGATCCCCAAAAAGGAAAAAAGGGTCACAAAAACCGATTCGCAGCTAATTATCTCGTGCATTAAAACCGTTCAGTTTAGAATAACAACGTGATGGCATTCGAGACACGCGGGACATGGCCTTAGGCCACTGAGCAACGGCCGGCCGCACCATATTTCACGGTGCCGCTCCAATGGTTTCGGGAACACCCGCTGAGCTCCTGAATTAAGTAAAAGCCTTCGAGCTCTTGTTTCTTGATACCTCTAGTTGGGTGTAAGGATGTGTCCTGAGTGTGTGGTTTAGTCAAAGGATATAAAATTTGAATAATATTTTTTAAAGCAAAGATATTTACTGGAATAGGTAAATTCTTGAGATAACTTTGTTATAAGATGATTAAAAAATGTACAATATTTCCTAATAGATTTTGTTTATTAGGGTTACCTTGTAGTATCATCATCATGATCAGCCTATAATGTTCCCACTGCAGGTACTCAGGCCTCCTCTCTAGGAGAGGGATGGGCTATTAATCCACCTCGCGGGCCCAGTGCGGATTGGTAGATGTCGCATATCTTCGAATTTTTGGTTCTTAGATATGCCGTTTCCTCACAATGTTTTCCTTCACCGTTTTGAGAGCAGTGGTGATGAAATAAATTACACAAAGTAATGCGCCTGCAAGACGAACTGTTCGTAAGTCGGGGCCGCCACCACTAGGTCACCACTGCCCCACTTGTAGTATAGTCATTGTCAAATGTGTAGTATTAAGTAAAGGCTTCGTTAGTTTGCTCAGATAACATAATTTTTTTGCCTGACAATGACTGACAAGTAAAGTCTGAATGTTGCCTCCGAACGAACGACCTACATATTTCGTAGTAAAACCAACCTCACATCCCTAACATTCCAATAAAATGTAAAACAAACCCTACCATATAAACATACCTTAACCCTCCTTAATAGATGTCTCGGACCAATTTAACATTTGACGTGTTTTTAATTTAGCGGCCGCGCCCGCGGCACCCGTCCGGCTGGCCACCTAAATAACGTACATATATTACCAGAAATCATACGCCGCCACTCATTACCGACCTCATTTGAATATTCCGGGTTTATACTGGATATTTTGTTTTTGTGGATGCCTTTTGTGTACCAGAGATATTCGTTTGTAGTTCATCTTGGGTCTTGTGGTTTGGATTCTCTTTTTATGTTTATAATTTGTTGTACTGTCACCAGAAATCATAATAACTAACTGGTTTTAATTACTACTGGTTTACCAGAAAAGTTGGTTCTAGTGTTGTCGTTCTGGTTTTCTTTTTGTTCTTTAGTTTAATTGCATCTGTATTAAATTATAATGATTAGCGTTCACGTATCTTTTGTCATCACAAGTCATACGCTGGCATTTAGTTCGAACCTCATTTGGGATTCTGGGTTTATATTTTTTTCAGTAGATTCCTTTTGGTACCAGACAAGTTCACAATCTAATTCACATTGTAATCACATTCACTTATTGATGGTTAGTACTTAGGTGGGTATTGTCACTGCAAATCATAAAACGCTACTCATTTCCAACCTCATTTAAATATTCCGGCATATAGTAGAATTAATGTGGATGCCTATTGTGTAGGTACTATAAACATTCATTGAGTTTGTATATGAATTATAATTATGTTTCAATATGATTGAGTTTTGGTTTCAATTAAGTTGATTGTTACCAGATAATCATCATTACCATCCTCGTTTCAATGTTGATTATTTAAGTCGTCTGCTTGTTCGATTTCCATATTCGTAGTTGTTGCATGAGTTCTTACAAAAACAACTACATATTTCATTACTAAATGTTCCAATATTCCGGGATTATGCTGAATAGGCATTAAGTTTTTGATGTTATCCTTTCGTTTTATTTGTTCTATCGTATTTGTTTTTATCATTGGTTAAAAAATGTAATGTTAGACTTGCTAAGTATCATTACAAAAATGCACAGGTCATCCTATTTTAGTTTCAGTTAGATTATCTAATATAATATTTTTTTTTATTACCTATTTGGTTAAGAGGTAATTATTTCTAAAACTCAACACCTACGTACCTATACAATTTGAATACTAATAAATTGAGAGCTTATAACAAGATTTTCATAAAATATTCAGAAGTTTGAATTTATTATTTCACGGACTACTTAATAGCTTAATTAAATAGCCAAATAAGAAATAATCACACAGCTATGTAGGTAAGCTTAAAGCTTACCGTTTTAAATTAATCCAATTAATGATCCGATTAAGTATCGATTAGGAAATGATAAATGGAATCGGAGTTCCTAATCGAGAAGATAATTGATGGCCCAATCATAACTATGAGACGTGTTGAAATATTTGAAGGCCCCACTTCCATAGCTGTCGTTGGACAAAATATGGAACAGCTGATTAACTAGCCGTGTTTGATTTAAAAGCTAAGTAAAATAATTTGGTTTTACACTATAAAAAAGTAAAAGTTACTTTTGAATTTCTATAAATAAATAAAATTAAAGTCTGTTCATAATTTAAAAATAACAGTCTTATAATAAGTGTACTGGAACTTAAAAATAAACTGTCTGTCTGTTTATGTTTAGATCTAGAGTGGCTCGAAAAGGCTACTTTTATTTTAGAAAAATGAATAACGTTCCGTTAAAAAAAAGGAAATTCTTGAAATGTTTAACAAAACCCGATTCAAATAGAGAAATATACTTTTAAAATAATTCCACGCGGAGGACAATAAGACAAACCGACTTGTTGTAAACTGCAAGTCTATTGTGCTTCGTAATTAACTATGTAAACCGTTCCTTTAACGTCGTTTTAAACAACAAACATCCCAATCTAATCTTCATATATCAGTCTCAGAAAACCTTGACGAAACGTTCATAAAAATTCATTATAACTTCTTCGAAACCTTATAAAATGCCTCTGTCGGCGTCTCAACGCTTAAGACGCAATTTTCTGAACTCAGAAACGCATTAATCAAACATACAAGTGACGTTTAGAAGTAGCAAAACAAATTGTCAGTCCTTTTTCGAATATAAAAGCTTATTTATAACCTCAAAGGAAAAAAAGTTAATTAAGTTTTAATAGAATACAAAACGGGAGTGATTTTGGTAGCCAAAAATAGGCGGGGATGTTGTAAAATTTAATTATTTTTTTCATAAAGCGGCTCAATGGTTTTTTTGTTTGTAACATTCAGTCTTTGAACAGGAAATGTAAACAATTAGTAGCATTTTCGTTTGAAGTATGATTTAGGGAATTAATATGGTTGTTGATAATTATAATTTATTGAGATGTAAAAGTTTTTAGGTGGTTAAAGTAATTAATTAATGTTTAATGATGATGATAAAGTCGAATGATAATTATAAATATTGACCAGTATTTAATTAAATGTGTATAGGTGAGGTATTTAAGTAAATAAAAATTAATTAATTAATGTAAATAAAATTGAAATGATTGGTAGTTCATTAACGTAGTTCATCTTGCCATGGCTGACCTGGAAGTATTTGAATAGATTCCGGACACAGGTTGGCCGTAGCAAGGAAAACTTATTTAGGTGGAGATTCACAAATGACTCTGCCCTGGAGTGGGACAACTATGGGACACTTGTTACTGTGTCCTGCTTGCACATCACAGGAGCTGATGGATGGTACCGTAGGTACTGAATGTGTCAAACTCGTCATCAAATTTTGGACTGACTCGATTTAAATTGTCATCGACACGTTAAGAAGAAGAACCTAGTTCGTCGTAATCTTACTTGGTTTGTGCAATTAATACATTCAGTATATCTACACGTAGTATTTCTGAAAAATACCAACATCTGTTACTTATTCCTTTCCACCTCAATAATTTAAGTACCGACAAATCCTCAAAAAAAAATTAAACAGTTCAAGTAATTTAAGCTTAAAAATTTCAAGCTTACTCGAATGTCGTCCAAACGTTTGTTTGCACAGAAGTTTCTTAAAACCAATGTCACAATGGTTCATAAATCGACGCTGGAGTCGCTCGTATGTCGCGTTCAGTCCAACTTTATGACTCCATTCAGAGAGCTTCGAGCTTTGGCCGATCGTTTTCACAAAATGTATTATTGTATATCACACAGGCCCTTTGGAGGTCGCCAAACCTCAAGCCTAATGATTTACTGGACACCACAGTACCGCAGTATTTCTAACGGAGAATTCGCAAATTGTCAAAAATATTTTATGGCGGACGGCGAGGCGAATCGATTTAATCTCATTCTGTCTCCTTGACTAGTGGGGGTGGCTGGTTTCGCCCAATATTGTTGAAGTTGCGTGTAACAGTATTGTAAAGCAGTGCTTGAGCTTGTGACTTGTATAATCTTCTTTTTACCCGACTGCGGCGAAGCCCAAAAGGTATGTAGGTTATGTGTTTGACGTAAGTATGTTTGCATGTATGTAAGTATGTATGTATGTCCGTTTCTTTGTTCCCTCATAACTCATAAACGGATGAACCGATTTGAATGAAATATACGTCGTTAGATTCGTCTTGATAGCGCGAGTGTTATAGGCTACATTAAAATGAAAAAAACAAAGAAAAATTGCGGATTTTGGGGGCCAAATCGCGGAGTTAAAAAAAAAAAAAAATCAAATACCATCGAGTAGGGTATCAAAATATAGGGTTTTTAAAGGAGATTACAAAAATATAAAACACTTATATGTTTAAAAGAGATTCAAAGTGAGAAATCCTATATACAAGCACAAAAGTTAAATCATCTGCGAAGAATTTTACGCGACCAACGAAAGAACAAACAAAAGAACTAAAAAGTTGGAAATAAAAAAAGTAGTTAAAAAACTAAAAAACCCGACTGAAAAAACTGAAAAGCAAAAAACAAGCACATTTTAAATTAAACAAAACTTGGGAGCAGGCGGGGTTCATTTGAATATTAAATTATGAAAAGAAAAAATGAAAAAAATAGAATGGACCCCGCCTGCTCCTAACTACTTTTTTCGTGTCATCATCATCATCAGCATATACTGTTCCCACTGCAGGGACTCAGGCCTCCTCACATGCCTTCGATTTGTTTGGTTCTATGACATGTTTTGCTGTTTGCTGGTTAGTGCCTAAATCTGTTCTGAGTTCTTATGCCTTCATGGGCCTCTGACTTGGCTTTATATGCCATCAAGAAATATCTCTGAGATATGCTGGTTTCCTCACTATGTTTTCCTTTACCGAAGCAAGTAATAATAATGTTTGTTTATTGGCCTTTTGGCCTTTCTTCCGCAGAGATAAAGCAACGTGGTTCTGAAATCCTGTTGTGGCGTCAATTGATAGGTTTCTGTTAGGGTTTTTATATTAGTAGTTTTGTAAAGAAATTCTTTTATTAAATCATGTATGTACACACAAGAGAAAACACAAGGAAATTGGAGTCAGTCAGTTAGAGTACAGAGTCAGAGAATAGGGGATCGACTGACTCAAAAAAAATTGATTCTGTTTAGTCCGTCAGTTAGATCATCAAAAAATATTGGATACGTGTTTTTTGTTTTATCAAATCAATTAAAATTGACGAAGCTATAGCGCGTCAAAGATCATGGAGTGGGGCTTGAAACGTCACTTGTCTTGAAAGTACAAAATGTTATACTATCATTATGACGTCACACGAGTTTTCGAAGCACGGTATCGTCTTCATTTTTTGTTTACGTGAAAAATTAAAAAAAATATTGTTGTCAATGTTTTTTGGAAATCTATCTGACGAACTAATTCGTTTTTTTTTGTCCGATCCCCTATTGCAGTCAGTTAGAGTACAGAGCTTATTTCAAAGTAAATTTCTACCAGCTGCAGGCCTGCGAAAGTAAAAAAGAAAAAGGAAATGTAGACAGAGAGAGAGAGTGTGAGAACAAGAAGAAGCACCGGGATAATCAATACGATATAATCAATAACCGAAACTCATTTTCGGATTCGCCAAACAAACAGACAAATCGATTCCCAATAGTGACATGATCTTTATCGATACCGCGAATGTTTTAAAAATACTCGATCCTTAATAACTTGGCTTTTTAATTGGTTTATATAAATCATTATTTCTCGTAACGACTCCCAGTGATTTACTCACTGCAATGACATACAAGTTGTCTCTTAAATCACCCGAATGACATTCCGGTGCAATGATATTCTTTTGTCATTTACTTTATGCGGATTTTTAATAAGATGAACGAGATTGAAAAATATGATTTAATCTCTTGTTTCGCGAATGCAATCTTCATCATTATGGGTTTGTAATGTTCTTTAAGGTTTCTGATTGATGGTCACAAGTCTGCGACCTGATTAACGGTGTTTTGGAACCGAACTTTTAAATGATTGTTTGTGTTTCAAAGCTTTATACATCATTATTTTGGTTTCGACTAGAGTTTAGAATATTAGGTTTTCTTTCAACTTATTTGTCGGCGGCGTTCAGCTTTTCTTTAGTTAAATGAAAAAAACCAATAGTCTACATGAGCTCTTTCACCAACGAATTTACATTGCTTGAAAAATTGCTTGCATTTCTAGGTCTATTATGTTGCACATGTTTGAAAGAAAGAAAGAAATAACATTTATTGGTACAGACACAGGGCATAACACAATAATAAACATGCAAAAATTAATATGAAAAGTGTTTTTTTTTAAACAGCCTAAAACTATTTGGTACATAAATTGTTTGCCCCACGGCTGCTCCAAACAGTTTTTGCTCCTATCTGTCCAGCCTTTATTCAACTATGTTGGGTTCGGCTTCCAGTCTAGCCGGGTGTAGCTGAAAACCAGTAGATATTTTACATGACGAATCTGCCTGGTAAGGCTGATTGTTATAATAAGGGCCAACTGACTATCTGTAAGAATTGTCAAGGATTTAAATGACAGCCAGGACCAACGGCTTAACGTGCTTTCCGAAGCACGGAGAAAACTCATTTTCACTAATTTTTTAGGTTAAACTTTAAACCAATCTACAGCAAACTGTTCTCAAAGAAACCACATTTTTTATAAAACTATTTAAAATACCTTTCAACCGTATATCAAGCTATTATTTTTCCTATTAGTTATACACACCATTTCGGAGTTCATTAAGCTTCAAATCGATGGACAGGTCATTTCTTACATATTGTTTGACTCAGTCAATGAAGGGGCTCACTCTAACTAGTGTTTGCTTCTCAATTTCAAACTGACACATTGAAACAAAGAAATTAATTGATGTAGTAATGAATGGGTGTGTAGAGTAGTGTGGGTTCAGAGAGTTTTAGTTCAACAAAAGTTTTTATTGATGTCAAATATATGAAAATTATATTAGTACGACTAAGCTAAGGTTTTATATTCGCCAGTTCACGCAAAACAATTGAGGTCGGCTTCCAGTCTAACCGAATGCACCTGCATATCTGAAATCCACAGCCCATTTAGTACTGAGTAATAAGATACCCTTTGATAAGACTGGTTGTCAGACTTTCGGGCTACTGACTACCTGTAACAACTGTTAAAGATCTATCAAATGTCACCCGGGACCAACGGCTTAACGTGCTTTCCGAGGCATGGGGGAAATTTGGTGTATAATGAGTGATCAACCATTGATGGACCAACCTAGGCAAGCGCGGCTTAACCTGACAATTGATTCGATTGGCTGTTATTATCAAGCCAAATGTTACATACACTATACCAGGGATGGCGAACCAAAGGCACGCGTGCCATGGATGGCACGTTACACAATATTTTAAGCACACCACCGAATTTTTAACCATATTTTCATCTATGCCTACGAATAATTATTTTCAAGATGAATAACACAAGATTCGATTAGTAACCGTTTGTTAGAGGAGTCCAGTTCATTAAGCAATCTTCTAAAAGTAACCTCTTACAACCCTTAAACTAACATATAAGTTGGATAACATCTAATCAGTAACAACATAAGTTACAATAATGTTACTTTAAAATGAATTCCACGTAAAATTGAAACATTTGTTATGATTTAGGTATCTTTTTTCTTTTTGTCAGTAAATAAGTTTTTAGTTTAATTTATCTGCCAATAAAGACTTCAGCAATATTATTGGATGGCACATACAAGGTCTCATTGTACTGCTTTAGAAAAAAATAGCACGTTGATTCATTAAGGTGCGCCATCCCTGCACTATACACTACCAATTCTGTGCTAAGTGCCGCCTCTGTTCAACAACAATCTCCTTGGCTACTCTGTGCACCGATCAGATCTATCAACACTGGCTTCAGGCGATCCTCGTGACTTCTGCGATTGCCCTTCGATCCTCAATATATTATGTTTGTTTTTAATTAACTGACATAACCTATCAGTTACTTTGTCAATATTGAACTGGGAACATGCTTTGTTGACTGGTGATTTTGCAATTTGAATAAGAGAAATGAAGTTTGGTTACGACGGATGAATTGTATGAGGAATGATAATATGAAAAAAATGGAATAATTCGAATAATTGAATAAATGGTAGCGTGATGGTTGTCAGGGGAGAAAAACGTGTTTCGCCGATCCCAAGTAACATGGAATAAAGGCAGGAAGATGATGAGTCCAAGTACACCTTTGCCTAATACTTTGGAGATTACAAGCAGGATGTTATATTAAGTTTTTTAAAAATGATTGAACTGAATAGTCCTATGTGCTTTCAATTTCACATTGCGTGTGGTGGATCAACAAAGAAATGGACACTTGCCCAGTCGGTAGCGGCCATGTAGTGCATTATTATGTAACTTATTTAAAGATCCTTTAATACCCAGATTAGGTTAGAGTTTTATAATGCTTTATTTTACATCATTTCTTGTAAGGAGAGCTTATACCTTTAATATACTATGTCTTCTCTTATGTCAATTTTACAATTTATCATCATATGCAATATTTCATGGCAAGCATTTGCTCTACTTTTTTGAACTACATAAATTCCTAAATTAATACTCTACTTCGCAATGTTGTTTCGACTATCTATGACGTTGATATAATTTTAGTAGCTTACCTGTTCAAAGTAGACCAAAGCATCCGTCATTTGTAACCCCACCAGTTTTCAACCTAAGCCTAGCTTAGACCCCAAGGCGTAAGCGTGAGCGACACATTAATTAGCCGACATTACCATCAGTTAGCCCCATAGATGGCTACAGTCTATGGCAAGACAAATGGCCACAGATTCTGGCTGGAGCGTGGGAAATGATTTACAGCTGTTTATAAGGAAATCTAGATAATTTTATGGAAGTAGTTATTAAATTGGCGCTGTTTGTGTAGTTGAATTAGCGTGTAATTTGATGTTAAGAAACGGAGTTTTTGCGATTTATGAGTGTTTAGGTTTGTAGTGACTTATTTCTTGTTATATCAGCTTCCCGTAATTTTTAGTCGGTGTTTTGTTTTGCCTGGGAGGTTGCCGTATGGTGTGCATATAAAGAAAATAATTATTATCTATAATGGCCACACATTATTTTGTATGTTGCTTTGAGTTCAAATATGGGCTGTTTCCCAAACAATGCGACACATCATATCGTGTCTTACGTGCACTGATGTCAACACACAACAGGAACTAATTGATGCTGTTGCCAAACGCGTAGCTGAGCTCTGGGCCGGCTCATACATCAAAATGCTAAGAAGAAGATCACAATATTAAACATCTATTCTTCTTTTCTTTTTTTTTTTTTCTTTTTTTTATTTAATATGGGCTTACTCTTGACCTCAATCTTGCCCTAAGGGCAGAGATGAGGTCGACGATGGAACGAGCTTACAGAAGAAGCCTATTTACTCGCGACTTAAATAGATTGGGGTTATAAATGAACTCGGGAAAACCGACGCAGGCAGGGTGTTCCACTCCTTTGCTGTACGAATAATGAAAGCTTGAACGACCCCAATTCCTTCGTTTCCTTCTTTGATGAATGATTAAATCTTAATAAAAATTGAGGTCATCTACAGCATTTGCTTGTACCCCGATGACGTGGTAAAACAAGTAAGGCAAAAATCGCGATGCCCCACTGATCTCGAAGGTCAGATGGTAGTCACGCGGTGTTCAACTGGAGCCTCAATAACTCTTGGATGGAAGGACTGATCGTGCACTTGTTAGCAAGAACATGTCCGGTTTGTCGTGTCGTTGTTAGGAAGAACAGTGACAATAGATTCAGGTGAAAAATAAGGCTAGGATGTTATAAAAACATGTTGAATTTGTTTTTGAACAATTGAAGATCAATTTATTTTAAAACCGACTTCCAAAAAGGAGGAGGTTCTCTATTCGTGTGCATGTATTTTTTTTTTTTATATAAAGAAGTCTGGATCCGTATTTTAATTTAATCGATGATATTGTTATAATTAAACATAATATCGAGCCTATAATCGCAGAAGGGTTTACGACCACATCATTTCTTTCAGGCTACAAATGGTCCATAGATACTGATATACCAGTAGAGGTGTACTAAAAAGTACATCCACATTTTACCAGTCATGTTGTAGTCCGATGGCGATGCCTATTGCCATCAACCGGGCACAAGTCCAGTCTCTGTGGCTAATATTGAGGAATTCCTGAAAGAAAAACAAAATGACACTTAGCCCGACCTGGGAATCGAACTCCAGGGACCTGAGACCACCTCAAGTGTGTGATTCGATAGTAATGGTTTCAAGCGCAACCACTAGAGTCACTAGACCAACGAAGTCTATTATTAAAATCTATATAAATAAAGAGAGAAGTCCTGACTGACTGACTGACTCATCAACGCCCAGCCCAAACCCTTGGACCTAGAAAGCTGAAATTTTGCACAGAGGTTCCCTTTATAATGTAGACAAGGAATAAGGAAGGATTTTTTCAACCCCTAAGGTATTTAAATAGGGGATGAAAGTTTGTATGGAAAATCGACATTTTCACGCGGGCGGAGCCGCTGGCAAAAGCTAGTAATCAATAAACAAAAATAACCGGCGAATTGATGTAAGATTGTAAGCTGCCCGTCGGGGCTTCGGGTTGTTCGAAAGAGATACCGGGGCATCGACACAAAGGGTTAAGAAGGAACATGGGTGGTTTTTAGTCAGTAGAAGTCTGACACTCCCTTCTGCTCTGCCCAGAGCGGGAGGAGTCATTTGGTGATTTCTCACCCCCAAAACAAGAAGGCCAAAAGATTGTGAGCCAAATATAACTAGTTTAATTAAAGAAAGAGAAATGATTTGAACCAAACATAAAGTGTAACCTCAAAATCATCACGGGCAGTAAACAGTTTTAATACAATTTTTCATTGTCAACAAGTCGTACTTGATAATTTGTGGGAATACTGCAGAATTGCCTGAGGGCATACTCTAATAGTTTCTGTTCTAACCTACCACGACACATTTGCTGTCCGATAACCCTTGTTTTTAGTAACACAAGGATTATTTTCGAGTGATTTACGCTGATGGTGGTGTTTTAAGGGTCGCATCGTGGCCTGGCTATTTAAATTGTGCCTCCTCCAGTAGATGCAAACGCAGCAGGGAGCCAACCCTTAATTGGGAACGCAATATGTTATGTCTTCGGTGATGGTGTAGTACCTTTGACGGGAACTGGTGTCGATATGGTATTTTAAATAGTTGTTCGTTGCTATCTTTATGGTAAATCTTTTAGCAGCTGTTTGTTTAAAAGAAGAAGAGTAGATATCGTGACAAATGAGCGGATCAAATGAAAAAAATGTGATAAAAATTAATCATTTTCATATTATTCTCTTTTGTTTTCATCTTTTATTTTATTTAAAAGCTTATAAGGATAGCTAGCTATTGTGGTGAATTCTTCATATTTTATACCTAAACAAAAATAAACTTTATTTTGGGTTTCTCCAGAGTTAATTATTTAACTTCAAAATGAGAAATGCTCGATTTCATGGTTCTTCTTCTAGCGTGTCGATGGCAAATTTCTGTTAAATCGTTTTGGCCCAAAATTCAGCTATGCGAACTCCACTCGCTGATGCAGTCATAAGGTCGTCAAGGGTACAGGTGTCAGGGCATGCAGCGCAAGATGGAAGGTGGGACATTATCTGTGGAGAAACGAAGCATACACACTTGAGGTCTGAGCCGTCTATGAACCCCCATCTGAAGAGATTGTCTTTGCTGCGGCCGACCTGGGTTCGGAGTCTATTTAGAGATTTCCACGTCGGCCACGGCAAAGCATGTCCAGGTGGAAGGCTTTCGGACGGCTCGATGAAGCCGTCAGGGGGCTTAAGCAGCTCCTTATTTCATGGTTTATATACCTTCTCAAATTTCCAAATTTTTCTCTTTTATTTTGCCATTGCATTGTCACATGGCATTGTCAAGTTTGCTTATCACGTTTATAATTTCCGAAGGATCAAACAGAGGTTTACCCATTATTATCTACACACATTTTGCGAATTTGTAGTGTAGAGTTCGAGTTATGTACCTATGAGTCCCATTTCATAGGTGGCGAGCCTATCACCGTCAACCAGGTACACATACAAACTCCGTGGCTTTAACTGAAAAAATCCTGATGGAAAAAACAAGTAACCATTATTGCTATCATGCTGAGCAGTCGCGGTCGCAGCTAGACCAGCGAGGCGGTATAAGATACCATGCAATATAAAGCGTTACGACTATGACTGTAATACCTATATATACGCAATTACTCCCTTCGTCATATTTACACACCCACATTATAGTTTTCAATTGGCATCTGTAGTATTAGCATTCAGACGCGATACGAGGCTAATGAGTGTCATTCAAAGTAGTCTGTAGCATTTGCACAACATTATTAAAAATGAAAGAAAGTACGACAGATCGTCGCGCATCGGCCCGCCAGGCCAGGCCGGACACCGTCTTCGGTTATTCCTGAAATATTTGTGGAATATCTGAGAGGAACGATGGACCATTGCAGAATATATCTGTCATTAGTAAAAGTTCGACAAAAATTCTCTCGCTTTCTCTCAGAACCGGAAATAACAAATTTTTCCACTAAATAACAAAAAAAAACGAATACAAAACAAAGAATTTAAGACCTCTTACTGTTAGCAATCGAGGACTACTATAGTCCTAGGCATATTCTATAAATCCAAGAATACTAGGACGATAACTTTCATTAGCAAAACCCAAGAAGAAATCTAGAATCACCAGATGACAGAATCATCACGATGTATGGACGTCACGCAAACTTTTACCATAGATTCAATACAAGATTCCTGATGCATCGAAATTATGTTTTTCGCCGACTATCAATAAAATTGCTGTTTCATACAAAAGTTTACATAATACTTTTTCCTACACGTTCAAAATGACTGGAACAGCTTATTTTTTAATTACAAACGTCCCTTACACCGTTTATCGTTTAGCAACACATAGATAATTCTAACAAAACATTTATTTAGATGTCCAGAATCTCGTTTATCATAAACTAAACGGGACAATAGATCAAATTGATTGCACAACACCTAATTTACATTACATTAGCACCGGGTTTATGCGAAAGCTGCCATGTTGTGCTGACAAATTGTTCCGAAATATGAATTTGTAGACATTTACCTGCATTTTGTCGAACAACGGATGATAAATTATGAGCAATTTGTATTGTTTGTTGGATTGAAAATTAATGTTGCTGTTGAAATAGAGTTAGGATTAGTAAAGGGTGGTAAAAGCTGAAACCGGTGAACATTTTTCAACTTTTCCATGAAAATCTACATTGAGACATCATCATCATCATCTGCCTAGCCTCTTCCCAACTATGTCGGCTTCCAGTCTAACCGGATGCAGCTGAGTACCAGTATTTTACATGGCGCGACTGCCTATCTGACCTCCACAACCCAGTTAATACTGGGTTATACCATACCCTTTGGTAAGACTGGTTGTCAGATTTTCAGGTCACTGGCTTCCTGTAACGACTGCCAAAGATCTATATATTATGGCAACCGGGACCAACAGCTTAACGTGCTTTCCGAGGCACGGAAAATATACATTGAGACATGGTTATAAAAGATTTTGGAAACAATCACCATAGTTCAGTCAATTAATAGCTGAGGCCGCTGAGGTATATGTCCAAAATATGATGGGCTTCACTGTCTAATTAGCTGGGCTTGGATATTGCACACTATGATTGCCGACACGCGGTTCCTGACCCAGAACTCTTTTCACATAACCATCACCCGAACCAAGCAAGCTAAGGTGGTAATTCTAGCAATTTCTGGATAATTTCAATTAAATTTGATTCCGTTTTTTTTGTAGGAATTTCTTTTTTTTGATAATCGATGACGTTACAGCAACAAGTTGCAATAAACATTGACAGCCTAGCTAAACAAAAGGTAATTTCTAGTTTGATAGACATGTTCAGACGTACCTAACAATACGACCTAACGAGACAGCTTTGTCTCATGTTATTATCGGTAGATTCTCTTTAAAAGTCCTATCCTCATGCATCTTCAAAACCACAGATATAGATAGACCTAGATAACCCTAGAGGATCTACTTCGCGTGCCTCTTTTCGTGCCTAGCTTACGTACAAAAATCGTGAGTGGTCACTTTCGCGCTAAGTTTGTTTCGGTGCATAGCGCTAGTTTGGACGTCGTCGTCGGCGCTAGTGCAAAAGGCAGGGGTTGGGGTGACGGAGACGCCGTACGCGGCGGCGTCTTTGAATCGATTTGAATTCCCGATTTATAGTGCTGGTGACGTCATAATAGGTAGTCAAAAATTGGCATGCTTGTTTTCATACAGATCGTGATACTTGCGTTATCTAGGTATCTATATCTGTGTTCAAAACCATCTCTCACAATAGGTACCCACCTGAAAACATTTTAATTGAGGACTTAAATGGACAATAATATGTCTAGTTCTACACAAATATTCTCCTGGATGGACGTCAGGTCCTTTAAGATAATTTTGTAAGCCTTTGTTTCGTGTAGTCGTATCTCTTACTAACAAATATTACGACTTCCCTGTACAGTAGGTACAATAGGAATAGAGATGGGAACGCATTTGGTCGATGTTTTAGTGTCGAGATTAGGTTGGAGTAGATATTATTTTATCGGCGGTGCGGTGTATTTTCTTGAGGAAGATTTTGTTGTCTTCGTAAATAAATAAATTGTTATTTTATTCGCTCAGTTGTTTCTAAATACTAGACTGATAGTCTTTGTTTAAATTAATAATAATTTGTTATAAACGTCAACGCTGTAAGCCCTAAGTATTTATTATATTATTTTTTAATATATTATGGGTTATACTTTTACGGGATAAATAAATTATTCCTTCCCTTAGACCTACAGTAAACCCAGGAAATATCAACCTACGGGCGCAAACGATAAACGCAATCATCCATAAAAAATCAATTATTAAAAGTATAAAACTACACGAATCGATCAACTAATCGCCGCACTAACAGTCCAATCAATCGAAATAATCAAATATTGATTTGAAAACCTTGCCTTAATACCTGCAATAATTGCTCGTTCCACTCATTGTTTCGCATGGAGCGTGTCTTGTAGCAATAAACCACACTTGATCATCACCGAAGGTTTATTAGAAATTGTCCGAATGTCCGTCCAGAGTTTCATAACTCTACGGTAATTTATAAGGTATCTCTATTACTTGCCACGTTTCGTTGTTCCAAAGAGGTTTCAATACACGTCTGTCGCAGCTATGATGGCTAGTGCTGTGCTTTCAAAGGGCCATTGTTTAGTCGATAATTATTTAGGCTTTGATTTTAGTTTTGCGTTTTATGTTTGTTCAAGTTATGTTTTTGTGAGGAAATTGGTGTTTTGTTTTAAATCATTTCTTATTGCATGTTTAGGAGACAATAATTGTTTAATTACTGTTTGTCTTTTGTTACAGAAAAATTTATAGGAAGTCGCCTATCTTGGTTTGGAAAGTAACGAAAAGTAATGTAAGATACTTATGTTGATAGATAGAGATGGAAAGGAAAGCGGAAAAAAAGATAAATGTAAAATGTATGAGGAATGCTAGAAGAAAATGTGTTGCGCCAACCTCAAGTTGAATGGGGCAAGGGCTGGAAGATGTTGATTTTGTCTTCTGAACTAAGAACCGTCCAGTAATTCTGCGAACAATCCATTGAATACCCACGCTAACTCAAATCAACAATTACCAACCTAAACCTGAACTGTACTCGAAACAAAAAGATACAATCACCATCCCATTCATCGAGACGCCACGTGTACTGAACACGCTTTTTATTAAGTTTCGATACAGATAAATGTAACAAGTAAATGTATTCAAATTGATGATTGATTCGAACATGTAACGTAACATTGATTGAATAGAGATACATAACATTAATGTCGTTATGTATCCAGGCAGATGTTGATTGTTGACCCCTGACCGGTGTCGACAGATAGGTGTTCAGTTATCCCGTGTTTTGATTCTGTGTTTTGAGTGATGTGCGTGTGTTTGTGATTTGATGGACGGCGGGATGTGTCAGAGATTGTCCACCCTTTGTGGGTGATGTTATTGACGTCATGTTTTGACGTCACGCCATAGTTTTAGTGATGTATTGGTATGTGGTTGTGTCCATGATTGAATTTATTTGTTGGTAACAGTTTGTTATTTGTTTCCTCCCGCCTTGGAAAGCACGGTAAGCCGTTGGTCCCGGCTGTCACTTTGTAGATCGTGGTGCAGTCGTAGTCACTGGCCTGAAACTCACAAGAAGTCTGAAGTTACAACTAAGTTAAGATACCCAGTACTAACTGGCTTGTGGAGGTCAGAACTTCAGGCAGGCGCAGCATCTAAAATACTGATATTCAACTGCATGCAGCCGGTTAGACTAGAAGTCGAGCCCAACATATTTAGGAAAAAGCTACGAAGTTGAGATGGTGAGTTTGGCATTAACACTTAAGGCGAGGTTACCCTACTTTGTTTTTATGTACGCACGACCTCACCCCCCGCCCTGCCGCGCGAGCGATATAATGCCTAAATTTTGACTGTTTTTTCTCTCTTGGAGAAAAATGATAAAGAAATTATACATTATGTGACCCGAGATAATACACATTTTTTACGACCTTTATTATGATATAAGTTATATTTTTCAAAGCATAATATAACTCAAGTAAAACGATTATTTAGCCATCATTTGGACATGTCTTTGCGATTTAATTGGATGCAGTGAAGTGTAAGTAATCGTGTATCGCATGCCCGACATATCATGATCGAAGAGTCAACTACGTAATACATTTTTTTCAAAATTTAAATCCGTTCCATGTACGAGTAAAACGCTATTGTTGACGACGTTTATCGGGGTAACCCCGCCTTAATCATATTTTTTAAATAGTATAAAATAACAAGCGTAAATAAATTCTCATCTCTTCGACCCAAAAAATCGCTTTGAATCCAATATACACACTAAAAAGCAAAATAATTCCCACCGATTCCACAAAATAAGCATGTAAATGCATCATCTAACTTTTCAAAGCGACAAAAGAAAACAGTATTCATATTTCTTTACAAAAGCTATAGCCGCCAAAAGGTGGCAATTAGCGACAGGTGCTCTCATTCTAAAAATCATATAAATTATACTTTTTTCTACCACTTCAAATCGGAAAAAACTATCTTTGTTCTTTCTTACAAAGTTTATACCCAACACCCTTTGTCAATGTCATATTCGCTACCATTTTTGAGAATACAATCTATGGTGACATGAGGGTAGGTTGGTAGGGTCGCCATTTGTTTCGGGTTTGTTGAGACTTGTCCCGTTTAAGACTGGGCAATGAAGCACATTTGTGACATGAAAAAGTAGTCTTAGTGGGGGAAGGGTACGGAATCTATGATAGTTGTCGATTATTATTTGTTATCTTAAAAATCGTTATTCATAAAAAGTCATGTACGATACTTGCGAAGCGTGACTTTTAAGTAAGAAATTCATTTTATCTTTGTATGAATTTCAAGTTGTTACATTATATTTTTTTTTTTAATTATAAATGGGCTTGCTCTTGACCTCAATCTTGCCCTAAGGGCAGAGATGATGTCGACGATGGAACGAGCTTACCCAGAAGAAGCCTGTTTACTCGCGACTTAAATAGATTAGGGTTATATGAACTCGGAAAAACCGACGCAGCCAGGGAATTCCACTCCTTGGCTGTGCGCATAATAAAGAACTTGGCAAAGCGCTTCGTTCGAATGTGTGGAACGTCGACTAGGTATTGGTGATAACCTGCAGTACGTCTAGTCTCCCGATGGAAGAAGGGAGATGGTGGAATCAGCTCGTGGAGCTAAAACATTATTCTAAAACAGTATTTGTTTTACTTCAATGATTGATAACGTATTTTAATCAATGAGGCATACTAGTCAAGTCTTAAAGGAATTTCATCAGTTTTATCCTTATACAATTTTAGAAGCATGGTGCACCTAACAATAGGCAGAGTCATGATGACCTTACCAAATTTGAAGGGCTGCATCTCGCAAAGATTTTTGATGATTTTTATAATACTGACCGTTTTTGCTACTTTACCCAATGCTTATTTTTTTATTTTTTGTTTCTCTTGTATTTGTGCGACGGCGACTCGAAGTCTGTCGTTCCACGGATTTTTTGTTGAAATAATTTAATAAACTGCCTTTTGTTGGTTGGGTTTTAGAAAATTAATTTACTGTAAAAGAAATATTTTTGATCTTAACATCTGTGCTTGAATTAAAAGGAATTAAGAATAAAACATAGTTATTATGAACTATTATTTTTACCCGACTACGGCAAAGCCAAAGGAGGGTTATGATTTTGACTGGCTATGTATGTATGTATATATGTATGTATGTATGTTTGTATGTATGTATGTATGTGTGTATCTTCATCTGTTCCCTCATAGCTTCTAATCTACTTATCGGAACTCGACTTAAGAGGTATCGTTAGAACCGCCTTAATTTTCCGCTGAATATAGGCTACGTGACGTGTCACAAAAAGCGATTTGGCGCCCTCTAGCGGTCAAAAAGTAAGGCTTAAAAAATAAAAATGGAGATAAACACGCCGTGTTTGGTATCATTTAAAAGGGCCTCACTTGTACATTTCCAAAATACTGCTCAAATTTAAAATCACGCCCTCTAGTGGACAAAAAATCAAGAGTAAAAAAAAATATTTAACACCAAAATTGTTTAAATAAAAAAAGTAAAAAACTAAAACCCGACTACGACAAAAAAAAACGACGCTGAAAAAGTATGAAACAAGATTTTCAGGATAGAACAAAAAGAAAAGCCGTAGTCACACGTTATAGGTACCAACCTAAACACTTTAAATACCGTGTGACTACGGCTTTTCTTTTTGTTCTATCCTGAAAATCTTGTTTTTATATCATGGTATCGTGATAACTCTATTGGTATGTTACGTAACTAATATAATAGGTGGGTTCGGCTTTTAGTCTTACCGGATGCAGCTGAATACCAATATTTTACATAAAGCGTCTGTTTATCTGACCTCTACAACTTAGTTAGAAGGGTTATACGATATCCTTTGGTAGGACTTTTAATCAGTGGTAACCCATCCATGGACAACCGGCAAACGCCACTTAATCTAAAGATCAACTCAAACTGCTGTTATTTAACCACAAGCTCCTTCATTCCAATTATAATTCAATAGATGAATTTTAAGCCTTAGGTTTTGCGTGAAATCTCCGGTTGTGTCAGACGACATGACAGTAAAGAATCAGAGTGCACTTGTATTAGCAAAAATATTTTTGCCCTAGCTTTAATCCGGTCACAATGACCAGAAAATCGGCCGGAAGTATAATTATTATAAATACTCGTCTTGCCTGCCCAAACATGAAGTCATTTTGAAATCAAAATAAGCTCTAAAACTTTAGTGATATTATTATATTAATTTAATAACAATCAATAACAATATTTCATATTATTTAAAATCATTATCTGCCCACGTGCTACAGAGGTAGATCGGACATGGATAACATACGCCTCTTCAAATGTATTTTTTAAAACTACTGCTCATAAGAAAAAACATAATTTGAGTTCGAGTGTTGTAACTATGAGTTTTTGTCAAAATATTTTGGGATTTTCTTAAGATCGAAGACTGTGCTATTTACTTTCATTTATCCCAGATCAAGTTTTTTTACTCATTACAAAATTATTATTTTCGTGAAATTGGTAAAGGCTTTGCAAAAATGAAATTTCAGTAAAGAAATACAAAGACTTTCTCGTTGGTCTAGTCTCTAGTGGTCGGAAACGTGACTGCTGAATATGAGCTCCCTGGGTTTGATTCACAAGTCGGGCAAAGTGTTATTGGGTTTTTCCATCAGGAATTTCTCAGTAGCACAGCCATGGGGTCTGGATCTGTGCCCGGATGGTGGCAATAGGCTCGCCCCCTAATACATAGGATTTGAATATAATTTGCGAAATGTGGGGGAACTAATGGTTACACCTCTGCCAGACCGTTTTGGGATTATAGGCGTGATGTTATGTTAATTACAATGGCTGAAACAAATAGCATTAGAATTTAAATCTAAAAAGTATGTATATCTTACAAATTACCAAAAGCAGCTAAGCACATAAATGTAACTACAATAGTTTATTGACAGTCCACTTTTATTCCCCATTATTTATCAACATTAATTAAAACGACACCGTTCATTTATCCTTCCAACACAAACACCAAAATACACTAAAAATACTTCACAAAATTACAAAAACTAACATATTACTTACGTCACAAAAAATATAAATATAACAGAGGAAAAAAAACAAGGGCCGTTTGGTCACACTAATCATAAGCAATTTAGTATAAACGCACGAAATCGGGGCAAGCTTTGTACCAATGTTAATGTTCCACATTCTGTTTAGTTGATTTCTATAAAATATTATAAATGAGACGGCTACCACTAAGAGAATGACCAAATATTATGTATAACGTGCATGGCTGGACGAAAGTACGGGCCAGTTTTTTTTATTAAAGCAGTTTTTCAGACTAATTTATTTTGTTTTTACTTTGATATCAAAATAAAAGCAAAATAAACGCTTACAGTTAACTCTTTTTGTTATTATTTTTCAATTTACTTTCAATTTGGGTGTTTTTTAAACTCCGTACAACACGGATCAAATATGGATAAAAGGCTTTAGAAGACTGACAACCTGGACCAACCAAGGGATATCGTACTGGGTTAGAGGCAAGATAATTATGCAGTATCTCCATGAAAAATGTAGATTGTAGATATTCAGCTGCATCCGGTTACACAGGAAGCCAGCCCCAATATAGTTGGGAAAACGCTAAGCCAATAAGCAGATGATTATAGGTTTATAAAGACTACCACACTAGTACCCTCTCCTAGAGAGGAGGTCTCAGAGGCCCGAGTCCCTGCAGTGGGAACATTATAGGCTGATGATGATTTCCACTGTTAAAACCGAAGGATTTAGTAATCTTTTAAAAAAATCAACTTGCCGGGACTTCACAAAACCATGCACCTTACGCAATATGAATCCAGAAAAATGGAATATTCTTTATATTTTATTCACTGCTGGAGCTCAACAGGTAACCATGAATAAATTCTGTTGTCGATGACAAAGCCGACACACACCCCGACTGCGTTTTTCATAAAGTGTCGGCCTGTTAAACATTTTTTATTTGGCCATTTGCTACCAACCGCGTTATATGAAAAATGGATCGTAACATCGTACCCTTTTCTCGTGTTTTTTACACCACCTTGAATAAATCATGTCATTAAAATTTAATAGTCACGCCACAGCCCGGGTTAGTTAGATCTTTTGTTGTGTCGAGATTTCGAGTATCTTTTCATTTGATTGTTACTATTTAGGGCCATTGTGGCTAGCACTATGGTTAAATCGACTAAATGCCGACTTAATTTCATTAATCGACTTCTTTGTACGAATTAAGATTTAATTGAGTCAAGCTTACCTTTGTTAGGCATTGTGTTCGAAATTCGAATGTGTGGAATTCGAAATATTCCGTGGTTCGAAATTCGAATGCTTCTTAATGACGGACATATGTTTCGGATCGCGTGCGCTTTGTGTTTTATTCGATTCTGATACGTCATATATCACGGTATTGTTGTTTTAACAATGTATTGTATCGATTTTTGTGATTGGTTTCACTTTTTGATCGTGCAGTCCGTGAAAATTTGACGAAGGTGGCATTGTTAAGGTGCACATCAATGTAATGAAGGTTCTACCTGTATCATGTTAGTTTTATTTTGATTTCATTATGTACTGATGAACTTTTGATTTACCCAACAAGTAATAAGATTTGAGAATCCTAAAACGATAGAGATCTTACACACAACGACTAAGCCTAAATTAAACAGAAACTAAACAAATCACCATCGTGACTTACCAGAATCACAAAAACAAAATGAATCAACAATAATCGCACTATCGAATCGATTTAAAATCCGAATACAAATTCGGTATCGATTTTTTCCGTTGATATCCAAAAAGGTGTTGGGCGGGATCGCTAAGAGCGAGTCATGTGTGCGGTTTGCGGGGCCCGTGGGGGGAGCGGGAGGGGGGGAAGTGCGCGGGCGAAGGGCAGAGGTCACGCAAGCCTCAGTCTGTCTAGTGATGAGATTGATAGCTTCAATAATATTTATAAGTTTAATAGCGACCAAAAAGTTTGCGATGATTTTCTTTTAAGCTAGACTACCTAATATTTTACTAATTTATGAAGTTGTATGGGGAGATCTCAGCACTTAATTTTATTTTACTTACTTTTAATTTATATTTCTAGTAGTGCCGATTCCGACAAAGGGTAAAATTATAGTAAAAATAATAATAACCGTGAAATTATTGGCGCTAGTATAGGAATGTCCAAGCATCGTCATTGATTTAATATTACAAAATAACTTCACCTCATTGCCATTGGTCAGATTAAGACCTAGCTATGAGGCGCCATCTACCGGCGCTTATTAACGGTCTTCCTCAATGTTAGAATGGTTTAAAAAATGGTTTTAGTTGTTAGAGATTGTCTTAATCTCATATTAAAGATACCAAAAAGTGAAAGTGTATTAAGTTAATATTGTCAGTTTCTTTATATATCAAACAGTAATAGTAGATCATCAAAGTGTAATCTAATGTGAGTTTATAGTAGTGTGATGATGAGTGATGAATGTGATGATTGATACTCGATTGGTAATTACACGCTATTTAGAAGGTGCTGATTTGTAATTATCCAACACTGATTAATTGAAGTTGATTATGAGTTGCAATAAGTTAAGTATCATGGTTTTTTTTTTTTGGATGGTCTGATGACATAATAAACACAGCAGGAAATAATTGGATGCAAATGGCTAAGGACAGGGAACGGTGGAAAGGAATGGAAGAGGCTTTTACCCATAGAGGGGCCACTTAGCAAAAATGAAATGGAAACAAAATAATTATAATTTAATCTTATATTTGATTTATTTTAATTTGAAATGTAATTTAATGTTTAATAAATATTTATGTAATTTGTTTAATGGAAAATAAAGCTGTAATAATAATAATAATAAGTATCATGGTTCGCCTGCTATATATTTTTTCGTATTGCTTAAATGACTTGACTATCTAACATTTTTTCTTACTATAATTATAACTAGCTGATGCCCGCGGCTTCACCCGCGTGGATGTCGTTCAAATTATATACTAAAACCTTCCTCTTGAATCACTCTATCTATTAAAAACCGCAATAAAATCCGTTGCGTAGTTTTAAAGATTTAAGCATACAAACAAACAAACAGACAAAAATAGCGACTTTGTTTTATACTATGTAAGGAAGTAAAAACACTACTATAACATAATTTAAGAAACAAGAAATGATTTGGACTCGTTCCTGACTGATTGGTTAGAGAAATCCCAGGAGAGGTAAAATGAAATGAGGTGGAAAGTCTTTGCCCACCAGTGAGATAGAATAAGCTGATTAAAAAGACATTTTTGTTGTCTTTTCGGAACTGGGATTACTACTATCGTGGTTCCAAAAAGAACGAAGCTGTGGTTAGCCTGGACCAAAATTAAACATTAAGCTGGTTTGGTGTCCTTTTTTTCATTTTATGTACAAAGTACAGAATACCTAGATGTGGACTTCATACCAAAGACATTTTTTATCAGTCAACCTTTAGGTGATGCAGAAACAAACAAGCAGTCGCTAGTCAGTCAGTCTATCGATATCGATAAATCTTCTGAGCACAACACTATGGCCCACACCTTGCTTCACCTACCGACATGGTCATGACGAAAATGTAATTTTAATTCAACTAGTCATATGAGGATAAAACATTGTTTAATTCTTTTATTTTTAGACCGTTTAGTTTTTCATTGGTAAGCATTTATGGAAACAAAAATAACTGTTAAGAACAAGCTTGGTAAGATTCGAGTATTTAGTAGAAACTAATGTTTATCAGAAATGAGGACATCCGCATGAGAACTAAGGTTACCGACGTAGCCCGAAGAATCGCCAGACTTAAGTGGCAATGGGCAGGGCACATTACTCGCAGAACGGATGGCCGATGGGGCCGAAAAGTTCTGGAATGGCGACCGCGAACCGGAAGACGTTGCGTTGGAAGGCCTCCCACTAGGTGGACCGATGACCTGGTCAAGGTTGCGGGAACCCGCTGGATGAGAGACGCACGAGACCGGTCAATGTGGCGACGCCTGGGGGAGGCCTATGTCCAGCAGTGGACGTCTTTTGGCTGAAATGAGATGATGATATGTTTACCTGAGAAATTAAAACTAAGTTATTATTTTACACTTTGTTCAGGTTATTAATAAAGACCTTTTAACCTCAAAAATGCTTGAATGTTTTACACTTATTTTTAAATCAAAATCTACCTATTGACATTAAATTCCCATTTCCCATTTTAAATGGATCTTCAGAGTGTTACTATCCCCATAAATTCAGCCATCAATATTTACTACCAAAATATAGTCAAAGCTTTCAAACCCAAAAACAAAACAGTATAACTAACTTAATACTTAATGACAACATAAAGAACGCCTATTGGTTCGGGACCTACATCGACGAAGCATTTATTCACGGTGTAAAATTTCAAAACATCACTGAATGGACGATGGATAAAAACAAAATGAATGCAATCTCGACGTTCACTCGTTCAGCCGATCAGTGTATGCAAATAGGGATGTGAACGAAAACAATGTATGGTTCCTGCTGATAATCTTTTGATTTTACATATTAAGTTTTGATATGAGCAACGTGTTTGAATCACCTGTGCTTCAAAGGCTGGTCAGAGAATGTTTTTTTTTCTGGCGTTTTGTCTTTTGAATGCTCGAATGAACTGCATCGATTGGAAACATCGATTTGCTTCTTTTTTTGAATAAATCATATGAAAACGATCGTTCTATTTTCATTTGAAATGAAAATAAGGTTCGATTTTTTTTACTGACGAAACAAAAGGAGGAGGTTGTCAAATCGACGCGTATTTTTCTGTCACAAAAAACAGAGCATCCTAAAAAGATTTTTCATTTCCTTTATTATCTTTTTGGTAGAGGGTGTGAAAATTTATTGTAAAAAAAAGGTCAGCTGTATAATTTGCCTAAACAGTGACGTCTTTAATTTTTATGGAAAATCCAATGGCTTCGTGGAAATAGCATTCGTTGACCATGTGGCGTTGCAGGTCATTAAAAGCGTGTTTCGACTCTACAAATTAAATGTTTGTGCTTGAGTTTCTGTTTCTAAATCATCATTATAATAATACGTTTTATATCAAACCAACAACATTTCAGCACCCACTTTAAATATTTTGCAATAACAACCCAATAAATTACATGACTTACATCCCATTTTAACAAAACCTTTTCAACAATATCATCGTAGTATATGGGGCACATTGCTAATAACAAATAGGCTTCTTATATCAGCTAACGACAAATTTAATAGTTTACATCTGTAGTAACTAGTTTTGTTTGTTACAAATATATTGTGAGCGAGTTATCTGTTCGAGACAACTAGCATTTACAACTTTACGTTCTTGTTAAGGGCTAGATTTTAGTTTTGTTTTGTTGCTAACTCGAGTTCGTGGTATACCTGTAATGTTCCCACTGGTATGAAAACTCTGCTTTCAGTGAATCATTTAAAACTGATTGAATTTTGAAATTCAAAGAAATAAAATCGTAAATGTTTTTTTACAAAAGTAGTGAAAATAGTATAAAGGTACCAATATTATCCATTTTGAATTAGGGAAACTGGCTCAAAGGGTGGGACGAGTTTACCCCTACCACACTTTTCCTACATACTAACCATATGTTCCTGAAATATGTTGCACACATTTTATTTGTTGGAGATTTACCGACTAGTCAAAAGCAATATTGTAATTGTTAATTAAACCCAACTGTAATGAAATGCTGCGTGTCGTCGAAATAACCGATGTCAAAGTCATAGCTGGCCCAAATAATTTATCTAATACAAGCACCCGAAAACAAAAGTTATTATTAGCTTGCTCTGTAGCTAAAAGTTCAACGAAATTCTATGCCTTAACAGCGCTGTAGCGTTGTACAAGTGGAGCGATAGATGGCGCTCACAAATAGGCGCGCGCGCCGCTCGCGGGCAAACGCAACGAGCTGTCGACGCGTCCGACGAATGTTCACAGCAGGCTTGTCGCAACAATGCGTATCTGTACTTTTTGTGGAAATGCGTGTTTTTCTTTTATTTTTGGTGGTCTGTTTTTTGAAATTTTTCATTAATTCTTTTCAAACCAGTTTGCGTTATTAGATTTGATTAAAAAGATATAATAAAACTTGCACACTATAACACTCTTTTTGTGTAAAGTTACTCTTTTTTTTCAAATTTGACGTGTTTAAAGTGGTGTAAATGGACTCATCACAAAGCTGCACATTAGTAATTCTTTACATTACAAACTTAGTAACTGTACGCAAAAAATATTGCTGCGAAACGGTTTTTTCTGGCGTAAAAAAATACGATTTTTGGTAGGGCTCAATATATCGCACTCAAAATAGTGTGCTGATAGATGTTTTGAATAGTAAAGGAGTAATGGTGGTATTTAAAATATAGTTATAACAGTATCAATTAGTACTTCGTTAAAAACTTGTGAACTAGTTGGAACTTTTTCCGGAGATATTAGAAGATCTCCCTAACTATCAAGTTGCAAGATATGGCCCACAATAGAAACAAATCGTAATGATGCGGGAGAACTAGTATTGCCTTTCCGTTTCGTTGGGGTTATTTTTCACGTATTATAATGAAATATCGACTAAAAGCAACACAAAGTTTAACAGAAATTACGGTTTCTACTTAAGCAAATTTTATTTATAATTATGCATTGTTTTGTAGAATACGTTAGATTAGCTAAACGTTCAGAGTAAAACAGTAGGTAGGTAATAAATCCATCCTTAACATAGTCAATTCCTGCAATACACAATATGGAGTTTTTTTTCCCTTGAATTAACCAGAGTCATCATCATCATCCTTCTGCATCATCCCCAATTTAATAGGGGTCGGCGCAGCATGTCTCGTCTTCTTTTTAGGGTTCCGTAGTCAACTAGGAACCCTTATAGTTTCGCCATGTCTGTCTGTCCGTCCGTCTGTCCGTCCTCGCTTAATCTCTGTCACCGTTAGCACTAGAAAGCTGAAATTTGGTACCAATATGTGTATCAATCACGCCGACAAAGTGGTAAAATAAAAGTTGAAAAAATGTTTTATTAGGGTACTATGTAAAGTGGGAAGTGATTTTTTTTTTAATTTGAACCCTAACGTGTGATATATTGTTGGAAAGGTATTTAAAAATGAATAGGGGTTTACTGAAATCATTTTTTGATAATGTCAATAATTTCGGAAATAATCGCTCCAAAAGTAAAAAACAATGTGTAACTTTTGAACCATAATTTTAGAAAATATGAAAAAAAAAATGAAAAGTAGAACTTTATAAGGACTTTCTAGGAAAATCATTTTGAACTTGTTTGGAAACAACAGTTTTTGTACAAAAAAGACAAAAAGTTGTACAAAATAATTTCTGGACTAAGTTTGTAGTATAATCGTATATGCAAGCATTTTTTAACTTCGTTTACATATTTAATTATCCTGAACGTATCTTTTTTCAAACAAAAAAAAAAATAATTAAAATCCACCGAAAACTTCTGGCACGTCTATGTATTAATTAGTAACCCAATTCCCCGAGAGATGGCGCTGTAGGTACTTCTTACATTGGGTCGGGTATTATCGAATTGTTCGGTTGGTCTCTTCTTGGCATTGGCGGTATCTTGTATCTACATAAAACTTCTATCAGGAACATGCTAAGGCAATTTAGAACAAAACTAAAATTCATTTAAACTCATAAGTGGGAACACTTATTGTGACGGACGGGAAACTACGGAACCCTACACTGAGCGTGGCCCGACACGCTCTTGGCCGGTTTTTTTCATCCAAAGAAGTATGATGGACCAAGAAGAAGAGACATTACTACTTGTCATCTCAGTAGTCACCTCCTTTCTAGCCATATCATCCATCGCACAGTCCATCCATCGTTTCTTAGGCATTCTTCATTAACATTAACACACACATTAACTTGACCAATATATTTTTTACATAGAATTTCATTAAATTGCAAAATTACCGTTCTGCAATTTAATGAAATTGACAGTAAACTCGTTTTATAACTCCTACAACATCAACTCAAAAGTAACATACATTAAATGAAAAATTAACTCAAATTTTCACAACACACATTAGCCCCCTTATTCTTTTCCACCGTGCGAAGGCTTTGTAATATCGTTACAATGGCGTAGTTTGTCGAACGTTTGACGCGACCCCTGACTTATGCGCCGCGTCTACATCAAAACATGACCTGTCTTCTATATAACCTTCGGTTCGGAGCACCATTTCTTTAGTTATTAGGAATTTTGTATATGTAGTAACATATTGCAGTATTTTTATCTCTAAAATGTGGGTCTTTGTGTAAAGAAGACGAGCATTTGAGAAAGGAGATAATACATATTTTGTTCAAAAAGCATCTTCTGGGCAATCTCGTTCCATCATAGACGTCATCTGTCACTTTCCACCAGGCATGATTGAGGTCAAGAGCAGGCCCATTATGCACCCGACGGGGCTGCGGCCTTGGCAGCGACCTCTCGCGTCCGGCCCTGGTGCAAGCCATGGTCCGGGGCGAGGAGGAATGGGACGCCGTCGCTTCCTTCTGCGAAGCAGTGATGCTAGCGAAGGAGGTGGCGGAACCAGAGAGGGAGAGAACCTCTCAACGTCCCAGCCGCCGCGGAAGGCGCGAAAGGCGAAAAAAAAAAAAGTCATAACGCGGCCTCGGCACAAGGGCGAAGATGGAACATGGGTTTGGTTTTTAGTTAGTAGAAGTCTGACACTCTCCTGCGCTCTGCCCAAGAGTGGGGGGGGTTTTTCGATGATTTTCCACCTACCAAAAAAAGGCACATTATGCAATAAAAAAGGGGTTTATAACAGGGATTTTTTACAAACGCTTTTCATTGCAAAAATTTCCAATATGATAGCTTGTAGAAGAAGACCAAAGAATCGATGGATAAACTGTGTAGAATGATATGGCTTGAAAGGAGGTGACTGCTGACATGACGAGAAATAGAGAAATATGGAAAAAGAAGATATGCTACACCGACTACAAATAAATTGGCATAAGGGTAATTTGTTGTGCCCGTCGGGGCCGCGGATTTTAGTACGAGATGACGTGGCCTCGGCACAAGGGCAAAGCAGGAACATGGGTTCGGTTTTTAGTCAGTAGAAGTCTGACACTCCGCTTCGCTCTACCCAAGAGCGGGGGGGTCATTTGATGATTTTCCACCCACCAAAAAAAAAAAAAGGGTAATTTGTTGTTAATTTTCCAACAACGGGGAAAAGAAATGTTGCCATCGAGGGAAAAACTTGGATGAGACTAGCACAAGAACGTGGCGATTGGCACCAGAAAAGAGAGGCCTATACCCAGCAGTGGGTGAATTCGGGTTTTGGATGATGATGATGATGATGAAGGATAGGAGAATGATGGTGAAAGGCAAAAACATGGTAGTATAATAACACTGTAAGAAATAATGATTGATATAATTTGGAAGAAAAATTTGCCTTTTTTTTTTGGAGGGTGGAAAATCATCAAATAAACCCCCCCGCTCTTGGGCAGAGCGAAGGGGAGTGTCAGACTTCTACTGACTAAAAACCAACCCATGTTCCTTCTTCGCCCTTGTGCCGAGGCCGCGTTATGCCTTTCGATAATCCGCAGCCAGAAAAATTTGCCTTGGATATTAGATTGTTATTGAATTGAGATTTTGGAGAAATTAAAACGGGTGAGTTTTGGGCAAGAAATCTTAAACAAATTGACTGTTTTTCCTGGTGTGGTGTTCTATTTGAAAACCACATAAATAGTCTCTTTCCAGTTTTTCCCGACTATTCTTTTCATCAATGAATATCTTAATATCCGTAAAGGTCACAGTTAATCAGTGAGATGTTATCGACATTTCGTTAAATACAGTACTGATTGTTAATGCCTCAGTTTTTTGACTAGCAGTTATGTTTTAGGCCTTGCTAAGCTAGCCGTTGAAAATGATGTCATAGCATGAACAAGAAAATTATGTATATGCATAGTGTGTGATTACCTTTTTTTAACCGACTTCGAAAAAGGAGGAGGTTATGTTCGTGTGTATGTATTTTTTTTATTTTTTTATGTATGTTACCTGATTTCTCCCCCATTTGTGGACCGATTCTCAAAATTCTTTTTTTATTTGAAAGAGTATACTCCTGAGGTGGTCCCATTTTAATTTGGTGAAGATCTGGTGCTGATCTTCGGAGATATACAATGGAACTCTTCAACTGTCGTAATTGCTGGAATCGCTTGGATGTTTATTGAATATACATTATCATGACGTAACAACACGCCTGTATGCTCTGAGGGGGTATGCAGATGTGTACAATACACATTTTTTTAGTTGTTATATATGAATTACATAGACACGTATGACGTGTTTCGTGCTTTTTCTGACGCTATTCAAGTATTCGCATCTAGCAGTCATCACTTGTCTTCATGCAGTAATTATAGTTGAAAGCAAAAATAGTTGAATCTTGAAGGTTAAGGGTTAGGTTTCTTGGTTGAATGTTAAATGCATAGTAAATATTTGTATAGGATATATATAGGTACTTATTACAACTAAAAATGAAAAAATAAAAAAACTTTTTTGCAAAAAAAACAACCGACTTCAAAAACAACAAAAAAAGTTTTTTTTTTTTTTAAGTTTAGGTAGTAATTTTCCAATTAGGCTGTTAGTAACTTTTATATCCTCTGTTTCACCCGTATGAAGTGTTATGTTTTGTTTATGAATCAGTTATTCCATTATTCAGGAAAAGACCGAACTGTAAAAGGACAATATGGGTTTTGAATACATTACAGACGTTGGCGTTAGCCGCTCGCTTGCTTTCGATTTCAAGAAAACCGTCGAGCTTTGCTCGTGACATTTGACCTAAACACTCGGCGGAGCCGCCCCTCATTAAAACTTGATTTACAATCGATACGAGAGACCTAGCGTAATTTTAATTATTGTTTTGTGTAGACAAAAAGATAAGGAAAAGAGTAACGTTTGTTATTTTGACAAAAGTTGAGTGTAAAATATTTTATAAGAGGCTAAAGTTAAGGTCGAGCATATTTTGCCGGTTTGTCGAATAACGTGAAATTGTGAAAAAGTTTGCGCGATAGGTATATAGTTTTACGTCATTTTTATAAACTAGACTAGTTATTTGTACTATTGAACAAGAAACAATAACGATTGTGGTTAAAAATCGTCATTAAAAATAAAAGGACACAAAGCACAAAGAATCACAAAATGTCGGCCTCAAACTTCAATAATTAATTGTAAAAAAAAATTCGTCGGGTGATGTTGCAAACTTGCGTCTAAATGATAAACAATCTAATAATCTATGGTTTAAAGGCGTTTTGAATGGACTTTACAGTCTTTAAAATAGAGTTTAGAGTTGTTTAACAAAAAATATATTTTGGCAACGATCGTTGCCGAGAGCAAGCGAGAGAGTTTTGGTTTTGGAAACAATCGTTGCCAGAAGCAAGCGAGTGGTTAGGTTAGGTTTTGGAGTTTATTCATCGGGAATTAATCATTAGCAGTCCGTAATCTGAATTTGAGCCCGGTAGATGGCAATTAATAAGATCACCCTGGTGTAATATGTTTTTTCATAATATATGAGTGTACTGTAAGTTTATAGTTACCTCACACTCCAGAGATTACAGGCCTGATGTTATGTTATGAGTGACTAGTAAGGACGGGCTCACTTTTTTCAGGATTTCAAAATTTCAAGTTCTTTGATATTTGTTATGATGAATGAAAATTATCACTTCAAATCCTGTTTTTTTTCTATAGCAACAGAAAGAATCCTGTGTGTCTCCTTTTCTTTTCTTCTAGTAATCAAGAACAACGCAGTAAAAACAAATGTATGAATGTTAAGACTACACCCACATACTATGTTATTCAATGTCGGAATTTGGCCGACACGACGACGTTCTGTTTCTGTCGGACTTCGGGCACACGAGCCGAGATTAAAAGGCATCGTTTATCATGGCAGTTTAAGATGTTAGTGGGTATTAAAGATCAAGAATGGAAAATTACAATGAATGTGGATTGGTATACGAGTAGAGGAAGACCAAAGAAACTGTTGAATGTTGACCTTCTTTGTGCAGTCACTGTTTGATTCATAGTTCTCTATTCTATGCTACTGTCGTAGGTATTTGAATTGAGATTGACTTTTGTATTCGCCAATGTGATCGCCTGACGGCTGCGCTCATGTATTTTCTATTTGATATTTATTTTAATATATCTGGTGTACAACTTCTTCAATTCTTTGATTGCATCCACGAACAATCTCTCTACGAGAAGTTAACAAGGGTTATGGGCCCAGAGTGCGCAAAGAAGAAAAAAAAAAAATTGTACTGAGATACAGTGCGCGGAAGAGAGATGGCAACCATGTCTGCAGGAGGCGGAAGCGTGAGTGGGCTTTCTATTGAGCGTTTGAGGGGGCGAGAGAATTACCTCCTCTGGAAGTTTAATGTGAGAAACCTACTTATCCATGACGACCTTTGGTGTTCTATCGACGGGTATCCGGAGGACGATAAGTCGACTCCAGAGCTGAAACGGCGTAAGGATGAAAAGGCGTTGGCTAAGATCTGCCTGTCACTGGACGCTTCGTGCGTGTCTCACGTGATGACTGTGAAGACGAGTAAGGATGCCTGGCTGAGCCTGGAGAAGGCGTACGACGATAAGGGCATAGGCAGGAGATTAAAACTGTTGCGGATGCTGTGCTCGGTAAAGTTGGACGACTTTGGTGGCGATATGGACAAATATGTTGGCGAATGTTTGTCGCTTTCGCAACAGTTGGCGGCTGTAAATAAACCGATTGACGATGAGTTCTTGGCGGCGATTATTCTTCAGGGATTACCTCCTAAGTTTGATCCAATGATCATGGCCTTGGAGAGTAGTGTGACCGACCTGACCAGTGACTTCGTGAAGGCTAAATTGCTTCAGGATACGAAGTGGTCTGACAATTGCAAAGGTGGAGATTGCCTGATTGCTGATAAGTCGGAGAATAAGTCTGGTAAGAGACGCAAAGACAAGAAGTCGAGGTGTTGGAACTGTGGAAAGTCTGGTCACGTAAAGAAGGAGTGTATCCAGAAAGGGGCGGCAATGGTCGCGACTCGGTTCTTGGCTGACACGTGGTACGTAGACTCGGATGCGTCGAGTCACATGACGGGACAGCGAGACTGGATACATGATTTTTCTACAAGCAGTGTAGAGGTAAACATGGCGAGCGGACAGACTTTGAAATGCATCGGTATCGGTAATGTGTGTTTAAAACTCGGAGATTATGATTTGACTCTTAAAGAAGTGATGTACGTTCCGGGACTGAGTGTAAATTTACTTTCTGTAAATAGTTTAGCGGTTAAAGGGCTTAGAGTGGAATTTATTCAGTCTACTTGTAAGATTTTTAGAAATAAATCTTGTATAGCTAGTGTTAGGTCTGTTGGCGGGGTATACAAACTGCATACTAACGCGATAGCTTTAAGTAGTGTAAAAGAGGTTTCAAAGGAGTCTTGGCACCATAGATTGGGTCATTTAAGTTATGACAGCTTGAAGTCACTGTCACACGTTATTGATTTTCAGAATACAGAAATTGCAAATAATTGCGATGTTTGCATTCTTGGAAAACAAATAAGGTTTCCGTTCAAGAAATCTAGGCGTGATGTAGCGACTAAGCGGTTGGATCTGGTGCACACGGACTTGTGTTCGATTCCTGTTGCGTCCCACTCAGGTAAGCGGTACATTTTAACATTTCTAGATGATCACTCGCGGAAAGTATTCTTGTACTTCTTGAAGATTAAGAGCGAAGTAGCTAGCGTCACCAAAGACTTTATTAGGCTCGTGGAAAATCAATGTGAATCCAAGGTAAAGGCTATACGCAGTGATAACGGTACGGAATACGTAAACAAAGAGCTGAGCGCATTCTTTAGACAGAAGGGCATTGTGCATCAGGTTACTGTTCCGTATTTGCCCCAAATGAATGGTGCGGCGGAGAGGTTGAACAGAACTCTTTTGGAACGGGTACGTTGTATGTTGTATCATGCGGGTTTGGATCACAAGCTGTGGGCTGAGGCGGCTAACACTGCGGGGTACCTTATTAATCGGTCTCCGTCTAGTAGATTAGGCGGGAAGACGCCCGAAGAGGTTTGGTCGGGTAGTAGGGTAAAGTATGACCACTTACGTGTTTTCGGTTGCGAGGCCCATGTACATATTGATGACGTTAAGCGGAATAAGTTACAACCTAACAGTAAGAGGTATATTTTTGTCGGTTATGAAGACTGGCAGATCTTACAGGTTGTATGACTCTGAGACACATGCTATAAAGAGAAGCCGTGATGTATTATTTAATGAAAGTGTGTTCCCAGCCAAAGTGCTAGGAACTGGACACGGATCAGCCACTATAGAAATCTTTCTTTCAGGGGAAATAGTTGACGATTCCACTGGAGAGGGGAAGTCAAGCGTGCCTGAGGTGGCTGGTGATGCAGCTCGGGAGCCTGTCACTGAAGAGTCGGTAACGGTGAATGTTGAGCCGATTGTGTCAGCGAGCGGTGATGATGGCGGCGACAACACTTTCGTTTTTGAAGATAGCGTTGAGGAGGTGGTGGAACCTCCGGAACCGAGGTACAATTTTAGATCTAGACAATCTAAGGGTTTGTACGTACATGATACGATCCCAGCTGAACCGCACACTGTTAAGGAAGCTCTGGGTTCTGGGCAGAGCGACTTGTGGCGGCAAGCTATGCAGGAAGAGATTGACTCGTTCAATCAACATGAAGCTTGGGAGTTGGTGGATCGGCCTATGGGCAAAAATGTGGTTCGGAATAAATGGATCTTCAAAATTAAGTGTGACGCCGAGGGGAAGATAGCCCGGTATAAAGCTAGGTTAGTAGCCAAGGGGTTCACCCAAAAGTATGGTGAAGATTATTTTGAAACGTTTTCACCGGTAGTACGGTACAGTTCTATGCGACTGTTGTTGGCGATTTCTGTAGAGATGGATCTGGATATAGACCATCTGGACGTACAGACAGCGTTCCTCAACGGTAATTTAGATGAGGAGATATTTATGTTTCAACCGGAGGGGGTTCATTTCACCTGGTGGAGAAAATAAAGTCTACAGATTGAAGAAGGCAGTCTACTGACTGAAACAAGCTTCGCGAGCTTGGTATCAGAGGGTGAAGGACGTGCTTCTGTCGACAGGTTTTGTTCAATGCCAACTTGAACAATGTATCTTCTACAAACGAAATGGTAAGTCGGTTGTTTACATTGCTTTGTATGTGGACGATTTCGTTGTCTGTTACAATGATGCACGCATGGCTGAAGAGCTGAAAAAGAGTTTACGTAAGCCGTTCAAGATTACAGACTTGGGTGCGGTGCGGCATGTTCTCGGGGTCTCGGTAGTGCGTGACAGGATGAACAAAACTCTTAAGCTTTGTCAGGCGCGGTATGTTGAGCGCTTGCTTGACAGTTTCGGTATGTCAGAATGCAAGCCAGTCCAGACTCCTTTGGACCCAAATGTTAAGTTTACTGATACGAGTGTGTTAGGCGAGGGTACTGTTCTGTATAGGGAATTGATAGGTGCTCTTATGTATCTGAGTGTATTTACACGGCCGGACATTACGTTTGCAGTTTCGTACTTAAGCCAGTTTAATACGTGTCATACTATGGAACACTGGAGGGCTGCGAAACGTGTATTGAGATATCTTAAGGGGACTCAAAACGTTAGCCTTGTGTTTAGCAGGTCGGGTCATGTTAAGGTTGAGGGGTTTGTAGACGCGGACTGGGGCGGTGACGTACGTGACCGAAAATCATTTTCGGGGTTTGTTTTCAAGTATGGGGGTAACACCATCTCCTGGGAATGTAGAAAACAAACATGTGTTAGTTTATCAAGTACTGAGGCTGAGTACATTGCTCTTAGCGAGGCTGCTAAGGAGGCAAGTTGTCTTAGGGACTTGGTGACTGAATTGACTGGTAGTTCTGGGTTGATAATAGATATGTTCAATGATAATCAGTCTGCTCAGAAACTTGGTGTCAATCCAGTGTTTCATAGGAGGACGAAGCACATAGACATCAGGTACCACTATGTTAGGGAGGCTGTGAATAATCATGTGATTAAGTTGAATTATTTGTCTACTCAGGAAATGGTGGCTGATGTATTAACTAAGTCTTTGTGTGCTCCTAAACATAAGTTCTGTGTTGTGAACTTGGGCTTAGGTTTTTAGGCCAGTTGAGCCAGCGGTGATGTCTGAGTTCAAACAGCGATTGAGGGGAAGTGTTGAATGTTGACCTTCTTTGTGCAGTCACTGTTTGATTCATAGTTCTCTATTCTATGCTACTGTCGTAGGTATTTGAATTGAGATTGACTTTTGTATTCGCCAATGTGATCGCCTGACGGCTGCGCTCATGTATTTTCTATTTGATATTTATTTTAATATATCTGGTGTACAACTTCTTCAATTCTTTGATTGCATCCACGAACAATCTCTCTACGAGAAGTTAACAGAAACGATGGATGGACTGTGTTAAGAATGATATGGTAAGAAAGGAGGTGTCTCATGAGATGACGAGAAACAGAGAGGTGTGGAAGAGGAAGACGTGCTGCGCCGACCCCAAATGAATTGGGATAAGGGCAAGAGAATAATGATGATCAATGAAAAATTAATACACACACATAATTGTGTAATATTGAACTTAGAATGTTACGAAACTAACCAGAAGAAGAGATATTTACTGCCAATCAGTGTACTGAAAAGTTTGGCAAGAAGCAGTGTAGTCGAAAATAAGCAGATAAATTCTAGGAAACACTCATTTATGAAACGATCCTCCCCCCAATAGACGGTAAGAAAAAATATTGGGTTGAAGCCGTTGTATTATTGTATTCTAAACCATCTCAAATAATATGGTAATAAATATCTAATACGGGTCCATATTGGCTCACCTAAAGTTCTTTACCCGAAATTGTTCTTCCTAACGATTTGTAATCCGAATGATCACTCTTCCTAAAATTTTTCATCCTAAAGTTTTCATTCATACTATTTGTAGTGCTACCGACGATGTTCATAACACTCATGTTTCCGAAAATTGAAATTCATAATATCATTATTGTAAATATATTTAAACTCCTACTGTTTTTCATCCTAACGCTTTTATTCCTAAACATTTTTCACTCATACAACTGTTTAGAATGATTAAAGGTCGTTTTACTGATTTTTGTCTTAAATGAATTAAACTCAGGTCAGAGTGTCATTTTGGGGGCACTATGAAAAAAAAAACAGAGAAATTTCGCGACCAATTTCGAGGTAGCGCTCGCCGGCCACTGCCGCGGCACCGCTCGCTTCGCTCGCTCGGCTCGCGCGTAGTTGGTCACAGTTCTAACCTAACCTAACCTATGGATATCTTTGCATAGATAGTATATAGGGTCCCATTAAAATAGGTGGACAAATTTTAACACAGCGTTTAGTAAGCCTAACTAAAGACATCTAAACAAAAAAAAACACTATATAAAGTGATTTTATTTTGACTTAAAATAATAAATTGCCGGCACTCTAGAACAAAATCATCCTATAAAAGTAGGTATTTTAATATCTTTTTCTGATATTTTTTTACTATTGTCCTTATTTTAGCGGTCTGAATGATTTCTAAAATTTTGTCCACCTATTTTAATGGGACCTTATATAATACTGATTATTATGAATAAAAAGTAATATAAACAAAAAAGATATGACTTTGAATAATAGTGTAAAAGATGGTTATGTTGAGAAAATATAGGAAAACAAATAATAGTGTAATAGATGTTTATTGCTACTGACATTATGAAGTTGAATGCTTCGGAATTAAAACATTAGAGACAGAGTAGTTAGGAATTGCGATTGTTAGGATGAAAAATGTTAGGAAGAACATTTTCGGATTTCCAATTATCGGAGTTGAAATTTTAGGTGAACTTTGGCGCACCCATCTAATACAGACCTGCAAACAAAGTTGGTTGCGATGATGACAATTTCAATATTAAAGAAGAGTTTCGACTCGTCGACCGTATTATGAAAGCACCCTAACATTCAGACGCGTGCTATATCAAAAAGAGCTCTAAGAGAAATTTCTTCGTAAACAACGTAAGAGCAAACCGTTCTAATCTCTTCATTAGCTTATTATCAAAGCTTTTATGTCTTTTGCATAGAGTTTAAATTCGTTTGTTACATTTTTTTGGTCAGATTTTAGTCGATATTAAGTACTAGTGGACGCTCAGGTTAAAAACGTGTTCAAAGCATTGTAGCCACAGTGAATTTTCAAACTTGTTCAAATCTGTTTAAGGTTTGATTTTGTAAGTTTCTGGTGTTGGATTTTATTGTATTTTTTTCATATAAATTATACCGTGGGAAACCGAGCGTGCCCTCAGGCGCATTATGGAATTTGCAAGTGAATGGGACATAGTATAAAAAGCAAGTGAGTGTGTTTCGATTAGCATTAATTCATGTATGACCTTTAACCTTTCGCTTTGGAGGTTGTATAGCAAGTAGGAACATATTATTATAAAGTTTATGATATTTGTACATGTCTTAGCCAAAGAAAGTTGGGCAAGTAATATTCTAAGACGAATGATTATTATGAGGTACTCGGAGATTTTTTCATTCACAGTAAATTATCAAAATAAGACTGGTTCCGGGTATATTCTAAAGTAACTTGACAACAAATAGACTAATCGACTGTTCATTTTACTACATTCTGCAAAATGTGACCTATGTCAAAGGTACTGCAGAAAATAAGAAAAGAAGAGAATAAGTATTCTTTGAACTTATTTTCTGCAGTACCTTTGACAAAGCAATATAAATAATAAAAGCTTAATAATTTTTATTAAGCTATTGCATAGCTTCTATCGCGGGCCTTGAGCGTGGAGAGCGAATCCAGAAATTCCGTAACGAAAATATTCAACCAGGTTGCTATGGTTACGGAAAATAACAAGGTTGTCCACTGAGGTTGTCAAATTAAATAATTAATTATTTGCATAAGTTGATAAAAAATGCTATGCAATAGCTTTACCGCGGTGGTCTCCGAGTGCCACACGTTTTTATGTTTTTTCATTATTCAGTAGACATTTAGGTATTGAAATTTAATTATATGTAGTGTAATTAACTCAAAGGTAACATAAAACACAATATAACATCACACCTGTAATCCCCGAAGGGTTAGGCAGAGGTGTACCAAATAGTACACACACATTTCGCCGTAACATTAATTATTCCCTTTCAAGTAACCTAGTATATTTAACGCTTTTCTAGCCTTAAAAAATGTTGCAAACCCTATAAAAGCGGTCAGCTCTTTCCTACTTGACCGGAACGTTATCTACAACAAGAAGGATTATTATTACACATTCTGAGCCACAAACAAAAGAAAGTAAGGCAATAATAACAAAAGCGAGCGTTACCTAGGTTACTAGTCCATACCTAAGTGCCCATAACCCTTTAGAACCATAGAATTCGAACAACGATAAGCAGCTACGCACTGTTTTTATTCATTGGCACATGAGCATGGAAAATTGAAACAGCTAAAGGTGATTTGTTCTCATTGCCCTCAAATAACTTGTCCCTATATTTCGAGAACAATGGCCCAGTGCTAGCTACCCCGACTTACGAGCAATAAGCCGTGGGTTCGAACTCAGGCAGGCGCAATACTTTGTGTCATTTATTTTATCACGACTGCTCTCGTAACGGTGAAGGTAAACATCGTGAGGAAACCGGCATGTCCTAGAAACAATTTTCAAAATATATGAGGCCATTCCTTCTCATAGAGAGGAGGCCTGTGTCCCAGCAGTGGGAACAGTATAAACGCTGATTAGATTAAAAACTCAATCGGGGAAAAATCATCTGTTGATTCCTAAAGCCTTAACCGCGTTCTCTGTTGCGTGTCTTTTGCAGGCTGCTTGTGTCCATTATCATAAATACACGCCAATGGTTGGCGAAGCTCAAATCGTTTAGATGTGGACACCAAAACTAAAACTGTTGGATTGAGAAAAATTCTGAAAGAAAAAAGAAAAACATACCAGCCTGCTGTGGCTGTAAAGCTTTTATTTTTATTTTTTGGATGGTGGGAAATCGTCAAATGACTCCTCCCGCTCGGCGGATTGGAATCCCAGTGTCAGACTTCTACTGACTAAAAACCATCCATGTTCCTTCTTAGCCCCTTGTGTCCGGGGTCGCGGTATCTCTTTCGACAACCCGCAGCCTTGGCTGTAAAGCCTAAGGTGATGATGATTATAAGTAACTATTGATTTACAGAAAACTTACTGGAATAAAGTATCGTCTAATTTTTATTTTTCATCTATAATGAAGTTTGTTTTGATAATAATTATTGGCGACGAACTGGTAGGTACAATGAGACCAGACCAAAGATTGGTTTCAAAACAGCAGTGAAAATAGTGTGCGGTTAGGCACTTCACGTTAAGATGTGTTGGATTCCCATTGAATTCTTAGAGCATTAACTTTAAATGTCTAGGCTGTCGAAGAAGAAAGTTTTTGAAAGAAAACCAATGTTCCCTATTGTAATTGGAGTAGAATTTTAGTACGGCAAGTCTTTTGTTGGTCCTACTTGCGTTGTAAGTGAAAAGGGCGTGTTAAATTATACATACATAGGTGTGTATAGATAGATAACGTTGTTTTGTATACAGTGAAAGCTTCGCAACTGAAGAAGAAGGTGGTAATTATTTCTTAGTGCGTTACTCTAAAATAGGTACTAAGTATAATAATATCTGGAAGTCAGAATGGTTTAAAAATAGCTTAAACTAAAAATATGAAAAAGATCACGCGGCCGATCACCGACTCGCTGGACAGACTTGATCAAAAAGGCTACTAAGTCTACCATGGTCCAGTGTACTCGAAACGTCTCCAACCGGCAGAAATGGAAGCACATCGCTGAAAGAGCAGTCCTCGGGGAAGTCAACGACCCAACAAACATCTCGCCGTGTACCTCGTCTGCGCAACCACGACCACTCTGACAAGAGTGTATCGACTAAGAAGAGAAAAATATGACAGAGGAAGAAATTTAAAATGGGTGGCTTTATTTCGTTTCAGTACTTTTTTAGGACAAGCTCGCCACATTATTCCCAAACCACTGGAACTCCTGAAAACCGGAATCAACAGTGGCGACCAACAAAAAAGCGCCAAGACAATGAAGCTCAACAAAATCCTAGAGAAACAATTTAACTGTCTTTGGTCCAGCAACAAGAATAACGGAAAAACATAATTTCATTTTAGTAACTTAGTTTTTTGCATAAAACAATTGGACAAGTCTTGATATTTTTGGATTCAACTAAACTCCTTCACCAGAATCTGATTTTCATTTCTCCCATTTAATCCCAAGTACCTACTTAGCACCTTGGACCCCTCGCTCTCATTCCATACACAGTCCATAAAAAAGGCGCAATTATATTCAAAAGGCAGTTCCCCTTAACTCGGCTGGTCGCGACCCAGTGCCCTTGCGCCTTTGCAAGCCCTGATTGGAATTTATCGTCCACCCAGCCTGTAAGTCGGAGCGGCGTGCATTACACTTCTTTTTTTGCCGTCGCCTCGCCGCAGTCGGGTAATAACGCGTATTAAGTTTGTTGTGACGGCGTTTGATTTTGATGCACTTAATTGATAATGAGCGGGTTTTCTATGTGTTAGTTTGATGTGCAAGAAGAATTAGACTTTTATTTAAAACAATCCTAGACTAATTTGTTGGTCTAACTGCTTTATGAATGCAAAAGCTTTTGAAAGGATGAATAGTGGGATGGTTTTTGTTTCTTTCTCTTTCAATGAATGAATTTGGATAAAATTATGGTACATAAAAGTTTATAACTTGGATTTACAGGTGGAATACTTTCAACTGGTTTTCGTATTACGATTCGTCGGGCAATTACACAACTCCATGGGGGCGAACTCGCATAAACTTGTTAATAATGATTGGGAATAGAATAGCGTTTGTGTACTAGATCTTTATATTCAATATATTATATATAATATAATATATTCAATCATAATAACATATCTTAGTTATAAGTTAATAGAGTAAAGGTTTTTATTCGTGACATAAGTCTTTTAAATAATACTAAAGGCAAAAAAATTGGGTAGCAACAAAACTAAAAATCAAAAGCAACTATCATTCCATCTCACTGTGCTTAGCGACACTAAAGTACTATCTGTGTGTACAACGTCGGTACAATAAAAAGCATTGCGATGGGAGTCTACAATCCTAATCGCTGAGAAACGTGAAATAATCCACCCACAGACGCGTGCGCCAGTCTGAGCAAAAAAATGCAAATCATATAGAGCTGGTACAAGGCTTGACTTTATTTTGTTAACTGTGTTTTTTCTTCAAACATATTGAAGTAATGCAATGCAATGAGTGCTTTTTTGTGGGTGGGAAATCATCAAAATGACCCCACCACTCTGAGCGGAGTGAAAGGTAAAGTCCATTTCACGAAAGAAGTCCCGCGGACAATTGTAGAACTAAATTTGACAGATGGGGAGATATGGAGAGAGAGAGAGAGATAGCGTCTGCGGGACTTCTTTCGTGAAATGGACTTAAGTGCCAGATTTCTACTGACAAAAACCCACCCATGTCCCTTCTTAGCTCTTTGTATTCAGGTGCTGCAGTATCTATATATTATTTTCTTAATTTCCTCTGTTACGATGGTCATAATTATGACAACTGGGAGTAGGTCCCGGTTGTCATATTTTATAGATCTTTAACCATTTTTTTTTGTGGTGTGGCAATCATCAAATAACCCCTCCCGCTCTGGGCAGAGCAAAAGGGAATGTCAGACTTCTACTGACTAAAAACCACCCATGTTCCTTCATAGCCCTTTTGCTTTTGCTTTTGCGGGATACCGCGGCCTCGACACAGAGAGAGATATCTCTCGAACAACCCGCAGCCCCGACGGGCGATGCACGGAGGAAATTCGGTATGTAATGGGTAGTTATCTATCTTCGGACCAACCTAGGAAAGCACCGAGTCTACTGTCGGTCGATCGAGTCTACTGTCGGTCGATCGAGTCTCCTGTCGGTCGATCGAGTTAATCGAGTTTACTGCTCTATATAAATCAAATAATAATACGTTAAATAATAATCGACAACGTGGACGAAAACGTCTCGCCAAATTTAATACGTAAACTATTCTTGCTTTAGTTTTGCAGCTTTATTATTTTTCCCACGGTATAGTTTTAGAATCTGATTTAATTTAACAATATTTTTAAGAGAATAATAGCCTAATTAATTAAGTATGCAAATTATTTGCATTTGATTTGTCGTTTTATTGTATTTTTATTACTATAGATTTAGATATTAAACATTTACATTTAGTAGTTTATATACGGCCAGTTTGGATAAGTTTAGTTACAGAAATGTTAGAAAATATACCAAATATTACCAATTAATAAATAATTTGTTTGTCCGGATTGTATAGATTGGGTCTTTAGTACATAATACTCGTAGCATTTTAGTGAAAAACATTCAGAGATTCCTAATAGATTAAATGCTCCATGAACCCGTAATCTACTGGTCTATTGACCTACATTAAAAGCTGAGAGCCAATCCCTGTAAGAAATTAAAAACAATAAAAATCTCGCTACAATCTCATGATGATATGGCGATAGAAAGGAAATGTCCGTGTAAAAACTTCCCGTTGGGGCTGCGGGTTGTTCGAAAGAGATACCGCGGCCTCGACACAACGGGCTAAGAAGGAGCCTAGGTGGTTTTTAGTCAGTAGAAATCTGACACTCCCTTCTGCTCTGCCCAGAGCGGAAGGAGTCATTGGATGACTTTCCACCGCCCAAAAACTAAATGTGGCACTCGGAGACTGCCGCGGTAAAGCTATTGCATAGCATTTTTTATCACCAGCAAATAATTAATTATTTAATTTGACAACCTCAGTTGACAACCTTGTTATTTTCCGTAACCATAGCAACCTGGTTGAATACTGAATCTTGAATATTTTCGTTAGGGAATTTCTGGGTTCGCTCTCCACGCTCAAGGCCCGCGATAGAAGCTATGCAATAGCTTAAAAAAAAAGGTTAGAACATTTTACAAACACCTCTTATCATCAACCCTTCGGGATTACAGGCGTTATGTTATGGCCTTTAGTAAACGTATACCCTGATATTGACAGTCAATAAAAGAGCCGATAGAATAACAAAGACAGGTTTCTAAATAGTACACAAACCATTAGATACCTAGGTAGGAACAGTTATTATAATTCAAACTACAAACCGACATAATTATAATGACGCCACACGTATCCGTATCGAATCCGAATTGCAAAATAAGTACCTACCTAGATATTAATCGAGGCTATAACGATCTATGATTCCTTACCGAACATTATAATTTCAATAATCCTTAAACTGTGAGGTAGACGACCCTGTCACTGTTGATAGATTTGCGAACTTGCTTAACAGTTCTAGTATATAAATAATATATGTAATATAATACAATCTTGGAACTCAGGAACAGTAAGAATTTCTAACTTCTGAAAGTATTCTTTGCATGAATCACGCTGTGAAATTTTGAGAATCGTTTTAATGGCACAATTCTGAAAGAGTATTTGATGAGCTCTGTTTTCAAATTTCAAAACTTTTATGTTTTCTTCAGATACACTGTTTTGTATCTGATAAAAAACAGATGGATCTTAAACAACATAGCGTACAGTTCAGTTTCAGTTGATTATGAAAGACTTTCTGCCCTACTCAGCAGTTTGACTTATAGTCATACATACTTAATGACTGTTTAGCAGGCTAGGAGTACGAAAAGTACGTTCATAGAGCTATCGTTTTTCTGTAGATAATCTTGCTTCAGGCCGACTGAGCACTACATTAAAGGACTGCCGAAATTCTTTAAATTGATAATAATATAGTACACACGGCTACACATCAAGCTATACAAAACCAGTATAATCTGATCGTTCATTGTGCGAAAAGATCTAGTAAAGTGAGGCCAAGATTAACTGGTTTTGTATAGCTTGATGTGTAGCCGTGTGTACTTAACCTTCACATTTGATTACTTTATAATTACTGAAGAAACCACATTAAAAAATAAGCTCCACCCACAATCCAACCAGTTAATTCCAGTCAATCCTTTGAAGTTGACGTTGAAAGAATGACAATTTAAATATCTCAGCTCCATAAATAATCGTACAACCGGGTCTCAGTGCATACAATCACGTAAAATGATGACCATTATTGTAAAACAAGAAGGCAACAGGACCGTTTACCCTGCATAATGGCTACCGATTAGCTGGTTTCTCACAACTGTACCCGGGACCATGAGAAATTCAATCAATCGGACTATTTTAATGGCTGCCGATTGTGCTACAATCAATATCATTTTTATCATATTCCCACTGCAGTACGCTGTCATTAGGAGCATTATGATTTATTTCTGTTTTGTTTTTGAGTTATTATTGTTTGAGAACTGTTTCATGTGAATTTTGCGTTTGGAAGATTAACCGTGTTTACTGTTCTCAAGGTATTTTGCTTGTTCTTTGGGTAGTCAAAATAGTTCAGTGATTCAGAAGATAATTTGATTTCTATAGCATAAGCAGCCTAATGTTTCAACAACTGGGACACCGACCTCACCACCATTCATTTTATTTATTTAAATTTAAATTTTATTCAGGCCAAGTGTTGATTGGTAGATTTCATATGACTTTGACTTTGAAATTTCGTTCTTGGACATTCCGATTTTCAGTTTTCATAGGTACTTGATTGGAAACAATAACATAAGCGGAATATCTGATCAGGTCTATCGAAATTCTTTGACGTTTAAACTGACAGATTGCAGACTTAAAATTGCAGAGACATAATAGCCAAAAGTAAGTAAGATATTAAATATTAAATAAAATGCACCAGAATATTTATTTCAACAAAATCCTTTCCACATAATCGCGACATACATCAAGTAAAACACCATATTCGAAATTAGCCTGCAGCCATAACGCAATGTTGAGCGTTGCGTGCGAACACGAGTAGCGTCGGCAACACGCAACAACTGTCGAGTGATTTAAACACAACTTTCAAAGACTAATGACGTTTATTAAGCCAATTAATTTATTGTGAAGACGATTGAGATATCCTTTAGGAAGGTGGTTGTTTTACGCGAGCATAGTCTACGTATATGAAGCGAGCGAACTTTAAACTAGTTTAACTAGTCTTTCGAGAGATCGGCAAGCAGTTAGTCGACTCTTCCCATGACCAGAGTGTTGGCCTATTTTTGATCAGCATTGCCATCCAAAGATGCAATGCTGCCAGCCTTTTGGACACAATTCCTGTTGATAGTGATGTTAATGCCCCCTAATGCTCACATCCTCTTATGTTATTTTACATTTGAAAGCCATGATAGAAAATCTATAACAGATTTACATTTTCACGTTAAACTATCAAATTATGTCTAGGTGTAAGTTTTACTTCTATAAGAAGTTTGCTTTATCTTCTGTAATTAAGTAAATCAGCACAGCTGTTGTCAGGTACACATAACTGAGTTACGCTGCTTCAAATCTGTGTTAAAAAGTTAGATTTCAAACTGGACTATTCATATTGGGTAAATATTTGGTTCGTTCTTTTCAACCTCGAGACAATGCCTTTTCAGTATTTGTGCAAAGTAGATGACAAAGTGGCTTGCTAGTATATAAGGTGTCAAACTCTCGGAACAACACCAGTGAATCCAAAAAACAGACGAGAGATTAGAATGGTTACTGGCTATCTTCATGATCGGTCGAATAAATAAGCTGTTACTAAAGGAAAATAGACCTATTTGTAGGTGTAACAGGGGTCAATTCTTAATTGAAATCTAATTTAATATTCTATAATGATCGTATAAAACAATCATGCGCCTTATGGCAAGTAAAAGGTAGCGTTTATTAAGTGGGGGCTAACACGCGATCTTGAGTCCAATGCTTTTAATTTTGTTGTAAACAAATTGCGATTAATATGAGAAATCTGTTTCTGAACTTGGAAGGGGAAAGGTTTATTAATATTGAAGTAATTTTATGGATTTTTTTATTGAAAGTTTCTTTTTGCATTCGTTTTTTTTTTTAAATTATACCCTGGGATCGATTCCCGGATGGGAAAAACTTTTCCATCACTAATTTCTCTATAGCAGCCGTAGAGTCTGAATTTGGACCCGGTTGATGGAAATAGGCTCGCTGAGCATAACTGGCAAAATGAGGGTGTACCTACCTACTTATAAATGAGTACACCATGGCCTAACCGTACGGGAATTACAGATGTTATGTTATATACTCGAGGAAAATTCTTGAATAGGGTACAAAAAAATAGATTATAATTATAAGCGTGATGATAGTTACTCATCATACATACTAATTAGAATGTTACAACATCAATACAACTTTAGTTACGACGTTGTAGGAGTACTTGTAACGCAAAGGTCAGAATCATGCACGCTACTATTACTACTAATAATGTAAAAATATGTTATTATTAGATTATTATATCTATTTATAATACGACATTATTGTGACATGAATTGATAACTCTCCAGTTATGTCGAAACAGTTTTTTTTTTATATACCTTGATAGGGAGTCGCGTCATGTACAATACTGGTACTGGTCTAACCAAATACAACTGACTGCATCCGATTAAACTGGATGCTGAAAGTGATGATTATGATTGATATTATATTATTAATCGTGACTCATGATAAGCGATAATGTGGTCGAGGATTAAGCATACTTGCCTAGAAGTAAACATTTCACTTTCCTATACGGTTTAAGATAAACGTGCAGTACGAGTAGATAGTTGAGAATATTGGTAACAGACTTTCACTCTACTCTTTAGACACATTTATTACAAACGTAAATAGTAGGTAGGTACCACGATTGACTAAACTAAAAACACATGCATTTTTGACTTGCCTTTTTTTTTGTTTGGGGGTTGGGATACCATCAAATAACCCCTCCCGTTGAGCAGAGCGGAAGGGAGTGTCAGACTTCTACTGACTAAAAACCACCCATGTTCCTTCTTAGCCCTATATGTCGAGGCCGCGGTATCTTGTGAACAACCTGCATTAAGTAGGTACACAATTTCTACTTCGAATTAGATAAGTGACTTGCAGTTCACTTTCCCTCACACAGACCCCCTAAGAGCCAATAAAAGCCACTCCCTTCGAATCCCTTCACCACAAACTAGGTCACAACTCATAAATCAGTCATTTGCATGATAGCTCGCGTGTTTTTATCAGAAACGCAACTGTTTTTAGTTCGCGTGACTTACAACTGGCAATTTGAATTAGAATGTGCCCGCCCATTGCCACGCCTGCTGGTAGGTGCAACGGTATCTGATCGAGGTGGTTACGTAAAGCTGATTATGCATTTTCTTTGGTACTGTGGTTGGTGGTATCGGACTTGGCTTTAAAGTGGGTAAGAGGTGGAGGTTCGATTCCAATACTAAAATAAATCGTACCATCTAAGTTGATCAAATGTTAAAATAACGATTTTAACACCTAAATATAGACACAATGCCAAATTTCTCTAAAGTTAAGAATCATACTGTTACTGCATATCATATGCGTCATGTTGTGTTGTGTTCTGCAAACAATAATCTCAATTTTCCTTAATTTCAGGAAAAAAATGGGCTCAAGATCACAACCCTGTGGTAGTCCAATCATACAGGGTATTTTAGACTTTAACTAGATTTTCTGATTCTTAGATCATTCACAAATTCTAGATTGAGACACAATGATGCATTCCACAGTATTATAAGTACCTACTCGCATAATAGGGGATCGGACTGACTCAAAAAAATATGATTCTGTTTAGTCCGTCAGTTAGATTATCGAAAAGTATTGGATACGTGTTTTTTGTTTTATCAAATCAATAAAAATTGACGAAGATAAAGCGCGTCAAAGATCATGGAGTGGGGCTTGAAACGTCAATTGAAGGTACAAAACGTAATATCATATGACGTCACACGAGTTTTCGAAGCACTGTATCGTCTTCATTTTTTGTTTACGTGAAAAAAGAAAAAACACGTGTCCAATATTTTTTGGAAATCTATTTGACGGACTAATTAGTTTTTTTTTGACCTATCCCCCCTATTGCATTGTTGCTTACCTTTCGTAATGCTAACCGCGAACACAATGCGCTTAATGTGGTCCAATCTAAAATCTTTCTTGATTTTTAAGGTACTGATACCATCATCATTATATTATTCCGGAATCACCCACTGCTGGGTATAGGCTTCTCCTGTTTTCTCCTACATTTCCCGGTTCTGTGGGTCCAGGGGTTTCCCGCGACTTCGGCAATATCGTCAACCCAACGAGCTTTATTTACAACGACTTTAAGAACGAATTGACAGCATACCTGAATTACAACATCATTCGAGTGGAATTCCCTGCCTGCGTCGGTTTTTCCGAGTACATATAACCCTAATCTATTTAAGTCGCGAGTAAACAGGCTTTTTCTGGGTAAGCTCGTTCCATCGTCGACATCATCTCTGTCCTTTTTTTTTTTTTTGGTGGATGGAAAATCTTCGAATAACCCCCTCCGCTCTTGGGCAGAGCGAAGGGGGGTGTCAGACTTCTACTGACTAAAAACCAAACCCATGTTCCTTCTTCTCCCTTATGTCGGAGCCGCGTTATCCTTTAATCCACAGCCCCGACGGGATCATCTCTGCCCTTAGGGCAAGATTGAAGTCAAGAGCAAGCCCATTTATAACAAAAAAAAAATCGCATTTTCTCTAACAAAAACATACGTAAAGCTACTCCACACTTCCTTCCCAACAGTACTTACCTACATACGTTCAGCGATGGCTCGAACGATATCGCATGAACATGTGTGAACGGAGTTCCGAATGTAATAGATAGAGGCTATTGTTTTACTCGACCGAGTACATAATGCCCTGCATGCAGTTAGGAGTTACGTGAACTAGGTTGCCCTGCACTCGTATGTGGTTTTACGCGATTTGTAATGTAGACTCTGTCTAGATAAGACGATTTACTTACAAGCGATTCGAGTTCTGCTTGACCGATTTCTATATTGTCTGGTCTAGTATTGGTTGGAGCTAGTGCCCTCGTAACTTCATTAAAAAATCAAGTCTGAACTGCATTAATAATAATAATAATATGGATTCAGAAGGCAGTACTTCTTGATACGGCTCGTATTGTGAGGAGGTTCCTGTCTCTGGAGCCCTAACCACCGGTGGCTTGGACCCTGCTCCCGTCACCGGTGGACGACTATTTTTTATATTTTTAAATGTTTTTTGATATCTTTTTTAACAAATATTTAAAAATGTAAATTAGTATGTAAGAAAAATAAATAAAGAGAATAATAATAATAATAATATTCCACAACTATCACACAACGCCATCTAGTCCCAAGCTAAGCAGAGCTTGTGTTATGGGTACTAGACAACTGATAAACATACTTATATATTTCTAAATACATAGGTACATATTATAGATAAATTACATTAAATGAATTTGTTACTGGATTGTGGAAGTCGGATAGGCAGTCGCTCCTTGTAAAATATTGGTATTCAGCTGCATCAGGTTAGACTGGAAACTGAGCCCGACACAGGAAATTGGGAAAATGCTAAGTTTTTCAAATTCCTAAAACCTAAAATAACTAGTTTAAGATAAATGAAGAGAATTTGCTAAAAAGGCAATAATATAATAATATATGATTTAAATTCCAGCCATAAACCCATAACTGCTTGACAACCTTAATAACCTGAATGAATAATACGATAATTATCTCGGAAACGAAATTGGTGGTAAGTTATAATTAACTTTAAGTAATGTCAAGCTAATGTCTAATTAGGTTTCATTTAAAAAAACTGGCCAAGTGCGAGTCGGACTCGCACATGAAGGGTTCCGTACCAAAACGGTATACTATAATTAATTTATACAATTTTTTCTACAGGCCAATGAAACTTGACCTCTGGATTGTATAGGCGCTCATACGATTCAGGGACCAAATTATATTGGTTAACTGCTATTTCCATCTGTTGTTTCCATTCAAGTTCAAAATAATTTTCCTAGAAAGTGCTTATAAAGTTCTACTTTTCATTTTTTTTTCATATTTTCTAAACTTATGGTTCAAAAGTTAGAGGGGGGGGGACACATTGTTTTTTACTTTTGGAGCGATTATTTCCGAAATAATTGACATTATCAAAGAATGATTTTAGTAAACCCCTAAAATAATAATAATAATAATAATATTCCACAACTATCACACAACGCCATCTAGTCCCAAGCTAAGCAGAGCTTGTGTTATGGGTACTAGACAACTGATAAACATACTTATATATTTCTAAATACATACATATTATAGATAAATTACACCCAGACACAGAACAAATGATCGTGCTCATCACACAAACATTTGTCCTGGGTGGGAATCGAACCCACGACCTCCGGCATAGCAGTTAGGGTCACTAACCACTAGACCAACAGGCCAGTCAAACCCTATTCATTTTTAAATACCTTTCCAACAATATATCACACGTTAGGGTTGAAATTAAAAAAAAAATCACTTCCCACTTTACATATAGGGGGGCTACCCTAATAAAACATTTATTTCCAATTTTTATTTTACCACTTTGTCGGCGTGATTGATACACATATTGGTACCAAATTTCAGCTTTCTAGTGCTAACGGTCACAGAGATTAAGCGAGGACGGACGGACGGACAGACAGACATGGCGAAACTATAAGGGTTCCTAGTTTACTACGGAACCCTAAAAAATGATTAGGGTTTCAAAGTTTTGGCTAAGGAGAATCCAACAGTCCGGACCAAATATTTTTCCGTATTTACTCTTCACTATTAGTGTAATCTATCGCTTACTGAAATGCAATGGGCACTTTTTCCTTAACCATTACAAGCTATAAAATGATTGAAAAACTTTAAGAAGACGAGGAAACGTTTTTAAATGTTTTCTAACTACATTTATGTTTTGATTTCAATACTTCACTACGATTTTCTCATAGACAGCTATCTCAGAACAAATCCCATGAGAAATTTTGTAACTTGTCATCTAAATTTCCCAATCACAATAGATAATATACTTACAAGTTACAACACTTACGTCCATTTTACATGCAATTACCAAATTAGATGTTCCGAAGTGACCTTTTACATACGACGTGACATCTTCGTATGAAATGAAAATTGCTGTCAAGCGCACACGTTCTTCATCTGACGTATAATTTGTAAGGTCGTGTCCCGAACTAAGTTCCCATGATCCGTATGTGTTACGAATAGCATTTTGAGCCTTATTGTTACCTGTTTTGATGTATATGATTTCTTTATTGGGTGTGTAATTTGTCGGTTTAGATTGAATGTTTCGAGGAGTCGGTTCGTGGTTTAGGCTACTCGGTGTTTTTGGTGTGAGAAGTGACTCATACGAAATGAACAGGATTTTTTTCTGTGAATTCTACTGCCAGCACATCAAACTACTAGAATCTGTCAAATTTCTTTATTAGATTTTTATTTTTATCGCTAAAGCATTAAATTCGAGGAATAGGAACATTTTACTTACTGTTTCCAGACTTGCTTCCTAGCTGTTCTAGCCAGGATCATTACAATAAATGCGATTTTGTCAAGTCCCTACAAAATACAAAGACTTTTTTAGAATAGAATTGAATAGAATGTATTTATTTGCATTGAATGTAGGTATATACATTTATGGTGTTATAGTTTATACGTGATTATTATTATTATTTATTCACGATCACAAATTAATTTACAACGAACTCCAAGAAGCATCAAGAAGCTAATAAGATGAAAATTACTTTGTGAACGAAGAAGTAGAATATTATCAAGAAAATGTTCTCCGGTACATTTCCATACGTAACTTTCTGTTCCGATAAGCAACTCCAACATACTCAAAATGCACATAGCACTTTACATTTAAATGCAGTAACTAGAAATGCCATCTAATCAGATGCTAGGTGGGCGTGCCTGGCCAGTGAAATGTTGGCCATTTCCCCTCGTTACCGCGTCTAGCCGCTGTGACGGGAGCACTGCCGTATCAAGACCATCTAGATCTGTGTAGAGTTACGCCAAGAAAATATATTGAAGCACCTTGAATATATTTTCTTGACGTGTTACATAGCCGTTATATCGTTATCTCTCAAAGGGGTGTAGCATAAAGAACCGTTACACCTTCCACTACTGAGAAAAAGAAATAAATGTGGAAAATTATTTCTGCAGTCTCCAACATGGCGTGCAAAATCTGAAAGTACGTAAGTACACATTGAGATAGTCATTTGTATGTCGAAGTAAGTATGGCTATCAAAATAGACTGCAAATTGATATCATGTGAGAATATACATAAATTGGCGACAGAGAGAGAGACATTTCTAGAGGAATCTGATATAGTGACATTTGTTCGTTTTTTAAAAATGAAGTTCACTAATACCCAACACACCATACTAAACGAAAATTCCTCACCTACAATAAACTAAAATATAATCGTAATACCTTTAATATTTGCCCCTGAAATATACGTTCGTTTGACACTAACGACGCGGCACTAAGGTGCAATGAATCAAGTGCGCAAACGCACTTATAAATATGCGAGACCATATCGTAATTGGTGTGTAAATATCCGACCAAATGAGCATTAATGAGCAAAGTCCAGACCGTGTCTTCATTCTTCATGTGAGATATTTACGACCCCATTTTGAAAAATTCAGCAATGCATGACGAATTTTTTGAATTATTTCCCGCTTTTTGAATGGATGGGGTTTTGTATGACTCGTTTAAGTGACGTTTTTGGTAATCAAAGGGTTGTTTAACAGTAAATTGGGTAGTTATTGGCACTCAATATGTTTTGGAATGTACTGCAGTAATTGCAATATTTTAAATTACAGAAGATAACTATGTAATTATTCCTTCTCACACTGCAAGAAGCTCTTAATATTCCAACACAAAATGCTTCAATTAAGAGACTCAATATATTCCATGATCAAAAAAAAAAACTCCCAGTACGTATTGCTGAAAAATAAACATCAGATAATTGTGAATATTTATTATTGTTTTCTCAAGATATTTCATTCAAATCATACAGAATTCCAATACGTACTGCAGCTTTCCAATCACGGCCTGAATTCTTCAGAGTAAAAAAACGGTGCTGTCACAAATAAACGCATATAAGTAATTACGTTCTGTTCCCATACTCCTATACAAAGGCGGTCCATTAAACGGTCGTGTATAGGTTTTTTGTGGTGGCATCTTTTGACCCGGCCTGTGTCCCCGGGCGAAACAGTAAATAATGAGCCCCATCGTATGTATAAATTATGAAATGAAATCATAAAAGTTGGGACGATATCTCTAGTGAGCTGGTGATACCGGTGTTTTTGGATTTATTTATGTTTTTTTTTTTTGCGAAATAGTTTTTAAACAAAGACGACATTATTATCATCATCAGCCTATAATATTTCCCACTGTAGGGACTTAGGTCCCCTCTCCATGAGAGGGGATGGGCTATAATCCAGCGCGGGTTGGAAGATGTCACACATTTTCTGGTTCTAAGACATGTTGGTTTTCTCACGATGTTTCCTGCACTATTTTGAGAGCAGTGGTGATAAAATAAATTACACAAAGTAATGCACCTCCCTGGGTTCGAACTTACGACGTACTGTTCGTAAGTCGGGCGGGGCCGCCACAACTGGGCCATCGCTGCTCTACTTATTAAATATTTTTCTGATTGTTTTGTTTTTCCCAGAGCTGATAATTTTTAAGTTTTATTATAAAAGCCATTAAAAAAGTGCATCGTTAACAAACTGAAGCCTGTTGATAATATAATATGAATAAGACAATACTTTTATTGTAACGTGCAAAACTTCAAAATAATGGTGACTGAAGTCGTTATTGTAGACTTCTTAATCTCATAAATAGGTCGGAGATGAACCTACTAATCTCAGTGATAATGGTAATCTATATCTATGAATAGTCAACTGATAGTACGTATTTAAAAGGCATTAAACAATGATGGATTTCAAACTCGTTAAAGTAATTATTAAAATTTGAAATCGCGAGTTAAACAAAATAAATAAGTAACATCCATTTTGAACTTACGGGTACAATCTTCGTCTTAGGGCTCGTTTACGGAGACGCGGGGCGTTGCGCGGCGCGTGCTGAATGCTCTTTTCGTGCTTTTTTATTAATTTACTGAGAGACGAGTCCACCGCAACAAACGCTTCATTTTAAACAAACGAGCGAAAAATCGCTTCTCGTAACATCAAGTTTTGAAATCGTTAACTTTTTCATACATTGCCATGTGTTTGAAATAAAAACGCAGCACGCGCCGCGCGACGCTCCGCCTGTACGTAAACATGCAATTAGTTATAAATGCACAAAATTAATGCACAAATAATCTAATTTCAGCCTACTGGATCGTCACACCAAAAAATTCACTGGCACACCCAACAACAACATCATAAATTATTCAAAGATGACAGCAACGTCAGCGTTTTGCATAGAGGTCGTTACCGTCTATGATGGATGGGATCACACGATCTTGACCGAACAGAGCCGAGGAGTGCCGAAGCGCGCCGGAGATAGCCGATTTACCCCGAGGCGCTTAAACTATCTCGAACGTTTTAGCTATTTAAATGAGTTGTCAATAATAAGTTGCGGATAATTTAAAATTATATTGCTGGTAGGCAAAGGTAAAGGTTATTCAGGTCATCTTTTATAAGTAACATTTTCTATGAATCTTATTAGCCATCGTTCAGTGGAAGAATTGTTTAGGATTTAAATAAAAATAATGAATAACGAGACTTTTCATGAATTATTTTCTTTAGATTCAAAGTATGTACCTACGGAATAAGTTTAGTAATTCCTACGGAGCTTAATAGACGTACTTATTTATGCATAGGTATTTTGTTATGGGTTTTCACAAGGACTTATTACATAGAACTAGTGGCCGACATGAAACTAAGCTTGACCGAAACCTTAAGAATAAGATAATAATATTAATGTCGTACTATGAACACAGCTCAACCCTCCCATAAAACTATAACCACAAACAGTAAAAAACTAAAGTACCACCGAATGACGGAATGCAATAAAATCGTGACAATCATCTAGAGGCAAAACCTTAAACGCCTTATAATAATCTTATGCACCGCCTTAATCTACAGAGGACCTAACCTCAAAAACTTGGCCAAAAAACCGTGAGAACACGTCGTTCAGAGCCGCAGTGACTCGATTCTTATGATATATTGCCTTAAACGTGCCATTTAGCGCTTACTCGTCCATTCTTAAGTATAGTGGGGCAAATTAGAAAAAAAAATGTAAACATAACATTGTACGAATTCAATAATTAGATTAAGCTTGTAATGAGGGGGTAGTAGAGCCTTCGGCGACGTCGGGTCGCGTCGAGCGCCGCCCCGTGGCGCCTCGGGCGGGGTGCTTTTGACCCTATTTGTTTTAATTACCAAGCAACGGTCTTTAGGAGGACATGGGGCCTTTGTGATAGCCGAAAATTGTGGCTAATTGGCAGTAGGCCGCAACCTTAAACGAGCCGGGGTAAGCTCGTGATCTTAGGATGGCCTTTCTTTGGAAATTGAGATTTGGTTGATCCTTTGGGAGGTTACAGGAATATACTCTTGACTGGCCTGTTGGTCTAGTGGTTAGTGACCCTAACTGCTATGCCGGAGGTCGTGGGTTCGATTCCCACCCAGGACAAATGTTTGTGTGATGAGCACGATCATTTGTTCTGTGTCTGGGTGTAATTTATCTATAATATGTATGTATTTAGAAATATATAAGTATGTTTATCAGTTGTCTAGTACCCATAACACAAGCTCTGCTTAGCTTGGGACTAGATGGCGTTGTGTGATAGTTGTGGAATATTATTATTATTATTACTCTGTGTTTTGGCAGTAATTTTGTGGCAGCTGATTATGATGAGGATTTGATTAATTTTATTCTGAAAGTGATTCAGTTTAGGGATCGAGAACCTTTTTAAAGTCTAAAGGGTCTACTTCGGGGTCTTTATTTCGATTTTGCCAAATAGAGAGCGCTGGATGAAGTCTACCAGAGGATGTCCACTAGATGCATGTTGCATTGTGAGTTCCATACTTTGGTAACTTGCATACGAATGTTTAGACTTTAGATGAAGAGACAATTGTATGAAATTCCTGCAAGGATCTTTAACGTAAGTATTGTAACATTTTTTAAATTCCACTATTTACCATAAAAGGTTAGCTAAATCATAAATCGGTCATATAGAAATGGCAATTAACAAAAAATTTAAGTAGAAACAAAATTCTTAAAATCCATTTAGTACTGCAGCTGAGATTTTCCTTATTCTATTTCAACCATATACAAATCGTCCATGCGCCCTACATAATAACATTATTTAAAACATTCCTCATTCGTAACTCCCTACTTACTCAAGTATCAACACATTAACATATTTCGACTAAATACTATACTTACCTGATTCTTTACGACTGAATTCCTTTCTCAGTTCCTAAGGAATTTCCTCAGATCCTCAGATGTTCCCAATATTACTTTCGATTACCGAATCATCCGGTAAATGCTTCGGTAAACGCTTGTAATCGCCTCTGCTTTACCATCGTGATTACCATGAGCGCTGCTATTACGTGCAACTTAAAATGTTGGAGTCCCTTTTTGTTCTTCAATAAGAAATTGGTCATGTGGATTTGCAATTTTCTTTCTTTTCTGTTCATTGTCAGCCCAGTGGTGATATTCGGCGAAGCAGCGATATTTTGAAATGAGAAATTAATAGAATAGTTAAGCAAGAGCATCAGGCTGATGGCGGAAAAGCGAAAGAAGATTGCGGGGAAGATGAAATTCGAAGACCAGGGGAGCTTAGTGCATATAAGGATGAGGCTTGCACTCAATGTATAGTAGAACAAGACTGAAAAAGATAATGATTAGGTAAAACCAGGAAATCTTAGGGAGCAGAAAAAACTATAAGTAGTGGTAAATTAAAAGTGATACAATGGCATCTTATAAATTCATATCTATTTTATTGTTCTTCATACGATAAAAAACAATCAATAGATTTTTTTTTTGACTGACTTTATGAACTTGTATGTATGATGCAGGAAGTTAAATAGCAATAATTTAAAATGTCAATATTTAAATTACCCATAACATTGATGTATAGTTTTGGAATTGGAGTCATTTATTTAAATTATGCTATTTGTGCAAAAAATATCATCCGCGTTCATGATTAATGAGACGGGAGTGGACAGCAAGTGATAATTATGTCTTATGAAGTTTCGACATAAACTTTCTTTAGATCTAAAACAAGCTTTCTTATTGATTAATGCAGCGCTTTTATTTTTTTGCAAACTACTACTTAGATTGTTTATGTTTAATAGTTCCTTTCTTTTTCTTGGTTTGAGAATTATTACTGAAACATTCTTATGACAGGTGCTATTCCAGTTATATTTTGTCAAATAACTTAATAACGTTTGTACTAAAATATTCTTCTAATTTTGAAGTGATGACCAGGTCAACTGTAACCCCCATATAATTATGGACATTGAAGTAGACAGTAAAAGTAATCAGCAGACACGCATTTCATTAATTAAGTAAGATCTGTGAGACCAACCAAGTAGGCATTACAACTACTACAAAAAGTTTCACTTATCATTATTAATCTCGAAAAACCTTGTCCAAAATCCCACGGTCTTAAAAGTCGAAGGTGAGACCCAAGAAATGTAGCCTGAAGCAAACGGTAGATCCACTGAAGCAGCCAAGGCGTCCGTATGTGAATCCACAGATGAAGACGACGAGGTCGATTAAAAAGCCACAGAGGAACAAAATGTAGAATATTCGGATGATGATACTGGTAAAGTTGAATATAATAATAGAGGTGTTAAGATTACGTGTGGCGAGTCAGTTGATGAAGTGTTCGTGGTCTGAACGGGTATGGTTGGTGAGGAGGTCGCACGCAATCTAAGCATTCGAAGCACGTGGGAAAGACGCAAAGCCGAGGCGGGGTGCCTCGAGGCAATCCGCCACGGTTGACGATCACCGCGATAAATATATCCAACATTAGTGCACAGAGCAGTGAAGGAACGAGAGAAGATTGTTTGGAAAGTGGAAACGCAATTTATAACGTTGAAGTTCAGATTTGAGGATTTGAGAAATTGTAGCTTGTAAGAGGCCAATTTCCTGTTCAGGTTTAAATTATTTTAAAGTGCCTAATGTCCTTTGGAAGTGGGAGGTATTTCATTTAGGGATATTGCGATTTAGTTGATGAGTAGGATGATGAGATGGTAATATACTGCATAGGATTTGAAATAGGAGTCTTGCAATCCAGATCCAAGTTTATGAAGTAGGAAAATCAAAATAATCTAAATGTAAACATATCGAAACTTAAACTCACTAAACAAATCAACAGTGTTGGTCCCACGTAACTGATATTTAATATAAACATACGGTCGACATAAACAAAACTTGATACCCTACTCTATACGACGGTACATCTACAGCCTCAGGAAGAATTCCCTAAAAACTCCACAGGGTCAAATGTCGAAGAATTTATTGCCTCCGCAGTAAAACCCGAATGTTCGGCGTCTTTGGGAAGAATCGCGAACCTCTAATTAGTGAGATTATGAAAATATTCACACAGGTGCGTTGCAGCCCTAATAAGCATGTTCGCTTCGGGCAAGGCGTGAAGGCAAGCCTAATGTTTTGGGTGTTACCTACTCGCAGGTGAGTTTGCTTTTGTTTTTGGGTCGGAGGTAATCTAGGATCGTCTGTTTGCTGTATGGGTTTTAAATGTAAGGTTACGTTTGGGTGCCTTTTGTGAATCGTGATTTTGTTGCACAGGTGTCTGCGGCTGGAACACGATTGATACATTTCGGAGAATGACAAATTATAGGAGATGGAAATTCTATTTTTTAACCGACTTCTAAAAAAAGAAGGAAGTTCTCAATTCGAATGTTTATATAATTATATTTTTTTTATGTTTGTTCGGGCATAACTCCGTCACTTGCTAACCGATTTGAAAAACTCTTTTTATCGAAATCGGACAAGCGGTTTTTGAAAAATCAACAAAACTAAAAAAAAACTACATTGTCCACATTGACCCATGAACATGTGAACCACTAAAAAGTGAAAAATAATATTTAGAAGAAAAATCAGTTTCTGAAGTCGGTGGCAAAAAAATGAAATCAAACAAACAAAAGTCACCGACTTCCAAAACTGATTTTTCTTCTAAATATTATTTTTCACTTTTTTGTGTTTTTTTTTAAGTCGGTTTTATTTTTTGTAAAAAAGTTTTTTTAATATTTTGGACGTTTACACTAATTAATGCATTTTTGAATACTACAGTATCGTAATTTATATAGCGGCAGAAAGATTATTTTAAAATTAATGTGAAGGTAAATATGCACTTGTTGACCACGCTTACTACCACAATACCACCATAGCTTCTAGAAGGAAAAAAAATGAAAGAATCATTTAAAACCTTTTTACTGTTAGTACTTAGATAATATCACCATCTCGCACGTGCTTTATTTTATTACCAGTAGTTAAGACCACCTATGTTCACAATCAAGACAATATATCA